>OX451736.1:1717190736-1718454853 GCA_948472305.1 Vicia faba
TATTTCTCTCTTTACATTTCTTGTCTCTTTATCTTTTTTGCACTTTATCTGCACTTTTACCCAAATTCATGCACCTAACCTCTCCTCAACCCATTCTTTCTATTTACTTTTGGCACTCAAAATCATCCCTTTCCCAGTCGAACTTGAGTTCGTCACCCACATTAGCGTTTATGTCCAATCTACATAAAAAATTAGTATATGTCCTAAGATCAAACGGATCAATCCTGTGAGTAACCAAAAAGTTATCCTTTTTGGAAGATCAGTGGTTGTTCGCCAGAAAACACGGTGAATAAATTGGCACACTCGGTAGGACGTTGCTAATTATTGTTGCTTTATTTATTTTGTCTTAATATAAATGCTTCGCGTGATTTTATTTATTTTACAAAGTTTTGCATGCTCTAAGGAGTGGTAAAGTAACCACCAACGAGTGTACAACTAGAAAGAGAAATAGTGAAAGCAATATGGCTAATAAGCCAAATAATGGAGAAATACCTCCACCAATTACTACGGGAACAACAGTAATACCAACCGTTAGTGAAATTGTCTTGTCAACTGTTGGTTTGATACAAACATTAACAGCAACCCAAATGGGACCAATACTTTCATATGTAGGTCCCATAGGTCCAACAGGAATACCACCACCAAGGGTGAATCCAAGATTTCGACCACACGCTCCCCTAGGATTTCCGACAGACTGGATGGGTCGAGATCAGCCTTATGGCATGCCAACTACTGAAATGGCTAGCCTTATGAATGTTGTGTCTACATTTTCAGAACCTTTGGTAACTGCATCTTCTCCATTACAGGGGTCTGGAACTGGCATGGGTAGGAACCAACTTTTAGGAGGGACATCCCTTGTAATGCCAAGCCTCACAAACGCTTCCTCAGTGATTCTGAGGCAACAGATGGATGAAAGAAACCATGACATGGTACAAATGTTGGCCCAAACTCTAAGTACAGTATTGAACCCTCAAATACAAAATACTACTCAGTCAAACCAACAAATGACAGCACAAATGGCACGCATGACTGGATTTTTTGGGGTTCCCCAACCCATTCGACAACCCCAGAGAGCTCCGATGAGAGAGGATCAAGGTGTAGTCTTAGAAGAAGATGTAACTATTAACCAAAATCCACAATTCGATAGGAGGAACCACAGGGTAGAAATTGAACAACCTATGGTCGAAATACCCAGACTTCCTTCGCGGATCCTTAGAGATGGTGATCAAGGTGTAATGATGGTAAATAGGAACCAAAATGCTGACGAACTAATACAACAAGTTTGACACCATAATTATGGCACAGAGAATAATCTGACAGCCATGATCGAAAGAATCATGATTCAAAATGGAGTGAACGTTGGCTTTCATAGGCCAAATTTTACTTCCCCGCTATCAGAATATATCTTTCAAACGGATTTACCCCCTAGGTGGAAAGTTCCAAAGTTCACTAAGTTCTCAAGGGATACGACAAAATCAACTGTTGAACATATAGCGAGATATTTGATAGAATCTGGGGAAATATCAAATAATGAGAGCCTTAGGATTAAATACTTCCCAAGTTCTATAACAAAAAATGCTTTTACTTGGTTTACCACCCTCCCAGCCAATTCGATCCAAAATTAGAATCAATTGGAGAGATTATTCCATGAACAATTTTACATGGGACAAACCAAAATAAGTCTAAAAGAACTGGCAAGCGTGAAAAGAAGATTCACCGAGCCAATAGACGAATATCTAAATTGGTTTCGACGGCTCAAATCCAGATGCTTTACACAAGTGCCTGAGCATTAATTGGTCTAAATGGCAACATGGGGCCTAGATTATTCTATTAGGAAGAAACTAGATACCCAATATCTGAGGGACATGGCCCAATTGTCCGATAGAGTTCGACAGGTAGAACTTCTTAAAATTGAAAAAGCTAAAGCAACTAAGACTCATCAGCGACAAAAGGTAGCCTATGTCGAAATGGATAATGATAATCCAGAAAGATCTAGTAATCCTATAGCTGTCGAAGAGAGAGAAATAGATTTAGCATAGTTAAAACATGGGCCTCCATACTCTTGTAGAGTGTTAATACCCTCAGATGGGAAGAATCCTACTGAGTCTGAAAAGAACAGCGATAGATTCCCAAAGAAAACTTATAGTTTCGACGTCAAAAAATGTGATGAGATATTCGACTTATTAATGAAATATGGCCAAATGATAGTGCCCCCAGGGGCGAAAATGCCTCCTTTAGAACAAAGAAAGAAAAGAGGTTTTTGAAAATATCATAAATTTTGGACCATAAAACTTCACAATGTTTTCTTTTCAGGGATCTCGTTCAAGGAGCGATCAAAGAAGGCATGCACAAATTTGCTGACAAATCCCAAATGAAAATTAATGCAGACCCACTGAGAGCTGATGCCCACTATGCTGAACTAGCAGGCATCAACATGGTCGAAATTTCGGAAGACTGCGTCAATATGCCGGTCTTTGGAAATTTTACTAGGAACATCTTCAGAAAGACTGCAGAAGCGGTTAGAAAGGCCACTGAAGGCCTAAACCAAAAGGCTACTGAAAGCCTAATCAAAGGAGTTACTGAAGACTCCAATAAAAAGGAATACTGTAAGTTCTTATGTGGCTGCCTTCAAGGGTTCGACATAAGACCTATAAGCCAAAAAGCAAAAAATGAATCTCGCTGCCAAGTGCAACGTACAAGTCAACATGGTCGAAGTATCTGAGGCCAAGGCTTCAGAGGAAGCCATGAGACAAGAGGAAGTGAATAAAACTGCATTTCCAAAAGAAACTGAGAATTTGTCTGACTTTCTACCACGATGCTAGAAGAAAAAGTCTGAAGTTATGTTGTGTCCAAGATGCAGCTCCATCTTCGACAAAAAGAAAGCCGAACACATATAAGGAATAAGGGTATTGAAAGAAAAAAGGGCCACCAATGCCCAACCTTACATGGTTTCTGAAGTTATATATGATCCCAGAAGAGGACCAATCAACCAGAGGCCATCATCTTTCAAGCCTCCGACAAATGTCCCCGTGGACACTTGGCTAAAGATAACACCCAGGAAAAGGCCAAATTAAGAGAAATGGCAAACATTCGATGTGCCAAGAGGGTCATCCTTGGCATATAGGAAGGAGTTCCAAACTACAACTACAAACGAAGTGGCTCATGTGTCGAGCAACTATAAGGGAACAAACCTTATGTCTCGCTCTAAGTCGAGAAGATTTCAGAGATGGCGAAAGGCCGAAATGGAGGCCAAAAAGGAGCCTCAACTAGAGTCAAGCACCAACGTGCCACAAAGAATGGACAAAGGAAAACAACGAAATCCTTTAGAAAGGAAACCAATTGCCATAAGATTAGAGTGGTCAGATCGAGGTGAATCAGATAATGAAGGTAACTCTGACTCTGATGCTACTTTAGACATTTTGGTAAATGTAGTATCAGTGCTACCCAGAGAATACGACTGCCAAATCGAAGTCGAAGAGACCGACTGGGAAGTCAAACAAGAGATGGCCAAACATGGGCCAATGTGCTATTATGTGATGAACAATGGTTGCGTCGAAGAGCAAAATGCATTCTTTGAGCCACCTACTGAGGCGATGAAAAATCACCTAAAACCTTTGTTCATGAGATCAAAGCTAGGGGAACTAACAATCAACAAAATTCTGGTTGATTGTGGAGCCACAATAAATATAATCCCCTAATCTATGCTAAGGAAATGGGCAAAGGGGATGGAGATATCAAACCCTATAACATGGTTCAGTCGATCTATAAGGGAGGTATTGAAACTACCATGGGGGTGATACAATTGGATCTCAAGGTGGGAACAATACTTTGACCAACTATGTTCATGGTCATTTCAGCGAAGCCCAACTACAATCTGCTCTTAGGTAGAGAGTGGAGACATGGCATAGGTGCAGTGCCATCTTCGATGCATCAACGGGTCAGGATTTGGCGCCCTGATGGAATTGTAGAGAATATAGAAGCTGACTAAAGCTATTACGTGGGTGAAGTTAATAACGTTGTAAAAAATAGCTTCGACAGAAAGTTGGCTCATATAGGACCATACAATCCTCCAGAGTTCGATTTGGCGCTAGAACCAAATTCCTTTTGCACCGTTTACCTACATTCCGACCATGGTTTCCAGTGGAATAGAGAAGACTTATCAAACATCGACTATGGAGGAGTTGATGACATACGACCAACAGGCTACAGAAGTGAATTTGGTGATGATGACTGAATCACAAGCTTTACAAAAGATTTTGGCATATGTAGCCGAAAGTAGAATGATAGCGGCCTTAGAGGCGGAAGTCAAATACATGGCTATTAATGCCAATGAGCAAGTATTTCTTCCAGAGGGTCCAGGGAAAGACTTCGATCCAGAGCCACCTGACGTGAAGGAGGAAGAAATACAAAACCAGAGTCTAGATGATATATATGATGATGAGCCTCGGGGTTTTGAAAAGGATCCGTTAGCAAACAATGTTAAAATGCTAGCACAAGATCCTTTAGAAGAAATAGATATGGGTGAAGGATTGGCAAAAAGGCCAACATATGTTAGCACGAAGATAGATCCAGAGCTCAAGATCAAATTAATCTGATTGTTGAAGGAATTCAAAGATTTCTTCACATTAGATTATGATGAAATGCCTTGTCTCGACAGGAAAGTGGTAGAACTTCAACTACCAATAAGACATGGGAAATAGTCTGTCAAGCAAACTCCAAGGAGTTTGGCAGCTGAGGTCTTGTCGAAGATCAAGACGGAAGTCGAAATACTGCTAAGATGTAAGTTCATACGAACAACCCGGTATGTCTAATGGATTGCAAATGTAGTACCTGTTATAAAGAAAAATGGTACCTTAAGGGTGTGCATCGATTTTAGAGATTTAAATGCTGCAACACCCAAAGATGAATATCCAATGCCTGTGGCGGAAATGCTTGTCGATTCTGCCGCAGGCTTCGAATACATGAGTATGCTTGATATATACTCGGGGTATAATCAAATTTTCATTGCTGAAGAGGATGTGTCGAAAACCTTTCGATGCCCTGGAGCTTTAGGCACTTACGAATGGGTAGTGATGCCTTTTGGCCTAAAAACACCAGGGGCAACATATCAAAGAGCAATGAACTCAATGTTCCATGATTTTATTGACACTTTTATGCAGATTTACATTGATGATATTGTTGTTAAATCTGTTTCAGGGAAGAATCATTTAGACCATCTTCGACAATCCTTCGAAAGGATGAGACGTTATGGTCTGAAAATGAATCCTCTAAAATGTGCTTTCGGTGTAAAAGCAGGGGATTTTTTAGGCTTTGTGGTCCGCAAGAAGGGAATTGAAGTAAACCAGAATAAGACCAAAGCCATTTTGGAAGCGAAAGCGCCAACTAACAAGAAGGAGTTGCAATCTCTACTTGGTAAGATAAATTTCCTGAGGAGATTTATTTCCAAATTAAGTGAGAGAATGCAAGCCTTCTCACCACTACTTCGACTCAACAAAGGAGGCTTCGAGTGGGGGCAAGAACAACAAGAGGCTTTTGAAAAGATCAAAGAATACCTCGCTAAACCATCCATTATGGCACCTCCTTGTAGAAATAGAAGTATGAAATTGTATGTAGCTGCATCCGATAAAACTTTAGGAAGCATGTTAGTTCAAGAGGATGAAAACGGTGTCAAAAGACGCATTTATTACCTCAGTAGAGTTTTAAATGATGCCGAAACTAGATATAGAGAAGTTGAAAAACTCTATTTATGTCTTTACTTCTCCTGTACAAAGCTCAAGCAATATATTAAATCGGTTGATGTTTTTGTTTCGTCTCATTTTGATGTTATCAAATATATGTTGTCGAAACCCATCTTGCACAGTCGAATTGGAAAATGGGCACTTGCATTAACCGAGTATTCGTTAACTTTTATGCCTCTTAAGGCTGTAAAAGGTCAAGTGGTAGCGGATTTTATTGTTGACCATTCAATAAATGAGGAATCAATCAACTACTTAGAGATCGAGCCTTGGAATTTATACTTCGACAGTTCTAGTCATATAGACGGAACTGGGGTAGGGGTTCTAATTATTTCTCTAAACAAAATTCCTAAAACATTCAAGTACAAGATCAAAGGTTCTTCTTCGAACAACGAGGCTGAATACGAGGCTCTAATCGTAGGCCTTGAAATATTGTTGGTATTGGGGGCAACTCGAGTCGAAATAATAGGCTGAAAGGAACTCGTCACTGCGAGAAGACTAAGGTGATGGGCTCAAAGTGTCACGGCATGAAGACTGAGGTGACAAGTTGAATCGTAGGAGGAGTATCGCGTTGGTCGACCCTTAGATAGTCGAATCGAGGGTGAGATTATTTGTCTGTTGGCTATGTGATACGTGTGTATGCATGCATATTGAATGTTGTATGTATGCAACACGTATGATGTTTGACATTGATATGGAACCCTGAATGTATTGAATATTGAAATGTATAGGGTATGTATGCTTGAGATATGCAAAATATGCGTATGTATGAGATGTGTGTAAGATGCGCGTATGCCTTGAAATGTTATGAAGATTGTTTCTGGCATTCTCTCCTTTAAACCATTGGCTCAGAGTTTCCAACTCATGGCGTTGTATGTTGTGTCGTCATAGTATTGTTAAACTTGAACACATTGGACAATGCTAGCAAAACTTGAGCATTGATTTTGTGTTGCGGGTGTGGATGTAGACGTAGACGTAGATAATGGCCTATGAGTATATTTATATGTTGTAAGCGCAGGCGTAGACGTATGTATTAGCATATGTATGGTCTTGGTGTTGTAAGCACAAACATAAGTGTAGACGTGTGTAGATTAGTATGTTATAGGCGCAGGCGTAAGCGTAGACGTATGTAGATTCGTGTGTCGTAGGAGAAAGCGTAAGCGTAGATGTATATAGAATTGGCAGGAATACACATGTGCATGGATGCGTGCGAACGTAGACCTCGTGTTGCAAGTTAGGCATATATGTTGACATGGACGTAGGCTTTGTGCGCGGACGCGTATATGTAGGCATAGACTTGGTATTGTTAAGTACAGGGATAGGCATAGATGTACGTGTGAGCGTAGACTTTTTGTGTTGTAAGTGTAGATATGCATAGATTTGCAAGACGTAGGAGTAGCCATGTGCATGGACATAGACGTGGATTTTCTTTTGATATTTTTCTAACAAAAATGTTTTTTCGATGTTTTGTCAAATGCTATTTTTTGTTAATCCCCCGAAATGATTTCAAGACAACATTCACAAGTAATAATCGTAGTATTTTGTGAAAAATTCTGAGAAAAGAAAAAACGCAATTTGAAAAATGCAAAGAAAGCCAGTGTTTTATTAATATGCCTTTGAGTAGGCGAGAGTACAAGATGTAATTCCTAGAAAGAGGTAATTACAGAAGGTTTTAAAACTGTAAATGGCAATCAAAATGATAGTTGCTACTATTGTTCCTCAATATCCTTTTATTGATCTTATCTCCTTTGCTTCTGAGTTGTATGATTCTGATCTATCTCTCCCTTCATGGTTTGTAGTCGTAGCTCTTAGATTGCAGTCTTTTTGTTCTTTATTTCTTTTTGAAGATCCCTAATTTTTGCCTTGATTGCCCTTTAGGGCTTTCAATCCACCGAGATGATTTTTTTTGTCTATATGCCCCTAATTTTTTCCTGGATCACCCTTTAGGGTTTTCGATCCACCGGGACACTCCTTTTTGCTTAAGTCGCATGTTTAAGGTTCGAGCTTAGTGGGCTTCTTATACAGATTTTTTTTTATTGTGTCTAAATTTGTCGGGTGCGGTAGTTCTTCCCCATCCATAATTGTGGAGATAAGACCACTACCGGAGAATGTTCTTTTGACTACGTATGGACCTTCTGTTAGCTCCTAAATTCAACACCTACAATAAGTTGGCCTTATGGGCCAAAAATAGATTGAACAAGTCTAAGTTGGAAAAGCTTCGACAAAGTAGAAAGGTACTTAGAGAAATTCTAAGTTAAAATGAGTCTTCGACCAGAAGGTTCTGAATCCCTTCGACTGAAGGGACTCCAAGGTCTTCTACCAGAAGGAAATTTCGTATCTGCCCCAGATGATTTTTGAATCCGGAGAAAGGCGGGAAAAGTTGTTGGCTTGGAAGTTGAGGAAAGCAACGTGGCGTGAAGAGAGGGGTCGAAGCGCATGCAGAAGACACTTGTCTTCATCCTGGAGCAAGGTAACTCCTCGAAGGTTACCTAGTTTTAGTATAAATATAGGAAGTTTAAGTAGATTTCCGTGTGTTCATCTGATCGTACAAATTATTCAATACTATTCAAGTACCCGCTGCGTGAGAAAGAATACTGAAAAATGCACGTTTGAAACACCATATTTTACAATCAAATTCTTTTATTTCTCTCTTTACATTTCTTATCTCTTTATCTTGTTTACACTTTATCTGCACTTTTAACCAAATTCCTGCACCTAACCTCTCCTCAACCCCTTCTTTCTATTTACTTTCTGCACTAAAACTCATCCCTTTCCCAATCGAACTTGAGTTCTTCACCCATATTAACGTTTATGTCCAAACAACATCAAAAATAGCATATGTTATAAGATCAAACTGATAGATCTTGCGAGTAACCAAAAAGTTATCCCTTTTGGAAGATCAGCGGTTGTTCGCCAGAAAATACGGTGAATAAATTGGCACCTTCAGTGGGACGTTTCTAATTATTGTTGCTTTATTTATTTTGTCTTAATATAAATGCTTTGCATGATTTTCTTCATTTTACAAAGTTTTGCATGCTATTAAGAAGTGGTAAAGTAACCACCAACGAGTGTACAACTAGAAAGAGAAATAGTGAAAGCAATATGGCTAATCAGCCAAATAATGGAGAAATACCTCCACCAATTACTACGGGAACAACAGTAATACCAACCGTTAGTGAAATTGTCTCGTCAACTGTTGGTTTGATACAAACATTAACAGCAACCCAAACGGGACCAATACTTTCGTATGTAGGTCCCAGAGGTCAAACACGAACACCCCCACCAAGGGTGAATCCAAGGTTTCGACCACACGCTCCCCCAGGATTTCAGACAGCCTGGATGGGTCGAGACCAGCCTTATGGCATGCCAACTACTGAAATGGCTAGCCTTATGAATGTTGCGTCTACATTTTCAGAACATTTGGTAAGTGCATCTTCGCCATTACAAGGGTCTGGAACTGGCATGGGTAGGAACTAACTTTTAGGAGGGACATCCCTTGCAATTCCAAGCCTCGCAAATGCTTCCACAGTGATTATGAGGAAACAAATGGATGAAAGAAACCATGACATGGTACAAATGTTGGCCCAAACTCTAAGTACAGTATTAAACCCACTAATACAAAATACTACTCAGTCAAACCAAAAATGACAGCGCAAATGGCACGCATGACTGAATTTTTTGGGGTTCCCCAACCTATTTGACAACCCAAGAGAGCTACGATGAGAGAGGATCAAGGTGTAGTCTTAGAATAAGATGTAACTATTAACCAAAATCCACAATTAGATAGGAGGAACCACAGTGTAGAAATCGAACAACCTATGGTCGAAATACCCAGACTTCCCCCACGGATCCTTAGAGATGGTGATCAACGTGTAATGATGGTAAATAGGAACCAAAATGCTGACGAACTGATACAGCAAGTTCGACACCATAATTATGGCACATAGAATAATCTGAAATCCATGATCGAAAGAATCATGATACAAAATGGAGTGAGCGTTGGCTTTCATAAGCCAAATTTTACTTCCCCCTGTCAGAATATATCTTGCAAATAGATTTACCCCATAGGTGGAAAGTTCCAAAGTTCACTAAGTTCTCAAGGGATACGACATAATCAATTGTCAAACATATAGCGAGATATTTTATAGACGTTGGGGAAATATAAAATAATGAGATCCTTAGGATTAAATACTTCCTAAGTTCTCTAACAAAAAACACTTTTACTTGGTCTACCACCCTCCCAGCCAATTTGATCCAAAATTAGAATCAATTGGAGAGATTGTTCCATGAACAATTTTACATGGGACAAACCAAAATAAGTCTAAAAGAATGGCAAGCGTGAAAAGAAGGTTCACTGAGCCAATAGATGAATATCTAAATAGGTTTCGACAGCTCAAAGCCAGATGCTTTACACAAGTGCCTGAGCATGAATTGGTCGAAATGGCAGCAGAGGGCCTAGACTATTCTATTAGGAAGAAACTAGATACCCAATATCTGAGGGGAATGGCCCAATTGGCCAATAGAGTTCGACAGGTAGAACGTCTTAAAATTGAAAAAGCTAAAGCAACTAAGACTCATCGGCGAGAAAAGGAATCCTATGTCGAAATGGATGATGATGATCCAGAAACATCTAGTAATCCTATAGTTATCGAAGAGAGAGAAATAAAATTAGCAGAGTTAAAACATGGGCCTCCATACTCTTGTAGAGTGTTAATACCCTCAGATGGGAAGAATCCTACTGAATCTGAAAAGAACAGCGATAATTCCCAAAGAAAACGTATAGTTCTGACGTCACAAAATGTGATGAGATATTCGACTTATTAGTGAAAGATGGCCAAATGAAAGTGCCCCCAGGGGCGAAAATGCCTCCTTTAGAACAAAGAAATAAAAGAGGTTTTTGTAAATATCATAATTTTTTGGCCATAAAGCTTCACAATGTTTTCTTTTCAGGGATCTCGTTCAAGGAGCGATCAAAGAAGGCAGGCTCAAATTTGCTGACAAACCCCAAATGAAAATTAATGCAGATCCACTGAGAGATGATGCCCACTATGTTGAACCAGCATGCATCAACATGGTCAAAACATCGGAAGACTTTGTCAATGTGCCGGTCTTTGGCAATTTTACTGGGAACATCTCCAGAAAGACTGCAGAAGCGGTTAGAAAGGCCACTGAAGGCCTAAACCAAAAGGATACTGAAGGCCTAAACAAAGGAGTTACTGAATACTCCAACAAAAGGAATATTGTAAGTTCTTATGTGGCTTCCGTCAAGGGTTCGACATAAGACCTTGAAGCCAAAATGAAAAAAATGAATCTCGCTGCCAAGAGCAACGTGCAAGTAAACATGGTCGAAGTATCTGAGGCCAAGGCTTCAAAGGAAACCATGAGACAAGAGGAAGTGAATAAAACTACATTTCCAAAATAAAATAAGAATTTGGATGACTTTCTATAACGATGCTAGAAGAAAAAGTCTGAAGTTATGTTGTGTCCAAGATGCAGCTCCATCTTTGACAAAAAGACTGTCGGACACATACAGGGCATAAGGGTATTGAAAGAAAAAAGGGCCACCAATTCCCAACCTTACATGGTTTCTGAAGTTAGATACTGTGATACGGTGGGAGAACTGACTTGGGATTTTGCGTTTGTGTTCGCAAATGTTTCGGTTTAGCAAGAGTCGCCACCGACTTTTTATTTTACCCTAAGGAAAGGTAAAAAAGCACAGGAAAGACCTTTGAGATGTTTTCTTGGGTTCGGGGAGTAGATTATAGAAAGGGAAGGTATTAGCACCCTTTCTATACATGGTTATCCATGGGCTCTTAGTTACTTGCTTAGATCACTTGCTTTGCTTTTCAATTGTTTGAAATGGTGCTTTTCAATTGTTTGAAATGGTGCTTTTCAATTGTTTGAAATGGTGCTTTGTATGTGATTTTGAAAGATGTTTTGAAAAGAGGGCATCGTTGTGGCAACCTTTGTAATGGTTCTTGTTTGAATGTATACAAAGGTGTTTTTGTCTTTTGAAAAGTTTTCAATGTTTGAAAGTAGAGTTTTGAAATTGTGTCGTGAAGTGTGTTTTGAAGATAGCAAGGATGTTTTTTGCAAGTTTTGATCAAGTAACTAAAAGTTATCTACCCTATTTTACTCAAAGATCTTTCTTATGTTTTTAACCCTTTTAACAGTGTTGTTTCACCATTGTATTTGGTAAACAAACTTATGTTAGGATGTTGAACGGGACAGGCGCGGGTCATCGTATACACCATGATAGCAATTGTGTCAAGTATGAATTATGTATTGATTTTCATGCATTTATCTTGTATTAGGTCATCTAGCGATTGATTTTGAATCTTCGCATACAAACCCTAATTACTATACAGTATATTGAAAGTGATAAATTGCGTGAATTTAAAGTCTAAATTATTACAAAACAGTATCCGGGGATGGGGGTACAAATGTTTACAAATGGGGATCAGTCTTATCAGAATAGTAATGTCCAAATATATATTACAACCAAATCGAACTATCGCATTCTCAATGTAAAATTATAACAAGGTATAAGATAATGAAAATCAAAGAGATATGAGATGTGTATATTTATTTACAAATGCTCAAATAAAAATTTTAACCTAAAAAGATTGAGTATAATTATTATTTTTTTGTATTTTTGTTAATGTTTTTTAGAAACTTATATAAAAAGATTAATTAAACATAGTATTCTTTTATATCTAATTAAATATACAAAGATTAAAGAAAATATATAAAAACAAATTTTAATTTATTATTTCTCGTTACTATTTAACAAAACAAAATTTTTTTAGAATAAATAAAAAGAAAAGTATTAATTTTTCTAAAGAAAGTAAATTAATTGGTAAAGAAGAGAAAAGAGTATTATTTTTAAAAAAGTAAAAAAGAATGGTGATGGGCTTAAGCATGTGTTTTGGCCCAAATAAAAAAACAAGAATTTGGTTAAAAGGGGGGGGGGGGTGCAGGCGCTAGGAATGTTGTGGGCTCAGGCTGAATTGTTTGGGCAAAGGCCCATATGATGTTTGAACAAGTTTGTTAGGGTTAATTCATTCGTTTGAGAATTAGGGTTTACAGTTTTGTACAGCGGCGTCGCTCCTCTCGTCTTCTTCGTTCTCTTCGTCTCTCTCCCAGCCATGGGGTTCTGATTCCTCCCTCCAAGCTCTAGGCCGCCAAATCGCCACCTTCATCCATCTCTCTCCATGACGGCACAGGGCGGTGGCTTAGAAGGTATCCCTTTTTTTGTTTCGAACGCATTTTTTACAGTTTGCATGTTTAATTCTTGTATGTTTTATTGTTTGCAAAGTTTAATTTTTTGTGTTTCATTGTGAGATGCAGAAAAACAAAGAGGGAAAGGAAACTATTACCTTGGCGTTTCATTCTCTGGAAAGGGGGTGGTGGATTGGAACGGGGACGCTCTAGGTGGCCGGAGGAGGAGGACGAGGATGACGCGTATGGGCTTCTGGTATTTCTGTACCTTTAACTTCTTTTTGAATCGTTTGATGATGATTTCATTCTGAAAACTGCTTGTTTTGTTCTTCACTTCTGGATTTCTTTATCTTCTTTAAGTGTTGGATATTTTGTATCAATGATGATAAATTTCTGAGATTTATTCTTGCTTCTAAATGCTTCACAATGATGAACTTGTTTATTCTTATTTTGAGTTGACTCTCTTCCTTTCTTTGGTTTTGTCAATGATGATTGTGTTCTGATATTGAATGTTGTTGTTGCTTGGTGATGATGAGCTTGTTCTGAAAAATAGCTTCTGAATCTAGTTTGATGATAATGAACTTTGCTTATTTTTTTGTTGATTCGATGAAACTAAACTGTGTTTGCAGTTTTGGAAACATGCTTGAGTGTTTGTTTCATGTTTTGGAAATTGCAGATTTGCTTTGGGTTTGTAAGTTTTACTTGTAGCTTTTTTTTTGTTTGAGCTTGTAGTTGGGCCTGAGTACTTGTAATGCAGGCTTGAGGAGTTTTGCAGACTGGTAATGCAGGTCTGCAAGCTTTGGCTTGCTTGATGTTCAGGCAAGTTTGTTGTTTAGAGGTTGGGAAGTTTGCTGTGTGGAGAAGGCAGACTTGCTATCTTTGTTTTGACAAGTTTGAGTGGTTTGGATTTTTGATAGCAGTTTTTACAGGTGGTTGAGTTTGGTTTTGAAAGAAGGCTTGAAGGCTTGTGAGTTTTTGCAGGTTATGCAATTTGTTTGTGTTTTTCTGATTTGGAAACAAGTTTTGTGGTAAGTCTAGGCAGGCTTCAGGTTTCAGTGTTTGTAAGGTTTTAGCAGGTTGGTGTTTTTGAAAAGAGCAGGCTTGCTGCTGGCTTTGGAAGGCAAACTTGCTTGAACAGGTTTTCTTATTATTAATAAGGTAGGCTGTGTGTTTCTTGCAAGTTTGGAGGTTATCCAATATTTTTCTCTATCTCCTCTTGAACTGTTAGACTGTTATATTTATTTGCCTTCTCACTGCTTTGTACAGCTTGCCAAAACTGCAAAACTTTTTCTGGTTCTCTCTTTCTCTCTCCATGAAAGCATTTTAAATTGCTTATTATCTTTTTTCTGAAAAGCTAGTTGGCCAGAATATGATGATAAGTTTGACAAGCCTGCTTGCTTGTAACTTGGTTCTTCTCCTGCATTGTTGTACTTTCTTTCCATATTTTCTGAATTGTTTGCTTTCTTTGACAGCCTTGTGTACTTTGACAACTTTGTGTACTTGGTTTGCTTTTGTGTGCAGCCTTGTGCCTTTTGTTGACTAATGCTGACTTAGTTGACTAATGCAGTTTGGAATTTTAGTTTGCTTTGCCTTGCTGCCTTATATCTTTTCATTTTGAATTAATTGTATGCTTGCAAATTATTTTTACTTTCCTCTTTGTAAACCAAGAACATAAATCTTCTTGTGATTTGCAAAGAGGACAAGTAAAACATGATGAAACCAATAACAATCGGATTCCGGCCAACAAGCTATAATGATGACTCTTTATTTATCTGCTTAAAAATGCTTTTCAGTTAACTGCACTGATTTCTTTTTCTTCTGTCCTTTGCAGGTAAGTATCCGTTGAATTATGGAAGAAGCAGTAGAAGATCAAAGATTTCAAGAGATTTAGGCTTTAGATTTATTTTCTTTTCATTTATTGTAATAAATATTATTGTAAACACTGTAAATTATAAATTTACAATATTCGAATAAAATTTGTAACAATATTTGAAATAAATAAATAAAAAGTCTTTATCATATAAGAATTTTCTACTGTCAAATATTCCAATCTTTCCTTGTACTGTCTATTTAATTATTTAAGTCTCTTAAATTAAAACAACTGGAAATGCATCCCAATAACTTTAATCCAGATGAAATAAATAATCAACAAACTTTGTCGTTTCGCAATCTCGCATTAATCACAATACGCCTGGCATTCCAATTAATCATATGCTTTTGTACAGTTAAACAAACAAACATTCCATACATTTTTCACTCCATTGATCAAACCAATGCCTCAAAGTTTCAAACAAAGCCTCAGCTCCTATCCCAGATATTTAGGTTTTGAGAAACAACTGGTAATCTGGAACAAGCATAAAAATAACGTAACAGTCAATTGAATTATTGTGGATTCAATTTCTTCTGAGAAATACGAGCGAAAACCCTAATTCCAGATTTGTCGTCAAAGAAAAGTATGTTTGATCAATTCCTGAGCCAATCTCAACAAAATCAGTGGAAACCCTAATTCTAGATTTACTTGATAAAGAAAAGTCTGTTCGACCGATTCTTGAGCCAATTTGAAAAATCAGGGAAAACCCCGAAGTTGTGATTTCTTGTGAAAAAGGGAGGGCAAATTTTGGGGTACAACAGATACGATCCTAGAAGTGGACCAATCAACCAGAGGCCATCAACTTTCAAGCCTCCGACAAATGTCCCCATGGACACTTGGCTAAAGACATCACCCAGGAAAAGGCCAAATGAAGAGAAATGGCGAACATTAGATGTGCCAAGAGGGTCATCCTTGGCATATAGGAAGGAGTTCCAAACTACAACTACAAACAAAGTGGCTCATGTGTCGAGAAATTATAAGGGAACAAACCCTATGTCTCTCTCCCAGTGGAGAAGATTTCAGAGACGGCGAAAGGCCGAAAGGAAGGCCACAAAGGAGCCTCAACCAGAGTCAAGCACCAACGTTCCATAAAGAATGGACAAAGGCAAACTACGAAAGCCTTTAGAAAGGAAACCAATTGCGAAAAGATTGGAGTTGTCAGATCGAGGTGAATCAGATGACGAAGGTAACTCTGACTCTGATGCTACTTTAGACATTATGGTAAATGTAGTATCAGTGCTACCCAGAGAATATGACCGCCAAGTCGAAGTCTAAGATACCTACTGGGAAGTCGAACAAGAGATGGCCAAACATGGGCCAATGTGCTATTATGTGATGAAAAATGGTTGCGTCGAGGAGCAAAATGCATTCTTTGACCCACCTACTGAGGCGATGAAAAATCACCTAAAACCTTTGTTCATGAGAGCAAAGATATGGGAACTAACAATCAACAAAATTCTGGTTGATTATGGAGCCACAATAAATATAATCCCCCAATCTATGCTAAGGAAAATGGGCAAAGGGGGTGGAGATATCAAACCCTACAACATGGTTCTGTCGAACTATGAGGGAGGTATTGGAACTAGCATGGGGGTGATACAATTGGACCTCAAGGTGGGAACAATACTTTGACCAACTATGTTCATGGTCATTTCAGCGAAGCCCAACTACAATTTTCTCTTAGGTAGAGACTGGATACATGGCATAGGTACAGTTCCATCTTCGATGCATCAATGGGTCACGATTTAGCGCACTGATGGCATTATAGAGAATATAGAAGCAGACCAAAGCTATTACATGGGTGAAGTTAATAACGTTGGAAAAAATAGCTTCGACAGAAACTTGGCTCATATAGGACTATACAATCCTCCGAAGTTCGATTTGACGCCAGCACCAAATTCCTTTTGCACCCTCTACATACATTCCAACCATGGTTTCCAGTGGAATAGAGAAGACTTATTAAACATCGACTATGGAGGAGTTGATGACATACGACCAACAGGCTAGGGAAGTGAATTTGGTGATGATGACTGAATCACAAGCTTTACAAAAGATTTCGGCATATGTAGCCGAAAGTAGAATGATAGCGGCCTTAGAGGCTGAAGTCTAATACATGGCCATTAAGGCTAATGAGCAAGTATTTCTTCCAGAGGGTCCTGGGAAAGACTTTGATCCAGAGCCACCTAACGCGAAGGAGGAAGAAATACAAAATCAGAGGCTAGATTCTATCTATGATGATGATCCTCTGGGTTTTGAAAAGGATCCGTTAGTAAACAATATTAAAATGCTAGTGCAAGATCCTTTAGAAGAAATAGATATGGGCGAAGGATTAGCGAAAAGGCCAACATATGTTAGCACGAAGATAGATCCAGATCTCAAGATCAAAATAATCCGATTGTTGAAGGAATTCAAAGATTGCTTCGCATGGTATTATGATGAAATTCCAAGTATCGATAGGAAAGTGGTAGAACTTCAACTACTAATAAGACCTGGGGAAAAGCCTGTCAAGCAAACTCCAAGGTGTTTTTCACCTGAGGTCTTGTCGAAGATCAAGACGAAATTCAAAAGACTGTTGAGATGTAAGATCATCCGAACAACCAGGTATGTCAAATGGATTGCAAGTGTAGTACCTGTTATAAAGAAAAATGGTACCTTAAGGGTGCGCATCGATTTTAGAGATTTAAACGCTGCAACACCCAAAGATAAATATCCAATGCCTGTGGTGGAAATGCTTTTCGATTCTGCCATTGGCTCCGAATACATGAGTATGCTTGATGGATACTCAGGGTATAATCAAATTTTCATTGTTGAAGTGGATGTGTCAAAAATATCCTTTCGATGCCCTGGAGCTTTAGGCACTTACAAATGGGTAGTGATGCCTTTTGGCCTAAAAAACACAGGGGCAACATATCAAAGAGAAATGAACTCAATCTTCCATGATTTTATTGACACTTTTATACAGATTTACATTGAGGATATTGTTGTTAAATCTGTTTCAGGGAAGAATCATATAGACCATTTTTGACAATCCTTCAAAAGGATGAGACGCTATGGTCTGAAAATGAATCCTCTAAAATGTGCTTTCGGTGTAAAAGCAGGGGATTTTTTAGGCTTTGTGGTCCACAAGAAGGGAATTGAAGTAAACCAGAACAAGACCAAATCCATTTTGGAAGCGAAAGCGCCAACTAACAAGAAGGAGTTGCAATCTCTACTTGGTAAGATAAATTTCCTGAGGAGATTTATTTCCAACTTAAGTGGGAGAATGCAAGTCTTCTCACCACTACTTCGACTCAACAAAGAAGGCTTCGAGTGGGGGCAAGAAAAACAAGAGGCTTTTGACAAGATCAAAGAATACCTCGCCAAACCACCCATTATGGCACCTCCTTGTAGAAATATAAGTATGAGATTGTACATAGCTGCATCCGATAAAACTTTAGGAAGCATGTTAGTTCAAGAGGATGAAAACAGTGTCGAAAGACGCATTTATTACCTCAGTAGAGTTTTAAACGATGCCGAAACTAGATATAGCGAAGTTGAAAAACTTTGTTTATGTATTTACTTCTAATGTACAAAGCTCAAGAAATATATTAAATCGATTGATGTTTTTATTTCGTCTCATTTTGATGTTATCAAATATATATTGTCGAAACCCATCTTGCACGGTCGAATTGGCAAATGGGAACTTGCATTAACCGAGTATTCATTAACTTTTATGCCTCTTAAGCCTGTAAAAGGTCAAGTGGTAGCGTATTTTATTGTTGACCACTCAATAAATTAGAAATCAATCAACTACTTAGAGATCGAGCCTTGGAAGTTATACTTTGATGGTTCTAGTCATATAGACGGAACTGGGGTAGGGGTTCTAATTATTTCTCCAAACAAAATTCCAATAACATTCAAGTACAAGATCAAAGGTTCTTGTTCGAACAACGAGGCTGAATACGAGGCTCTAATCGTAGGCCTTGAAATATTATTGGTATTGGGGGAAACTCGAGTCGAAATAATAGGCTGAAAGGAACTTATCACTGCGGGAAGACTTAGCTGATGGGCTGAAAGTGTCACGACATGAAGATTGAGGTGACGGGTTGAATCGTAGGAGGAGTATCGCGTTGGTCGACCCTTAGATAGTCGAATCGAGGGTGAGATTATTTGTCTGTTGGCTATATGATACATGTGTATGCATGAATATTGAATGTTGTATGTATGCAACACGTATGATGTTTGACATTGATATGGAACCCTGAATGTATTGAATATTGAAATGTACAGGGTATGTATGCTTGAGATATGAAAAATATGCGTATGTATGAGATGTGTGTAAGATGCACGTATTCCTTGAAATGTTATGAAGAATGTTTCTAGCATTCTCTCCTTTAAACCATTGGCTCAAAGTTGTTAACTCCTGGTGTTGTATGTTGTGTCGTCATAGTATTGTTGAACTTGGACACAGTGGAAAATGTTAGCAAAACTTGAGCATTGATTTTATATTGCGGTTGTGGATGTAGACGTAGACATAGATAATGGCTTATGCATATATTTGTATGTTGTAAGCGCAGGCGTAGACGTATGTATTGCCATATGTATGGTCTTGGTGTTGTAAGCACAAACATAAGCGTAGACGTATGTAGATTGGTATGTTATAGGCGCAGGCGTAAGCGTAGACGTATGTAGATTCATGTGTCGTAGGCGCAAGCGTAAGCGTATATGTATATAGAATTGGTAGGAATACACATGTGCATGGACGCGTGCGAACGTAGACCTCGTGTTGCAAGTTAGGCATAGGTGCTGACATGGACGTAGGCTTTGTCCGCGGACGCGTAGATGTAGGCATAGACTTGGTATTGTTGAGTGCAGGCATAGGCGTAGATGTATGTGTAGGCGTAGACTTTTTGCATTGTGAGCGTAGATATGCATAGATTTTCAAGACGTAGGAGTAGCCATGTGCGTGGACATAGGGGTGGATTTTCTTTTGATATTTTTCTAACAAAAATGTTTTTTTGATGTTTTGTCAAATGCATTTTTTTCGTTAATCCCCAAAAATGATTTCAATAAAATATTCACAAGTAATAATCGTAGTATTTTGTGAACAATTCTTAGAAAAGAAAAAACGCAATTTAAAAAATGCAAAGAAAGCCAGTGTTTTTTTAATATGCCTGAGTAGGCTAGAGTACAAGATGCAATTCCTAGAAAAAGGTAATTACAGAAGGTTTTAAAACTGTAAATGGCAAAAAAAATGATAATTGCTACTATTGTTCCCCAATATCCTTTTAATGAGCTTATCTCCTTTGCTTCTGATTTGTATGATTCCGATCTATCTCTCCCTTTGTGGTTCGTAGTCGTAGCTCTTAGATTGCAGTCTTTTTATTCTTTATTTCATTTTGAAGATCCCTAATTTTTGCCTGGATTGCCATTTGGGGTTTTCAATCCACCGGGATGATTTTTTTATCTATATGCCCCTAATTTTTTCCTGGATCGCCCTTTAGGGTTTTCGATCCACCGGGGCGTTTCTTTTTGCTTAAGTCGCCTGTTTAAGGTTCGAGCTTAGTGAGCTTCTTATACATAGTGTTTTTGTCTGCGTCTGAATTTGTCGGGTGCGGTAGTTCTTCCCCATCCATTATTGTGGAGATAAGACCACCACCAGAGAATGTTGTTTTGACTACATATGGACCTTCTGTTAGCTCCTAAATTCGACACCCACAACAAGTTGGCCTTATGGGCCAAAAAATAGATTGAACAAGTCTAAGTTTGAAAAGCTTCGACAAAGTAGAAAAGTACCTAGAGAAATTCTAAGTTAAAATGAGTCTTCGACCAGAAGGTTCTCAATCCCTTCGACTGAAGGGACACCAATATCTTCGACCAGAAGGAAACTTCGTATCTGCCCCGGAAGATTTTTGAATCCGGTGAAACACGGGAAAAGCAGTTCACTTGGAAGTTGAGGAAAGCAACGCGGCATGAAAAGAGGGGTCGAAGTGCATGCAGAAGACACTTGTCTTCATCCTGGAGCAAGGAAACTCCTTGACGGTTACCTAGTTTTAGTATAAATATAGGAAGTTTAAGTAGATTCCCGTGTGATCAAGTGATCATACAAATTATTCAATATTATTCAAGTACCTGCTGCGTGAGAAATAATACTAAAAAATGTACGTTTGAAACACCATAATTTAAAATCACAGTATTTTATTTCTCTCTTTACATTTCTTGTCTCTTTATCTTTTTTTCACTTTTACCCAAATTCCTGCACCTAACCTCTCCTCAACCCCTTCTTTCTATTTACTTTCTGCACTCAAACTCATCCCTTTCCCAGTCGAACTTGAGTTCTTCACCCACATTAACATTTATATTCAAACAACATCAAAAATTAGTATATGTCCTAGGATCAGACTGATCGATCCTGCCAGTAACCAAAAAGTTATCCTTTTTGGAAGATCAGCGGTTGTTTGCCAGAAAATAGGGTGAATAAATTGGCACACCCGGTGGGACGTTGCTAGTTATTATTGCTTTATTTATTTTGTCTAAATATAAATGCTTCGCATGATTTTATTTATTTTACAAAGTTTTGCATGCTATTAAGAAGTGGTAAAGTAACCACCAACGAGTGTACAAATAGAAAGACAAATAGTGAAAGAAATATGGCTAATCAGCCAAATAATGGAGAAATAATTCCACCAATTACTACGGAACAACGGTAATACCAACCGTTAGTGAAATTGTCTCGTCAACTGTTGGTTTGATACAAACATTAACAGCAACCCAAACAGGACCAATACTTTCGTGTGCAGGTCCCAAAGGTCCAACACAAACACCCCCACCATGAGTGAATCCAGGATTTCGACCACACGCTCCCCCAGGATTTCTGACAACCTGGATGGGTCGAGACCAGCCTTATGGCATGCCAACTACTGAAATGGCTAGCCTTATGAATGTTGCGTCTACATTTTCAGAACCTTTGGTAAGTGCATCTTCGCCATTACAGGGGTCTGGTACTAGCATGGGTAGGAACCAACTTTTAGGAGGGACATCCCTTGCAATGCCAAGCCTCACAAACGCTTCCACGGTGATTCTGAAGGAACAGATGGATGAAAGCAACCATGACATGATACAAATGTTAGCCCAAACTCTAAGTACAGTATTGAACCCTCTAATATAAAATACTACTCAGTCAAACCAACAAATGATAGCACAAATGGCACGCATGACTGGATTTTTTGGGGTTCCCCAACCTATTCGACAACCCCAGAGAGCTCCGATGAGAGAGGATCAAGCTGTAGTCTTAGAAGAAGATGTAACTATTAACCAAAATCCACAATTCGATAGGAGGAACCACAGGGTAGAAATCGAACAACCTATGGTCAAAATACCCAGACTTCCCCGGCGGATCCTTATAGATGGTTATCAAGGTGTAATGATGGTAAATAAGAACCAAAATGATGGCGAACTGATACAGCAAGTTCGACACCATAATTATGGCACATAGAATAATCTGACAGTCATGATCGAAAGAATCATGATACAAAATGGAGTGAGCGTTTACTTTTATAGGCCAAATTTTACTTCCCCGCTGTCAGAATATATCTTGCAAACAGATTTAGTCCCTAGATGGAAAGTTCCAAAGTTCACTAAGTTCTCAGGGGATACGACATAATCAATTGTCCAACATATAGCGAGATATTTGATAGAAGCTGGGGAAATATAAAATAATGAGAGCCTTATGATTAAATACTTCCTAAGTTCTCTAACAAAAAACGCTTTTACTTGGTTTACCACCCACCCATCCAATTCTATCCAAAATTGGAATCAATTGGAGAGATTGTTCCATGAACAATTTTACATGGGACAAACCAAAATAAGTCTAAAAGAACTGGCAAGCGTGAAAAGAAGATTCATCGAGCCAATAGATGAATATCTAAATAGGTTTTGACTGCTCAAAGCCAGATGCTTTACACAGGTGCCTGAGCATGAATTGGTCGAAATGGCAATAGGGGGGCTAGACTATTCTATTAGGAAGAAACTAGATACCCAATATCTGAGAAATATGACCCAATTGGCCGATAGAGTTCGACAGTTAGAACGTCTTAAAATTGAAAAAGCTAAAGCAACTAAGACTCATCGGCGAGAAAAGGTAGCTTATGTTGAAATGGATGCTGATGATCCAGATACATCTAGTAATCATATAGTTGTCGAAGAGAGCGAAATAGATTTAGCAGAGTTAAAACATGGGCCTCCATACTCTTGTAGAGTGTTAATACCCTCAGATGGGGATAATCCTACTGAGTTTGAAAAGAACAACGATAATTCACAATGAAAACGTATAGTTCCGACGTCACAAAATGTGATGAGATATTCGACTTTTTAGTGAAAGATGGCCAAATGATAGTGCCCCCAGGGGCGAAAATGCCGCCTTTAGAACAAAGAAAGAAAAGAGGTTTTTGTAAATATCATAATTTTTTGGGGCATAAAACTTCACAATGTGTTCTTTTCAGGGATCTCGTTCAAGGAGCGATCAAAGAAGGCAGGCTCAAATTTGCTGACAAACCCCAAATGAAAATTAATGCAGACCCACTGAGAGCTGATGCCCACTATGCTGAACCAGCAGGCTTCAACATGGTCAAAACATCGGAAGACTTTGTCAATATGCCGGTCTTTGGAAATTTTACTAGGAACATCTCCAGAAAGACTGCAGAAGTGGTTAGAAAGGCCACTGAAGGCCTAAACCAAAAGGCTACTGAAAGCCTAATCAAAGGAGTTACTGAAGACTCCAACAAAAGGAATATTTTAAGTTCTTATGTGGCTGCCGTCAAGGGTTCGACATAAGACCTTGAAGCTAAAATGAAAAAAATGAATCTCGCTGCCAAGAGCAACGTGCAAGTAAACATGGTTGAAGTATCTGAGGCCAAGGCTTCAAAGGAAGCCATGAGACAAGAGGAAGTGAATAAAACTACATTTCCAAAATAAAATGAGAATTTGGCTGACTTTCTACAACGATGCTAGAAGAAAAAGTCAGAAGTTATGTTGTGTCCAAGATGCAGCTCCATCTTCGACAAAAAGAATGTCGAACACATACAGGGCATAATGGTATTGAAATAAAAAAGGGCCACCAAAGCGCAACCTTACATGGTTTATGAAGTTAGATACGATCCCAGAAGAGGACCAATCAACCAGAGGCCATCAACTTTCAAGCCTCCGACAAATGTCCCTGTGGACACTTGGCTAAAGACAGCACCCAGGAAAAGGCCAAATGAAGAGAAATGGCGAACATTCGATGTGCCAAGAGGGTCATCCTTGGCATATAAGAAGGAGTTCCAAACTACAACTACAAACAAAGTGGATCATGTGTCGAGCAACTATAAGGGAACAAACCCTATGTCTCGCTCCCAGTGTAGAAGATTTTAGAGACGGCGAAAGGCCGAAAGGGAGGCCACAAAGGAGCCTCAACCAGAGTCAAGCACCAACGTGCCACAAAGAATGGACAAAGGCAAACAACGAAAGCCTTTAAAAAGGAAACCAATTTCCAGAAGATTAGATTGGTCAGATCGAGGTGAATCAGATGACGAAGGTAACTATGACTCTGATGCTAATTATTGATATTATGGTAAATGTAGTATCAGTGCTACTAAGAGAATATGACTGCCAAGTCGAAGTCGAAGAGACCGACTGGGAAGTCGAACAAGAGATGGCCAAACATAGGCCAATGTGCTATTATATGATGAACAATGGTTACGTAGAGGAGTAAAATGCATTCTTTGAGCCACCTACTGAGGCGATGAAAAATCACCTAAAACCTTTGTTCATTAGAGAAAAGATAGGGGAACTAACAATCAACAAAATTCTAGTTGATTGTGTAGCCACAATAAATATAATCCCCCAATCTATGGTAAGGAAAATGGGCAAAGGGGATGGAGATATCAAACCCTACAACATGGTTCTGTCAAACTATGAGAGAGGTATTGGAACTACCATGGGGGTGATACAATTGGACCTCAAGGTGGGAATAATACTTTGACCAACTATGTTCATGGTCATTTCAGCGAAGCGCAACTACAATCTGCTCTTAGGTAGAGACTAGATACATGTCATAGGTGCAGTGCCATCTTCGATGCATCAACGCGTCACGATTTGGCGCCCTGATGGCATTGTAGAGAATATAGAAACCGACCAAAGCTATTATGTGGGTGAAGTTAATAACGTTGAAAAAAATAACTTCGACAAAAATTTGGTTCGTATAGGACCATACAATCCTCCGGAGTTCGATTTGGCCCCAGCACCAAATTCCTTTTGCACCCTCTACCTACATTCCGACCATGGTTTCCAGTGGAATAGAGAAGACTTATCAAACATCGACTATGGAGGAGTTGATGACAAACGGCCAACAGGCGGGGGAATTGAATTTGGTGATGATGACTGAATCACAAGCTTTACAAAAGATTTCGGCATATGTAGCCGAAAGTAGAATGATAGCGGCCTTAGAGGCTGAAGTCAAATACATGGCCATTAAGTCTAATGAGCAAGTATTTCTTCCAGAGGGTCCTGGGAAAGACTTCGATCCAGAGCCACCTGACGCGATGGAGGAAGAAATACAAAACCAGAGGCTAGATGCTATCTATGATGATGAGCCTCAGGGTTTTGAAAAGGATCTGTTAGTAAACAATGTTAAAATGCTAGCGCAAGATCCTTTAGAAGAAATAGATATGGGCGAAGGATTGGCGAAAAGGCCAACATATGTTAGCACGAAGATAGATCCAGAGCTCAAGATCGAAATAATCCGATTGTTGAAGGAATTCAAAGATTGCTTCGCATGGGATTATGATGAAATGTCTGGTCTCGACAGGAAAGTGGTAGAACTTCAACTACCAATAAGACCTGGGAAAAAGCCTGTCAAGCAAACTCCAAGGCGTTTTGCACCCGAGGTCTTGTCGAAGATCAAGACGGAAGTCAAAAGACTACTGAGATGTAAGTTCATCCGAACAACTAGGTATGTCGAATGGATTGTAAATGTAGTACCTGTTATAAAGAAAAATGGTACCTTAAGGGTGTGCATCGATTTTAGAGATTTAAACGCTGCAACACCCAAAGATGAATATCCAATGCCTGTGGCAGAAATTCTTGTCGATTATGCCGCTGGCTTCCAATACATGAGTATTCTTGATGGATACTCAGGGTATAATCAAATTTTCATTGCTGAAGAGGATGTGTCAAAAACAGCCTTTCGATGCCCTGGAGCTATAGGCACTTACGAATGGGTAGTGATGCCTTTTGGCCTAAAAAACGCAGGGGAAACATATCAAAGAGCAATTAACTCAATCTTCCATGATTTTATTGACACTTTTATGCAGATTTACATTGATGATATTGTTGTTAAATCTGTTTCAGGGAAGAATCATATAGACCATCTTCGACAATCCTTTGAAAGGATGAGACGTTATGGTCTGAAAATGAATCCTCTAAAATGTGCTTTCAGTGTAAAAGCAGGGTATTTTTTAGGCTTTTTGGTCCACAAGAAGGGAATTGAAGTAAACCAAAACAAGACCAAAGCCATTTTGGAAGAAAAAGCTCCAACTAACAAGAAGGAGTTGCAATCTCTACTTGGTAAGATAAATTTCCTAAGGATATTTATTTCCAACTTAAGTGGGATAATGCAAGCCTTCTAACGAATACTTCAACTCAACAAAGGAGGCTTCGAGTGGGGGCAAGAACAACAAGAGGCTTTTGACAAGATCAAATAATACCTCGCCAAACCACCCATTATGGTACCTCCTTGTAGAAATATAAGTATGAGATTATACATAGCTGCATCTGATAAAACTTTAGGAAGCATGTTAGTTCAAGAGGATGAAAATGGTGTCGAAACACGCATTTATTACCTCAGTAGAGTTTTAAATGATGCCTAAACTAGATATAGCGATGTTGAAAAACTTTGTTGATGTCTTTACTTCTCCTGTACAAAGCTTTAGCAATATATTAAATTGGTTGATGTTTTTGTTTCGTCTCATTTTGATGTCATCAAATATATGTTGTCGAAACCCATCTGGCACAGTCGAATTGGAAAATAGGCACTTGCATTAACTGAATATTCATTAACTTTTATGCCTCTTAAGGATGTAAAAGGTCAAGTGGTAGCGGAATTTATTGTTGACCACTCAATAAATGAGGAATCAATCAACTACTTAGAGATCGAGCCTTGGAAGATATACTTCGACGGTTCTAGTCATATAGACGGAACTGGGGTAGGGCTTCTAATTATTTATCCAAACAAAATTCCAATAACATTCAAGTAAAAGATCGAAGGTTCTTGTTCGAACAACGAGGCTGAATACGAGGCTCTAATCGTAGGCCTTGAAATATTTTTTGAATTAGGGGCAACTCGAGTCAAAATAATGGGAGACTCAGAGTTAGTTATATAACAAGTTATAAAAGAATATAAATGCATAAGAGAAAATATTATCATGTATTTTGTTATAGTCAATCGTTTGTTTAAAAACTTTAAAAAGATCAACATCTGACATATACCAAGACTGGAGAATCAAGTGGCTAATGACTTAGCACAAATTTCATCTGAGTACAAATTTCAAAAGAGAAATTACAAAAGGTAATCGAAGTTAGAGGAAGAGTGACCTTGACCAAGTTGTCTCCAACGGATTTGAAAACGACAAAGTTGGGGTACGTTGATCACAAAAACTTTGAAATTTCATTCATAGATAATCTAACAGAACAAGATTGGAGAAATCCTATAGTGTATTATTTGCAAAATCCTGTAGCTTCGACAGAACGAAAGATAAAGTACAGGGTGCTAAGTTATACCCTAATGGGAAATGAGTTATTTAAAAAGACGCCTGAAGGGGTGCTATTAAAATGCCTAAATGAAACAGAGGCATACATAGCCCTTTCAACTACACATGCTAGGGCATGTGGAGCACACCAAGTAGGCCATAAAATGAAATGGTTATTTTTTCGACAAGGACTATATTGGCCCACTATGTTGAAAGATTGTGTTGAGTTTGCAAAATGATGTCAGGAATGTCAAGTACATACAAGTATCCAACACATGCCTGTAAGCGAACTTCACTCAATTGTGAAACATTGGCCTTTTAGGGGATGGGCTTTGGATCTTATTGGAGAGATTCGACCAGCGTCATATAAAAGCCAGAAGTACATATTGGTGGGCATTGATTATTTTACTAAGTGGATTGAAGCAATTCCTTTAGTCAATGTAGGCCAGGAAAATCTCATTGAATTCATTCAAGAGCACATTATATATAGGTTTGGAATCCCTGAGACAATAACAAAGGATCAAGGGTCAGTCTTTATTGTTCGAAAAATGCAAGAGTTCGCTGCAGAAATGGGGTTCAAATTATTGACATCTACGCCTTACTATGCACAAGCCTATGGTCAAGTCAAAGCGGCAAACAAGGTAATAATCAACTTAATAAAGAAGCAAGTGGGAAAGAAGCCAAAAAACTGGCACAAGACTTTAGATCAAATTTTATGGGCCTATCGAACGTCTCCTAAGGAAGCTACCGGAACAACACCCTTTCGACTAACTTACGACCATGACGCAGTACTGCCAGCAGAAATCCTTCTACAGTCAACAAGAATTCAGAAACGTCGAGACATCCCTTATGAAGTTTATTGGAATATGATGTTAGACAAATTGATGGATTTGGACAAAGAAAGATTGAGGGCTTTGGATCTCTTAAAGTCGCAAAAGAGGAGAGTGTAAAGATCTTACAATAAAATAGTCAAACCCTAGGTATTCAAGCCTGAATACCTGGTACGGAAAGTAATCCTACCAATGGATCGAAAGGATAGAAATATGGGAAAATGGTATCTTAAATGGGATGGACCTTTTAAGATCATCCAAACGTTATCTGGTGGCGCATATAAGGTCACAGAGTTAAATGAAACCCAAAGGCTCTTGAGAGTAAATGGTAAATACTTAAAAAAGTATAAACCTACACTTCAAGAGGTTAGAGTAACCAGTACTTGATCTTAACCGAGTTAAAAAGTCAAAATGGAAAATATATTATAAAGCCAAAATGGCTGAAAGTCATTACAAAATAGATAAGCATACATCAAAAAGTCAGAATCAAAACGGGAGGTTGGCCTTGATTGGAGGTATTTTATCTTCTGTAGCTCCAACAGTCTTTCGCACAGGGCTTTCGACTGATGAAGAGTCTAGATCTTGACATCCAATGCTTGGGCTTGTTCGACATATGCTAATCCCTTGTTGAGTTCCTCTTGACTCTCTGAATCGGTGCTGACAGCGAGAAGTTCTTCCTTTCGTTTATCGTTGGCAGCAATCTTGGCTTCTAGCTCTCTGATCTGAGCCTTCATAATGGTTGTATTTTGATCAAGTTCTTCTACTTCTTTCTGCCTAGCTTCTTGCGTCTTCGACAGCTCCTTCAACTTCGAAGCTAATTCAGCAGCAGCACCCTAGGTAGCATCTACATGGCCATTGGCCTCCTAAATTTCACGAGTAAGAGTCCTCTGACGATTGTAGTCAGCTGACACCTGATCGATGATGGAAATCAAATCCAAGATAACGCTGGCAATGTCAGGCGAAGTAGCAAGAAGGTCGACATCTCTTAAAGTAGTTATGATATAGTGGGAGAACTGACTTGGGTGTTTTGTGTTTGTTCGCAAATGTTGCGGTTAGAAAGAGTCTCCACCGACTTTTCTTTTATCCAAAAGGATAGGTGAAAAAGCATAGGAAAGACCTTTGAGATTATTTCTTGAGTTCGGGGGGTAGATTATGAAAAGGGAAGGTATTAGCACCCTTTTCATCCATGGTTTTCCATGGGCTCTTAGTTACTTGTTAAATCAACATCCGAGAAACCTAAACCATTATCTACAGTCAAGCTGGCTACGTAGTCTTGGAACTGATCGGCAAATGTTTCTTGGGGTACATGGGCAGTTTTCAGGAATTTTACCAAGGCCTTTGCATGTGCCTCGGAACATAGTAGTAAAGACAGAATGGAGATTTTAGATGAGGTTTGCCCCAGTTTTTCAACTACATCGTATTCACTTCTTTTTATGATCTTTAGAATTTCCTTCATCTCTTTCCGGGAGGTCTCGGGGATAGCCAATGATTGTGCCTTCGTCCGGACAGGCTCAATCAGAATACTCTTACCTCGAGTCTCGGTTAACTCGGCAGCAGGAATGTCAGTAGGAGTGATAGCAGGGATTGTAACAACTTTTTCAGTTGGAGTATTGGTGGAGATGATTGTAGGACTGGGAATAGCCTTCGGAGGAGCAACAACAACATGAATGATTATGGGTCCAGAAACTGCTTTTAGGGGAGCAATTTATGGAGAGAATATCCTTCCGCTTCGGGTAATCTTGCTAGTCCCTACAATATTAATGATATCAAAGTTAACTTTCTCAGAACTTGAATCTTCAGCAGCTCGCCAATCTTGCTTGATACCGTGGTAGTAGACATCTCCTCCATAATTCCATGGTATGGTTTTGTCTGAAGAATACGGGACTGGTCCAGACATTGTAATTATCAAAGGGGTTACTTTTGGAACTGATGTAATCCTAACGGGTCTTTTGGTGGAGACCCTGGAAGAATTGGCGGAAATGGTAATGATTGAAACATCATTATAAGGAACAGGTGGAACAGAAGTCTTCTCAAACAAAGTTTCCTTGTTATCTATTAGGCACTGAACGCCTGCTTTCAACAAAGGACAGCTGGTTGGTGAGGACAAACAAAAATGGAAGATTTCATCACAGCCTGGGAATACACTAGAATTCAATAAGTTCTTTTTGATAATCAGGAGTGGGGTCATAAGTTCATCAACCAAAGTAACAAACATGTCTTCCTTAATGGCGTTGGTATTATGGTCGTGTTTGGGCATAGGGGCAGAAATGACATTTGGCTTTTCGGGCGCATCGAATTCAATATCTTTGGCTTCAATGAGGTCTTGTACTTTGTTCTTTAGATCCCAACAATTATTAGTGTCATGGCCGGGACTCTCAGATTGGTATGCACAGCGGGCATTAGGATGATAGTGAGGAGAGGTTGTGTTAGGGTTCTTTGGAGCTTCTTTCAAGGTTACTAGGTTGGATCTTAGCAAGTGTGGCAATACTTGAGATAAGGTCATGTTAATTCTTGTGAATTGTCTGACTGGTCTTTCCATCCTTGGTTGGTTGTTTCTTTGCTGATCAGGCGCAAGCTTAGGAATCATAACAGCCCCTACCATTGGACGATGTTTGGCCCTATCTTTATTTCTCTGAGGATAAACAACGACCACGTATTTCTTTCCGATAAATGGCTTCCTTACGGCAGCAGAGGATGCATCTTTTTGAATCTTTCCACTCTTTATCCCGGCTTCTACCCTTTCTCCGGTCAATATCAGTTTAGTAAAACCTGCCGATGAACTCCCAATTAGGTGATTGAAGAAGGGACTAGACAAGGTGCCCAAAAACATGTCTACTAATTCTCTTTCAGATAGGGGAGGTTGAACTCTTCCATCCAAGTCTCTCCATTTTTGCGCATAGTCCTTGAAGCCTTCACTTGAAACCATGGCCATACCCTAGAGCTGAGTACGGGTAGGCACAAGGTCAGCGTTGTATTGGTATTGTTTGTAAAAGGTTGCAGCAAGATCTTCCCAGTTATGAACATTGGCTCTTTCTAACTGATAAAACCAATCAAGTTGAGTTCCAGACAGACTGTCTTGGAAGAAGTGTACCCATAAATCTTTGTCAGCGGTATGGGGCTGGATTTTCCACACATAGGACCGGAGATGCATTTTAGGTCATGAAACTCCGTCACATTTGGCGAACACATGTGCTTTGAATTTTGGAGACTTGACAATTCCCGACACTAACCTTAACTCCTCAAATTCCAAGCCAGGCACTTTTTGGATTTCCATTGCACTCAACCGCTCTTCGAGATGTTTATACTTGTCATCAGTTGGAGGGTATTGTTCTTCAGAATAGTCTTCTTCTTCCTCTTCCTCTTCTGATTTTGATTGGACAACTGTTTCTTTTCCCTTCCCATGTTTTTTTTCTTTCTCATCGGATGTTGTTGCAAAGTCTAAGGCCCTTCTTGTCTGCCCTTGGAATCTTCTTCCCATGTTTAGAACTCCGGTTATCTTCTTTGTCTTCTTTTTCTTCTCCTCAGCCAGCAAAGTCTTCAACTTTTATTGTCCTTTGGCTAGGGTCAAGAACAACTGTTGGAACTGTGCATTCTGAGCTTGGAGGTCCTTTATCGTTTGCTCAAGATCCATCTTACTGAAATAAACAGTAGAGAGATGAGGATACTTGTTGCAAGAAACCGACTTATGTTATGATGAATAATAAATGCGTATTCAATGATTTCAAGGATTTTAATATTCAAATTTGTTTTAGTCAAAAAGGAAACACACGTTATATTAATAAATTAAAGTCTTGAGTACATCAATGCCTTCTTGGGAAAAATAATACAAAAACTCTAAGATAAAAAGGTAGTACGCATCCTCTTTGGTACAATGTAGGCATTCAGAGTCTGCTCCTCATGAAGTAGTCTAGTGAGTTCCAAAACCTTCATCTCGCTTGCATAGAATTAGGCTTCGGAAGTATCTCGCTCCCCCTTGAGTTGTATCAAATCCCATTGTAGGTCTTCAAGAGAGGTGGGCATGTCAAGATGTAGGATAGTGTATGGAACATCTCCTTTCATGACAGGCTCTATGATTACCGGGAGAATGGAGGGATAAGGCATCATAAGACTCTTAGCACGAGTTCGTACCCATTTGAGGTAAGGCTCAAGAGGGACGGAATTTTTATGCCCCAAAGTCTTGCTATCTACCTTTTTTAACATCCTACAAGCTTGGATAAATCTCCGGTGAAGACCTTGATCGTCGTTGTCACAGTCAAATACCAAACCTTGAATCAGCATCTCGTGCGGGCCATCCCTTCGGGCATAACGAAACTGTCTTAAGGCTAAGCAGGGGTTGTAGTTGATACCTCCCCTAATGCCAAGTAGAGGGACATTATGAAATTCTCCACAACGGTCTACAATAGTAACATTCTATATGGATCGGGAGCACCAATGAATGTCTGAATGTTTGAGCGTCATCAACCTTTGTGGCCACCTTAAACCCTACTCATTCTTCAATATATATTGGGGAAGATGCAAAATAAACCATCTTTCCAAAAGAGGAGTGCAACACATAAGGACACCTCTTTTCCTCATTGTGCGAGTGTGAAAAGAGTGTAGGATATCTCCTAGCAATGTAGGCATCGGGTTGCGAGATATGAAGATTTTGACGGCCTTTACATCTATGAGTTGGTCAGGATTTGGAAACAAAACCATCCCATAGATGAGGAGAGCCACAATTTCCTCAAAGGCTTGCAAATCCAAGGAATTCCAACAGTTTGCAGCTTTCTCGAACAAGAACTTTTCCATGAACCCTTTGACACCACTCCTTGTTTCCCAATGAGTTATGACATCAGATGAGTGCAAGTGTAGGGCTTGAGCAATCTCTTCTGGCATTAGGTCTCTTTTCATACCGTTGAAAGGTAGTTGGTTGAGAATGGGAATCCTCGAGATTCTGGAGAATTCTTCCAAAGTTGGCACAAGTTGATAGTCGGGAAATAGGAAGCAATGGTGTAAAGGATCAAATAACTGAAAGAGCACCTTCATCATGTTCTCATCTGGGTTAGAGGTGACCAAGTTGAGTAGGCGACCATGTCTCTCAGTAAATGGAGAGTTTTCTGGAATCCTTGAAGCTAGTTCCTTAAGTTTTGGAAGGATCCTTACAAGGTTGACTTGAATAGTTTTTCTGCGAAGAGAATCCATATCCTACAAAACAGAACAAAGATAAATCCCAAGATCCTTTAAATGGTTAGTGAATGAGTATGATGCTATGATGTTCATGATGTTATGTACAAGTATGTATATACAAACAAAGAAAACAAATCCTTAGGTTTAGGCTTGCATGGGGTTTTATAGTTAAGTACCCTCTTGAAGTTTAGTTGGCTCAAACTTGTCCTAGTAATAGTAACTCGATTCTAAGGAGCTCAATATCACTGATTTATTTCCTTGGTCATTGTTTCAGCACAAACCTATTTAATGGAGACTGAAATATCCCAAGAAACTAAACCTCAATGAGTGTAGTATCAAGTATCTACCAACTTCGGACTGCACCTAAGCCGGTCATCTCACTACATCCTAAAGGATAAGTTGGTCAAGTAAAGGTTCTAGAAGTCCATTAGTGCTTCATGACATCACTCAGCGGCCCCGTATTCTCTTTTATTAACTCAAAGGCTACTGATACCCACAAATATGTCGCACTAACGTAGCTATTGCTTCAACCATGTCGGTGTACCAAGCACAGTTTCCACAACGTATTGCTACTTACCTATAATGTATCCCAAATCCGGGTAGAGGATTCAAACCCAAACAAAGAACCATAATGTAAAGCGTACAAGTTAAATAATGAAAGCAAGTAAATGTGATCTAACCCTAAGGTAACCCCACTTTTAGAAAATTCCCCACCAGAGTCGCCAGTTCTGTGATACATTGGGAGAGCTGACTTGGGTGTTTTGCGTTTGATCGCAAATGTTGCGGTTAGAAAGAGTCGCCACCTACTTTTCTTTTATCCAAAAGGAAAGCTAAAAAAATACAGGAAATACCTTTGAGATTATTTCTTGAGTTCGGGGGGTAGATTATGAAAAGGGAAGGAATTAGCACCCTTTTCATCCATGGTTTTCCATGGGCTCTTAGTTACTTGCAAGATCACTTGCTCTTGTTTTAAATTGTGGTTTGTGTGGTTTTTGAAAGTATTTTGTAAAGAGACCATTGTTTAGGCAATCTTTGTAATGATTCTCATTCGTAAGAATGTATACAAAGATGTTGGTCTTTTGAAAATGTTTTCATATTTGTAAGATGTTTGAAAGTTTAGGTGATTATTTTGAAAATAGCAAGGATGTTTGTTTTGAAATGGATCAAGTAATTAGGAGCATTCTAACTACTCAAAAGTCTTTCATGTTCATTTTTCTTTTTGCTTTGACATTGTTATCTTACTATTGATTTGGTAAGCAACCCTATCTTTGGATGTAAACGGGACGGGCATGGGTCATCGTATAACCATGATTAGAAATGTTACATGGTATCTTAACATTCTTTTTGAGGGACTAAGATCATTTGTAAAGCAACTTAGATAGCGTCATCGAGGGACTATGATCTTGTATTTTCTTGTTTTTGCTAAGATACCTCACAGGCATAATATGACTATTTTGTATAAGGCAACCAAGTAGAATAACCCTAGGGGTGCTTGTGTGCAAGTGTATCATTTTCATGCTTTTTTTTGTCTTGAATTAGGGTTTTTAAGTATTGATTTTAGTTTTTCCATACAAACCCTAATTACTAGCATTTGTATATAAAAGCGATAAATTGCGAAATTTTAAAGTTCCTACGCTATTACAACATTTGTGGGGAGGGGTGTGCAAATTGAATGGGGATTGCAAGAATATAAACCTAGTTAATCTATGACAACCAAATTGAATGGGTATTAATGTACAAGAGATTAAATAAATACAAAGTACAAAATGAATAAATGTACGAAAGATGCAAAATGTAAAGAGAATCTATCTTTGTTTGATTTTCATGAAAAAAAGGATTTTGTCTTAAATGAATAAATGTACAAAGTACATAATTAAATGAAGAAAATAATTAATTAAATTTGAATTTTATTAAGCAAAGATTTTAAGTAAAACCCTAGTTTTATTAATTAATAAAAATAAAATAAGTTTAAGAAAAGTATTTTTGGTATTTTTATCTTAAAAATATTTATAGTATTATAAAATATTTTTGGCATTTTTTATATCAAAAGTAATGTATTTAAATTAGTATGAAAGAAAATAACTAATAACCTAATATTATTTATATTTACAAGATAATGAGTAAAAAAAAAGTATAATTAATAAAAATATTTTTTGTGAGAAAAATAAAATAAAATAAGTCAAAATATAAATATATCATTTTTTTTTTGTATTTTATGATTTTTTAGTATTTAGAAAATATATTTAAGAAAATAAAAATGAAATAAATAATTAAAAAAATAAACTTGGGTCAGGGGTGCCATTAGGAAACATGGAGGTCAACTAGCAAAAAATAAAAAAAAAATAAGCCAGGCCCAAAGGGGCCCAACGCCCTGCAAATAAAAAAAAGTCAGAATTTGTAAAACATGTAAAAATGCAAAAGGGGACCACTGGGGCTCGAACCCATGTCCCATAGGTTACATGCGCGCGCTTCTACCACTGGGGTGGCTATACATCCATTAATAAAAATAAAACAATAAATATGTAAGGCAAAACGCGCCCTGAAGACTTCATCTTCAACCTCCAGCAAGACCAACTGTAACTTGCTCATTTCTCATCAAAAATGAAAACTGTAAACATGAAACTTGTAGCAAATTTTCTCATGATTCCAGAAATGTAAAGTATTAAAATTATAGATCAAAGATAAACATGAATTTTAGTGGCCATAATCTGAACCCTAAAAATTTCAGAAGTTTCAGTTTTAAAATTCTCTAAGCTCAAGCAAAATTAATGGAAACTATGGACACGGTTAGCTTCAGAGCAATGACATCTACATGTTTTGTTCATAAATAAACTATTAATGATGTCTGTATTAAGAGTTCCAAGTTGAGAAAACTTACCTCAAAACTGGAAATCGTGTTTGGAGTTTGAGCTTGTTTCAAGAAGTGGTGATGATCAGGTTAGCTTCCTTGAGGTCCTAGGAAGCTAATGCAATGGTTTGCTTGAGTTGAGAGTGGTTGAAATGACCTAGAGAAGTCAATGTGCAATGCTCTATTTTTGGTTATGGAGGATATGGTAAATTATGTTACAGTAATGAAACAGGGATAGAGATAGGTTACACTTGATGTAAGGAAGCTTTAGAAACTAAAAGGCCAAGAAACGCACGAGGGAAATGTGAGTTTGACGTTCAAGGTCAGAAACTGTGCAATAATGGAGTTTTTGTGCAATTTCTGATTTGAGAGAATTTTTTTATATTTCAGGGTGCTTAAGCTCGTCCCCGAGCTCACAAATAGTGACTCAATTTATAAGCAACAAGTTTGGAGACCTCTTCTTGATCAGAATTCAAAATCACAAGTTTATGCATAACATGTGATTTTTTGAGAAATTCAAGTTTCCATGCCTTGTACTTGGTTCATAGAGTTGTTCCCTACTTTAAACATAATACTTCTGACTTTGTGGATGGAGTGTAATCAAGGAAAATAAGTTGGGAGCTCAAGAAGTTGACTTTGTGCATAAAACTTGCTTTACAAGAATGGATATGTTACTTTCTCCCTAAAATGGAAAATTGATTTGGACAAAGCTTGAAACACTTGGATAAGGGCATAATCAGTTGTGTAAACCATTAATTATGGAGTGAAAAACAAGTTTGAGGCCTGCAAAGTGAGGATTATGCAGCATGGCTATGGATTTGGTTCATGTGTTCATCAAAAATGACTTGTAATTCAAGTGACAAAACCCTAACTTCGTCTCTTTGATTATCCCAACTCAAGAGTTATCTTAAGGAGTTATTGGATATTTTGAAATCTTGAAATGTGGTCTACAACCCATATTTGAATTGCTTTTGAAGATTCCCCTTGGAACTATATGAAAAAGTGCCATGAAGTTGGGTCAAAATCCTGACCAAATTAGGGCAAAATATCACTAAGTGTTTAGTTTCATGACCCTATGTTCATAAAATTATAACATGAGATCCAATAACTTTTGGAGGAAGTTGTGTGAATAAAATTTTTAGATTTCATGGAGATCTAAAACTTTCATGTTGGAAGTTTCTCTTGAATCATCTTGCATCATGGTGAAAAGTTTGCTCAAAGTTATGAAAAAACATGAAATTTTCAACACTTAGAAAAATTTCTAAGTTTAGAAAATTTGACTTTTCAAAATGAAATCTTGACTTTTTGATTTCTTGATGAATAAGTTTCATATTTTTACATGTTTTGATGAATTGTGATCTTTGGCACTTGAATTTGACCAAAAAGTCAAAGTTTGACTTTTCAGTATACAGTTGACTGCAAAATTCACTTGTCTATCCAATGGACTTGCAATGTTTTGAACCATGTCATTAGGTCAAAATCATGAAATTGGACTCTTGAGATAATTACCTAACCCAATTGACCATTTTCTAGGTCAAAAATCAGAAATTGCCCTTTCTCAATCAAAACCCTAATTTTGACCATTTTGCCCTTTTAGAGATTTGATCAAATTTCTTGAGGAGTTGTGGTCCAAACTTGATCAAATGATACATATGATTTTTAGGTTAACTTCTCAACTGACTAATCAGAAATGTGATCCAAAGCTTGAAACTTGACATGTGTAATCTTAGGGGTCCATAGTGATCCATGAAAGTCATATGGGGCATAGAAAGTTCAAAAATCTTTGTGCAAACTCAAGCCCTAGTTTTGGTCATCAGTGCATAAAGAGGTGTCTTGAGCTAATCAAACCCTAGTGCAGTCTTGAATCCAAGGTCAGCATCAAATCTCTTTTGAAAAGTTGTTCCTTAACCTTTTTAAGTGCTTCTTCAAGAGGAGATGTTGAAGTGGATTTGCCAGATGCAGTCGAAGCACTCTAATCAAAAGAACTTTCTCCACCCTCAAGGATGGCAGTCAAGTAGCCAAGAGGATTTTTCCGTTTCAGCAATGCCAAATCTTCCTTGGTATGAGAGCATGTCGAAGTGACCCTCTCGTTTACAACACGAGCCACATTGGCTTCGACAGGCATCTGCACAGGAACATCTTCAACACACACAGAGTTTCCTGCTCCCCCTATAAGGTTTTCCCCCTCATTAGTCGCCAGAATATCTTCAGTCTGATTTCCTCCCGCTGGCATGCTTTCCTTCTATGTTTCAATTACATCATCAGCCACCTCCTCTTCCCCATCTTTTTGTCCATCATCATTAACTTGCGGAGTCCCAGGATTCATATGCCCTTCACTAGGAACTTCTTCATTAGGATTCCCAACGGCTTCGTGCCCAGATGTTTGGTTCACTTTGCTAGCAGAACTCACAAAAGATTTTTTGTACCCCAAAATTTACCCTCTCATTTATCAAGACTTTTCTCACAAGACTTCTTGGACTCAAGACAGGATTAGGGATGGTCAGCTCAAGACATCTCATCTTGCACTGATACCCCAAAATTAGGGTTTGAGTTTGCACAAGGATTTTTGGACCATCAATGCTTCATGTGACTTTCATACACCATCTTGGACCCCTAAGATTACTCATGTTAAGTTTCAAACCTTGAATCACATTTTTGCTCAGTCAATTGGACAGTTGACCTAAAAATCAACTGTATTGGGGAAAAAGTCAACCATGGCCAATTTACAGTCAAAATTCATTATTTTTTATCCATATCAACATTTTAGGCTCCTATGTACCATTTGATCAAGTTTGGATCACAACTCTTCAAGAAATTTGATCAAATCATCAAAAGGGCAAAATGGTCAAAATTAGGGTTTTGACTGAGAAAGGGCAATTTTTGATTTTTAACCTAACCAATGACCAATTGGGTTCAAACATGATTTCAAGGGCTCAATGGCATAATATTGACCTAATTACATAGTTCAAAAGACCTCAAGTTCATTGGATTGACAGATGAATTTTGCAGTCAACTGATCAAAAGTCAATTGTACACTGAAAAGTCAAACTTTGACTTTTTGGTCAAAATCAAGTGCCAAGGGTCATAATTCATCAAGATATGTCAAAATATGAAACTTGTTGACCGAGAAAACCAATTTTGAAAATTAGGGTTTTGAATTTGAAAATTTTCATAACTTAGAATTTTTCCAAGTATGGAAATTTTCTTTTTTTTCCCAACTTTCCACCACTTTTTCACCTTGATGCAATTTGATTCAAAGAAAACTTCCAACTTGAATGTTGTAGTCCTCTATGAAATCTACAACTTTGATTCACAAAGTTTTCCCAAAAGATGCTTGGATCTCAAGTTATGAATTTGTGAATAAAGGTCCATGAACTAAATGACTTAGTGAAATTTTGCCCTAATCTAGGCAGGTTTTTGACCTAACCTCATGGACATTTTTCACCTAGTTACAAGAGGTATCTCAATTGAATTTCAAAGATGGATTGTAGAGCATGTTGCAAGCTTTCCAAAATGTCAAAGAATTCTCCAAGATCATTTGTGGTTAGGGAGAATCGAAGAAGAGAAATTGGCATTTTGTCACTTTTGATCAAGCCATTTTTACAAAGTGTCAAGCTGCAAATCTGATCAAGGATGCTTGTACCTTGCATTACAGGTCCTAAAATCATTCTACACTCCATAATTAAATGCAAACTCAAAGGATAAGGGATTTATCTTTTCTTTTGAAGCATTATACAAGAGATTTTTCCATTTTTAGCATAAAGGGCACATTGCTATTTTCATAAAGGCAAGCTTTTACAACTTTATCAACCTTGAGCCTTGGACCTGTTTCTTTGAGGCAAGCAACTTCCACAGATATCAAGCAATATGTACCTACTCTCTGCAGCTATCAAGCAAGCAAGTACAGGCTTGTTAGCATAGTCACTTCAACTTTTCTTAAAATGCAAGAAAGTTGGCCAAAAGTTGAGAATTTGTACAAGATAATAAAGGGTGGACTTTGTATCATTCTAAACAGATTCACAAACTTGTTACAAACTAGAAGACGATGGGATAGCATCTAAAACTCTCAAAAACTCCCAAACATCATTTTTCTGCCCAAACATCCAGTTTCTGCAAAATCATAGAAAGCTCTTTATTTGCTCATGCGTTTTGCCCTTTAACACTTAAAACATCTTATCCACATCATATCCAAGCTATCCAAGCCTTTACATTGTTGCTGTAAGCTTTGTTTCAGCCATTGCCATTTTCACTTTGGAAGCTTGTAACTTGACTTATACAAAGACTTCTGGCCATCCACAAAGCAAGCTGAGCATTTGAATAGCTTGAAGGAACTTCAAGGAAGCTCACACGATCCTCAGGCCTCACTCAAATTCACCACATTGCCATATCCAAATCCAGCTGAAGGATGTGTTTTTCAAAACTCTATCTCTCTATTTAAGCATCCTCAAGCCATGATTTATGAAACAAAAATGTAGTCCTTAACACGGTGAAGCTGTACATATGCATACTTTTCATTTATGTTAACTGAGCTAAGAGAATTTGAAGCTTGAAGTTGCTGAAATAATTAGGTCACGAACTAGGGCTGATTAAATTCTATATGATCTTTGAGAGTTAGGTTACAAATTTTATATCATTGGAATCGTGAGATGAAATGCTACATGTTTTGTGTTATAAGTTTTTGTTTTTGTGCAAGCAATAGCAAGATACAGATTTGAAGCATATATGCACGCGCAGGAGGGAGCTGGAGGACAGGGATGACCGGTCTGGGCCTTGGCACGCCTGGGCCTTGCTATTTTTGTTATTCACACCCCATTGACCACTATTTGCACCCCTGCTTCTTATTTTATATTTTTGCATATTTTCTCATATTTTTTATGTTTTTTTCTTTTAATCATTTTTCTGAACATTAAAAAATCTTGAAAAATATTTTCTTTATTTTTTGCATTTTAGTTTATTTTATTTATATTATTTTTTGGCATAAAAAATAGTCTTATTAGATAATGGACTTTATTTTCTTAAATAAATTATAAATATATTTAGTAAATACTATACATTTTTATTTTATTTGTTTCACACATAAAATAATTATTTTCATACATATTTTAATTTTTAATATTTGTACATAATATTATTTATTATTTTCTTGTACAAAAAATGGATAAAATATTAATATAAAGCATTATTTTCTTTTAATTCAAAAACTAGGGTTTCACCCTTTCAAAAATAATAATATTTTTTCTCTTATTTTTAGGGCTTAAATAAATCATTTTTTCTCATATAAAAATCAAATACAAAACATTTTTGCATAAATACATTTTTATTGCATTTTTAATATTTGTATATTTATTTAATTTGCACATAATTCAATTGGGTTGTAATAGTATTTTAGGGTTTATATTTGTGCAATATCCCCATTCAAAAACTTGTATCCCCCCTCCCATAATAATTGTTGTAATAGCTTAGTTTACATTTACGCAATTTATCGCGTTTATGCCATGTTTAGTAAACTAGGGTTTGCATGATAAGACAAAAAACAAACAAATACACAAGACCTAATACAAGACAAATAAAAAGCATGCAAAATGACACACATTGCACACAAGCACCCTTAGGGTTTCACCCACTTGGTTGCCTAAATTAAAATGGCCATGTTACGCATGCGAACTATCTTGGTAAAACAAAAAAATAAATAAGATCATAGTCCCTCGTTGACGCTATACAAAGGTTTCCTAAAACAAAATGATCTTGGTCCCTCAAAATGCTAAAGATACTTGGCAACATTGCTATCATGGTTATAGGATGACCCACGCCCGTCCCGTTTAACATCCAAAGATAGGGTTGTTTACCAAATCAATGGTAAATCAACAATGTCAAAGGAATAAAAATGCACAAGAAATACTTTTAAGTAGGTAGAATGCTTCTAGTTACTTGATCAACTTCAAAAAACAATCCTTGTAATTTTCAAAAAAACAAACACACACATTTCCAAACATCTTTCAAAACATTGGAACATTTTTCAAAAGACAAACATCTTTGTATACGTTCTTACGAACGAGAATCATTACAATGACTGCCTAAATGAATGGCCTCTTTTCAAAATACTTTCAAAACAACATAAAGCACCATTTCAAACAATTTCAAAGCAAAGAAAGTGATCTAAAACAAGTAACTAAGAGCCCATGAAAAATCATGGATGAAAAGGGTGTTAGCACCTTCCCTTTTCATAATCTACCCCCCAAACTCAAGAAAACATCTCAAAGGTCTTTCATGTGCTTTTTTACCTTTCCTTTTGGATAAAAGAAAAGTCGGTGGCGAATCTTTCTAGCCGCAACATTTGCAAACACAAACCCAAAACCTCAAGTCAGTTCTCCCACCGCATCACAGAACTGGCGACTCTGCTGGGGACAATTCTAAAAGTGGGGTTACCTTAGGGTTTTAGATCACATTTACATGCTTACCTTGTTTGACTTGTTTGCTTTACATTTGGTTCTATTGTTTGGGTTTGAATCCTCCACCCAGATTTGGGAAACATTCATAGGTAAATAGAAATACATTGTGGAAACTGTGCAGGGTATACCGACACGGTCTAAGCAATAGCTATGTTAGTGTGACATATTTGTGGGTACCGGTAGCCTTTGAGTCAATCAAAGAGAATACGGGGCCGCTGAGTCATGTCATGAAGCACTAACAAACTTCTAGAACCTTTACTTGACCAACTTGGCCTTTTAGGATGTAGTGAGATGACCGGCTTTGGTGTAGTCCGAAGTTGGTAGATACTCAATACTACACTCATTGAGGGTTGGTTCCTTGTAATATTTTGGTCGCCGGTAAGAGGCTTGAATTGAAACAATGAACAAGGAAACAATCCAGTGATATTGAGCTCCTTAGAACCCAGTTACTATTTCTAGGACAGGTTGAGCCAACTAAACTTCAAGAGGGTACTTACCTATGAAACCCCATGCAAGCCTAAACTAGGAACTTGTGTGATTTGCTTGTACATATATACTTGTGCATAACATCATGGACATCATGAACATCATATGCATTCACTAACAATTTCAAGGATTTTTGAGATTCATCTTTGTTCTTGTTTTGTAGGTTATGGATTCACTTCGCAAAAAAACTGTCCAAATCAGCCTTGTAAGAATTCCTCCAGAACTCAAGGAGCTAGCTTCAAGGATTCCTGAGAATTCTCCATTCGCCGAGAGACATGTTCGTCTACTCAACTTGGTCACTGCCAACACAAAGGAGGATATGCTGAAAGTTCTCTTCCAGTTCTTTGACCCTTTGCATCACATCTTCACATTTCCTGACTACCAGCTTGTGCCTACTTTGGAAGAATTCTCTTAACTTCTGAGGATTCCTATTCTCAATCAACTACCCTTCAACGGTACGGAAAGAGATCCAAAGCCATAAGAGATTGCTCAAGCCTTGCACTTGCACTCATCTGATGTCACAACACATTGGGAAACTAGAAGTAGTGTCAAAGGCTTCTTGTCAAAGTTTCTGTTTGAGAAGGCCCAAAGCTATTGGAATTCTCTAGACTTGCAAGCTTTTGAGGAGATTGTAGCTCTTCTCATCTATGGGATGGTCTTATTCCCTAACCCTGATCAACTCATAGATGTGAGCGCTGTCAAAATCTTCATGACTCGCAACCCGGTGCCTACATTGCTTGGGGATATCCTCCACTCTTTTCACACTCGTACAATAAGGAAAAGAGGTGTTCTTATGTGTTGCACTCCTCTCCTGGAAAGATGGTTTATTTCTCATCTCCCCTAGTCAGTCTTGAAGAATGAGCAAGGTTTAAGGTGGTCACAACGGTTAATGACACTTAACCATTGAGATATTCATTGGTGTTCTCGATCCAAAGAGAATGTCATTATCATTGACCGTCGTGGGGAATTCCCTAATGTCCCTCTACTTGGCATTAGGGGAGGCATCACCTACAACCCTTGCTTGGCTCTAAGACAGTTTGGTTATGCCCGAAGGGATGGCCCACATGATATGTTGATTCAAGGTTTGGTTTTCGACTTCGACAACAATGACTAAGGACTCCGTCAGAGATTCATCTGAGCTTGGAGGATGCCCAACAAGGTGGATAGCAAGACTCTGAGACACAAGAATTCCATCCCTCTTGAGCCTTACCTCAAGTGGGTATGAACCCGCGCCCAAAGTCTTATGATGCCTTACCCCTCCATTCTCCCGGTGATTATAGAGCTTGTTAAGGAAGGAGAGGTTTCATACACCATCCTACATCCTGACATGCCGGCATCACTCGAAGACCTACAAAGGAGTTGGATACAGCTCAAGGGAGAGCGTGATACTTTCGAAGCCCAATTCTATGCAAGAAAGAAAAAGGTTTTGGAACTCACTCGGATACTTTATGAAGAGCAGACTCTCAACACCTATATTGCACCAAAGAGGATGTGCAACGTCTTTTTACCTTAGAGTTTTGTATTATTTTGCCCAAGGGGCATTGATGTACACACAAATTCTATCTTATTAATATGATGTGTGTTTCTTTTTTGTTTAAAACAAATTTGAATTTCTGAATCCTTGAAAACATTGCATGAATACATATCATTCATCATATGCATAAACAGGTCTTCACGCCAAGTTTCCTCATCTCTCTGCTGTTTATTTCAGCAAGATGGATATTGAACAAACGGTCAAAGATTTGCAAGCTCAAAATTCACAATTTCAACAGTTGCTCATGACCTTAGCCAAGGGGCAGGAGGAACTGAAGACTTTGCTAGAAAAAGAAAAAGAGAAAAAGAAGAAGAAGCCAAATGGTATGGTTATCATGGGTAGAAGATTTCAGGGACAAGCCAGAAGGACCTTGGAATTCCCATCAACATCTGAAGAGGGGGAAGGAAAAGGAAAAGGAGCGGCAGTGCCATCAGATTCTGAAGAAGAAGAAGAGGAAGAAGAGGACTACTCTGAACAACAATACCCTCCAGCCGATGACAAATATAAACACCTGGAAGAATGTCTAACTGCTATGGAGATACAGAGAGTACCGGGGCTGGATTTTGAAGAATTAGGGCTGGTGTCAGGAATTGTAATCCCTCCAAAATTTAAAGTGCCACTATTTGCTACGTATGATGGGGTGTCTTGCCCAAAAATGCACCTCAGATCCTATGCTAGGAAGATTCAACAACATTCTTCTGACAAAGACCTATGGGTCTACTTTTTCCAGGACAGTTTATCAGGAACACAGCTTGATTGGTTCTACCAATTGGAGAGAGAAGATGTTCATAACTGGGATTACTTGGCAGCCACTTTTTATAAACAGTATCAATACAATGCTGACTTGGCGCCAACCCGTACTCAGCTACAGAGTATGGCTATGGCTACCAATGAGGGCTTCAAAGACTACACCCAAAAGTGAAGGGATCTAGCCAGAAGGGTGCAACCACCTTTATCTGAAAGAGAGTTAGTGGACATGTTCTTGGGGACTCTGTCAGGCCCTTTCTTTAATCATCTGGTTGGAACCTCCTCTGCAGGGTTTATCGAATTGATTCTAACTGGCGAAAGAGTGGAGGTTGGTATAAGAAATGGGAAAATTCAGAAGGACGCGTCTGCCTCAGCTGTTGCAAAAAAGCCCTTCACTGGAAAGAAGGAAGTGTCTGTTGTCTATGCCCAAAGGAATCAAGGAAGAATTGAACAACGACCAACAGTGGGGGTTGTTATGATTCATAAGCCTGCATCAGACCATCCAAGAAACAATCAACCAAGAAATAATCAGCAAAGGGTGGAAAGGCCAGTACGACAATTCACCAAGATAAACATGACTCCTGCTCAAGTGCTACCACATCTCCTAAAGTTGAATCTGGCCATGCTAAAAGAGGCCCCAAAAAATCCTAATACTACTTCTCCACACTACCATCCCAACGCCAGATGCGCGTACCATTCTGAAAGTCCAGGGCACGACACCAACAACTATTGGGCTCTAAAGAATAAGATTCAAGATCTGATAGACGCAAAGGAAGTTGAATTTGAAGCGCCTGAGAAACCGAATGTTATTTCCGCCCCAATGCCGAGGCATGGTCATAATGCCAACGCTATTGAAGAAGATCTGTTTGTTGCTACTATGGATAAACTGTTAACTCCTCTGCCGATTATCAAGTTGAATTTGTTGAAGGTTGGCATCTTCCCAGGTTGTGACAAATATTGCCATGCTTGCCTATCCTCCCCATTTGACTGTCCTCTTTTGAAGAAAGTATCCAGCGACTGATGGATAACCAATAAATTTTGTTTTAGAATGTTCCTGTTTCACCCATTCCAGTGAAAGAAGTTTCTATAATAACCATCTATGCCAATCCTTCCAGGGTTCCCAAAAACCCGTTAGGATTACATCTGCTCCGAAGACTGCTCCATTGAAGATAACAATGCCCGGGCCTGCCCCATACAAATTAGATAAATCAGTACCATGGAACTATGGTGGAGAAACCTACTACCATGGAATTAAACAGATTGAACAGACAGCCGAAGAAGAAAGCTCCAAAGAGGAAGATTCTGACATCAGCAAACATTGCCGTAACAAGCAAGGTTACCCGTAGTGGAAGAATATTTTCTCTAGAGATTGCTCCTCCAACAGCAGTCTTTGGACCCATGGCCATTCCGAAGATAACCTCTGTACCAGCAACTGTACCTGCAACTGTACCAGCTGACAAAGACAATGCAATTCCTATCCCTACTTCTGCTGCCGAGAATAAAGGAAAGGATGTTCAAGAGGAGCATGTCCTGACGAAGGCTCAATCACTAGTTATTCCCGAAACATCCAAGAAGGAGATGGAAGAAATCCTGAGGATCATTAAGAAAAGTGATTATAATGTGGTTGAACAATTGGGGCAGACCCCTTCAAAAATATTTATGCTAGCCTTGCTGTTGTGCTCTGAAGCACATGCCAAAGCTTTGGTAAAATTTCTGAAGACAGCTCATGTGCCGCAAGAGATGTCTGCCGACCAGTTTGAGGACTGTGTGGCCAGCTTGACGGCTGATAATGGCCTGGACTTCTCCGATGCTGACTTGACACCCCGAGGGAGAAAACAAAATGATGCACTACATATCTCAGTGGAGTGCAGAGGAACAAACCTAGCTCATGTCTTGGTTGATATTGGATCATCTCTGAACGTCTTGCCAAAAAAAGCCCTGGATAGATTGGATTGTGAAGGGCTGACTTTAAAATCAAGAAATATAGTGGTGTGAGCTTTTGATGGTTCTAAGAGGATGGTCCATGGGGAGGTGGACATCCCAATCAAGGTGGGAACTCAGGTTTTCAACTCGACATTCTATGTGATGGACATCCGTCCTTCTTATTCCTGTCTGTCGGGACACCCCTGGATCCACAATGCCGGAGCTGTCACCTCCACCTTGCATCAGATGCTCAAATACCCCGTCCAAGGGAAGATCATAATTGTCCATGGGGAGGAGGAGTATATGATTAGTCATCTGAATTCCTTCTGTTATGTGGAGTTAGATGGAGAGTTCATAGAGACCCCTTTCCAACATTTTGAAGAAGTCTCTAAAGAAATAGCGGCGACCAAGGCGGGTATCCTCAACTCCTAAAATCACAAGACCTCCACCTTGGATGTCATCTCTCAAGGATGCAAGAGCAGTAGTAGAAGAAGGGGGATGCATAATTTGGGGTCAGCTTCCAGACTTTCCTTACAAATCAGACAAATTCGGCCTGGGGTTTAGCTCAACTGCTCAGAAGGCTATGCGCCACTCCCGTGCCGGGGGGCCACATGTGAAGATCATCCACCAAGGGGTTAATGCACTAGAGGACAGTGAAGAAGATGGCAGCCTGGAAGATTGGATATTTCCTACTGTCAGCGGAGGACTGTGCAACTGGGAAGCAAAAGACTTTGTTCCGATTACTTTCATATCTCAGTAATTTATCTTTTCCATTTCTGTTGGATCTGTAATAATTCACAAACAATTCATACTTTTTTAACCATGTGTCTTACCCGAGGCACATCAGTCCATTTGTAAGGGTTTTTATTTCATTTTCATATGTCATTCAATGAATCATTGACGCTTTTTCACATATAAACCTTTTATGCTCATTGTCTTTCTTTTACATTTTATTGTTTTAAGATGGCTATACCCTTACACACACCCACACTCACAAATGCAGGTACCCTTCCATTCTGAATCCCATGGGTAACGCTACTGCTATAGCCTTCAGTGACTCTGAAGATCTGATCTACCAAGCCGAATACGAAGGTGAGGAAGATTGTGAGGTGCCAAGGGAATTGGCCAGATTACTACAGCAAGAGGAAAGAGCAATTCAACCTCATGAGGATCAGTTGGATACAATTAACTTGGGTACTGAGGATGATAAAAAGGAAATTAAAATAGGTGCCAATCTAGAGCCGAATTTCAAGGAACGCCTAATTCAGCTATTGCATGATTATGTTGAGATCTTTGCCTGGTCCTACGAAGACATGTCGGGACTCAATATAGACATTGTGGTACACGGCCTACCCACAAGAGAAGACTGTCCACCAGTGAAACAAAAGGTCCGCCGCATGAGACCTGACATGTCAGAGAATATTAAAGCAGAAGTTATGAAGCAGTTCAATGCTGGATTTCTGGCTGTTACTTCCTATCCACAATGGGTTGCTAACATTATGCCCGTTCCTAAAAAGGACGGCAAAGTGAGAATGTGCGTGAATTATAGAGATTTAAACAGGGACAGCCCTAAAGATGATTTTCCACTTCCGCACATTGACATCCTGGTTGACAACACAGCTCAACACAAAGTATTTTCTTTCATGGACGGATTCTCAGGCTATAACCAGATCAAAATGGAACCTGAGGACATGGAGAAAACTACATTTGTCACACAGTGGGGTACGTTCTACTACAAAGTGATGCCATTCAGACTGAAGAATGCTGGGGAAACCTATCAACATGCCATGGTAGCTTTGTTTCATGATATGATACATCAAGAGATGGAAGTCTACATAGATGACATGATAGCCTGATCACAAACTGAAAAAAGAACACCTTGATCACTTGCAAAAGCTGTTTGTCAGGTTGAAGGAGTACAAGCTCAGATTAAACCCAAACAAGTGTACATTCGGAGTCAGGTCCGGTAAACTCTTAGGTTTCATTGTTAGCAACAAAGGCATTAAGGTTGATCCTGCCAAAGTCAAATTTATACAAGAAATGCCTGCTCCTCGCACTGAGAAGGAAGTCAGAGGTTTTTTGGGACGCCTAAACTACATTGCTAGGTTCATTTCTCACCTAACGTCTACTTGTGAACCAATCTTCAAGCTGTTAAAGAAAGATCAGGTAGTCAGATGGAATGACGAATGTCAAGTTGCTTTCAATAAAATCAAGGAGTATTTACTAGAACCTCCTGTCTTGATGCCACCCTTCGAAGGAAGACCGCTAATCATGTATTTGACCGTCTTAGAGAATTCAATGGGGTGCGTACTGGGGCAGCATGATGAGTCTGGCCGAAAAGAGAATGCCATTTATTACCTTATAAAAAAGTTTACCGACTTTAAAACCAGATATTCACTGCTCGAGAAAACTTACTGCACTTTGGTATGGGCTGCTCGCCGGCTAAGGCAGTACATGTTGACTCATACCACTTTGCTGATATCTAAGATGGATCTGATCAAATACATCTTTGAGAAGCCTGCTCTATCTGGAAGAATAGCTAGATGGCATATGATTCTAACGGAATACGGCATACAGTACACGACCCAAAAAGCTATAAAGGGCAGTGTGCTGGCTGATCATCTAGGCCATCAAGCTGTAGAAGATTACCAATCCATGAAGTTCGACTTCCCTGACGAAGACATCATGACATTGGACAAAGTTGAAGAATTCAGGCCATATGATGGACTTGAACAAGGATCCCGATGGACCATGTACTTTGATGGGGCATCCAATGGACTTGGTAACGATATCGACGCAGTACTCATATCCCCGGAAGGTTGCCATACTCCTTTCACTGCCAGACTTTGCTTTAACTGTACGAACAACATGGCAGAGTACGAGGCATGCATCTTTGGACTCAAGGCTGCCATAGACTTGGGAATCAAATCTCTAGATGTGTTTGGGGACTCAGCTTTGGTCATCAGTCAGATCAAAGGAGAATGGGACACTAAGCACCCAAACCTCATCCCTTACAAAGAACATGTTTTGACATTGTTACCACATTTCGAGCAGATTACCTTTGAGCATTTCCCGCGAGAAGAAAATCAGCTAGAAGATGCTCTAGCTACAATGTCATCCATGTTTAAACTTAATTGGGATAATGAGGCTCCCTAAATCACCATTGAACGGATGGACGAACCAGCACACTGTCACGAGATTAATACCGAAGAAGTAGTGGACCAGTCGTGGTTTCATGAAGTCAAAAGGTATCTTGAGACTCAAGAATATCCCAAAGGAGCTTCAGTCAATGACAAAAAGTTCTTAAGGAGATTCTCAGCTAAGTTCTTCCTAAGTAATGGCATCTTATACAAGCGCAATCATGATTCTATTATGCTCCATTGTGTGAACAAGATTGAAGCTGAAAAGATCATGGCTGAATTGCATGAGGGTACCTTTGGCACTCACTCTAGTGGGTATACGATGGAAAAGAAGATCCTACGGGCTGGCTATTATTGGTCTACCATGGAAGCTGACTGCTATCAACACTCCCGGACTTGTCACAAATGTCAAATCTATGCAGACAAGGTGCACGTGCCTCCTGTTCCTCTAAATGTATTAACAGCTCCTTGGCCCTTCGCTATGTGGGGAATCAACATGATTAGAGAGATCAAGCCTACAGCATCCAATGGAAACCATTTCATTCTGGTGGCCATTGACTACTTTACCAAGTGGGTCGAAGCAGCTTCCTTCGCATCCGTTACTAAGAATGTTATTGCTCGCTTCATCAAATAGAACCTCATCTACCGGTACGGTATCCTCGAAAGGATCATCACTAATAACGGTTCAAACCTTAACAATACTATGATCACCGCTTTGTGCGAGCAGTTCAAGATTCAACATCACAATTCATCCCCATATCGACCAAAGATGAATGATGCAGTCGAAGCTGCTAACAAAAATATCAAGAAGATCATACAAAAGATGACAGTCACCTACAAGGACTGGCATGAGATGCTACCGTTTTCTCTCCACGGGTACCGTACCATGGCACGCACATCAACTGGGGCAACACCCTATTCTTTGGTATATGGCATGGAGACTGTTTTACCTATCGGGGTTTAGATTCCCTCTTTGAGAATCATGAAAGATGTTGGTTTGAATGAAGACGATTGGATCCACAGTCATATGTATCAAAAGCGGATGATCAAGGCTTTCAACAGGAAAGTTAGACGCCAAGTATATCAAGTTGGAGATCCAGTGATCAAGCGCATCATCTTGTCACAAAGTGATCCCAGGGGAAAATGGACTCCTACCTATGAAGGACCATTTGTAATCAGGAACATCTTTTCTGGTGGAGCAATGATTTTAACCACCATGGACAGTGACGATCTTCCGCACCCTGCGAACACAGACATAGTCAAAAGATACTACGCATAAGAGACCCGCTAGGTTGACACACCTAGGAAAAACAAGGGCATCCCGACGAACCAAAAAGGTTCGGGCAAAAATTAGGGATAAAATAAAAAAAATTTGTACACCCGGCAAGTTGAAAACCCGAAAGGGCGGCTTGGGCAAAAAAGGGTTTCCCGGTGGACTAAAAACCCGAAAGGGCGGTCCAGGAAAAAGTTAGGGAATTAAAGCGTATGACTATGTCTCGTCGGGTCACTTTAAGAACAATCTCTTCACTGAAAAACTCTGAGCTTCTGATTAATTCAATCATCCTCGAACGAAGCAACGGATGGACAAGATATTTGGAGACACGAAGGCTATAGCGTAATCGGAACCCCATGGGATTTTTACACATAGCTATCTTTCTTTGTATAAAATTTTCTTACTTTTATGACACCATCCTCTTACTAGGATGCCTGTCTCCTTTGTACAAAAAACTTATTCATAGTAAATACAAAGATATCTCTTTCAAAGTAACAGAAAACTATTTGCCTTTTTCTTTACACTTGTGTTTTTATTTGCAAAAACGTCCAATGATTCATTGATGAACATATGCATTTGAACATAATTACTGTTTACAAATAAATAGGATGGAAGAGAACAATTAATGACCGACTGAAAGGATAGGAAAACGTCTTTGGGCTATTCCATGAGCAATCCCTACAGTACATCATCTAGATCCCCATCGGAGTTAAAACTTTAAACTCCTAATCCCCACCAGAGTCAAAACTTCTAACTATCAATCCCCAGCGGAAACCATTCAGTTTCTCTAAATTCCCCAGCAAGTTGTCTTGAAGTCTGAAGATCAACCAGATAACAGTTAACTTTTGTCTCTCCCCAACCTAGGATAATTCCCAGTAAAGTGGCAGACAACCCAAACTCTTGAACCTACTCACCAGCAGTAAGCCTTCTTCCCCACAAAGTTTTTATTGCTTCCCAACAGAATGAAGATTCTCATTCTTAATTCCCTGCAGAAGTCATCAGTTTTTTCTCTATTCCCCAACGGAACAAGGTTTCCCAATGCGTAATCCCCAATAGAAGTCATCAAAGTTCTCTGGATTTCCCAAGCAGATTACTCAAACAGTATATGGCATTGCTCGCAAAAGAATTCTTGTCAGTACTCCAACTTCAAGACATAAAGGATCCTCACATCCCCAAAGAAGTTTTCAAGGATTTATTTTCCTCAACAGTCGCCAATGATTTCTTATCCTCAGCAGTCAAGGATTTATTGTCCCCGGCAGCAGTCAAGGATTTATTTTCCTCAACAGTCGCCAAGGATTTCTTATCCTCAGTAGTCAAGGATTTATTGTCCCCGGCAGCAGTCAAGGATTTATTTTCCTCATCAATACAGCACATCAGCTTACATACACATACATTAAATCCATATATCATAAACATTGATAAAGCACATTTATTGCATCATACATTTCATGCAACGTAACTTTGTGTTTCAGCTAACATTTTACCCTTTTCAGGATAAGATTAACAACTATCATTAACAATGTTCAAAGATTTCAGATACAGTACGGATACACTCCAGACACGGAAGTCATTATGTTACTCATTCAGATCTCAACTCAAGATACAATCCAGATACGCTCCAGATACGGATGCCATTCTGTCACTTATTCAGATTCTAGTTCAGATACGCTCCATACACGGATGCCATTCTGGCCCTTGTTAAGACTCAGATCTCAGATACAATTTAGATACGCTCCAGAAACGGAAGCCATTCTATTACTCATTCAGATTCAGTCTCCAAATACAGTTCAAATACGCTCCAGATACGGATGCCATCCTGATACTCATTAAGATTCATCTTTCATGATACAGTTCAGATACACTTCAGACACGAAAGTCATTCTGTTACTCATTCAGATCCTAGTTCAGATACAGTCCAGATACACTCCAGACACGGATGCCATTCAGTCACTTATTCTGATTTTCCCTAGCTTAGATACGCTCCAGACACGGAAGCCATTCTGTCACTCATTCAGATCACTTATTCAGATTCAACATTCAGATACAGCTTGGATACGGTCCAGATACGAATGTTATTCCATTGCACATTCAGATTTAGTCTCCAGATACAGCTCAAATACGTTCCAGACACGGATACCATTCTGATACTTATTCTTCTGACTTACAACATTACAAACATTCTTGGATGGCATCTTTAAGCCCATCTACAACAAGATTCTATCACATCTCAAAATGGCATCTTTAAGCCCATTCCCTCAACTACACTTTATCGAGTGCAAATTTATGGGCACTCTAATGTCCAATCATCTTTTACCTTCGAGTCACGAACGACAAACTCGCCAATCTAACTCTTCAAGTTCAAGAAGATTGAACAGGGGCAGCTGTTGTACCCTAAAATTTTCCCTCTCATTTATCAAGACTTTTCTCACAAGACTTCTTGGACTCGAGACAAGATTAGGGTTGGTTAGCTCAAGACATCTCATCTTGCACTGATACCCCAAAATTAGGGTTTGAGTTTGCACAAGAATTTTTGGACCATCAATGCTTCATGTGACTTTCATACACCATCTTGGACCCCTAAAATTGCTCATGTTAAGTTTCAAACATTGAATCACATTTTTGCTCAGTCAATTGGACAGTTGACCTAAAAATCAACTGTATTGGGGAAAAAGTCAACCATGGCCAATTTATAGTAAAACTTCATAATTTTTTATCCACATCAACATTTTAGACTCCTATGTACCATTTGATCAAGTTTGGATCATAACTCTTCAAGAAATTTGATCAAATCATCAAAAGGGCAAAGTGGTCAAAATTAGGGTTTTGACTGAGAAAGGGAAATTTCTGATTTTTAACCTAACCAATGACCAATTGGGTTCAAACATGATTTCAAGGGCTCAATGGCATCATCTTGACCTAATTACATAGTTCAAAAGATCCCAAGTTCATTGGATTGACAGATGAATTTTGCAGTCAACTGATCAAAAGTCAACTGTACACTGAAAAGTCAAACTTTGACTTTTTGGTCAAAATCAAGTGCCAAGGGTCATAATTCATCAAGATATGTCAAAATATGAAACTTGTTGACCAAGAAAACCAATTTTGAAAATTAGGGTTTTGAATTTGAAAATTTTCATAACTTAGAATTTTTCTAAGTATGCAAATTTTCTTATTTTTTCCCAACTTTCCACCACTTTTTCACCTTGATTTTGTGAACACATCTTTGACTCGAACTTTCCACAAGTCAAAGACAATTCTTCCATCAATTTTCTCTAGCCCAAGCTGCACAACAGAACTTGTGACTACAACTCAATAACTCTTTCACAATAATACCCTTCTTTTCTGATGTGGAAGATCAGAAAAACCTGAAACCACATAGCATACTAAGAACAATTATCCCCTAATCGAACCAAAAGCTTTGATACCAGTTGTTGGGGAGAAACAAACCATAAAGAAAAAGAGGAACAAAATAACAGCACAAGGATATATAGTGGAAACTCGAAAACTGGAGAAAAAACCATGGTCGTTGTGAATAGACAACCAGAGAATAACACTATGTAAAAATTATTAAAACACATAATATACCCTCAACTAACCTAGGCCCCCAATACATCCACATTCTCCAAAACAAATATTTAACTACATCTCAAAACACTCTAATACAAGAGCATAAGAGAACAAAGAAAGTCAAATACAAGCTTAAAGTGCTTTTGATTGGTACATCTTGTAAAGAAAAACTTGAATCCTATATATAGCCTTGGACTCCCTTTTTTTTTACAAAAATAAGCAGTGTGGGACTTCTTCTACATGTATATTTTCAACCAACCCCAACAGGTCGTCCATAACAACCGTTGTTATATATTAAAGGTTACTTGCTTCGATTCTCAGCACCGATAATTTTCACTCCTTATCGTTATAAAATGGGATTGTTATTATACTCTTATAAATATAATAAAATAAAAATACCTACCATCACGATTAATACTAGTATCGGTTCTGAATAATACATTCATATTATCACAATTATTTTAACAACCGTGGTGATAGGTCATGAGCCTCAATATTATGATTTCTGCTAACATAAGAAAACCTAATTATTCCAAAACACGACTTATACTGAATCATCTTCGTCACTATCTCAACGACTATATTCCTAGAAGAAGAAGAATGGTTGTTACAATAACAACTATATCTTAATATCATAATTTTGACTAAACTCAATACTCTAACAAAGAAGAACTAAAATGTGAATTTAGAAAATTAAAAACTTAAAATATAACTAATTTAATTTAAAACTAGTAAAATTTATATATGGATAAAAATTATTTACACATGTCATTTTATTATTGGTGTCATATCATCAGAGGTATTTTATTTCGAATTTATAAAGGATGGTGCAAGAACTTAACATATTCTTTTGGTAATAATGGAGAAGGATTTAATAACTTTTGGTAGAATAATTTTATATAACTTTACTTGTTTTCTAGATTTAAATAGTTAAATCAGCCATGTAAATTAGTAAATTATTAATTTCCATTTCAGTATATTTTTTTCTTAAAATAATTCTTAAATATTAAAAATCTGTAAATTTTCCAAACAAATACCAAAAAGTTTTTAATAATAATAATACAAAAACGAAAATAAAAAATTTGCTAAATGAGCGATTTATCTATTTAAGTCAATTTTCTACCATATTTAAAAAAAATATATAATAAAAGAAAAAGTTAGATGACTTAGCCCCCTTAAATATACAATCCCTGTCAGAGTGGTGAGGACTAGTTTACATGTTGCACATAGACCTAACGACTATACTAACATTATACATCATCAAAGTAAACAACTTCACTTATGCCTAATTAATTAAAATTGCTAAGATAGTGCATCCCTGAGCTATCTATATAAGTTGAGATTGACATTACCTTATTCCTTACGTAATTGGTCATGTTGAAAAATCAACAATTGTAGTGTTGACTTGGCGTATTCCAACTGTTTAATTAGATTGTGACATTGACATTGCAAAATTAGATATTATAAGAAAATTAGACACTATCTTTTATTAGTTAACAATATTTTATTAGTTAACAATATTGAATATATTTTTCTTAATTTTTTTTAAATACCTTCAAACACTTTCACCTTTTAAGTAGGTTTTAGATTTTATTTAGGAGGAGTTAAGACACAATATCAATATTTTAAAAATTGATTTGAACGGGTCGGTTTAATTCGTTGGATTGAAAATCGAAGTAGAATTTGATTTCGTCAGTCTTATGAAATTTAATAAATATAAAATTAAAAAAATAAGATTAAACAATTCTAAATTGTTAAGCTAAAGAATCAAAATCGATTTTTAAAAACGTCATCTAAAGAAATGCATACAATTAGTCAATTTTCTATTTTTTTTAAATTAAAAAAAAAACTCTTTCAAGATCAAAACATAACATATCTCCTTTCACAAATTTGAGAATGTGAGATTTTAGAACGAACTCTAGTCTCAACAAGGATAGTTTCTTAGTTTGACAAAAGTTAAGCTATAGTTGAAGTATGTTCACATGCTAGTGTAGAAGTCTTATATGTTGTAGTCAAAGTACGTTCAAGTATGCAATAGTCGAAATATGCTAGGATTGTTAGTATTTCGATTTGAGTCTATATGTTATCCTAATTGTTTAAGTTGGCTTTGTAGTTTATAAATAGACTAGTTCTCTTAGGTTTTTGAGAGAGCGTTAATTGTTGTTATTCACTTGTAATCATTGTAACCCTAATAGAGAAAGTAAATAGTAAAATAGTTTTAACCAATCCTGAATTTTCTCCTTCTTTTTTCCTCTTCTCTCTCTTTTGTGAAATCCTATAGTTTCTTTTGTTTGTTAAAGAAACTCAATTTTTCTCATATTTTTGGTTTGTTCTTGATGGTACTTCGTTACAAAAAACTAGTGCGGTGAGCATGGAGAAGTCCAAATGTTGAAGGTTTCAACTGAAGATAATGTTGCTGATATGATCACTAAGACATTGTCAAAGTGTAATTTTCCACTGTATGCAGTTGATAAAGCTTCTTGAAGAATGTTAGTTTGTTCCCGTGATGTTGTAGAGTTTTTTCCAAGATGGGAATTTGTGAGATTTTGGATCGAACTCTATTCTCAACAAGCGTTGCTTCTTGGTTCGACAGAGGTTAAGCATGTCGTCGAAGTCTGTTCACATGATAATGTCGAATTCCTGTATGTTGTAGTCAAAGTACATTCAAGCATGCAGTAGTCGAAATATGCTAGGATTGTTAGCATGTCGAATTGGGCTTGTATGTCAGCTCAGTTGTTTAAGTTAGCTTGTAGCTTAAGTTAGCTTAGTAGTCTATAAATAGACTAGTTCTATCAAGTTGTTGAGAGAATATTAATTGTTTTTATTCACTTGTAATCATTGTAACCCTAATAGAGAATGTGAATAGTAAAACAGTTTTAATCAATCCTGAATGTTTCCCTATTCTTTCTTCTTCGTAAAATCCTAATAGGGTTTTTTGTGTTTGTTCAAGAAACTCAATATTTCTCATAGTTTTGATTTGTTCTTGACGACACTCTATTATAACAAATAAACTCTTGTTTCTTCTACAATCAAGCAAAATCTAAGTTATATCTTTCAAGCACGCTCTTTCATCATCTCCGCTTCTTTAAAATATAGATATGCTGTCCATTTCTCTTCCAACCTAAACACAATAATGGTCATCTTTGTTCACTTCAATATTATTTTTCATCGTTCAACTATGAGTCTCTCGCTATCATTCAACTCAATACTAATTATCGTCATCCAACTATGACTTTTCCATCATCATTCAATTTACACTCATTTGTCGTGGTTTTACAATATTTGTATTTTAATTTTTTTGTTATGGTTTATTTTAGGTATTCTTTTATATTTTATTTTGGGTTAATTTCTTCTTGAAATAAATATATGTTTATTTTTTGTATTTTATCCAATTAAGTTTAGGGATTGAATTGTTTATATTTATATTTTTTATTTTATTTATTTTACGAACTATGTTTTACTATGTTTAACTTTGGTTTAATTTGACTTGTCTTATCATATTCTATTGTAGTTTTGTAATTTTAGTCAAATTGTTTTTGAATTAAGGTCTGAATTAGATGCACCATTTTGTTGTGTTATTATGTGTATTATTGATCTTGTTGAATAAGTTTGTTTTAAACTTTTAAAATATTTACTTTATTGAGTTATACAATTGTGTATGACTTATCTATGAAATTTAACTCCATATTATTATTTAATATACTTATTTCCTAAAATGATACAAAGTTATAATTCACACTTCTCTTCATGGACAATCTATTTTATTAGATTATAGTTAGACATATAGATTCAAGATATCATGTATTATGTCTTTCTATAATTTTTTGGTATTGTAAGTGTTATACCCCAATATTTGTCCCTAAGATTCCTCTATCATCTCATATCAAATTGTGATCGGTGGAAATAGAACTGACTGTTTTTTAAGCTGGTTCACGAAATGTCGCGGTAAGCAAGAGTCGCCACCGTCTTTTATTTTCTCCAACAGGAAAGGACAAAAGCATAGCAAAATTCCTTTTCGAGATGTTTGTCGGTTCGGGAGGTAGATTTATAGAAAGGGAAGGTGTTAGCACCCTTTCTATCTGTGGTTATCCACGGGCTCTTAGGTACTTGCTCACTCTATGTTTTCAAAAATTGTTTGCTTTTCAAGTGTGCGTGGGTTTTGAAAAAGTTTCGTTTGAAAAATTTCTAAGTAGTAACTCTTGTATTTGTCCTCAAGAGTGTATGAAAAATTTGTTTGAAAACCTTTTGAAAGTGTCAGTGAAAAGATGTTTTTGTTTTTTGAGAGAACAAGTACCCAGGAGAAATCTACCTACTCTAAGGAATTAGGCTGTGTAAGAGTCCTTTAGACAGTACTATCCCACTATTGAGAAGTAGGTAGCACCGCCGTTGGAGGTATTCGGGTCAATTCGATTATAAGGGACATGTGTGGTCACCAAAGCAATAGTAGGACATCTTAGAGGTAACCCTAATGTCCTAGATCCTTTTTATCCGAGGCAACCGTTTCGAGGCAACTGGATCTTAGACAGGAGGGCGACCTCTAAAACACCCTATACTTGGCGACCACCTTCGAGGCAACCAGTGAGGTGTACCCTAGGAGTGGCATGTGCTTGTGTGTTGTTTCAGTTTATATTTATCTTTGATCATGCATTTGTGAGCTACGGATTGATTTTATTATTCATACAAGTCTTTCATGCATATTAACAGTTAAGAGTGCGGAAAATAAATTGCAGAAAGGTAAATCTACGCTATTACAAGACGCGGGTATATACATCGCCAAAAACAAAACCCGTTTGGAAAATAAATGCGAGAAAAGTAAAGAAAGCAGTAAAGATCCTAATTAACTATTACATCCCCGGAAACAGATACATCAAATATAATCAAAAATAAGATAATGCATGTAAAAGAATCGAATCAGGACGTCCTTAGGGTTTTGACCCTTTTGAGAAATAAAGAAAGTAATTTGGTCCTTTGCATTTAATTAAATATTAACCCTAAACTAATTAATTAATTAATTAAAAGAAAAATGTTTTTTTTTGTGTTTTTTAAGTCTTTAATAAAAATAAAAATAAGAAATTAAAAGTCAAAAGAAACCCTAATTCTAAATTTGTTTTATTTATTGTAAAAAGTTAAAATTAGACCTAATTTAAACTAAGTTGATTAATTAAAATTTATTTACAAAATAAATTAATAAATAAGAATAATAATAATTAATGAAAATATTTACATTTCTTTATTCTCTGAATTTATTATGAAAAATATTAATTTGTTAATTAATTAAATAGTAGTAATGACAATTATTAAAATAATTAGTTAAAAGAAAATAAACAAGCAATTAACCAGGGGGGTATGCTGGCCCAGATGGAGGTTAAGCCTGGAATTTCTGGCCCATTAAGCCAAGCCCTTCTGACTTTTGGAATTGTCTGCGTGTTGCATTGACCAGGAACATGGTGTCCATCCATCTTTGGCCATTGGATTGCTGTTAGTGGCCACTTGACATGCTGAGGCGTGAGGGTGTATGGTGAAACACGTTTAGGAAGCTGCATGCAATCACGTTAAACAAAATAATATGGAAATTTGGGTGGACCTGGGAATCGAACCCAGGTCCCAAAGCACTTTACACGTTTCCTCCAACCACTCATCCAATTACAAGCTTTTGTTAATGTAATAAGAAACAATTATAATATAACAAAACAAGTCACATGCTGAAAAAGAAAAAAATAAGTGCGCGTGTTTTGAATGAGCCACCCATGCGTTGACACCTCATCATCGTCTCCAATGAATACCTGCAAAACAACTCAAATAGCGGGGGTTTTTAACCCCCACTAAACAGCTTGAGGAATAATAGCGATTAGGCACATGGTTAATATAAATTCATCGCGAGGGTCTCAGTGTCTTCGTCTCAGTCAGACGGTTTCAGCCAGGGGTCTTTCAAAGCCTAATTTTTCCTATATGACAAACCCCCAATTTAAGAGCCTGAAAACCCAAAAATTTATCCATGGTGGTTTGTGATTCAGGGCTCCATAACTCAATTCACCTATGCCATTAGCTTCAGAGAGGTTCTAGCAACCCAATACACACAAAAAATCTCATTAATAATGCATGAATATTGAATTACGATTATGAAAAAATAATTAAATCGTGTGACTTGTTCTTGCGTGTTCTTGGAGTGTTAAGGCTTGTTTTTGATTCCAATTCGTTCCTGGGAATGTTAGCAATGTGTTTGAATCAAGATGAAGCTTTGAATCATGCTGGAAGGTTGAATTCAGTTTTCAAATTTTCTTGAAGTTTTGGAATTGGTTTATGGCTTTTGACAGCAGTTCTCACGTATGCCTCATTAGGTTTAGCTTCAGTATATGTATTGGAATGGAATTAGGGTTCAATCTTGGTCAAGGATCCATGGCATTATGATTTCAATATTTGATTGAAAATCAAATAATTTTCAATCTTTTTGATTGATAAAACTTGCCAAACATGGAGATTTTTGTCTCTTTGATGGATGCACGAAATTGCCAGCTTGCCCTGAGCCTATTTGCTTCATAAAAAGATTTGAAAACCATATCTTTATATTTTCTACATTTTAAATGAATTAATATTAATATAAAATTCAATTAATTAATTAAAAATAAGAAAATAAATCATTTTGAGCTCAATGGGTCGTGCATATGCTTTGGGTAAAGATTCAAGAAGGAATTTGAGGCCCATTAGCAAAAATGATGTGTTTTAGGCAAAGTTGACTTTTGCAAATTCCCAAAAATTTCCCAACTTCTCCAATGCATATCTTTCTCAATTTTGATCATATGAACATGTTCTTTGACATTTTGGAAAGGTCTTGAAGTCCTCTAGCCAATGCCTTTGGTCCCATGTCATTTTGATTTACCAATCTCAAGTTATGGTCTTTGACTTAAAGTGCCTTTTTGTTGACTTTTGAAATTGACCTATAATGTAGAAATTGAGAACTTTTTGTGACAGCATTTCTTGGACTTGGAATGTGAATATGAGTTGTATTAAATGTCATCCCCTTCAAAATTAGCATTGGATGGGATTTTTCTGATGAACCATGAAAAAGTTATGCCTTGGTCATGTTACAGTTGACTTTTCTGCTGTCCAAAAATAGTAACTTTTGCATCTTTGATGATTTTTGAGCCATGCTTGAGGAATCATGATCAAGACTTGATCAAATGATGTTTGTGGCTTCAAAATAAGATGTTTCCCAAAAATTCTAACTTTTGACTGTCAAATGACCATTTTACCCCTGCAGTTGGTTGTGGAGCAACTAGGGCTTTTGACTGTGCAAACTGATGCTGTGAGACTTCAGACTTGACATGTAGATGCTTGAAAATATATATAGGCATATGGGACTTGATTGAGCCCTTGAAAACCTCAAATTCTTTGCAAGAACCAAAACCCTAATTTTGACTGGCTTAGGAGGCATTTGGGTTGTGCAACCCTTGAGGAATCTTGAAGCATTTGAAGATTGATCTTGACAAATCTTGAAGAATATGGGAGGGCAAATTTTGGGGTACAACACAAATCAATCACAACAAAATCACACTAGGGTTTGGTTCTTCTCCCTATCTTTAGGCTTGCTCATAAGGAATCGCCAAACACCTTGATTTATATATTGTGATCATATATGTTTTGTATTTATTAACTTTTAACTAATAAATACAATGAATGTTTTCTTTAATTAATGATGCTATAGGTGAAAGCACAATACATTTCATCAGGTTGATATATAGGTTCATGAGTTTATTTTCATTCCTTATTCAACAAAGTTTCATTAGGATTCAAGCTTCATCATTGAAGATATTTTTAATTAATATCATGAAAAGGTCTACTATGATTCATCATGTCTCAATTTATCAAACAAAATTAAAAGATGCAAGAGTTGATTGAAGAAGTTTTACCTAATTGGACAAGTTCTTGATTGCTTGATCACAAGTGCATAACTCTCTTAATTCTCAATATTTGGAGGTGGTTTTTGTTGTTATGGATTCTTATTATCTTCCACAACAACTTCTATTCACATGGAAAGAGTATTTGTTCAAGAAAGTTTTTCAAAACTAAAAGGGGTTGCCAAGCCACTTCGTTGCTCTAGGAGCTAGAGTTTTGAACTTCTAAAGGCTATATCTTACTCATATTTTGGTATTTTTGAGTGATTCCAAAGACATGATTCTCTTTAAGGAGTTATCTATCAATCGCTTCAAAAATTTCAAGAAAGTTTCATCTGGAAGATGCCTAATGATGAAGAAAGATTACAAGTCCTCTAGATAGGCCATCAAATTCCCTTATATGACTTCAAAAGATCATAACTTGTTCAATTTTTATCTCCTTGAGGCCATTATTTTTCCATAATGATCTTAAGAGTATGAAATTCAACTCTTATTTTATGTGCAAATCTTGAAAATGGATGGAAGATGCCCTAAGAATGCAAGAGATTATAGGTCACTTCATGAATTTTCACCAACTTCAAAAAGTCATAACTTTCTCAATTCTTAGAGTTTTTAAATGGTTCAAATCTCAAAATGTCATTTAAGAGATCTACTTCATGTCATCTTTTTTGGTCAAAAGAAAATTTTGAGTGGAAGGCCATGTTTGGATGCAAAATATTATAGGACATTTTTTGAGAAAAACTTAGAATTTTTCTAAGTACAAAAAATCAGCAGCTTTTTCTCAACTTTGATTCATCACAACTTTTAGCTCAAGCATCCATTTGACTCCATTCTTTGCACATTGTAAATATTGTAACCTTATCTTTTAAATGCTTCAAGAATCATGCCCTAAGACCCATTGAGCTATGAATGCCATTGATTCAAAGTTGGTACCTTGAAACTGAAGTTTTCTCCAAAGTCAGGATTTGAATCCCATGATTCAGCTTGTAATCACTAAATATTTGCGCATTTCTACTTATAATCGTGTTTAAAATATTCCAGAAGAAATTAGCACCTTGAAACGCAAGTTTTGGTTGAGTTTTGAGCAAAATAGAAGTCACACTTTTCATGCTTGGAACTTCACACAATTTCCCTCCAAACTTCATCATTCCAAATGCTTGAGCATCCCATTTGATTACCTATAAATAGAGGGTTATATCTCACTCATTTTCTCAAGCTTAGACAACCAGAATTACCCTGCCAAACTCTTCCCTTAACCCATATTTCTGCAACTTCGAATTTGATTTTACAACTTTCCTCAATCCATTTTCTTTGTCAATTCTTCATATTTGAACTTCACTGAAGCTAACAGAAGAAGAAACAAGCCCTAAAGCATCCTAAATCGTCATGCATCATTTTTGTATTGCGTGTGTCGACACATTCAATTTTTAGGTCAAAATATGTAACTTAGTTTTTAAGCATGTAAGTTTCTGTAAGTCACAGGTCGACACATGTAACCTTCAAGTCAACACACACTAAAAGATTTTTGAAATTGCAAAAATTCTTATTTTATGTGTCGACACGTCCATATTTCAGGTCGACACATTTACTCATGTATTAGAGCCTGTTGAAGGGTGAGAAAACACTTAGAAGGGGGGGGGGGGTTGAATAAGTTTCTCTTTTTCTTTTTCTTAAAGGCTCAACAATAATGGAAAGACAACGTTATTTTTATCCTAGTTTGTTTGAACTCAAACTACTCCAGTCCACCCGCCAAGGTAATTTTGCATTTCTCAACAAGGACTTAATTCACTATAATCAACTGATTACAATCACACAACAATTGTTGTGACTAACAATACACAAGTAATCTTACAAGTGACTCACACCACTAAGACTTAAACTAGTCCTAGTCTACTTGAGAAATCTGACCAAACTTGGTCTCTCAAGGAATAATTACAAGAGTTAAATCTTTACAGATAGTGAAACAAAGTTTTGCTTCTAAGAAAGCTATATCACAACTGTGATTTTTCACTAAGAATAGTATTGCACAAAGTGTATGAAAATTATTTGTGAGCCCAAAATATTTTCACGTAGTTCTTGCTTCTTTTGAAATTGATGAGTTTTCAGTAGTTGGCTTGCAATTAATGTTCTTCTATATATAGTAAGAACAAAATGACCGTTGTTGCCTTCAAATGTGGATAACATTAAATGTTTGCGTGTTTCCTTGCACTATTCCATTTTCCAATGAACTAGCGTAGACACTTGAGTGCATGTAGCCGTCTTTGCATTAAATGAGCAAATGGAACTTGTAAGAACATGTTTCCTGAAGCTTGACAAGACTTGTTAGCTTTTGCATTCTTTCAGAACTTAGCTTCACGTCTTGATTCAGAACATGCTTGCATATCTTCTAAAAAATACTTGCTTGCTAAGTACTTCTGATCAGCGTTTGCTTTCAAAGAACTTCTGAAACATAACTTACACAGAAAATTGTTAAGCGTTAGAATATGTATTTAAATAATTATCTTACCAGAGTCAGCATCAGCATTTGCGCTAAAACAAATAGTTCTTTCATCAAAGAAATTCTTCATTTATTTTCAGCTCAGCACATCAAAATGCTTCTGTCAGAACATTATCTGAAATAGTTAAATACGTTCATCAGAGTATCAAATATATAAAATATAATTTATTGTTATCATCAAAACTCTGAGATATGATCATAACTAATCTTGTTCTAACACATGCAGCTTCTGAATTGCTCAGGTCAAGACATAGAGTCCTTTAAGTCGACACATGCATTATTTTTATAACGTATGTGTCGACACATATGAATTTGAGGTCGACACATAAATTATATTTTGGTCATATTCTCAATTTCCTTTATTCTAAATTTGTCCTTTTTGCCCTAAACATTTTCAAATATATATATATATATATATATATATATATATATATATATATATCATTCATGCACCATTCCAACTAGATGATACCATAAAATTAACCTATATTTCCTCTTCTTCTTCAATCTTCCAATCTATGCATACACACCAACATTATATTGTGATGATGTTTCGTCGGGGTGCCATCTAGACGAGGAATTATGGGTTTCCATTTGGTTTGGGTTTATATTTATAGGGTTCTTTATCTGGGAAAAACCACTGAGTTTCTCCTCTAAGATCGTGCGAGAAGGAATCGTCCATGTGAAAAATCCCTTGGAGTGTTTGAAATCTTTTCAAGGAACCTTAGAGTTGTTGAAATCTTTGTAAGGAAGTACCAAGAATTGAATTATAGAATCGGTGATCTTGTGTTGATAGTGTGCAATCGGATTTACTCGAGTGAAAATTCCCTTGGAGTGTTTGAAATATTTGCAAGGAACCTTGGAGTGTTTGAAATCTTTTCAAGAATGTAACTTAAGCAGAGAATAGGTTGCATCTATCGGTCTTGGTCTTGATGAAGATCAAAATAAGAGAAGAGGTTGAGTCGACATTAAACGGTTATGTTTTGTATAGTTGCTCTTGAACACTTCTCTTGTAACCATACTTTTGTAAAGTAAGAAATTATCCTAATTCCAAATTTGGAATTGGGGGGAGATGTAGTCATAACGAGGACGATTGGTGAACTTCCTAAACAAATCATTGTGTCTCTTTTCTTTTATCACTTTCACTTGCTTTAATATTCTTCAATAAACTTGTCAAATAACATTGCGTTATTAATTGAATTGTAAGTAATTTTCTGAACTCTTTTTGATTTATATAAAGTGTTGATATTTCTTATAATCACTTTTGTTTATAAGTGATTTTGTGTATCAACATAACTTAAAGAAAAATTCTGAAAATTCACTTGCACACCAAGTGTTTGATAAATTGTTTAGCTGGTTCAACTCAAAGAAAAATTATAATATTCGATCACTTACTCTCATTTACTCTTTATGTGTAATTTGTTGAATGTGTTGTTTGATTGGTCAATTCTTATAGAATTTTTCTTTGATTGTTAAAGCTTAAATTACTTTGTTGTTTAGTTTATAATCACTTTGATTGTAAGTTCTTTTTCATATCAACTAAGCTCAAAGAAAATTTTGAAAAATTGATTGCGCGCGACATGTTCGATAAAGTGTCGAGTTATGTTTTTAATATGACTTCATTGAAAATATGAAATCGTTGTGTTGGATGTTAAACGATTAATTGAGATATTATTATGTTGATTGATTTTATCCTTATGTTAATTCCATATGACTTGTGCATATTCGAGTTTTCAATAACTAGATTCGTTTAAACTACTATATTTAATCTAGACCAAAAATCTTCCGTTCAACATTGTTTTTCAAATAAGTTTTAAATAATCATTTTAAAATGTCATTTTTATTTAAAGATCTATTCACCCCTATAAATTCAATTCCATAATCTAACAAACCTGCAACCTATTAATGAAATTCTTGATTATTAGTTTTATACCACCAGAGCTAAGGAAGATATTTGGTTGGAAAGAAATATTATGAGCCAAATCTAAGGTTCTAGATTCCATTTTATATTAAAGAGAAAGTGATCATGCATCCAAATAACTTATGTATAGGAAATTTACGACCTTTAAGGAGAAAGATCGATTATTCGAAGTAAGCTTGCAAATATTTGGAGGGACATGGAATATCTTAATCGACTGCCTACGAGCACAAAGTTTTTGATTATGAGTGAAAATAGAGATGTGTATTTATGTTAACTAAATCTTGAATAATGTTAAGTTTAGATTCACATGTATTAAAAGTTATGTTTACATTTATATTTCCTAATACCTAGAATTGAATATTATTTAAAATAATTGGATAGGCCATTTCTGCCATCTCCTCATGATGGGATGTCTCAATCATGTTATTAAAATATGCATAATCTTTTTCCTCGATAGCATTTTTAAGATCTTAATTCGTCATGGGTCCTGAAATAATAAAGAAATATAATACGGTTGAAGAATTGACTTTTTTGATTTTATCTAAATGTGTGGATAGTAAGAGTCGCCACTGACTTTTCTTTTATCCAATATTTAAAAAAGGTGAAAAGAAGAGGAAAGAAATTTGATAGATTTTGAGTTCGAGGTGTAAGTTATGAAAAGGGAAGGTGTTAGCACCTTTTTCATCCGTAGTTATCTACGGACTCTTAATTGCTTAGCTCACTTTTGAAAACTTGCTTTGTGTGTGTGATTTGTTTGAAAATATTGTGAAATGCCAATGTAAGGCTAACTTTGTAATGATTCTTGTGTCAATCCTCAAGAATGTATACAAAGTGTTTTTTTTTTAAATATTTGTTTGAAAATGATGTGTGAAAAATATTTTGAAAAGGTTGTGAGCAAGCGATTAAAAGTTCTTACCCACTAAGTATGGTCTTTCTTATTCTTTTTCTCCTCCTTTAGAGATAGTACTATCCATACCATTAGTTGGTAGGTAGCCCCATCTATTGGATGTGAAGGGACAAGCGTAGGGCCGTCGTATGGTCATCGAAGGCAACATGTAAGGATACTTTAGCAATTTGTATCGGAGGGACTATCATCACTTTATAGGCAACTCAGAGGATCATCGAGGGACTGTGATCTTTATTCGAAGGGCCTATGATGATTTGTTCGATGACCTTTTTCTAAAGTATCTTCACTTTCGAGGGACATGACCAATATTTATAAGGCAACAACGGGAATTGAATTGCTTCATGACTTCAACTTTGATATTTTCAGACATCTCGGGCCGCATACGAAGAAACTTATGCTTTATAGGAGGACAAACTTCTTTCATCGGTAGACGGTGAACCACAATGTGAGTATCGAGCCCTGACATGTCTTCATAAGACCAAGAAAAGAGCTCAACATAGTCACGTAACATTCAGATTAACCTCTTTTTGACACTGCCCTCTAGGTCGACACCTATCTGGATTTCTTTCCTTTCCTCTTCAGTACCCAAGTTCACAATCTCGACTGGCTCAACATATATCATGACACTTGCATATGTTATATTGTTGACATTACTTGAGTCTTTAAGTTCATGATTGGTGTCTTGTAAGGGTATCATCATCATCCCATGATATACAAGATGTCATTGCACTTTTACTTGAGTTTTATCAATTTCATTTGATTTAAGATAAATATTATCCATCTTAGATGACTTTGTTCATCAATTAGTTAACTTTTCTTGTGTATGAAGTTTCATCTTCTTACTTGGCTGCTGTGATACGGTGGGAGAACTGACTTGAGGTTTTGCGTTTATTTTCGCAAATGTTTCAGTTTAGCAAGAGTCGCCATCGACTTTTTATTTTATCCTAAGGAAAGGTTAAAAAGCACAGCAAAAACCTTTGAGATATTTTTCTTGGGTTCGGGGAGTAGATTATAGAAAGGGAAGGTATTAGCACCCTTTCTATCCATGGGCTCTTAGTTACTTGCTTAGATCACTTGCTTTGCATTTTCAGTTGTTTGAAATGGTGCTTTATGTGTGTGGTTTTTGAAAACGTTTAGAAAAAGATGCCTTGTCTAGGCAACCGTTGTAACAATTCTTTACTCGAATGTTTTACAAAGGTGTTTGTCTTTTTGAAAAGATGTTTCAAGGTTTTGAAAGTTGTTTTGAAAGTGTGTTGTGGAGTGTGTTTTGAAAAGTAGGCAAGCGTGCTTTGCAAGTTTGATCAAGTAACTAAGAGTTGTCTTCCCCTAAATTTACTCAAAGATTTTTCTCATGTTTTAACCCTTTTAACAGTATTGTTCCACCATTGTATTTGGTGGACAATCTTAAGTTAGTATGTAAACGGGACGGGCGCGGGTCGTCGAATAAACCATGATAGCAATGTTGCAAAGTATCTTAGTATTTCTTTTGAGGGACTAAGATCATTTTTGTAAGGCAACTTTGGATAGCGTCATCGAGGGACTATGATCTTTTGATTTTGTTTGTTTTACTAAGATACTTCGCATGCGTAACATGGCCCATTTTTGAAGGCAACAAGTGGATATAACCCTAGGGGTGTTAGTGTGCAAGTGTGTTTTATTGCATACAAGAGTTTATCTTTGAATTAGGATTTTCTATTTCATTGGTTTTATCTTGCCATACACGCCCTAATTACTAGCATTTATTTGAAAGCAATAAAAAGCAGAAATATGAAATCCTACGCTATTACAACAATTAGGGGGGTGGGGATACATATTTGTACATAGGGTGGTTCAACGAGAAAAATAGACAAAAAAGAAAATAGCAAAAAACAAGATATAGAGAAAGAGAGAGGGAGCCAGCACGCTGCTGAGAGGTCATCAGAAGTTCTGACTCAGACCCGCTGCCAGATGATAAACCTTTTGGTTAAACTGTATGAGTCAGAACTTCTGACTCTGGCACCTGCAAAACAGAAACCTGTTAGTGGGAAGATCAGAAGTTCTGACCCCCATGCGCTGCAAGACAAAAGTTTGTTAGTAGGGAAATCAGAAGTTCTGATCTTGCTGGAAATACAATAATTCTCAGAAGTTCTGATATTATTGATAGCAAAACAGGCTTCAGATGTGCTAACGTCAAAGTCAGCACTTGGCTTCTTCCTGTGCTAGTCAGAACATCTGCAATTTTGTTATTTTCCTACAAAATAGAAAACATATTTGGAACAGCTTCAACAAATGTCAGAGTATTTCAGAGGACAGAACCAACAAGGTCACAGGAAGGTTCTACGCTGGCTCAAAACGTTCTGGGGTAAACGTTCTGAGGTATGAAAATCCTCAGAACACAAACAGCAGCAATATGATATTTACATTATGTTTATTTGAGCATGCAAATTTGATGATGCTTAGCAGCGTGATGAAGGTCAGCAGGTGCTTACCTGGCTGTTGGAAAAGTTTGTGGATGAGAGCTAGCTTTTGGCTCTGATGGTGTTCTGGACAGGTTCTTTTTGAAAAGGGTAGATGAAAGTGTATGCGTATATATGGTCAGAAGTTGAAAGGGTGTTCTTTAGTCACAAAGAAAACTGGATATTGATGAAGTTTGAAGGTAAGAAATTCTAAGTTATGGAACACTGGAGATTTTGGCAGAGTTTCACAGCACTTTCTTGCTAAAGATTTCTGTTTCTCTTCTAGCAATTTTTCTGTTTCTTGGACGCGCTTTTTCAGTGGACAATGGTTCTCTATTTATAGGCAAAGCTCTTGTGGATTTCTTGAACATTAAAGGCGCCAACAGATGTTGAATTGTTCTTTGAAAGAAATTCCTGGGAAGTTGTGATAACAGATAGCCTTTCATCCTAGGCTGGAATAGCAGGCGTGGATTGGGGTGAAGTGACCTCTTAGGTGGACGGTGGCGCGTAGACCCATTCCAGAACCTGCATAAAGGCGTTTACCAAGCCACACATAAAGGGACTACTTGGATGAATGTTCAGGAGTGGTTGGGATCTTTAATGAGCATTAAATAGTGATAAGACTTATCACCACCAATATTCTGGTAGTAGAAAAAAAACTTTGAACCAGCAGTTCTGTTTTACCAAGAACAACGTAAACCATGCTCTGGTCTTGGCCTCCTGTTGTCTTAGAAAATTCTGGGGATTCTCCTGACTTTCTGACACGTTCCTTGGATTTGCTTCTGGAAATCCTGGATTTAGAGATTCTGTATCAGTGTAACACCCACTCTTCTGACCTTTTTATCTTCTGATTTCAGCATGTTCTGAAGGAGCCTTCAGACTTCCTTGTTTCCTTTGCATTCCTTTAGCAAACTCTGGTTGGACTTGCGTAATTGCTGAAAGAGTCATGTTCTGTCTGAGGCTTACGTGTTGAAACATGTTTGCAACTTCTGACTGAGTTGATGTAGCTGTTGAAGAGCCAGCTTCTGACTGCGTTGAGCCAAGCTTGCAACTTCTGACCGTTTCTGTCTGGAGTTTGGTCCAGAAGCTCTGAAGCGCTATTTTCTTCTTAAACACCCATTTTTAAAGAAAAATTCCAAATGTTTAGAATTTAATTTTTCTCAAGATAAAAGCGTTGCCTTTAGAGCTTGTGTGATCATTTTGCTCTTGTAAATGGTTTGCTTGGGCAAAAATGACAATTCAGGACTTGGATTTGTTTCAGAGGGACTCTGAGAATCCAAGATGACTTCTTGAAGAAAGAGAGGGCAAATTTTGGGGTACAACAGTTGCCCATGTTCAATCTACTTGGACCTGAAGAGTTAGATTGGCAGATTCGCCTTTCGTAGCTCGAAGGTAAAAGGAGATTGGACACTAGAGTGCCCTTAAATTTGCACTCGTCAAAACAGTGGATGCGGGAATGGGCTTAGAGATGCCATTTGGAGATGGGCTTAAAGATGCCATCTGGAATGTTTGTTGAACTGCAATGTGACTGGTCAGAAGAAGGAGGATCAAAATGGTATCCATGCTTGGAATGCATTTGAACTGTATCTGGAGACTGAGTTTGTATGAGCAAAAGAATGGCCTCCGTGTCTAGGGAGTATCCGAGCTGTAACTGCGTTTGAAGGTAGAATGAATATCAGAATGACCGCCGTGTCTGGAGTGTATCTGTTATTGTATTCGGGTAACAGAGAAATATCTGTATGGAGCAACTGCGTGCTGGGGACAAATTCTGAATGAGTGACAGAATGGCAACCGTGTCTGGAGCGTATCTGGACTGTATCTGAAGTTGAAAGTTGTATGAGTTAGCAGAATGACTTCTGTGTCTAGAGTGTATCTGAAACTGTATCTTGGAGTTGAGATCTGTATGAGTTAGCAGAATGACTTTCGTGTCTAGAGTGTATCTGAAACTGTAACTTGGATCTGAATGAATGACAGAATGACTTCCGTGGCGAATGCACTGGGGAGAATCAAGCTGCTGTGGCAAGGGTCAGAATGGTATCCGTGCTTGGAATGCATTGAACCTTGAGGCGGATAAGTGAATCTGAATGAGAGATAGAATGGATGCCGTGTCTGGAGCGTATCTAGTCTGTATCTGATTGCTGTAGTATGAATAAGTAGTAGAATGACCGCCGTGTCTGGGGTGTATCTGTACTGTATCTGACTTGAAATTCTGAATGAGTAATAGAATGACCGCCGTGTCTGGGGTGTATCCATACTGTATCTGAATAAATTGGTAATGATAGCCTTTTAATTTTATCCTGAAAAGGATGAAATGTTAGCTATAACACAAAGTTATGTTGCCTGAAATGTATGATGCAATATATGTTATATCAATGTTTATGATATGAATGTAAATGAAAGCGCATGTAAGCTGGAGAGCTGTCTTGCTGAGGATAGATGAATCCTGGATGGCTGGAGATAAAAGAATCTTGATTGCTGCCAGGGAAAGTGAATCCTTGACTACTGCAGGGGATTGCAAGAATTTTGATCGCTGAGGATGAGACATCCTTGTTGACTACTGCTGGAGAATCAGGAGCTTGGGTTATATGCCAATCTACCGGGGGATTCCTGTCTTGAGGAGGACTTCACTGGGGAATATTCGAATATCCTGTGAAGAACTGAGAATGAGAGTCTTCATTCTGCTTGGAGATTGATAGTTGGAAGTTTTAGCTTCGCTGGGGATTGCAAGAATCTCTTGGTTGCTGCAGGTATTGATCTGGGATAAGTATCGGAATGTCGCCATGTCTGGGTCACATCTGAACTATCTCTAGAAGCAAATCTGGAATAAGTTACGGAATGTCGCCATCTCTGGGTCACATCTGAACTATCTCTAGAAGGGAATCTGGAATAAGTTACAGAATGTCGCCAAATCTAGGTCACATCTGAACTATCTCTAGAAGCAAATCTTGAATAAGTATCGGAATGTCGCCATCTCTGGGTCACATCTGAACTATCTCTAGAAGCAAATCTGGAATAAGTTACAAAATGTCGCCAAATCTGGGTCACATCTGAAACTATCTCTAGAAGGAAATCTGGAATAAGTATCGGAATGTCGCCATCTCTGGGTCACATCTGAACTATCTCTAGAATGAAATCTTGAATAAGTTATAGAATGTCGCCAAATCAGGGTCACATCTGAAACTATCTCTAGAAGGGAATCTTAAATAAGTTACGGAATGTCGCCATCTCTAGGTCACATCTGAACTATCTCTAGAAGCAAATCTGGAATAAGTTACGGAATGTCGCCAAATCTGGGTCACATCTGAAACTATCTCTAGAAGGAAATCTGGAATAAGTATCGGAATATCGCCATCTCTAGGTCACATCTGAAACTATCTCTAGAAGGAAATCTGGAATAAGTATCGAAATGTCGCCATCTCTGGGTCACATCTGAACTATCTCTAGAATGAAATCTTGAATAAGTTATAGAATGTCACCAAATCAGGGTCACATCTGAAACTATCTCTAGAAGGGAATCTTGAATAAGTTACGGAATGTCGCCATCTCTGGGTCACATCTGAACTATCTCTATAAGCAAATATGGAATAAGCATCGGAATGTCGCCAAATCTGGGTCACATCTGAAACTATCTCTAGAATGATTTTGTTACGGGTCAGAAATTGGGAGTATACCAATCTTTTGAAGTGATGAGAATCTTCATGCTGTTAACGATCAGAAACTGGGAGTATACCAATCTTCTGAGGTTTTAAGGATGAGAGTCTTCATTCTTGAGAGAAACAGATTTTTAGGAGCTTCAATTGTCCGTTATTCTGTTGGTGGTTGTAACTTCTAGCAGGTGATGAAGGAATTTTTGAACGACCTTGGTTTTGACATTCGAATGCCCCAAGTGATGATGAAGGAGTCTTGAATCAGGTTACTCTGCAGATTGAGAGATTTCTTGAAATCTTGACTGGACTGCCCCAGGTTAATTGAACTTTGAAAGATCTGTTGAAACCTTGACTGGACTGCCCCAGGTTAACTGGATAGTGACATGACATGCCCCTTGTTGATAGGAGATTTGTCGTTGGAAGTGTCATCCTTTTCGAAGTGATTTTGTTCACTGAGAGAGTTTTTGTTCCTCCGAACATTCGCTGTATGAATTTCTCCACTGTCAAACAAATAGCCACATGCAAACAAGGATATTCAAGTAATGCAAAGTTTATGTTTGTCTCGAAGTTTTTGAAAAATTCATTTTTTAGCAGAAAACTTTTTTATAAGACAAATTCAACATAAGATTTAGAGCAAAGCCTTACAGGAGTCAGGATACCTTTTTGTAACAGTATGCTTTCGAACTAACCCATGCTTCAATTAGGACTTTTGAAGGGTTGTAACGTGGCTTGGTTCACGGTTTAAGAAACAAAGGATAAAGGCTCAAAGTATATTTGTACCCACCCTCTCTTCGTGATGTTCTTCAATCCTAAGCTCAGCTAATTGTGCGTCGCCCCATATTCGAATTTGGAACGACTTTTGGGTGATGGTTCACCAGTTGAACTTTGGGAGACAATCATTATCTCTTTTTTCTTTTGCAACATTTTTCATGTTGTTGAGGATTTGTAATGACCTCTTTCTTTTGATTTGTTATCCCTAACTTTTGCCTGACTGTCTCTGTTTTCAGGATTACAGTCAGCGGGATGCCCCAGCTTTCTTAAGCCTCCTTTACAGGTTTTGGCTCAGTGGGCTTTTTCTATTTTGAGAGATTGACTGCCTATGTGATAGGGAACCATCACTGTCTTTTGATTCCATAGGAATGCTTTTCTCTTTTTGATGTCGTTCGTTGTATTATGAACTGAGAATTTGCGACTTCAATACGCACCTTTTTTGAATTAACTGAGAGACTACCCTGCCCCAGGTTCATACCAAAGGTTTTGATTGTTTAGAACATAAAACTCCTACTTCTTTGGCTCGAAGGGGTTGACTAGGGATTATCTTCCTTATAACTTCAGTGTTTGAGAATTGAAAGAAATGCTTGTACATCATCAACACGGTCTGTTCAAAAGTATACTGTATGAGATTACGGTATTGTTTCGTCATCCTCCCTCTAAAGGCTTGCAGCTTTTTATCAAGAGTTAAATATCATAAAGAAAGCATAAGAGTAGTGAAAACGAATGGATGAATTCAAGACAAACATATGCAATGCATTAATGAAACAAAGTTTGACATTAAAAGATAATTGTTTGAACAACAAAAGAAATTACAACTTTGAAAATTCAAATGAAACAAAACATTCTCAATGATTTGGCAAAGGAGCATTGATTATGCTGGAGTCTCCGGAGGGTCGAACTAGATCTCTTTGGCGTTGATCATGTCTTGGATTTTGTTCTTCAGAGGCCAACAGTTGTTTGTGTCATGCCCCATACTGTCAGAGTGGTATGCACACCTTTCATTGGGATGATAGGTAGGAGCAGAAGTATTTGGGTTCCGGAGGGGATCCCTCAATGTAATCAGATCCCTCTTCAACAAGTGTTGCAGTGCTTGAGATAGCGGCATGTTGATGTTGGTGAACTGTCTCTTAGGTGTGACCTCCTTGTGCTGATGCCCCTGTCTTTGTTGAGCAGGTGCAGGATTAGAGATCAAGATTGCCCCTACACGTTGGTCAAGACGACCCTTTTGACCGTTCGCAGCATTGGACTCTTTCTTTCCGTTGTAGGGAATTATCTGAGTATCCGAGGATGTAGCTCCTTGTATCTTTCCATTTTTGATGCCAGCCTCGACCCTCTCGCCGGTCAGTATTAGCTCGGTGAACCCGACTGAGGAGCTTCCAATTAAGTGGTTGAAGAAAGGCCCTGTCAAAGTTCCCATGAAGATGTCAATGAGTTCTCTGTCAGTTAAAGGGGGTTGCACCCTACCATCCAGATCTCTCCACTTTTGGGCATATCCTTTGAAGCTCTCGTCGGAACCCATAGTCATGCACTGCAATTGCACACAGGTTGGTGCAAGATCAGCATTGTACTGATACTGCTCATAGAAAGCAACAGCTAAGTCCTTCCAGGTGCAGATGCGAGAACTCTCCAATTGATAGAACCACTCAAGTTGAGCCCCTACCAAGCTTTCTTGGAAGAAATGAATCCAAAGCTTTGGATCAGTTGTGTATGGTTGAATCTTGCGGACATAAGACTTTAGATGTATCTTAGGGCAAGAGACTCCATCATACAGAGCCAAGGTAGGGACTTTGAACTTTGGAGGGATGACCAATCCAGGAACCAAACCCAAGTCTCCTGAATCCAAGCCGGGTATTTGTTGAATCTCCATAGCCTTGAGGCGATCCTCCAACTGTTTGTACTTGTCATCAGCGAGAGGGTATTGTTCCTCGGAGTAGTCAGCCTCAGCAATCTCCAAATTGTGGTCTTCTTCAAGACTATCTCCCATGTTGGATGGAGTTGCAAGGTCCAGGGTCTTAGGTCTTCTTCTCAAGTTCAGGATGTTTGCTGCCTTCTTGGACTTCTTCTTCTTGTCTTTGAGAAGGAGAGCTGTCAGATCCTCTTGCCCTTTACCCATAGCCAGAAGCATTTGCTGGAATTGAGCGTTTTGAGCTTGGAGATCTTTCACCGTTTGTTCCATATCCATCTTACTGAAATAAACAGTAAGAAGATAAGGAAACTTGTATGGGAGAAACCTGTTATGCAATGATATGTATGATATATATGCAATGTTTTCAAGGATCTCTTGGAGTAAACACAAGAGAATGTTAGAGGTTGAACTTTAATTTTTGATTGGAGAACTTTGCACCGGTGGACGTCTTTCCACGAGAATCAAGCTCACCATGTCAAGTGGGTCATAGCCCCTGATTCAAGTTGTTGTACTTGATCTTTGATGGCATTTGCTTAGAGGAGAAACCTCTTGCCCTTTGGTAGACGTCTGGTTCAACGTAACCCTGCATCAAAAGAACCCTCGAGATCCTTGAAATGGTTATTGAAAATGCTATGGTATGATGTCATGATGTTATGTACATGTATGCAGAAGCAAGTAAGTGTATATACATGCAATCATATACAAAGCAAACAAGTCCTTAGGTTTAGTCTTGCATGGGGTTCGTAGGTAAGTACCCTCTTGAAGTTAGTTGGCTCATCCTGTCCTAAAATAGAAACCGGGTTCTAAGGAGCTCAATATCATTGGATTGTTTTCTGTGTTCATTGTTTTGGTTTAGCCACTTAACTGGCGACCAAAATATTCCAAGAAAATAACACTCAATGAGTGTAGTATCGAGTATCTACCAACTTCGGACTGCACCAAAGTCAATCATCTCACTACCCCTAAAAAGGCTAAGATGGTCAATTAAGGTTCTAAGAGTTCGTTAGTGCTTCACGACATCACTCAGCGGCCCCGTACTCTCCTTGATTGAACTCAAGGGTTACCGGTACTCACAAATATGTCACACTAACATAGCTTACTGCTTTTACCATGTCGGTATACCCCGCACAGTTCCCTCGCAGTTTTATTGCTTTTTACCTAAGAAGGTGCCCCAAAATCCGGGTGTAGGATTTACAACAAACCCAAACAAGGACCCAAAAGTAAAGAAATCAAGGCAATCAAAGCAAGAATGTAAAGGTGATCTAAACCCTAAGGTAACCCCACTTTTAAATTAAGTCCCCAGCAGAGTCGCCAGTTCTGTGATACGGTGGGAGAACTTACTTGAGGTTTTGCGTTTGTTTTCGCAAATGTTTCGGTTTAGCAAGAGTCGCCACCGACTTTTTATTTTATCCTAAGGAAAGATTAAAAAGCACAGCAAAAACCTTTGAGGTATTTTTCTTGGGTTCGGGGAGTAGATTATAGAAAGGGAAGGTATTAGCACCCTTTCTATCCATGGGCTCTTAGTTACTTGCTTAGATCACTTGCCTTGCATTTTCAGTTGTTTGAAATGGTGCTTTGTGTGTGTGGTTTTTGAAAATGTTTAGAAAAAGATGCCTTGTCTAGGCAACCGTTGTAACAATTCTTTACTCGAATGTTTTACAAAGGTGTTTGTCTTTTTGAAAAGATGTTTCAAGGTTTTGAAAGTTGTTTTGAAAGTGTGTTGTGGAGTGTGTTTTGAAAAGTAGGCAAGCGTGTTTTGCAAGTTTGATCAAGTAACTAAGAGTTGTCTACCCCTAAATTTACTCAAAGATTTTTCTCATGTTTTAACCCTTTTAACAGTATTGTTCCACCATTGTATTTGGTGGACAATCTTGTGTTAGGATGTAAACGGGACGGGCACGGGTCGTCGTATAGACCATGATAACAATGTTGCAAAGTATCTTAGTATTTCTTTTGAGGGACTAAGATCATTTCTGTAAGGCAACTTTGGATAGCGTCATCGAGGGACTATGATCTTTTGATTTTGTTTGTTTTACCAAGATACTTCGCATGCGTAACATGGCCTATTTTTGAAGGCAACAAGTGGATATAACCCTAAGGGTGTTAGTGTGCAAGTGTGTTTTATTGCATACAAGAGTTTATCTTTGAATTAGGATTTTATATTTCATTGGTTTTATCTTGCCATACACGCCCTAATTACTAGCATTTATTTGAAAGCAATAAAAAGTAGAAATATGAAATCCTACGCTATTACAACAATTAGGGGGGTGGGGATACATATTTGTACATAGGGTGGTTCAACGAGAAAAATAGACAAAAAAGAAAATAGCAAAAAACAAGATTGAGAGAAAGAGAGAGGGAGCCAGCGCGCTGCTGAGAGGTCATCAGAAGTTCTGACTCAGGCCCGCTGCCAGATGATCAACCTTTTGGTTAAACTGTATGAGTCAGAACTTCTGACTCTGACACCTGCAAAACAGAAACCTATTAGTGGGAAGATCAGAAGTTCTGACCCCCATGCGCTGCAAGACAAAAGTTTGTTAGTGGGGAAATCAGAAGTTCTAATCTTGCTGGAAATACAATAATTCTCAGAAGTTCTGATATTATTGACAACAAAACAGGCTTCAGATGTGCTAACGTCAAAGTAAGCACTTGGCTTCTTTCTGTGCTAGTCAGAACATCTGCAATTTTGTTATTTTCCCACAAAACAGAAAACATATTTGGAACAGCTTCAGCAAATGTCAGTTGTTGTACCCCAAAATTTGCCTCCCATATTCTTCAAGAAATTGCCAAGTCAAACTGCAAAAAGTTCCCCAAGGGTTGCACAGTGCAAAGGTCTCCCATACAGTCAAAACTAGGGTTTGTGTTCTGATAAAGAAAATGAAGTTTTCAAAGGTCCAATCAAGTCTCACATGCTTACAAATATGGTCAAGCATCCTCATATCAAGTTTCAAGGCATTCAGCTCAAAATTGTACAGTCAAAACCCTAATTGCACTACAGTCAACTGTAGGGGCAAAATGGTCATTTGACAGTCAAAAGTTCAAATTTTTGGTCAACATATCATTTTGAAGCCACAAACATCATTTGATCAATGCTTGATCATGATTCTCAAAATTTGGCTCAGAAATCATCAAATTGCAAAAGTTTCCTTATTTGGACAGTTGAAAAAGTCAACTGAAATTGACCAGGGCATAACTTTCACATGGATTATCAGAAAAATTCCATCCAAAGCTCATTTTGAAGAGAAAGACATTTCCCACAACGCATCTTCATACTTCAAGTCCAAGAAATGCTCTCACAAAAAGTTATGAATTTCAACATTATAGGTCATTTTCAAAAGTCAACAAAAAGGGACTTTAAGTCAAAGACCATAACTTGATATTGGTAAATCAAAATGACATGGGACCAAAGACATTTGTTAGAGGACTCAAAGACCTTTCCAAAATGTCCAAGAACATGAGAAAAGCTTAAAAATTGAGCAAGTTATGCCTTGTGGAAGTTGGGAAACTTTTGGATATTTTGAAAAGTCAACTTTGATCCAAATGACCTAAAATTGCTAATGGGCCCATTTTTCTTCCATAATTCATCATCCAAGCATGTGCACGACCACTTGGCCCAAAGGGAAGTATTTTCTCATTGTTTATTTATTTATTTGAATTTTTATTTATATTAATTCATTTAAATCATTTAAATATATGAAAAATATTTAATTCACCCTAACCAACCTTTTTATACATGTTTTAGACTCAATATTTCGTGCATATGCAAATGTGGAAAGATTTGGCTTGATTGGATCCTAATTGACACAAAAACACATGGAAAAAGATATGGAAAAATCTTAAGAAATCAAATATTCAAAACCATGATTACAAGAGATTTGATTGAGTTTTTCTTAACCTAATTTGTTCACTACATAAGCACAAACATAAACCTAATCATGCTGGACACGCAGCAGCTCAGAAAAGACCATAACAAAGCTTGAAATTTCTCTCAAAAAGTCAATTCTGAAAACAAGGTTAGAGGGCGATTAAAGACCTAATTCTTGTTCCAATAGCTTCCTCAAGGTCCACTGAACACATTCCAACCAAAAACATCCATTCAAACTCCAAGAATTGGTAACATGAACGCAAGCTGTATCAAGAAAATTTCATAATCGTATATCATATTCCATGCATTCTTTGTGAAATTTAATTGTGGATTCATGTTCCTCGTGAAGTTTTGAAGCTAACCATATGCCTTAATTTGATTATTATACTGTATACACGATTTTGCCATGTTTATTTTCTAGGGTTTGCAGGATGTGAATTTGGGGATTTTGAAACGAGGAAAAATTGAGACTCAAGACTACCACCATTCAACTCAGCGCATGGAGACGATCTTGAACCACCCATCGCGCTCAATTTATGAGTGTTTGAGAGCTAGTCGCTATTTTCTAATAGCATACCTAAAACAACGCTAAAAAACCGTGGTTCAATGTTTTGTGTTTCAGGGAAAACGAAGAAGAAGACCTCGTGGCCAGCAACCATTGGTTCTTTTAAATTTCGCGCGTTTTTGAAGCACTAACCTTTGTTTTGTTTTATTATATTCGTTGTTTATTAAATATACAAAGAACCCAAATGGCACGATTGGCAGGCAAACGCATTGGCTACCCTTAGGACCTGGGTTCGATCCCAGGTCCCCACACTTTCCATATATTTTTCTTCAAAAGATATTCATGTGCAGGCATAACATTGTAGACCATGATGCACCTCTTCATCAAGCCAGCCACGCGTCCCATGGAATCAGATCAAGGGTGCAGATCTGAAGCACACCATGAGCATAAGTCAACGCTGCAGCATGCCATCTGGAAAGTCAATAAAGGCCAGATCCTTAATGGGCTTAAAATGCTTATAATTCACCTCCATATTGGGGCCTGAACCCCCCCTGGTTTGCAAATCTCTACATTTTCTTTATATTTTATTTTCAATTGTTATTTTATTTTCTTTATTGTTTTAATTTAATCAATTATTTTTAAAAAATATAAAAAATGCCTAAAAAATCAGAAAAGATAAAAACATGATAAATATTTTTATTTTAATATTTTCTTGTAAATAAATGCTTGGAAATTAATTAGTTTAAAATAGGTTGCAATTTTAATTCTTTTCACAATAAAAATATAAAAAACATAGAATTAGGTTTAATCAATGTTTTATTCCTTTTTTTAATTTTTCTTCTTCACAATAATATTTATTTATTTTATTTATTTTTATAATCAAATTTGCATGAAAATAACTTAGGTTTAAATTAGGTCAAAGTTCAACATATTTCTTAATAAATTAAAAAATAACTAGAATTAGGGTTTGCCTTTTATTTTAATTTTAATTAATTCTTTTTCTATTAAATCTTAAAATACATAAAAATACCAAAAAAAAAAAACAATTTCTTTTCTTAAATTAATTAATTCATATAATTTTAATATTTTGCAAAAGGGTCCAACGCCCTCGTTTCGTTCTTAATTTTCTTATTTATTCGCATATTTATTTTATGTCATTTAAATAATTATGTACCTTCCCCGAAGCCTTGTAATTACTTCTCGCATTTTTCAATTCTTTTAATTTCTTTATTTTCCGTCAAATCGGGTCCTGGTTAATTTTGGCGATGTGGACCCGCGCCATTTGTAATAGCTTTAGATTTACTTTTCCTCGCAACTTTTAACTGTCAAACAAAGCATGCAAGAATGAATGGCCTAAAATAAAATCAAGCGTAGAACACCCATAACCTGACAAGACAAAAATAAATGAATCTGACAAACAAATCACACACCACCCCTAGGGTACGCCTCACTGTTGCCTTGCCTCGAAAGGTGATCGTCGAGTAGAGGATGTCTTAGTAAGTCCTCATGATCCGGGAACCTGGCATGAGGGTAGCTTCTAAGGTGTCTTCCCATTGCTCTGGTGATCACCATGTCCCGAACCTCGAATTGACCCGAACACCTCCAACGGTGGTGCTACCTACCTCTCAATGGTGGGATGGCACTACTTTAAAGGACATTTACACAGACGAATTCCTTAGGGTAGGTAGACGACTCGTGGATACTTGCTCTAATTCAAAATAAAACAAATCAAAAATACTTTTCACACCAACACATTTTCAAAAAGCTTTCGAAAGCAATTTTTCAAACACTCTTGAGGACCGATACAAGAGTCGAACTGGAATTTTCAAAGAAACTTTTTAAAACCCACAGTTGAAAAGCAAACAAACCATTTTTGAAAACACGAATGAGCAAGTATCTAAGAGCCCATGGATAACCATGGATAGAAAGGGTGCTAACACCTTCCCTTTCTATAATCTACCTCCCGAACCGAGAGCAATCTCTATAAGGAATTTTTCTGTGCTTTTGTCCTTTCCATGTTGGAGAAAATAAAAGACGGTGGCGACTCTTGCTTCCGCGACATTTCGCGAACCAGCGTTAAACAGTCAGTTCCAGATCCACCGATCACAGAACTGGCGACTCTGCTGGGGACATAAACTTAAAGTGGGGTGTACCTTAGGGTTAGTTCATAACTGTTTTCAATTGTCTGAATTGTTTGCTTTATTATTGTGGGACTGTCTTGGGAGTTCTATAGATCCTAACCCGGATCTGGGGGATACCTTTCTTAGAAAGTAGCAATAAGGCTGTGAGGGAACTGTGCGGGGTATACCGACATGGTTGAAACAGTCTGCTACATTGATGTGGCACTTTGGTGTGTACCGGTAACCCTTGAGTTCAGTCAAGGAGAGTACGGGGCCTCCGCGTGGAGTCATGAAGCATCAACAGACCTTAGGAACCTTAATTGAACTATCTTGGCCTCTTTAGGGTAGTGAGATAACTGACTTTGGTGCAGTCCGAGGTTGGTTGATACTCGATACTACACTCAATTGAGGGTTGCTTTCCTGGAATATTTCGGTCGCCAGTTCAGTGGCTAAATCGAAACGATGAACAATGAAAGCAATCACGTGATATTAGGAACCTTAGAACCCGGTTACTTTGATTAGGACAGGTTGAACCCACCAACTTCAAGAGGGTACTACCCAAACCCCATGCTGGCCTTAAACCTTAAGGGCTTGTCTTGTGTGCCTTACATGTTTGTCTTTGTAAATATCTGTGGTGTGTTTAAACATAGCATCATGACATCATCCAGCATCATATGCATTGACTAACCGTTTCAGGGGTTCGGATTTTCATCTTTGTTCTTGTTTTGTAGGACATGGAAACTGTTCGTAGAAAGACAATTCAAATCAGTCTTGTAAGGATCCCTCCTCAGCTTAAGGAGCTTGTATCCAGGATTCCCGAGAACTCTTCATTCAGTGAAAGACATGGAAGCCTCATCAGCTTGGTCAACACCAACATTGAGGAAGATATGATAAAGGTCTTGTTCCAATTCTTTGACCCTCTGCATCACTGTTTTACCTTCTTGGATTATCAGTTGGTACCTACATTGGAGGAGTTCTCCCGGCTCCTGAAGATCCCTATCCTTGATCAGCTACCCTTCAACGGTACAGAAAAGGAACCTAAGCTTGAAGAGATTGCTAAAGCCTTGCACCTACAGTCATCTGACCTCAAGGGACATTGGGAAGTTAGAAGTGGTATCAAAGGGTTCTTAGCCAGGTTTCTGTTTGAAAAGGCCCATGAATGTTGGAACTCCCTTGACTTGCAAGCTTTTGAAGAGGTTATGGCCCTCCTTGTCTATGGTTTGGTGTTGTTCCCTAACCCAGATCAGCTTATTGATATCAGTGCTGTCCAGATCTTTATGTCCAGGAATCCTATACCTACGTTGCTGGGGGACATCCTTCACTCATGTTACACTCGAACCATGAGAAAAAGAGGTGTCCTTATGTGTTGCACTCCTCTCCTGGGAAGGTGGTTTATTTCGCACCTTCCACAATCAGTCTTGAAGAATGAGCGGGGTTTGAGATGGTCACAACGGTTGATGACTCTTACACATGCAGATATACATTGGTGCCCTAGGTCCAGAGAAGATGTCACTATCATTGATCGTTGCGGGGAGTACCCTAATGTTCCTTTACTTGGAATCAGAGGAGGTATTACTTATAGCCCACGCCTGGCTTGGAGACAGTTTGGTTATGCTCGGAGGGATGGTCCTCATGACATGTTAGTTCCTGACATAGTTTTTGACTTCGACAACGATACTCAAGGACTTCGCCAGAGATTTATCAGAGCCTGGAGGATGCCAAGTAGGATAAACAGCAAGACACTGGGGCACATGAACTCCATCCCGTTGGAACCTTATCTCAAGTGGGTACGCGCCCGCTTTCAGAAGTTGGTAATGCCTTATCCCCATATGCTCCCAGTAATCAAAGAACCAGTCTTGGAAGGGGAAGTGTCCTACACTATTCAGCACCCTGATATGCCCACATCCTGGGAAGAGATGCAGAAGAGCTGGATCCAGCTTAAGGAGGAAAGGAATTCTCTTGAGACTAGTCTACATGCCAGTGAAAAGAAGGTCTTGGAGCTCACCCGCCTGTTGCATGAGGAGAGGAATCTCAACACTTACATAGCTCCAAAGAGGATGCGCAGTGTATTTTGGGATTGATTTGATTTTTGTATTACTTTGCCCATGAGGCTTTGGATGTATTGAACGATGATTTCTTTAATGATAACGTGTGTTCCTTTTTTGTCTACAACAAATTTGAATTTTCGAACCTTTGAAGGCATTGCATAAACGCATCTCATTCATCATGTGCATAGCAGGTTTTTCCTCTTTTCAGGTTGCTTACAGTTCTTCGCTGTTTATTTCAGCATCATGAATCCCGACTCTGCATCAACTGAGACATCAATCAAGGCTCTTCAGGTGCAGAATGCACAATTCCAGGAATTAATCAAGGGTCTGGCTCAAGGCCAAGAAGAACTGAAGGCTATGCTCCTGAAGAAGGAGAAGAAGAAGAAGAGAAGAACTGTTCTGTTCAACTCGGGCCGAAGGTTTGGCAATACTCTGCAGCATGAAGAGGCTGGTTCTTCTGTTGGCAAGAGTCCTTCTCAGGCAGAAGCAAGGGTTCCTAGTCCGGTAGTCTCTGACAACGAGACAGATTTTGATGAAGAGCAGTACCCTCCGGCAGAAGACAGATATAAGCAACTGGAGGACAGGTTGAAAGCTATGGAGGTTCAACAGGTACCTGGGCTGGATTTCGGAGATCTGGGTTTGTCAACTGGTGTGATCATCCCTCACAAATTCAAAGCACCATCCTTTTCTAAGTATGACGGGGCATCTTGTCCCAAGCTGCATTTAAGGTCCTATGTTCGGAAAATTCAGCCGTACTCCGCGGATAAAAATTTATGGATCCACTTCTTCCAGGAGAGTCTTTCAGGGACTCATCTCGAATGGTTCTATCAGCTGGATGGGACCAAGGTTCGTAACTGGGAGGAGTTGGCTACTGCTTTCTATAAGCAGTATCAATATAATGCCGACCTTGCCCCTACACGTACTCAACTCCAGGGTATGTCGTTAGGTGCAAGCGAAGGTTTTAAGGAGTACGCTCAGAAGTGGAGAGACCTGGCTGGCAGGGTGCAGCCTCCGTTGACTGATCGGGAGTTGGTAGACATGTTCTTGGGGACCCTATCTGGGCCATTTTTCAACCATCTCATTGGGAATTCTTCTGCTGGGTTCACTGATTTAATTCTGACTGGAGAGAGAATTGAAGCTGGGTTAAAATCTGGAAAAATTCCGAAGAGTGCATCGTCTAGTTCGGAAAAGAAACCATTCAAGAAGGAGTCTAGTGCCGTGTATGGTTCCAGGAAATCAGAGAGACCTGAGCACCGCCAATCTGTTGGTGCAGTAATGATTGCTAAGCCTGCTGCCGCTCCTCGGCCGAACAATCCTCAAAGGGCTGAAAGACCCCGGAGGGAGTTTACCCGGTTAAACATGACCCTATCGCAGATCCTGCCACAGTTTCTATCCACCAATTTGGTGACTGTCCAGGAGGCTCCGAAGTTCCCCAATACTACATCTCCCAAGTACAACCCGAATGCTCGTTGTGCTTACCATTCAGATAGCCCGGGGCACTCTACTGATGACTGTTGGGCGTTAAAGAACAAGCTGCAGGACCTTATTGACGCCCAGGAGGTACAGTTTGAGGCATCTGAGAAGCCTAATGTAGTGACAGCTCCCCTGCCTGCTCATGGAGTGAATGCTATTGGGGACGAAGATGAAGTGGACGATGCTGAGTTTGATAGCTGGATCTACCCGGCAACCGACAGTGGACTTAACAATTGGAGTGCAAAGGACAACTTATCTGTTTCTCTTGTTACTAAGTAATGAATTCCTATGTTTTGTTATTTTGTAATAAACAATGATAAACTCTATGGCCCGGTGTCTTACCCGAGGCACCGTGGTTCTATTTGTGAGGGCATATAAATTGTCATTTCATATATCATGAATGAAAATCTTGGACGTATTTTTCGCATTGCAAATCTTGTGCTCCTTTTCTGTCTTTCTTTCCTTTACATATATTTCGAAACAGCTGTATTTACACACACACTCACTCATACAGGTTTCAATCCACTCTGGATCTCACTGATAACAACTCTGCTACTGCCAATTATAACTTCGAAAATCCGATCAACTTAGCCGAAGACGAAGGTGAAGACGATTGCGAAGTGCCTGGCGAGCTTGCAAGACTGTTGCTTCAGGAAGAGAGGGCAATTCAACCCCATGAAGAGCCAGTGGAAACCATAAACTTGGGCACTGAGGCAGACAGGAAAGAGGTAAAGATTGGTGCCAACCTAGAGCTCAGCGTGAAGCAACGGTTAACCAAGATGCTGCATGATTATATGGAGATCTTTGCCTGGTCCTACGAAGACATGCCCGGGTTGGATACCGATATTGTGGTCCATCACTTGCCAACTAAGGAAGATTGCCCTCCAGTTAAGCAAAAGGTCCGTCGGATGCGTCCAGAGATGTCTGAGAAGATTAAAGTCGAGGTTATGAAACAGTTTGACGCTGGGTTCCTTGCAGTGACTTCTTACCCTCAGTGGGTTGCTAATGTGGTGCCGGTACCAAAGAAGGACGGTAAGGTCAGAATGTGTGTCGACTACAGGGATCTGAACAGGGCCAGCCCCAAGGATGACTTCCCGTTACCTCACATTGATGTCCTCGTTGATAATACAGCTCAGCACAAAGTATTCTCTTTCATGGATGGCTTTTCAGGTTACAATCAGATTAAGATGGCACCTGAAGACATGGAAAAGACTACATTTGTTACTCAGTGGGGCACCTTCTGCTACAAGGTCATGCCTTTTGGATTAAAGAACGCTGGGGCAACCTACCAACGTGCTATGGTTGCTTTATTCCATGACATGATCCATCATGAGATAGAAGTGTATGTGGACGACATGATCGCTAGGTCCCAGACTGAGGAAGAGCACCTAGATCATCTGCAGAAGTTGTTTGACCGGTTGAAACTATACAAGCTGAGATTGAACCCGAACAAGTGCACCTTCGGGGTAAGATCTGGAAAATTGCTAGGCTTCGTGGTCAGTGATAAAGGTATTCAAGTGGACCCTGCTAATGTCAAAGCTATTCAAGAGATGCCAGTTCCTAGGACAGAGAAGGAAGTCAGAGGCTTTTTAGGACGCCTGAATTACATTGCTCGGTTCATCTCACATCTGACTGCTACCTGTGAGCCAATCTTCAAGCTGCTGAAGAAAGATCAGGTAGTACGTTGGAATGATGAATGTCAGGCTGCTTTCGACAAAATCAAAGAGTATCTCCAAGAACCACCTATCCTTATGCCACCGGTTGAAGGGAGACCTTTGATACTATACCTGACAGTACTCGACAACTCAATGGGGTGTGTGCTGGGGCAGTATGACGAGTCTGGCCGAAAAGAGCATGCCATTTATTACCTTAGCAAAAAGTTTACCGATTGTGAGACCCGATACTCACTGCTTGAGAAAACTTGCTGCGCTTTGGTATGGGCTGCTCGCCGGCTGAGACAGTATATGCTGACTCATACTACTTTGTTGATCTCAAAGATGGATCCTATAAAGTACATATTTGAAAAGCCCGCTCTGTCTGGGAGAATTGCAAGATGGCAAATGATCTTGACGGAATACGACATTCAGTACACGACCCAGAAAGCCATCAAGGGAAGTGTATTGGCAGACCACCTAAGCTGTAGATGATTATCAATCAATGAACTTCGAGTTTCCGGATGAAAGCATCATGATAGTGACGGATTGTGAAGTACCTGGACCGGATGAAGGACCTGAACCAGGATCCCGATGGTCTATGCACTTTGACGGAGCCTCCAATGCTTTGGGAAATGGTATCGGCGCCATCATCATATCTCCACAAGGCACTCATACTCCACTCACTGCCCGACTGTGTTTCAACTGTACCAACAACATGGCGGAGTATGAGGCGTGCGTCATGGGTCTTCAAGCTGCGATCGACCTAAGGATCAAATTTCTAAGTGTCTTCGGAGATTCCGCTCTTGTGATCAATCAGATCAAAGGAGAGTGGGATACGAAACATCCAAACCTGATTCCTTACAGAGCATGTGTGTTGGCCCTGATTCCCCACTTCACAGAAATAACCTTTGAACACTTTCCAAGAGAAGAGAATCAGTTAGCGGACGCGTTAGCTACAATGTCTTCAATGTTCAAGGTCAAATGGGATAATGAGGCTCCCCGGATCATCATCTGGAAACTGGACGAACCGGCATACTGTTGTGATCTCGAAACTGAATTGGTGACTGAGAAGCCTTGGTACCACGAAGTGAAGAGATATCTGGAAGCTCAGGAATACCCTGAAGGTGCCTCTGTCAATGATAATAAGTTCTTGAGAAGGTTCGCAGCCAAGTTCTTCCTTAGCAACGACATCTTGTACAAACGAAACCATGATTCAACCTTACTGCGTTGTGTGGATAAGACTGAAGCAGAAAGGATCATGGAAGAGCTACATGAAGGGACCTTTGGTACACATTCCAGTGGACACACTATGGCTAAGAAAATCCTACGGGCAGGATATTACTGGTCTACAATGGAAGCTGACTGTTACCAACATTCGAGAACATGCCACAAGTGCCAGATTTACGCAGATAAGGTGCATGTTCCTCCGGTTCCCCTGAATGTTCTGACTGCGCCGTGGCCGTTTGCAATGTGGGGCATAGACATGATCGGCGAGATTAAACCTACGGCATCTAATGGACATCGCTTCATCCTAGTGGCGATTGATTATTTTACGAAGTGGGTTGAAGTAGCATCCTATGCCACGGTAACCAAGACTGTTGTGGCACGGTTCATTCGGCACAACCTGATCTGTCGGTACGGTGTCCCCGAGCGAATTATTACAGACAACGGTACCAATCTGAACAATAAGATGATTGCTGAGCTCTGCGAACAGTTCAAAATACAGCACCACAATTCTTCTCCTTACAGACCGAAGATGAATGGGGCTGTAGAAGCAGCAAATAAGAATATCAAGAAAATCGTGCAGAAGATGACAATGACTTACAAAGATTGGCACGAGATGTTACCGTTCGCGCTACATGGGTACCGTACCTCAGCTAGGACGTCAACCGGGGCAACTCCTTTCTCTCTGGTTTATGGTATGGAGGCAGTCTTACCGATCGAAGTACAAATACCCTCTCTCCGGATAATGAAGGATGCAAATCTGAACGAAGATGATTGGATCCAGACAGGACTTGATCAGCTCAACCTCATTGATGAAAAGAGACTTGCTGCTATCAGTCATGGTCAGACATATCAAAAACGGATGATCAGGGCATTTAACAAAAAGGTCAGACCACAGGAATATCAAGTTGGGGATCTGGTGATCAAGAGAATCATCCTTCCTCAGAGTGATCCAAGGGGCAAATGGACCCCTACGTACGAAGGGCCATTTGTGGTTAAGCATGTGTTCTCAGGAGGAGCAATGATATTGACCAACATGGATGGTGACGACCTTCCTCACCCCGCCAATGCAGACATAGTAAAAAGATACTACGCATAAAAAAGACCCGCTAGGCTGACATGCCTAGGCAAAAATTAGGGCTTCCCGTCGAACCAAAAGGGTTCGGGCAAAATGAAGGGATGAAAATAAAAAAAAATCTGTACACCCGGCAGGTCGAAAACCTGAAAAGGCGGCTTGGGCAAAAATGGGTATCCCGGTGGACTGAAAACCCGAAAGGGCGGTCCAGGCAAAAATTAGGGATAAAGCGTAATACTATGTCTCATTGATCACTTTGCATCCAGAATCCGGTATCTACATCAAGTTCAGACGGCATCGATCAGTCAGCTTCACCTTCAACCAAGGTCGTCAAGTGATGAGACGCTCGGAGTTATAAAGGCAATAGCAGAGTTGAAACCCAGTGGGATCATTCACTTCACACAGCTATTTTATTTTCTTTTGTACAAAATTTGTATAAACTCTCTTGTTCGGCGACGTTCCTCTTACTAGGACGTCGGCCTCTTGTACACAAAACGCCGGTTTACAGGCCATTCAAAATCAATACAAATATATTTTTCAGTTAAACGTGCCAACTGTTTTTCTTTTCTGTCTTGTTTTGCGAAGAACGTCCAAGGTTCAATTTGTGATATATGCATTGACAATAATTTGCTAACTCATAAATATTTGCATACGAAACAAAGGAATTAATTGCAGGTGACACTAGAAACAGGGGCAATAAAGAGTTGTCTGAGCAATCTAATTGTTCTATCCTCCAAGGTACCAAGGTAGGTTCAACTAAAGAATATGACCAGTACGTCTTAATTCCCCAGAGAGTAAGTCAGCAGTCAGTGCATTCTTCTCCAAGCAAAGCTACAGTCAAATCTTAAGGAAATTTAGTATCCTCCAGTAGATCTCAATATTCCCCCAGCAGCATATATATTCATAACAAGCATCCCCGGCAGTCTTGGTCTAAAGATTGTTCCCCGGCGGCATACCAGCATTCAAAGGAATCACTTCCCCGCAGTTCAAAACTTCCCCAGAGAGTCCAATCTAGTTTCCCCAGGAAAGTTGGAGTCCATCTCCCCCAAACAATAAGCTTATCCCCAGTAGATTCTGGAAGCTTATCCCCTCGCAGAGCACGAACGCGTCGTCCGGCTTGATTTAAAGAGTTATTTCCTTAACAGGATATAACTGGGTTATCCTCAGCCAACAGCCACGGAAGGAGCGTCCTCGATGAAGCCCTCTTATCCCCCAACGAAGTCTATTCATACTTCCAATACAGCAAAGATATCCCCAGCAAGTTATTATCAACATTCAGCAAAGCATCTCTATCCCCACAGAGTATTGCTTCCCAGCATGGTTGCTAGAGTATCTTGTCTCCCCGCAGAATCTTCCATTTGCCAAGTTTATTCCGCAACGGAGTCATCTTCTCCTACCGGTATTCTTGCAACTATCATCCCCAGCGGAAGCAAAAAGCTATTCTTCAACATCCGCCCAGGATATGACTTCCCGGCACCCGTCAAGGATTTACTTTCCTAGACGAAAAACACATACATAAACATCACATACATCATTATAGCATGCATAACGCATCGTATCATACAAATCCCACTTATGTTGAGAACATCATTGCTTGATCCATATCATGCATTGCATACGACTGACCTCCACCTTTCAGGAAAGATGCAGTTGAAATTCTCAAACATATTTCAAGACCTAGACCGGTTCAGTTAATCGACTTCGAAGATTTCTTATCCAGTCCCAGGCCTTCTCTAGTCCAGCTAAATCGACTCCCAACAGATTTTTCTGATGAAGACTCAGTAGAAGTTATCCCAGATGTTTCCCTCTCCGACAGTGAGTGTGAGTTGATAGTCTCTTATGGTCTCCTCTCCGACGGTGAGTGAGGTGGTAATTCCTTTTTCAGATGTTTCCCTCTCCGACGGTGAGTGTGAGGTGATAGTCTCTTATGGTCCCCTCTCCGACGGTGAGTGAGGTGGTAATTCCTTTTTCAGATGATTCCCTCTCCGACGGTGAGTGTGAGGTGATAGTCTCTTATGGTCCCCTCTCCGACGGTGAGTGAGGTGGTAATTCCTTTTTCAGATGTTTCCCTCTCCGACGGTGAGTGTGAGGTGATAGTCTCTTATGGTCCCCTCTCCGACGGTGAGTGAGGTGGTAAATCCTTTTTCAGATGTTTCCCTCTCCGACGGTGAGTGTGAGGTGATAGTCTCTTATGGTCCCCTCTCCGACGGTGAGTGAGGTGGTAATTCCTTTTTCAGATGTTTCCCTCTCCGACGGTGAGTGTGAGGTGATAGTCTCTTATGGTCCCCTCTCCGACGGCGAGTGAGGTGGTAAGTCCTTTTCAGATGTTTCCCTCTCCGACGGCGAATGAGGTGATAATTCCTTTCCAGATAGTTCCCTCTCCGACGGTGAGTGAGGTGACAATTCCTTTTCTTATGGTTCCCCCTCCGACGGTGAGTGAGGTGATTCCCTTTCAGATTATAATGACCTATGGTTCTCGTCCCGATCCTGCGAAAATGGTAATTCCCACCAAGATTTTCTCAACGAGCGTTGTTGAAGTTAAAATCACCCAAGGTCCTCTTACCATTCAGGCTGAGGTAGTAACCATCCATGGTTCATTCATCATCTTTTGAAGCTCCAGATTCAGCTCCTGTAACCAGTCAGGACGCATCTATACCAAGCATCTGAAATCAGCTCCTGCAACGTGTCAGGTACTCATTTTTCTTTTACAGGTATGCAAGTTCTCGCTAAGGAATCTCTTACGCGATCAACATCCAGATGGCATCTATAAGCCCATCATCCTATTCACCAATCTCCAAATGGCATCTATAAGCCCATTCCTATCATCACTGCTACTATGTGAGCGCAAATTTCTGGGCACTCTAGTGTCCAATCATCTTCTACCCTCGGATTACGAAAGGCACGTCAGCCAATCTGCATCCTCAGGTCTAAGAAGATTGAACAGGGGCAACTGTTGTACCCCAAAATTTGCCTCCCATATTCTTCAAGAAATTGCCAAGTCAAACTGCAAAAAGTTCCCCAAGGGTTGCACAGTGCAAAGGTCTCCCATACAGTCAAAACTAGGGTTTGTGTTCTGATAAAGCCAGCCAGCCACGCGTCCCATGGAATCAGATCAAGGGTGCAGATCTGAAGCACACCATGAGCATAAGTCAACGCTGCAGCATGCCATCTGGAAAGTCAATAAAGGCCAGATCCTTAATGGGCTTAAAATGCTTATAATTCACCTCCATATTGGGGCCTGAACCCCCCTCTGGTTTGCAAATCTCTACATTTTCTTTATATTTTATTTTCAATTGTTATTTTATTTTCTTTATTGTTTTAATTTAATCAATTATTTTTACAAAATATAAAAAATGCCTAAAAAATCAGAAAAGATAAAAACATGATAAATATTTTTATTTTAATATTTTCTTGTAAATAAATGCTTGGAAATTAATTAGTTTAAAATAGGTTGCAATTTTAATTCTTTTCACAATAAAAATATAAAAAACATAGAATTAGGTTTAATCAATGTTTTATTCCTTTTTTTAATTTTTCTTCTTCACAATAATATTTATTTATTTTATTTATTTTTATAATCAAATTTGCATGAAAATAACTTAGGTTTAAATTAGGTCAAAGTTCAACATATTTCTTAATAAATTAAAAAATAACTAGAATTAGGGTTTGCCTTTTATTTTAATTTTAATTAATTCTTTTTCTATTAAATCTTAAAATACATAAAAATACCAAAAAAAAAAAACAATTTCTTTTCTTAAATTAATTAATTCATATAATTTTAATATTTTGCAAAAGGGTCCAACGCCCTCGTTTCGTTCTTAATTTTCTTATTTATTTGCATATTTATTTTATGTCATTTAAATAATTATGTACCTTCCCCGAAGCCTTGTAATTACTTCTCGCATTTTTCAATTCTTTTAATTTCTTTATTTTCCGTCAAATCGGGTCCTGGTTAATTTTGGCGATGTGGACCCGCGCCATTTGTAATAGCTTTAGATTTACTTTTCCTCGCAACTTTTAACTGTCAAACAAAGCATGCAAGAATGAATGGCCTAAAATAAAATCAAGCGTAGAACACCCATAACCTGACAAGACAAAAATAAATGAATCTGACACACAAATCACACACCACCCCTAGGGTACGCCTCACTGTTGCCTTGCCTCGAAAGGTGATCGTCGAGTAGAGGATGTCTTAGTAAGTCCTCATGATCCGGGAACCTGGCATGAGGGTAGCTTCTAAGGTGTCTTCCCATTGCTCTGGTGATCACCATGTCCCGAACCTCGAATTGACCCGAACACCTCCAACGGTGGTGCTACCTACCTCTCAATGGTGGGATGGCACTACTTTAAAGGACATTTACACAGACGAATTCCTTAGGGTAGGTAGACGACTCGTGGATACTTGCTCTAATTCAAAATAAAACAAATCAAAAATACTTTTCACACCAACACATTTTCAAAAAGCTTTCGAAAGCAATTTTTCAAACACTCTTGAGGACCGATACAAGAGTCGAACTGGAATTTTCAAAGAAACTTTTTAAAACCCACAGTTGAAAAGCAAACAAACCATTTTTGAAAACACGAATGAGCAAGTATCTAAGAGCCCATGGATAACCATGGATAGAAAGGGTGCTAACACCTTCCCTTTCTATAATCTACCTCCCGAACCGAGAGCAATCTCTATAAGGAATTTTTCTGTGCTTTTGTCCTTTCCATGTTGGAGAAAATAAAAGACGGTGGCGACTCTTGCTTCCGCGACATTTCGCGAACCAGCGTTAAACAATCAGTTCCAGATCCACCGATCACATCAGTATTTCAGAGGACAGAACCAACAAGGTCACAGGCAGGTTCTACGCTGGCTCAAAACGTTATGGGGTAAACATTCTGAGGTATGAAAATCCTCATAACACAAACAGCAGCAATATGATATTTACATTATGTTTATTTGAGCATGCAAGGCTGATGATGCTTAGCAGCGTGATGAGGGTCAGCAGGTGCTTACCTGGCTGTTGGAAAAGTTTATGGATGAGAGCTAGCTTTTGGCTCTGATGGTGTTCTGGACAGGTTCTTTTTGAAAAGGGTAGATGAAAGTGTATGTGTATATATGGTCAGAAGTTGAAAGGGTGTTCTTTAGTCACAAAGAAAACTGGATATCGATGAAGTTTGAAGGTAAGATATTCAAAGTTATGGAACACTGGAGATTTTGGCAGAGTTTCACAGCACTTTCTTGCTAAAGATTTCTGTTTCTCTTCTAGAAATTTTTCTGTTTCTTGGACGCGCTTTTTCAGTGGACAATTGTTCTCTATTTATAGGCAAAGCTCTTGTGGATTTCTTGAACATTAAAGGCGCCAACAGAGGTTGAATTGTTCTTTGAAAGAAATTCCTGGGAAGTTGTGATAACAGATAGCCTTTCAGCCTAGGCTGGAATAGCAGGCGTGGATTGGGGTGAAGTGACCTCTTAGGTGGACGGTGGCGCGTAGACCCATGCCAGAACCTGCATAAAGGCGTTTACCAAGCCACACGTGAAGGGACTATTTGGATGAATGTTCAGGAGTTGTTGGGAGCATTAATGAGCATTAAATAGTGATAAGACTTATCACCACCAATATTATGGTAGTAGAAACAAAACTTTGAACCAACAGTTCTGTTTTGCCAAGAACAATGTAAACCATGCTCTGGTCTTGGCCTCCTGTTGTCTTAGCAAATTTTGGAGATTCTCCTGACTTTCTGACACGTTCCTTGGATTTGCTTCTGGAAATCCTGGATTTAGAGATTTTGTATCAGTGTAACACCCACTCTTCTGACCTTTTTATCTTCTGATTTCAGCATGTTCTGAAGAAGCCTTCAGACTTCCTTATTTCCTTTGCATTCCTTTAGCAAACTCTGGCTGGACTTGCGTAATTGCTGAAAGAGTCATGTTCTGTCTGAGGCTTACGTGTTGAAACACGTTTGCAATTTCTGACTGAGTTGATATAGCTGTTGAAGAGCCAGCTTCTGACTGCGTTGAGCCAAGCTTGCAACTTCTGACCGTTTTTGTCTGGAGTTTGGTCCAGAAGCTCTGAAGCGCTATTTTCTTCTTAAACACCCATTTTTAGAGAAAAATTCCAAATGTTTAGAATTTAATTTTTCTCAAGATAAAAGCGTTGCCTTTAGAGCTTGTGTGATCATTTTGCTCTTGTAAATGGTTTGCTTGGGCAAAAATGACAATTCAGGACTTGGATTTGTTTCAGAGGGACTCTGAGAATCCAAGATGACTTCCTGAAGAAAGAGAGGGCAAATTTTGGGGTACAACAGCTGTTCTTGAGTCTCATGTCGAGTTAACTTACTATATAAGTCACACATGGAATAATTCTTAAATTATGCTCTCTCTTATTTTCATCTTTACTTGTTAAATTGAACAATGTTTCTTGCCTCCTTTGGTCATTCCCTTATGCTTTGTACGTTCCCATCGCCCTATGTCTTGTATGTTTGTTGATGCGTTGACTTTTATTCTCGATATGTCGATGTTTTGCCATCTCTTATATGTGTTCTATCATACCTTAATCCTTGATATCATTGTTATGTGTTGATGATTCGCCATTTCTTTTCTATTCCTTATTAATGCTTAGGTATATATCTTGTATGTTTTCTTCTCTATTGTTTTAACATCTTTGCGATGTTTTGTCATCCATGCCTGATGTTTTGTCATCTTTGCGATGTTTTGTCATCCATGTCTGATTTGTTATCATATTTGCAATATTTTTCATCCATCTCAGATATTTTATCATCTTTGTGATGTTTTGTCATCCATGTCTGATGTTTTATAATCTTTGCAAAGTTTTGTCATCCATGTCTCAAATTTTATCATCTTTGCGATGTTTTGTTAACCATGTCTTATGTTTTATCATCTTTACGATGTTTTTTCATCCATGTCTGATGTTTTATCATCTTCACGATGTTTTTTCATCCATGCCTGTTGTTTTATCATCTTTGTAAGGTTTTTTCATCCATCCCTGATGTTTTATCATCTTCGCGATGTTTTGACATCCATGCCTGATGTTTTATCATCTCTGCAATGTTTTTTCATATATGCCTTATGTTTTATCATCTTTGTGATGTTTTGTCATCCATGCCTGATGTTTTATCATCTTTGTGATGTTTTATCGTCTTTGTGGTGTTTTGTTATCTTTGTAAAGTTTTTTTCATCTTTGTAATTTTTTGTCATCTTTGTAATTTTTTTTATCTATGTGTGTTGTAACTGGTTTTTAAATCAGAGAGTCGCCACCCTTAATTCTTATCCTAATGAAGGGAATATAAAGGATAACCCTAAAAAGTTAGAGACTCTAGGTTGTTTACTCGGTTCTAGACGAAGGGAAGGTGTTAGGCTCCCCTAATCTACCTTGTTCGCAAGGATACTAGGATTTAGATTTTAAAAGTTTAGGGTAAGAGTTTATTTTTCTAATAGGGGAACTCGCCACAATTTTGGTCGTATGCATACAAATCCTCTTATGAGGAATCAGAGTCCTAATTCTTAGTTCGCATGGGTTTATGTTTTTTATGGATTACACTGAATTGATTTCGAATTATCCTTGAACTTTGTCTGAATTGAAAATTGTGTGAGCGTAATCGTAGTTTGTAGTTAATTTCGAAAGAAATTCTCCTTAATCCTTTTTCGAAAACATCTAGATTTTTTGTTAAGTTAGTAGAAAAAATGATTTGAACGTTGGTTAGCTATATTAAGACGTAGAGCGGGAGTCCAATATAGTCTCCTCATCACGTGGCCATATATTGACCACGTGCTGCTCGTGGATGGTGAATTTGTTTAGTTGCATGGATTTTAAGTGTTTGATTTTGAATAATAAACTGGTAGATAACGTGTCAACCAATTTAATTATCCGAATATGGACATCCTATTATTTATAGAATATTTGAATTAATTTTAACTTTAAAAAAACTTGATTATGTATAAGTATTTGTTTTTTGAATTTTCGAACAAATTTAGATATTAAATAAATTAATCTAACTAAAAGTAAAAACAAAAATAAAACTAACCTAAATAATTAAAGTAAATAAACTAAAACAAAAAAAGGGTGACAGGTGTAGAAAGTAACAAATGGTGGCATGAATAGGAATCAATGGGCCTAGTAACAAACTAATGGTCAAATTTGACCTAATCCTAATCCAAATGCATTAATCAACAATAATATATTACAAATTGAAAATAAGACAAATAAAGAAAAAAATAAAATGAAATTAATGACTATATTTAAACAACAAAACTAACATGCTCTTTCTTTTCTCACACATCCTAAACTTCTCCATATTTATCTCACATTCCATATGAACATGCTTAGAATTTAGACTTTAACAAATGAAATAAAAAAATGTAGGGAAAAATTTTCATCTCTAATCACATGCTTTTTGAACAATTTATATAATAAGGTAAAATAATATCATTAAAAACTTCAGTTTAAAAGGTCAAAATCTCACTCGTATTTTAACACATGGCATTGGAAATTAAAAAAAGAAATAAAAAAAACATAAGATAAGGTGGAAGTTGTAGCGTAAGACCTTCACTTTTCTCTTAATCATTTCCCCTTTTGCTTTTGTAAACAACTTTTGATTCCTTTCACAAATCTCTCATATTCTTTCAGTTTTCATAAAACCCAAACTTCTTTTAATCTTAAAACAAATATCACTAAAAAATTTGGAGAAAAAAGAACAAGAGTTACTGGAGATGACGAACCTGTGGCGGTGCTCGACGGTCGTTGATGAACTCGGATGATGGTTGTACTTTGGCAGTGACAGAATTGGTTCGTGAGGTGGATTCATCGACAGAATGAAATTCGTGGTGGTCTATTTTAAATGAACGAAGGTAGGTGATGTCGAGGTGCGAAGGCGAGGGTTGATGCAGATCTGATGGATGTGTTGTTGAGATTTTGCTATTGTTTCTACGATTTTCTTCTCATTCTTTTCTGCACAAAAACAAAGACAACAACAAATTTTTTTTCCAGATTTTGATTCTTAATTTTGTATAATTTACACGGTGTTGAGGTTATTTTTATAGAAGAAGTGATGTTGTTGATTTTTTTCCAAATCAAGAATTATGGTGATTGCAATTTCATGGTCATAGTGGTGATGTTAGTTTTTGACGGATTTTGGTTTGAATAAAATGGTTATTGTGAACAATGGTCTTTTGAAATAAGATTTAGAAATGATATATATGTGTAGGTCGTTGTGTGTATGCGTACAGTGTAAAGAAAATGTGAGGAAGGTTTTATTTATGTTAGTGTTCTGGACTGGGCCCGACAGGCCCAAAAGCATTACTAAGGCCCAGTCCAAAGGGACTCACTAAGGACCACACTGGGCAAAGGGGGTCACGTCCATGCTCGACACCCTGATGTCCACCTCGACATCTCGGTGTCCAGCCCCGCGATGAAGTCATGCTCGACAGCCTGCCGTCCAGCTCTACGTCCTGGCTTCCATCTCGACCCTCGCTGTCCAGCTCGAGGTCTTGGCGTCGAGCTCGGCACCGTGTCGCGTAGCTCGACATGGTCTCGAGCTGACTTGCTAGGGCAGACTTAGTCCTCCATTGCCCCAACGATACTCCAGAAAGATCGCGTCTCCGTCCGACCGCACTTCATGCAGCATATCCAGGAAGGGGACCACGTGCTGGTCCCCACTACCCACGTAGAACCTGGCAGTTCCTCCATTGGGCCAAATCCGCCCGGCCCAATGAAGGAACCTTGGCCCAGCGCTGGGGGCTATAAATACCCTCTGCTTCCAGAGGGTCAGGTATTCATCATTCTAACCTCAACTCTATTATCTGCTAGTACTCCCACTGACTTTAGCATCGGAGTGCCTTGCAGGTACCCCCCCTCCTCGTTCAAAAAGCCTTCAGCTCGGAGTAAGCCGTGACGGTCCAAACCTTCTGATCAGGTCAGATCAGTGGCGCCGTCTGTGGGAACAGCTTCCCCGTCTAACGAACAGTTTCAAAGACCAAAGCTCAATCCATTCACTGTCATGGCTACCCCAACTCGTGAAGAACAACACACCCGCGTCCTCGACACCAACAACGGTCTCGCGGACAAGAATGGGCATCTGGACAATCCCACTGATGCCGGCCACAATACCATCCCCGTGACAACCGCCCCTGGACCTTCCACTCGCAGGGACGGGAACACTGCGTCGTCCTCGACACCTCCTCCAAGACTCGAAGACGACCCGGAGGCTCTCGCCTATCGCCAAGCTGCCCGGTTCCATGAAGTCCAAGTCCCTCCCGGGGCAGATGCCACGACTCAGGCACTGTTCGCGGCCATCAACCAGACGAACTATCTCCTGTTCGCCCAAGGAGAAAGGCTAAGGGCACTTGAAAATGATCGACGCCCCCCGAGGAGACATCAAAGGCCACCATCTCCACCTCCTCGGGCCGAAGAAGTTCGACACCCTACTCCCCCGCGGAGACATTACAGGGAGAACTCTAGGAGCCCCTCTCCCCCACCAAGGCAGAGGCGGCCCCAGTATGAAAGACAGCCCGTCATCCCTGCCGAAGAGCCCAGTCGCGACCCATCAAGGCACGACAGGAGGCACAACAGAGACGGGCGTGTGACCTTCACCCACCGAGCATCTCGCTCGAGGGAATCTCAGCACGACCAGCGTGCCAGACATCACTACAGGACCCCTTCTCTTTCTCCAGAAAGGAGCGACGAGGACGACCCCCGCGGTCCCCTGTCGCAGGCCATCATGGACGCACCCATCCCCCCGGGCATGGAGAAGCCCCCACACCTAAAGGAGTATGATGGAGTGGCGGACCCAGTCGACCATATTGACGGGTTCGAAGCCATGCTCCATTATCACAATGTCGGGGGGCCAATCAAGTGCCGTCTCTTCCCAACAACTCTCAGGAAGGCGGCCATGGATTGGTACAAAGGACTTGCCCCGGGCTCCATCACCTCGTGGCAGAACTTGAAGAACCAGTTCATCAGTTCCTTCACGGCATCTCGTCGCCACCCGAAGACCGAGGCAGCCCTCGAGGCCATCATCCAAAGACATGATGAGACCTTGAGGGAATTCATCAACCGCTTCAACCGGGAAGCAATCCAGGTCCCCTGCGCGGACCACATGAAGAGGTACTTGCTGGAGAGGGGCCTCCTCCCCGGCACAGAATTCAGGAAAGCTGTGGGCATTGAGCCACCTGCAACTTTTGATGCTCTCCTCGACAAAGCCCGAGCATACATGGACTACGAGGAGAGAGAAGCTGCCAACAGGGCACGAGACTCCAGGGCTCGCAATCATGGCAGCAGCTCGAGACAAGACCCTCCTCCCCGACGCACCGGAGAGAAGAGGAAGGAAGACAGGCCCCGGGAGGTCCGGGAACAAAGGGGCCCCTCGGGCAGGTTTACTGAGTACACTCCGCTCACGGCTTCCCGCGAGCGTATTCTGGCGGAGTGTGCAAGCACAGATTTTAAAGACGGTGGCGTCAAGCGTCCCCGACCAGCTCCTGCCAAGCCAGGAGTAGACAAAAACAAGTACTGTCAGTACCATAGGAGTCATGGTCACTTGACAGAGGACTGCGTCCACCTGAAGGATGCTATTGAAACCCTCATCAAAGGAGGGAGACTTGCACAGTACAGGCGAAACGACGCTCCCCGTCGTGAAGCCCGCGAGGCAAAGGAGCCCGAAGAAGATGCCCGACCATCTGACGAGTCGGTGCCAATCCAGACCGCCTTCTCGGTAACCAGGCCCGAGGATTTCGAACTTCCCGAGCTCCTGCAGGAGCCCCTGACGACACACAGCAGGTGGGAATACTTCCCCTCCGCCATGGTCATCAACGGGGGCGGGTTCAACGACCTCACCATCAACTCAGCCAAGAGGAAGTTGGACGAACTGGTCGACAAAGCTCCTCCTCAAACTGTGACTTTTGAAATGGTGAGGGGCAGATCAGAGCCTATCACCTTCTACTTGGAAGAGCTCCCCGGCGGAGCACCGAACGCAGTCATCCCCTTGCTGATAAGGGCAAAGATGGCCAATTTTGACGTGCATCGCATCCTGGTCGACGAAGGGAGTTCCGTCGACGTGATGTACACTCAGCTGTTCCGGACCTTACAACTGGACGACTCACATCTGTCTCCATATATAGGTTCGGACCTTCAAGGCTTCAACGGCTCGACGTCCAAACCTTGGGGATATGTCGAGCTCCTCGTGACGTTCGGGGAAGGAACTGCTACAAGACAGGTGAAGGTCCGCTTCCTCGTCATTGACTGCCCGTCCCTGTACAATTGCATCTTGGGGAGGCCGACATTGGCAGAGCTGACAGCGGTTCCCTCAACTGTCCATCTCAAAATGAAGTTCTACACCAAACGGGCAAGGGTAGCCACCATCCAGGGCGACCTCGCTGCTGCCCGCAGGTGCTTCAACGCCGCTTCAAGGGGTCGGGATACTGTCGACGTGGGTCCCAGCACTAGGCCCATCAAGAAGACAAAGCAAGAGCCCGACAGAGCATCTCCTGAGGTAGAAGTTCAGAAGGCTCCACCAAAGGTCGACTCCATTGCGCTCGACGCCCGTTTTGACCAAGACGAGCCGGCCAGCAGCGAGCAAATCCCCCTCCGACCTATTCCGGACGGCGATTTCGAACTCGTTCCCCTCGGAGCAGACCCGACCAAGGGAGTGAAGATTGGCAAGGACCTCCCCGACTTGGCCAGGAAGCAAATCAAGGCCTGTCTGCGCGAGAATGCTGATCTCTTCGCCTGGAGCGCTGCAGAGATGCCCGGACTCGACCCTGAGGTCGCCTGTCATCACCTCGCCATTGATCCAGCCGCCAAGGCAGTAGTACAACGTAGGCGTAGGCAGTCTCCAGAAAAAACGGAGGCTGCTGAAAAAGCTGTAAAAGACCTCCTAGAGGCAAATTTTATCTCCGAAGCCCGGTACTCCACCTGGCTGTCAAATGTTGTACTTGTTAAAAAGAATAATGGAAAATGGCGAATGTGTGTTGATTATACCGATCTCAATCGGGCTTGCCCGAAGGATGCTTTTCCTCTACCAAACATTGATATGCTGGTCGACAACTCGGCCGGCTACAAAACTTTGTCGTTCATGGACGCTTACTCGGGATACAATCAAATCCCAATGGCTCCGGGCGACAAACGCTGCACGGCGTTCATGACCAGCTCGGGCAAATATTACTACAACGTAATGCCCTTCGGACTAAAGAACGCCGGCGCGACATACCAACGCATGATGAACAAAGTGTTCAACAAACAGATCGGCGACATGCTCGAGGTGTACATGGACGACATGATCGTCAAATCTCGAGCAGACACCGATCACGCAGCTCACCTCAAGACTGTCTTCGCCCAAGCAAGACAATGCAAAATGAGGTTCAACCCGGAGAAGTGCACATTTGGGGTTAAGGCAGGGAAGTTCCTCGGATTCTACCTAACAGAACGAGGCATTGAAGCCAACCCCGACAAGTGCCGAGCATTCGCCGACCTCCCGACTCCAACGTCGAAGAAGTCGATACAGATAATGAACGGCATGTTGACATCACTTTCACGCTTCGTCGCGAAGTCCGCTCAGCACGCCCTTCCCTTTTTCAAACTCCTTCGAAAGGAAGCAGCCTTCGAATGGACCGAGGAATGCGAACACGCACTTCGCCATTTGAAGCAGAGCCTGTCTCAACCGCCCGTGTTGTCTCGACCAGATGACAACGAGCCACTTTACCTATACTTGGCAGTTTCAAACGAAGCCATCAGTGCAGCTCTTGTCCGCGAGACTCCCGACGGCCAGAAACCTGTCTACTTCACGAGCAAAGCCTTGCAAGGCCCCGAGAGCAGGTATCAACAGATAGAAAAGGTTGCACTGGCCCTCGTCAACGCTGCAAGGAGGCTCAGACACTACTTTCTAGCACACACCATCATCGTACGAACCGATCAACCGGTGAGACAACTCCTGGGTCGGCCAGATATGGCGGGCAGAATGCTTAAGTGGTCCCTGGAACTCTCTGAATTCGACATTCAGTACGAGAGCAGGAAAGCCCTGAAAGCACAAGCCTTGGCCGATTTCGTCGCCGAGATGACCACTAACGACATTCCCCCGGGAAAGGGACACAAGTGGACCATCTTCGTCGACGGAGCCTCGAGCTCGTCCGGAAGCGGCGCAGGGATCCTCCTGGAGAACGAAGAAGGGGTGGTAATCGAGCACTCCTTGGTTCTCTCCTTCCCGACGTCAAATAACCAGGCAGAATACGAAGCCCTGCTCGCAGGACTGAGACTAGCCGAGGACCTAGGAGCCCGTGAAGTTCAAATTTACACCGACTCCCAGCTCGTCGCTTCCCAGGTACAGGGAAGCTACCAGGCCAAGAATGACAACCTCATTGAGTACTTGAACTTAGTCAAAAAACACATGGCAAAGTTCGTACGAGCAGAAATCTCTCACGTTCCCCGCGAGCAAAACACGAGGGCGGACATACTGTCCAAACTCGCGAGCACACGAAAGAAAGGCGGGAATAAATCCGTCATCCAGGAATCTCTGTCACGGCCGAGCATCGAACCACCCTCGACTACGGTCGAAGTCCACGCCATCGGGGACGCCACGTCTTGGATGACCCCGGTCTATAATTTCCTTACAAAGGGAGAACTCCCGACGAACCAGGCCGACGCAGCCACAATAAAGCGGCGAGCGTGTTCCTATGTTGTTCTCGAGCAGAAACTGTACAGAAGGGGATTCTCCATTCCCCTCCTGAAATGCATTGACGAGTCCGCCATCCCCGACGTACTGCGGGAGATACACGAAGGTATCAACGCCCAGCACATGGGCGGTAAATCCTTGGCAAGGAAAGCCCTTCGAGCAGGATACTACTGGCCGACGATGCAACAGGACGCCAAGGAACACGTGAAAAAATGTGACAAGTGCCAGAAGCACGGGGATATGCACCTCGCTCCCCCACACGAGCTGAGCACATTGTCGTCCCCATGGCCGTTCGCCTGGTGGGGCATGGACATCCTCGGGCCCTTCGTGCAAGGGACCTATCAGAACAAATTTCTAATCGTCGCCATGGATTACTTCACAAAATGGATCGAGGCCGAGGCCCTCGCGAAAATCACCTCGCATAACATCCTCCGTTTCTACAAAAGAAACGTGCTCGCCAGGTTCGGAATCCCGCAGGCACTGGTGACCGACAACGGCACCCAGTTCACCGACCACGGATTCCGAGACTTCGTCACCAAACTGGGGACCAAACATCACTTCACATCGGTCGAGCACCCTCAGACCAACGGGCAAGCCGAAGCCGCGAACAGAGTCATCCTCCGAGGGCTCAAACGTCGACTCGGCGAAGCCAAAAGAGGATGGGTCGAGGAGCTCCACAGCGTCCTGTGGGCATACCGCACCACACCCCACTCAACGACGGGTGAAACTCCATTCCGACTAACGTACGGCACCGAAGCTGTCATCCCTGTCGAAATCATGGAACCATCCCGACGAACAGAGGAACCTCTCGACGAAGAAATGAATGACGAAGCACTAAGGGATGAACTCGACCTGGTCGAGGAAATACGATCGGGGGCTGCCCTGCGCGAAGCAACCCTAAAACAACGAGTGGCTCTACGCCACAACGACAAGGTCATCAAACGCGAGTTCGACATAGGCAGCCTGGTACTACGCAGAAACCAGAAAGACTCCCGCGAAGGGAAGTTGGCCGCGAACTGGGAAGGACCTTACCGCGTCCACGGCACCACGGGTACCGGGGCGTACTACCTCGAACAGTTAGACGGAGAGCCATTACCAAGACCCTGGAATGCTGCTAAGTTGAAGCAGTACTACAGTTAGAAACTGTCAACACATAGGACCCTCGACCAGAAGCAACCACGCTCAAGCAACGAGGAGAAACGTCCAATTTCGTTTAAGGCTAAGGTACAGGCCCGACACACGACCAAATTGGCACGGCATCGCGCGGTGAACGTTGACGATCGAGAGTGCCCGACGTGGACAGCTGTACCGAGCTCCACCGTCGTCGTACCCATAAGGCAGAACACCCAGCTCGCGATGGGCAGTTCACGCCAAGGGCGAATCGTCCCTACGGGTTCCACGCCCGACTGAGCAACCTCGCTCCGTAATGCCCGACATTCTATCAAGAATAACGGGACATCTACAAGGGTCAAAAGAAAATCTCTCCCCTCGAGCGAAACACTTAAGCAACCCCGGCCAACCAAAATAAGGCCGAGATTGCACACAAATGGAGACGAGCATATTCGCTCGCCAAATCAAAGCCACCTACGGGCACTCCTCGGGCCCGGGACTTGAGCTAAATTCATACAAGCATGTGAGTTCATACAAGGGCAGAAAATCCAAAATAAATAACAAGGTATAAACGCCCGAAGGCAACAAAGCAATATTAAACCGACCAAGAAGGCCGACGATGTTCAAAACATACAATGAACGGGCACGCAAGCCCAAAGAATACAAATTCAAATATCAAGGGCACGCAGGCCCGCTATCCAAAGAATACAAATATCAAACTTCCACATCATCATCATTGTCGACGCTGGGAGAGTCGGGCGGGGGAATGATCCGCCACCTACAACCCGGTGGGTGTGCCCGATGCCCTCGGTGACCAGGCCGGGATTTAGCAATGAGAGCTGGTCGACTGCAGAATTGAACCCGTCTTCCAGAGCACCGACTGCGTCCGCCTCGAGGAGCCGGATATGGGCAATAAGCTCAGCCCGACTCTTCAAAACCACTAGGTCCTCGGGCTCATCTTCGGCGGGTTGCTGAACAGCATTCAGTTCCTCAACCTGCTTGCCCAGGCGTTCGACTTCAGCAGCCAAACGATCCCTGTCGGTCCGGAGCAACTCCCCCTCCTCAGTCAACCTCCCCGACTTCTCCTTTTCCAAGGTCAGCATATCCCTCTCAGCATCAAGTATCGCGGTCTGCTCTTGGAACATCCCCTCGGAGCGTTCCAGAGCGACCTTCAACTTCCGCGAGCTCGCAGTCAAGGCCGCCTTCTCCTGCTCGAGCTCTTCAACACGAGCAGCATCCCCTGCATCCTCAGATAACACCAGAGCCATTTCGGCCATTTTAACCAGCCCGTCCACGCTGGCGACCAGCCGCGACTTCCTCTCCTCTTTAGTCATCCTCTTTATGGCCTCGGCTTCATGAGCGACCACGGTCGGAGGGAACCGCTCGAAAAAGCCCTCCTCCTCGAAGCAAGGGGGGAAGGCAAAGGATTGAACAGCACCGGCATCCTCCCCGACAGTCGAACCGCCTTCCACGCGGGTCCTCTTCCTCTGGGTCAAAACGGCGCTGGCGTCAATCTCCTCGACCTCTGGATCTGACGCTGCTCCCGAGCTCGACGTCGAATCCACCCTCATCGGCTGAGGAACGTTCGTGCTTGGCGGTGGTCCCATTCTCGTCGCTTGCGGGGCCGGCACGACCTTCTTGCCTCGCCTCTGGCCGGTTGACAATTTCAGGAGCCTCTCATGTCGGCTGGCCATCGTACCTGCACGAAGTAAAGGAAAAGTCAGTATCGAGCAAAACGCGTAAATAAATGACGAGTAAAGAATTTCAAAACAAACAACCTAACAGGCGGGCTGCCTGCCTATATGTCGAACATTCCACCAGCGCCTTGGTGTCGATCGGGCGAGCCTCGAATGTCGGGTAACCGTCCTTGTCGAGGATATCATTCCCTTCCCGCGTAACCCATTAGGCGGGATGAAAACTGTCGACAAAGTTGCAGAGAGCCTCACACGCCCGCTTATCCTCCGTGCACATGTCCCCGACTGCGGTATGGAAATAACCTGTTCCGTTGCCGAAGTGTCGGGACATCCAGTACACCGGGAACTTAGCCCGACGCCCTAACACGGGGCTCCCATCGTCGGCCAACATTGCTTCCCCGTCATCATCGCTGACCGGCCCTTCCTCCTCGAAGAGGGAATCTACAGCAGAGTCGGTAGTAGGGCGTACCACATACCACTTATCCTTGAACCCCCTCACAGAATCCATGTACATCCTGAACAGTCTCCTCGACTGCTTCAGGGACACCCAGCTGTGCTTCCCTCCTCGGGACTGACGCTGTAGGTGGAATACCCGAAAGAAGAGAGGGATCGTCGCCCCTATCCTTAAGTAACGACACGTCAGCTCAAACGCCCGGATGAAGGCGAGAGAGTTTGGGTGTAGCTGGGACGGGGCCAGCTCCAAATGCGTAAAGACCCCGGTCTCAAAGTCTGTGAACGGCAGCCGCAGCCCCAAGTCTTTAAACGCGATCTCGTACATCGCAAAGCTGTAGTCCGGGTACATTGAACAAATTCTGGCGTTGGTCGATGGCAGCATGACCACGAAATTCTGTTGGAAGTCGGGCTGGTCCTGCCCCTCTTCTATAGCGGTGAATGGATGTCGGTCATCCCGACTGTATATCGACACCGTCCCCCGAGGCTCGGCGCCCACCCATTCCAGCGATGGGTCGGTCACGGTGTCTATAAGGTTGGCCGACTCGTCGGCACTCTGTTCTTCGCTATCACGACGACCGGAGGAGCTCGGCTCATCCGCCATGGTTACCTGCAGAGCACGGGAAACCAATCAGATTGAGCATGAAGTCCTATGCTCGACATAATCATGTCGTCCATACACTACTACACAAGTCCATTTTCACAAGTGGATGCCTCCCCGACTCTCCTGAACCCAGTGTTCTTCCTCAAACCAACTGCGCGGCCATTCTTCAAACATGTCGACCCGAGGTATGAACATGGCGAGCCGCACCATGAAGCCCACGGCCACGACCATAAACATACCGGGCACCGTCATGAATCAGGCGCCCAGGATCATGAAGACCCCGGGCAGCTCTGAAGTTTTTCACCTAAAACTATGAATATGTCGGCCACAAGTATGCGTTTGCCGGCCCTAGACATGAATCTGTCGGGCAAACGCAAGTTTACCGGGCTAATCCAACATTAACGGTCCTAAAACATCTACAATTTCCAAGAATCATGCATTCTAAAACAGAAAAATAAAGAAAATAGATCACTTACTTGGATCAAAGTTGGGATTTGGCTAAAAAATGAAGAATCTGAGACGGGAAGTCACGATTGGAGAGAGTGTTGAGAGCGGCAACGGAGAGAGCACGGAGAACGGAAAACGAATTATGGGGCCCAAGGACCCTATTTATAGTGAGGACGTGGAATACCCAACGTCACCTCGTTCAGCCACGGACTCCATCTCCTCGACGCACTGCCCCCAACGCAATGATGGCCCTACCCCCCTAGGGTGGCGGCACAACTCCCGAAAGATGCCTCGTGTGCTCGACTGACGCGCCCGGCACGGATCCTCCGCGCATCCACCACCGAGGACATCTCCGAGCACGGCACGAGGAGACCCCTCGAGGGTCCACGCCTCCATCCCGGGCACGAGACCTCAGCGACGGAACAACTTTGTTTCAAGTCATGGCTCCTCGCAAAGGAACCACGACTTGGGGGGCTCCTGTTCTGGACTGGGCCCGACAGGCCCAAAAGCATTACTAAGGCCCAGTCCAAAGGGACTCACTAAGGACCACACTGGGCAAAGGGGGTCACGTCCATGCTCGACACCCTGATGTCCACCTCGACATCTCGGTGTCCAGCCCCGCGATGAAGTCATGCTCGACAGCCTGCCGTCCAGCTCTACGTCCTGGCTTCCAGCTCGACCCTCGCTGTCCAGCTCGAGGTCTTGGCGTCGAGCTCGGCACCGTGTCGCGTAGCTCGACATGGTCTCGAGCTGACTTGCTAGGGCAGACTTAGTCCTCCATTGCCCCAACGATACTCCGGAAAGATCGCGTCTCCGTCCGCCCGCACTTCATGCAGCATATCCAGGAAGGGGACCACGTGCTGGTCCCCACTACCCACGTAGAACCCGGCAGTTCCTCCATTGGGCCAAATCCGCCCGGCCCAATGAAGGAACCTTGGCCCAGCGCTGGGGGCTATAAATACCCTCTGCTTCTAGAGGGTCAGGTATTCATCATTCTAACCTCAACTCTATTATCTGCTAGTACTCCCACTGACTTTAGCATCGGAGTGCCTTGCAGGTACCCCCCCCTCCTCGTTCAAAAAGCCTTCAGCTCGGAGTAAGCCGTGACGGTCCAAACCTTCTGATCAGGTCAGATCAGTTAGAAATATTGTAAAAATAATATTTTACAAATTTTGTGAAATAGGTGAATGTTAGTGAATATAATGTGTAATATAATTTAAAAAAACTTATAACATCAAATAGATGTTCATCATATGTTAAAAACTAAACATTGGGAAAAAAAAATAAGGGACCTCATATTTGAATCATCAGCCAAAGACACCAATAGTAAAAGAAATTTTGAAAATAAGAAATTTGTTAAAAGAGAGAAAAAAAACCAAAGTGTGAGTGAAATTCGTGGGACTGTAAGAATCATGTTTTTGTGAATAGTATGGATGAATCTTTAGGACAAATAAAAATCTTATTTATAGACTTGAATTAGGTTAGAAAAAACTTAGATACTAAGTTATCCAAAATGTATGAAAAATCCAAGCCCGATTTCCAATAAAGGAAAGAAAATTAATAACAAAAAAAATAGAAAAAATATTAAAAAGTGCACCATAAGAGATTCAAACCCACGACCTCATATTGCAAGCTTCATTTTGTACCAACTATGCTATGTTACTTATTCAAAATAAAGAGCCAATTGAAAATACATGAAGACGATCAAATATTTGTTATTTAAAAATACTAATAATTTAAAATAAATTATTATATTTTTAACTGGACTTGAGAACGAATATTTGTAAAACCCCAAAATATTAATGTAATTAAACCAAAGGAATTTTAAAACCTAAGTTCGAAAATAAATTTGACGATAGCGCTAAGGGAGTACAAATTTGGGGTATGACAGCTGCCCCGTATTTAATTACCTTTTGACTGAATGGTGCGAGAATGTGTAGGTCTCGCACATTCATATTAGAGGGTTATTAAATAATGGAAGACCCAAAATTTGGACCCATGATTTATTGAACAAGGATACGTTGATATAAAATACCTCAGAGCCCAAAGAAATAGGCAAGGATGATGATGTGTCATCCTACCAGAGTTTTGATAGAGAGATATGATTGAAGAGTAAGTTTGACCTAGATATGACGATGCATATAACTCGCTAATACCTAGAAAAGAGATCGTAGTTGTTTCGCGTATTTACCATAACCTAGGAGGTAAACAACACAAGTTGAAAGATTATAAGGATGCTCTGTAAAACGTTCCCATGGGTATGAAGAGTAGGCATAGATGAGGATGTATCATCTTACCAGCATTTGAACCAAAGTTTTGATTAGAACTTAGACACGACGCCACAGATAACTTGTCAGTATCTAAGAGATTGTAGATTCTTTTGCATATTTACAAAAATATAAGTTTTGAAAAAAGTTGACTTACTAATACTTGGAAACTAATATAGTAAGTTTTAGTTTGATTTGATTTTGTCTATTCATCGTGACCTAGAGAATGAATAAAACAAAGTCTGATAACACATTGTTGCATGGAGACCAATGCAATGGATTACACATAATTATTCGCATATCTATCACAACCTAGGGGATACATATTTGAAAAGTAATTCTCTCTCCTACTGCAACCTAGGGGTAGATGATTGGAAATACTTGATAACAACATCGCTGCATGAAGACTGACACAATGAGTTATATCACAAAGAAGGAACCTGTGTATTTATCACAACCAAGGGTATAAATAAAACACAATTTAATAATACATTGCTGGATGGAGACTGATGCAATAGATTATGCAGATTTATTCGCATATCTATCACGACCTAGGGGATAGATAATAGGAAAAATATTTATAACTACATCACTTTATGGTGACCAAGGCGATGAGTTACATCAAAGAGGAGGAACCTGTGCATTTATCATAACCTAGGGGATAAATAAAACATTGTTTGATAATACATTGTTGCATGAAGACTGATGCAATGGATTATGTAGATTTATTTGCATATCTATTGTAACCTAGGGGTTAGATAATTGAAAAAAGCTTGATAACTACACGGTTGTGGAAACTGGGGCAACAAGTTACATCATAGAGGAGGAAACACATTGCTACATGGAGACTGACACAATGAGTTATATTGCAGATTTCATACAATGCTGCATGGAGCCTGACACAATGAGCTATATCGTAGAGGAGGAAACACATTGTTGCATGGAGACTGATGCAATGAGTTATATTGTAGATTTTGTACATTACTGCATGGAGCCTGACACAATGATCTATATCGCCGAGGAGGAATCACGTTGTTTCATGGAGACTGATGCAATGAGTTATATAGCAGATTTCTCACATTCCTACATGGAGCCTGACACAATAAGTTATATCACAGAGGAGGAAACATATTCTTACATGGTGACTGACACAATGAGTTATATTCTAGATTTCTCACATTGCTGCATGGAGACTGATGCAATGAGATATATCACAGAGGAGGAAACACATTGGTGCATGAAAACTGACGCAATGAGTTATATTGCAGATTTCGTACATTGCTGCATGGGGCCTGACACAATGAGCTATATTGCAGATGAGGAAACACATTACTGCATGGAGACTGGCGCAATGAGTTGTATCACAAAAATCTATTTTTGATGATCAAATCTTAGATAAATAAATCAAAGATGAGATCAGGTTTTTTACCGGTTGTGTCTGTTCTCAACTAAGGTAATTGTTTATCATAAAAATGCTAGGTTTGAAGATTGAAACTGAAGTTTCACTGATGATTCCATTGTGCCTATTCTCAACCAAGGCTATCAATATAATAATCAAATGAAATTGAATGTTTTTAGAGGTTCGTACTTTAAAAGTTTGAATTTGATAATTGCAAGGGTAATGCCTGGAGGCTGGTGATGACTAGGCCTTGGGTATGAATCATAGGAAAGCTTCCTAGTGAAATTTTGATAGCGGTACCTTTGACAGTTATGTCCGTTCCCAACCGAGGTAGCTATAGTGATAGAAAAATGACTGGATAGTGCTAAGCTTGGATTTGAATTTTGAGTCTGTCTTAGCTGGTAGTCATGCCTTGAAATAGTTTGTAGTTTTCATGGGCATATATGATTGAATGTAATGTATGTATGTATGTTTGATATGTTTATGCTTGATGTATGCATGATGCATGGTATGTATGCTTAATATGATGATATTATGAGTTGAAATGATGCGACGATTGATAAATGCAAAGCCTATTTTATTTGACTGTGAAATAAGTGCCTAAGGCAGGCTACCAGCTGAGAACAGGTGATGAGGATTTAGTTTCCAAGCGGGAATTAGAACACTGTTAGACAATAACTAGATTTTTTAAATGATGCACCATACATGAATTGGGCTTTAAACCAACTTCAGTGGGGATACTGGAATATTATCTACTTGGGAGGGTGAGATGGACAGCAAGGTCGCTAGTATTGGTAGGGTCACCAAAAGACATCTATCAGGTGTTTGGAAAGCGTAAGGCTGTTCACGACTTTTACATAAGGCTGCTTACGTATGGATAATGAAATGAGGTTATGTGAGGCTGCTCACGCCTTAGTTTGACGAAGAACGCTTGTATTGTAGACTCACTGAGAGGGATAGTTGGAGAGATGATAGAGATTGCAATAGTAACTCCCCTATAAATTGAATCTAGATTTTTATGGGGTCCTATGTCTCGGTCTAAGATATGTCATGTATCCATGCAGATGCAGGCGTTAATGTGTAGAATGACTAACCAATGCATGTAACAGGTGACTTGGATATACGTCAATGAATGTTGAAATTTTGACGTTGTTGCACGCCAAAATTTACCCTCTTGATTTAGGCTTATGTTTCATCATAAATATCATATTTCATTGCATTCATACATTGTGTAGGGATCAAGGTATTTTTTTTATCAAGCCTCCCTCAAGCTTTGGAAGATTGATTGTATTGACAAATTGCTCAAGGAGGGCCTCATTATCTAAACCTTTGGATCTTTCAAGACCAAAGGTATCACATATCTCAAGATTTCTTGTCCACCTCATTGGATCATCAGAAGATTGAGTATTGTATTATTTATAAGGAGAATCATATCTTTTGGATTTATTAGTCAAAATTGGGGTTTTTCCCAAATTGGAGTAATTGGGGTCTAGAGGAATCAAGTATTGAAGCATAATTATTTTATCATCATTGGAATCAATTTTGATCAAGAAGCCTGTCTTGATTGCCAGTGAAATTAGAGGTTTGGAGCTTGGTCAGCTATTTCCCAACGTAAGGTGCAAAACTAGGGTTTTGGATTTAATCAGGATTTATCTGACTTTTTCACCCAAGTTGGTTTCCATGATTCACCATATGTTATTAAGCATCCTTGATTAAAGTATTGAGGTCCATTCTTGAAGAAAAGTGGTCTAATTGAATCAAAGGGGTAAAATAGTCATTTTACTTAAAAGTCAACAAAGTCAAAGTTGACCAAGTGAACTTTTGGTCAACATGAAGCATTTAACATGTATTTTAATGTGGGATAATCATTGATGATTGATTTTGATGAGAATTGCAAGTTTGAGGGTTACTTGGATTTGAATTAATCTTGGTGATTGAAAATTTCACTAAGTGTTCTTGATTTTGGCTTGACTTTGCAAGGGCATAACTTTCTCATTTTTAGGGGATTTTGGTGGTTCTTTTTGCCAGTTGAAGAGAAGAAATATATCTACAAGGGCCCATTGTGGACAAAAATACACTTCTTACTCAAAATCAAAAGTTATTGGCCTTAGAAGTTCTGGGCAAGTTGGTCAAGCGTTGGGCATCATGGGCAAGCCACGCGATCATCCTGAGGCATCTTGCCTAGGAATTTCATAGAACAGATGGAACTCCAAATTTGCAATCCATTTTCTTATAGCTCAAGCCAGGTTTCGATTTGATTTTAGGTTTAATTAGAAGTATTCATGTTGTCTTTCCATTGTGAGAAGAATTATTGGAGATGGTTAGGGTTTGATCAAGTTATGAATGCTGAAAGTGGGTATCCTCAACTGATCGGGCATGGCACACAAGATGCAAGGCATGGCTGAGCCAGCTACACATCATCTCCCTATTCGACACAAAATGAATTTTTGTGATTTACTTTCAAATGATTTCATCACACACGAGTGTCTCACGTGTGCACTCAGCTCCCACCTCACTTCTTACCTCATTTGGCTAAACACTCTCACACACCATGCGCATCAGTTGGACACCTCAGCATTTACACTTATTTCCTCTCATTTCCACTTACCCTCTGCTGATCAAATCGCAGGTCGTGAAGGATCTGCAAGGGATAAAATGAAATTTCCACTTTTTGGATTTTGGATGAAATCAGAGAAAACTAAAAATATCTCAAACTAACTTCAGTATTATTTTGATCTTCACCATCCATTTTCCAATTGGATTTTCTGATTGAAAGGTCATGATTGCTTCAACTGTAACAACCTTTTGCTGCTATATAACAAAATTTCTATTTCAATCTAATTAATTTATTGAGTCGTTGGAGTAATCACCAAAAAAAGAGCTCTCTCTTTCTCTCTGCTTTCTCCTTCAATCTTCAACCAAAAGTTTTTTCTGTAACTGCTACAACCTCCGCAAATCTTCATCCTACACCAGCATCATCTTCATCTCCTTACATACATAACAACATCAATATAATCTTCATATCCCTACAAATCTTCAACAACATCAACATCATCTTCATCTCCATGCAAATCTTCAACAACATCACAAATCTTCATTGTCATCAAGAACTTGAAGCAACTCCTCTCCTCAATCCTACATCCTCAGTCGAAAGGGAGCAGTATTGGTCAAGAATTTCATATCTGAAGTTCAATTTTCTCTCAGGAAGTCCAGTTCTCGAATTCTCTCATTTTCCTGGATTATTGTTTCATTTTCTTGTTGATTCATCTTCAGTGGAGTGAGTAGATCATAGTGGAAGCATTGGTTTGCATCTGGAGCAGCGGATTCGAGTTTCCGGATTTTTCATCAAGGTAAGTTTTCTTGGACTTTGATTTGTGTGATTAAGATTGAATTAATGATGTAACACTTGTGCATTGTGTTTTAGCTGGCCAGACTATAGGTCTGATGTATATATTTATCTTTGTATGATGCTTAAATCGAATGGTGGAGTTTCTGAAATTCTGTGTACATATGATTTTCTTTGATTTTTCATGAGTTTTATTCTTAATATGTGGTTAATGATTTGAGATGATTTGAGTTGCATGATGTCGAGTGTTTTTCTAGCTTTTGATTGCATTTGATTTTACTAAATCTAATGGAGAATTGAGTTTGTGAGTTGCATGATGTAGAGTTTTTTGCTAGCTTTCGATTGCATTTGATTTTACTAAATCTAATGGAAAATTGAGTTCGTTTGAATGATCTGAGCATGAGCCCTTGCATTGAGTATTTGCGCAAGTTTCATTTGTGCTGGAGGTTAGAGTCTGAAGCTTCGAAGTCCAGAATATATGAAGCTTCGAAGGATGATAGCTTCGAAATCTAGAGCCTTAGGAGCTTCGTTCGAATGAGGTTTTGTCGAAGCTTTAAAATCCAAAGTCAGTAAGGCTTCATTCGAATGAGGTTAAGTCGAAGCTTTAAAATCCAAAGTCAGTAAAGCTTCGTTCAAATGAGGTTGAGTCAAAGCTTTAAAATCCAAAGTCAGTAAAGCTTCATTCGAATGAGATTGGGTTGAAGCTTTGAAATCCAAAGTCAGTAAAGTTTCATTCAAATGGGATTGAGTCAAAGCTTCGAAATCCAGAGCCTGAGGAGCTTTATTTAAAGAAGGTTGAAGCTTCGTATGAAGAAGGATTAAGCTTCATGCAAAGAAGGTTGGAGCTCCATTTGAAGAAGTTTGAAGCTTCGTTTGAAGAATTGAAGCTTCATTCGATAAAGGCAAGGTTGAGGCCAATCGAAGAAGGTTGCTACTGCAGGTTGAAGCCAATCGAAGAAGGTTTCTGCTGCAGGTTGAGGCCAATCAAAGAAGGCTACTACTGCAGGTTAAGGCTAATCGAAGAAGGTTTCTACTGCAGGTTGAAGCCAATCCAAGAAGGATGCTACTGCAAGTTTGAGGAAAATCGAAGAAGGCGAAAGGATTTGCATCACGCCGCTGGAATAGTCTCACGGTAGAAGCTGAACCACCATTCCAACTTTTAACTCTAATCCCTTTTATTATAATCATTTAATTCATTTTGGTTTTATGGTTTTAATTTTAATTTAATTAATTCTAATTCAGTTTTAAATAGAATTTAATTGGATAATTGCTGAGATAAGATGCAGACCCAAACTAAGGTGGTGGTTGGGCCCTGAGCCCGTTAGTTTTTTTTGAAATCAATTAATACCAACAAAAGAGCTTCATGGATCACTTTTCAGATGGGCCTAGCACCTAACTTCTGGTTCATACACATTTGGATCCAGTATACACCCCTGGCTTCTTAGAGCTTTGTCATTCATTTTCTCATGGAATTTTCTTTTTCATAGTTTGATGATAAAAATGATACAAAAATGATAGAATATTTTTAGAGATGATTTTTTTAGGACTTTAGAATTTAATTAAAGTTTCCAAATTATTCTTTCCATGTTACTAATCTTTTTGTTATTACTTTATTTCCATGAGTTCGTGGTAAGAGTTTGATTTATGATGTTGAGCGCTTGAGGATTAGTCTGGTTGATTATTGGTGAAGCTTTCGTGAAGATCATCGGATTTCTTTATTTAAAACGCTCTGCTACGGATTAATATCCGTTTGGTATTTTCTATTGTTTATCTCATTTCGTACTTTAATTATTTCTGGAGATCATGTATAATAGGGGCGTTTATTGCTTTCTAGAAATCATGTGAAGTAGGAAGCAGGAAATAAAGAGCGTGTGCTCAAAGTCGCTGTTTAAAGTCCTGTAGCAGGAACCGCTTTCTGTATGCTATCTGTGTTTGTTTAAAATACTACCTTTGAAATAGGTATTCTGCAAATGTGTTTACATTTGTGCCCAAATTGTATTACATGTGAAAAGTACTCAAAAGGAGGCGAGCGGAAAGGGTTCATAATCGACCCCCGCACATTCCAATCCATGTCATTCCTATGCTCACTTTCTACATTTAGATGCTCTGAAGATGTTCCTAAGATCTTAATGAATTTAAGTACTTTAAAGGCGAGTGAAAAGGGTTCCCACAATCGGATCCCCACGCTTTATTTAGCTCGTGTTGACTAACACTGATGCTTAGTGTACACATGCACTATGTTTCTCCCTTCCAGATCTTTCTTGCCCTGGTAATTAATACCACGGTTAAGGACCCTTTTGCATTCCTATACTTCTATGGCTTGTTGACTCGGGTGATATGCTCCCCTTGGTTATGGCTTGACCTTTGGTCTGATGCTTGGTTGCTTGTCTATGGCGGGACCTCCCTTTCTACTACTAGGCTTGCGCCTTGTAGGTGTTTGATATTCGAGTGATACTCGAGCTGTTGTTTGTCCAGATGTTTCGCCATCTGCTTGCTTGTTTTTGTCGCAAAATCTGTGACATTTTTACCATGCTCCCTTAGGCTCGCTCATGTAGGGTTCGTCCTCGAGCTAGACATTAGGATATTTATCCATGCATGCTAACATAGGGTAGAAACTTACCTTTTTCATCCTTAACCTTAGGGTCATTATTTATATGATAATATTAGGGGTAGTGTTAGGCTAGTTTCCCTTAGTTGTTTTTCCTTTCTTTGCATATTACATCTTAAAACTAAAACTTCTTCTTAGAAAATCATAAAATATCTCTAATAAAATTAAATCCTTCTTCAATGTAAAAAAATACAAACCAATCTTATTTATTTGTGCGCCTCTTGGCTTTGTTCTAAACTGATGTTTTGCCATCATTGCCATGAATTTTTTTATCTTTTAGCCGATGTTTCACCACTGCACATTCTTTTAGCTGATGTTTCGCCATCGCACATTCTTTTAGCCGATGTTTCACCATCACACATGTTTGTTATCCTACTTTGATTCTCAATATCATTGTTAGGTGTGATGTTTTGTCCTCTGGTTTATTGATGTTTCGCCATCTTTGTCATGTTATCTTCCTATCTCTTAGTCGATCTTTCACCATCACACATTCTTTTAGCCGATGTTTTGCCATCGCACATTCTTTTAGACGATGTTTCTCCGTCACACATGTTTGTTATCTTACCTTGATTCTCAATATCATTGTTAGGTGTGATGTTTTGTTCTCTGGTTTATTGATGTTTCGCCATCTTTGTCATGTTATCTTCCTATCTTTAGCCGATGTTTCTCCATCGCACATTCTTTTAGCTGATGTTTCACCATCGCACATGTTTGTTATCCGACCTTGATTCTCAATATCATTGTTAGGTGTGATGATTTGTTCTCTGGTTTATTGATGTTTCGCCATCTTTTCCATGTTATCTTCCTATCTCTTAGCCAATGTTTCGCCATCGCACATTCTTTTAGCCAATGTTTCACCATCACACATGTTTGTTATCCTACCTTGATTCTCAATATCATTGTTAAGTGTGATGTTTTGTTCTCTGATTTATTGATGTTTCGCCATCTTTTCCATGTTATCTTCTATCTCTTAGCCGATGTTTCTCCATCGCACATTCTTTTAGCCAGTGTTTTGCCATCTCACATGTTTGTTATCCTACTTTGATTTATAATAACATTTTTAGGTGTAATGTTTCATCATCTTGTCTGATATTTTTCTATCATGCTAGCGTTTTACCACCTTATCTGAGTTTGTGTTTCCATGCAATGTCTTGTCATCTCTTTTTGATATTTTATCATCATTGTTGACATTTTTGTTGTTCTATCTGATGTTTTTCCATGTTTATTGTTGCTTTTATCTTCTTAACTAAAAAACATAAATCAACCAAAATATATGAGCCGAACTACGGCTACTCTGATTCCTTAAAATGGATACGTAGGCATTGGGGTAGTGCCCAAGCGAGCATTGCTTTTATTTTTCCCTACATTCTTTTGTCCTTTCTTTTGCATGCATTCCATGTACATCTTAGATATAGATTTTTACGCACCCATTAGATTAGAACAACAAGAGTGGATACCGTAGAGTACTACAGGCGTGTGGGATGCTAATACCTTCCCCTTGCGCAACAGACTCCCTTACCCGATCTCTCGGTTGCAAGACCGTGATTTCACCCTCTTCAGGTTTTCTCGATGTTTACCTTTCCCCTCTCGGTGGGATAAAAGACGTTCATTAGCGACTTCAATGATATTTCATATATCGGATGACGGTTCGGCCAGCTGTTTCAAACGTGCCAATGAGAATTGGACTCTTTGTTAGATGCATGTTGTAGGAAGTCGTCAACCGGATGAGATGATAAGCATAAATTAATTCTGGATCAAAGTAACCTAATGAATGCATGACAATGATTTATGCAGACTCGTGTGCTTTTGATTGACGCCCATATGATGGGTCGTGGATGATTAAAGTGTAGAGGTTTGCCTAAGCAACAAGGTTTCTTGTCACATGATGGTTGAATATTGTGCTATCATGATTTCCCGATACTCGATTTGAACTTGAAGATTGCTAATGTAGGAGAAAGATCCACTGGAGATTATGAAAGTACGCAGAGAGCTCTCTCCTATGTGGAATATGTTGATCTTGGAGGAGATTCTCATGGATATGACCTTGGAAATATTTTAATCATAATATGAATGGCCTCACTATCTCAAACTATACCCCTGATTAAAAGACTCTTGAAAATGTTTGGCTTTCATGAACCATTTTGAATCAACTCCTTTTGAGCGATCCTCGCAGTGGTTTGCCCCAACATTCAAATTTTGAAAGATGTGCCCCTCAATCTCCAGGATATAGAGGAAGTACCCTTAGAATGAACTTAGACCTCACCATGAACTTGACATAGATATCACCAAGTGTTTGAAGCTTGAAAAGTTTGTACTTGAAGTTGCTTGAAGGGGAATTTGGACCCTACGTGCAGTAGAATGAACTTGGTACGTACTGCCCCAACATTTGAATCTTGGAAGGTTGCCCCTGATTATAAAGGCCTTAAGAGATTTGTTAAAACGAGGAAACCGAGTCATACCCTAATGTGATATGACTTGATTAAGGAATTCTCCTTCAAAAGGTATGCCCCTGATTGAATAATGCTTTGAAACTTGATCCATGTTGATATAATGCCAGAATGATCACCCCTTGTCAATAGTATCTTCATGTGATATACCCCTATGATCATTAGTCTTGCCTATGATTATATGGTTCTTTCTTAGATGCTTTTCCCCATGAAATGGATCGCTTTTGATTAAACCAATTTTTTTTTGAGATATCCTTGATACTAAGTATATATTCGTAGATGAAATTGTACAATTTGAAAAAGTAATTCCGTTTGAGGCACATGCAAGTTTTGAAATAGAAGTTTGAATAGAAATGGATGATTAGAGATGGAGTTTCAAAGAAGTGGTTAGTAATAATTTTAACAAACACGGTAGTCAGTTTAATGTAAATTTTTCCGAGTATGGTTGTATAGTTAACCTTTCTTCAATTAGGACTTTTGAAGATTGTAGCGTGGCCATTGTTCATGGTTTAAGAAACAAAAGATATAAGACTCAAAATTTTTTAGCCCATCCCATTCTCCTGGATTTTCTCCAGTCCTAATTTCAATTAATGCAACATATGAGTTTAATCTACAAGAGAAAATTTGTAGTCACACAAATGATGAGAAGCGTAGATAAAGATCCAAGCACTGATGAAAAGCATTTATAAGATTCGAGCATTGATAAGATCCCTTGATGATTTTTGAGGTGGCAGTCACATGATTGTCCTCCTGACATGGGTTGTGTTAGAATACACGGGCACCCGTGTCAACCCCTGCACTCCACGCCTTCCCCTTTCCTTCTCTTGACACGAACGTGTCAGGAAACACGGCCTCCTGTGTCAGAGATGCTGTAGCAATTTCTATGAAACTTGGACTTATGCACTTTTCCTGTGTAAAAACCACTGACCAGTAGCCGAATTAGGCGGTATAATTAGTTGTCCGGAATTTAACTAAATTTGACCGGGTAACTAAGTTTAATTAGTAGGTAATTATGGATATGTCTTTTTGTTGAAATTATGTCGATTACGCCGAATTTCCAGTATAGTTGGTTAATGTAGTGGTAGAAATGTTTAAGACTAGGCCATTGGATTGACTATACTTATACAAATAAAATTATAAATCGCCGCCGCGCTTTATTGTTTCCAAAGGAATGGGAAAAGAGCGAATAACCCAAAAGAAGGGAGGAATTATTCTAAGAAAGGCGGTTGGTTATGTAGAGGGAAGGAATTAACACCCTAAACATCTATGGTACTCCGCAGGAACCTCTTTGAAAATCTGTATATTTTGGCTATAAAATGGTGTATGTAAAATGGATGGTGGAGGTGAGAAAATAAAGAGTCGCCACCGACTTTTAATTCATCCAATCATGGAAAAGGAAAAAGAACAGAAAAAACCTTTTTTCGAGATTTCTGAGTACGAGGGGTAGATTATAGAAAGGGAAGGTGTTAGCACCCTTTCTATCCATGGTTTTCCATGGGCTCTTAGGTACTTGCTCATATTTTTTAAAATTTCTTGTGTATGTGCTTGTTTTGAAAAAGGTTTTACTTCGTGATAACCCTTGTATCAGTCCTCAAGGGCGTGACGAAGTTTGTTTTGAAAATTTGTTTTGAAAGGTGTTTGTGTGAAAAGTTTTGTTGAGCAAGTACTTAAGATTCTACCTACTCGTAAAAAGGTTGTTTGTTCTCATTTCCTTTGGACAACGCTATCCTGCTATCAAGGAGTAGGTAGCCCCGTCGTTGGAGTTTGTAAGACATGTTCGAAGGGGACAAGTACAGTCACCAGAGCAATGGGTAGGAAATCTTAGTAGTAACCCTAGAGTCTTAAGATCTTTCCGAGGAAACATTTCCGAGGCAACATTTCCTAGGCAACATTCGAATGGGACATTTGATCTTTTAGACAGGAGGGCAACCACTAAGATCTCATATGCTTAAATGACTATTTTACTGAAGGCAACCGAAGTGAGGCAAACCCTATGAGTGAAATATGTGCACGTGAGTTTTTCAGTTAATTAGTCTTTGCACATTAAGTGAGCTACCGTTTTAATTTTCAAACATCTTTCCATAAAATCCTATTAACCACGCATCTAACAATTAAAGATTGCGGAAATTAAAAGTGCGAGAAAATAAACCTAGCTATTACTAGGCTTCGGGGAGGGGATTAATTACATAACCAAAATCGGGGGAGAAAGCGATAAATGAAAAAAACCTAGTTTAACTATTACAAACCATTGGCAGTTACAAAAATAATGAAAAAGAAATAATTAAACGCGCGATGAATTAAAAACGAGGACACTTAAAAAAAAACCTAAAACCCTAATTGAGAGAAAAATATTTTTGTACATTTTTTATTTGAGAAAATAATTTAATTGCACATTAATTAAACCCTAATTTCTAATTGTTTTTAATTATAAAAAAAAGTAAATTAAATTAACCTAACTTTCTAATTAAATTAAAGTAAATATTTTATGAAAAAATGATCTTTTTGTGATTTGTTGATTAATAAAAAAAAGTAATTAATTTTTGTGGAAAAATAATTAAACAAAATAGTTAAATAAAGGAAATAAAAATAAGAAAGAATTGAAAATGGGCATGTATGTTGTTAGCAATATGGGGGTATGATTTTGAAATTTCTGGGCCCAAGGTTGTTGGCCCAGCCTACCAGCGTCTGATCCAGTGGGATCATCTCTTAAGGGTTCATCATGCTCTACACCTATGTGAGCGTTGGATCTCCCTTGAGGCTAGATCTAACGGCCAGATCTGGAGGATGCAAGGTTGACACCTAGGTATGAGGCATACTGAATCCTGCGTTGGATCGTTATAAAAATAGCCAAAATTTCCTGGACCTGGGATCGAACCCAGGTCGATATACTCCCCACCAAGCGCTCTTACCACCGGGCTAATCTGCTCTGTTGTGCATAGAATGAAAACAAAATATAATATAACAAAATAAATGAGTTAGTGGGAAACGCGCGCGAGATTTCAAATGGTCCACTAATTGGCTGCCACCTATTCTTCTTCTCCAAAGCTCCATCGTCTTAGCTATATACCTTTTACCTACAGTCGTGCATCTGTAGCTATAGCCCTTGCAACATTCAAAATTCACAACACAAACGATAAATGATTTCTAACTATATAGGTCAATTCATGTTGATCTCGTGAACATCATGATACCCTTCTCCTTGCCCAATTTAACCTGTAGGATAAACCCCTAAAATGCACACGCAAACCCTAACAATGGAAAAGGCACATATATGCGTCAAAACTTTAATCAAACCATTCAGTAAGCTTGAAAACATGTCAATGATCACAAATATGTCAATCAAATGTGCTAAGAATGGAAGAATTACATTAATTGATTTTGAAAAAAATATGTAAACTGTATGAGTTGTAGCGCGCGATTCTAGATGCTTCAGGCCTTGCAAATGCTTGCTACAGGTTCAGTGAGTGCCTAGGGATATGACTTGATCTTTAGAAGTGCTTGAAACAGCCTATGGAGCAAGATTGGATATGCACTTTTCTTTGAAAATTTGGAACTTTTTTCTTCCTTTTCACGTCTGCCAACCCCTTATTTTATGCTTTGTTCTTGTTCATTATATACCCTTGAGTGAATTAGGGTTGCAAAACAGATTGAATCTTGAAGTTTTGAGAAGATTTGATTTGTTTCTTTAGCCATATGCAAACTTTCTAAATTGAGCCAAATTATCCCATTTTTGTACCAATCATGCTTGATTTTGATTTGGTCTTGATATCTCAGCATAATTTGATTGAGATCTTGTCTAAAAATCATATCAAAATATATCTTTGACATTATTTACCAATTATTTGATTTAATTCAATTTTTAATAAATAAAAAAATCAAAATAAAATAAATAATGAAGCAAATAACATGTGAGTGAACATTTGGGTCGTGGACCATATTCTAAGTGAGGTGCAAGAATAAAAAATTAGGCCTATTTGGCAAAAAAAATAATTTTGAGCCCATTTGACTTTTGGCAATTTTGCAAAAAAGGTCAACTTTGACAAGGCATATCTCCTCAAATTTTAACACTACAGAGGTGTTCTTGGAATTTTTAGAAAGCTTAGGATGTCCCCTAAGCAACCCTTTTGGTCTCATTTAAATTGGGCTTTCCATGTTCATGTAAGAAGCTTTGACCGAAAAAGTGTTTTTTTTTTACTTTTCAAAAGGACCTATAATGTAGAAATTCATATATTTTGATGAGTGCATATTTTAAACTTGTGGGCTGAAATTTAATTGTATGGAATCGTATCCTCTTCAAAATGAGCCTTGGATGGAAAATTTCTGATAAAGCATGTGGAAGTTATGCTTGGTCAAAGTTTGGTTGACTTTTCCTAAGAAACCCTAATTTAGCAAATTTTGGGTTTTGATGAATTTAGGGCATTCCTTGAAGAATCATGATCAACCCTTGATCGAATGATGGATATTACTTCAAAATGTTGATGCTGACCAAAAAGCTTGAAGTTTGACTGTATGTGGGCCATAATTGAATTTTGACCTAATACAGCCGATTCTTAAGCATCTAAGCAGTTGACTGAGCAAACTTCTTGTGCAGTGCTTGAAATTTGACATGGAGGATCTTGAGAACATATTAGGACCATGGAGAGCATATTAGGTATTTGGAGTTCACCTATCTTGATGAAAATGGAATCCCTAATTTGAGGCACGCTGCCTTAGGAGAGAGTTTGTCTGGTCAACTCTTGGGAAAACTTGAGAAAATTGAGGATCTCTAGGAGTATGTATTGAGTAAAAATGAGAGGGAAAATTTTGGGATACAACAACTTCCCCTGTTCAATCTTCTTAAACCTGAGGATGTAGATTGGCTCGTCTTTCTTTCATGATCTGAAGGTGGAAGATGATTGAACACTAGAGTGCCCGAAAATTTGCACTCGCATGAAGTGATACTTGATTTATGATATCTTGAATGGGCTTATAGATGCCATTTGGAAGTTGCTAGAGAATTGTCGGAGATGGGCATAAAGATGCCATCCAAGAGGTGACGGAGTACAGTCGGAGATGGGCTTAAAGATGCCATCTAGAGGATGTTGATTTCCTGAGATATTCCTTTGATGAAAGTCCTTGCTCCTGTCGTTGAGGAGGAATCTGCTGAGGAATGTTGGTATCTGTCTTGGGAGAAATAGAATTTTAGGAGCTTCAGTTTTCTGTTACTCTACTAGGGAATTAACTCCGGAGGTGAACTGCATATCTGGTCAGTGTACAGGCTGCATCGCGACTTACTGGGGAAAGGTGAAATTGACCAAAACTGGTCAGGTCCAGGTTTTACCGTGTTGTAAACTGTCGTCTGGAGATAAGAGAGAAGGGACCTGGGTAATAAGGTCATGAGAAGGAACCTGTATAGCAGGGTTGCTTCGAAACGAAATCCTGGATAGTAGGGCTATGAGAAGGAACCTGGATGGTGGGGTTACTTCGATATGAAAGCCTGGATAGTAGGTTTGTGAGAAGGAACCTGGATAGTAGGGTTACTTCGATATCAAAACCTGGATAGTAGGGCTGTGAGAAGGAACCTGGATAGTCAGGTTACTTCGATATGAAAGCTTGGATAGTAGGGATGTGAGAAGGAACCTGGATAGTAGGGTTACTTCAATATGAAAGCCTGTATAGTAGGGCTGTGAGAAGGAACCTGGATAGTAGGGTTTCTTCGATATGAAAGCCTGGATAGTAGGGCTGTGAGAAGGAACCTGGGTCGTAGGATTACTTTGATATGAAAGCCTGGATAGTAGGGCTGTGAGAAGGAACCTGGATAGTAAGGTTACTTCGATATGAAAGCTTGGATAGTAGGGCTGTGAGAAGGAACCTGGATAGTAGGGTTTCTTCGATGTGAAAGCCTGGATAGTTGGGCTGTGAGAAGGAACCTGGGTCGTAGAGTTTCTTCGATATGAAATCCTAGATAGTAGGGTTGTGAGAAGGAACCTGGGTCGTAGGGTTTTTTCGATATGAAAGCCTGGATAGTAGGGTTGTGAGAAGGAACCTTGATAGTTGGGTTACATCGAAATGAAAGCCTGGATGGTAGGGTTGTGAGAAGGAACCTGGATAGTAGGGTTACTTCGAAATGAAAGCCTAGATAGTAGAGTTGTGAGAAGGAACCTGGGTTATAGGGTTACTTCGATATGAAAGCCTGGATAGTAGGGCTGTGAGAAGCAACCTGGATAGTAGTCTTACTTCGAAGCGATAGTGTAGATTAGTTGACCCGTTTGGTTTCCGGAACTGAGTTTTCGTTAGTCGTCTGCAAATGTGACTTGCATAACTGCTGAATTTGTTGAAGCTAATCCTCTTTTCCTGGAAAGATATCAGGGTTAGTTATATGCGATGCATGAAATGCAGTGTGAGATGTTGTTCTCAAAATAAATGAGATTATGTTGTATATGATATGTATGCGTATGTCATGATTTATGTTCACGAAATGCTGTCGGGGTATACTTGCGTCTAGGAAAATAAATCCCTGACAGTTGCTGGAGATTTGTAAATATTCTGTCGGGAAGAGATGTTGCTTGAGAATAAACTCAGCGGGGAATGATCTTAGAAAATGTACTTTTGTAGCTGAAGTGATGAACTCTGTCGAGGATTGAGCCTCTGTATCTGGAGAAATAAACTTTGCTTGGGGGATGAAATTTACTGACTCGCCCGCGATTATGAACCTCAGCTGGGGTGGTTACGTCCTGTTTCGGGAAAGCTGACATCAATGCCTTTGGATACTTTTACTTTGTGGGGAGTGTATGTACCAATAATTATGTTCCCAAGCGGGCTATATCCTGGTACCTGCTGGGCAGAGTAACTGTAGGGTTTGGCACTTCTTGTTTTTGCCCCTGTTTCTGGAATTACGAGTAATTGTCTTTTGTTTCTTATGTAAATATTTATGAGCATCAATCATTTTCAAAGAATATATCAAAAATAAGTCATCGGACGTTCTTGCAAAACAAAACAGAAAACAAAAACAAACTCGAAGTGAAAATAATTTTGTATTGATTTTTGAAGTCGTCCTGTAATAGGCATTTTTGTACAAGGAGGCTGACGCTCTAGTAAGAGAACGCCGCCGAAAGATAGAAATCATACAATTTGTTTAAAATAAATACAAATAGCTATATGAAACAACCCCATTGGGTTCCAACTCTACTATTGCCTTTATATCTTCAAGCGTCTCATCACTTTGCTACTTGATCGAAGGTTGGTCAGATTAATTGGTGCCGTCCGAGCTTGATAGTCGATACCAAAGTCTGGTCGCAAGATGATCCAATGAGACATAGTGATATGCTTCATATCCCTAACTTTTTCCTGGACTTCCCTTTCGGGTTTTCAGTCCACCTAGATACCCTTTTTTGCCCAAGCCTCCCTTTCGGGTTTTCGACTTGCCGGGTGTACAGATTTTTCATTTTCATCCCTTACTTTTACCCAAACCCTTTTGGTTCGCCGGGAAGACCTTATTTTTTCCTAGGCCGGTCAACCTAGCGGGTCTTTGATTAGGCGTAGTATCTTTTCACTATGTCTGCATTGACAGGTAGAGGAAGGTTGTCACTATCCATGGTGGTTTGAATCATAGCTCCTCCCGAGAAAATGTTCTTAACCACAAATGGCCCTTCGTACGTGGGGGTCCATTTACCCATGGGATCACCTTGCGGAAGTATGATTTGTTTGATCACTAGATCCCCGACTTGATATTCTTGACGCCTGACTTTCTTGTTAAAAGCCTTGATCATTCGCTTTTGGTACGTCTGACCATGGCAGATAACAGTAAGTCTCTTTTCATCGATTAGATTTAACTAATCAAGTCGGGTTCGGATCCAGTCATCTTCGTTCAAACCTGCGTCCTTCATAATCCTGAGAGAAGGTATCTGGACTTCGATGGGTAAGACTGCCTCCATGCCATATACCAGAGAATAGGGGGTTTCCCCTGTCGATGTTCGTGCTGAGATACGGTACCCATGAAGAGAGAATCGCAACATCTCATACCAGTCTTTGTATATCACCGTCATCTTCTGTACAATCTTCTTGATGTTCTTGTTAGCTGCTTCAACAACACCATTCATCTTCGGCCGGTAGGGGGAAGAATTATGATGTTGTATCTTAAACTGTTTATAGAGCTAAGTGATCATTGATTTGTTGAGATTCGTACCATTGTCAGTAATAATTATCTCTAGCACACCATATCGACAGATCAGATTGTGTCGGATAAACCGCGCCACGATGTTCTTGGTTACTGTAGCAAAGGAAGCTGCCTCAACCCACTTCATAAAGTAATCAATGGCTACTAAGATGAAGCGATGTCCATTAGAAGCAGTGGGCCTGATTTCTCCGATCATGTCGATGCCCCACATCGCGAAGGGCCACAGAGCTGTCAAGACGTTTAAGGGGACCGGAGGCACATGCACCTTATCAACATAGATTTGGCACTTATGACAAGTTCGAGAGTGCTGATAACAATCGGCTTCTGTAGTGGACCAGTAATATTCTGCCCATAGGATCTTCTTAGCCATGGTGTGTCCACTGGAATGGGTTTCGAAGGTGCCTTCATGTAGATCTGTCATGATCCCCTCTGCTTCGCTCTTGTCTACACACTGTAGTAGTGTGGAGTCATGGTTTCTTTTATAGAGGATTCCATTACTGAGGAAGAACTTTGCAGCGAACCTTCTCAGAAACTTCTTATCATTGACAGATGCCCCTTCGGGATACTCTTGAGCCTCGAGATACCTTTTCACCTCATGAAACCAGGTTTTGTCTGCCACCTCTTCGGTATCGATTTCACACCAGTGTGCTGGTTCATCCAACCTCTCAATGGTAATTTGGGGAGCTTCATTGTCCCACCTAACCTTAAACATAGAAGACATGGTAGCTAGAGCGTCCGCTAATCGGTTCTCTTCTCATGGGAAATGTTCGAAGGTTACCTCCTCAAAGTGTGGGAGCAATGTCAGTACATACCCTTTGTAAGGAATTAGATTCGGGTGCTTCGTATCCCACTCGCCTTTGATCTGACTTATCACCAAAGCGGAATCCCCGAATACACTCAAGAACTTGATCCTTAGGTCGATAGCAGCTCGAAGACCCATAATACATGCTTCATACTCTGCCATGTTGTTGGTGCAGTTGAAACATAATCGGGCAGTGAATAGAGTATGACAGCCCTCGGGAGATATGATTACAGTGCTGATGATGTTACCTAGTGCGTTTGAGGCTCCATCAAAATACATAGACCATCGGGATCCCTCCTTAGGTCCTTCATCCGGTCCAGGTTCTTCGTAGTCAGTCACCAACATAATATTCTCATCCGAGAACTCAAAATTCATGGAGTGATAGTCATCCACGGCCTGATGAGCCAAATGATCATCCAATACACTCCCCTTTATTGCTTTTTGGGTTGTATATTGTATGTCGTACTCAGTTAAGATCATTTACCACCTTGCTATCCTTCCGGAGAGTGCGGGCTTCTTGAAAATGTACTTGATCGGATCCATCTTTGATATCAACAAGGTAGTGTGAGTCAGCATATACTGTCTCAGTCGGCGAGCAGCCCATGCCAAAGTGAAGCAAGTTTTCTCGAGCAATGAGTATCGTGTCTCACAGTCGGTAAACTTTTTGCTAAGGTAGTAAATTGCGTGCTCTTTTCGACAAGACTAGTCATGCTGCCCCAGTACACACCCCATTGAATTGTCTAGCACTGTCAAGTATAATATCAAAGGTCTTCCTTCAATTGGAGGCATAAGAATTGGTGGTTCTTGAAGGTATTCCTTGATTCTTTCAAAAGCGGTCTGGCATTTATCATTCCACTTTACCACTTGATCTTTCTTCAGAATCTTGAAGATTGGCTCACAAGTAGTAGTCAGATGTGAAATGAACCTGGCGATATAATAAAGGCGTCCCAAGAAACCTCTAACTTCCTTCTTTGTACGGGGAGCTGGTATTTCTTGTATAGATTTTACCTTTGCAGGATCTACTTGGATGCCTTTGTCGCTGACAATGAAACCCAGAAGCTTACCAAACCTTACCCCGAAGGTGCACTTGTCGAACAACTTTTGGATATGATCAAGGTGCTCTTCCTCAGTATGAGACATGGCTATCATATCATCAACATAAACTTTGATCTCATGGTGAAACATATCATGGAACAAAGCGACCATGGCGCGCTGATAAGTTTCCGCGTAATTCTTTAACCCAAAAGGCATCCCATTGTAACAGAAGGTGCCCCACTGTGTAATGAAGGTTATCTTCTCCATGTCTTCAGGATCCATCTTAATCTGGTTTTAGCCAGAGAAACCATCCATGAAGGAGAAGATTTTATGCCGCGTGGTGTTGTCGACCAGAACATCAATGTGAGGAAGTGGGAAGTCATCCTTCGTGCTTGACCTGTTCAAATATCTGTAATTCACACACATCCATACCTTACCGTCCTTCTTAGGTACCGGAACGACGTTGGCAACCCACTGTGGATACGAAGTGACAGCTAAGAATCCTGCGTCGAACTGTTTCATGACTTCTGCCTTGATCTTATCTAACATTTCAGGGCGCATACGACGGACCTTCTGTTTAATCAGAGGACAATCTTCTTTAGTCGACATGTGATGTACCACAATATCAGCGTCCAAACCAAGCATGTCTTCATAGGACCAAGCGAAGATCTTAACATAGTCGTGCAACATCTGTATCAACCTCTGTTTGACGTTAAGCTCCAGATTTGCACCTATTTTAACCTCTTTTCTGTCTTCCTCAGTACCCAAATTCACTGTCTCAACCGACACTTCATGAGGCTGTATGGCCCTTTCTTCCCACTGTAATAGTCTAGCGTGTTCTCCAGGCACCTCACGATCATCCTTACCTTCGTCACCGACTTGGTTGATCGTATTTTTGAAGTCATAACTAGAAATATAAGAGCTGTTATCAATGGGATCCAAAGTGGATATGGATCTACATTATGATACGTGAGTATGTGTAAGAGAATAGTTGTTTCGATAAAGTGAAAAACAGAAAAGAAAAACAGAGAGCGCAAAATTTGTATGCACGAAACGTCCAATGCTTTATTAATGATATATGAAATGACAAATAATAGCCCTCACAAGCAAAACCAATGTGCCTCGGGCAAGGCACAAGGCCGTAAAGTTTTAAATTGTTTATTACAACTCTCAAAACAAGTATGACAATTATTGCGGAATAAAAGAAACTGGTATAAAGTCCCTAGCCGTCCAGTTACTCGGTACACCGTTGGTAGTTGGGTAGATCCAGCTGTCAATGTCTGAGTCTTCCTAGTTGTCTTCAATGGCATTAATTCCCCGATTACTAATGTGTAGGGGAGGTCCTCCAGCCCGAGCGCGCCGAACATCCCTTTGAGCCCCTGTAGTAAAGCCCAAACCAAATTTGTCAGTTTTGTGAGTGAAATCAGGGACCTGACCCCAATTGGCACACCCACCTTCTTCAACCACCACCTTGGCGTCCTTGAGGGAAGCCATCTTCAGAGGAGGTTTGCTGCTGGTAGTAGTTTCATTCGATGCCAAGATCTGAGGGACCTCTTGAAGAAGTGAAAAACACAAGAAGGGGGGGGGGGGGGGGGGTTGAATTAAAAACTTGAAAACAAAAGCACAATAGACACAATATTTTTATCCTGGTTCGTTTGATCTCAAACTACTCCAGTCCACCCGCCAAGGTGATTTAGCCTCTCTCCAACGAGGACTTAATTCACTAATCGAACTTGATTACAGTTCTACTTTAACAAATGTTAAAGTCTTCTTGAGTCCAAAACCACAACCCAGTTTTCTCAAGGAAATTCACTAAATAGATAATTGCACAAAAGTGTACAATGATGTTTCTAATAAACAGTATCACAAACTTGTGATGTTTTACACAATTTAATATTGAACGTTGAGGATGAAGATTGATAGCTGCGTTGTTTACTTTTCACGTGAGTTTTTCTTTTTGAGCGTAGTTGTTCATCATCTTGAAATCTTCTTCTAGTCTGCTTTATATAGGCCTTGTAATAGAGACATAAGAAGATATTTTTGGTATGTCCATAACACACGTTTATGAGCTTTCTAAATCAGGAGATCCTTGTCTATTTGTAGTCGTTACTTATGATCTTGCATTGACAGATTGTAACGGTTCAGAGTTTCTTACATCAGAGGATAAGATCTTGCATTGATGGATTTGTAACGCTTCAAAGCTTCTCACATCAGAGGATGAATGTTACCGTTGAGAGTCCTTTACAGCTTGATCAGAAATTTGCACATCAGAGTATCAGATATTCTGTTATACAGCGCTGGTGTATTCAGAAGTTCAAATATAACTTCTTCATATAAGCGTGTCATGCATATTTGATGCGTCTGAATCTTTCGTTGTCCTCTCAACTTATGTGCTCGCATAATTAGAACTTCTGATGATGTTCTGGCGGAACTTCCAATTGCTTCAGAACATCTTTTTAACATCAGGACATCCTGCATGTAAATATACTTTTTGTTAGCAAGCATATTTGTTCTTTATATCATGTGATTGTTATCATCAAAACTCTTGCTGGGATGTAGAACCAAATTATGTTCTAACAATCTCTCCCTTTTTGATGATGAGAAAAACTAGTATATTTTGATGGAAAATAAATAACAAAAATTAAAGGAAGGCTCCCCATTAGTAGATTACTCAGCTAACGAGAAAATAAAGTACTTCCCTGACGATCTTCTGATTATGAGTCAAAATATTCTCCACTCTCCCCCCTTTTGTCAAGAATCAAAAAGTGGTAAAGACTCTGATCGGCTTACTCCGATAGAAGTGCTTGAAACAGTGTGACATCCTCTTCTGGATACATCTGAGATTCTTTAGGGAGCTTCTGATGTTGTATTTCCATTCTTGTTTCTAATAGTTTCAGAGCCTGTAATCTTCAGTTTCTGATTGCCTCTGAAACCTGCGAATCTTTTAAATTCCAAGCTTTGGAACATATGCTTTCTTTCCTCCATGTGTAGAGAGCATCCAGAGTCCAGGTGTTAATACTGGATTTTCGCCCTTGTTGTTAAAAATATCTGTAACATAGATGATTTTGTCTTTTGGTACCCATATCTTTATGGGTCCATGACTGTTAGAGTTTCCAAAATTCTGTTTCAATTTTGGTTTAGTATAAAATGCCTTACCAGCATGTTTTATATCATGTGTTTTCCCAGTGGTGAAGTGAGAATAGAAAGAAGTGCATTTGATAGCCAAATCCTTAACTTTCTTAGGTTGGGATTCTTTTCCTTTGTATCCTATACCTATTCTGCCATTCCTGCTGACTCCATAGATCATTGAAGTCATTTTGCTTCTATCTATGTTGTTAGCCAGAAACTTCTGAAAGTTGTGATCATAATCTTTGATGATCTCATCAGCATTACTGGGAGTCTCTGAGATTATTTCCTTCTGAGAATTTTTCAAATCATTTTCTAATTTTGAATCTTTTTCTTTTAACTCAGTTTTCTAATTTGAGACTCTCAGTCTTTTCAGAGTCAGAGACAAGTTCCTTTTTCAGGTTCTTGAATTTGACTCTGATTTGCTGATACCTTTCCAGAATTTCATTTAGACTTTCTGCAAGTTCAAATTTAGTAAAATTAATAGCAAAGTTAGGGAATACCTCTTCAATGTTTGATTCTGAGTCTGAACCAGAAGCTTCACTGTCTTTTGACACGTTTTCCATGAGAGCTATGTTTGCTCTTTCATCATTTGACTCTGAGTCAGCTTCAGAGGTGTCTGAATCGTCCCATGTTGCCATAAGACTTTTCTTCTTTTCCTTGAAGAACTTCTTCTTGGGCTTCTCCTTCTGAAGCCTTGGACAATCACTTTTGTAGTGACCTTGTTTATTGCATTCATAACAGGTAATGATTCTATTACTTGATTTTGTGTCCAAAAGATTGTTCATAGTTATTTCATGTTCTTCTGGAGTTTCTAAAATTCTTCTGCCTGTGCTTCCACAGCTGATTGATTCTTCTGGATAGAAAAAATAGTTCGTCTTCTTCTGACAAGGATTCTCCAGAGTTTTCTGCTTCTGCTTTTGCCTGCAAAATTTTGGTTTCATATTTGTTAGATTTCAGAGCGAGAGACTTACATTGCTTCTGATACTCATCTTTTTCTAACTCTATCTCATGGCTTCTGAGGGAGCTGACAAGTTCTTCTAGAGATATTATGTTCAAATCTTTTTCCAGTTTGAGAGTCGTGACCATTGGTCTCCATTGTTTTGGTAAACTTCTGATGATCTTCTTTACATGATCAGCAGTTGAGTACCCTTTATCAATCACCTTTAGCCCTGCCACCAGAGTTTGGAATCTAGAGAACATTGTTTCAATGGTTTCGTCTTCTTCCATTCTGAAGGCTTCATAATTCTAAATGAGCACAAGGGCTTTGGTTTCTTTTACTTGCAAGTTGCCTTCATGCGTCATTCTCAGAGAATCAAACATGTTCTCAGTTGTTTCTCTATTTGTGATCTTCTCATACTCTGAATATGAGATGGCACTCAAGAGAATCGTTATGGCCTTGTGATGATTTCAAAAGTCTTTCTTTTGATGATCTGTCATCCTTTTTATGTCAATCTTCTGACCTCTTTCATCAACAGGATGTATGTATCCATCAGTTACCATATCCCAAAGGTCAGCATCATAAGCTAGGAAGAAGCTTCTGATCATATCCTTCCATTAGTCAAAATTTTCACCGTCAAATATTGGAGGGTTGCTGTTGATGTTCTGACTTGTTCCCATCATAGTGTTTTCCCCCTTGGATCTTTATCTGAGATGGTTAAGTGTTTGCACCCAGATCCAGGAGCTCTGATACCAATAGAAGAAGTGAAAAACACAAGAAGGGGGTTGAATTGAAAACTTGAAAACAAAAGCACAATAGACACGATATTTTTATCCTGGTTCGTTTGATCTCAAACTACTCCAGTCCACCCGCCAAGCTGATTTGGCCTCTCTCTAACAAGGACTTAATTCACTAATCAAACTTGATTACAATTCTACTTTAACAATTTTTAAAGTCTTCTTGAGTCCAAAACCACAACCCGATTTTCTCAAGAAAATTCACTAAACAGATAATTGCATAAAAGTGTACAATGATGTTTCTAATAAACAGTATCACAAACTTGTGATGTTTTACACAATTTAATAATGAACGTTGAGGATGAAGATTGATAGCTGCGTTGTTTACTTTTCACGTGAGTTTTTCTTTTTAAGTGCAGTTTTTCATCATCTTGAAATCTTCTTCTAGTCTCTTTATATAGGCCTTGCAATAGATACATAAGAAGATACTTTTGGTATGTCCATACACTACACCGAAAAAGACTTACGAAAGCGCTTTTTTGGCCTTTAAAAGCGCTTAAAAGCGCTTTCTTAGGTGGCACTGCTATAGGTTTTAGCAGCACTTTTTGTTTAATGAAAAGCGCTTTCGTAGGTCTACCTAATACAACACTTTTTCTAAAAAGCGCTCTCTTAAGTAGGCTTTTGGCAGCGTTTTTTTATGAAGAAGCGCTTTCATATGTCTACCTAAGGCAGCCCTTTTTTCTGGAAAAGCGCTCTCATAAGTTTTCTTTTAGCAGCGCTTTTTTCTGGAAAAGCGTTGTCTTAGGTAGGCTTTTAGCAACACTTTTTCTGGAAAAGCGCTTTTATAGGTGGTCTTTTAGCAGTGCTTTTGCCTGGAAAAGCGCTGTCATATGTTTACCTTAGACAACGCTTTTTGTGAAAAAAGCGCTTTCATAGGTTACCTAAGGCAGCGTTTTTCTTGAAAAAGCGCTTTCATAGGGTGTTTTTTTAGAGGTATAATTTATATAATTCATATACCTACATTGTTTGCAGCATATTATTTATATAAACCAGTTGCCATAACCTGTAATTCATAAACCGCAGTAATGCATTGTATACCATTGTAATCCAAAATATATATATATACACCATTTTGGTACCTCAAAATATATAAAAACTATTGTTATCAGCATTGTAACTCAAAATCAGTCTTACAAAATCAACCCTAACAACAACTAAACCAGTCCTAATGTATGAAAGAAACACGGTCAATTATGTATTAAGGTCCTGGTCCTGCGAGGTTTGAACATAATAACACGGTCAATATGGTATTCCATGTACACATGTAACGTATTCATAACACTTTTCACATAATAATGTATTCATACCTTATATGAATCTCTGCTCAATAAAATATTGACACAATTCCTCTTTGATTTCTTCCAACTGAAGTTTCGTGTAATATGCACATTCGTATTCATCGAAGTACTACATAACAAAACATAATATGCATGATTTAGTTAAAAGTAAAAAATTATATGAAATATCCGAGAAATAATAAAATAAATCCTAAGTTATAAATCCATACCGTGACTGGAATCTCTATTTGATTCAGTTGAAGGATTTCTTTGATAAACCGCATAACAAAGTATCCGCAATCTATACCGTTTTGATGTTGAGGACACTACATAGAAAAACAAATAAGAATATATAGTTGTATTGTTTTATCAAATAGCATAAATATTATAAGCAAAATAGTGGAAATTAATATACCTGCACTTTGATCCAATTAATGTTGTTTGATTTAGACCGTCGTACCCGAGCTTCTCTTTGACACCGGAATACTTATATCACTCTAACAAAATAAAAATATATATTTAGAACAATGTCACAGAAATAATTAAATATATAAATACACACAAATATTTAGAATAATCTCACTTACGTATCAATCATTAACTTCATATCCGGATAATTTGTCCAATCACCATCAACCAAATTTAGATAATAGACCACTTCTTTTATAGGATCGATAGCAACCAACAACCAGTGACATCTATAAATTAAAACAACAGTTTAGAAGAAAATTTTTTACACAAAAATTACAAATATTAAAATGACCTTAGAATGAAAATCAAACCCTGTAGGAATAGTATTATACGCCCAAAGATATAAGCTTTCTGTACTGCCAGTTGCCATGAATCTCTTGACTAAGTGCTCTCTTACTGAATCCGGTTCCCTACCAATTGTCGCTCCGCTGACACGTGAGAAAGACACGAAATGGAATCTGTTTGACAATTGATTCCCGCGCATCAATTTGTCATATAACAACCTTTAATAAAAACATAATTAATATTAGACTATATTTATTGAAATGTTTAAAAAAAAATTCTAGCTAATTACATAATATAAAGATGGGGTTACCGGATGTATGCATACATAATACTGACGCCTAATTCTTTATAACGGAAAATCTCTTCCACGTCCTCATGTCCAATTATTTCGGTGCAAGGAAAACCAAAGATACCTTGATCCATATCCATTTGACGAATACCACCATCCATCAAATATGTCGTTCCCACTATTGTTTCAAGACACTGCCGGTATCGAGGGAAAATCTTGTAGGAACCCTTTTCTTGGGTGGTACGCCAACGATTTTCTGGCTCACTTGTTGTGACCTTTGAAAAGGTACCTAAAAATCATATAGACTCAGTTAAATTATAAAATTATGCAGTTTTTTATTCAGATCATATAATTAACACTTTAAACGTACCTCTTTTTGTGATACATCAGACTCGTCGTGCCGTAAAATCCCTTTACCCTTAGTTGCGGGTTTTGTAGGAGTCTATAATTACCGTGGAAATAACTGATGTCAGAACTGACAGTTGAAGAATTAAATATTCATAATGGTTTTCAACATACCTGATCATCTATGAAAATAAGGTTCGATGGCCATGCAATAAAAGATCCTATTGCATCTCGCAGTAATGTGGTCTCAGCAACAATGTCAGGTACCGGCAGCAACACATCCATATCTAAAGCAATATAAACTGATACTTTCATGTGTCCATCCGGAAGCGGTCTATGGTGAAGTAAATCTCCCAAAGTGTTATGGAATTTTCCCTTGCCAACTAGTCGATAAGTCAGCGACGATAGGTATAGCTGGCAAGATGAAATGCCCTAAACCAATAATAACCGTTAGAAGTGACTAAAAATATTCTATAATAATAACGGATATATATTGAAAATTACCTCGGGAAATTTATGCTGACAGTTGATACTAGCTTTGTCACTAGTTTCTTTCAACTGTGAACTGCTCTTTTCCGCCATATATCTCTCTTTATCCTTCTGCAATTCACGGACTTGAGCTTGTAAATCCTGCAATGTTTGCATCACTTCTGCATTGCTAGGATTTCTTCTCCTTGGATGCTTATAAAAAGAGGTTGGAGTCACACCATGACCTTTACCCCTCACCCGACCCGGATACTCAGCAATATTTAGTGCTCGACTAAGTACGCTCCTGGTATCCTGATCCTCACCTGGGGATACCGATTGCAACAAGGTCTCCTGTAATTCATTTACATATCGAAAATTATTAGTGGAGATAAAAAATTATTTAAATATTAATAAAAATTCGATTTAATTAAAGACACAATCTTATACTTACACATTCATCATACACATGTTGAAGATCGGGATTAACAACTTGATCCTTGCTCACACGAGCTTCCTTCCACAACAAATGTGCTAGTAGTGATGTTGCGTCACTTTTCATCTCTTCTAACTACGCATTGACACAAGTCTTAAGATCATCAATTATAACACATTGAGAGAATTAATAAGATCGTAGAGTTTATATTTACTTACAATTTTTTCCTCTAAGCGAGCATATCCCAAACGCCTTTTTTTGTATGGATATGCGGGTTTTGACGCTCTCTCGCGATTGATGGCACTCACTTTCTTGAAATTCCCGTCTCTTCTTTGGCCTACAAAACCAACCCATTCTTCAGGTGTAATGAAGTTCTCATATTTCTTTGGACGTTCCGGATCCTCTTCAAGAAAATTTCCTTCATCATCTTTAAGATACTTGTTTGTTAAAAATGTTCTCCACCCTCTATGTCTTTTTCCAGCCAAACCCATTATATACTTTTTACGGGTATCTTCAATGTTAAAAGACCTCTACAAAAAAACATACGCATAAAGTGTGTTAGTAAAAGCAATTTAAACACATATTATCGTCAAGATAAAGCAAATAACAAAAACCATATATGTACCTTTATCTCAGTCCAAACTTTCTCTTTATCCTCATCCAACTCTCCTCTTTTCCATCTAGGAGTGGTGATCGGAATGTGTATACGAACAAGCATACCAATGTAGGTTGTCAACTTTGCAGCATTAGACCCAATTATTTGGTCATTATCATTTCAATCTACATTATATGTTACTCCTCTATCTCTATTACGGATGATTCCCCTCATAATAGTTATACCTCGTGTAATATCTTTTTCTGAAGTCTTTTCTGAAGTCTTTTCTGGAGCATTTTCAGGAGCATTTGCATCTTGTGAGTTTTCTTGATTACTAGCCATTTGACCTGTAATAATAAAAAAAAATAACAATGAAATGAAAAATATAAAAATGAAATGAAAAATAAAAATGAAATGACAAATAAAAATGAAATGACAAATAAAAATGAAATGATAAATAAAAATGAAATGAAAAATAAAAATGAAATGAAAAATAAAAATGAAATGACAAATAAAAATGAAATGACAAATTAAATTTTATTGAATGATATAGGCTATAATTATATATACTATTACCTTTTTCACTAAGGTCTCTTTCTTTTCTTGGTAGGAATGTGTTCTACTCGTCTCTTAACAACGCAGACAGTTGGATTGATCTAAATACCCTCATTATGATCATTTCTAATACATGATTCATTATCATTTTGATCAGTTATGGTTAAAGATTAAATGTCAACACCAATATCACTTTGATCTCCAATGCTTTCATCAATTACTTTGTTAGATAATAGCACTATAGACCATTTCGTACTTGTCGGATCATTGACATAGAACACTTGTTTAGCTTGAGAGGCTAGAATAAAAGACTCATCTTTGTACCCTACCCTATTAAGATCCACTTGCAAAAAAACTTACTTATCCATTCGTATTCCATTATTATTTTCAACCCACTTGCAACCAAATATAGGAATCTGAAACTTCTCGTAATCAAACACCCAAATGCGCTCGATAACCCCAAAATATGACAGATTTGCAAATTTTGGGTTTAAGTCCTTCACACTTGATATATGCATTGCTTCAGCGATCAAGGTGACACCACTATTTTGCATAGTACTTTTGTCATCCTGTTCTTTGGTATAAAATGTGTATCCATTAATTTCATATGCGTTATAAGAAAACACAACTAAACTTGGACCGTATGCTAAACATCTCAATCTTTCTGTTACTGAAGCAAGATCTGAATGATACTTTGAATAAATATGTTCCTTAAACCATGGTATGAAACTTCGATTGTGCTCTCGTACAATCCAATTCTCATTTCTATTCAGATTTAAACCTCAAAGAACACCCTTGTGCATTTCAACATACGGCTCAACTTCAAGCTCATTGTGCAGAACATACAAATGCACTTGATCCCGTTCGACCATTGATATTGTCACAACTTTATTTCCAATTAGCTTCTTACCTTCTTTTTTTTCAACAACATGAGATTTGGGGAGTCCAATTGATTGAACATTTGACAAATATTCAGTACAAAACTCAACCGCTTCTTCAACAATATATCGTTCAGCAATACAACCCTCTGGTCGACTTTGGTTTTTCACATACCCTTTTAATATTTTCATATAACGTTCAGTAGGGTACATCCATCTCATATAAGCTGGTCTGCACAGTTTTGTCTCTTTGACAAGATGAACGACAAGATGAACCACTATGTCAAAAAACGAGGGAGGGAAATACATTTCAAGATCACACAAAGTAACAATTATTTCTTTTTGCAATGTTGGTAAGATCTCAGGATCGATCACCTTGCTGCAAATTGACTTGAAGAAAAAACACAGTTTAGTTATTGCACTTCTTACTTTTTCTGGAAGAATAGAACGTATACCTATCGGTAGAAAATGTTCCATTATAACATGGAAATCATGTGTCTTTAAACTCTTTAACTTGAGGTCTTTCATAGACACAAGTCTTCTAATATATGATGAGTAGCCTTCTAGAACTTTAACCTCACTTAGGAACTTACACAATATTTTTTTCTCCTTTATGGATAGAGTGTAAACAGCAGGTGGTATATATGTTCGTCTTCCTTTTTTCACGGGTCCCAATTCAGTTCTTATTCCCATCTCTACCATGTCCTCCCTTGCTTTAAGGCCATCCTTAGACTTCCCTTTTATATTTAGTAACGTAACAATAACACTGTCAAATACATTTTTTCAATATGCATAACATCAAGAAAATGTCTTACGTACAAAGATTTCCAATATGGCAATTAAAAAAAAATCGACCTCTTCTTCCACCCACCTGTGACAACTTTATGTGCAAAAGGCTTGCCAAACTGAATACTCACATCTTTCACCTTTTCAAATATTTGATCACCTGTCAATCCAGGCGGAGCTCTACGTTGTTCGGCATCTCCGTTGAACGCTTTTCTCCATCCACGATATTGATGTTTAGAATTTAAGAATCTATGATGACCGAGAAAGACATTCTTCTGACAAAGTTTCAATCGCATCGTATCGGTTCCATCTTCACAGATAGGACACGCTTTTTCACCTTTAATGCTATACCCGGATAGATTTCCGTAGGCTGGAAAATCGTTAATTGTTCCAAACAACATCGCCCTCAAGTTGAAACTTTCTTTCCTATACCCATCATAAACCTCCACACCATTCTCCCACAAAATCTTCAAATCTTCGATTAAAGGTTCCAAATATACCTCTATGTCATTTCCTAGTTGTTTAGGCCCAGAAACTAACATAGATAACATCATGTACTTACGCTTCATACATAGCCACAGAGGTAGGTTATAAATCATAAGAATCACAGGCCATGTGCTATGCGAGATACTTTGAATACCGTGTGGGTTCATTCCATCAGTAGAAAATGCCAAGCGAAGCTTTCTTGCTTCTTTTCCAAATTCAGGATAATCATTATCAATTTTCATCCACTGTGGTGAATCTGCCGGATGTCAAAACTTTCCATCAACAATTCTTTCATCTGCATGCCAAGTTAAGTGTCTTGAATCGGTTTCACTATGATACATCCATCTAAATCTCGGAATTATAGGAAAATACCATAAGACTTTTGCCGGAGACAACTTTTTCTTATATCGAGGGGCACCGCATTTAAGAAACTCATTTAACGATGCATACTCGTTTTGAAACAAAATGCAATCTTTTGGACATGCATGTATCTTGTCATAGCTCATGCCAATAGAGTACAACATCTTTTTGGCCTTATACGTTTGATTGGGGAGAACATTATCCTCTGGTAGCATATCTTTCATAAGGGCTAATAACTCTGAAACTTTTATCCAACCATCCATTGCCCGCCTTTAAGTTATACAACTTTAATACCGCAAACAATCTTGTGAATTTTGTACAACCATTTTACAACGGTTTCTTTGCATCGCTTACCAACCTCTCGAACATTTTGGGACAATCATTAAGATCTTCTTCAAGCGCTTCTGCAATCTCTTCAACTCGATCATAATCGTATGTATCTGTGCCATTGTCGTTTGAAGCATAGGTCATATTATCCCCCAATTCATCATTCCCGTCACTTTTCTCACCATGCATATTCCAACATGTATAACTTCTATCAATTCCATACCGTATTAAATGCGATTCCAACTGAACCGCGTCAACCCGATTCCCATAACAACAACACAAACAAGGACATGTCATTCGACTGAGGTCTTTGGCGTGCGCAACAGCAAACTTAACGAATTCCGATACCCTGTTCTCGTACTCTTTCGACAATCGATTGGAATACATCCATGTCTTATCCATGGTTTATGGTTTCTGAGTCAATCTAAGCTAAATGATAAATTCGAAAACAAAACCAATACTCAAAACTTGCACTTGCTCTTGCACAACCATATAACAAAACCAATACTCAAAACTTTTCACTAAATTCATTTTATTCTATCAACTACTTTAGTACACAAGTATAATACATTCCTACCAAGAAAAGAGACGAGTAGAACACATAAACAAGAAACCATCATTGCTCAAAATCAATCATATAAAGCACACGAAAAAAACAATATATTAATAGAGTTAACAATATGGCTACCTTTATTAAATATTTTGTTACGCTCTCTATTATTTCTCTCTTAGCTTGTTTTACCAATGCACAACTTGTTAATGTAAGTCGATATAATTAATTAAGCATTTTTTTCTGGTTCACAATAATATCATAGTATTATTTCAATGCCTCTAAAGAAGTCATGTTCTCTGTACATGAAAGAACCAATAAAACACAACAAACCAAACACCCATGACATAATTAAACGTAAAGAAAGACACTCTCCATTATGTGTGACACTCTCCATTATTTCTCTCTTAGCATGTTACTCTCCATTATTTCTCTCTTAGCATGTTACTTCTATGCACAACTTCTTAATAACTTCTATGACAGTAGAAACCATGCTTGCTCAAAATCATTAACCAAACAAAAGCTTACAAAAACCAGACAAACACATACGAGATGAGGAAAAAAATGAAACCTGATACGAATTGCAGTTGGCCGGAGAAGTGGAGCACCGTTGACCGCCGTAGAAGCTCTGGTTTAGGGTTTTTTCGTGAAGAAAATCTGACTGAGAATAGAAAAGTGATACGAATTGTGTTTTGATATTTATTATAAAACTACCTACGAAAGCGCTTTTAAAAGAGCTTTATAAAGGTCATCTATAACAGTGCTTTTACATCAAAAAGCGCTTTCGTAGCATATCCTATAGCAGCGCTTTTAAAAGCGCTTTCTAAAGGCCAGCTTTAGCAGCGCTTTGGAAAGCGCTTTCTAAGACTGACCTTTAGCAGCGCTTTTGAAAAGCGCTTTCTTAAGGTACCCTCTGAAAGGCCAGCTTTAGAAGCGCTTCCCTAAAAGCGCTTTCTAAGGGTGACCTTTAGAAGTGCTTTTTAAAAGCGCTTTCTTAAGGCACCCTTTAAAAGCGCTTTTTTAAGCTAATTTTTTTTAAAACCTACAACAACGCTTTTTTCCAAAATCGCTTTCTTTTATGTGTTGCTAAAACTTATTTTTGGCGTAGTGATAACACACGTTAATGAGCTTTCCAAATTAGGAGATCCTTGTCTGTTTGTAGCCATTACTTATGATGTTGTATTGATAGATTGTAACACTTCAGAGCTTCTTACATCAGAGGATGAGATCTTGAATTGATGGATTTGTAACGCTTCAGAGCTTCTCACGTCAAAGGATGAATGTTACCGTTGAGAGTCCTTTACAGCTTGATCAGAACTTTGCGCATCAGAGTATCAGATATTCTGTTTTGCAGCGCTGGTGCATTCAGAAGTTCAAACAGAACTTCTTCATATAAGTGTGTCATGCATATTTGATGCGTCTGAATCTTTCATTATCCTCTCAACTTCTATGCTCGCATAATCAGAACTTCTGATGATGTTCTGGAAGAACTTCCAATTGCTTCAGAACATCTTTTTACATCAGAACATCCTACATGTAAGGATACTTTTTATTAGCAAGCATATTTGTTCTTTATATCATGTGTTTGTTATCATCAAAACTCTTGCTGGGATGTAGAACCAAATTATGTTCTAACACCTCTTCGATGTTCTGACAAGGAGTTTCTATAAATTCCTCGTCCATCTCTACGTACCGGAAGGAATTGAGGTGGTTCACCATATACTCCTCTTCACCCCACACAGTGACAATCTTCCCTTTTACCAGATACTTCAGCATTTGGTGTAGTGTTGAAGTAACTACCCCATCCTCATGGATCCAAGGATGACCCAACAAACAAGAATACGATGGCCTGATGTTCATCACATAGAAGGTGGACCCAAAATTCTGAGAACCTACGTTGACAGGGATTTCCACCTCCCCGTGCACCATTCTTTTCGACCCGTCAAAAGCCCTTACCATAATGTTACTAGGCTTTAACATCAAACCCTCGCAATCCAACTGATCCAACGCCTTCTTAGACAAGACATTCAGCGAAGACCCAATATCTACCAGAACATGAGCCATAGTGGTGCCCCTGCATTCAATCGAGACATGCAGAGCATCATTATGCTTCATTCCCTTTGGTTTCAAGTCAGCATCTGAAAAAACCAGCCTATTATCAGCAGTCAGGCTGGCCACACAATCTTTGAACTGATCAGTTGAAGTTTCCTGCGGCACATGCGCAGTCTTGAGGAATGCAATCAAAGCCTTTGCATGGATTCGGAACACAACAACAAAGACAACATGGATATCTTTGATGGGTTCTGCCCCAACTGCTCGACCATATTATAGTCGCTCTTCTTAATTATTTTAAGTATTTCCTCTATCTCTTGCTTAGAGGCTTCCACAACAATTTTCCTAGGCGCCTCCGTCTGGGCAGGCTCACCTATAATTTATTTGTTGCGGGTATCAGACAATTTGCCGACAGGGGTAATAACTGGAGTAAGAACAGGAGCAATAGTTGATGTACCAGCAGGAACAACAGATGGAATGACAATAGGCTTGTTGACAGTCTTAGGGGAAATCTCGGGGGAGAAGACCCTACTTCAGGTAACTTTGATGGTTCCGACAATGTTACCAATATCAGGATCAACCTCTTCGTCTTTCAAGTCTTGTTTGATGCCATGATAGTACACATCGGCACCATAATGCCAGGGGACAACTTTGTCTGAGACATACGGGACATGACCAGGAACAGTGATTATCAGCGGAGAAATTCTTGGAGTAGATGTAATCCCAACAGGTCTTCTCGAGGAGACCTTGGAAGGATTGGCGGAAATGGTTATAATGGCAATGTCTTCAGATGGAATAACGGGAACCAAAGTTTTCTCAAACAAATTTTATTTGTTGTCCATCAGGCGTTGAACACCTAACTTCAGCAAACGGGAACCAAAAGGTAGAAACGAACACATGTGGCAACCTTCACCACAACCCGAAAATAAACCTGCCAACAACAAATTCTTCTTCACAGTCATGAGAGGAATAGAAAGTTCATCCACCAAGGTCATAAACAAGTTGGTATCAACAACATTAATTCCACGACCGTGCTTAGGCATGGGAGCAGTTATGAAATTGGGCTTCTCCAGAGCATCGAACTCAATTTCCTTGGCTTTAATCAGATCTTGTACCTTATTCCTTAGAGCCCAGCAGTCACTGGTATCGTGGCCAGGACTCTCAGAATGATAGGCACACCGAGCATTTGGGTTATATTAGGGAGATGTAGTATTTGGATTCTTGGGAGTCTCTTTCAAGGTTGCCAAGTTGGATCTCACAAGATGGGGTAGAACTTCAGCCAATGTTATGTTGATTCGGGTAAACTACCGTTGTGGTCTTTCCATCTTTTGTTGATTGTTACATTGTGGATCAACTGCAGGCCTAGGTGTCATTACGACACTTACTGTCTGACGATGTTCAGCCCTGTTTTGGCCCTTCGAGCTATAGATGATACTCACTTCCTTCTTACCAACAAAAGGCTTCTTTACTGAGCTCGAAGAGGTCTCCTTCTGTATCTTGCTGCTCCGAATCCCAGCTTCTACTATTTCTCCAGTTAGAATCAGCTCAGTGAAACCAGGTGACGAGCTGCCGATCAAATGATTGAAAAATGGACCAGATAGCATCCCCAGAAACATATCAACCAACTCCCTATCAGACAACGGGGGTTGAACTCTTCCAGCCAAGTCTCTCTATTTATGTGCATAGTCTTTAAAGCCTTCACTTAAACCCATGGACATACTCTAGAGTTGAGTACGAGTAGGAGCAAGGTCGGTGTTGTATTGATACTGCTTGTAGAAAGCAGCAGCCAAATCTTCCTAATTTTGGACATTGGCTCCCTCCAGCTGGTAGAACCATTCAAGCTGAGTCCCTGACAGACTATCTTGAAAGAAATGAACCCACAAATTTCTATCAGCGGTGTGGGGCTGGATCTTTCTGACATACGAACAAAGATGGAGTTTTGGGAAGGACACCCCATCACACTTAGCAAAAATTGGAGCTTTGAACTTCTGCGGGATGACCACTCCCGAGACCAATCCCAATTCTTCAAAATCCAGTCCAGGTATCCTCTGAACTTCCATGGCACTCAAACGATCTTCCAACTGCTTGTATCTATCCTCAGTAGGATGATATTTCTCATCATTGTAGTCGGTATCATTTTCAAAAACTACACGACTGAGGTCCTTCTCCCCTGTCCCTTCTTCTTGATTCTCCCTTTCCCTAGATGAAGAGGTCAAATTGACTTGTCGCTTCAACCGCTCTCCAAACCTTTTGCCCATATTCAGAGTACGGGCAACCTTCTTCTTTCTATTTTTCTCTTTCAGGATGAGGGCTTTCAGATCCTCCTACCCTTTTTCCATAATTATGAACATTTGTTGGAACTGAGCGTTTTGTGCCTGCAGGTCCTTGATGCTTTATTTGGAAGACATTTTTGCTGAAGTAACAGCGAAGAAGATGAGAAACCTGTAATGGTACCTGTACATGCAATGTTATGAATGGGATGCGCATGCAATGATTTCAAAGACTTTGGGAAATTTAAATTTGCAAACCAAAATAAAACAAATACTTTATTAGCTGAATTCAAAGTTCAAATGCCTCTTAGGCGTTACAATTAAAAACAAATCTAAAACTAGAAAAGAAATCAAAATTCCCATGGATGCTTCCTGTGATCGGTGGATCTGGAACTGACTGTTTAACGCTGGTTCGCGAAATGTCGCGAAGCAAGAGTCGCCACCGTCTTTTATTTTCTCCAAATGGAAAGGACAAAAGCACAGAAAAATTCCTTAAAGAGATTGCTCTCGGTTCGGGAGGTAGGTTATAGAAAGGGAAGGTGTTAGCACCCTTTCTATCCATGGTTATCCATGGGCTCTTAGATACTTGCTCAATGTGTTTTCAAAAAGGTTTGTTTGCTTTTCAATGTGGGTTTAAAAAGTTTCTTTGAAAAATTCCAGTTCGACTCGTACGTCAGAGTGTTTGAAAAGTTTGCTTTGAAAGCTTTTGAAAATGTGTTGGTGTGAAAAGATTTCAGTTTGTTTTGAAGATTAGAGCAAGTATCCTTGAGAACCTACCTACCCTAAGGAATTCGTCTGTGTAGATGTCCTTAAAAGTAGTGCCATCCCACCATTGAGAGGTAGGTAGCACCACCGTTGGAGGTGTTCGGGTCAATTCGAGTTTAGGGGCATGGTGATCACCAGAGCAATGGGAAGACACCTTAGAAGCTACCCTCATGCCAGGTTCTCGGATCATGAGGACTTACTAAGACATCCTCTACTCGACGATCACCTTTCGAAAGGCAACAGTGAGGCGTACCCTAGGGGTGGTGTGTGCGAATTGTGTGTCATGTTTCAGTTATTTGTCTTGTCATGTTTGTTGTGTTCTACGCTTGATTTTAATTAAGACATTAATTCTTGCATGCATATTTGTTAACAGTTAATATTTGCGAGGAAGATAAATCTAAACTATTACAAATGGCGCGGGTCCACATCGCCAAAATTAAACCGGACCCGATTTAGCGGAAAATAAATAAAGCGAATAAATAAAAGTACGAGAAGTAAAGTTACATGGCTTCGGGAGATTTACATAATTACAATGAACGATAAAAATAAATCATGCGAAATTAAATGATTAAACAATGGGCGTTGGACCCGTTTGCAAAAAATTAAAAGTTAATGAGAATTAATTAAATAAAGAGGAATTAAAATTAAAATTAAGAAGAAATGTTTTTAGGATTTTTTATGTTTTTTATTTATTAAAAGAAAAAAGGAATTAATTGAAATTAAACTATAAAGCAAACCCTAATTCTAATGTTTTATTTATTATGAAAGAATTAAAATATAATCTAAATTAAACCCTAATTTATTTATGTACAACTTTTAATTTATGAAAACAACTAAATAATATTATTCTGAAAAAAAGAAAAATTAAAAGAAAAATCAAAAAAGATATTAAACCTAAATTCCATTTTTGGTGATTTTTATTAAAAAGATTAAAACTATAACCTAATTAACCTAAATTCATTATGTATTAATTTATTTACAAGAAAATAAATACAATAAATACTTTTATGTTTTTATCTTTTTTTCCTGATTTTTTTGTAATGTTTTTATATTTTGTTAAAAAAATAATTAATTAAATAGACAGTAATAAAAATAATAATTAAAACAAGAATAAAAATAAAAGTAGAAAGAAAATTAAATGCAAACCAGGGGGGTGTAGCCCCAGATTGTGAGGTACAGGCCTGGGAATTCTGGCCCAATTATTTGTGAGTTCGTTGACTTTTCCAGTTCGTATGCCAGCGTATTGACTTGGTCCTAGCATGTTCTTTGCATCGTGGTCGTTGATCTGGTTGTATAGGACGCGTGGATGGTCATGCTTTGAGGTCCATGGGATGTCTTAGACATTAGCGCTACACCTGATTTCAGATGGAAAAATAATATGGAATTTTACACAGACCTGGGAATCGAACCCAGGTCTTGGACTTGGCCAAGCGACACCTGCACCACTGAAGCACTTTGAATTCTTTTAATATACATTAATCAACAAATATTATAAGAAGAAAGCGTTAAGGACTTTGGAAATTCGCGCGAAATTTGAATCCGCCTATCATGCCTTGCCACGAGGTCTTCGTCCTCGTTCTTCCCTGAAACATAAATGTATGGCCACGGTTTTCTGGGCGTGGCTGAAGGGGTGATTGAAGAAAATAGCGAATAGCTCCCTTCTTAACATAAATTAAGCGCGAGGATGCATTTTTCTTCGTCTCCATGCCCTGAATACAACCATGGTGTTGGGAACATCCAATTTTGCCGTACCTGGAAACCCCTAATTCCAAAACTGAAAAACCCTAATGCTCGTTAATGGTGAAATCACGTGTATTGCACAAAAACGAAATTCATTGGCATGGTTAGCATCAGAACAAAACAACAATCATGAATCCACAAATAAAACTCAAGAAAGATGCTTAAATTATGATATGCGTTTAAGAATTTTTTGTTGTATAGTTACAGGTCTCGTTACCAATTCTTGAGGTCTGAGTTGATGCTAATGATTGGAATGTGTCCAGTAATTGCCACTGAAGCTTTTGGGATAGGTTTGGAAGCTTGAATCGACCTATAACCTTGAAATCAGATTTGAGTTTTTCAACCAATTTTTCAAGTTTGTTTGAGGTTTCTGAGCGCAGCTTGCAGTCTCTTTTGCTTAGGGTTGTGTTCCTGATCATATAGTGAGGCTTCTAGGTCAACAAAAACCAACAAAATCTCATGAATTCATTGTTTGAAGATTTGATTTGCTTAATATCTTTTCCAATCTTTTCCATGTGCATTTTGGTTCAAATCTGATCAATTCTCATCAAAACTTGCTTAATTAAGAAGTGCACGAAATATTGACCTTGGAATGTGCATAAAAAGATTTTTTTAGGTTAGGTTTATATTTTTCATGTATTAAAATGATTTAAATGAATATAAATTAATATAAATTCAAATAAATAATTAAAAAATATGAAAATACTTCCCTTTGGGCCTAATGGTCGTGCATAGGCTTGGCATGAAGAAACTTGGAAGAAAAATGGGCCCATTTGCATTTTTAGGTCATTTGAACCATTGTTGACTTTTCAAAATTCCCAAAAATTTCCCAACTTCCACCAGGCATAACTTGGTCAATTTTTAAGCTTTTCACATGTTCTTGGACATTTTGGAAAGGTCTTTGAGTCCTTTAACCAATGCCTTTGGTCCCATGTCATTTTGATTTACCAATCTCAAATTATGGCCTTTGACTTAAAGTCCCTTTTTTGTTGACTTTTGAAAATGACCTATAATGTTGAAATTGATAACTTTTTGTGAGAGCATTTCTTGGACTTGGAACATGAAGATGAATTGTAGGAAATGTCTTTCTCTTCAAAATGAGCTTTGGATGGAATTTTTCTGATAATCCATGTGAAAGTTATGCCCTGGTCAATTTCAGTTGACTTTTTCAACTGTCCAAATATAGCAACTTTTGCATCTTTGATGATTTCTGAGCCAAATTTTGAGAATCATGATCAAGCATTGATCAAATGATGTTTGTGGCTTCAAAATGATATATTGACAAAAAATTTGAACTTTTGACTGTCAAATGACCATTTTGCCCCTACAGTTGACTGTAGTGCAATCTAGGGTTTTGACTGTGCAATTTTGAACTGAATGCCTTGAAGCTTGACATGAGGATACTTGACCATCTTTGTAGGCATGTGAGACTTGATTGGGTCTTTGAAAAGTTCATTTGCTTGATCAGAACACAAACCCTAGTTTTGACTGTATAGGAGACAGTTGAGCTGCACAACCCTGGGGGAATTTTGTGACCTTGACTTGGTAATTTCTTGATGAATATGGGAGGGCAAATTTTGGGGTACAACAGTTGCCCCTGTTCAATCTTCTTAGACCTGAGGATGCAGATTGGCTGACGTGCCTTTCGTAATCCGAGGGTAGAAGATGATTGGACACTAGAGTGCCCAGAAATTTGCGCTCACATAGTAGCAATGATGATGAGGGAATGGGCTTATAGATGCCATTTGGATGTTGCTTGGATAGGATGATGGGCTTATAGATGCCATCTGGACGTTGATCGCGTAGGAGATTCCTTAGCGAGAACCTGCATACCTGCAAAACAGAAAAACAAGTACCTGACACGTCGCAGGAGCTGATTTTAGATGCTTGATATAGATATGTCCTGACTGGTTACAGGAGCTGGGTCTGGAGCTTCAAACGCTGATGAATGAACCAGGGATGGTTACTGCCTTAGCATGAATGGTAAGAGAATCCTGAATGATTTCAACCTCAACAACGCTCGTTGAGAAAATCTTGGTGAGAGTTACCATCTTCGTAGTGTCAGGAAGAGAACCAAAGGACATTATAATCTCAAAGGGAGTCACCTCACTCACCGTTGGAGAGGGAACTATAGGAAATTATAATCTGAAAGGAAATATCACCTCACTCGCCGTTGGAGAGGGAAACATCTTGAAAGGGAATTACCACCTCACTCGCCGTTGGAGAGGGGACCATAAGAGAATATTACCTCACGCTCATGCCGGAGAGGGAAACATCTGAAGAAGGAATTACCACCTCACTCGCCGTTGGAGAGGGGACCATAAGAGAATATCACCTCACGCTCATGCCGGAGAGGGAAACATCTGAAGAAGGAATTACCACCTCACTCGCCGTTGGAGAGGGGACCATCTAAAAAGGGATTACTACCTCATACACCGCTGGAGAGGGAACCATAGGGGACTGCTGAGTCTTTATCAGAAAAATCTGTTGGGCATCGATTTAGCTGGACTAGAGGAGGTCTTGAAATATCTTCAACTGGAATAAGTGACAGAATGTTGCCATATCTGGTTTACATCTGGACTATATCTGGACGGAGATCTGGAAGCAGCATCAGAACGTCACCATATCTGGATCATATCTGAAACTATATCTGAAGTATATCTGGAAGCAGTATCAGAACGTCACCATCTCTGGATCATATCCGAAACTATATCGAGAAGGAAATCTGGAAGCAGCATCAGAACGTCACCATCGCTGGGTTATATCCGAAACTATATCTAGAAGGAATCTGGAAGCAGCATCAGAACGTCACCATTGCTGGGTTTACATCTGAAACTATATCTAGAAGGAATCTGGAAGCAGCATCAGAACGTCACCATCGTTGGATCATATCCGAAACTATATCTAGAAGGAATTCTGGAAGCAGCATCAGAACGTCACCATCTCTGGATCATATCCGAAACTATATCTGAAGGAATTCTGGAAGCAGTATCAGAACGTCACCATCGCTGGGTTTACATCTGAAACTATATCTGAAGGACACCTGGAAGCAGTATCAGAACGTCACCATCGCTGGGTTTACATCTGAAACTATATCTGAAGGACACCTGGAAGCAGTATCAGAACATCACCATCGCTGGGTTTACATCTGAAACTATATCTGAAGGACACCTGGAAGCAGTATCAGAACGTCACCATCGCTGGGTTTACATCTGAAACTATATCGAGAAGGAAATCTGGAAGCAGCATCAGAACGTCACCATCGCTGGGTTTACATCTGAAACTATATCGAGAAGGAAATCTGGAAGCAGCATCAGAACGTCACCATCGCTGGGTTTACATCTGAAACTATATCTAGAAGGAAATCTGGAAGCAGCATCAGAACGTCACCATATCTGGATCATATCTGAAACTATATCTAGACAGAATTGCGATAGTTTGATAGTAGTCATTTTTGTATTGATCTTTTTCCTGAAAAGGTAGAACATAATTGTATGCAAAATCATGATGCATGAACTGTATGTTTTCAAGATCAATGAGATTCGTGTAATATGATGCATATGCATGCTATAATGATGTATGTGACGTTTTATGAATGTATGTTTTCGTCGTAGGAAAATAAATCCTTGACGGGTGCCGGGAAGTCGCATCCTGGGCTGATGTGGAAGAATAGCTTTTGCTTCCGCTGGGGATGATAGTTGCAAGTATACCGGTAGGAGAAGATAACTCCGTTGGGGAATAAACTTGGCGAATGGAGGATTCTGCGGGGAGAAAAAGATATTCTAGCGACCATGCTGGGAAGAAATACTCTGTGGGGAGATGCTTTTGCTGAATTGTTGAGGATGACTCGCTGAGGATACCTTGCTGTATTGGAAGTATGAATGGACTTCGCTGGGGATAGGAAGATTCTGTCGACGATGCTCTTTCCGTGTCTTTTGGCTGAGGATAACCCAGTTATATCCTGTTGAGGAAATAACTCTTTGAATAAAGCCGGGAGACGCGTTCGTGTTTTGTGAGGGGTAAGCTTTCGTAACTTACTGGGGATACGCTTACTGCTTGGGGATATGAATTCCAAATTTCCTGGGGAAGCTGGATTGGACTCTCCTGGGGAAGTATTGAACCGTATTGGTTATGTTCTTCGACGGGAGCTACCTTGATACCTTTGAACAATCCGATTGCTTAGACAACTCTTCATTGCCCCTGTTTCTAATGTAGAAGGCACCTGTGGGATGCTGATCATTGTTGAGGGTCAAACCTTCTTCAGGTAGGCAGATGGCAGGATATAGTCGTACGCTTTAATCCCTAACTTTTGCCTGGACCGCCCTTTCGGGTTTTCAGTCCACCGGGATACCCATTTTTTGCCCAAGCCGCCTTTTCAGGTTTTCGACTTGCCGGGTGTACAGATGTTTTTCATTTCATCCCTTCATTTTGCCCGAACCCTTTTGGTTCGCCGGGAAGCCCTAATTTTTGCCTAGGCATATCAGCCTAACGGGTCTTTGATTGTGCGTAGTATTTTTCCGACTATGTCCGTTCTCAGACAGTAGGGAGTTGCCCCTGTTTAGAAGTGTTTTGTCACCAGAAGATGTTTGATCAGGCGAGATTTGTTGTTGAAATGCCCCAAGTGACTCCGGCGGAGATTTGCCCCAGGCTGTTTGACCTTTGAGAGATTCTCTGAATCTTGACTGGATTGCCCCAGATGGTAGACCATGATCATGCCGTGCCCCTTGATTGGAAGCACTTTTGTTCACTAGGCATTCGTCGTGCGAATTTCTATGCTGTTCAAACAAAAAGTCATATGCAAACAAAGTTATGTTAAAAATGCAACGCTTATGTCTGTCTCGAAGATTTTGAAAATGCATTCCTCTTTTTTTTTCATAAAACAAGTGAATGTTTGTAAAACGTGATGTCAACTCCGTATTTACCGTAAGCCTTAAGGAGTCAGGATGCCTTTCGTAACAGTATGCTTTCGAACTAACCCATGCTTCAGCTAGGACTTTTAAGGGTTATAACATGGCCTGGTTCACGGTTTAAGAAACAAAGGATAAAGGCTCAAATTTTATTTGTACCCACCCGCTCTTCGTGATGTTCTCCAAACCTAAACTCAGTTGATCATACGTTAGACCTTGTTTGAGTCTTTGCTCTGATTTTCCAGTGATGGTTCGGATATTGATGATTTATTTTGAATGGGCAGTCATTCCTTTTGTTGAGGGTTTGTATGACCTCTTTCTTTTTGATTTTTGTTATCCCTTTCCTTTTTTGCCTGAACTGTTTCCTTTTTTTGGAATTACAGTCAGCGGGATGCCCCAGTTTTGTAAGTCTCCTTCATGGGTTTTGACTTAATGGGTTTTTTATTTTTTGAGATAATGACTGCCTTTCTTTATTGACTATTCGGAACCATCACTGTCTTCTTTTTTTTTCGTAAGAATCTCTTTGGTGCCATTTGTTGCACACTTGGATCAACTGAGAGAACTACCCTGCCCCAGGTTATGATAAAGGGTTTTAATTTTCGAAAAGAAAAACTCCTACTTCTTTGGCTCAGAGGGGTTGACGAGGGATTATCTTCCTTATTACTCCAGTGTTTAGGAATTGAAACAATGCCTGTACCTCATCAGCGGGGTCTGTTCAAAAGCATACTGTAAAGATCGTGGTATCATTTTCGTCATCCTCCCTCAAGAGGCTTAGAATTTTAGATCAAGAGTTGACATCAGAAAAAATATGAAAATAGTTTGCATATAGTGAATGCGAATATATTGATTCAAAAATAGACATAAGCGATGCATTAATGGAATAACAATGTTTTAACATGGATAAATGTTTAAACACAAGAAGATTGCAACTTGAACATTCGAATGAACAAAAATTTCTCAATCCTAGCCATGATTTGGCAAGGGAGCAGTGATTATGTTCGGAGTCTCAGGTACTTCAAACTGAATCTCTCCAGCGTCGATCATGTCTTGAATCTTGTTTTTGAGAGGCCAGCAGTTGTCCGTAGTATGCCCCGGGCTATCAGAATGGTATGCGCACCTATCATTGGGATGATAGTTAGGAGCAGAAGTGTTTGGATTCCGAAGAGGAGCCCTTAAGGTGATCAGCCCTGCCTTCAACATTTGTTGCAGGGCTTGATCCAATGACATGTTGAGTTTGGTGTACTGCCTTTTAGGCTTGTCTGGTTTGCTCTGATCAGCCTGTTGTTCTGGGCGAGGTCGTTGTTGGACCTGTGAAGTAATAGCAGCTTGGGGAGGCCCAGACCTTTGACTTCTTGGAAGTTGATTAATGACTGGGTCCCTGACTTGGGTTGGTTGCTTCATGTCTTGATGAAGCTGACTGATCATGGCCCTCAGCTCTCCTTGCTCCTGAGCTAAACCTTGAATGAGGGCCCTTTGCCCTAGCATCTGGGTTTTCAATGTGTCTACCTCGGCTTGTAGACGTTTCAGCCTTTCATCCTCAGCATTGTTCCTGACGAAGGTCCCCATGAGAAGTGTCCTTAGTTCCTCCTGCCCCTTGGATAGATTCAGAAGAATTTCCCCGAATCGAGTCTCTTGAGCCAGAAGATCCCTGTTGTCTGGTTGGAAGGCCATTGCTGAAATAAACAGCGAGAAGGGTAAGTGACCTGCAACAAAGATACATGTTATGTAATGATGTGTATGACATGCATGCAATGATTTCAAGGACCTCGCGGGGTAGACAGAGAAACTTTGTTAGCATTTGGAATTGGCAACTTGATTGAAGGAACTTCCTGGTGTAGAGAGCCCTTCTTCAAGGGTCAAAGGCTCACCATATCCAGTGGGTCATAGCCCCTGACACCCTTGGCTAGAGGAAAATAAATCCTCTTTGCCCCTGGCTAGATGTTTGATTTATCATGACCTGCATCACAAGCCCTTGAGATCCTTGAAACGGGTTAGGATGTATGCAATGGTATGCAATGGTATGATGTCATGCTATGCATGGGGTAATGTGAGTAACCCTGTTATGGGTCCAACTTAAGGACTGCAAACCAAAACCTGCAAGAAACTTAGGATACCCTGTCATGAGTCCCAGTTAAGGACTATAAATGAAACCTGCAAGAAACAAATGTCAGGTAACAAGCATGCAAATAGTCAAGTACGAAGGCACACAGGTCACACAAGAGAAGCCCTTAAAGTTTAGGCCAGCATGAGGTCTAGGTATTACCCTCTTGAAGTTGGTGGGTTCAACCTGTCCTAATCAAAGTAACCGGGTTCTAAGGTTCCCAATATCACGGGATTGCTTTCATTGTTCATCGTTTCGATTTAGCCACTGAACTGGCGACCGAAATATTCCAGGAAAGCAACCCTCAATTGAGTGTAGTATCGAGTATCAACCAACCTCGGACTGCACCAAAGTCAGTTATCTCACTACCCTAAAGAGGCCAAGATTGTTCAATTAAGGTTCCTAAGGTCTGTTGATGCTTCACGACACCGTGCGGAGGCCCCGTACTCTCCTTGACTGAACTCAAGGGTTACCGGTACACACCAAAGTGCCACATCAACGTAGCAGACTGTTTCAACCATGTCGGTATACCCCGCACAGTTCCCTCACAGCCTTGTTGCTACTTTCTAAGAAAGGTATCCCCCAGATCCGGGTTTAGGATCTATAGAACTCCCAAGCAACCCACAATTTAAAGCACACAAGGAAAACAATTGAAAACATAGTTATAAGCTAGCCCTAAGGTACACCTCACTTTATAAAGAATCCCCAACAGAGTCGCCAGTTCTGTGATCGGTGGATCTGGAACTGACTGTTTAACGCTGGTTCGCGAAATGTCGCGGAAGCAAGAGTCGCCACCGTCTTTTATTTTCTCCAAATGGAAAGGACAAAAGCACAGAAAAATTCCTTAAAGAGATTGCTCTCGGTTCGGGAGGTAGGTTATAGAAAGGGAAGGTGTTAGCACCCTTTCTATCCATGGTTATCCATGGGCTCTTAGATACTTGCTCAATGTGTTTTCAAAAAGGTTTGTTTGCTTTTCAATGTGGGTTTAAAAAGTTTCTTTGAAAAATTCCAGTTCGACTCGTACGTCAGAGTGTTTGAAAAGTTTGCTTTGAAAGCTTTTGAAAATGTGTTGGTGTGAAAAGATTTCAGTTTGTTTTGAAGATTAGAGCAAGTATCCTTGAGAACCTACCTACCCTAAGGAATTCGTCTGTGTAGATGTCCTTAAAAGTAGTGCCATCCCACCATTGAGAGGTAGGTAGCACCACCGTTGGAGGTGTTCGGGTCAATTCGAGTTTAGGGGCATGGTGATCACCAGAGCAATGGGAAGACACCTTAGAAGCTACCCTCATGCCAGGTTCTCGGATCATGAGGACTTACTAAGACATCCTCTACTCGACGATCACCTTTCGAAAGGCAACAGTGAGGCGTACCCTAGGGGTGGTGTGTGCGAATTGTGTGTCATGTTTCAGTTATTTGTCTTGTCATGTTTGTTGTGTTCTACGCTTGATTTTAATTAAGACATTAATTCTTGCATGCATATTTGTTAACAGTTAATATTTGCGAGGAAGATAAATCTAAACTATTACAAATGGCGCGGGTCCACATCGCCAAAATTAAACCGGACCCGATTTAGCGGAAAATAAATAAAGCGAATAAATAAAAGTACGAGAAGTAAAGTTACATGGCTTCGGGAGATTTACATAATTACAATGAACGATAAAAATAAATCATGCGAAATTAAATGATTAAACAATGGGCGTTGGACCCGTTTGCAAAAAATTAAAAGTTAATGAGAATTAATTAAATAAAGAGGAATTAAAATTAAAATTAAGAAGAAATGTTTTTAGGATTTTTTATGTTTTTTATTTATTAAAAGAAAAAAGGAATTAATTGAAATTAAACTATAAAGCAAACCCTAATTCTAATGTTTTATTTATTATGAAAGAATTAAAATATAATCTAAATTAAACCCTAATTTATTTATGTACAACTTTTAATTTATGAAAACAACTAAATAATATTATTCTGAAAAAAAGAAAAATTAAAAGAAAAATCAAAAAAGATATTAAACCTAAATTCCATTTTTGGTGATTTTTATTAAAAAGATTAAAACTATAACCTAATTAACCTAAATTCATTATGTATTAATTTATTTACAAGAAAATAAATACAATAAATACTTTTATGTTTTTATCTTTTTTTCCTGATTTTTTTGTAATGTTTTTATATTTTGTTAAAAAAATAATTAATTAAATAGACAGTAATAAAAATAATAATTAAAACAAGAATAAAAATAAAAGTAGAAAGAAAATTAAATGCAGACCAGGGGGGTGTAGCCCCAGATTGTGAGGTACAGGCCTGGGAATTCTGGCCCAATTATTTGTGAGTTCGTTGACTTTTCCAGTTCGTATGCCAGCGTGTTGACTTGGTCCTAGCATGTTCTTTGCATCGTGGTCGTTGATCTGGTTGTATAGGACGCGTGGATGGTCATGCTTTGAGGTCCATGGGATGTCTTAGACATTAGCGCTACACCTGATTTCAGATGGAAAAATAATATGAAATTTTACACAGACCTGGGAATCGAACCCAGGTCTTGGACTTGGCCAAGCGACACCTGCACCACTGAAGCACTTTGAATTCTTTTAATATACATTAATCAACAAATATTATAAGAAGAAAGCGTTAAGGACTTTGGAAATTCGCGCGAAATTTGAATCCGCCTATCATGCCTTGCCACGAGGTCTTCGTCCTCGTTCTTCCCTGAAACATAAATGTATGGCCACGGTTTTCTGGGCGTGGCTGAAGGGGTGATTGAAGAAAATAGCGAATAGCTCCCTTCTTAACATAAATTAAGCGCGAGGATGCATTTTTCTTCGTCTCCATGCCCTGAATACAACCATGGTGTTGGGAACATCCAATTTTGCCGTACCTGGAAACCCCTAATTCCAAAACTGAAAAACCCTAATGCTCGTTAATGGTGAAATCACGTGTATTGCACAAAAACGAAATTCATTGGCATGGTTAGCATCAGAACAAAACAACAATCATGAATCCACAAATAAAACTCAAGAAAGATGCTTAAATTATGATATGCGTTTAAGAATTTTTTGTTGTATAGTTACAGGTCTCGTTACCAATTCTTGAGGTCTGAGTTGATGCTAATGATTGGAATGTGTCCAGTAATTGCCACTGAAGCTTTTGGGATAGGTTTGGAAGCTTGAATCGACCTATAACCTTGAAATCAGATTTGAGTTTTTCAACCAATTTTTCAAGTTTGTTTGAGGTTTCTGAGCGCAGCTTGCAGTCTCTTTTGCTTAGGGTTGTGTTCCTGATCATATAGTGAGGCTTCTAGGTCAACAAAAACCAACAAAATCTCATGAATTCATTGTTTGAAGATTTGATTTGCTTAATATCTTTTCCAATCTTTTCCATGTGCATTTTGGTTCAAATCTGATCAATTCTCATCAAAACTTGCTTAATTAAGAAGTGCACGAAATATTGACCTTGGAATGTGCATAAAAAGATTTTTTTAGGTTAGGTTTATATTTTTCATGTATTAAAATGATTTAAATGAATATAAATTAATATAAATTCAAATAAATAATTAAAAAATATGAAAATACTTCCCTTTGGGCCTAATGGTCGTGCATAGGCTTGGCATGAAGAAACTTGGAAGAAAAATGGGCCCATTTGCATTTTTAGGTCATTTGAACCATTGTTGACTTTTCAAAATTCCCAAAAATTTCCCAACTTCCACCAGGCATAACTTGGTCAATTTTTAAGCTTTTCACATGTTCTTGGACATTTTGGAAAGGTCTTTGAGTCCTTTAACCAATGCCTTTGGTCCCATGTCATTTTGATTTACCAATCTCAAATTATGGCCTTTGACTTAAAGTCCCTTTTTTGTTGACTTTTGAAAATGACCTATAATGTTGAAATTGATAACTTTTTGTGAGAGCATTTCTTGGACTTGGAACATGAAGATGAATTGTAGGAAATGTCTTTCTCTTCAAAATGAGCTTTGGATGGAATTTTTCTGATAATCCATGTGAAAGTTATGCCCTGGTCAATTTCAGTTGACTTTTTCAGCTGTCCAAATATAGCAACTTTTGCATCTTTGATGATTTCTGAGCCAAATTTTGAGAATCATGATCAAGCATTGATCAAATGATGTTTGTGGCTTCAAAATGATATATTGACCAAAAATTTGAACTTTTGACTGTCAAATGACCATTTTGCCCCTACAGTTGACTGTAGTGCAATCTAGGGTTTTGACTGTGCAATTTTGAACTGAATGCCTTGAAGCTTGACATGAGGATACTTGACCATCTTTGTAGGCATGTGAGACTTGATTGGGTCTTTGAAAAGTTCATTTGCTTGATCAGAACACAAACCCTAGTTTTGACTGTATAGGAGACAGTTGAGCTGCACAACCCTGGGGGAATTTTGTGACCTTGACTTGGTAATTTCTTGATGAATATGGGAGGGCAAATTTTGGGGTACAACACTTCCTTTTTGTGCCGAGATAATCATTGAGTCCTTTTTCCTCGTGGAGATGCTTTGTGATCTCTAAAACCTTCCTCTCCTGAGCATGGAACTGATCCCTATAAGTATCCCCAAGATCAGTGGGCATATAAGGATAGAGATACGTGTAAGGAATACCCCCTTCAATAGTGGGTTCCACAATCACTGGTAAAATGGTCACATAGGTTATTATAAGCTTTTGGGCGCGAGCTCGTATCCATTGGAAGTAAGGTTCCATAATGGAAGCCTTTGGCCCCAAAGCCTTGGCGCCAGATCTGTTTACCATGCCCCAAGCTTGTATGAACCTCCGGCGATACTCTTGAACATCATCCTCATAATTGAATACAATTCCTTTGATAAGTAACTCATGGGGACCATCTCTTCGAGCGTAACCAAATTGTCGCAGAGCTAAACAAGGATTGTAGGTTATACCCCCTCTGATACCAAGTAATGGGACATTAGGGTACTCCCTGCAGCGGTCAATAATAGCAGTGTTTTCCATAGCTCGGGAACACCAGAGAACATCCATGTGAGCGAGTTACAATATCCTTTGCGGCCAACCTAAACCTTTTTCATTCTTCAGTATGGACTTAGGGAGGTGAGAAATAAACCACCTCGACAGCAATGGCATGCAACACATAAGAACCCCTCTTCTCTTCATGGTACGAGTATGGAGAGCGTGCAAAATATCTCCGAGCAAGGTAGGCACAGGGTTACAGGAGAGGAAGATCTAAATAGCATTCACGTCTATGAATGAGTCCGGATTAGGGAATAGGACTAACCCATAGATTAGAAGAGCCAAGACCTCCTCAAAAGCATGAAAATCAATATCATCCCAAAACAGCTGGGCCTTGTCTATCAGGAACTTAGCTAGAAAACCCTTGACTTCGCTTCTCATTTCCCAATTGGATGCCACGTCATCCTGTTTCAGATGCAAAGCTGAGGCAATGACTTCTGGCTTAGGAACTTCTTCCAGACCTGTGAAAGGCAACTGTTCAAGAATGGGTATATCCAACAGCTGAGAGAATTCTTCCAAGGTAGGCACTAACTAATAGTCTGGAAATGTGAAGTAGTGGTGCTTGGGATCAAAGAACTGAAAGAGTACACTCATCATCTTTTCATCAAAATTTGAAGTAACCAGGTTGAGGAGTCGACCATGTCTTTTAGTGAACGCAGAAGTTTCAGAAACCCTTGATACTAGCTCTTTGAGTTGGGAAGGTATCTTCACAAAGATGATTCGGATAGTGTTTCTACGAATGGAAGCCATGATCTACAAAACAGAACAAAGATAAATTCCCTTGGTCATTGAAATGGTTAGTGCAATAAGAATGGATGTTATGTTATGATGCATGATGTTATGATAAACCACAGGTATAGCAAACACAGTCAAATCACACAAAGTCCTTAGGTTTAAGGCCTGCATGAGGTTAAAAGTCATACCCTCTTGAAGTTTAGTTGGTTTCAAACCTGTCTTAAAAAGTAACCGGGTTGTAAGGGATCTCAATATCACTGACCATCCTTTATCGGGCATTGTCCCAGCTCAAGCAATCTTTCCTTGCGGCCAAAATATCCCGAAAGTCTGATCTTAATGAGTGTAGCATCGAGCATCAACCAATCCTCAACTCTATACTGAGGTCGGATATCTCACTACTTTCTAATGGCCAAGTTTGTTCAACTAAGGTTCTAAGGCTCGTTAGTGCTTCACGACACCACACGGCGGCTCTGTATTCTCCTCATTTTCCCAAGAAGGATATCGGTACCAGCCAAAGTGCCACACCAACACAACCATCGCTTAAAGCATATTGGTCTACACCGTACAGTCTCCATGATCTATTGTTGTTTACCTAATAAGTGCCCCCAGATTCGGGTGTAGGATCTACAGTAACCCAAGCAATAACCCTTTAAGAATAAAGCAAACACACAAGAAAACAATTTTGAAATGACCTAGATCCTAAGGTAAACCCCATTTTATTTTTTAATTCCCCAGCAGAGTCTCCAGTTATGTGATACGGTGGAAGAACCGACAGTTGATACTGGTTTTCATTTTGTATTCGCAAATATGCGGTAAGCAAGAGTCGCCACTGACTTTTATTTCACCCAATCATGGAAAAGGAAAAAGAACAAAAAAAACCTTTTTTCGATATTTCTGAGTACGGGGGGGTAGATTATAGAAAGGGAAGGTGTTATCACCCTTTCTATCCATGGTTTTCCATGGGCTCTTAGGTACTTGCTCATCTTTTTTAAAATTGCTTGTGTATGTGCTTGTTTTGAATGAGGTTTTACTTCGTGATAACCCTTATATCAGTCCTCAAGGGTGTGACGAAGTTTGTTTTGAAAAAAAATTTTGAAAGGTGTTTGTGTGAAAAGTTTTGTTGAGCAAGTACTTAAGATTATACCTACTCGAAAAAAGGTTGTCTATTCTCACTTCCTTTAGATAACACTATCCTACTATCAAGGAGTAGGTAGCCCCTTCGTTGGAGTTTGTAAGGGACGTTCGAAGGGGACAAGTACAGTCACCAAAGTAATGGGTAGGAAACCTTAGTAGTAACCCTAGAGTGTTAAGATCTTTCCGAGGAAACATTTCCGAGGCAACATTTCTGACGCAACATTCGAATGGGACAGTTGATCTTTTAGACATGAGGGCAACTACTAAGATCTCCTATGCTTAAATGACTATTTTACCGAAGGCAACCGAAGTGAGGCAAACCCTAGGAGTGAATTATGTGCACGTGATTTTTTCAGTTAATTAGTCTTTGCACATTAAGTGAGCTACCGTTTTAATTTTCAAACATCTTTCCATACAATCTTATTAACCATGCATCTAACAGTTAAAGATTGCGTAAATTAAAAGTGCGAGAAAATAAACCTAGCTATTACAAGGCTTCAGGGAGGGGATTAATTACATAACCAAAATCGGGGGACAAAGCGATAAATGAAAAAACCTAGTTTAACTATTACAAACCATTGGCAGTTACAAAAATAATGAAAAATAAATAATTAAACGCGCGGCGAATTAAATACGAGGACGCTTAAAAAATAACCTAAAACCCTAATTGAGAGAAAAATATTTTTGTACATTTTTTATTTGAGAAAAGAATTTAATTGCATATTAATTAAACCCTAATTTCTAATTGTTTTTAATTATGAAAAAAATTAAATTAAATTAACCTAATTTTCTAATTAAATTAAAGTAAATATTTTATGAAAAAATGATCTTTGTGTGATTTTGTGATTTGTTGACTAATAAAAAAAGTAATTAATTTTTGTGGAAAAATAATTAAACAAAATAGTTAAATAAAGGAAATAAAAATAAGAAAGAATTGAAAATGGGCTAGTATCTTGTTAGCAAACTGGTGGTATGATTCTGAAATTGATGGGCCCAAGGTTGTTGGCCCAGCCTCCTGATCCAGTTGGATCATCTCTTGAGGGTCCATCATGCTCTGCACCTATATGAGCGTGGGATCTCCCTTGAGGATAGATCTAATGGCCAGATCTGGAGGATGCAAGGTTGACACCTAGGTATGAGGCATACTGAATGCTGTGTTGGAACGTTAGAAAAATATCCAAAATTGCCTGGACCTGGGATCGAACCCAGGTCTTCATACTCCCCACCAAGCGCTCTTACCACCGGGCCAATCTGCTTTGTTGTGCATAGAATGAAAACAAAATATAATATAACAAAATAAATGAGTTAGTGGGAAATGCGTGCGAGATTTCAAATGGTCCACTGATTGGCTGCCACCTATTCTTCTTCTCCAAGGCTCCGTCGTGTTAGCTATATACCTTTTACCTACAGTCGTGCATCTGTAGCTATAGCCCCTGCAACTTTCAAAATTCACAACACAAACGATAAATGATTTCTAACTATATAGGTCAATTCATTTTGATCTCGTGAACATCACGGTACCCTTCTTCTTGCCCAATTTAACCTGTAGGATAAACCCCTAAAATGAACACGTAAACCCTAACAATGGCAAAGGCACATATATGCGTCAAAACTTTAATCAAACCATTCAGTAAGCTTGCAAACATGTCAATGATCACAAATATGTCAATTAAATGTGCTAACAATGCAAGAATTACATTAATCGATTTTGAAAAAAATATGCAAACCGTATGAGTTGTAGCGTGCAATTCTGGATGCTTCAGGCCTTGCAAATGCTTGCTATATATTCAGTGAGTGCCTAGGGATATGACTTGATCTTTAGAAGCGCTTGAAACAGCCTATAGATCAAGATTGGATCTGCACTTTTCTTGGAAAAATTGGAACTTTTTTCTTCCTTTTCACGCCTGCCAACCCCATATTTTATGCTTTCTTCTTGTTCATTATATACCCTTGAGTGAATTAGGGTTGCAAAACAGATTGAATCTTGAAGTTTTGAGAAGATTTGATTTGGTTCTTTAGCCATATGTAAAGTTTCTAAATTGATCCAAATTATCCCATTTTTATACTAATCATGCTTGATTTTGATTTGGTCTTGATATCTCAGCATAATTTGATTGAGATCCTGTCCAAAAATCATATCAAAACATATCTTTGACATTATTTACCAGTTATTTGATTTAATTCAATTTTTAATAAATAAAAAATCAAAATAAAATAAATAATGAAGCAAATAACATGTTAGTGAACATTTGGGTCGTGGACCATGTTATAAGTGAGGTGGAAGCATAAAAAGTTAGGCCCATTTGGCAAAAAAATGTAATTTTGAGCCCATTTGACTTTTGGCAATTTAGCAAAAAAGGTCAATTTTGACAAGGCATGTCTCCTCCAATTTTAATACTAGAGAGGTGTTCTTGGACTTTTTAGAAATCTTAGGGTTTCCCATAAGCAACCCTTTTGGTCTCATTTCAATTGGGTCTTTCATGTTCATGTAAGAAGCTTTGACCCAAAAGGTGTTTTTGTTGACTTTTCAAAAGGACCTATAATGTAGAAATTCATATCTTTCGATGAGTGCATATTTTGAACTTGTGGGCTGAAGATGAATTATAGGGAGTTGCATCCTCTTCAAAATGAGCCTTGGATGGAAACTTTCTGATAAAGTATGTGGAAGTTATGCTTGGTCAAAGTTTGGTTGACTTCTCCTAAGAAACCCTAATTTAACAACTTTTGAGTTTTGATGAATTTAGGGAATTCCTTGAAGAATCATGTTCAACCCTTGATAAAATGATGGACATAACTTCAAAATGTTGAGGTTGACCAAAAATATTGAAGTTTGACAGTATGTGGGCCACAATTGACTTTTGACCTAATATGGTCGATTCTCAAGCATCTGAGCAGGTGACTGAGCAAAATTCTTGTGCAGTGCTTGAAATTTGACATGGAGGGTCTTGAGAACATATTAGGACCACGGATATCATATGAGGTCTTTGGAGTTCACCTATCTTGATGAAAATGGAAACCCTAATTTGAGGCACATTGCCTTAGGAGAGAGTTTGTCTGGTCAACTCTTGGGCAAACTTTAGCAAATTGAGGATCTCTACGAGTATGTATTGAGTAAAAATGAGAGGGGATATTTTGGGGTACCACGCTACCCACAATCATGAGAAAGGAGAATTTGCATCATATTAAAGTGGAGGATATGGCTTGGATTTTAAAATCAACAAAGCCTCACTCAACACCCAAGTGGAAAATATCTCACTTCATTTCACATTGTAGAAGTATAGTTATTTGCATCACTATAAGGATTGACAAGAGTCTAATCTTTTGCGAAAAGTTTAAAGTAAAAAAGCCAAAGTGGAAAAATGGTTTTAAATGAGATTGATTGACTTTTAGTCTTCTCACAAAAAATGTCAAGGTATTATGAAGTTGATTTGAAGTTTATTTATGAAAAGATTTTGAAAATGCATGGACCTAAGTCCAAGTTTATTATGAAAATGGTTCAAGTTTCAAAACAAGAAGAGTTTTCAAAAGGAGGAAGAAGATTTTTGAAATTAAAGAAGATGGGAGGAGAAGAAGGGACTATCCTAAAGCATAAGGTAAAAACTGGGGATAAGAACCATCTAATCAACAAGAAGCCAATACTTGACATTATGAGTCAAGATAGAATTATCATTCTTTAGATTGAAACTAAGCAAGCAAAGATACTAGACCTCTTGAGAGAATCAAACTTCAAGTGTATTAAGTTTTCACAAAAATTGGGTAGAGTAGCGGCTGTATACGGGTGAATTCCATATATCAAACAAAGTATGTAATCACAATAACATGCATACAAAACAAACAAACAACCCAATGTCTTGAGGTAAACCTCAAGAACTCCAGACAAAATATCAATTAAGGCCACAAGGTCTCCAACATAGGCCAAGGTTTCTAATCCTAAGTCCAAGAGGTCCAAAGCTCCATAATACCAAGGATAGTAACCAAATAGTCCAAATATCATTAAAGGTTTTTATGGTTCATGTTGATTATTAGGTGTCTTAGAAGAGAAAAGAAAAGCTCAATGGAGCAAAAATGAAAATGACAAGAAAGTAAATGCTCAAGTGAACAAAATAAAAATGGAATAAAATATAATGCTTAAAGTAAATTGTACATAAAGCATAAAAAATAAAAGCATAAAGTAAAAACAATTTAATAATTAGTGGTTAATTGGATGACCATCTTGAAACTTATATTTGGAACTCATTAGAGGATTGGTAGAACAAAAGCCTCCACACAACAAGTTACATTTGCTTTTTGTCAAGTATATCATCCATTTGGAATCCTCAAAGGTAACATGTAATGATCAAGGATGTTTAAGTGATCCCCGTTGACCAAAATTGATGAAGATCCATTAGAGGATTGGTATAACCAAAGCCTCCACACAATGAATCTCAAGGTTCTTGGATCAAAGAGATCAAATTAACATACTTGGGTTTGCAAACATAGGTTTGGGCCACGAATGATCATTTATTCGAATCGGGACAAAATTTAGCGCTATGTTAAGCAATCCTAAGTGGACTTATATATAAGTCGCACCTATTTTGAGGCCGGTCAATAGCAATCTATGCACCATTTGTTTTGAGACATGATATAGAGATCATGCTACAATAAAACTTAGTACAATAAGAAAGGGATGACATGAAGAGGGGTGGGAAAGAATATAATCCACATTTGAATTAAAATATAATCAAACTATTATTAAAATCGTTAATCCATTTTTGTGGAGTTAGGCTCAACACCGTGGATCCAATGATGTTAATAAATTTCATGATAAAAAATTTAACCAAAGATCAACCAGAAAATAATCACAAAATAATATTGCATTTAATATATACATTAAAAAGGTTTTAGAAATGTTTTAAAATAGAAATAAGAAAGAAAAATACCAACTATGTTCAAACTAATCAAGAAATATTAAGTAAGACCATAGAAAAATCAAAAATGAACTCAAGTATTTTTATAAAAAATTTGGTAATTTTTTAAGGTCGGAAACTATTTTTAAAATTAAAAGAAATGAGTGAAATAAACCAAAAATGATAAAAAAAATAACAAATTCAGAGATAAAAAATAAATGAGGTCACTAATATTTGTGACAATATCATTGGACCATTCCATATTTTTTTCAGAATTAAAAAATGCATAAAATTATTTTTAAACATTTAAAACAATTCAAATAAAGTGAAAAATTATAAAAAATATCAAAACACAAAATAAAATTGTGAAAAAATAAAAATCAGAAAGAGAAAAATAAAAAATATTTTTCATAATTTTTTCAGATTTTTTGGACTAAAATTGAATTTCTATGATTTTTTGAAGTTTAAAACAAGTAAAATAAAAATCAGAAAATAAAATATCAAACCAAAAAAATATGGGCCATCTAATCAATATCAAAACGGGTTAGTAAACAAATCAAGTGGACCTGATGCATTGTGCATGTTATGGACTTTAGTGAATAAAGCATTGAATCATTAATTAAATCAGATTTCAAAAAAAAAAAACAGATGGCACGCCATCATTGGTTGGAAGATGACACGTTAGTCATATTCAACCTCTAGCCAATCCCAAAACTAGGTTGCTCAATATGTAAAATTAGAGCACGAGACCTATGACATTCGCTTCGTCTCTTCAAGACGAAGATAACCACACATTCACGACAAATTTATATAAACTGTAGCTCAAGCAATTTGGAAAGAAAGTTTTGAAAAGGGGTTTGAAATTTCATGGTCAAAATGTGTTTCGAGATAAAAGCAAGTGTTGCAACTAGAACCAGGCCAATGAGAGCTTCACAATTATATCAATGTTTTGAAGAATTGATGGAGAAATCTACCTATTGAAGTTGAGTTGCAAAGCTCTGAAACTGGACTTCTATGGATCAATATAGGTCACAATTCTTGAAGCTAATTGTATGGTTAGCTTCAGGGAAGATCAGGGATGGTGAATTGATGGAAAAATTGGATTGAAAAAGGCTTGAACACTGATTTTGAAGTTACAGAAAATTGAGTTATGGAGTAAGTTTAGCAGGGTGATTCTGGATGTTCAAGCTTGAGAAAATGAATGAGGGATGTCCCTCTATTTATAGGGGATCAAATGGAATGTTCAAGCGTGTGAAATGATGATGTTTGGAGGGAAATCGTATGAAGTTGCAAACAAGAAAGTGTGACTTCTATATTGATCAAAACAAATCCAAAATGTGCATTTTGCTATGCTAATCACTTATGGAAGTTAACTAAACATGTTTAGAAACAAAAACGTACATAAACAATGTGTTTATAAGCTAAATCAAGGATTTCAAATTCTGACTTTTGAAGAAACTTCACTTTCAAGTTACCAAGTTCAAATCAATGGCATTTTCAGCTCAAGGGGTCTTAGGGCATGATTCTTGATGCTTTAGAAAGATGAGGTTACAAGCTTCAAAATGGAAAAAGAATGGAACCAAATGGATGTTTGAGCTGAAAGTTGCAATGAGTCAAAGTTGGGAGAAAAAGGTTGACTTTCCATACTTATAAATAATTCAAGTTTTTCCTCAAAAGTGACCTATAATGTTTTGCATCCAAATATGGTCTTCCACTTGGAATTTGTTCTTGACCAAAAAATGTGGCATGAAATAGACCTCTTGAGTGACATTTTGAAACTTGAGCCATTCAAAATATCCAAAAATTAAGAGAGTTATGAATTGTTGAAGTTGGCAAAAAATCATGAAATGACCTATAATCATTTGTATCCTTAGGGAATCTTCCATCCATTTTATCACTTTACACATAAAAGAAGGAATAAAGTTCACATCCTTAATATCATTATGGAAAAAGAGTAGGCTCAAGGTGATAAAAATTGACCAAGTTATGATCATTTTAAGTCACACATGGAAAATTGGGGGTTCATCTGGAGGACTTGTAATCTTTCTTCAACATTAAGTTTCTTCCACATGAAAACTCCTTTAAAATTTTGAAGTTATTTGTTAATAACCCTTTGAAGAGAAGGATTTCTTTGGAATAACTCAAAAATACCAAAAGATAAGCAAGATATATTTCTTTGAAGTTCAAAACCATAGCTCCTATATCAAGAAAATGCTTTGAGGAACTTTGACAATTTTAAACAACTTTCTTGTACCAACACTTTTTCTTTGTAGATAGAAGTTGTAAAGGATGATAATGATAACTCATATCAACCAAAACCACTTCAATATCTTGAGAATTGAGAGAAATATGCACTTGTGACCAATAGGAACAAGGCCTTGTCCAATCATGATAACTTCTTCAATCAACCCCTTGTACTTTTGAATAAATCTTGACAAGTTTGGAATATGGTGAACCAAGATAAACCTTGCCATGCCATTTCTTAAAAAATAACTTCAATGGTGAGGTTTTAACTTCTCAATCTTTATTGACTAGGGAATGGAAATAAACTCATGAACCCTTGGATCAACTTGGTAAGCCTCATTTCCTTCTCCTACATTATGAACAAGTAAGACAAACCAAAATTGCATTTTATTAATTAAAAGGAAAGTAAAAACAAATCATGCATGATCAAAAAAGAAAAACAAGTCAAGGTGCTTAGTGATTGCTCAAAGAGCAAAGCTAAAGATAGGGAGGAGAACCAAAAGCCTTAATGTGACCTTGTTGTGATTGAATCAATATGGTATGATGAAGGGAACTTATGGGGGGAAATTGGGGTACAACAGTTAAGTCATTATGTTTGGTTTATGGACATTGTTGATTATAGGTCTTATGACCAATGTTGTGTTATTTTGTGTTGATCGATGAATGTGTTGTTGTTGCGAGATATCATTGAGTATATGTGGAATTCGCTATTGATAATGTGATTATGAATTATTTTTGTGGGTAGCCTTATAATGTGAATCCTAGTGAATATATAATGAATATGTTGTTGCCATGAATTGTTGTTGATTACGTTGATGACGTTTGTAGGCCTATGGCCAGTGAAGTAGTTATATAGGTGTATGCCTCGTGAAGTGTTTAATGATGATGTTGTATGTGTTGTACATTCATACATTTGCATTTGTGAAGGCCTGTATTGGCGGATTGTGAAGGCCTGTATTGGCGGATATTGTGAAGGCCTGTATTGGCGGATTTTGTGAAGGCTTGTATTGGCAAAATGATTTGTGAAGAAGGCTTATGCCTTGTGCCTCAAAATTACTTGCAAATGTTTATGTTGGGAGTTTTACTCCGATGGTACCACATGCATTCACATAGTTCCGAGTTGCATATTCAAGTCGTATATGTTGAATTATGGTGTTGATGATTTGTGAAGTGTTGAATTATTGTTGTATGAAGTGGTGATTTTTTATTTTTTACCTAATATAATATTTGTGATAACCCTATTTATATAGTTTGATATCTTACCCCTTCTGTTTGATTATTTCCCTTTGTTGGTAATGTGCAGGTAACCAATATGAGTAGCTGATAGCATTGTTAGTTCGATTTCGGTGTCATTTTCTCTGATACATAGTGTAGCAACTGGTTTCTTAATCAAAGTCACCACTATTAGTTTTTATCCTAGGGAAGGGATCCTAGCAGAAAAACCTAATTCGCAGACAGAGATTCCAGGTTTCAGACTCAATTAGATGAAAGGAAGGTGTTAGGCACCCTTCATCCACCTTGTTCACAAGTATATTAAGCTCTAGGTTTAGGTTTGGGGTAAACAAGGTTTTAAGTTTGAATTAGCAAGACTCGCCACAATTTTAGATCGCGTGCCTACGTATCCTCTTATGAGGAATCAGAGTCCCAATTCGTAGCTCGTATGGGTTGGTGTCTTTTAGGGGTTTGCAAACTTATTTTGAATTACTTCGCACTCGGTCGGGAGTAGTGATTGAGGAGATTTTGACTGGATGCACAATAAGTCAAAATTAGTTTGAAACCTATTTGCAAAAAGGTTGTTGATTAGCTTAGTTTTATTACGAAAAATAGTTTGAGATTTGTTTGAGTTTTTTAATTGTATTAGTTGCAAAAATTCTTAATTAATGCATAATATAAAAATATTTAATGCAATAATATAGAAAATATGTTGTACATGAGTTTTTTGAGAAAATAATTTATATGCTAATATAATAAATAGAAAACATATGGTAATAATAATATAAAAATTAATGAGTGAAATGATATATAAAAAATATAAAAAATATTAATGAAATTTAATACTACCCATAATAATAAATATTTATATCATAAGTAAATAAATAAGAAAAATAGAATTATATAAAAGAAAATATAAAAATAAGTAATTTCATAGGGGGTGCATTTTTAATTATGAAGTAAAAGTAGGGGGTGATAATAGTAATCTGGGTTATGCCCATAATGGTCCAACCAAGGAGGGATGTAACGTAAGTTTTGTCTTAGTAATTTGGGAAAAGGAGGATGTAAAAAATAAGGGGTAGGCCCAAACGCGGTTGAGAAGGAGTCCAGGGTGATTGTATGTTACGTGGTGCATAGCCTTAGGGTGCGGCTTGGCCTTATGGCCGCCTGATTGAGACCTCATGGCTGTCAACGACGGAGCACGGTTATTATGATGAGTGCGCGGGTACAGGAAATCATCAGAAACAAACAAGTTTGCTCTTTGCGTTTTTTCTATTTTTTAAATTTCATTTCAAATTGTTCCTCTTTATCTCTTGCGCCACAGAACCCTCATCTTCTTCTCAAACTCGCCCCAAACCCTAACGTTCTTTCCGGCGGCGCCACCCCAAACAAACCCCTTTCTCGTTCGTGACCCCCTTTACACAAATTAATCTCTCGAATCCCTAAACAACCATAAGAACAATCAAATTAGGAAAAGCTAAGTGTTACCCTCTCGCGATGTTGGTTTCAGATCTGAATTTTCCTGTCTAATCTTTTCCTCCTTCCTTATTTTGCATAATTTGGCGTTGATTGAAAGCTTGAGGATGGTGGTGAACGGCGGAGCTTAGCGGTGGCTCGCGGTGGTTCAAGTGTGATTATGGTTTTCGATCTGGAAACTCCAATCGTCCTTCCTTTGGCCTTCAACGGAAAGGTCTCGGTTCTTGTTCAATTTTCCGTCCCAGAATCCTTCCTCTCATTTTCTGTCCAAGCTAGCCGCCTTCGCTCTGTTCTTGTTCTGTAAAGAGAATCGCCGTCCTCTTTTATGTATTTCCCTTTTCATTATTTATTACTTAGTCTTTTAGGGATTTTAGTTTTTCAGTCACAAATTGTTTTGATTTAGGGATTTAGTGAAATTAGGGATTGTAATTGATTCATTATTGATTGTAATTGGATTATGCCAGATTTGATTTGGATTTGTTTGTTGTCATACGCGCTTCTGCAATAAGCTTTGTACTATAATGAGATTTGATTTTAGTTGTAATATATTGGATTTGTTATTATGTAAGAAAGATTCAGTACAAATTTGCAATTTCTGGATTTGCTGTTATATCTGATTTTGTTACATAAAAGTTTTTTTGTAAAAACTAGGCTTGGATTAAAATGAAGATTTTATTATGATTGAATGTCTATTATGTAGATTTAGTTTAAGTTTAGTTTGTACAAAATCTTCTGTAATTTGTCAACGATACCAAAATTTTTGCGCAAATCTCTCCTGATTGGAACAGTCGGTGTTTTTCGGGCTTGCTAATATGGGCCCTGTGTTTGTTGAGCTGTATTGGGCCTAAGCAATTCGTTTCAAGCTTATATTCTAACACAACAAAAAACTTTAATAAACATGGGTATAATAACTTTTAATTAAAATACTCAAAAGGGCTTAATTACCAGTAAAACATGACGCCTGAATACTACTTGTTATATTCTAAATTTTTTTTTAATAATGATAGCAACTTTAGTACTTTTCTTTTAATTATGAACAAGAATTCAATTTTAAATGCATCAAGTTTTCTTCTAAACAAACTATTTACTTATTAAAAAACTATTAGACAATCCCTTTTTTTAAAAATAATACTCTCCTTTTTCAACATATCAAATGAGCCAAACCAAAAGACTTGGTTATTGATCAATACACCCCCCTTTTTTTACTTAATCAAAACACTTAAATATCTCTACTAAATTCAATTATCATTAGTAATTTTTTAATTTTAATAATAATAACTATCTAGTAGTTATTATTATGAAATAACTTTACACTTTCGAATTGCATGGACCATTGGTCAACATGCCACACGAATGAGTTTACGGATGCACGGGTCTTTCTGCCTTAGAAAGTCTCATTTTCGCGAGTTAAAATACACCCCCTAGTCTTAGGTAAATATGGGCCACCAGATATTGTTGTACCATCCTTAACTAAATATTTCTTCTATTTTAATCCCGAAAAATAAAAATCATTGAGGTAGGACAAATTTGGGGTACGACACGTAGCACTCGGGGGGAAATGAACGCTTGTCTTATTTTGTTGTTTATTTATTGAAACTTATGTTGTTATTTGAGGAGTTTATTGTATTTATGTTGTTTCATGATTCAAAATATGCTATGTCTTATTTAGATAATTATTATGAATCCGCTGCGTGATTAATCAAAGTTTGATTTATGTTATGAAGACTATATTCATGAGTTGTGTTCATTCCACTTCTTTAAGTGTTATGTATCTATTCTAAAAGCATGACAAATTTATGTGTTTTTGTTGAATATGTGACATCTTGATTATATTAGAAATTTTTAAACTCTGATTTTCCGATAATTACTTGGGGTAGAATTGGGGTGTTACAGTAGCACTAAGGACGAAAAATTTGGGGTATGATAATGTGATTTATTGTCATCTCTATGATTTTTTGGCCATTTTTGTGATGTTTTATCATCTCTCTCTATACTTGATGTATTGTCAACTTGATACGCGAATGCAGGACGTTTTGTCATCTCATTATTTGTATGATTGTTTTAACACCTCACCTTTGTATGATGTTTTGACCATCCATAATTCGATATTTTGTCATCTATAATTGATACTTGTTTCTTGATGTTTTGACATCTTTGTGTGTGATGTTTTGTCATCCCTCCCCCTTCTTTATTAGATTCTCATCTTGTATGCTCCGTATAGGATCTTTAGTTCACTCTTCTCTAAGTTTGATCTAAATAAACCTTAGGGTCTTTATCCATGCATAACAATATTAGGTAGATATTTCCCTCTCTTATCATCAACTATATGATCAATATTGCATGATAGCTTTAGGACTATTTTGCTGGTCTCTCCTTTAGACTTTTTCTTCCTTTTTGCATCACATTAAAACTAAAACTTATTTTTTCTTTCAAACTTATCAAAACACTCTAACTTTTCAAATCATTTTCTAGGTTAAAAAACACCAACCAATTCACATTCTCTTCCCATTTGTGGCTTTTGTTTTAAAACTTCTTTTTTCTGCTTGTGGCTTTTCTTTTAAAACTTTTTTCAAAGAGGGCATACTTCTTCAAGCATTGTTCATAAAAACACAAACAAATGGAAACTATGCAAGCCGAACTACGACGATCTGATTCCTTAAAAAGGATACGTAGGCATTAGGTCACGGGGCCTAAGCGAGCATAACTTTGTAAAATCTTCCTTCTTTTCCCCACATTTTCTTTCACATGCATTCCCTTTTAGCTTTTAAACTTTAGACATAGATTTTACACACCCTTAGATTATAACAAACATAAGTGGATCCTGTAGAGTACCACAGACATGTGGGATACTAATACCTTCCCCTCGTGTAACCGACTTCCTTACCCGATCTCTACGGTCGCAAGACCGTGATTTTACCCTTCAGATTTACTCGATGTTTATCTTTCCCTTTTAACGGGATAAAAAACGTTCGATGGCGACTTCATTGAGTTTATCTTCGATGATTTTTCAATTGTTTCACATGAGCCTCAATATTATGATTTCTGCTAACATAAGAAAACCTAATTGTTCCAAAACACGACTAATACTAAATCATCTTCGTCACTATCACACCGACTATGTTCCTAGAAGAAGAAGAAGTATGATTGTTACAATAACAACTATATCTTAATATCATAATTTTGACCAAACTCAATACTCTAACAAAGAAGAACTAAAATGTAAATTTAGAAAACTAAAAACTTAAAATATAACTAATTTAATTTAAAAGTAGTAAAATTTATCTATGGATACAAATTATTTACACATGTCATTTTATTATTGGTGTCATATCATCAGAGGTAGTTTATCTCCAATATCTAAGGGATGGTGCAAGAACTTAGCATATTCTTTTGGCAATAATGGAGAAGAATTTAATAATTTTGCTCGAATAACTTTATATAACTTTAATTATTTTTTATATTTAAATAGTTAAATCGGCCATGTAAATTAATGAATTATTGATTTTCATTTCAGTATTTTTTTTCTTAAAATAATTTTTAAATATTAAAAATATGTAAATTTTCCTACAAATTTTAATTTTAGGAACAAATACCAAAAAGTTTTTAATAATAATAATACAAAAACGAAAATAAAAAATTTGCTAAATGAGCGATTTATCTATTTAAGTCAATTTTCTAGCATATTTAAAAATATATATAATAAAAGAAAAAGTTACATGACTTAGCCCCCTTAAATATACAATCCCTGTCATAGTGGTGATGACTAGCTTACATGTTGCACATAGACCTAACGACTATACTAACATTATACATCATCAAAGTAAACAACTTCACTTATGCCTAATTAATTAAAATTGCTAAGATAGTGCATCCCTGAGCTATCTATATAAGTTGAGATTGACATTACATTATTCCATACGTAACTGGTCATGTTGAAAAATCAACAATTGTAGTGTTGACTTGTCCTATTCCAACTGTTCAATCGCTCCATTATCTATAAACATTTTATTTCTTTCGCTCCTAAATTTCTTTGTTTGTAATTCATTCACACATATTGCTTAAGTACTACTTATGAGAATAATCTTTCACACAAAAAGGTGTTGAAAAAATTACTTTAATTCTCTATCTAGGGGATATGTATTCTTTCTCCATCATTAGGCATCTTCCACATAAAATTCTCTTGAAACTTCTAAAGTGATCGGTTGATAATTCTTTAAAGAGTAGCATGTCTTTGTAATCACTCAAAAATATCAAAATATGAGCAAGATATAGCCCTTAGAAGTTCAAAACCCTAGCTCTTAGAGCACCAATATGACTTGGAAACCCCTTCCAATTTTGACAATATTCCTTGCACAATAACTCTTCCCATGTGAATAGAAGTTGTTGTAGATGATAATGAGAAACCATATTAACAAAAACCAACTCCAAATATTAAGAATTGTGAGAGTTATGCACTTGTGTCCAAGAAATCAAGAACTTGTCCAATTAGGTCAAACTTCTTCAATCAATTCTTGCACCTTTGGATTTTCTTTGACAAATTGAGGCATGATAAATCATAGTATAACTTGTCATAATATTACTTCAAAGTATCTTCAATGATGAAGCTTGAGTCTCAATGAAGCTTTATTGAAGAAGGAATATAAATAAACTCATGAACCTATAGATCAAACTGATGAAATGTGTTGTGCCCTTACCTATAATATCATCAATTATAGAAAACATTCATTACATTCATTAGTTAAAAATTAATCATTACAAAACATATATGAATCAAGGTGCTTGGTGATTCCTCATGAGCAAACTTAGAGATAGGGGGAAGAACTAAATCCAATTGTGATCTTGATATGATTGAGTTGATATGAGATAATAGAGGAATCTTAGGGGGGGAAATTGAGGTACAACACTAGGTAGGCTTAGTCATTTGTTCTTTTCCTCGAGTTTCATTAGTTGATTTAATAGCAGTGATACGAACTGGTGTAGCAACAGCCTTTGGAGAGATCTCTGGAGAAAAAACCCTTTCACTTCTGGTAACCTTACTAGTCCCAGCAATATTGCCAACATTGGGACCAGTAACTTAAATATTTTCATCTTCGACATCCAATGGTTCTTTTTTGATCCCATGGTAGTAGACAGCAGCTCCATAATTCCAAGGGATAGTCTTGTCAGAGGAATATGGAATTGGCCCAGGTGCGGTGATGATGAGAGGAGTAACCCTAGGCTCGATAGTAATTTTCACAGGATCCTTAGAAGTGATCCTTATAGAAGTAACAGAAATTGTAATCACGGGCGCGTCTTCAAGCTCTAGGTCTTGAGATATACTTTTACATAAGCTCTCCACAGGTGGAATATTCTCAAAGAAAATTACACGGTCATCCATGAAACGCTGAATACATCTTTTCAGCAGTACACAACCATTGGATTGGGACACGCAATAGTAGTAGTTTTCAATGCAACCCGGAAATAGACCAGCTTGCAATGACTTCTTCTTAACGATCATCAGAGTAGTAGTCAAGTCATTCACAACAGAGACATAAGAAACATCTTCAATAGCATTAATTCCCTTGTCATGATTAGGCATATGTGTGGTGATCACATTAGGAGTCTCAGGAGGATAAAATTCAATCTTCTTAGAGTCAATCATATCTTGAATTTTATTTTTCAACGTCCAACAACCGTTAGTGTCATGTCTAGGACTGTTAGAGTGGTATGCACACCTTGCATTAGGATTGTAACGGGGAGAGGAAGTATTGGGGTTCTAAGGAGGATCCTTCAATGTAATCATCTCTGCCTTCAACATGTGTTGCAGTGCTTGAGATAATAACATATTGATTCTTGTAAAATGTCTCTTGGGTGCATGTTTCCTACGTTGATTGTTCTATTTTTTTTGTTGCATTGGCATGGGATTAAAGATTAGAATTGCCCCACAAATTGGTTACAGTCACTCTTATTACGACCCTTCATATGTAGCCACCTGAATTTTACCACTTCTAATTCCATTCTCAACATGTTCCCCTGTCAATATCAGTTTAGTGAAACCAGTTGAAGAATTTCCAAGTAGGTAATTATAGGAAGGACTGTTAGCGTACTCATGAACATGTCAACAAATTCCCTATTATCCAAGGGAGGTTGAACTCTACCTGCAAGTTCTCTCCATTTCTATGCATACTCTTTAAAGCCTTCCCCATAACCCATGGACATAATCTGTAGTTGCATGTGGGTTGGTGCCAAATTAGGATTATATTGATAACGTGTATAGAAAGTTGCAGAAATCTTCCCAAGTATGGATATTTGTACCTTCGAGTTCATAATACCATTCTAATTGTATTCTAGATAGACTCTCTTGAAATAAGTGCAACCATAATTTCTTATCAGCAGTGTGTGGTTGAATTTTCCGAATATATGATCTCAACTATAGCTTCGGGCAAGAAACACCATCATACTTAGCAAAGGGAGGAGTTTTGAACTTAGGAGGAATGAAGACTCCTAAGACTAAACTCAATTCTTCAAAGTTCAAGCCAGACACCTTTTGGATCTCCATAGCTTTCAGACGCTCTTCTAACAGCTTACACTTCTCGTCAACAAGGGGGATATTGTTCATCCAAATAATCTTCTTCCTCTCCAGCAAAATATTTGTCAGAATCACGATTGCTTTTTTCAGTTTTAACATTCTTACCATCTTCATCCCGTTCATCATCTTCGTTCGATGGGATATTAAGATCTTATGCTTGCTTGACAGGACCTATGAACCTTTTCCCCATGTTAAAGATGATGATTGGTTTCTTTGTCTTCTTCTTTTTCTTGTTGACGAGCGCCTTCAGATCTTCTCTCCCCTTGTCTAAGTTTAAGAACATATCTTGAAACTGAGCATTCTGAGCATGGAGTTCTTTGACTGTCTGCTCGAGAGCTATTTCTACTGAAATAAACAGCGAGAAGATGAGAAACCTGTCTTGGAAACCTGTTATAAAATGATATGTATGGCATGTAGATGCACATGCAATGTTTTCAAGGACCTTGTGGGATTTAAATTTGTTAATAAAAAAGAAACAGAAACAGGGAATACTTATTAGTAAGTTCAAATTATAACTAAAGAGGGTTACGAAGAAACAAATTATGACTAAAGTCTCCCATGGACGCTTCCTTTTTGTGTTTACATATGAATTAAGGCTATGTTCTTCGTGAAGTCATTTTGTCAGCTCCAACACTTTCTTCTCACTAGCATAGAACTGAGTCTCGAAGGTGTCGCTTTCTTCTTTCAGTTGAATCCAAGACTTACGTAGCACTTCAAGTTCAGTAGGCGTATCTGGATGAAAGATGGTATGAGGAACACCTCCTTCAACAACAGGCTCCATGATTACTGGTATGACCATAGGATATTAAATTATAATATTTTGAGCATGAGATCGCACCCATCTGAGGTAGGGCTCCAAGGGGATGGAGTTTTTGTGTTCCAAAGTCTTTCTATCTATCTTATTCACCATTCCCTAAGCACGTATAAACCTTTGACGGTAACCTTGAGGATTATTCTCATAATCAAATACAATACCCTGAATAACATATCGCAAGGACCATCTCTTCAAGCATAACCGAATTGACATAGAGCTAGAGAAAGGTTGTAACTAATACTTCCCATTATTCCAAGGAGTGGAACATTAGGGAATTCCCCACAGTGGTCAATAATAATGATGTCCTCCTAAGATCGGGAACACCAATAGATATCTTAATGAGAGAGCAACATCATCCTTCGAAACCACCTCAAACCTTGTTCATTCTTCATCACTGATTGGGGAAGGTGCAAAATAAACCACCTAGATAGTAAAGGTATGGAACACATGAGAGTCATTCGCTTCCTCATAGTACGAGTGTGAAGAGAGTGCAAAATATCTCAAAGCAAAGTAGGCATAATATTATGAGTATGAAATATTTTGATGGTGTTCACATCTATGAGTTGGTCTGGATTAGGGAATAGTACCAAGTCAAGATCTCCTCAAAAGCATGAAAACTCATAGCATCTAGAAACAACTGATCCTTCTCTATTAGAAATTTAGCAAGAAGATCTTTAACTCCACTTCTTGTTTCCCAATTAGACAAAATGTCTGACCGCTTCAGATGTAGGGCTGCTGCAATGTCTTAAGGTTTTTGGAGCTTTCTCTAAACCGGTGAAGGGTGTCTGATCAAGTATAGGTACTTCGAGTAGCTTAGAGAACTCTTCCATTGTGGGTACCAAATGGTAATTTGGGAAGGTAAAATAGTGATGCTTAGGAGAAAAGAACTAGAACAGAACACTCATCATGTCTTCTTCGAAACCTGAGATGACCAAACTGAGTAGATAACCATGCCTTTTGGTGAATTTAGAATTTTCTGTAACCTTTGAGACTAACTCCTTAAGCTTGGAAGGTATCCTCACAAAGTTGATTTGGATTGTATTTCTGCGGGTGGAGTCCATAACCTGCAATAAGGAACAAAGATAATTCCCTAGGTCCTTGAAATGTTTAGTGAAGATGTTATGTTATGATGATATGGTGTTATGATGTTATGTTCATGTTTAAATAGGTAGAAAACTCAAACAAGTCACACAATAGCCTTAGGTTTAAAGACTTGCATGAAGTCCATAGATAAATATCATTCCCCATTGAAGTTAAGTTGGCTTAACCTTTCCCAAAATAATAATCGGGTTCTAAGAATCTCATATCACGGATATTTCTCACAGGCTTTATTTTAGCACGGAAACTAGCTTGCCACCAAAACATCCCGAAAGTCCAATCTCAATGAGTGTAGCCTCGAGTATCAACCAACTTCGGACTGCACCAAAGTCGGCTATCTCACTACTTTCTAATGGTTAAGATGGGTCAATTAAGGTTATAAAAGTAAGTTAGTGTTAATGACACCACGCGAAAGCCTAATATTATCCTTAACTGACTCAAGAAATATTAGTACAAACCAAAGTGTCACACTAGCTGTAGCTATCATGTTAACCATATCGGTCTATGTCGTACAGTCCTTATGATCTGTTTCTACTTACCTAAGGAATTCCTAGATATGGGTGTATGATCTTATAGTTGTTTAGGTATTGGCTTGCATTTTTGGTAAAACCCAAGTGTATGTGTGAATGTCATGACTGATGTCATAACATTCTAGTTTAGTTTGTACTGACTCATTAGGTACCTTTGCAGAAAAATATTGTAATTCAAGTACTGATGTTTATAAGTGTGTATCTGAGCATTTTGCAAAATGATCACATTTTGCTAAATCAGTAGACAGGTTTTCTCAGATGTCATAACAGATGTTATGACATCCTGTTCTGAACTAACAGGTTTGCAGGTTAGTTAATTCTGAGTTTTTTCAGGAAAACAACTCAGTCTTTCCAGAACAGAATCCTGCGTTTTCTGAGGGTTAACCTAGCTCAACCCTAACCTGGTTAATTAATTCCTGTGACCTAGTCTTAAGGTCAAACGGAATTAACCCTAGGTTTTTGTGGAAACCCTAACCGAAGTTGCAGCTGCTATATATTCAACAGAGCTGCTGTTTTGCAAAGTATCCCTTTTGATCAGAAGATCATTTGTAATCTGTATAGGTTCAATTATTGTACTCCAAGCAATTATCATTGTGATAAGTGACTTGGAATAGGTTTTTAATTGTAAGGGTTGTGTAGCACTCAAAGCTTTGAAGCAAGAGTGTTTGAATGTTCCTTGACTAAAGCTGTGAAGCAGAGTCAAGTTAGTTGTGCATCACTCAAAGCTGTGAAGCAAGAGTGGTTGTGTTACTTGATTAAAAAGCTGTGAAGCTTAATCAAGTGTGTGTTTTTGAAGAGTGTCTTCATCAAATCATTAGTCAAATTGTTTTATGTATCACTGCTGTGATTGAGGGGGAGTGAGTAGGAACTCAGGTTTAAGTTGTACTTAGATTGAAATTGCATTGGGTAGGTCTTAAGTGAAGGAGATAAACTGGTTGGTTTATTCCTGAATTAACATCTCTTATAGTGAATTTCCTCCCTGGCTTGGTAGCCCCCGGAGTAGGTGTTGTTGCACACTGAACTGGGTAAACAATTGACTGTGTTCTTTATTGTTTTTGTATTTACTGTCATATAGTAAGTCAGATACGGTGTCATAACATTGAACGTGACATTGAGTATCTGCAGCCAGAATTTCAATTGGCATCAGAGCAGGCACCCTGCCTGTATTACTGGGTGAGATCTAGGGATATCACTTTCTGGCACTATGGACAAAGAAGGAGTTTTTGGAAATAGACCACCCATTCTGGATGGAACTAATTATGACTACTGGAAACCTCGTATGATTGCCTTCCTAAAATCTCTGGACAAAAAGGCTTGGAGAGCTGCTGACAAAGGATGGATCCATCCCACCATAACTGAGAAAGATGGGACAATCAGTCTGAAGCCTGAGGAAGATTGGAGTAAAGAAGAAGATGAGTTAGCTCTGGGAAATTCCAAAGCTTTAAATGCCTTGTTCAATGGAATTGATAGAAACATCTTCAGACTAGTACATCAATATGAACTGGCCAAGGAAGTTTGGGACACTCTCAAAACTACTCATGAGGGCACTTCCAAAGTAAAAATGTCAAGGCTTCAGATGTTGACTACCAAGTTTGAGAATCTAAAAATGATGGAAGATGAAACCATTCATGAGTTTCACATGAACATCTTGGAGATTGCCAACACCTCAGGAGCACTGGGAGAAAAGATGTCAGAAGAAAAACTGGTGAGGAAGATTCTCAGATCCTTGCCTAAAAGATTTGCAATGAAGGTAACTGCCATAGAGGAAGCCCAGGACATCAGCAAGTTGAAAGTGGATGAACTTATTGGGTCTCTTCAGACTTTTGAGATGGGGATCACTGATAATGGTGACAAGAAGAACAAGAGCATAGCACTTGTATCCAACACTGATGTTGAAAACAAGGAGGATGAAGAAGAGAATATTTCAGAAGCTATTGCCATGCTTGGAAGACAGTTCAACAAGCTCATCAAAAGAATGGATCCAAAGTCAAGGTCTAATGTTCATAACATTCCCTCTGACATTAACAGTTCCAGCAGAAGACCAAGGTCAGAAGAAAAGGGAAACCAAGGCAGAGGTATTCAATGCCATGGATGTGAAGGATATGGACATATTCGAGCTGAATGTCCTACCTTTCTTAAGAAACAAAAGAAAGGAATGACTGTTACTTGGTCTGACTATGATTCAGAAAGTAATTCTGAAGAAGAATCTGCCAAACTAGTTACTGCTCTAACTAGTGTTTGTACTTCTGAAAGTGACACCAGTGATGAAGAAGTGACATTTGAAGAACTGGCTGATACCTACAAGAAATTGTGTATCAGAAGTGCTGAAGTCTGTGTACAGAATGAGAAACAATCAAAACTCATTATAAAGCTGGAAGCTGAAAAAAAGGGCAGATCTTGAAACTATAAGTCATCTAGAAGGAGAGGTTCAATTGCTGAACTCACAACTGAATCAAATGACAAAATCTGTCAAGATGTTGACCAATGGATCAGATAAATTGGAAGAGATTCTTCAAGTTGGACAAAATGTGGGAAACAAATCTGGTCTAGGATTTGTGGAAGCTAAGAAATCTGGTGCAGACAAGAAGATCAGGCATGTTAAACAATTGTCAAAGCAGATGTCTCAACACAACTCTCAACATCAGAAATACATGAAGAAAAAATACCAAAGATGGAGATGTCATCATTGTGGGAGGTATGGACACATAAAGCCCTTCTGCTTCAAATTGCATGGATACCCTAATCAAAACTCAGGTGCTAAACCTAAGCCAAAAAGGGCACCACATACTCCTCATTGGAAGAAAAAGGCTACTGCCCTGATAGCCCATACTTCCCTGAGAGTGTCTGCAAAGGAAGGCTGGTACTTTGACAGTGGATGTTCCAGACACATGACAGGAATCAAAAATCTCCTAGCTAATGTTAAGCCTCACACCACCAGTTTTGTGACCTTTGGAGATGGTGCTAAAAGTGAAGTCAAAGGAGTTGGTAATTTGGACTGCACTGGAGTTCCAAGTCTGAATAAAGTACTGCTGGTAGAAGGGTTGACTGCTAATCTCATTAGCATCAGTCAATTATGTGATCTAGGATTCAAGGTCAACTTCTCAAAATCTGAATGTCTAGTAACTAATGAAAAACTAGAAGTTCTAATGAGAGGAATCAGATCCAAAGATAACTGCTACTTGTGGCAGCCTGAGAACACTGATATCTCCACTATGTGTCGAATTACCAAAGAAGAAAAAGAGATGAAACTGTGGCAGCATAAGCTTGGTCCTCTTCATCTAAGAAGAATGAAAAGAGCTATTTCTATGGAAGCAGTCAGAAGAACTCCAAAACTACAGGTTGATAATGTCTGTGATGTGGCAAATAAACTTGAAGAAGGATGTGTTGTCAGAACCATAAGTTATCTTGACAAGGATGTTGGAAATAACAAGTCTAATAAATTCTGTTTTCCTGAAGAAATGAGACTTGAAGTCTCCTCTCCTATAACTCTCCATCAAAATGGACTGGACAAAAAGAAAATCAGTCAAGAATCAACCAGAACTGTGATTCATATCAAAAGAATGCCTTCCCAACTCTGTGCGGAAATAGTTGCTGCTAGGAAAAACTGTTCTCAAAATATCTGGCCAAAACAGATGCTCATTGAGTATGATGTCTCACAAGATGTTGTGACATTGTGTTGTGACAATCTGAATACAATCAATATTTCCTTGAACCCTATTCAGCATAACAGGAACAAGCACATTGACTCTATAGAGAAGAAGTCATTTAAACTGGAACATAGTTTCTTTAAGCTTCAGTTGACTGATTCTTCTACCAAGGCTCTTGTTGGAAATAAACTTGAAAATTTGAGGGGCAGGTTGGGTATTTACCAACATGAGAAATTATAGCAATTAATTTTGCTTAAAACAAAGGTTGAAGGAGTTAATTTTATTAAGTCTATCTTTAGTGGGTTAATCATATGCTTTCCCAATTCTTTCAAAATCCTTAAGAAGTTGAAAAGACTCCCTTTTGCCTCCTACCTCTCTCGTCCTTGCAACCTGTTTCCTCCTCTCAAGCAAAGATTTTTCTCAAATTGCTACCGTTACTCAAAGTCAATCAAAATGTCTCAGACATCGTCTTCAACCAAGGCGACTTCATCATCCTCATCATCTTCATCATCTGACCAAGACTCTAGAGCAATCACCACATGCATAGAATCTGAAGTTCTTGAGGTCACTCCTCTCAGAGAGATGGCAACTGACCCAGCCAAAGTCAAAAATCTAAGAACGAGACATGCAGGAAGAGCTCAAGCTACAACCTCTGGTAATTCTTCTCATCCTTCTTCTTATGTACCAAATAGAGAAGGAACAGTTCAAGTTCATCAAGCTATTGCTAGGCTTGTTACTAGTATACTGAGCGGAAACCAACCTGTACCGGGGATTTCTGTCCCTTTAAATCAATCAGAAATCCCAAATGTGGAAGTTTCTGAGAATGTAGATGTCACTGAGAATGTTGTGACACAAAAAGACAACATTCAGAACACTTCAGGAAAGGCTGCTGATCCACCTATCATTGATGTGGATGAGGATTACTCAGATAATGATCTGATTGCTAATGTGAACCCTAGCATAGCTAGGAGATTGATGAAAAGAAAGAGTAGTCAGAATGATAAACCTGCTGCTAAGAAATCCAAGGCTGAAGGCATGGCTGAGAAAAGTATTCAGACAAAAGGGAAGAAGGCCCAGGTGCATACTGCTAGACAACCAATCTCTAAGAAGAGAAAAGAACCTAAATCTTCTGATTCTGATGAGGAATCAGAATTTGAGATTGATATTGAAGAAACTCCTATCAGAAGGAAGCTCCCCTCCAGAAAAATTTCTAGAGTACCTGAAGTCCCAACAGACAACATCTCCTTTCATCATCCTAACAATGCAAACAGATGGAAGTATGTTTGCTTAAAAAGAATAGCCTTAGAAAGAGAACTCAACAATGATGCCTTGGAGTGCAAAGAAATCATGGACCTGATCAAGAATGCTGGACTGATGAAGACAGTGACAAAATTTAACAAGTGTTATGAAAATCTTGTCAAGGAGTTTGTAGTGAACTTGTCTAATGATTGTGCTGATGGAAGGTCAGCTGACTTTGAAAGTGTTTTTGTTAGAGGAAGAAGGGTCAAGTTCTCTCCATCAGAAATTAACAAATTTCTTGGAAGAACAAATGAGGATTGTCCTGATCTGGAGGTCACTGACAATGATGTTTGTCAAACCATCACAGCCAGGCAAGTGAAGTTTTGGCCCTTGAAAGGCAAGCTGAATGCCAGCAAACTCAGCATGAAATTTGCCATCCTGCATAAAATAGGTGCAGCCAACTGGGTGCCTACAAATCATAAATCAACTATCTCCACAGGATTGGGGAGATTTATTTATGCTGTGGGAACCAAGACTGCTTTTGACTATGGCAGGTACATCTTTGAACAAACCTTAAAGCATGCTGGTAGTTATGCTGTCAAAGGACCAATAGCCTTTCCCTCCCTCCTTTGTGGAATTATCCTTGCACAATACCCTGATATCCTTGTGGAAAGAGATACAGCCTGCAAAAGAGCTCCTGCCCTTGGCTTGCACTGCAAACTGTTTCAGGGATCTCATGCTCCAGATATTGTCATAACATCAGCTGAGACATCGTCTGTGAAGACCCAGTCCAAGACATCTGATGTCATAGCTGTTTTAAAAGAGACTTGCAAAGAGCTGGATGCTAGGAAAAAGACCCTAGAAATCCTAATTGCCAGGTGTTGGCTCCTAAATTCGACACCTTTGTTTTGTTGATGTCAGCCATTAAAGCTGAAGGATGTCTTCGACTGGCTAAGTCTATCGAAATGCCCGTCGAAAGATGGCAAAGTACTTAGAAGATTTCTTCCAAGGAAGAAGGCTGGTTGCCTTCGACGTCGAAGGAGTTTCTCGTCGAAGATGTCTCTTGACGAAAGTGTTCGATGGTTCAGAGTGGAGCAGTTTGAAATTCAAAGCTTTTGGAGGGAAAACGGTTTCCAGCAGTTACCACGTGCGAACGTGCAAGGATCTGGAGCGTCGAACGTGGAGAACGTGCCAAGTGGATTGATCTCGAAGCAGTGTAACTGCCCGACGGTTACTTGGGATGTTTTAGTATAAATAATAGTAGTCATGTAGTTTCTCGCGTGTGTTCACAATTCTATACAAAGTCACTCATATAGATTCGAGTACCCAGCGTGTGAGAAAGAATTGTTGAGAAATGTATGTGTGAAACACCAATTTTATTAATCAAAGTCATTTACTTTTCCAGAAATTTACTTGCTTTCTCCTTTACATTCTTGTCGAACCTTTTACTTTAAAGCCTTGTTTATTTTACCAAGTCTTTCCTTCATGCAATTTATTTAAAGCCTCTTTATTTAAAGCCTTATCCAATTTAATCAAACTTCAAAATCAACCTATGTCCTAGGATCAATCTGATCGATCCTGCGAGTAACCAAATAAGTAACCATTTGGAGGATCAACGGTTGTTTACCAAAACCCAAGGTAAACAAATTGGCACACCCGGTGGGACTGTGTGTTGATTGTTGAAAATAATCTCATCTTTTCGAGTTGTATGTTATTGAGAAGTGGTAGAATATACACTAACGATAACAATACTGCCAGAAGAAGGGAAGAGATGGCGAATCCGCCAAACAATAACGAAATCCCACAAACGAGTGTGGGAGCAACGGTTAGTATGACCGTAAGTGAAGCGACAAATGTTGGTTCGACACCAGCAGTATCGGTCACAACCACGGGGCCGATACCTTCGTTAACAGGCCCCAGGATACCTTTGGGAACCCCCCCACCAAGGGGAAATTTAGGCACAAGGCCTTTGGTTCACCCAGGATTTATTCCATTCTATGGTATGCCAACTTCTGAAGTGGCAAGCCTGACGAATGCTGCGTCCACTTTTTCAGACCCTTTTGTGAGTGCCTCTTCGCCACTCCAAGGCTCTGGAGTAGGCATGGCGAATAGAAATAGGACCCAACTCTTAGGAGGAACGTCCCAAGTAGCCCATGGCCTTACAAATGCCTCGACAGCAGTCCTGAGGCAACAGATGGACGAAAGCAACCATGATATGGTGCAAATGTTGGCACAAACTTTGAGTACAGTGCTAAACCCTCTAATACAAAACACTACTCAATCGAATCAGCAAGTGACAGCGCAAATGACGCGTTTGGCTGACTTCTTTGGAGTACCCCAACCTATTCGACAGCCCCAAAGGGCGCAAATAAGGGGAAACCAGGGGATATTTTTAGAGGAAGAAACCACCATTAACCAGGCTCAACAGCCTGTCGAAGAAAACCTTAGGGCACGATTGGAACAACTTGTCGAGGAACCTAGGGTAATAACCCCAGAGGTAAGGTTAGTTAACAGAAACCAAAATGCTGACGAAGTGGTTCAGCATATCCAATACCAAAACATGGGTTTGGAAAACAATCTGGCAACCATGATTGAAAGGATCATGACTCAGAATGGGATGAACATGGGCTTTCGAAGGCCCAACTTTACATCTCCATTGTCAGAATACGTGTTACAAACGGACTTACCTCCTAGATGCAAAGTCCCCAAATTTACTAAGTTCTCTGGGGACACGACAGAATCTACTGTCGAGCATGTGGCGAGGTATTTGATCGAAGCGGGCGACATTTCGAATAACGAAAACCTAAGGATCAAGTACTTCCCAAGTTCTTTAACCAAGAACGCTTTTACTTGGTTTACAACTCTCCCCCCCAATTCGATCCATCATTGGACCCAGTTGGAAAGATTGTTCCATGAACAATTCTACATGGGGCAAACCAAGATAAGCCTGAAAGAACTGGCCAGTGTGAAGAGACGTGTCACTGAACCTATAGACGAATATCTGAATAGGTTTAGGTTGCTCAAGGCGAGATGTTTTACACAAGTGCCAGAACATGAGTTGGTCGAAATAGCCGCAGGCGGTTTAGATTATTCCATTAGGAAGAAGCTAGACACCCAGTACCTAAGAGACATGGCCCAACTGGCCGACAGAGTTCGACAGGTAGAACGCCTCAAAGCTGAAAAAGCTAAGGCAACGAAAACTCACAAGAGAGAGAGGATAGCGTACGTTGAGATGGATGACGAAGATCTAGAATCCTTCGACGATACTTTAACTGTCGAAGAAGGAGAAGTCGATTTAGCAGAATTGAAACAAGGGCCACCATACTCTTGTAAACAGTTGGTCCCCTCAAATGGGAAAAATCCCATGGGTCCAGAAAGGACCAACGATAGGTTCCCAAAAAAGACTTATAGTTTTGACATCACAAAATGTGATGAAATATTCGATTTATTGGTTAAAGATGGCCAAATGATAGTACCCCCAGGGGTGAAACTGCCTCCTCTTGATCAAAGAAAGAAGAGAGGTTTTTGCAAATATCATAATTTTTTGGGCCATAAAACTTCTCAATGTTTTCTTTTCAGGAACCTTGTGCAAGACGCTATTGAAGAAGGGAGATTGAAGTTTGCTGACAAATCCCCCATGGCTGTCGACTCCAATCCATTGAAGGCTGAAGCCCACTATGCTGAACCCTCTGAGGTGAACGTGATAGAGGCAACCAGGATCCAGTCGAAGAAGCCAGGTATTACCATGGTCGAAGTCTCAAAGGACCACATCAACATGCCAATCTTTGGCAGTTTTTCTGGAAATTTATCCAGGAAGACAATTGAAGCTGTCCAGAAAGCGGTCGAAAACCCGAAGTCAGAGACCGCTGAAGCCCAAAAAACTGGATCAAAACCCAGTTCCCACTTGGCCACTGTTCAAGGCCAGACGGAGAATCTGGAGATACAAATGAAGTAGTTAACTCTTGCTAACAAAGATACAATGAATATCAACATGGTCGAACTTTCTGACCCAAAAGCATCAGAAGAGGCCATGAGGCAAGAACAGGCTAATAAGACTGCTTTCCCTCGGGAGAATGAAAACTTGGCAGATTTTCTACAAAGATGCCAGAAAAAGAAATCAGAGGTGATGCTGTGTCCAAGATGCAGTTCGATCTTTGATAAAAAAGCTGCTGAGCACATTCAAGGCGTAAGAGCAGCGAATAAGAGAAGGGAGAATGCTGACCTTCGACATGATCCCAGAAGAGGTGCTAACCAAGAAAAGAGGCCATTGACTTTTAGGCCTCCAACAAATGTGCCAGTAGACACTTGGTACAAAACCTCTGGCCGGAAAAGGCCAAGTGAGGAGAAATGGCATTCTTTCGAAGTGCCAAGAGGTTCCTCTTTGACTCAAAAGAAAGAGCCTCAAGTTGATGCACCTAAGGTTACACAAGTGTCCAGCAACTACAAAGGTAAAAATCCTATGTCTCGATCTCAATGGAGGAGATATCAAAGGAGACGAAAAGCTGAAAGGGAGGCTGCCAACGAACCTAAGGCAGAAACTAGTTCGAATGTTCCTCAAAGGAAACAAAGGAAACCTCTAGAGAGAGAGCCAGTGACCAACAAGCTAGTTTGGCCTAACCAAAGTGAAGTCGAAGACGAAGACGATGCTGAGTCTGACGATACTTTGGACATAATGGTGAATATCGTTTCAGTGCTGCCCAGAGAATTCAATCGACAGGTAGAAGTCGAAGCAAGTGACTGGGAAGTGGAGCAAGAAATGGCCAAACATAGGCCAGTGTGCTATTTTGTCATGGACAATGGTACTACTGAGGAACAAAATGGCTTCTTCGAGCCACCTACAGAGGCGATGAAAAATCACCTCAAGCCTTTATTCATAAGGGCTAAACTCGAAGAAACTACTGTGAATAAAATATTGGTCGATTGTGGGGCAACCATCAATATTATCCCTCACTCTATGCTAAGGAAAATTGGCAAAAGGGATGAGGACATTAAGCCTCACAACATGGTCTTGTCGAACTATGAGGGCGGCATAGGGACCACCATGGGAGTGATCCAGCTAGATATCAAAGTAGGGTCTATCCTTCGACCAACGATGTTCATGGTCATATCGGCCAAACCTAACTACAATCTTTTGTTGGGCCGTGAATGGATTCATGGTGTTGGCGTTGTGCCTTCATCGATGCACCAAAGGCTGCTGCTATGGCGTCCAGATGGGATGGTCGAAAACATAGAGGCAGATCAAAGCTACTACCTTGGCGAAGTGAATCACCTGGGTTTGGCAGATTTCGACAAGAACTTGGCTCACATAGGGCCATGTCCAACACCTGACTTCGACATGGCGCCAGCGCCAAACACCTTTTGTTCCCTATACCTGCATCCTGAGCATGGTTTCCAATGGGACAGAGAAGACTTGTCCCACATAGACTTCAGTGGGTTAACTGATATCCAACCAACTGGTTGGGGAAGTGAATTCAGTGATAATGACTGAGTCACAATCTTTGAAGCGAATTTCGGCTTATGTAGCCGAAACCAAGATGATAACGGCTCTCGAAGCCGAAGTAAAGTACATGGCCACACAGGCCAATGATCAACAATTGTCTGTTGTAGGCCCAGGAAAGGATTTCGATCCAAAACCTCTTGATATCATGCCAAAAGAAATGCAGGAACAGAGGCTCGACGCCATCTATGACGATGAGCCTTTGGGCTTCGAAAAGGACCCCTTGGCGAACAATATTAAAATGTTAGCACAAGACCCTTTAGAAGAAATCAACTTAGGCGAAGGATCAGAGAAAAGGCCAACTTACATCAGCGCCAAAATCGATCCAGAACTTAGGTTGGAAGTAATCCAATTGCTGAAAGAGTTTAAAGACTGTTTTGCATGGGATTATGACGAAATGCCTGGTCTCGATAGAGGATTGGTAGAACTTCAGTTGCCAATCAAACCTGGGAAGAAGCCAATCAAGCAAAATCCAAGGCGCTTCGCTCCAGAAATACTGTCGAAGATCAAAACGGAGGTCGAAAGACTTCTGAAATGCAAATTCATCCGTGTTACAAGGTATGTCGAATGGATTGCAAATATTGTGCCAGTAATTAAGAAAAATGGTACGTTAAGGGTGTGCATAGATTTCAGAGATTTGAATGCTGCCACCCCCAAAGATGAATATCCTATGCCTGTGGCGGAAATGCTAGTCAATTCTGCCGCTGGTTATGAATACCTGAGTATGCTTGATGGTTATTCAGGATATAATCAAATATTCATTGCTGAAGAGGATGTGTCGAAAACAGCTTTTCGATGCCCTGGGGCCTTAGGCACTTACGAATGGGTAGTGATGCCTTTTGGCCTAAAGAACGATGGGGCAACGTACCAGCGAGCAATGAATACTATCTTCCATGATTTTATTAACACGTTTATGCAAGTATATATTGATGATATTGTTATAAAATCTGTTTCCAGGAAGAATCATATTGACCACCTTCGACAATCATTCGAAAGAATGAGAGAACATGGTCTGAAGATGAACCCTTTGAAGTGTGCGTTCTGTGTGAAAGCTGGAGATTTCTTGGGCTTCGTTGTCCACAAGAAAGGAATCGAGATCAACCAGAACAAGACGAAGGCAATTCTGGAAGCGAAAGCGCCATCGAATAAGAAGGAATTGCAATCCCTCTTAGGCAAGATAAATTTCTTAAGGAGGTTTATATCTAATCTAAGTGGGAAAGCTCATGCCTTTTCACCCTTACTTCGACTGAATAAAGAGGGGTTCGAATGGGGGCAAGAGCAACAAGAAGCCTTCGACAAAATCAAAGGGTACCTCACTAAGCCACCTATTTTGGTGCCTCCTTGTAGCAATAGGAGTATGAGATTGTACATAGCTGCATCCGACAAAACTCTGGGAAGCATGTTAGCCCAAGAGGATGAGAATGGAGTCGAAAGACCCATTTATTACCTCAGTAGAGTTTTGAACGATGCAGAAACTAGATATAGCGAAGTTGAAAAATTGTGTCTATGTCTGTATTTTTCTTGTACAAAACTCAAGCAATATATAAAACCAGTTGATGTTTATGTTTCGTCTCATTTTGATGTTTTCAAATATATGTTGTCGAAACCTATCTTGCATAGTCGAATTGGCAAGTGGGCATTAGCATTAACTGAATACTCCTTGACCTTTATGCCTCTTAAGGCAGTAAAAGGACAAGTGGTTGCAGATTTCATAGTCGACCACTCAATTCAAGTCGAGGATATTATTTATGTGGAGATAGAGCCTTGGAAATTCTACTTCGATGGTTCCAGCCATAAAGATGGAACAGGGGTAGGAGTCTTGATTATTTCTCCAGATAAAATTCCAACAACATTCAAGTACAAAATATCAGGTTCTTGTTCGAACAATGAGGCTGAGTATGAAGCTCTAATTACTGGCCTTGAGATATTGTTGGAATTGGGGGCAACTCGAGTCGAAATAATGGGAGACTCAGAGTTAGTCATTAAGCAAGTCACAAAGGAATATAAATGCATAAGAGAAAATCTCATTATGTACTTTGTGATAGCAAATCGTTTATTGAAAAAAATTGAAGCGGTCAATATTCGACACATACCCAGAGTCGAAAATCAAATAGCCAATGACTTGGCACAAATTGCATCTGGGTATAAGATTTCAAAAACGAGATTACAAAGAGCAATCGAAGTTCGAGAAAAGATAAAAGAAACTTGTCTATCACCAACAGACTTGGAATCGACGAGACTAGGATATGCTGATCACAGTAACTTCGAGATTTCGTTCATTGATAATTTGTCAGAGCAAGATTGGAGGAAACCTATTGTGGACTATCTTCAAAATCCAGGAGCTTCGACAGAACGAAAAACAAAGTATAGGGCGTTGAGTTATGTACTCATGGGTAATGAGTTATTCAAGAAAACGCCTGAAGGGGTATTGCTAAAATGCTTAAGTGAAACTGAGGCATACGTAGCCCTTTCGACTACGCATGCTGGGGCATGTGGGGCTCACCAAGTAGGTCAAAAGATGAAATGGTTGTTGTTTCGACAAGGACTATATTGGCCCACTATGCTGAAAGATTGTGTTGAGTTCGCCAAAGGTTGCCAAGAGTGTCAAGTTCATACAGGCATCCAACATGTACCAGCAAGCGAACTTCACTCGATAGTGAAGCCTTGGCCTTTTAGAGGATGGGCGTTGGATCTCATTGGAGAGATTCGACCAGCATCATCAAAGAGTTAGAAATACATACTGGTAGGCATTGATTACTTTACTAAGTGGATCGAAGCTATCCCTTTAGTCAATGTAGACCAGGAAAATGTCATTGAATTTATTCAAAAGAACATTATTTTTAGATATGGAATCCCTGAGACAATAACAACTGATCAAGGGTCAGTTTTCACTGGTCGAAAGATGCAAGAATTTGCTCAGGAAACAGGTTTCAAACTCCTAACATCAACGCCTTATTATGCACAGGCGAACGGTCAAGTCGAAGCAGCTAACAAAGTGGTGATTGGCTTGATAAAGAAACATGTTGGGAAGAAACCAAAGAATTGGCATAAGACGTTAGACCAGATTCTGTGGGCTTGTCGAACGTCCCCAAAAGAAGCCACTGGTACAACACCGTATAGGCTAACTTTTGGCCATGATGCAGTGTTACCAGCAGAAATTTGTCTTCAATCTGCAAGGGTTCAGAGGCATTATGATATTCCTTCTGAAGTTTATTGGAACATGATTTTAGACGAACTGGTGGATTTAGACGAAGAGAGATTACGCGCTCTCGACCTACTCAGGCTTCAGAAGAAAAGAGTAGAAGACTCTTATAATAAAAAGGTAAAACCTAAGGTATTTTTGCCTGAAGAACTAGTTTGGAAAGTAATTCTTCCCATGGATCGAAGAGATCGAAGCATGGGGAAATGGTCACCCAAATGGGAAGGACCCTTCAGAGTTATCCAAACTTTTTCTGGTGGAGCCTATGAAGTCGAAGAGTTAGGAGGAGATAAAAGGCTTTTGAGAGTAAATGGCAAATATTTGAAAAAATATAAACCTATACTTCAAGAGGTAAAAATAAAATAATAAAAGAACAAGATTAAATTAACCATAAAAATGCCAAAATGGAAATTTTATAAATTTCAGCCAAGATGGCAAATGTTGTCGAATATAAATTACAAAATATGGTTACAAAAGAGAATCAATCAAAAAGGAAGAGAGTCCTTGAGTCGAATGTACTTGGCTTGCTGCAGCTCCAACCTTTTCGAACACCAGGCGTTCTCCTGCACTAGTTTGGCAATTTGAGCGTCGAGGCCTTGGGCCCTCTCAGCGAATTCCAGGCCTTGTTTGATTTCAGTTTGGCTCTCGGTGTCTGAGATGGTCGAAAGAAGTTCCTCCTTGCGTATAGTGTTGGCATTTATCTTCGCTTCTATCTCTGCGATTTGTGCCCGGAAGGAAGCATTCTCTCGATCAATGGCATCGACTTCTTCCTGCGTAGATGCTTTTTGTTTCGACAACTCTGCAATTCGAGAAGTCGTATCCGAGACACCAGTCCACGCAGAGGAGCTTTTGCCATACAACACCTCAAGCTGACTGTTAAACCCCCTTTGGCGCCTGTAATCTGCTGAGACTTGATCAATCATAGAGTGTAACTCCATGATCAAGCCTGAGACTTCTGGGGCTACAGCTAACAAGTCGACAGCGTTCAAGACATCCTTCAAACATGATGGAGCAGTGGGGTCCCCCTCTAAAGCCTTCATCAAGTCCCTCCTGAAGAACTGGGCCTTAACCTTCGCCAAAGCGTCATCGAGAGGAGAGGTTTCAGTAGACTTCCCCGACAGGGTAGGAATCTCCTGACTAGCATCAGACGAACTCTTGCTCTCGATGATTGCGTTGAGATAGCTAACAGGGTCAGTTTGTTTCAAGAGTTCTAAGTCCTCTTTTGACCTGTGCTTCGTGGAGGTAACCCTTGCAACAGTATTGTCTTGAGTTTGAGGCTGTGGAATGTTAGGTGCCTCGACTTGTTGCTCTTCGACTCGGACTGGGGCAGTACCAGCGTCGACTTGTGGCTCTTCGCTAGCGTCACCTTGGCGTTCTTCGCTAGCATCACCCTGGTGCCTTTCGCCAGCGTCATCTTGGTGCTCTTCGCTAGCGTCACCCTGGTGCCCTTCGCCAGTGTCACCTTGGTTATCTTCGCCAGCAACACCTTGATTTCCTTCGCCAGCATTGCCTTGGTCCCTTTCTTCATGATTCTCTTCTGACAGATCCACCACCTGAACCGCTTCTGGCTGTTGTTCCTCCACCAGAGGTTCCTCTGTTGGTTTTTCTACCGTTTCAGCATTGGCCTCATTCTCAGTATGGGCTTCGTCATTTCCCAAGCCTTTTTCCTGAGGCCTGCTAAGTTCAGCAGATTCCAGCGTTTCAGAGGTCCTTGGCGGAGAACTTTCAGTAGTGTCCTGAAAAAGGAAAGAAGACAAATCTTCAGAGATCGAAAGAGACACAATCGAATATGGGTATCTATACCTAAATTATAAAAAGGTCTAAGGGATTACCTGTGGATTAGCTTCAGCCCCAGGGCTGGAATTGTCGCTTTCGACAGGCTTGTTAAGAAGAATGTTTAGTTCCTCCTCAGTTGGCTCCTCGATGATCACTGGAGGTGGCCTAGGCTTTCTCCCAGCAACTTTTATTCTGATGGTTCGACCTTCAGGAGCAGGAGCAGGAACAGAAGCATCCTTCGTCAACTTTCGCCTCTTTAGAGGGGCAGGAGGAGAGTCACTTTCTTCATCACTCCCAGATTCGACCACCAGTGCTGGCCGTTTCTTGGGCGAAGGTGCCTAGAAAACCAATGGGAATTCGATTTAATAATTGCATCAAAAGTGAAAAGTCGAAAGCCAGGAAAAAATGATGAAAGTCTGGTTACCGATATAGAAGGCTTCTTCGAAGAGCCTTCCCCCTGTTGGTTGCTTGTGGTCTTCGCCGGCGCTGTAGTCTTCGCCGGCGGTGGAGGTTTTGTTGAAGGGCCTCCTCCCTGTTGGCCTTCTGTAGCCTTCTTGGCTACAAGCTTTCGAACAACTGAAAGCAAACAAAAAAGTTAACAGGCTAGTAGTCGAAAGAAAGACAAAAGTAATGTGAGAGCATGAACTTACATTTCTTTATTTTGTCCAACACAAGGACAAATGACTTCTGCAGCTCATCCATGAAGTCCTTCTCGTCGAAGAAGTACTCAGCATAATAGCTTTTCCACCACTCTTCGAAGGATGGTGAGCAAAGAAAATTGAGCTGATAGTCAAACAGCGAGAGAACTGTTCGACCAGCATATCTTTCGATATGCTTGATGGCAGCTTCTTCGGTGTAATCATTGCAGAAGTACAACATTGACTTCTCTCGTGGAAAAATCGGAGAAGGTAGGGTTTGGATAATACCAAACTGGCGAGATACCAGGTTTGGTTGGTATGCAATCAGACTCAAATGAGTCTTAGAGCTCCTGAATCGAAGAGGCATGATCCTTGGTGTAAGGAACGCCTCCCACAGTATTGTATGTTCGTCGACATTAGGACCACTCGACGCCCTTGGATGTGGCCTTGTGAACCATGCTGGGCCTACCTGCCGTCGAGCAAATGGAGCCATAGTTGAAACAAACTCCTTCCTTCGAGCAAACATTAGAACGAAGTTGGTGAAGGTTTGCTGAAACTCCAGTCCATCTTCCATAGGTGTCAGCAAAGCCAGCCTGGTTCCTTCGACGCGTCTGTTCGCTATCGCTGGAGCCTGCTCGTTTATCTGAACCTTCTTAGGCAAGAAAGATTCGAAAGTGGCATTGAGCCATAGTTGGAGCAGCCAAAAAGGCCCAGCAAGTAGCAAGCTGGCCCTGTTCTCGATAATTTTTAGAAGAGTTGCCCCATTGCTGATCGAATCATAGAGGCTAGCCAGAATCAGTTCTGCCAAACAGATGTTTTGGCGATGATGCAGTTGAGTAGCAAGAGTGACCATCTTTTTGGTCACCTGTAAAGACTTCGAGCAAAATACAAAGCGAGTCAGCCATAAGGCTAGAAACGCTATGTGTTCGACGTCCGACACAGCATCTGTCGACCTGTCATGATAATGGTTGATGAAAGTGGTGTATGTTGGTTTGGTCTCAGAGAAGCCAATTTGGTCCTCCGACATCTCCTCCGAATCGAAGTAATCCCCGGTGGGTCGAAGGCCAGTAATAGCGGCCAAATCGAAGAGTGTGGGGGTTAGCATCCCACAGGGAAGATGGAAAGTAAAGTGGGAGTAGTCCCAGAACAGCAGAGAAGCTATCAGCATCTCCGGAGAATAGTTCAAACCTGTCTTCGACAGCATCACTAGGTCGAAGATCCCCATATCCTTCCAGATCGAAGTTTGGTGCTTCTCCATCTTTACTAGCCAAGCAACGTAATCAGGGGTAAGGTTAGGGCAAGACCTGAAGGCCCTAACACCTCTGTTGAAGAAACGGAGGTCGATTTTTTCATGTGCAGGGTCTTCATTGTCTTCTGCGTCTTTCTTGGCACATGCGACCGGTTTGAGTTTCTCAACTACCGGGAAATAGCTCTTGATCTTCAGAGCCTCAGAGATACTTGGATACATGGGGCCAGACATTGCAAAGATCTGGTTGGAGTATCCAACCGGGATCATCAAGTGGCGTGAGTAGGCATCGCGAACGGCGATGTCAGAGGGTTCAGGAACCCTTCGTTTGCCTGTAGAATTTACTATCGGAGCAGTGACGAAAACCTTGGGTTTAGCATTTTCAGTTGGTGCGTTAGCACTAGGAGCAGTAGAACCAGATGCCATGGTTTAGTGTTGAGTTTGAAATGAGGTTGAAGACAAAGTGAAAGAGAAAGAGTGAGTTTCTGCAAAGATAACAAGCTTGTATGAAAACAGAGAAGTTTGAAAGGCTAGATGGCGTAAAAAGTCTCACAATGGGGTACTTGCTGCTATTTATAGTAGTGGGGAAAAATCCCCAATAACGAGGACATTAAATGCCATTTAATTATTGCAGGAGTTAGTGGGACGCGTGGCAGCCCCCTGTTGTTTTAGCCGTTCTGCAGAAATAGAGGGACGCAGCGTGCGTCCTCGTTTTTGAGAATTGTCATAATGACAAATTCTGAAATGACGTTTGGTACTGCACGCCGTACTGAAAGTGACGTCCTAGGTACGGAACAATGATGGTTTTCTTGGGATTGCCAATAGTTGGTAGAAAACAACAAAAAGTGCACAAGTTAATTTGTGACTAAGCGTGAAAAGACAGGTGTCGAATGGCGTTTCAAAGAATGCCTTTTTCTTTCAGAGTCGAAATAAGGCATTCTTGGGGGGCAATTTGTTGGCTCCTAAATTCGACACCTTTGTTTTGTTGATGTCAGCCATTAAAGCTGAAGGATGTCTTCGACTGGCTAAGTCTGTCGAAATGCCCGTCGAAAGATGGCAAAGTACTTAGAAGATTTCTTCCAAGGAAGAAGGCTGGTTGCCTTCGACGTTGAAGGAGTTTCTCGTCGAAGATGTCTCTTGACGAAAGTGTTCGATGGTTCAGAGTGGAGAAGTTTGAAATTCAAAGCTTTTGGAGGGAAAACGGTTTCCAGCAGTTACCACGTGCGAACGTGCAAGGATCTAGAGCGTCGAACGTGGAGAACGTGCCAAGTGGATTGATCTCGAAGCAGTGTAACTGCCCGACGGTTACTTGGGATGTTTTAGTATAAATAATAGTAGTCATGTAGTTTCTCGCGTGTGTTCACAATTCTATACAAAGTCACTCATATAGATTCGAGTACCCAGCGTGTGAGAAAGAATTGTTGAGAAATGTATGTGTGAAACACCAATTTTATTAATCAAAGTCATTTACTTTTCCAGAAATTTACTTGCTTTCTCCTTTACATTCTTGTCGAACCTTTTACTTTAAAGCCTTGTTTATTTTACCAAGTCTTTCCTTCATGCAATTTATTTAAAGCCTCTTTATTTAAAGCCTTATCCAATTTAATCAAACTTCAAAATCAACTTATGTCCTAGGATCAATCTGATCGATCCTGCGAGTAACCAAATAAGTAACCATTTGGAGGATCAGCGGTTGTTTACCAAAACTGCAAACTGTTTCAGGGATCTCATGCTCCAGATATTGTCATAACATCAGCTGAGACATCGTATGTGAAGACCCAGTCCAAGACATCTGATGTCATAGCTGTTTTCAAAGAGACTTGCAAAGAGCTGGATGCTAGGAAAAAGACCTTAGAAATCCTAATTGCCAGGCTAGAAAAGAAGGAAGCTGAAGAAAACAGAAGGGAAGAAGGTGTAGAAGCTGAAGGTCATCTCAACATTGAAGAAATTAGCTCCTCTGAGTCTGATGACAGTGCTTGAAGGTTGGTTGCTGTTTGGTGGTGTTGCTGGTTGGTGCTGATATCTGGTGGAGTTTGGAAGTGTGTTTAGAATTTGTTTTGTTGCTCTTATTATCTTTTTGGATAACTGTATAATCTTTATAAACATGTATCTTTGGCCCATTTGTGGCTAAAGAGGGGGAGAATATTTTGGTACTTAATATGTACTTGCTCAATTAGACATTCTATTTTTCTGCAGTCATTTATTTCTGCTGCTATCTATCTCTGATTGCTTAGGGTCTTTAGCCAAAAATCTGCCAAAGGGGGAGTTTGTAGTTGTTTAGGTATTGGCTTGCATTTTTGGTAAAACCCAAGTGTATGTGTGAATGTCATGACTGATGTCATAACATTCTAGTTTAGTTTGTACTGACTCATTAGGTACCTTTGCAGAAAAATATTGTAATTCAAGTACTGATGTTTATAAGTGTGTATCTGAGCATTTTGCAAAATGATCACATTTTGCTAAATCAGTAGACAGGTTTTCTCAGATGTCATAACAGATGTTATGACATCCTGTTCTGAACTAACAGGTTTGCAGGTTAGTTAATTCTGAGTTTTTTCAGGAAAACAACTCAGTCTTTCCAGAACAGAATCCTGCGTTTTCTGAGGGTTAACCTAGCTCAACCCTAACCTGGTTAATTAATTCATGTGACCTAGTCTTAAGGTCAAACGGAATTAACCCTAGGTTTTTGTGGAAACCCTAACCGAAGTTGCAGCTGCTATATATTCAACAGAGCTGCTGTTTTGCAAAGTATCCCTTTTGATCAGAAGATCGTTTGTAATCTGTATAGGTTCAATTATTGTACTCCAAGCAATTATCATTGTGATAAGTGACTTGGAATAGGTTTTTAATTGTAAGGGTTGTGTAGCACTCAAAGCTTTGAAGCAAGAGTGTTTGAATGTTCCTTGACTAAAGTTGTGAAGCAGAGTCAAGTTAGTTGTGCATCACTCAAAGCTGTGAAGCAAGAGTGGTTGTGTTACTTGATTACAAAGCTGTGAAGCTTAATCAAGTGTGTGTTTTTGAAGAGTGTCTTCATCAAATCATTAGTCAAATTGTTTTATGTATCACTGCTGTGATTGAGGGGGAGTGAGTAGGAACTCAGGTTTAAGTTGTACTTAGATTGAAATTGCATTGGGTAAGTCTTAAGTGAAGGAGATAAACTGGTTGGTTTATTCCTGAATTAACATCTCTTATAGTGAATTTCCTCCCTGGCTTGGTAGCCCCCAGAGTAGGTGTTGTTGCACACTGAACTGGGTAAACAATTGACTGTGTTCTTTATTGTTTTTGTATTTACTGTCATATAGTAAGTCAGATACGGTGTCATAACATTGAACGTGACATTGAGTATCTGTAGCCAGAATTTCAGATCTTACAAGAAATAATACCCAAACAAGCCCTTAAAGTAAATCAAACAATTCAAATAATCAAAGCAAGTAAAAGTGATCTAAACTTTAAGGTAATCCCTATTTCTCAAGTAGTTTTCTCCAACAGAGTCGCCAGTTCTATAATATGGTGGAGAACTGACTATTTTTGTTTTATTCAAATATGCGGATAGCAAGAGTCTCCACTGACTTTTCTTTTATCCAATATTTAGAAAAGGTAAAAATAACATGACAGAACTTTGATAGATTTTGAGTTCGGTGGGTAAGTTATGAAAAGGGAAGGTGTTAGAACCCTTTTCATCCGTAGTTATCTACGGGCTCTTAATTGCTTAACTCACTTTTAAAAACTTGCTTTGTGTGTGTGATTTGTTTGAAAATATTTTGAAATTCTAATGTAAGGCTAACTTTGTAACAATTCTTGTATCAGTCCTCAAGAATATATATAAAGTGTTTTTTTTTGAAATATTTGTTTGAAAATGATGTGCGAAAAATATTTTGAAAAGGTTGTGAACAACCGATTAAGAGTTCTTACCCACTAAGTATGGTCTTTCTTATTCTTTTCCTTCTCCTTTAGAGATAATACTATCCATACCATTAGTTGGTAGGTATCCCCATCTATTAAATGTGAAGGGACAAGCATAGGGTCATCGTATGGTCATCGAAGGAAACATGAAAGAATACTTTAGCAATTTGTATCGAAGGAACTATCATCACTTTATAGGCAACTCGGAGGGTCATCGAGGGACTGTGATCTTTATTCGAAGGGACTATGATGATTTTTTTTAGGGTCTTTTGCTAAAGTATCCCTACTTTTGAGGGATGTGACCAATATTCGTAAGGCAATAAGAGAGGATACTCTAGAGGTGCAAGTGTGAAGAGTGTATTGGTTTCAGTTACTTATCTTTAAGAATTAGGGTTTTCTACGTTTGTTTTTAGTCTTTCCATATAAAACCTAGTATTAATAGTTAAATGTGTATAGAAAAATAAAGTGCAGAATTTAAAGTCCTATGCTATTACATGGCTTTGAGAGAGATACATAAGTTTAAAAAATTACGGGAAAGTAAACCTACACTATTACATCCTCGGAGCAGATACATAATTAGAAAAATGCGAGAAAATAAATCTACGCTCCCTACATCAAAGCTTGCAAATAATGGATCAAAATAGTCCTAAACATGATCATGGATATGTATACATGCATCAAATTTATTAAGTATGCATAAATTAAAAGTTTGAGATTCACAAAAATTACCCAAACTGATGCAGTTGGATATGGTTGTTTTGGATGTGGAATTGCTTTAAGGATGGTTGGGATGGATTCATGGGAACTCTAGGAAGATGATATGGTGCATGGAACGGATTGGAAGAGGCTGGAGACAAGAGTTTCAAGGTGCCCTTGTTTTTTGAGAAAATTTGAGATTTTGAGAGTGTGTTCTTTAGGAAATTTTCGTGTCCTTGATGGTCTGGACATGTTATGTATTTATAGGAGAGAAGATTAGGTCAACAAACATGAATAAAATCTTTGTATTTCATGACCAAATATTTGATTGGAATTTTTGCTTGAAATCTTTCTTTTTTAGACCAATCATGTACCAATCACCTCTACACATTTTTTGCAAGTTGTCACCATCTTTTTGGGTTTATGATTTGATTCAAAAATATATCCTCATGCCTTATATCATTTATTTGATATTTTATTTAATTTATTTTGCTTTTAATTGAATAAAATAAAAATCACAATAAATAAAAACCAAAAAAATAAATGAATGGATTCAGAGGTCTATTATGAGGTCAGGAACACATTTGGACCTTAAAAGATAGGCCCATTAGCCCAAAAATTCAAATTTGCTCAATTTGGACTTCATGTATTTTCTCAAAATTGCCTAACTTGCACCAATCATAACTCACTCAATTTTCATCATATGAAGATGATCTTTAACTTTTTGGAAACCTCAAGATGTCTTCTACAAATTACATGTTGGTCAGTTTTTCATTTGGAGTCTTTAACTTGATCTAAATTTCTTTGACCAAGAATGTCTTTTTGTTGACTTTTAAAATGACATGTTATGTTTTGGCTCATATCTCTCAAATGAAACATTTTTGGCCTTGAGCTTAGAGATACAAAGTTGTAGAGAATTGGATTTCCTTTAATATAGGCATTTTTTAAGATTTATGATGAAGTATGTGAAAGTTATGCTTGGTCAAAGTTCAATAAACTTCTCCTTAAGAAAACCCTAATTTAGTAACTTTCAACTTTTGATGAATCTTGAGTTTTCTTGATGAATCATGATCAACCCTTGATCAAATAATGAATATGAGTTCAAAATATTGATGTTGACCAAAAATCTTGAAGTTTGACTGTAAATTGGTCAAAGTTGACCTTTTGTCTAATATAGTTGATTTTCAATCATCTGGCTAATTGACTGAGCAAACTTGTACTGTAAGACTTGAAATTTGTCATGAGGATAATTTGAAGCATATGAGGAACCATGAAGTCCACTTGAGGTATTAGAAACGCAATTTCCTTTGAGAAAATCAAAACCCTAGTTGTAGGTTGATTGCTTAGGAGGAGAGTTTATATGGTCAACCCTTGAGTAGTCTTGAGTGTTTGAGACATTCATGAGCATGAGAAGACCTATTTGAATAATTTGTCTTAAAAATGGGAGGGCAAATTTTGGGGTACAACAGATAGGTTGGAGTGTGTACAAAGGAGGAATCTGTTCATTCCCCCAACACACAACCCCTCATCTCTGAACCTCTTTAGGGGATTGTCCATCCACCGCATGACTTTTTCCCGTTCTCCTTTTATTAGAATCTTAACTAGATTTCATACTAAAATTTCTCCTCGTCTAAAGTATCCACCATGGTAGAATCTATTGAATTTGGTGCATTCCTCTCATTTTCATATTTAAGCCACTTTTTACCACGATCAAAATTTCAAACCATGGTGAAAAGTGGCATCGGATAATGGGTTTGAATCCCAATACCACCAATTTTGTATTTTTATTTATTTTCAAGTTACTTTTTACCACTGTTGGAATTCCAACGTGGTAAAAAGTGGAATTCCAAAACAAGAAAGTTTTATTTTATTTTTTTTATTTTTAAGCTACTTTTCACCATAGATGGAATTCCAACTTTGGTGAAAACTGGCGCCTTCCTATTTTTTTTTCTAAACTAAAAATAAATTACATTTTCCCATGGTTGAGAATTTCAAGTGGTGAAAAGTTACCCAGTTTTTTTTCCAAGATATATATTGTTGTACCCCAAAATTTTCCCTCCCATTTTACTCAAAATATGTTCATGGAGATCCTCAACTTGCTCAAGGATACCCAAGAGTTGACCAGACAAACCCTCTCCTAAAGCAAGGAACCTTCAACTAGGGTTTCCCTTTTCATCAAGATGGGTGAGCTCCAAGGGCCTCAAATCTTTTCCGTGGTCCTAATATGTTCCCAAGATCATCCATGTCAAGTCGCATGCCTTACACAAGAAGTTTGCTCAGTCAACTGCTCAGATGCTTGAAATTCAACTGTATTAGGTCAAAAGTCAACTATAATCCACATACAGTCAAAATTCAATATATTTGGTCAACATAAACATTTAGAAGTGATATCCAGCATTTGATCAAGGGTTGATCATGATTCCTCAAGGAATGCTCCTAATTCATCAAAACTCAAAAGTTGTAAATTAGGGTTTCTTAGGAAAAGTCAACCAAAATTTGACCAAGCATAAATTTCTCATACTTTATCAGAAATTTCTCATCCAAGGATCATTTTGAAGAGAATACAATTTAGTACAACTCATTTTCAGCCCTCAAGTTCAAAAAATTCACTCATAAAAGATATAAATTTAGACATTATAGGTCATTTTCAAAAGTCAACAAAAACACCTTTTGGGTCAAAGCTTCTTACATTAACATGGAAGACCCAATTGAGATGAAACCAAAAGGGTTGTTTAGGTGACATCCTAAGCTTTCTAAAAAGTCCAAGAAAACCCTCGTAGGGTCAAAATTGGAAGAGATATGCATTGTCAAAATTGGCCATTTTTAGAAAATTGCCAAAAGTCAAATGTGCTCAAAAGTGCATTTTTTTGTCAAATGGGCCTAGCTTTTCATGATTGTATCTTGTTAAAGACATGGTCCACGACCCAAATCATCATCCACATATTATTTACTTTATTTATTTATTTTATTTTGATTTTTATTATTTAAAAGTCAAATTAAATCAAATAAATGACAAAAAAATATAAAAGATTGATATTTTGATCTGATTTTTGTTAGAATCAAATCTAATTAAGCTAGCCTAATCAGATCAAAATAAAATCAAGGAAAATTGAGCCGAAAATAGCATGATTAGGATGATTTTGGAAAGATATCATATATCAAACAAATCACATTCAATTTCCATGATTGGAAAAGATTCAATATGTTTTTGTTGCCCTAATTCATCACACTACATATATTGAACAGAAACAATGCAAAAGAACAAGGGTTGCAGTCGTGAGAGCTGAGGAAGAAAACTCAAAAATTGGACAAAAAGTGTGGATCTGATTTCTAATCTAGGGGACGATTCAAGGCCATTCAAAGCTTCTAATTTCTTCCTGGATATCTCCTGAAGCCAATACGATCCTTTGCAAGCCTTCCCAAGCCCAAAATCGCTCCCGGTAAACCCACGGTTTGCACATACAAGCTTGATTTTGATCTTACAATTTACACATGATTAACCACTTTTAAGCATAGCATTGTGTTTGTATCATGATTTGGAATATTTTGGTTCAATTCATTTTGTGTTTTGATGACTGTTTTGCTAATTGCCATTGCTAGGGTTTAGGGGGCCATTTTAGCGTTTCTCTGTACAAGTTAAATCGGACCAAGAAAATGGTGCCATGGTACTCGTGAGATCAAAACGAGTTGATTGGTGTAGCTAGAAATAATTTATCATGCGTTTTGTAAATTTTTGAAGCTTGCAGGTTTATAGCTATGGAAAATGTTCGTAGGTATAAGTCTGATACCTAAGACGACGGACAGGGAAAAAGACAATGACTTGTCAGCACCCCAGTGGTCCAATTGAATAATCGCGCGCATTTTTACTTTATTTAGTCTATCCACTCTTTTTTATATATATGTTATATTTTGGCTTTATCCTATTGACAATTAAGCATGGTAGCACAGATGACCAAGGCGCGCGTTGTAAGAGTGGGAGGACCTGGGTTCGATCCTAGGTCCCAGCATATTTCTTTATTTTTCTTAACATGTGATTGCAGGTTCCATGCATTACATGGCAAGATGTCCATCATGCGCCCACTAATCCAGCCACTGGATCATTACCAACACAGATCCAACGCTCAAACCAAGGAAAAACCATGGTACACTCTCCAGGCGTACCAACACTGAATCAGGCATGGGGAATGGGCTCAGCCATAATGGCCCCATCAAATTCAGAAACACCCCCCCCCCCCAATTGCTCATCCAACAGGCCCGATTTTTTTATATTTCAATTCCTTTTTATTACTTATTAATTATTTCTTTTTTTCAAATAACACCAAAAATCATGTTTTTTTTGTTTAATCAAAAAATCATAAAAATATCAAAAATCATTTTTTTATAAAAATATTTTTATTAATTAATTAGTTTAATTAAATTAGGGTAAATTAATTCTTTTTTTTTTGTATAATTAAAATCAACTAGAATTAGGGTTTAAATTTGTACATAACCTAATTTCTTCTCAAAAAAATAACCTAAATATTTACTCAATTAGATTTTTAGGTTTTCCAATTATTTCTCGCATTTAATTCGCCGCGCGCCTTTAATTTTCCTTTTTCTATTATTGTAACTGCTCCGGGTTTGTAATAGTAATTAGGGTTTTTAAATTTCCGCATCTTTATTTACAGTCAAAATAATTATATATCTGCGAAAGCCTTGTAATAGATAGGACTTTAATTTCTTGCATTTTAATTTCCGCAAACTATAAGCCATTAGATGTATGTTAATAGGATTGTATGGAAAGACAAATTGAAATTAAAACAGTAGAAAACCCTAATTGTGCAAAGATAATTAACTAAAAAAAGCACACTTGCACATGCTCACTCCTAGGGTTTACTCCACTCCGGTTGCCTTCGGTAAACGGTCATGAAGTATAGGGAATGTTAGTGGTCGTCCTCTAGTCCCAAAAGATCTAAAATGACCCATTCGGATGTTGCCTCGGAAAAATATCTTTAAGACTTTAGGATGATTACTAAAATTTCCTAACATTGCTTTTGTGATCGTACTTGTCCCTTTGAACGTCCCTTAAAACTCCAACGACAGTGCTACCTATTCCTTAATAATAGGATAGCGCTATCTAAAGGAAAACGAACATAATTTTTTCGAGTAGGTAGATTAACTCCTAGGTACTTGCTCAAACATAATTTTTTCACACAAACGCTTTTCAAAAACAGTTTTTGAAACAACTTCTTCACACTTTTGAGGACCGATACAAGGGTTATCATGAAGTAAAACTTTTTCAAAATAAGCACCCACAAGCAATTTTAAAAATGAGCAAAGTACCTAAGAGCCTGTGGATAACCACAGATAGAAAGGGTGCCAACACCTTCCCTTTCTATAACCTACCCCCCGTACTCATAAACATCTCAAAAAAGGTTTTTTATGGTCTTTTTCCTTTTCCTTTGTTGGATGAAATAAAATTTGTTGGCAACTCTTGCTTTCCGCGACATTTGCGAATACAAAATGCAAACCAGTATAATAGTCGATTCTGCCACCGTATCATAAAATTGGCGACTCTGCTGGGGAATTATAAGTGGGGTATACCTTAGGATCTAGGTCATTTTTTAACTTGCTTCCATGTCTTTTGCTTTACCTGCTTTATATTCAAGGGTTTTGTTGGGGTTATATAGATCCTACACCCGGATCAGGGAACACCTTTTAGGTAAGTAGCAATAAACTGTGAGGGAACTATGTGGGGTATACCGACACGGTTGAAGCAGTAGCTATATTGATGTGGCATTTTGGTTGGTACCGGTAACCCTTGAGTCAATCAGGGAGAGTACGGGGCCGCCACATGGTGTCGCGAAGCATCAACTGACCTTAGAACCTTTAATTGCACAACTTGGCCAGTAGGACGCAGCGAGATGGCCGAATTTGGTGTATTCCCAAGGTCGACAGATACTCGATGCTACACTCATTGAAGTTTGACTCTTGAGTTTTGTTTGGTTGCGATTCAATCGCCTATTGAACGAAGCTGGGCAAAAGATCGGTGATATTGAGATCCCTTAGAACCCAATTACTATTTATAGGACAGGTTGAACCAATCCAACTTCAAGAGGGTATGACCTTAAAACTCATGCATGCCTTAAACCTAAGGACTAGGTGTGACTTGCTTGTTGTTTTCTATAAATGTGATTTTCTAGCATAATCATGACATCATAAGCATGGAATATCATAACTAACCATTTCAAGGATTTCCTAGGGCTCATTTTTGCTTTGTTTTGTAGGACATGTCATCCGCCCATAGGAACACTATCCTGATTAACCTTGTGAAAGTGCCTCTCCAACTAAAGGACATGGCATTAAGGGTTCCTGAAAGTTCTCCATTCACTAAAAAGCATGATCGGTTGCTCAACATGGTCACTGCAAAACCTGATGAAGAATTGTTAAAAGTGTTGTTTCAGTTCTTCGATCTTGTGCACCATTGTTTCACCTTCCCGGATTACCAGCTAGTACCTACTATGAAGGAATTTTCTCAATTATTAGGGGTACCTATTCTTGATCAGTTACCTTTCAACTGTACGGAAGAACATCCAAATCCTGAATCGATTTCTAGAGCTCTGTCCTTATAACGGTCTAACGTAGTGACAATTTGGGAGACTAGAGGAAGTGTCAAAGGAATCCTGGTTAAGTTTCTATTCGAGAAGGCTTACCATTTTTGGGATCCCTAGATTTACAAGCTTTTGAAGAGGTGCTGGCACTTCTCGTTTACGGGATGGTACTTTTCCCAAATGCGGATCAACTCATAGCTGTGAACACTATTAAGGTTTTTCTGTCTCATAATCTGGTGCCTACATTACTCAGGGATATTCTAAACTATCTGCATGCTCTCACTCTAAAGAGAAGGGGGACCCTCCTGTGTTGCACTCCTCTATTGGCTAGGTGGTTTATTTTTCACCTACTCAGGTCAGTTTTGAAGAATGAACATGGTTTGAAATGGTCTCGTAGGCTGATGTCCCTTGCACATTCAGACATTCATTGGTGTTCACGGTTCTCGGAAGGTGTTACCATCATCGATCGCTGTGGTGAATTCCCTAATGTCCCTCTCTTAGGCATTAGGGTAGGAATCACATACAACCCTTGTTTGGCACTGCGTCAGTTTGGTTATGCGAGAAGAGATGGTCCTCATGATACGCTTATCCAAGGAATTTCCTTCAACTATGAGAATGATGCTCAGGGATACCGCAAAAGGTTCATAAAATCTTAGGGCATGATGCATAAAATTGATAACAAGATGCTGGGGCACAAGAATTCCATTCCTCTTGAGCCTTATCTCTGATGGGTATGAGCTTGCGCCCAAAGTCTTATGATGCCTTACCTTGTTGTCCTACCAATAATTGTGGAACCAGTTAGTAAAGGAGATACTACTTCCCTTGTTCATCATCCTGACATGCCAACTGATCATGAAGAGCTACAGAAGTCCTGGGTTCAACTCAAAGAGGAACGGGACAAGTTTAAAGCTCAGTTCTATGCCAACAAGAAGAAGGTCCTGGAGCTCACTAGGCTACTTCATGAAGAAAGGAATATAAACGCCTACATTGCACCAAAGAGGATGCGCTCCTGAGAGACCTAGTTTCTTTTTTGCTTTAAATTTTGTTTTGTTTAATTATAAGCCTAATAGGCATTCTTTGTAACAATTCAAACTTATTAATGCAATTAACGTGTGTTTCTTTTGGTTAAAAAAATATGAGCCTTTAAGAATCCTTGAAATCATTGCATACGCATCCCATCCATAGCATCACATAAATAGGTACCATAACAGGTTTCTCATCTTCTTCGTTGTTTATTTTAGCAGTAATGTCTTCCGAATAAAGCATCAAGGATCTTCAGGCACAAAATGCCCAATTCTAACAGATGTTCATAAGTCTGGCGAAAGGGCAGGAGGATCTGAAGGCCCTCATCCCGAAGGAGAAAAAGAAAAAGAAGAAGGTCACTGGTATTCTGAATATGGGCAGAAGGTTCAGGGGGCCATTAAAGCAATAAGTCGATCTGACCTCTTCATCCAAGGAAGGGGAGAATCAAGAAAGAGAGACAAGGGAAAAGGACCTCGGTCCTGAAGTTTCTAACAATGATATGGACTACAATGATGAGCAGTATCCTCCTACTGAGGATAGATACAAGCAGTTGGAAGATCGTCTGAGTTCTATGGAAGTCCAGAGGATACCTGGGTTGGACTTCGAAGAACTGGGATTGGTGTCGGGAGTGGTCATCCCGCAGAAGTTTAAGGCTCCAATTTTCGCAAAAATACGATGGGGTGTCTTGCCCAAAACTCCATCTCCGGTCCTACATAGGGAAGATCCAGCCCCACACCGCTGATAGAAACATGTGGGTTCACTTCTTTCAAGACAGTCTGTCGGGGACTCAGCTTGAATGGTTCTACCAACTGGATGAAACCAATGTCCGAAATTGGGAAGATCTGGCTGCTACTTTTTATAAGAAGTATCAATACAACACCGACCTTGCTCCTACTCGTACTCAACTCCAGAGTATGTCCATGGGTGAAAGTGAAGGCTTTAAGGACTATGCGCAGAAGTGGAGAGACTTGGCTGTAAGAGTCCAACCCCCGTTGTCTGATAGAGAGTTGGTCGATATGTTTCTGGGGACGCTATCTGGTCCATTCTTTAATCATTTTATTGACAGCTCGTCAGCTGGTTTCATCAAGCTGATTCTAACTGGAGAGAGGGTAGAAGCTGGGATCCGGAGTGGTAAGATATAGAAAGATGCATCTTCGAGTTCGGTAAAGAAGCCTTTCACTGGTAAAAAGGAAGCTAGTGCTATATATAGCCCGAGAGGCTAAACCAGAGCTGAACACCATCAGACAGTAAGTGTCGTAATGATACCGAGGCTTGCGGTTGCTCCACAAGCAACAATCAAAAAAGGGTGGAAATACCACAACAGCAGTTTACCCGGATTAATATGACGTTAGCTGAAGTGCAACCCAATCTGCTGAAATCCAACTTGGCAACCTTGAAAGAGGCTCCCAAGAATCTGAATACCACATCTCCTCGGTACAATCCAAATGCTCGGTGTGCCTATCATTCTGAGAGTCATGGCCATGATACCAATGACTGCTAGGCTTTGAGAAATAAGGTACAGGATCTGATCGAGGCCAAGGAGATTGAGTTTGATGCTCCTAAAATCCCAATGTCATAATTTCTCCCATGCCTAAGCACAATCAGGGAATTAATACCATTGAAGACAGTGAGGAAGACTGGCATTGACAGCTGGATCTACCCAACTACCAACAATGGACCGAGTAACTGGACGGCTAGGGACTTTATACCAGTTTCTTTTATTCTGTAGTAATTGTCTTACTTGTTTTGAGATTTATAATAAAAAATTTAAACTCTACAGCCTTGTGCCTTGCCCGAGGCACATTGGCTTTGTTTGTGAGGGCTATTATTTTTCATTTCATATATCATCAATAAAACATTGGACGCTCCTTGCATACAAATTCTGCACTCTCTATTTTTCTTTTCTGTTTTCACTTTATCAAAACAACCATGCTCTTACACACACTCACGTGTCATACTGTAGATCCATATCCACTCTGGATCCCATTGATAACAGCTCTGCTACTACCAGTTATGACTTTGAAAATCCGATCAACCAAGCTGAAGACGAAGGTGAGGTTGATTGTGAGGTTCCTGGAGAACTTGCTAGACTATTACAGTAGGAAGAAAGGGCTATACAACCCCATGAAGAGCCAATTGAGACGATAAACCTGGGAACAAAGATAGACAGAAAAGAAGTCAAGATTGGTGCAAATCTGGAAGTTAAGACCAAGTAGCGATTGATACAAATGTTGCACGACTACATTGAGATTTTTGCCTGGTCATATGAAGACATTCCAGGTTTAGACACTGATATTGTGGTACACCGTCTACCGACTAAGAAAGAGTGTCCTCCGGTTAAACAAAAGGTCCGCCGTATGCACCCTGAAATGTCAGAGAAGATCAAGGCAGAGGTCATGAAGCAGTTCGACGCAGGGTTCTTAGCTGTCACCTCTTATCCACAGTGGGTTACTAACGTTGTTCTGGTATCTAAGAAGGATGGTAAGGTACAAATGTGTGTGGATTACAGAGATCTGAACAGGGAAAGCCCCAAGGATGACTTCCCACTTCCTCACATTGACGTTCTGGTCGATAACACGGCACAATACAAAATCTTCTCCTTCATGGATGGTTTCTCTGGCTACAACCAGATCAAGATGGCTCTTGAAGACATGGAGAAGACAACCTTCATCACACAGTGGGGCACCTTCTGTTAATATGTGATGCCTTTTGGGTTGAAGAATGTTGGGGCAACTTATCAGCGCGTCATGGTCGCTTCGTTCCACGATATGATCCACCATGAGATTGAGGTTTATGTTGATGACATGATAGCCAGGTCTCAAACCAAGGAAGAACACCTTGATGATTTACAAAAGTTGTTTGACATGTTAAATACATACAAGCTGAGGTTGAATTCGAACAAGTGCACCTTTGGGGTAAGGTCTGGTAAGCTCCCGGGTTTCATTGTCAACGAAAAAGGCATCCAAGTATATCCTGTGAAGGTAAAGGCCATACAAGAAATGCTAGCTCCCCATACAGAGAAGGAAGTTAGAGGTTTCTTGGGACGCTTGAATTATATCGCCAGGTTCATTTCACATCTAACTGCTACTTGTGATCCCATCTTCAAGCTTCTGAAGAAAGATCAAGTGGTAAAGTGGAATGACAAATGCCATACCACTTTCGAAAGAATCAAGAAATACCTTCAAGAACTGCCAATTCTGATGCCTCCGGTTGAAGGAAGACCTTTGATATTGTACTTAACAATGCTAGACAATTCAATAGGGTGTGTGTTGGGGCAGCATGACGAGTCTGGTCAAAAAGAGCATGCAATATACTACCTTAGCAAAAAGTTTACCAACTGTGAGACACGATACTCACTGCTCAAGAAAACCTACTGCGCTTTGGCATGGGCTGCTCGCCGACTAAGACAGTATATGCTGACCCATACTACTTTGTTGATATCTAAGATGGATCCAATCAAATACATCTTCGAGAAACCCGCTCTCTCCGGAAGAATAGCAAGATGGCAAATGATCTTTACTGAGTACGATATAAAATATACAATCCAGAAAGCAATCAAGGGGAGTGTATTCGCTGATCATCTGGCTTATCAGGCCATGGATGACTACCAGTCCATGAATTTTGAGTTCTCTGAGGAGAATATTATGCTGGTAACTGACTACGAAGAACCTGGACCGAATGAAGGACCCGGAGAGGGATCCCGATGGACTATGGTTTTTGACGGAGCTTCGAACGCACTTGGTAATGGCATCGGCACTGTAATCATATCTCTTGAGGGTTGTCATACTCGTTTCACCACACGACTATGTTTCAACTGCACTAACAACATGGCGGAGTATGAAGCTTGTATCATGGGTCTCAAGGCCGCTATTAACCTCAGGATCAAGTTCTTGGACGTTTTCGGGGATTCAGCCTTGGTAATAAGTCAGATCAAAGGAGAATGGGATACAAAGCATCTGACTCTCATCCCATACAAAGAGAACATGCTGACATTGCTCCCAAACTTTGAGGGGGTAACTTTTGAACATTTCCCGCGAGACGAGAATCAGTTAGCGGATGCGCTAGCTACCATGTCTTCTATGTTCAAAGTCAGGTGGGACAACGAAGCTCCCCAAATCACCATTGAGAGGTTGGATGAACCAGCACATTGCTGTGAAGTTGATACTGAAGAGGTAGCAGATAAACCCTGGTTTCACGAAGTCAAGAGGTATCTCAAGACTCAAGCGTATCCCGAAGGGACATCGTTAAATGATAAGAAGTTTCTGAGAAGGTTCGCTGCGAAATTCTTCCTCAGTAATAGAATCCTCTACAAGCGCAATCATAACTCTACCGTACTACGGTGTGTAGACAAGAGCGAAGCATAAAGGATTATGACAGATCTACATGAAGGTACCTTCGAAACCCATTCTAGTGGACATACCATGGCTAAGAAAATCCTACGGGTAGGATATTACTGGTCCACTATGGAAGAAGATTGTCTCAGCACTCCCGAACTTGTCATAAGTTCCAAATCTACGCTGAGAAGGTGCAAAGGTAAAAGAAGAGACTAACCTAAAGCATAAGGTAAAAGCTAAGGATAAGAATCATCTAACCAACAATAAGCCAATACTAGACATGACGAGTCAAGATAGAATCCCCATTCTTTGGATTGAAACCAAGCAAGTAAAGATACTAGACCTCTTGAGAGAACCAAATTCAAGTATATTAAGTCTTCACAAAAATTGGACAGAGTAACGCCTGTACACGGGTGAATTCCAGATTACAAACAGAGAATGTAATCACAAAAACCTGAACACAAAAACAAACAAGCAACCCAATGTCTTGAGGTAAACCTCAAGAACTACAGACAAAATAATCAGATAAGGTCACAAGGTCTCCAATCATAGGCCAAGGTTTCTAATCCTAAGTCCAAGAAGTCCAACACTCCATAATGCCAAGGATAGTAACCAAATAGTCCAAGTATCATTAAAGATTCTTATGGTTTATGTTGATTATTAAGTATCTTCAAAAAGAAAAGAAAAGCTCAAGTGAGTAAAATAAAAATGACATAAAAGTAAATGCTCAAGTGAGCAAAGATGAATATAGCATGAAATGTAAATTCTAAAGTAAATATTACATAAAGCATAAAAGCATAATGTAAAGAGCATAAAATAAAGTTAATTGTTAGAAATTAGTGGTTAGTTGAATGACCATCTTAAAACTTGTATTTGGAACTCATTAAAGGATTGGTAGAACCAAAGCCTCCACACAATAAGTTGCATTTGCTTTATGTCAAGTATATCATCCATTTAATAAATTCTCAAGGCAAAATTTAATGACCAACGATGTTTACGTGATTCGCGTTGACCAAAATTGATGAAGATCCATTAGAGGATTGGTAGAACCAAAGCCTCCATACAATGAGTCTCAAGGTTATTGGATCAAAGGGATTAAATTAACATACTTGGGCTTGCAAACATAGGTTTGGGCCACGGATGATTATTTATTCGAATCGGGGAAAAATTTAGCGCTATGTTAAGCAATCGTAAGTGGACTTATGTTGAAGTCGCACCTATTTTGAGGCTGGTCAATAGCAATCTATGTACTTCATGTTTAGATAAATGATATAGAGATCATCACCCCTTAGCATGTAACACAATTAAAAAAAGAAAGGGATAAGATGAAGAGGGAAGGGAATGATAAGCTAATTTGGATCACTACCTTAAATTTCTTTCATCATTAAATTCAATCACTCATCTAGATGGATTAAAGCATTAAACATATCATCAATCCAAAGCACCAAGAATGAATTAAATAATTCACTCTTTGATAGATTTGAATTGATGAACATTTATCCAACTCCATCTATACCACAAAGTCCATTGAATTTTAAGAGAAATTGGACATTTAAAATTGTAATCCAAATTATCCATCAAAGAGAGTGAGCAAAAAAATAATTGAGTCAAAACAGCCCCAAAATAAGGCAGAAAAGGTATTTTTGGCATTGTTATAATTGATTGTGCTTAGACAGCAACCAATTGTATCTGTTCAGTTTTTTTTCAAATCAATTTTCTGTGATAATCGATTGCAATGTTACAACAATTGATTGCAACTTGTTAAAACCAGTAGAAAACAACATTTCAAGGATCAAATTCTTGTTCCAACTTTTCATCAAACACCTTATGATCATGGATCCAATTGAGCATGAAAATTCCAGCAAATTATGAGAAAATAGAACTAATGGAATCAGAAAACAATGCTCAATGAATCAAAACCAGAAATCCACAAGAGATCATATTGTGAAAGACGATGATCCAACTTACCAAAGGTAGAATTAGAGAATTATCAAACAACTTCCAGAATTTGCTTCAATTCAACCACAAGAATCAATTACCAAAGCTTGGATGTAGAGAATTGATGAAGAAAAAGTGTCTGGATGAAGGTTTAGATCAAATATTAGTAAGGTTCAATGCAAAGCTTACTATCCTTTTTTTTTTTGAAAATGGAGCTTTGAGTGAATTTGGTAGATGGAGAGGATTGAGAGATTTTTTAGCAAAATGAGTTTGGCTATCAAAAGCTTGTGATTTGAATGAAATGAGGTCTCTATTTATAGAGTTTAGGATTAGGATTAGTGGTAATTTGGTAATTGATTCTTGGAGCCAAAAATTGAATTAATGATATAATTTTCAAATTATGCAGAAAAATTGAAGCAAAAAAGATGACAGTTTTGAAATTGCTGGCTTTTTTCAAGAATCACGTGTGTTTTGCTGCTATGAGTTGACACAAGAGTCGTATACATCGACACATTCTAGTTGTATAACACAACATGAGTCGACGCAAGCTTCTATGGATCGATACAAGCTACCTTTTCAACTCAATACAGAATCAATCAATTTGCATGAGTCGATGCAAGCTTCTATGGGTCGATACAAGCTGCTCTTTCAACACAATACATAATCAATCAATTTGCATGAGTCGACACATAACATGTATGTGTTGACACATGCTAGTTATACAAAATAGGATTAGTCGACACAAGCCTCTATAGGTCGATGTAAGCTGCTTTTGTCAGCACATTACATAATAGATTGTCTTACATGGGTCGACACATAACACGTATGTGTCGACACATACTAATTTTTTTTTGAAGGCTAAAAATACAATTCTTTCAAAGATTGTGCACAATACACTCTGTGCAATCGATTGCACTATGAGAGCAATCGATTGTACAGGAAAACAAAAATGAAAAATTTTAATTTTTACTATTTTTCTTTGCAAATAGAGATTTTAGGGAAATAATACCGGAAAACCTTATTTGTCGGATGCTTTAACTCGGTACCTACAAAACACAAATATGCAAAGGCAAAGACAAATATTTTTTGTATTTTGGTTAGAGGTTAATTATCAACGCATATACAAAATACACAACTAAGGTGCTTGGAGAATCCTTAAGAGAAAACTTAAAGATATGAGATAGAAAAAGAGGAAGAACCAATCCTAATGTGATTTTGTTATGATCAAGTTGACATGATATGATAGGGGAATCTTAGGGGGGAAAATTGGGGTAAATCACATGCGAGTGCAAAATTCTGGGCACTCTAGTGTTCAATCATCTTCCACATTCAGATCACGAAAGGCAGACAAGCAAATCTACATCCTCAGGTGTAAGAAGATTGAACATGGGCAGCTGTTGTACCCCAAAATTTTCCCTCCCATTTTACTCAACATATGTTCATGGAGATCCTCAACTTGCTCAAGGATACCCAAGAGTTGACCAGACAAACCCTCTCCTAAAGTAAGGAACCTCCAAATAGGGTTTCCATTTTCATCAAGATGGGTGAGCTCCAAGGGCCTCAAATATTTTACATGGTCCTAATATGTTCCGAAGATCATCCATGTCAAGTTGCATGCCTTACACAAGAAGTTTGCTCAGTCAACTTCTCAGATGCTTGAAAATCACTATATTAGGTCAAAAGTCAATTGTGACCCACGTACAGTCAAACTTCAAGATTTTTGGTCAACATCAACATTTTGAAGTTATATTCATCATTTGATCAAGGTTTGATCATGATTCCTCAAGGAATGCTCCTAATTCATCAAAACTCAAAAGTTGCTAAATTAGGGTTTCTCAAGAAAAGTCAACCAAACTTTGACCAAGCATAATTTTCTCATGCTTTATCAGAAATTTCTCATCCAAGGCTGATTTTGAAGATAACCCAATTTTCTACAACTCATCTTCATACCTGAAGTTCAAAAAATGCACTCATAAAAAGATATAAATTCAGACATTATAGGTCATTTTAAAAAGTCAACAAAAACACCTTTTGGGTCAAAGCTTCTTACATGAACATGGAAGACCCAATTGAGATGAAACTAAATGGGTTGTTTAAGGGACGTCCTAAGCTTTCTAAAAAGTCATAGAACACCCTCTTAGGATCAAAATTGGAAGAGATATGCATTGTCAAAATTGGCCATTTTTGGAAAATTGCCAAAAGTCAAATGTGCTCAAAAGTGCATTTTTTGTCAAATGGGCTTAGCTTTTCATGATTGTATCTTGTTAAAGACATGTTCCACGACCCAAATCATCATCCACATATTATTTTCTTTATTTATTTATTTTGTTTTAATTTTTATTATTTAAAAGTTAAATTAAATCAAATAAATGACAAAAAATATAAAAGATTGATTTTTTGATCTGATTTTTGTTAGAATCAAATCTAATTAAGCTAGCCTAATCAGATCAAAATCAAATCAAGGAAAATTGAGGCGAAAATAACATGATTAGGATGGTTTTGGAAAGATATCATATAGTAAACAAATCACATTCAATTTCTATGATTGGAAAAGATTCAATATGTTTTTGTTGCCCTAATTCATCACACTACATATACTGAACACAAACAATGCAAAAGAACAAGGGATGCAGTCGTGAGAGATGAGGAAGAAAACTAAAAAATTGGACAAAAAGTGTGGATGTGATTTCTAACCTAGGGGACGATTCGAGGCCATTCAAATCTTCTAATCGCTTCCTGGATATCTTCTGAAGCCAATATGATCATTTGCAAGCCTTCCCAAGCCCAGAATCTCTCCTGGTAAACCATTGTTTGCACATACAAGCTTGATTTTGATCTTACAATTTACACATGATTAACCACTTTTAAGCATAACATTGTGTTTGTATCATCATTTGGAATATTTTGGTTCAAATAATTTTGTGTTTTGATGACTTTTTTGCTAATTGCCATTGCTAGGGTTTAGGGGGCCATTTTAGGGTTTCTTTATACAGGTTAAATTGGACCAAGAAAATGGTGCCATGGTACTCGTGAGATCAAGACGAGTTGATTGGTGTAGCTAGAATTAATTTATCATACGTTCTGTGAATTTTTGAAGCTTGTAGGTTTATAGCTATGGAAAATGTTTGTAGGTATAAGTCTGATACCTAAGACGACTGACAGGGAAGAAGACAATGACTTGTCACCACCCCACTGATCCATTTGAATAATCGCATGCGTTTTTACTTTATTCAGTCTATCCATTCTTATATATATATATATATATATATATATATATATATATATATATATATATATATATATATATATATATATATATATATATATATATATATATATATATATATATATATATATATATATATATATATATATATATATATATATATATATATATATATATATATATATATATATATTATATTTTGGCTTTATCCTGTTGACAATTAAGCATGGTAGCACAGATGGCCAAGGCGCGCGTTGTATGAGTTGGAGGACCTGGCCCAGGTCCTAGTATATTTCTTTATTTTTCTTAACATGAGATTACAGGTTCCATGCATTACATGGAAAGATGTCCATCATGCGCCCCACTAATCCAGCCACTGGATCATTACCAACATAAATCCAACGCTCAAACCAAGGAAAGACCATGGTACACTCTCCAGGCGTATCAACACTAAATCAGGCGTGGGTAATGGGCTCAGCCATAATGGCCCCATCAAATTCAGAAACACCCCCCCTAATTGCTCATCAAACAAGCCCAATTCTTTTTTTTTTATTTCAATTCCTTTTTATTATTTATTAATTATTTCTTTTTTTCAAATAACACCAAAAATCATGTTTTTTTTATTTAATCAAAAAATCATAAAAATATCAAAAATCATTTTTTTTATAAAAATATTTTTATTAATTAATTAGTTTAATTAAATTAGGGTAATTTAATTCTTTTTTTTTGTATAATTAAAATCAACTAGAATTAGGGTTTAAATTTGTACATAGCCTAATTTCTTCTCAAAAAAATAACCTAAATATTTTCTCAATTAGATTTTTAGGTTTTCCAATTATTTCTCGCATTTAATTCGCCGCGCGCCTTTAATTTTCCTTTTTTTATTATTGTAACTTCTCCGGGTTTGTAATAGTAATTAGGGTTTTTAAATTTCGGCATCTTTATTTACAGTCAAAATAATTATGTATCTGCGAAAGCCTTGTAATAGCTAGGACTTTAATTTCTCGCATTTTAATTTCCGCAAACTATAAGTCGTTAGATGTATGTTAGTAGAATTTGTATGGATAGACAAATTGAAATTAAAACAGTAGAAAACCCTAATTTTGCAAAGATAATTAACTGAAAAAAGCATACTTGCACATGCTCACTCCTAGTGTTTACTCCACTCTGGTTGCCTTCGGTGAACGGTCATGAAGTATAGGGAATGTTAGTGGTCGTCCTCTAGTCCCAAAAGATTTAATATGACCCATTCAGATGTTTCCTCAGAAAAAGATCTTTAAGGCTTTATGATGATTACTAAAATTTCCTAACATTGCTTTTGTGATCGTACTTGTCCCTTCGAATGTCCCTTAAAACTCCAACGACGGTGCTACTTATTCCTTAATAATAGGATAGCGTTGTCTAAAGGAAAACGAATACACTTTTTTCGAGTAGGTAGATTAGCTCCTAGGTACTTGCTCAAACACAATTTTTTCACACAAACACTTTTCAAAAATAGTTTTCGAAACAAATTCGTCACACTCTTGAGGACCGATACAAGGGTTATCACGAAGTAAAACTTTTTCAAAACAAGCACGCACAATCAATTTTAAAAATGAGCAAAGTACCTAAGAGCCCGTGGATAATCACGGATAGAAAGGGTACTAACACCTTCCCTTTCTATAACCTACCCACTGTACTAAGAAAAATCTCGAAAAATGTATTTTCTGTTCTTTTTCCTTTTCCTTGTTGGATGAAATAAAATTCGGTGGAGACTCTTGCTTTTTGCAACATTTGCGAATACAAAATGCAAACCAGTATAACAGTCAGTTCTACCACTGTATCACATATATGTTGGAGCATAAAGCAGAGATGAAAGACAAAAAAATAATTAAATGACGCTACAAAATAAGGAGTAATGAATACATTGACCTACCTACTACTAGGCTATTTATACACAATATTAGGGTAAAATACTAAAATACCCTCTAACAGACTTAGTCAAAAGGATATTCCTAATATATAAATTATTTCCAACACCACCCCTTAATTTTATTTACACAAAACTTACAACACCAATTTCATTCCTCAAATAAAGAAATTGATCAGTCTTGATAGTCTTTGTTAGAAAGTCCGCCAACTGCTTCTGGGCGCTATAGTTCACAACTTCTAATATTCCACTCTAAACCTGATTCCTCGGAAAGTGATACTTGGTCTCAATATACTTTCTTCTCCCATGCAACAATGAGTGCTTGGCAAGATTGATTGCAGACTTATTATCAATCATCAACTTCAGAGGCTTGTTTACCTCGATCTTCAGATCATGCAGCATGTTCAGAATCCACACAACTTGACATGCAGTCAAAGCGGCTGCAATATATTTAACTTCACTGGTTAACAGTGCAACAACAGGTTGCTTCTTGGAACACCAAGAAATAGGACCTCCCATAAATTTGAATAAGTACCCAGAAGTACTTCTTCTGTCAACTATGTCTCTACACCAATCAGAGTCTGGATACCATATCATCTTTGTATCCGATCTAACACTAGAAGGGAATAACACTCCATACCTCAAAGTCCCTTCAGTATCTTGCAGCTTGTCAAACTCTACAAATATCCTTGGTATATTTTTAACTCTATGTGAACTCTGAACTTGTTCAGAATCTCCTTTTGATTCTGGAACAATATCTCCTTCTGGACTTTCTTCCGAAGTTTGACTACCACTAGAAGCTCTATTTTTGTTAGCTTATGGACCTTTTTCACAACTAATACCTTCAGAAATACCATCTTCAAAAGTTAGATCACCTTTAGAATCTATTCCTTCAGAAGTTCGACTTTCAGAATCATGATCACCATCAAAAGCAGGATTTCCTTCAGAAGCTCCTCCTTTAGAAGGTCCATCCTTAGAGTCATGATTTCCACCAGAAACATGATCATCTTCAGAAGTTTTTCCTCCAGAACCTAGGTCTTCAGAGTTTTCCCTTCTAGAAGCATGATCACCACCAGATTTTAGATCATCATCAAAATCTGGATCATAATCAGATTCGCCATCTGACTCATCTTTAGGGTCTCCAAAAGATTCCTCATCTTTTGACTCTAGCTCTTCTTCAGAACTTTCAAGTTCTGACTCATCTTCAGAAACCTCAGACTCTAACTCATATTCAGAATCTTCATTGTCATCTTCTGATTCTGACTAATATTCAAACACTCCTTCGGAGTCAAAATATTCAGAGTCATCTTCTTCCCCTTTAGAATCAGAAAATGATAATCTCACAAGTTCCTCATCAAATTTATAAGCCATTAACAACACATGTTAATCATCTAAATCTCCTCTGGCTATTTTTGCTTCTCCTTTGTTTGACCAACAATCTTTAGCAAAGTGGCCAAACCTATTACAACAGTAACACTGAACCATCTCTTCTCATACTTCTCCTTTCCCTTCTGATGTGTCTTTTATTCAAAATAGAAGACTTCTGACTTATGAGAACTACCATGTTTTTTCTGCTTCTGGTCCTTCTTGACAAAAGAAGCTCTCAAAGCCTGTTGTTCCCTCTCAAAAGTTCTTTCAGTTAGACACAACTCATGTGCCTCTAGACTGCTTTACAACTCTTATATTCTCATGGTTTTCAGATCTTTAGAATGTTCAATTTCTACAATAATGTAATCAAACTGAGAAGTTAAAGACCTCAATACCTTCTCTATGATTACTTATTCAGAAAGGGTTTCTCCAGAATCTTTCATCTCATTATTGATCAGAATCACTCTAGAGATGTACTCAGAAACCTTATTGTTATCCTTCATGTTGAGATTCTCATATTACTTTATTAGGGACTGAAGCTTCACCTTTTTTACATATGCATCACCACCTTAACATCTGACCAGTGTGCCCCACACAACCTTTTCTGTTTCAGAGTCAGCAATTTTCTCAAACACATTTGCATCTCAACCCTGATGGATGTAGAGCAATGCTTTCTGATCTTTCTTTCTTATCGCCTTCAACATTGTCTTTTGTACCTCTGTCGCGTCTGCTGCTAATGAAGCATAACCATTGGTGATAAGATCTAACACATCTTGAAAAGCGAACAACACACACATCTGGATCTTCCAACGATTCTGGTTTTTGCCATAAAACACTGGAAACTTGGAACTGATATCTCCATTTCCGTTCATCTTCAACCTTGTGCAGTTCACTCAAAACTCACTAACACACAGTGTTTCCTAAATCCCACAGAATCAGAAAAAATGTGAGTCTTAATCACACAACACCTCATTGTTCACTCGTGTTTCCCATATTTCCTCGTGGATTTCAAACAGGAGCTCTAGATACCAATTGTTGATGCACAAAGGACAGATGAAAGACAAAAGGAATATATTAAATAACGGCTAAAAAATAAGGAGTAATGAATACATTGACCTACCTACTACTAGGCTATTTATACATAATATTAGGGTAAATAAAATACTAAAATTCCCTCTAATAGACTTAGTCAACAAAATATTTCTAAAATATAAATTATTTCCAACAATATAATACTCCACGTTCATTCACTTTTGCCCTAGACAAACTTAGATGTGATAAAATCAACTTTGTTCCCTTATTTATAAGCACGGAGAGCACCGAGATCAACGATAGGGAGTAAGAGGAGAACCAAAAGCTACCTCAATCTTGTAGCTATACTTAAGTGCACTCGATTGCTTTAACCGTGTCTCCTATCCAATGCACATAAGGGCACATGGTGACCTCCCTAAAAGAAATTTTTCAATGACGTGATGCACATTAAATATGTGTCTTTCCAATGCAACAACTCTTACTTACCTTCTAAATTAAACTCTCCCTTTTCTCCGGAGCATCTTTCCCACAATACTTACTTCCTCAACAAAGCCTCTACATGGACCAATCTCAAAACTTCCATGCCATTATTCCTCATTTCATTATTGACAATAAGGTCTTGAGCGATAATAATTTCACATTGGCAAAAGATCTAATAAGATCGGCCCAATACATCAACCAAATCAAACCAATACACTCCATTAGTTAGTGTGTAAGTAAACTTTTATACTAATGCGTCACACAAAAGCATAACCTTATATTCAATTTAAACATTTTCAATAGTCTTATACATCTTCCATCAGACTAATCGGTGACGATTTTAACCGCCATCCCTATATATAAGTGCGGCTTTGAGTCACAGCTAATAATTATTCACTTTCATACTATCAAGTTTTCCCCTCGAACATTTAAGTAATAAATGATTTTATTTACTAAGAATACCCGCATCTAACACACAACAAAAACCAGCAACGTGACAACAAAAAGAGGCTAACAAAATAAACTATTTCGAGAAGAAATCATATAGGGACTCAAAAGATTTTTCTCATTTCCTTAATTATAATTTTCAATATTCATAGGCAACTGACCACATTTTTTGACTTTACGTATCTTTTTATGAATTCTCCCGATATGTATTTGAACTTCTACGTGGAAAACTTCGTAGAACTCAAAATGCATACGCTATCACGCAACAATTCAAAATGTTGAACAAAAACGATTTCAACAAAATTACGCTTATGTCCACGTTATTAATTTCTTTGAGGGACCATCAACAATATACACACGTAAGATATGCAAGAAATGTCTTCATTAGTTCATTATAAAAGGGCTAGAAACTTGTCTTAAATCTTCATAACCAAAAAACCATGGCATCTATCACACCTCTTACCTTCAATGTTATCTCTTCCAAATCAAACATTTCCACTTCTTCCTTGTTTCCTTTACACAAATATTCTAACTATAGAAAATCATCAAAACGCCAAGTGATCACATGCAATGGGAATAATAGTAACCAAAACAACCCTAAAGAAGAACAAGAACTACCAAACATTGTAGGACATAGGAGAAATGTCCTTATTGGCCTTGGAGGACTTTATGGTACTCTTGCCGCTAACCCTTTTGCCCTAGCTTCTCCAATATCCCCACCTGACCTTTCCACTTGTGGTCCACCTGACCTACCCTTAGGTGCTACCCCCAACAATATTAACTGTTGTCCACCCAATTCTACAAAAATCCTTGATTTCAAAATCCCTTCTTCAAATCAACCCTTGAGAATAAGGCAAGCAGCACATTTAGTCAACGATGAATATGTAGCAAAATACAAAAAAGCCATTCAACTCATGAAAGCCTTGCCTTCCGATGATCCACGTAGCTTCACACAACAAGCAAATATCCATTGTGCTTATTGTGACGGTGCATATTCCCAAGTTGGTTTCCCTAACCTTGATCTTCAAGTTCATAACTCTTGGCTCTTTTTTCCTTTTCATAGATGGTATCTTTATTTCTATGAAAGAATCTTAGGTAGCTTAATCAATGATCCAACCTTTACTTTACCATTTTGGAACTATGATGCTCCAGATGGTATGCAATTTCCTTCTATTTACACTGACAGTGCATCTCCTCTTTATGATAAATTCCGAAGTGCGAGTCATCAACCTCCAACACTCATAGACTTAAATTATAACGACACTGATGACGATGATGTTGATGGAAATGAACTAATCTCCAATAATCTTACTATAATGTATAGACAAGTTATTTCTAATGGAAAAACCTCAAAACTTTTCCTTGGAAACACTTATCTTGCTGGTGGTGAACCTGATCCCGGTGCTGGATCATTCGAGAATGTTCCACATGGACCCGTTCATAGATGGAGTGGCGATAATACTCAACCTAACGATGAAGACATGGGAACTTTCTATTCAGCTGCAAGAGATCCTATTTTTTTCTGTCACCATTCAAACGTTGATAGGCTTTGGTCTATATGGAAAACACTTGGTGGGAAAAGAAAAGATTTCAATGACAAAGATTGGTTAGAATCAGGGTTTCTTTTCTATGATGAGAACAAGAATCTTGTTAGGGTTAAGGTTAAGGATTGTCTTGACTCAAAAAATTTAGGTTATGTTTATCAAGATCTTGATATTCCATGGCAAAATGCTAAACCTACTCCAAAAAGAACACAAAAAAAGGTGCAAGTTGCACAAGGAAACTTATTTGGTATTGGTGAAGCACATGCAGCTGAGATTAATGAAAATTTAACAAATTCAAGGAATTTTGTTAAGTTTCCATTTGTTTTGGATGATGTTGCGAGTGCTATTGTGAAGAGGCCAAAGAAATCAAGGAGCAAGAAAGAGAAGGAAGAAGAGGAAGAGGTTTTATTGATTGATGGGATTGAGTTTGAGAAGAATATAGCTATTAAGTTTGATGTTTTAATTAATGATGAAGTTGATAAGGTGATTGGGCCAGGGAATACTGAGTTTGCTGGAAGCTTTGTGAATGTCCCTCATTCCTCACATGGACACAAGAACAACAAGATTATTACTTGTTTAAGACTTGGATTAACAGATTTGTTGGAAGATTTGGATGTTGAAGGAGATGATACTGTTGTGGTTACATTGGTTCCAAGGTGTGGGAAAGGACTTGTCAAAATCAAAAACATTAAGATATTGCTTGAAGATTGAGAGGTTCTACCACACGTGTGAAGATATATATTATTTCTGATATTTTTATTGTGCTTCGCATGTATTGGTTTTATTATATATTGTTGTGTAATATTTGTTTTTATTTTATGCTCATGTTTTAGAATAATAATATTTTATGATACATAAATTTTATCGAAATATTTATTTTAATATTCATGATTTATATTTTTAAATCTAAAATTTGTAAGAAAACTCTGCTAAGCAGATAAAGACAAATATGTATCGCCAGAGAGTTTCTTTTAATTTCTGTTTTGGACGGTCTGTCGTGGATTCAGCGTCGAGCACGGTTGATCCATGTCTATGTCGAGTACGGTCCAAAGTGTTGGCCGAATCTGTTGGGATCAATGGAGAACACGTTCTCCACGTGCTCCTCACCCGAGGACACCTCACCAACTGAACTCGCACATCTTACGTGAGTGGAAGGACCGTTCTGTCCTTCGTAACAGCCAAGTTCATCCATTACCCGTGGACTCCGAAGCAGTTGACCCAGGACGATAAGTACGTGCTGCTCATCCCTACTTTCACGTGGAAATCTTGGAAGTCATTCGTTGTGGGCTTGAACACTCAGCCCACAACGGAGACCATTGGTCTAGAGCTGGGGCACACTATAAAAACCCTCCTCTGTGGGAGGGTCATGTATTCTATTCTTAACCCCTTTTCACTTATTTCTTCATTCAAACTAACTTAAGCATCAGAGTATCGCCGACCACATACACATTCTGATCACAAGTTAAATCAATTACTTTCTATTCCTTTCTACAAAAATTGCTTGTCGATGATAATAAAGCAAAAAGCAGAGTGATTGAATGAAATACCAGTTCGGTTCCAAAATTAGGTATTTGTTGAGCAACATTCTCGAAAAGCACTGAATTAGAGAAAGGTTGAATGCGAGATTCTGGTGGAAAGGGATATGATGTAGGTATATTATTATCATTGACACCATCATCATCATGCTGATGTTCATGCTTCTATAAATAATAACAATAATTGATTGAATTGAGCGATGAATAAAACAAGGAATTAAAAAACAAATAGAGAACTCCATAACATACCCAGTGTTGGAGGAGGAGAACAAGGTTCACCTTGGACTTTTTCTTTTTGATGGTTTCATCTTCTCCTTCTTCTTCTGGTTCTTCTTCTTCAACGACATCGTTATTATCAGTGTTATCATATTGTTGAGATTGTTGATGCTGAAGAAGTTGAATTTGAACTTATTTTTGTTTAATCATGTTAGAACATACACAAAATAAGTTAGTGAGTTAATAGAGAAAAGTGGTTAATTGAATAAGATGAAGTGAGAAAATAAGAGAGAGAGAGAGAGAGAGAGAGAAAGAGTAATTGAGATTTAAAGAAAAATATATCAAATGACATTACTAAACACATTACACTTGATGGTCCTTATATATAAGGTATTACAAACATGTTGGAAAATAAAACAACTCAAAAATAAGCCAAAAGGCGAAAACACGAGCCCATAATCGATACGCTAAACACCGTAATCGATTACGACTGTGATAAATGGAAAAACAAAAACAAACATTGCCTTCGTAATCGATTATGCCAATATGAGTAATCAGTTACGCCTATAAAACAACAACTCTGCATTTTCGGAAGTGCTTATTTTTTAAGATATTTTCACTAGAATGCTCCCAGAAGCTTATACAATGCATTTGAATTACTCTGTACTTCCAATACACTACCTTAATTCAAATGCTCCAAGTTCTTCATGCCCAAGTTCATCACCAACTTCTTGAACATGACATTTGTGACTTCTTTCGTCAATAAATCAATAACTTGTTCTTCGCTTTGACCGTATCACAACCTCAACTTGCCTTCACACACCAGATCCCTCAAGTAATGAAACCTCATTTTTATATGCTTGATCCTCCCATGTGCATGGGGATTCTTATAAAGTTTAATGGCTAAAATATTATCAACCAAGAGTGTGTTAACTTTTCCAACCATGCTATCTAGCTCTTTCAGCAATTTCATAAGCCATACAACTTAGCATGCACACAACGACACAACAATATACTCAGCCTCACAAGAATAGAGTGCCACCGTAGGTTCCTTTTTAGAGAACCAAGATATTTATGCTCCTCCGAACATAAATATATAACCAGCCGCAGTCTTTCAATCATCCTTATCTTTCACCAATTGAAATCTGTGTAACCGAGCAAATCACATTTACTTCCCGTATCAGCTGCGGGAAAGAGAATTCCGCAGCCAAGAGTTCCTTTGAGGTATCATAGTATGATACAGTGTGAGAACTGACTTAAGGTTTTGCATTTTATCGCAAATGTTGCGGTTAGCAAGAGTCGCCACCGACTTTTCTTTTATCCAAAAGGAAAGGTGAAAAAGCACAGGAAAGACCTTTGAGATGTTTTCTTAAGTTCGGGGGGGGGGGGGGGGGGGGGGGGTAGATTATGAAAAGGGAAGGTATTAGCACCCTTTTCATCCATGGTTTTCCATGGGCTCTTAGTTACTTGCTTAGATCACTTGCTTTTGTTGTTTGAAATTGTGTTTGGTGTGTTATTGAAAGTATTTTGTAAAAGAGGCCATTCGTTTAGGCAATCTTTGTAATGATTCTCGTTCGTAAGAATGTATACAAAGATGTTTGTCTTTTGAAAATGTTTTCAATGTTTGTAAGATGTTTTGAAATGTGTGTGTGTGTTTGTTTTGAAAATAGCAAGGATTGTTTATTTAAAATAGAGCAAGTAACTAGAAGTTATCTACCTACTCATATGTCTTTCTTATGTATTTTCTATTCCTTTGACATTGTTGTCTTACCATTGATTTGGTAAGCAACCCAATCTTTGGATGTAAACGGGACGGGCGTGGGTCATCGTATAATCATGATTAGCAATGTTTGCAAAGTATCTTAGCATTTTTGAGCGACCAAGATCATTTTGTAAGGCAACTTTTGAATAGCGTCATCGAGGGACTATGATCTTATATTTGTTTTGTTTTGCCAAGATACTTCGCATGCGTAACATGACCATTTTTGTTTTAGGCAACCAAGTGGGCAAACCCTAAGGGTGTTTGTGTGCAAGTGTATCATTTTCATGCTTTGATTTTGTCTTGTTTTTAGAGTATTCTATTTTGCTTTGTTTTGTTCTTGTCATACAAACCCTAATTACTAATCATGGCATATAAAGCGATAAATTACATAACATAAATATTTCTAAGCTATTACATCAATTTATGGGAGGGGGGAATACAAATTTGAATGAGAGTTTGCAAGAATATAAACCTAAATAAATTATTACAACCAAATCAAATTTGTACGAATAAAATAAGTATAATACAATATTTAAAATGCAATGCAATGTACATGTGAGAAAAGATTTTTTGTGTCTTGCTTTTATGTAAAAGAAAATTTAATCTAAACCTAAAGATATAAAAAGGAAATAATTTTCTAAAAGGGATTTAACCCTAATTGTTACTTAATAGAAAATAAAGTTTCTATATTACTATTTTGTGCATTTTTCTTGTATAAAAATAATAAATAATATTGTATATAAATATAAAAATTATCTATATGCAAAAAATAAGTATTTATAAATATAATATGAAAAATAAATTAAACTAAATATATTTGATTATATTTACAAGCTTATTAAGAAAAATGAATTATATCCTATTAAAATAAAATATATTTTATGTGAGAAATAAAAAAAAAAAAAATAATAATATCATTAATCTATATTTTTGGGATTTTTATATATTAGAGAAAATATTAAAAATATTAAATGTGAAAGTAAAACAAAAATATAAAAATAAAAATGCAAAGAGTTAGCAATGGGGGGTGATATAGTAGGACTGATGGTAAGATCCTAGCAAAAATTCCTGGCCCAACAGACCAAACCCAATCTGCAAAAAAAATATGAAAATGGAAAAGAAAAATAGTGAAAAATAACAAAAGTAGCGCACCCAGGTTCGAACCCAGGACAAGGGTCTCACCAGCGCGCTACTTTGCCACTGGGGTGGCTATACTTCCATTATCTTTACTGAAACGAAAATAACATATTCAAAAACGCGCCCTATGCCTTGTTTCATCTTCTTCCTCAAGCTTTGGCCGGACACCCTGTAACTTCCTCATACTTCCATGAAAATAAAAACTTATAACATGAAAAATGTAGTACTTGAACTCACGATTTCAACCATATAAGTTATGTAATCTAATTATCAAAGATCAAAGATAATTTTAAAATCCCTAAATCTTAACCTAATATTTTCAGAAATTTCAAGTTCCAAATTCTCTCAGCATAAGTAAAATCAATGCAAGATAATGATATGTACAGCTTCGTTATGATGAGGACTACATGTTTTATTCATAAAGCGTGGCCTAAGGTTGCCTGTACAAAGAGATAGAGTTTGAGATTTTACTTCCTTCAGTTGGAATCGTGTATGAAAATGGAGTGACTTTAATGGAGGCCTGATGCTTGCTTGAGCTTCCTTGAGCTTCCCTGAATGTATTCTAACCCTTGCCTTGCTCTGAAAGTGGCTGGAACTCTTTGGACAAGTCAAACTGCAAACTCAGAACTCAACAATGGCAGATGGTGGAAAAGGGATTAGAGAACATGGATGATGATTTAGATGGGCTTGATATCAAGTATGTAAGGTGTTTGAATGATCTAGACACAAAACACACGAGCCAAATGGAAGATGGGGATACTTGTGCAGAAACTGTAGGTTTGAACAGATTGTGGGTGTTTTTCAGCTTGAGAGTGTTTCAGCCCTTTTCTTATCCTTTCTTGTGTCGTTTGTATATTAGTATTGAAATGGTTTTAGGTCAGCTCTCCATCAGCTGTGCAAATACTAGCCTTTTTGCCAACTTTCTTGTACTTGAAGCAAAGTGATAAGACCAAAGCTTCACATGCTTGTACCAGCTTGCTTAGGGTTGGTATGAGTTTTTACAACTTACTTGAGACCTGTGAGATTTGTATGCATCAAGGGGATAGGTCCAAAGCTCAAAATTGTAAAGTTTGCAAAAGTTGTTCTTTTTCAAAATTGTAATGGAACCTTTTTGCCATAAATGGAATTACAAGTTGGATAAAGGCTCAAAAGCATGGATCAATGCTTTGTCAACTGAGAAAGAAATTAATTAAGGAGGTTGGAACAAGTTTAGGACCTGTACATCATGAATTAGCCAGCATAGGATTGATTTGCAACTTTGTTCTTCATGAAATGGCTTGGACAAAAAGTGAGAAATTGCCAATTTCCTCTCTTCGATTCTCGCTACTCAAAAATGATCTTGAGGAGTTCTTGGATATTTTGGAAAGTTTGCAATGTGCTCTATAATCCATATTGGAAATGAATTTTGAGATACCTCTTGGAACTAGGTGAAAAATTGCCATGAAGTTGGGTCCAAAACCTGCATAAATTAGGGCAAAATTTCACTAAGTTAAGAAGTTCATGACCATGTATTCGCAAATTTATAACTTGAGATCCAAGAATCTTTAGGGAAAAGTTTGTGGAGAAAAGTTATAGATTTCATGGATATCTACAACTTTCATGTTGGGAACTTTCCTTGAATCATTATGCATCATGGTGTAAAAATGGCTTTAAGTTGAGAAAAAATAAGATAATTTTCATACTTAGAAAATTTCTAAGTTATGAAAATTTTCAAATTCAAAACCCTAATTTTCAAATTTGGATTTCTTGATGAACAAGTTTCATATTTTGACATGTCTTGATGAATTATGAATCTTGGTACTTGATTTTGACCAAAAAGTCAAAATTTGACTTTTCAGTGTACAATTGACTTTTGATCAGTTGACTGCAAATTCCATCTGTCAATCCAATGAATTTGAGATGTTTTGAGCCAAGTAATTAAGTCAAGATGATTCCATTGAATCCTTGAAATCATGCTTGAACTCAATTGGTCATTTGCTAGGTTAAAAATAAGAAATTGCCCTTCCTTAGTCAAAACCCTAATTTTGACCATTTTGCCCTTTTGATGATTTGATCAAATTTCTTGAGGAGTTTTAATCCAAACTTGATCAAATGGTACATATGAGTCTAAAATGTTGATGTGGATAAAAAATTATGAAGTTTGACTGTAAATTGGCCATGGTTGACTTTTTCCCAAATACAACTAATTTTTAGGTCAACTGTCCAATTGATTGATAAAAAATGTGGTTCAAGGCTTGAAACTTATCATGAGCAATCTTAGGGGTACAAAATGATGTTTGAAAGTCACATGAAGCATTGATGGTCCAAAAATCCTTGTGAAAACTAAAACCCTAATTTTGGTTTATTAGTGCAAGATGAGATGTCTTGAGTTGACCAAACCCTAATCTTGTCTTGAGTCAAAGAAATATTTTGAGTAAAGTCTTGATAAATGAGAGGGAAAATTTTGGGGTACAACAACTTCCCCTGTTCAATCTTCTTCAACCTGAAGAGTTAGATTGGCGAGCTTTGTCATTCGTGACTCGAAGGTAAAAGATGATTGGACACTAGAGTGCCTATAAATTTGCACTCGACAAAGTGTAGTTGAGGGAATGGGCTTAAAGATGCCATTTGGAGAGGTGATAGAATCTTGTTGGAGATGGGATTTTAGATGCCATCCAAGAATTTTTGTTGAATTGTAAGTTGTAAGTCAAAAGAATAAGTATCAGAATGGTGTCTGTATCTAGAACGTATCTGAGATGTATTTGGAGACTAAATCTGTATGAGCAACAGAATAACATCCATGTCTGAAGCGTATCCGTATTGTATCTGAAGTCTGAATGAATATCGAAATGGCATCCACGTCTGGAGCATATCCGAACTGTATCTGAACTTCAATCTGAATGAGTAACAGAATGGCTTCCGTGTCTGGAGCGTATTTGAACTTGAATCTGAATGAGTAACAGAATGATTTCCGTGTCTGGAGCGTATCTGAACTGTATCATGATTGCATATTGTTTAATAGTAGCTGTTAATCTTATCCTGAAAAGGGTAAAATGTTAGTTGGAACACAAAATTATGTTGCATGGAATGTATGATGCAATATACGTGTTTTATCAATGTTTATGGTATGTGGATGTAATGTATGCGCATGTAAGCTGATTCGCTGTATTGCTGAGGAAAATAAATCCTTGACTGCTGCTGAGGATATGGCGATTCTTCATGTCTTGAAGTTGGAGTATTTGACAAAAATTCTGTTGTGAGCAATGCCATATACTGCTTGAGTAATCTGCTTGTGGAATCCAGAGAATTTTGATGACTTCTACCGGGGATTAATAACGGGAGTCTTTGTTCTGTTGGGGAGTATCATAAGTCAATTGTCATCCGATTGAGTTTCAGGCTTCAAAACAACTTGCTGGGGAATTTGGAGAAACTGGACGGTTTCCACCGGGAATTAAATAGTTTGAAGTTTTAGCTCCATTGGGAATCTAAATGACGTACCGTGGGGATTGCTCATGGAATAGCCTAAAGACTTTTTCCTAATATTCCAACCCGTCAGTAATTGTCTTTTTCATTTTGTTTATTTGTAAACAGTAATTATGTTCAAATGCATATGTTCATCAATGAATCATTGGACGTTTTTGCAAATAAAACACAAGTGTAAAGGAAAAGGACAAATAGTTTTCTGTACTTTAAAGAGATATCTTTGTATTTACTTTGAATAAGTATTTTATACAAAAGAGACAGACATCCTAGTAAGAGGATGGTGCCGTAAAAGTAAGAAAAAATTTATACAAAGAAAGACAGCTATGTGTGATAATCCCATGGGGTTCCCATTCTGCTATAGCCTCCGTATCTCTGAATATCTTGTCTATTTGTTGCTTCGTTCGAAGATGATTGAATTGATCAGAACCTCAGAGTTTGTTAGCAAAGAGATTGTCCCCAAAGTGATCCAACGAGACATAGTCATACGCTTTAATTCCCTAACTTTTTCCTGGACCGCCCTTTTGGGTTTTCAGTCCACCGGGAAACCCTTTTTTGCCCAAGTCTCCCTTTCGGGTTTTCAACTTTCCGGGTGTACAAATTTTTTTAATTTTATCCCTAATTTTTGCCCAAATCTTTTGGTTCGCCGGGATGCCCTTTTTTTGCCTAGGTGTGTCAACCTAGCGGGTCTCTTATGCGTAATATCTTTTGACTATGTCCGCGTTCGCAGGGTGTGGCAGGTCGTCATCGTCCATGGTGGTTAAGATTATTGCCCCACCGGAGAAGATGTTCTTGATTACAAATGGTCCTTCATATGTAGGAGTCCATTTGCCCCTGGGATCACTTTGTGGAAAGATGATGCGCTTGATCACTAGATCTCCAACTTGATATACTTGGCATCTGAATTTCTTGTTGAAAGGCTTGATCATCCGTTTTTGATACATCTGACCATGGAAAACCGCAGTAAGTCTCTTTTCATAAATTAAGTTCAATTGGTCAAGTCGGGTTTGGATCTAATCGTCCTCACTCAAACCTGAATCTTTCATAATTCTCAAAGAGGGGATCTGAACCTCAATAGGCAAGACAACCTCCATGCCATAAACCAAAGAATAATGTGTTGCCCCAGTTGATGTGCGAGCCATGGTATGGTACCCGTGGAGAGCAAACAATAGAATTTCATGCCAGTCCTTGTAGGTGACTGTCATTTTCTGTATGATCTTTTTAATGTTTTTATTAGCAGCTTCGACTGCACCATTCATCTTTGGCCGATAGGGAGATGAATTATGATGTTGAATCTTGAATTGCTCGCACAAGGCGGTGATCATAGTGTTGTTAAGATTTGTACAATTGTTAGTGATGATCCTTTCCGGGATATCATACCGGCAAATAAGGTTTTGCTTGATGAAGCGAGCCACAACATTCTTGGTAACGGAGGCGAATGAGGCTGCTTCAACCCATTTTGTGAAATAATCAATGGCCACTAGGATGAAGCGGTGTCCATTGGAGGTTGTAGGCTTGATCTCTTTGATCATATCAATTCCTCACATAGTAAAGGGCCAAGGAGCGGTCAAGACATTCAGAGGAACCGGAGGTACGTGCACCTTGTCAGCATAAATTTGACATTTATGACAGGTCCGAGAGTGTTGATAGCAATCTGCTTCCATGGTAGACCAATAATAGCCTGCCCGTAGGATTTTCTTCGCCATCGTATGCCCACTGAAGTGAGTTCCAAAAGTACCTTCATGTAATTCAGCCATGATCTCTTCAGCTTCAACCTTATCCACACAACGGAGAAGAATATAATCATGATTACGTTTGTACAGGATGCCATTACTTAGGAAGAACTTAGCGAAGAATCTCCTTAGGAACTTTTTATCATTGATTGAAGCTCCTTCTGGATATTCTTGAGCCTCGAGAGACCTTTTGACTTCATGAAACCAAGGCTGGTCCATTACTTCTTCAATATTAATCTCGTGGCAGTGTGCTGGTTCGTCCATTCGTTCAACAGTGATATGGGGAGCCTCGTCATCCCAATTAAGTTTAAATATAAATGACATTGTGGCTAGAGCATTTGCTAGCTGATTTTCTTCTCGCGGGAAATGCTCGAAGGTAATCTTCTCAAAATGTGGTAGCAATGTCAAAACATGTTCTTTGTAAGGGATAAGGTTTGGATGCTTAGTGTCCCATTCTCCTTTGATCTGACTGCTAACCAAAGCTGAATCTCCAAATACAACTAAAGATTTGATTCCCAAGTCTATGGCAGCCTTGAGACCAAAGATGCATGCTTCATATTCCGCCATGTTGTTCGTACAATTGAAGCAAAGTCTGGCAGTAAAAGGAGTATGGAACCCATCCGGAGATATGAGTACAGCACCGATACCATTACCAAGTGCATTGGATGCTCCATCAAAGAACACGGTCCATCGGGATCCTTGTTCAGGTCCTTCATATGGTCTGATTTCTTCACAGTTGTCTAATGTCATGATGTCTTCATCCGAGAATTCAAACTTCATGGACTGATAATCTTCTACAACTTAATGAGCAAGATGATCAGCTAGCACGCTGCCCATTATAGCTTTTTGGGTAGTGTACTGTATGTCATATTCTGTTAGGATCATCTGCCATCTAGCTATCCTCCCAGACAGAGCAGGCTTCTCAAAGATGTACTTTATCGGGTCCATCTTAGATATCAGCAAAGTGGTATGAGTCAACATATAATGTCTTAGCCGGCGAGCAGCCCATACCAAAGCGTAACAAGTTTTCTCGAGCAGTGAATATCTAGTTTCAAAGTCGGTAAAATTTTTGCTCAGGTAGTAAATAGCGTGCTCTTTTCGGCCAGACTCATCATGCTTCCCCAATACACACCCCATTGAGTTTTCTAAAACGGTCAGATACATGATCAGCGGACTTCCCTCGACTGGTGGCATCAAAACAGGAGGCTCTTGTAAGTACTATTTGATTTTGTCAAAAGCAATTTGACATTCATCATTCCATCTGACTACTTGATCTTTCTTCAACAGTTTGAAGATTGGTTCACAAGTAGATGTTAGGTGAGAAATGAATCTGGCAATATAGTTCAGGCGTCCCAAGAATCCTATGATTTCCTTCTTAGTACAAGGAGCGGGAATTTCTCGTATCGCTTTAACTTTGGCAGGATCAACCTCAATGCCTTTGTTGCTGTCAATGAAGCCTAAGAGTTTACCGGACCGGACTCCGAATGTGCACTTGTTTGGATTCAGACTTAGTTTGTACTCCTTCAATCTCACAAACAGCTTTTGCAACTGATTAAGGTGCTCCTCTTCAGTTTATGATCGAGCTATCATATCATCTACATATACCTCTATCTCATGATGTCTCATATCATGAAACAAAGCTACCATAGCGCGTTGATAGGTTTCCCCAAATTCTTTAGTCCGAACGACATCACTTTGTAGCAGAATTTCCCCACTGTGTGACAAATGTAGTTTTCTCCATGTCCTCAGGTGCCATTTTGATCTGGTTATAACCTGAGAATCCGTCCATCAAGGAAAACACTTTATGATGGGCTGTATTATCAACCAGGATATCAATGTGGGGAAGTGGAAAGTCATCTTTAGGGCTGGCCCTGTTTAAATCTCTATAATCCATGCACATTCGTAATTTGCCATCCCTTTTAGGCACGAGAACAATGTTGGCAACCCATTGAGGATAGGAAGTGATAACCAAAAATCCAGCAATGAACTGTTTCATGAATTCCGCTTTGATCTTCTCTGACATGTCAGGTCTCATGCGGCGGACTTTTTATTTCACTGGTGGACAATATTCTCTTATGGGTAGACGATGTACCACAATGTCTGTATCAAGTCCTGACATGTCTTCGTATGACCAAGCAAAGATCTCAACATAATCATGCAATAGCTGAATTAGACGCTCCATGACACTCGACTCTAGATTGGAACCCACTTTGATTTCCTTTTTATCTTCCTCGGTACCTAAGTTGATTGTATCCAACAGTTCCTCATGAGGCTGAATAACTCTTTCCTCTTGTTGGAGTAGTCTGGCCAATTCCCCTGGCACTTCACAATGTTCCTCACCTTCGTATTCGGCTTGATAGATTGGATCTTCAGAGTCACTAAAGGCCATAACAGTATTGTTACCCATGGGATCCAAAATGGAGGGGTACCTGCATTTGTGAGTGTGGGTGTGTGTAAGGGTATAGCCATCTTTAAACAACAAAATGTATAAGAAAGACAATGAGCACAAAAGGTTTGTATTTGGAAAAATGTCCATGATTCATTGAATGTGATATGAAAATGAAATAAAAACCCTTACAAATGGACCATTGTGCCTCGGGTAAGACACAAGGTTTTTAAAGTGTGAATTGTTTATGAATATTACAAGTCCAACAGAAATGTAAAAGATAAATTACTGAGAGATGAAAGTTATTGGGAAAAAGTCTCTGGCTTCCCAATTGCGAAGTCCTCCGTTGACAGTAGGAAATATCCAATCTTCCAAGCCACCATCTTCTTCAATATTTTCCACTGCGTTGACCTCCCAGTTACTAATCTTCATAGGTGGCCCTCCAGGACGGGCACGACGCACAACCTTCTGAGCAATTGAAGTAAACCCCAAGCCAAACTTGTCTGATTTATACGGAATGTCTAGAAGCTTCCCCCAGATGGTGCATCCACCCTCTTCTATTACTGCCTTTGCATCCTTTAGAGATGACATCCGAAGAGGAGGTCTTGAGATCTTGGGAGTCGGGGATACCGCCTTGGTTACATCTACCTCTTGAGAGACCTCCTCGAAATGTTGAAATGGAGTTTCAATGAACTCACCATCCAAATCCACATATCGGAAAGAATTTAGATGACTAATCATGTAATCTTCTTCCCCGTGGACAGTTATGATCTTTCCTTGGACCGGGTACTTCAGCATCTGGTGTAGCGTAGAGGTGACAGCACCATCATTATGGATCCAGGACCGTCCTAACAGACAAGAATAAGAGGGGTGGATGTCTATGACATAGAAGGTTGAGTTGAAAGTCTGAGTTCCCACCTTTATCGGGATGTCCACCTCCTCGTGGACCATCCTCTTCGAGCCATCAAATGCTCTTACAATTATGTTACTGGGTTTCAACGTCAGCCCTTCGCAATCCAATCTGTCAAGAGCTTTCTTCGGTAAGACGTTCAATGATGAACCCGTGTCTACCAAGACATGGGCCAGAGTTGTTCCTCTACACTCCACAGAGACATGTAATGCCTCGTTGTGCTTTCTCTCTTTGGGTGTCAAATCAGCATAGAGAAGCCTAGTCCGTTATCATCTATTAAACTGGCCACACAATCTTGGAATTGGTCAGTAGATGTCTCTTGTGGCACATGGGCTGTTTTCAAAAATTTTACCAAAGCTTTCGCATGTGCCTCAGAGCACAACAACTATGTTAGCATGGAGATCTTGGAGGGAGTTTTCCCTAACTGTTCAACCACATAATAGTCACTCTTCTTTATTATCCTCATGATCTCTTCCATTTCCTTTTTGGATTTTTCGGGGATAGCTAGTGATTGAGCCTTCGTCCGGACAGGCTCTTCTTGGATGCTTTTTCCTCGATTTTTGATAGTGGGAGTATTGGTAGGGATAACAGCAGGGGTTGTGTCGTCTTTGTCGGTGGGTACACTTGCAGGTATGATTATTGGTACAGAGGTAATCTTCGGAATGGCCACGGGTCCAAAAACTGCCTTTGGAGGGGCAATCTCTGGAGAGAAGATTCTACCACTACGGGTAATCTTGCTAGTTCCGACAATATTGCTAATGTCGGAGTTTTCTTCTTCGGAGCTCTCTTCTTCGGCAGTCAGTTCATCTTGTTTGATACCATGGTAGTAGATTTCTCCACCATAATTCCATGGTACTGTTTTATCTGACTCATACGGGACCGTCCCAGGCATTATGATCTTAAGAGGAGTAGTTTTTGGAGCGGCTGTAATCCTAACGGGTCTTTTAGGGACCCTGGAAGGATTGGCAGAGATGGTTATGATTTAAATGTCCTCAACATGAATGGGTAAAATGGGAGCATTCTCAAACAACATTTCTTGGTTGTCAATCAGGCGTTGGATACCTGTCTTCAACAGAGGGCAATCAGTGGGTGAGGATAAGCAATGATGGCAGTATTCCTTGCAACCTGGGAATACACCAGCTTTTAATAAGTTCATCTTAATGATCGAGAGTGGAGTAAAAAGTTCATCCACTGTGGCAACAAATAAATCTTTCTCGACAGCATTGGCATTGTGACCATGCCTAGGCATCGGAGCGGAAATGACATTCGGTTTCTCAGGTGCATCAAACTCAACTTCATTTGCATTTATAAGGTCTTGAATTTTGTTCTTCAAAGCCCAACAGTTGTTATTGTCGTGCCCTGGACTTTCAAAATGGTATGCGCATATGGCATTTGGGTGATAATGAGGGGACACAATATTGGGATTCTTTGGGGCCTCCTTTAAAGTTGCCAGATTCAATTTCAGAAGATGTGGTAGAACCTGGGCTACAGTCATATTAATCCTGGTGAATTGCCGGACTGGCCTTTCTACCCTTGGTTGGTTATTTCTTGGCTGGTCAGATGCAGGCTTTGGGATCATAACGGCCCCCACCACTGGTCGGCGTTCAGTTCTTCCTTGATTCTTTGTGAATAAACAACAGATACTTCCTTCTTCCCAGTGAAAGGTTTTCTCATAGCTGTAGAGGCAGACGCGTCCTTCTGAATTTTTCCGCTTTTTATACCAACTTCCACCCTCTCCCCGGTTAAAATTAACTCACTAAACCCAGTAGATGAGCTCCCAATTAAAGGGTTGAAGAAAGGGCCTGATAGAGTGCCCAAGAACATATCCACCAACTCCCTTTCAGACAGAGGGGGTTGCACTCTTCCAACTAGATCTCTCCACTTTTGCGCGTAATCTTTGAAACCCTCATTTGAAGCCATAGCCATACTCTGAAGTTGAGTACGGGTAGGCGCCAAATCTGTGTTATACTGGTATTGTTTATAGAAAGCTGCAGCAAGTTCTTCCCAGTTGTGGACGTCGGCCCTTTCCAATTGGTAAAACTAATCGAGTTGTGTTCCGAATAAACTATCTTGGAAGAAATGGACCCACAAGTATTTGTCAAAGGAGTGCGGCTGAATCTTTCTGACATATGATCGGAGGTGCATTTTAGGACAAGACACCCCATTATATTTCACAAATAACGGCACTTTAAACTTTGGTGGGATCACAATTCCTGACACTAGTCCCAATTCCTCAAAGTCTAGTCCTGGTACCTTCTGTATTTCCATAGCGGTTAAACGCTCTTCCAGGTGTCTGTACTTATCATCAGTCGGAGGGTACTGTTCTTCATAGTAGTCTTCCTCTTCCTCCTCCTCTTCAGAGTCTGATGGAACTGCTGTTTCTTTTCCTTTTCTTTCCCCTTCATCAGATGTTGCTGGAAAATCCAAGGTTCTTCTAGCCTGTCCTTGAAACCTTCTTCCCTTGATTAACACACCAGCTGGTTTCTTCTCTTTCTTCTTTTTCTCTTTCTCTTTTGCCAGCAGAGTCTTCATCTCCTCTTGCCCCTTGGCTAGGGTCATGAGTAACTGTTGAAATTGTGTGTTTTGAGCTTGAAGATCTTTGACCGTCTGTTCGAGATCCATCTTACTGAAATAAACAGTAGAGAGATGAGGAAACTTGTTGCAAAGACCTGTTTATGTTATGATGAATGATATGTGCATATGTAATGCTTTCAAGGATTTAAAAAATTCAAATTTGTTTTAAACAAAAAGAAACACACGTTATATTAATAAGATAGAATTTGAGTACATCAATGTCCCTTGGGCAAAATAATACAAAATTCTAAGATAAGAAAGTGTTGCGCATCCTCTTGGGTGTTATGTAGGTATTTAGAGTCTGCTCGTCATGAAGTAGTGTTGTACCCCAAAATTTGCCCTCCCATTTCCTCAACATTTTCTCATCACAAAACCCTTGGAGCTCAAGATCCAGTTAGGGTTTCCTCTGCTCAAGATTTCTCCTTGCACTGTTGACCCAAATTAGGGTTTGTGTTTGCACAAAGATATTTTGACCTAAAATGCCTAAGATGACTTTCATGCTTCATATTGGACACCCAAGTTTATCCATGCCAAGTTTCAAGTCTTGATTCCAAATTTTGCCCAGTCAATTGGACAGTTGACCTAGAAATCAGCTGTATTGGGGAAAAAGTCAACTGTGGCCAATTGACAGTCAAATCTCATGAAAATTGACCCACATCAACATTATGAACTCACATGGACCATTTGATCAAGTTTGGATCACAATTCCACAAGAAATTTGATCAGATCACCAAAAGGGCAAAATGGTCATTTTTAGGGTTTTGACTGCACAAAGGCAATTTTTGACTGTTTGACCTAGCCAATGGCAAATCAAGCTCACATATGGAACTGTCTTTACATGCTCAATAAGTTCAAAAGATCCCAAATACACAAGATTGACAGTTGAATTTCCCAGTCAATTGATCAATTTTGACTGTATACTGAAAAGTCAAACTTTGACTTTTTGGTCAAAATCAAGTGTCAAGATTCATTTTTCATCAAAACATTCCAAATCATGAAACTTGTTCATCAAGAAATCAAGAATTGCAAATTAGGGTTTGAAATGAAGATTTTTCATAACTTATAATTTTTCTAAGTTATGAAAAACCCTAATTTTTTCCTAACTTTGTCCCACTTTCTCACCAAGATTCATTTGGATTCAAGCAAAAGTCAAAACATTAAAGTTGTAGCCTATTGCAAAATCTACCACTTTGATTCACAAAGTTTTCCCAAAAGAAGCTTGTAACTCAAGTTACAATTTTTGGAACAAGGGTACCAAACCATTCTTAACTTAGAGAAAATTTGACCTATTTTAGGCAAGGTTTTTACCTAACTTCAAGACCATTTTTCACATACTTCCACTTGGAATTTCAATTTGCATTTCAAAGATGGATTGTATTACACATTCCAAGCTTTCCAAAATGTCCAAGAACTCATCAAACAACCTCATGGTTAGGGAGAATCGAATTTGGCAAGATGGGAAAAACTCACTTTTGATTTGGCCAATTTACATGTTCATACATTTGTGCCATTTTGAATTCAGCTTGCTTTCCTTGATTACAGGTCCTATATCCCATTTGCACTCAATAATTTAATGCTAACTCATTGTGCCAAGGCCTTGTTTTATGTGTTTAAGCATTACATGTTAAACTAAGCCATTTTTAGATAAAGCATTATATCCATTTTAGAAAAGTTGCACTTTATGTCAATTAGAAATCCAAGCAAGTACAGTGCAAATCTCTTTGGCACAAGTTTATGAGCTAATTACACTGATCAAGGCCAAGGTATGCAGCACATTAGGGGGGCCTGTACAAGCTAGAAACTCAACTTGGCCTTTTGTTTCTTAAGTAAGAAGAAACATAGCATAACATCACACAACTCTCATCTCAGCTAACACTGGCTTAAGAAAACTTGTCAAACATATTCTAAACATCCATTCTGAGCTAGAACACGAGCCAACTATCTCCAACACCTTCTCAAACACAGAATCACCCTCAAACTGCCAAAACAGGGGACCTGCTGCAGATTGAGTTCCATAGCTCAATCCTTTCATGCATTCTTGCTAAAATCACCTCAAACACATCCCACAACATCCCTTGAAGCTATTCCAAACCTCAAACACGACTTGTAACACTCCCAATCAACATCACCATTTTCATTTTTCTGATTTGCAGGTGGAGTTCTATAACTCGTTTCAGCTAGTTTCAAAGCAAAGTAAAGCTTGGAATAGCATCCCTGGACATCAAGGAAGCTGTACCAATCATCACCTTGCATTGAAAGCACCTCTATCACCAGATACGATTCCAACTGAACAGGTAAGTTCATGAACTCGTATCTATCTATCCAGGCATTGTTAGCTTTAGGTTTGTGAAGAAAATATATCACATTCATAGCCTTGAACATGCCCATGTAATTAGTTTTCATTTATATTATGTGTGTTGTGAGAATTTAATGTCTGAACATGGAACAATAACTAGGTCAGAAATTGGGGGAGAAGAAATTCTCTCTCATCTTAGAGAGTTAAGTCAAGTTCTTCATATGTCTGGATTCGTCTTTTAATGCTCTACATTTTTCATGTTGTGAGTTTTGCTTGAAAGTCCAGGAATTGGGAGATAGAAAACGCGCGTGGATGGTTATTCAAACATGTTCTGAGGTTGAAGATGAAGTCTTCTTGGGCTGGGCCTGAGTTGACTTTCTTTTTGCACCCTTTTGTTACTTTTGAACCCCCCTGGCCCATTATGCTTATTTTTATGATTTTTTGATCTTTTCTTTTTTGTCCTGACTTATTTATTTTTTCTCATAATATTAAAAATATAAAAATAATTTTTTAAACCATTTTTGTATTTATTAGGCATTTATTTGTTTAAATGGTTATTTGTACATAAATAAATACATAAACACTTTTATTTAAAAATACTAAAATAATGCAAACACATTTTGTTTTCCATTTTTATTTTATTTTATCTTCTGAAAATATTTTATATAAAATATACTATTTTTTATAAATATTAAATATTGTTATTTTGCACATATTTAATATATTTGATAAATAATACAAATACATACATATTTATTAGCATATTTAGAAAAAAAATACAAAATATATACATTTTTATTTTTATTAATATTTAAATATTAAAAATACATTTTTACAAATATACTTCATTTTATTTTATTTTTGTACATAACTAATAAATATTGTACATATTAAATGATTAATGCCTTTTATTTAATAGATTAGGGTTTTGCCCTAAATACATAAAAACTCCAAAAAATTAATACTTTTTATTTTGTTTATTACACATAAAAAAATACCTTTTTTTCATACACATAAAAAACATTTTTTGCATCTTGCATATTTATTCCATTTTATTTAATTTGTGCAATTAAATACCTTGTATAATTCCAAATTGATTTAATAGTCTAGGTTTAAATTCCTTGTCAAAATACCCCCATTTGAACATTTGTACCCCCCTTCCCATATATTGTGTTGTAATAACTTAGGAACTTTATTTTTCGCACTTTAATGCTTTCTAATTATGGCATGTTAGAATTAGGGTTTGTATGCAAAATCAATTAATCAAAATAGTTTGACCTAATTTCAAAGATAAACAAGCATGAAAATGGACAACACTAATAACACTTGCACCCCTAGGGTATTCCACTTGTTGCCTTCAATAATGGGCCATATTGCATGTTAGGTCTCTTTGGGCAAAACAAAACAATTCAAATGATCATAGTCCCTCGATGACGCTTTCGAAAGTTGCCTAAAAAATGATCAAGTCCCTCCAAGGAAAAATTGCCCAAAGATACTTGGCACCATTGCAATTATGGTCTAAACGATGACCCGCGCCCGTCCCTTTCACATCCTAACACAAGATTGTCCACCAAATGCAATGGTGGAACAAAATTGTTAAAAGGGTTAAAACATAGGAGAAATCTTTGAGAAATTTAGGAGTAGACAAACTCTTAGTTACTTGAATCAAACTTGCAAAACAAAACACTTGCCTATTTTCTAAACCACACATCACTACACTTTCAAAAACAACTTTCAAAAAAACAAATGAAAACCTTTTCAAAAGACGTACACCTTTGTATACATCCCAACATGGATCATTACAAAGGTTGCCACCACATTGGCCTCTTTTCAAAAACATTTTCAAACCCACACACAAAGCACCATTTCAAACAATTGAAAACCAAGGCAAGTTGATCTAAGCAAGTAACTAAGAGCCCATGGATAACCATGGATAGAAAGGGTGGTAATACCTTCCCTTTCTATAATCTACTCCCCGAACCCAAGAAAACATCTCAAAGGTTTTTGCTATGCTTTTTAACCTTTCCTTAGGATAAAATAAAAAGTCGGTGGTGACTCTTGCTCAACCGAAACATTTGCGAAAACAAACGCAAAACCATAGTCAGTTCTCCCACCGTATCACAGAACTGGCGACTCTGCTGGGGAATTATTATAAAAGTGGAGTAACCATAGGGCTTATATCACCCTCTTGCATGACTAATTGTTTGATTTGATTGCTTTATATCTTGGCTCTCTTGTTTGGGTTTGCAATCCTACACCCGGATTTTGGGAAACATTCATAGATAGCAATACATTATGGAAACTGTGCGGGGTATACCGACACGGTCGAAGCAATAGCTATATTAGTGCGACATATTTGTGAGTACCGGTAACCCTTGAGTTCAATCAAGGAGAGTACGGGGCCGCTGAGTGATGTCACTAAGCACTAATGACCTAGAACCTTACTTGACCATCTTGGCCTTTTATTAGGGGTAGTGAGATGACCGGCTTTGGTGCAGTCTGAAGTTGGTAGATACTCGATACTACACTCATTGAGGATTGTTTTCTTGGAATATTTTGGTCGCTAGTTAAGTGGCTAAACCAAAACAATGAACAATGAAAACAATCCAATGATATTGAGCTCCTTAGAACCCGGTTACTATTTATAGGACAGGTTTTTAAGCCAACTACACTCAAGAGGGTACTTACCTATGAAACCCCATGCAAGCCTGAAACTAGGGTTTGGTGTGATTTGCTTGTACATATGTTTGTGCATACATCATGAACATCATAAAGCATCATATGCATTTACTAACCACTTCAAGGGTTTAGATCTTCACCTTTGTTCTTGTTTTGTAGGTCATGGAAATTCCTCGCAGAAAAACCATCCAAGTTAACCTTGTGAGGATCTCTCCTCAACTCAAGGAGCTCACCTCAAGAATTCCGGAAAGCTCATCCTTCAGTGAAAGACATGGTAGACTGCTCAGCTTAGTCAACACCAACATTGAAGAAGACATGATAAAGGTGCTATTCCAGTTCTTTGACCCTCTTCACCACTGTTTCACTTTCCCTGACTACCAGTTGGTACCCACTTTGGAGGAATTTTCTCAACTCTTGAGAATTCCTATCCTTAATCAACTACCTTTCAACGGTACGGAAAAGGAACCAAAGCCTGAAGATGTTGCTCGAGCATTACATCTACAGCCTTCTGACATCAAGGGGCATTGGGAAACTAGAAGCGGTGTCAAAGGCTTCTTAGCAAAATTCTTGTTTGAGAAGGCACAAGAGTGTTGGAATTCATTGGACCTACAAGCCTTTCAAGAGATTGTGGCGCTCCTTATCTATGGGTTGGTCCTATTCCCAAATTCTGACCAATTGGTAGATGTCAACGCCGTCAAAATCTTCTTGGCCAGAAATCCAATACCAACATTGCTTGGGGACATCCTTCACTCATTTTACACACGAACAATGAGAAAGAGGGGTGTTCTCATGTGCTGTACTCCTCTCCTTGCAAGGTGGTTTATTTCGCACCTTCCACAATCTGTCTTGAAGAATGACCAAGGCTCAAGGTGGTCCCAACGGTTGATGACTCTTACTCACTCTGATGTACATTGGTGTTCTCGGTCCAGAGAAAATGTCATCATCGTCGATCATTGCGGAGAGTTTCCTAATGTTCCTTTACTTGGAATCAGAGGAGGTATCACCTACAACCCTTGCCTAGCTTTGAGGTAATTTGGATATGCACGAAGAGATGGCCCTCACGACATGTTGATTCCTGACCTAGTTTTTGACTTCGACAACGATGCGCAAGGACTTCGCCAAAGATTCATCAGAGCTTAGGGGAGGCCCAACAAGGTTGATAGCAAGACACTGGGACACAAGAACTCCATCCCTCTTGAGCCTTATCTCAAGTGGGTACGAGCCCGAGCCCAGAGTCTAATGATGCCTTATCCTCATGTTCTCCCTGTGATTAAAGATCCCGTCAAGGAAGGAGAGGTTCCCTACACCATCCTACATCCTGACATGCCTACATCGTGGGAGGAGATGCAGAAGAGTTGGATCCAACTCAAGGAGGAACTGAACACTTTTGAAGCCAGCTTCTACGCCAGCGAGAAGAAGGTTCTAGAGCTCACCCGCCGACTCCATGAGCAAAAGGCCCTCAACACCTACATTGCGCCAAAGAGGATGCGCAACGTCTTTTTACCTTGAGAAGTTGTTTTTGTAATATTTGGCCCATGGGGCACTTATGTACTAAAAAATTTCTTCTTATTAATATGACGTGCATTCTTTTTTGTCTGCAACAATTGTGAATTTCTAAAACCCTTGAATGCATTGCATAGATAGAATCTCATGCATCATGTGCATAACAGGTACCCTTTTTCTACAGGTTGCTTAATCTTCTTTGCTATTTATTTTGAATAGTCATGATGAATCCAGAATCATCCAGTGAGCAAGCAATCAAGGCCCTTCAGGCCCAAAGTGCCCAGTTTCAAGAGATGGTCCTAAGCCTGGCCCAAGGTCAGCAAGAGTTGAAGGCTCTGCTCCTAAAGAAGAAGAAGAAGAAGAGGACTGCGTTGTTCAATACTGGACGCAGGTTTGGGAACACACTCCATAACGAGGCTGATCCAACTACTTCCTCTGCAGAGAAAGACAGTCCCCAAGGGGGAGGAGCTCCTAGTCCTGCAGTCTCTGACAACGAGACGGATTATAATGACGAACAATACCCTCCCGCTGCTGACAGATACAAGCAATTAGAGGACCGCTTGAGCGCCATGGAGATTCAAAATGTGCCGGGGCTGGATTTCGGAGATTTAGGGTTATCTTCTGGGGTGGTAATCCCACACAAGTTTAAGGCGCATGCCTTTGCCAAATACGACGGGGCTTCCTGTCCAAAGCTGCATCTCAGGTCGTACGTAAGGAAGATCCAACCTTACACGGCAGACAAAAATCTTTGGATCCACTTCTTCCAAGATAGCCTTTCGGGGTCACAACTTGAGTGGTTTTATCAGCTAGATGGAACCAGTATCCGACATTGGGAAGATTTGGCAACCGCATTTTATAGACAATATCAATACAATTCTGACCTCGCTCCTACGCGTACCCAACTTCAGGGTATGTCTCTAGGAACGGGCGAAGGGTTCAAAGAATATGCACAAAAATGGAGGGATTTGGCTGGCAGGGTGCAGCCTCCATTGACTGATCGTGAGCTGGTTGATATGTTTCTAGGGACCTTGTCTGGTCCATTTTTCAATCATCTGGTTGGCAATTCCTCAGCTGGGTTTACGGATTTGATCCTGACGGGTGAAAGGATAGAAGCTGGCATCAGGTCAGGAAAGATACAAAAAGCTGCCTCCGCAAGTACTGAGAAGAGGCCTTTCAAGAAGGAAGCTAGTGCAGTCTATGGTCCTAGAAGACAAGTCAAGCCAGAAAGCCGCCAAGCCGTCAATGCCTTGGTCATCTCAAATCCTGTTGCTGCTCCTCAGCATTACAATCAACAAAGAGGTGAAAGGCCCAAGAGGCAGTATACTCGGCTGAGTATGACCTTGTCACAAATATTACCGCAACTGCTATCAACCAACTTGGTGACCATCAAAGAGGCTCCGAAGGTCGTGAATACTGCATCTCCTAAGTATAACCCAAATGCCCGTTGTGCTTATCATTCTGATAGCCCCGGGCATACTACTGATGATTGCTGGGCCCTGAGAAATAAGGTTCAAGACCTTATCGATGCGAAGGAAATTCAGTTTGAGGCGCCTGAGAGGCCAAATGTTGTAACTTCTCCTATGCCCCAGCATAGAGTAAATGCCATCGAGGAAGATTTGTATGCTATTTCGGTGAATGATGTTGCTACCCCTCTATTGACTGTTAAGAGGAACCTACTGCTAGCCGGTTTATTTCCGGGTTGTAGCAAGGGTTGCCTCCTGTGTGCTGTTATCCCTACCGGTTGTCCGCTGCTGAAATCAGGCATCCAAAGCCTGATGGATAGCAAAGAAATTCTGTTCAAGAAAACTGCTGTTCCGTTTGTTTCCGCTGAAGAAGTATCTGTCGTCACAATTTTCAACAATCCTACCAAGGCTCTCCCAAGGAAGCCAGTCCAAATTATGTCTGTTTCACCCATTACCATTACTGTTCCAGGGCCTCTCCCCTATGAATCTGACAAGGCTGTCCCATGGCACTATGGGGCAGACGTGTATGTGCTTGGAGTGAAGCAGGAGTTCAACACCAGTACCAGTATCAGTAACATCACTGGTCCCACCAAGATTACTCGCAGTGGAAGGCTCTTCTCGCCTGACATTGCACCACCCGTTATCCGAAAACCTCTTATCATCACACCCGCAAGTGTGCATGTTTCAAATCAAGTTCCTGTGTCTACTACTGCTGCCGAGTCCTCTGATGCTCGGGGCAAAGAAGTTGCTACCGACTTGCCTGCCCGGACGGAGGCACCAAAAAAGACTGCTGTTGAAGCCTCCCAACAAGAGATGGAGCAAATCCTTAAAATCATTAAAAAGAGTGACTTCAATGTTGTTGAACAGTTGGGGCATACCCCCTCCAAAATCTCTATGCTATCATTGCTGCTGTGCTCCGAGGCCCATGCAAAGGCCCTGATTTCATTTCTGAAAACGGCCCATGTGCCGCAAGAGACCTATGCAGATCAATTCACTGACTGTGTGGCTAATTTGACAGCTGACAATGGCCTGAGTTTCTCAGATGCAGACCTTACCGCCAAAGGGAAAAATCACAATGATGCCCTGCACGTCTCTATAGAGTGCAGGGGCACTACTCTCGCACACGTGTTGGTGGACACCGGTTCTTCCCTGAATGTTTTTCCCAAGAAGGCATTGGATCGCTTGGATTATGAGGGCCTAGAATTGAAACCTAGTAACATCATTGTTAGAGCCTTCGACGGTTCTAAGAGGATGGTGCATGGGGAGGTAGACATTCCTATTCGTGTGGGTTCCCAAGTCTTTGACTCAACGTTCTACGTGATAGATATTCGTCCATCTTATTCCTGCTTGTTGGGTCGACCTTGGATTCACAAAGCTGGGGCAGTAACATCCACTCTACACCAAAAGCTCAAATACCCTGTCAAAGGGAAGATTGTTACTGTGCAGGGTGAGGAGGAATACATGGTAAGTCACTTGAATTCATTCCGGTATATCGAGATGGACGGGGAGTTTATTGAAACCCCCTTTCAGCATTTTGAGGAGGTACCTCCAACGTTGGCGTCAGCTGAGACAGTGGTTGAAGAAGACTTTCCTCTGAAGATGGCTTCCTTGAAGGATGCCCGGGCTATAATCGAGAAAGGCAAATGCACAAACTAGGGTCAGCTTCCTGACTTCACTCAAAAGACCGACAAGTTTGGGCTGGGCTTCACTGCAGAGGCTCAGAGGGCTGTGCGCAAAGAAAGGATCAGAAAGGCTCCGGTGTTTATCACCAACCCAAGGGTGAATGATATCGAGGAGGACGTAGAGGAAGCAGAGTTTGACAGTTGGATCTATCCAACCACCAACAACGGACCAAGCAACTGGACGGCAAAGGATTTTACACCTATTACATTTGTCACGCAGTAATTAACTCTTTTATTTTCAATTTGTAACAAACAATATGTTGAAACTTCTATTGGCTCGGTGTCTTACCCGGGGCATCGTAACTCCATTTGTGAGGGCTTTTTGTATGACATTTCCATATATCATTAATCAAAACATTGGACGTTTGTTGCATTTCAAATCTTGTGCTCTTTTCTTTCTGTGTTATATATTGCAAAACAGCTATATTTACACACACTCACTTATACAGGTTTCAATCCACTCTGGATCTCACTGGTAACAGCTCTGCTACTTCCAGTTATGACTTCGAAAATCCGATCAACTTGGCTGAGGACGAAGGTGAAGATGATTGCGAAGTGCCTAGTGAACTCGCAAGACTGCTACTCCAGGAAGAGAGGGCCATTCAGCCGCATGAAGAGCCGGTGGAAACAGTGAACCTGGGTACTGAGACAGATAGAAAAGAAGTCAAGATTAGTGCCAATCTAGAGCTCAGCGTGAAGCAACGATTGATCCAGATGCTGCTTGACTACATGGAAATCTTTGCTTGGTCTTACGAAGACATGCCCGGTTTGGATGCCGACATTGTGGTTCATCACCTGCCTACCAAGGAAGACTTCCCTCCGGTAAAGCAAAAGGTCCGCTGTATGCGTCCAGAGATGTCCGAAAAGATCAAAGCTGAGGTTATGAAGCAATTCGATGCCGGGTTTCTAGCAGTGAATTCTTACCCTCAGTGGGTTGCCAACGTGGTGCCAGTACCGAAGAAGGACGGTAAGGTCAGAATGTGTGTCGATTACAGGGATCTAAACAGGGCAAGCCCCAAGGACGACTTCCCCCTACCTCACATCGACGTTCTTGTTGACAATACTGCTCAACACAAGGTGTTCTCCTTCATGGATGGTTTTTCAGGGTATAATCAGATCAAGATGGCTCCTGAAGATATGGAAAAGACTACCTTTGTGACTCAATGGGGCACCTTCTGCTACAAGGTCATGCCATTCGGGTTGAAAAATGCTGGGGCAACCTACCAACGTGCCATGGTTGCTTTATTTCATGATATGATCCATCATGAGATTGAGGTATATGTTGATGACATGATTGCAAGGTCTCAAACTGAGGAGGAACACCTTGACCATCTGCGAAAGCTGTTTGACCGACTGAAGTTGTACAAGCTGAGGTTGAACCCAAACAAGTGCACCTTTGGGGTGAGATCTGGAAAATTGCTAGGTTTCATTGTAAGCGATAAAGGTATTCAGGTGGACCCTGCCAAGGTGAAAGCCATACAAGAGATGCCGAATCCTAAGACAGAGAAAGAAGTCAGAGGCTTTTTGGGACGACTGAATTACATTGCCCGATTCATCTCACATCTAGCTGCTACCTGTGAGCCAATCTTCAAATTGCTGAAGAAAGATCAAGTAGTACACTGGAACGATGAATGTCAGGCTGCTTTCGAAAAGATAAAAGAGTATCTCCAAGAACCACCCATTCTTATGCCACCAGTAGAAGGGAGACCTCTGATACTATACATGACAGTACTTGACAACTCAATGGGGTGTGTGTTGGGGCAGCATGACGAGTCTGGCCGAAAAGAGCACGCTATTTATTATCTGAGCAAAAAGTTTACCGACTGTGAGTCTCGGTACTCACTGCTCGAGAAAACTTGCTGCGCTCTGGTATGGGCTGCTCGCCGGCTGAGACAATATATGTTGACTCACACTACTCTATTGATTTCAAAGATGGATCCCATCAAGTACATATTCGAAAAACCTGCTCTGTCTGGAAGAATAGCAAGATGGAAAATGATCTTGACGGAATATGATATCCAGTACACAACTCAAAAGGCAATCAAGGGAAGTGTATTGGAAGACCATTTGGCACACCAACCTATGGACGATTACCAATCATTGAACTTTGAATTTCTGGACGAAGATATCATGGTGGTAACTGATTGTGAAGTACCTGGACCGGATGAAGGACCTGAGGAAGGATCCCGATGGTCTATGCATTTCGACGGAGCCTCCAACGCTTTGGGTAACGGCATCGGCGCTGTGATCATATCTCCCAAAGGAACTCATACTCCACTCACCGCCCGGCTGTGTTTCAACTGCACCAACAACATGGCAGAATATGAGGCATGTATCATGGGTCTTCATGCTGCAATCGACTTAAGGATCAAGTTTCTGAGAGTCTTCGGAGATTCCGCTCTCGTGATCAATCAGATCAAAGGCGAGTGGGATACGAAACACCCAAATCTTATTCCTTACAAGGAGTATGTGTTGACTTTGCTTCCCCACTTTGAAGAGATAACTTTTGAACACTTCCCAAGAGAGGAGAATCAGTTAGCGGACGCACTAGCTACGATGTCTTCAATGTTCAAAGTCAAATGGGACAATGAGGATCCCCGGATCATTATCTGGAAGTTGGACGAACCTGCACACTACTGCGATCCTGAGGATGAGACAGTGACTGAAAAACCCTGGTATCATGAGGTAAAGAGATACTTGGAAACTCAGGAATACCCTGAAGGTGCATCTGTCAATGACAAGAAGTTCATGAGAAGGTTTGCGGAAAAATTCTTCCTCAGCAACGGAATTCTCTACAAACGAAATCACGATTCAACTCTACTGCGTTGTGTGGATAAAACTGAAGTAGAGAAGATCATGGTAGAACTGCATGAAGGTACATTCGGAACACATTCCAGTGGACATACCATGGCAAAGAAAATCCTTAGGGCGGGATATTTCTGGTCCACAATAGAAGCCGACTGTTACCAACATTCTCGAACTTGTCATAAATGCCAGATCTATGCTGATAAGGTGCATATCCCTCCGGTTCCTCTGAACGTCCTAACGGCACCTTTGCCTTTTGCAATGTGGGGCATCGATATGATCGGTGAAATCCGACAAACGGCATCCAACGGGCATCGCTTCATCCTAGTAGCAATTGATTACTTCACGAAGTGGGTTGAGGCAGCCTCCTACGCCACCGTAACCAAGAGCGCCGTGGCACGTTTCATTCGGCATAACCTGATCTGTCGGTACGGCGTTCCGGAAAGGATCATTACGGACAATGGTACCAATCTTAACAACAATATGATCATTGAGCTCTGCGAGCAATTCAAGATATAGCACCACAACTCTTCTCCTTACCGGCCGAAGATGAATGGGGATGTAGAAGCAGCTAATAAAAACATCAAGAAGATTATGCAGAAGATGACAGTGACCTACAAAGATTGGCACGAGATGTTACCATTTGCTCTTCATGGGTACCGTACCTCAGCAAGGACGTCAACCGGGGAAACTCCTTTTTCCTTGGTCTATGGCATGGAGGCAGTCTTGCCTATTGAAGTCCAGATACCCTCTCTCCGGATAATGAAGGATGCAGACTTGAGTGAGGATGACTGGATCCAGACTCGACTTGATCAATTAAACCTGATTGACGAAAAGAGACTCACCGCTATCTGTCATGGTCAGACGTACCAAAAACGGATGATCAGGGCATTTAACAAGAAAGTCAGACCACAAGAGTATCAAGTTGGGGACCTGGTAATCAAACGCATTATCCTTCCTCAAAGTGATCCCAGGGGCAAATGGACCCCTACGTACGAAGGGCCATTTGTGGTTAAACATGTGTTCTCAGGAGGAGCCATGATTCTAACCACCATGGATGGTGACGACCTTCCTTACCATGCCAATGCAGACATAGTAAAAAGATACTACGCATGAATCAAAGACCCGCTAGGTTGACATACCTAGGCAAAAATAAGGGCTTCCCGGCGAACCAAAAGGGTTCGGGCAAAAATAAGGGATGAAATGAAAAAAATCTGTACACCCGGCAAGTCGAAAACCTGAAAAGGCGGCTTGGGCAAAAATGGGTATCCCGGTGGACTGAAAACCCGAAAGGGCGGTCCAGGCAAAAGTTAGGGATAAAGCGTAACACTATGTCTCATTGGATCACCTTGCATCCAGAATTCGGCATCAACTATCTGGCTCAGACTTCGGCATCGATCAATCAACTTCATCTTCAACTAAGCAGCAAATTGATGAGACGCTTGAAGACATAAAGGTGATAGCAGAGTTGGAACCCAGTGGGAATATTGTGCACATAGCTGTTTTGTTTCCTTTTCAAAAATTGTATAAACTTTATGTTGTTTGGCGGCGTTCTCTTACTAGGACGTCAGCCTCTTGTACAAAGACGCCTATTTACAGGCAAATTTCAAAATCAATACAAATTCACTTTTCCAATCATTGCCAATTGTTTTTCCTTTTTCTGTTTTGTCTTGCGAAGAACGTCCAATGTTCATTTTTGGTATATGCATTTGACATTAAATTGCTAATTCATAAGTACTTGCATACAAAACAAAAGACTGATTACAGGTGACATCAGAAATAGGGGCAATGTAGAGTTGTCCGGGCAGTCTAGTTGCTCTGTCCGCCAAGGTACCAAGGAAGATTTAACTGAAGAATGTGACCAAGTTATCTCAACTCCCCACAGAGTAAGACAAGATAACAACATTCCCCAGCGGAGTATAGGCATTCATCAGCAAGCATCCCCGGCAGTCTTGATCTAAGATGGTTCCCCGGTGGAATACAGACACTCCAGTGGAATCATTTTCCAGTACAGTTTGAAGGTTTCCCCAGGAAAGTGGAATTCATATCCCCAGCAGGTCTTGAAGCTTATCCCCAGTAGATTCTGGAAGCTTATCCCCTGCAGAGTACGGACGTCTCTCCCGAGCTTTATTCAAAGTTATTCCTCATAAGGGCTTATAACTGGGTTATCCTCAGCTAATTACCACGGAAGATCGTCCTCGGTGAAATTCTTTCAATCCCCAGCGGAGTTCATCAAAGTTCCCCAACATAACTTATCAACGCAATCCCCAGCGAAGCTTATCATTGTTATCCCCAGCGGAGTCCATCATTGAAATCCTCAGTGAAGCTCTCGTCAAACTTCAGCAAAGTATCTCTTCCACAGAGCAATTCCCCGCAGAGTAATCTCTCCAACAAGTTTATTCCTCAACGGAGTCATCTTCTCCTATCGGTGTATTCTTGCAACCGTCATCCCCAGCGAAACGAAGAGCTCTACTCTTCAACGTCAGCCCAGGATTTAATTCCACGGCCGATCGTCAAGGATTTATTTTCCTAGACGAAAATACATTCATAAACATTTCGCATTTCATACATCATGCTTACATACATGATAAAGTGCATACGACACTATCTCATTTTGAACGTCATGACATCATGCATGTCATACATCATGACATTGCATACAACTGATGTTTTGCCTTTTCAGGGAAAAAGACAACTACCTTCAACTGTCACAGTTTCCAGATTCGATTCCTGTATCTAGCCAGGGCACATCTGTGAGTGATCAGTTTCCAGACTCGATTCCTGTATCTAGCCAGGGCACGTCTGAAGAGTTTGAGGATTCGATTCCTGTATCCAGCCAGGGCATATCTATCAACTGTCACAATTCCGGTTTCAATTCTTGTATCTAGCCAGGGCACATCTGAAGAGTTCGAAGATTCGATTCCTGTATCCAGCCAGGGCATATCTGTTGACGACTATTTCCAGACTCGATTCCTGTATCTAGCCAGGGCACGTCTGAAGAGTCTGAAGATTCGATTCTTGTATCCAGCCAGGGCATATCTATCAACTGTCACAATTCCAGATTCGATTCCTGTATCTAGCCAGGGCACGTCTGAAGAGTCTGAAGATTCGATTCCTGTATCCAGCCAGGGCATATCTATCAACTATCACAATTCCGAACTCGATTCCTGTATCTAGCCAGGGCATGTCTGAAGAGTTCGAAGATTCGATTCTTGTATCCAGCCAGGGCATATCTGTTGACAACTATTTCCAGATTCAATTCCTGTATCCGGCCAGGGCATATCTGTGAGCAACCGATTGTAGATTCGACACCTGTATCTAGCCAGGGCATATCTGCGTGAGGAGATTGAAGATCAACACCTGTAACAAGCCAGGAAAACATTTGTCTTTCTCAAAATACACAAGTTCTCGCTAAGGAATCCCTTATGCGATCAACACTTCCAAATGGCATCTATAAGCCCATTCCCGATAAGGTTCTGTCACGTCTCCAGATGGCATCTGTAAGCCCATCTCCCTATCCACCATCTCTCCAAATGGCATCTATAAGCCCATTCCCGACATCACATTGATGATACTCCAACATGCGAGTGCAAATTTCCGGGCACTCTAGTGTCCAATCTCCTTTTACCCTCGAGTCACGAAAGGCAAACTTGCCAATCTAACTCTTCAGGTTCAAGAAGATTGAACAGGGGCAACTGTTGTACCCCAAAATTTTCCCTCCCATTTCCTCAACATTTTCTCATCACAAAACCCTTGGAGCTCAAGATCTAGTTAGGGTTTCCTCTGCTCAAGATTTCTCCTTGCACTGTTGACCCAAATTAGGGTTTGTGTTTGCACAAAGATATTTTGACCTAAAATGCCTAAGATGACTTTCATGCTTCATGTTGGACTACCAAGTTTATCCATGCCAAGTTTCAAGTCTTGATTCCAAATTTTGCCTAGTCAATTGGACAATTGACCTAGAAATCAGCTGTATTGGGGAAAAAGTCAATTGTGGCCAATTGACAGTCAAATCTCATGAAAATTGACCCACATCAACATTATGAACTCACATGGACCATTTGATCAAGTTTGGATCACAATTCCACAAGAAATTTGATCAGATCACCAAAAGGGCAAAATGGTCATTTTTAGGGTTTTGACTGCACAAAGGCAATTTTTGACTGTTTGACCTAACCAATGGCAAATCAAGCTCACATATGGACTCAAGGACCCCATGGAATTGTCTTGACATGCTCAACAAGTTCAAAAGATCCCAAATACACAAGATTGACAGTTGAATTTCCCAGTCAATTGATCAATTTTGACTGTATACTGAAAAGTTAAACTTTGACTTTTTGGTCAAAATCAAGTGTCAAGATTCATTTTTCATCAAAACATGCCAAATCATGAAACTTGTTCATCAAGAAATCAAGAATTGCAAATTAGGGTTTGAAATGAAGATTTTTCATAACTTAGAATTTTTCTAAGTTATGAAAAACCCTAATTTTTTCCTAACTTTCTCCCACTTTCTCACCAAGATTCATTTGGATTCAAGCAAAAGTCAAAACATGAAAGTTGTAGCCTATTTCAAAATCTACAACTTTGATTCACAAAGTTTTCCCAAAAGAAACTTGTAGCTCAAGTTACAATTTTTGGAACAAGGGTACCAAACCATTCTTAACTCAGAGAAAATTTGACCTATTTTAGGCAAGGTTTTTACCTAACTTCAAGACCATTTTTCACATACTTCCACTTGGAATTTCAATTTGCATTTCAAATATGGATTGTAGTACACATTCCAAGCTTTCGAAAATGTCCAAGAACTCATCAAACAACCTCATGGTTAGGGAGAATCGAATTTGTCAAGATGGGAAAAACTCACTTTTGATTTGGCCAATTTACATGTTCATACATTTGTGCCATTTTGAATTCAGCTTGCTTTCCTTGATTACAGGTCCTATATCCCATTTGCACTCAATAATTTAATGCTAACTCATTGTGCCAAGGCCTTGTTTTATGTGTTTAAGCATTACATGTTAAACTAAGCCATTTTTAGATAAAGCATTATATCCATTTTAGAAAAGTTGCACTTTATGTAAATTAGCAATCCAAGCAAGTACAATGCAAATCTCTTTGGCACAAGTTTATGAGCTAATTACACTGATCAAGGCCAAGGTATGCAACACATTAGGGGGGCCTGTACAAGCTAGAAACTCAACTTGGCCTTTTGTTGCTTAAGTAAGAAGAAACATAGCATAACATCACACAACTCTCATCTCAGCTAACACATGCTTAAGCAAACTTGTGAAACATATTCTAAACATCCATTCTGAGCTAGAACACGAGCCAACCATCTCCAACACCTTCTCAAACACAGAATCACCCTCAAACTGCCAAAACAGGGGACCTGCTGCAGATTGAGTTCCATAGCTCAATCCTTTCATGCATTCTTGCTAAAATCACCTCAAACACATCCCACAACATCCCTTGAAGCTATTCCAAACCTCAAACATGACCTGTAACACTCCCAATCAGCATCACCATTTTCATTTTTCTGATTTGCAGGTGGAGTTCTATAACTCGATTCAGCTAGTTTCAAAGCAAAGTAAAGCTTGGAATAGCATCCCGGGACATCAAGGAAGCTGTACCAATCATCACCTTGCATTGAAAGCACCTCTATCACCAGATACGATTCCAACTGAACAGGTAAGTTCATGAACTCGTATCTCTCTATCTAGGCATTGTTAGCTTTAGGTTTGTGAAGAAAATATATCATATTCATAGCCCTGAACATGCCCATGTAATTAGTTTTCATTTATATTATGTGTGCAGTGAGAATTTAATGTCTGAACATGGAACAAAAACTAGGTCAGAAATTGGGGGAGAAGAAATTCTCTCTCATCTTAGAGAGTTAAGTCAAGTTCTTCATATGTATGGATTCGTCTTTTAATGCTCTACATTTTTCATGTTGTGAGTTTTGCTTGAAAGTCCAGGAATTGGGAGATAGAAAACGCGCGTGGATGGTTATTCATACATGTTCTGAGGTTGAAGATGAAGTCTTCTTGGGCTGGGCCTGAGTTGACTTTCTTTTTGCACCCTTTTGTTACTTTTGAACCCCCCTGGCCCATTATGCTTATTTTTATGATTTTTTGATCTTTTCTTTTTTTTCCTGACTTATTTATTTTTTCTCATAATATTAAAAATATAAAAATAATTTTTTAAACCATTTTTGTATTTATTAGGCATTTATTTGTTTAAATGGTTATTTGTACATAAATAAATACATAAACACTTTTATTTAAAAATACTAAAATAATGCAAACACATTTTGTTTTCCATTTTTATTTTATTTTATCTTCTGAAAATATTTTATATAAAATATACTTTTTTTTATAAATATTAAATATTATTATTTTGCACATATTTAATATATTTGATAAATAATACAAATACATACATATTTATTAGCATATTTAGAAAAAAAATACAAAATATATACATTTTTATTTTTATTAATATTTAAATATTAAAAATACATTTTTACAAATATACTTCATTTTATTTTATTTTTGTACATAACTAATAAATATTGTACATATTAAATGATTAATACCTTTTATTTAATAGATTAGGGTTTTGCCCTAAATACATAAAAACTCCAAAAAATTAATACTTTTTATTTTGTTTATTACACATAAAAAAATACCTTTTTTTCATACACATAAAAAACATTTTTTGCATCTTGCATATTTATTCCATTTTATTTAATTTGTGCAATTAAATACCTTGTATAATTCCAAATTGATGTAATAGTCTAGGTTTAAATTCCTTGTCAAAATACCCCCATTTGAACATTTGTACCCCCCTTCCCATATATTGTGTTGTAATAACTTAGGAACTTTATTTTTCGCACTTTAATGCTTTCTAATTATGCCATGTTAGAATTAGGATTTGTATGCCAAATCAATTAACCAAAATAGTTTGACCTAATTTCAAAGATAAACAAGCATGAAAATGGACAACACTAATCACACTTGCACCCCTAGGGTATTCCACTTGTTTCCTTCAATAATGGGCCATATTGCATGTTAGGTCTCTTTGGGCAAAACAAAACAATTCAAATGATCATAGTCCCTCGATGACGCTTTCGAAAGTTGCCTAAAAAATGATCAAGTCCCTCCAAGGAAAAATTGCCCAAAGATACTTGGCACCATTGCAATTATGGTCTAAACGATGACCCGCGCCCGTCCCTTTCACATCCTAACACAAGATTGTCCACCAAATGCAATGGTGGAACAAAATTGTTAAAAGGGTTAAAACATAGGAGAAATATTTGAGAAATTTTGGAGTTGACAAACTCTTAGTTACTTGAATCAAACTTGCAAAACAAAACACTTGCCTATTTTCTAAACCACACATCACTACACTTTCAAAAACAACTTTCAAAAAAACAAATGAAAACCTTTTCAAAAGACGTACACCTTTGTATACATCCCAACATGGATCATTACAAAGGTTGCCACCACATTGGCCTCTTTTCAAAAACATTTTCAAACCCACACACAAAGCACCATTTCAAACAATTGAAAACCAAGGCAAGTTGATCTAAGCAAGTAACTAAGAGCCCATGGATAACCATGGATAGAAAGGGTGCTAATACCTTCCCTTTCTATAATCTACTCCCCGAACCCAAGAAAACATCTCAAAGGTTTTTGCTGTGCTTTTTAACCTTTCCTTAGGATAAAATAAAAAGTCGGTGGCGACTCTTGCTCAACCGAAACATTTGCAAAAACAAACGCAAAACCATAGTCAGTTCTCCCACCGTATCACAAGTAGCATATTGAGTTCCAAAACCTTCTTCTCGCTTGCGTAGAATTGGACTTCAAAAGTATCACGCTCTCCTTTGAGCTGTATCCTATCCCTTTGTAGGTCTTCAAGAGATGTGGGCATGTCAGGATGTAGGATAGTGTATGGAACTTCTCCCTCCTTAACAGGCTCAATGATCACCGGGAGAATGGATGGATAAGGCATCAAAAGACTTTGAGCACGGGTTCGTACCCACTTGAGGTAAGGCTCAAGAGGGATGGAATTCTTGTGTCCCAAAGTCTTTCTATCCACCTTGTTTAGCATCCTCCAAGCTCTGATGAATCTCTGGCGAAGTCCTTGATTGTCGTTGTCGTAGTCGAATACCAAGCCTTGAATCAACATATCATGTGGGCCGTCCCTTCGGGCATAACCAAACTGTCTTAGAGCTAAGCACGGGTTGTAGGTGATGCCTCCCCTAATGCCAAGTAGAGGGACATTAGGGATTTCCCCACAATGGTCAACAATGATAACATTCTCTTTAGATCGAGAGAACCAATGAATATCTGAATGTTTAAGCGTCATTAACCTTTATGACCACATCAAACCTTGCTCATTCTTTAAGACTGATTGGGGAAGATGAGAAATAAACCATCTTTCCAGGAGAGGAGTGTAACACATAAGAACACCTCTTTTCCTCATTGTACGAGTGTGAAAAGAGTGTAAGATATCCCCAAGCAATGTAGGCACCGGGTTGCGTGACATGAAGATTTTGACAGCGCTCACATCTATGAGTTGGTCAGGATTGGGGAACAAGACCATCCCATAGATAAGAAGAGCCATAATCTCCTCAAAAGCTTGCAAGTCTAGGGAATTCCAACAGCTTTGGGCTTTCTCAAACAAGAACTTTGCTAAGAAGCCTTTGACACCATTTCTAGTTTCCCAATGAGTTGTGACATCAGATGAGTGCAAGTGCAGGGCTTAAGCAATCTGTTCTGACTTTAGATCTGTTTCCGTACCGTTTAAATGTAGTTGAGTGAGAATGGGAATCCTCAAGAGTTGAGATAATTCTTCCAAAGTGGGCACAAGTTGATAGTCAGGAAATGTGAAGCAATGATGCAAAGGGTCAAAGAACTGGAAGAGAACCTTCATCATATCCTCTTCTATGTTGGAGGTGACCATATTGAGTAGACGACCATGCCTCTTGGTGAATGGAGAGTTCTCAGGGATCCTTGAATCTAGCTCCTTGAGTTGTGGAGGAATTCCTACAAGGTTGATTTGGATAGTTTTCTTGCGAAGTGAATCCATATCCTACAAAACAAGAACAAAGATGAATATCCGAAATCCTTGAAATGGTTAGTGGATGCATATGATGTTCATGATGTCCATGATTTTATGTACAAGTATGCATATTGTTGTACCCCAAAATTTTCCCTCCCATTTCCTCAATATTTTCTCACCACAAGACCCTTGGAGCTCAAGATCAAGTTAGGGTTTACTCTGCTCAAGACTCCTCCTTGCACTGTTGACCCAAATTAGGGTTTGGATTTGCACAAAGATGTTTCGACCTAAAATGCCCAAAATGACTTTCATGCTTCATGTTGGACTCACAAGTTTATCCATACCAAGTTTCAAGCCTTGATTCCAATCTTTGCCCAGTCAATTGGACAGTTGACCTAGAAATCACCTGTATTAGAAAAAAGTCAACTGTGGTCAATGGACATTCAAACCTCATGATTTTTGACCCACATCAACATTATGAACTCATATGAACCATTTGGTCAAGTTTGGATCACAATTCCACAAGAAATTTGATCAGATCACCAAAAGGGCAAAATGGTCATTTTTAGGGTTTTGACTGCACAAAGGCAATTTTTGACTGTTTGACCTAACCAATGGCAAACCAAGCTCACATATGGACTCAAGGATCCAATGGCATTGTCTTGACACATCCAACAAGTTCAAAAGATCCCAAATGCACAGGATTGACAGATGAATTTTCCAGTCAACTGAGCCAAATTTGACTGTGTACTGAAAAGTCAAACTTTGACTTTTTGGTCAAAATCAAGTGTCAAGATTCATTTTTCATCAAGACATGTTAAATTATGAAACTTGTTCATCAAGATATCAAAAATCACAAATTAGGGTTTGAAATGAAGAAATTTCATAATTTAGAATTTTTCTAAGTTATGAAATTCCCTTATTTTTTCCTAACTTTGTCCCATTTTTTCATCAAGATACATTTGGATTCAAACAAAACTCAAAACATGAAAGTTATAGTCCATTGCAAAATATACAACTTTGAGTCACAAAGTTTCCTCAAAATAAGCTTGTAGCTCAATTTATGATTTTTGGAACAAGGGTGCAAAACATTCTTAACTTAGAAAATTTTTGACCTATTCTAGGCAGGATTTTTGCCCAACTTCATGGCCACTTTTCACATGCTTCCACTTGGAATCTCAACTTGCATTACAAAGATGGATTGTATTACACATTCCAAGCTTTCCAAATTGTCCAAGAACTTCTCAAACACCCTTGTGGTTAGGGAGAATCGAATTTGGCAATATGGGCAAAAGTCACTTTGATTCATGGCCAAATACATGTTCATAACTTTGCATTTTTGAAATCAGCATGGTTCAAGCTAGTTACAGGCCTCTAATCTCATTTACACTCAATAATTAAATGCCAATCCATTGTGTTCTAACATTATTTTGTGCATTTGGTCATTGCATGAAGAATTAAGCCTTAATTAGAAAAAGCAAGTTATCCATTTTTGTAAAGTTACACTTTATGTCAAGTTTACAATCCAAGAAGTACAATGCAAATCTCTGAGGCACAAGTTATTAAACTAATTCCACTGATCAAGACTAACTTTGCAGCATGTTTAGGGGGCCTGCATAAGCTTGTAAACCAACTTGACAACTTTTGCTTACAAAGGAAGAAACTTGGCATATTGAACAACAACTCTCATTGCTGCAAGAACTAACCAAAACAAACTTTGTGAACACTTTGCATACTTCATAACTGACCTGAAACACGAGCCCTTAACCCTCAATACCTCCTCATCCATCAAAGCATCTTTTTTCTGCAAAACAGAGTCCCTGTTGCAGATTGACCTCCACAGTCCATTTCCATCGTGCATTTTCATCCAAGCCACCTCAAACACCTTCCATAACATCCATACAAACTATCCCAAGCCTTGGAAACAGACTATAACACCTCTAACCAAGCTTGCCATTTTCACTTTTCTCTCTTGCAGGTTGACTTCTGTAGCTTGATACAGCAAGATTCAAAGCACACCAAGCATTGGAGAAGCATCCCTAAACTTCAAGCAAGCTGTACAAGTCCTCACACTGCCTTTAAGGTGCCTCCATTGTTGCACACGATTCAAGCTGAACAGGTAAAAACATGGACTTCTATCTCTCAATCTAGGAATAGTTAGCCTTAGGTTTATGAATGAAAAATGCTCTACTCATAGCCCTGAAGCTACACATATAATTACTTTGCATTTATGTTGTGTGTACTGAGAGAATTTTGAACCTGAACATCTGAAAAAACATAGGTCAGAAATTGGGGATGGAGAAATTCTCCCTCGTTTCTTAGAGTTAAGTCAAGTTTTTTATATGTCTGGATTCGTCTCTTGATGCTCTACATTTTTGGTGTTATGAGTTTTGCTTGAAAGTCCAAGAATCAGGATGTTTGAATCAGCATGAGAAACGCGCGTTTTTTAGACAAACTATCTGGAGGTTGAAGAAGATAGACTTGGGCTGGGCCTGAGTTTTGTTTTCCTTTTTGCACCACTTTATCACACATAAACCCCCATGGCCCATTATGTGATATATTTGTTATTTTTGACTTTTTCTTTTTGATTCTGATTTTATATTTTTATTCAAGCATGAAAAAACATTAAAAATATTTTTCTCACATTTTTTTGCATTTTATTTGATATTTATTTTGTTTCATTTAGTTTCATATGTAAATAAATATATATCTACTTTTATTTAAAAATACTAAAAAATATACAAATACATTTTTATTTTCTGATTTTATTTTATTTCATCTCTTGAAAATATTTTCTAAAAAAATATACTTTTTTTTTGTAAATAATAAATATTCTTTATTTTTGTACATATTTAATATATTTAGTAAATAATATAAATACTTATATATTTATAAGAATATTTAGAAAAAAAACATAAAAATAATACTTTTTTTTTTATTAATATTTGACCTCAAAAATCACTTTTTTACAATATACTTCCTTTTTATTTATTTTTTGTATATAATTAATAAATATTGTATATAATATATAATAAATACCTTTTTATTTATAAAATTAGGGTTTTGCCCTAAACATGAAAAATACCCAAAAAAATTAACCTTTTTATTTTTGTTTATTTGTCACATGAAAAACACTTTTACATACATATAAAAATCATTTTTTGCATCTTGCATATTTATTGTATTTTTATTTAATTATTGTATATTAAATAATTTGTATATTCAATTTGGATGTAATAGCTTAGATTTTAATTTCTTGCTAAATATCCCCATTTGAACATTTGTACCCCCCATCCCATAATTGTGTTGTAATAATTTAGGACCTTTAAATTCCGCATTTAAAAGCTTTCTAAATATGCCATGATAGACTTAGGGTTTTGTATGCAAAAATCAACCAAAAATAGCTTGACCTAATTCAAAGATAACAAATCATGAAAATGGACAACACCAATCACACTTGCACCCCTAGGGTTACTCCACTTGTTTCCTTCAATAATGGGCCATGTTGCATGTTAGGTGTCTTTGGCAAAACAAAACAAATCAAATGATCATAGTCCCTCGATGACGCTTTCGAAAGTTGCCTAAACAAATGATCAAGTCCCTTAAAGGAAAAAGTTGCCAAAGACACTTGGCACCATTGCAATCATGGTCTAAGCGATGACCCACGCCCGTCCCGTTCACATCCTAACACAAGATTGTCCATCAAATACAATGGTGGAACAAAATTGTTAAAAGGGTTAAAACATAGCAAAGACCTTTGAGTAAATTTAGGGGTAGATGACTCTTAGTTACTTGCCAACTTGCAAAACAAAAACACTTGCCTATTTTTTTCAAAACACACATCACAACACACTTTCAAAACAACTTTCAAAAACATTGAAAACTTTTCAAAAGACATACACCTTTGTATACATCCCAACATGGATCATTACAAAGGTTGCCACCACATTGACCTCTTTTCAAAACATTTTCAAACCAACACACAAAGCACCATTTCAAACAATTGAAAATCAAGGCAAGTTGATCTAAGCAAGTAACTAAGAGCCCATGGATAACCATGGATAGAAAGTGTGCTAATACCTTCCCTTTCTATAATCTACTCCCCGAACCCAAGAAAACATCTCAAAGGTTTTTGCTGTGCTTTTTAACCTTTTCTTAGGATAAAATAAAAAGTCGGTGGTGACTCTTGCTCAACCGAAACATTTGCAAAAACAAACGCAAAACCCAAGTCAGTTCTCCCACCGTATCATACATATACAAACAAATCAATCAAGTTCTTAGTTTTACGCTTGCATGGGGTTTTATAGGTAAGTACGCTCTTGAAGTTTAGTTGGCTCAACCTGTCCTAATAATAGTAACCGGGTTCTAAGGAGCTCAATATCCCTGGATTTCTTCATTGGTCATTGTTTCAGCTCAAGCCTCTTTAATGGCGACCGAAATATCCTAAGAAAACAACCCTTAATGAGTGTAGTATCGAGTATCTACCAACTTCGGACTGTACCAAACCCGGTCATCTCACTAGATCCTAAAAGGCCAAGTTGGTCAAGTAAAGGGTTCTAGAAGTTCATTAGTGCTTCATGACATCACTCAGCGGCCCCGTATTCTCTTTGATTAACTCAAAGTCTACCGGTACCCACAAATATGTCACACTAACATAGCTATTGCTTAGACCATGTCGGTATACCGCACACAGTTTCCACAACGTATTGCTATTTACCTATAATGTTTCCCAAATCCGGGTGGAGGATTTCAAACCCAAACAAAGAAACATAATGTAAAGCAAACACGTCAAACAATGTAAGCAAATAAATGTGATCTAAACCCTAATGTAACCCCACTTTTATATTATTCCCAAACAGAGTCGCCAGTTCTGTGATACGGTGGGAGAACTGACTTGAGGTTTTGGATTTTGTCGCAAATGTTGCGGTTAGCAAGAGTCGCAACCGACTTTTCTTTTATCCAAAAGGAAATGTGAAAAAGCACAAGAAAGACCTTTGAGATGTTTTCTTGAGTTTGAGGGGTAGATTATGAAAAGGGAAGGTATTAGCACCCTTTTCATCCATGGTTTTCCATGGGCTCTTAGATCACTTGCTTAGATCACTTGCTTTTGTTGTTTAAAATTGTGTTTGGTGTGTTCTTGAAATTATTTTGTAAAAGAGGCCATTCGTTTAGGCAATCTTTGTAATGATTCTCGTTCGTAAGAATGTATACAAAGATGTTTGTGTTTTGAAAATGTTTTCAATATTTGTAAGATGTTTTGAAATGTGTGTGTGTTTGTTTTGAAAATAGCAAGGATTATTTGTTTGAAATGTAGCAAGTAATTAGAAGCTATCTACCAAATCATATGTCTTTCTTATGTATTTTCTATTCCTTTGACATTGTTGTCTTACCATTGATTTGGTAAGCAACCATATCTTTGGATGTAAACAGGACGGGCGTGGGTCATCGTATAACCATGATTAGCAATGTTTGCAAAGTATCTTAGCATTTTTGAGGGACCAAGATCATTTTGTAAGGCAACTTTTGAATAGCATCATCGAGGGTCTATGATCTTATATTTGTTTTGTTTTGCCAAGATACTTCGCATGCGTAACATGGCCATTTTTGTTTTAGGCAAACAAGTGGGCAAACCCTAAGGGTGCTTGTGTGCAAGTGTATCATTTTCATGCTTTGATTTTATCTTGTTTTTAGAGTATTCTATTTTGCTTTGTTTTGTTCTTGTCATACAAACCCTAATTACTAATCATGGCATATAAAACGATAAATTACGTAATGTAAATATTTCTAAGCTATTAGAACAATTTATGGGAGGGGGAATACAAATTTGAATGGGGGTTTGCAAGAATATAAACCTAAATAAATTATTACAACCAAATCGAATTTGTACGAATAAAATAAGTATAATACAATATTTAAAATGAAAATGCAATGTACATGTGAGAAAATATTTTTTGTGTCTTGCTTTTATGTAAAAGAAAATTTAATCTAAACCTAAAGATATAAAAAGGAAATAATTTTCTGAAAGGGATATAACCCTAATTGTTACTTAAGAGAAAATAAAGTTTCTATTTTGTGCATTTTTCTTGTATAAAAATAATAAATAATATTGTATATAAATATAAAAATTATATATATGCAAAAAATAGGTATTTATAAATATAATATGCAAAATAAACTAAACTAAATATATTTGATTATATTTACAAGCTTATTAAGATAAATGAATTATATCCCATTAAAATAAAATATATTTTATGTGAGAAATAATTTTTTAAAAAAAGTATAATATCATTAATCTATATTTTTGGGATTTTTATATATTAGAGAAAATATTAAAAATATTAAATGTGAAAGTAAAACAAAAATATTAAAATAAAAATGCAAAGAGTTAGCAAGGGGGGTGATATAGTAGGACTGATGGTAAGATGCTAGCAAAAATTCCTGGCCCAACAGACCAAGCCCAATCTGCAAAAAAATATGAAAATGGAAAAGAAAAAGAGTGAAAAATAACAAAAGTAGCGCGCCCAGGTTCGAACCCAGGACAAGGGTCTCACCAGCGCGCTACTTCTCCACTCGGGTGGCTATACTTCTATTATCTTTACTGAAACGAAAGTAACATATTACAAAACACGCCTTATGCCTTGTTTCATCTTCTTCCTCAAGCTTTGACCGGACACCCTGTAACTTCCTCATACTTCCATGAAAATAAAAACTTATAACATGAAAAATGTAGTACTTGAACTCACGATTTTAACCATATAAGTTATGTAATCTAACTATCAAAGATCAAAGATAATTTTAAAATCCATGAATCTTAACCTAATATTTTGAGAAATTTCAAGTTCCAAATTCTCTCAGCATAAGTAAAATCAATGCAAGATAATGGTATGTACAACTTCGTTATGATGAGGACTACATGTTTTATTCATAAATCGTGGCCTAAGGTTGCCTGTACAAAGAGATAGAGTTTGAGATTTTACCTCTTTCAGTTGGAATCATGTAGGAAAATGGAGTGACTTTAATGGAGGCCTGATGCTTGCTTGAGCTTCCTTGAGCTTCCCTGAATGTATTCCAACCCTTGCCTTGCTCTAAAAGTGGCTGGAACTCTTTGGACAAGTCATACTGCAAACTCAGAACTCAACAATGGCAGATGGTGGAAAAGGGATTACAGAACAGGGATGATGATTTGGATGGGCTTGATATCAAGTATGTAAGGTGTTTGAATGATCTAGACACAAAACGCTCGAGCCAAATGGAAGATGGGGATGCTTGTGCAGAAACTGTAGCTTTGAACATATTTTGGGTGTTTTTCAGCTTGAAAGTGTTTCAGCCCTTTGCTTCTCCTTTCTTGTGTTGCATATTGTTTGTATATTAGTATTGAAATGGTTTTAGGTCAGCTCTCTATCAGCTGTGCAAATGCTAGCCTTTTTTCCAACTTTCTTGTACTTGAAGCAAAGTGATAAGACCAAAGCTTCACATGCTTGTACCAGCTTGCTTAGGGTTGATATGAGTTTGTACAAGTTACTTGAGATCTGTGAGATTTGTATGCATAAAGGGGAAAGGTCCAAAGCTCAAAATTGTAAAGTTTGCAAAAGTTGCTCTTTTTCAAAATGGCAATGGAACCTTTTTGCCATAAATGGAATTACAAGTTGGATAAAGGCTCAAAAGCATGGATCAAAGCTTTGTCAACTGAGTAAGCATTTAATTAATGAGTGTGGAACAAGTTTAGGACCTGTACAACATGAATTATCCAGCATAGGATTGATTTGCAACTTTGTTCTTCATGAAATGGCTTGGACAAAAAGTGAGAAATTGCTAATTTCATCTCTTCGATTCTCCCTACTCATAAAGGATATTGAGGATTTCTTGAACATTTTGGAAAGCTTGAAATGTTCTCTATAATCCATATTTGAAATGAATTTTTATATAACTCTTGGAACTAGGTGAAAAATTTCCATGAAGTTGGGTCCAAAACCTGCATAAATTGGGGCAAAATTTCACTAAGTTAAGAAGTTCATGACCATGTATTCGCAAATTTATAACTTGAGATGCAAGTATCTTTATGGAAAAGTTCGTGAAGGAAAGTTATATATTTCATGGAGATCTACAACTTTCATGTTGGGAACTTTCCTTGAATCATTATGCATCATGGTGTAAAAATGGCTTTAAGTTGAGAAAAAATAAGAAAATTTTCATACTTAGAAAATTTCTAAGTTATGAAAAATTTCAAATTCAAAACCCTAATTTTCAAATTTGGATTTCTTGATGAAAAAGTTTTATATTTTGACATGTCTTGATGAATTATGACTCTTGGTACTTGATTTTGACTAAAAAGTGAAAGTTTGACTTTTCAGTATACAGTTGACTTTTGATCAGTTGACTGCAAATTCCATCTGTCAATCCAATGAATTTGAGATGTTTTGAGCCAAGTAATTTAGTCAAGATGATGACATTGAATCCTTGAAATAATTATTGAACTCAATTGGTCATTTTCTAGGTTAAAAATCAGAAATTGCCCTTCCGCAGTCAAAACCCTAATTTTGACCATTTTGACCTTTTGATGATTTGATCAAATTTCTTGAGGAGTTGTAACCCAAACTTGATCAAATGGTACATATGAGTCTAAAATGTTGATTTGGATAAAAAAATTAGGAAGTTTGATTGTAAATTGGCCATGGTTGACTTTTCCCCAATACAACTGATTTTTAGGTCAACTGTCCAATTGACTGATCAAAAATGTGGTTCAAGGCTTGAAACTTAACATGAGCAATCTTAGGGGTCCAAAATTATGTTTGAAAGTCACATGAAGCATTGATGGTCCAAAAATCCTTGTGCAAACTTAAACCCTAATTTTGGGTTATCAGTGCAAGATGAGATGTCTTGAGCTGACCAAACCCTAATCTTGTCTTGAGTCAAAGAAATCTTGTGAGAAAAGTCTTGATAAATGAGAGGGGAAATTTTGGGGTGCAACACATAGGATCCTCTTTAATGATTCCAAGTGAGACACCTTCATTCTCTCCTTGAATTTATTCACAATACCGACACTTAATGCCAAATATGGTTGCGTATTGCACAAATAACGTAACAATCCAATCAATCTCCTATATTATGTTGGATCCACATTCTGCTCATCATCATTTTTGGATAGGTTCAACCTTGGTTTAGCCGGTGTATTGACAATATTACAATGCTCTATATCACACCTTTTCAAAATCTAAGAGCATACTTTCTTTGAGGCATGAGCAGTCATAATTTTGACTTGTGGAACTCTATGCCAAGAAAGTAAGTTATGATCCGAAGGTCACTCAGTCATATCCAAAATTTGTCCTACCCCTTTCATTCAAACCATCTGTCGTATGCATCTCGCGTCCTTCATGTACTTACTTCTCATTAGGTCATTTGGTATTGCATACATCATTAATCAGTAAATGGTCAAGGGATCAAGGTATTTCTTTTCGGAAGCTACACAAAAAATGATTGTCCCGTCGATCAGCATAATAAGGAAAAACTCTGGTTTTTCAAGGTCTAAATGTGTTTCACACGTTTCTCAAGATATCAAAGCAATAATCTATCAATCCATCATCATGTTAAGCTCTCATGTAAGTCAACGCACCCTGAATTGTAGAGGAATTGGGTGTTTTGATGAATTTGAGATGGTGCGAACCAGAAACAACATTTCTTGCTGATTTGAGCTTAGAAATTCACATTTTTCAATCAGGATATTGTTTTGAAATGGTTCCTTAGGCATTGGAACCGTCTCGGTATTTTCTTCATTTCATCTTTTTATACCAGTAGCCAACTCTGTGAAGAAAGTCTCCAAGGAATTGGATTTTCCTGAAACAGTATTTGAATTTAATAACTAGTAATCTATTTCTCGGATGTTTAGAAATTAATAATTTTCACCCGATTCATTATTTTCGGGTGATTATGCGAGCATTGAGAATGTCTTGATTTTCTTATCATTTCTCGTGTTCGATTCGAAGGTTAATTTTGTTGAGAAGATCTCCGAGAATTTTAATTCTTTGAAGACAGTGTACTGAATTTAATTGTTGGTCCGCCATTTCGCGGGTAGTCAAAAATGTTAGGACATAGTTTGATTCTACATCCTTGTCAGAGTTTTGATGATAACAAACACATGATATATATATAAAGGACAAATATGCTCTCTAATAAATCATCTTAATATGCAGGGAAGTTCTGATGTAAGAAGCATAGAAGATGAGAAAGATCTTTGTTAAAAGCTTTGTCCTGACACATCTTACTTAGAAGAAAATATGTGTAACACGCTTAAATAAATAAGTTCTGATGTTACAACTTCTGAATGCACCAAATCTGCGAAACAAGAACTCTGATATTTTGATACGTAAAGTTCTAGAAAGAAGTAAAGGAGTCTCAACGGTAACATCCATCTTTTGATGTGAGGATGTTCTGAAGCGTTACTTTTTAATCATGGCTAGTCAATAGTAAAAGCCGAGAGAAGACAAGAATCTATATACATTATCTACTATTGATCCACCTTCTAAAAGCATCTTCTTATGTCTCTCAATAAATGCGTATATAAAAAAGACGTGAAAAAGAAATCATTGAGGAACAACCATTGTGCACCAAAAAGAAAAATATAATAACTCAGTTCTACCTTGTGCTTTTCATTTTGTGTAATACATCACCGTAGTTCTATTGTTTTATCCAGAAAACATCTTTGTACACACCTTCAATTATATTACTTTGTAATTCCCTGAGAAAAACGGGTTGTGGTTTAGACTCAAGAAGACATTGAGAATTGTCATTGTGTTTGTGTAATCAAGTTTTGATTAATGGATTAAGACCTTGTTTGAGAGAGGAAAAATCACCTTGGCGGGTGGATTAGAGTAGTTTTAGTTCAAACGAACCAGGATATCCAACATGTCTTTTAATTTAAGTTTTAAAACCCCAATTTAATCCCCTTATTGTGTTTTTTCATTCTTCAATTGGTATCAGAGCGCCTGGTTTTGAGTGCAAACACTTAACCATTTCAGAAAAATATCTAAGCAAGAAAAACACTTTGGTGGGACCAAGTCAAATCATCAGTGTTGTACCCCAAAATTTTCCCTCCCATATTCTTCAAGAAATTGCCAAATCATGCTTCAAAATTCCCCAAAGGTTGCACAGTTCAAGGGCCTCCTAAGCAGTCAAAATTAGGGTTTTGGTTCTGATCAAGAAGATGAAGTTTCCAAGGGTCCAATCAAGTCCCACATGCCTACAAATATGGTCAAGCATCCTCATATCAAGTTTCAAGACTTTCAGCCCAAAATTGCACAGTCAAAACCCTAATTGCACTACAGTCAACTATAGGGGCAAAATGGTCATTTGACAGTCAAAAGTTCAAATTTTTGGTCAACATCTCATTTTGAAGCCACAAACATCATTTGATCAATGCTTGATCATGATTCTCAAAGCTTGGCTCAAAAATCATCAAGATGCAAAAGTTTCCTTATTTGGACAGTTGAAAAAGTCAACTGTAAATTGACCAGGGCATAACTTTCACATGGATTATCAGAAAAATTCCATCCAAAGCTCATTTTGAAGAGAAAGACATTTCCTACAACTCATCTTCATACTTAAAGTCCAAGAAATGCTCTCACAAAAAGTTATCAATTTCAACATTATAGGTCATTTTCAAAAGTCAACAAAAAGGGACTTTAAGTCAAAGGCCATAACTTGAGATTGGTAAATCAAAATGACATGGGACCAAAGGCATTGGTTAGAGGACTCAAAGACCTTTCCAAGATGTCCAAAAACATGAGCAAAGCTTTAAAATTGAGCAAGTTATGCCTTGTGGAAGTTGGGAAATTTTTGGATATTTTGAAAAGTCAACATTGATTCAAATGACCTAAAATTGCTAATGGGCCTATTTTTCTTCCACAATTCATCATCCAAGGCATGCATACGACCATTTGGCCCAAAGGGAAGTTTTTCTTCATTTTTTATTTATTTATTTGAATTTTTATTAATAATAATTCATTTAAATCAATTAAATACATGAAAAATACTTAACCTAAGGTTTTAAATCTTTTTATGCATATTATATACTCAGGATTTCGTGCCTAACCATATATGGAAAGAATCAATTGGATTGGTCATGATTTGGTAGCAAAAGCATGTGAAAAAAGATTTGAAAATCATGGTGAAAAAATCAAATATTGCATTCATTAATTCAAGGATTTTGATCAATTTTTTTGACCTAATTCACTCCATACATAAGCTGCAAGCAAGACCTAATGCAAAAGGACCACAAAGCTGCGCAGAAAACACCATTGGCAAATTTGAAAATTAGCAAAAAAACTCAAATCTGAAAACCTAGTTCTATGGCGATTCAAGGCAAGATTTTAATTTTATTAGCTTGCTAAGGCTTCATAGAAGGAATTTGGATCAAAAACCACAAGCTCTCGTGCCCAGAAACGTGAGAACGATCTCACCTGTACGAAGAAAATTTCTCATTCGTGCATCTCAATTCATGCATTTTTTGTGAATTTTAACGCTTGTTTCATGTTTATCGTTTGATTCTAATGCTAACCCAATGTTCTAATTTTGTTTTCGTGCCCCATATGAAGATTCACCATTAGTGACATCTAGGGTTCTCAGGTTTTCAATTTGGGCATTTTCCATCCCTGTAAAATTGAGACACATCAATGCCATGAACAAAACCAGCTCGCTTAGACGAAGAGAATGGCATGCTCGCGCTTAATTTATATGCCAAGGGGGCCTAATCGCTATTATCCAAATAAGCATGTTTTGAGGGGGTTCAAAACCCCCGTTAAATGTTTTGTTATTTTTTTCAGGAAATCACCAACGAGGAAGATGATTATGTGGAAGGCTCTGATTGGAACATTCAAAATCTTCGCGCGTTTTTGAGCCCCTGACTATTTTTCTTTTATAATGTTTGTTAGTTATTATATGTTAAACGCGCTTGGGATGGCTCAGTAGCACACGTATAGGCTGGTAACGTTCATGACCTGGGTTCGAGCCCCAGGTCTTCACCCTTTCAATATTGTTTTTCAACTCATATTCCTATGCAGATTCAATATCAAAGCACACCGCATGCCTCCAAAATCAAATGTCCACGCGTCCCACTGGATTCCATCAAGGGCTAGGATGTGAAGAGCATGGTGTACGTGGGTCAACGCTGATGCACGCTAGTGGGGAAAGTCCATCAGGCCTGAAGCGTTGGGCCCAGATTTACTAAGAGAAAACCTCCTATTTGGGGTCTGAACCCCCCAGGTTTGCAAACCCTTTTTATTATTCTTTATTTTTCTTTATTTTTTTACTTTCAATTATTATTTTTAATTAATTCTGTTAATTTAATTATATTTTCATAAAAAACACAAAATACCATAAAAAATCAAAAAATACCAAAAAGATAATTTCTTTTCCCTTTAATTTTAATTAGTTCATCGTTTAATTTAATTTTGCAAAAAGGGTCCAACGCCCTCGTTTAATTCTCATTTAATTCACGCATTTATCTTATTTCTTTTAATATTTATGTATATCTCCCAAGGCCTTGTAATTAATTTCTCGTACTTTTAATTCTTTATTTTCTTTAATTCTTTATTTTCTGTCAAATCGGGTTCAAGAAATTTTGGCGATGTGGACCCGCGCCTTTTGTAATAGCTTAGAATTTTTACTTTCTCGCAATCTTTAACTGTTAATCAAGGCATGAAAGAATGTATGGACAAAAATAAAAACAAACGCTAGATCACCAATAACATGACAAAAGACAAAAATACTTGAAAACGACACACAAATCGCACACACCACCCCTAGGGTACGCCTCACTGTTGCCTTGCCTCGAAAGGTGATCGTCGAGTAGAGGACGTCTTAGTAAGTCCTCATGATCCGGGAACCTGGCATGAGGGTAGCTTCTAAGGTGTCTTCCCATTGCTCTGGTGATCACCATGTCCCGAACCTCGAATTGACCCGAACGCCTCCAACGGTGGTGCTACCTACCTCTCAATGGTGGGATGGCACTACTTTAAAGGACATCTACAAAGACGAATTCCTTAGGGTAGGTAGACGACTCTAGATACTTTCTCTAATTTCGAAACAATTCAAAAAAATACTTTTCACACCAACACATTTTCAAAAAGCTTTCGAAAGCATTTTTTCAAACACTCTTGAGGACTGATACAAGAGTCGAACTGGAATTTTTCAAAGAAACTTTTTAAAACCCACAGTTGAAAAGCAAACAAACCCTTTTTGAAAAAACAAATGAGCAAGTATCTAAGAGCCCATGGATAACCATGGATAGAAAGGGTGCTAACACCTTCCATTTCTATAATCTACCTCCCGAACCGAGAGCAATCTCTTTAAGGAATTTTTCTGTGCTTTTGTCCTTTCCATTTGGAGAAAATAAAAGACGGTGGCGACTCTTGCTTCCGCGACATTTCGCGAACCAGCGTTAAACAGTCAGTTCCAGATCCACCGATCACAGAACTGGCGACTCTGCTGGGGACTTAACTTAAAGTGAGGTGTACCTTAGGGTTAGTTCATAACTGTGTTTTCAATTGCTTTCCTTGTTTGCTTTAAATTGTGGGACTGTCTTGGGAGTTCTATAGATCCTAACCCGGATCTGGGGATACCTTCTTAGAAAGTAGCAACAAGGCTGTGAGGGAACTGTGCGGGGTATACCGACATGGTTGAAATAGTCTGCTACGTTGATGTGGCACTTTGGTGTGTACCGGTAACCCTTGCGTTCAGTCAAGGAGAGTACGGGGCCTCCGCGTGGTGTCGTGAAGCATCAACAGACCTTAGGAACCTTAATTGAACTATCTTGGCCTCTTTAGGGTAGTGAGATAACTGACTTTGGTGCAGTCCGAGGTTGGTTGATACTCGATACTACACTCAATTGAGGGTTGCTTTCCTGGAATATTTCGGTCGCCAGTTCAGTGGCTAAATCGAAACTATGAACAATGAAAGCAATCCTGTGATGTTGGGACCCTTAGAACCCGGTTACTTCTAATAGGACAGGTTGAACCCACCAACTTCAAGAGGGTACTACCCAGACCCCATGCTGGCCTTAAACCCTAAGGGCTTGTCTTGTGTGACTTGTGTGCCTTCCAACTTGACTATTTGCATGCTTGTTATCTGACACTTGAGTTTCTTGCAGGTTTTGTTTATAGTCCTTAATAGGGACTCATAACAGGGTATACTAAGTTTCTTACAGGTTTTGGTTTGCAGTCCTTAATTAGGACTCATAACAGGGTTTACCGAGTTTCTTGCAGGTTTTGTTTTTTAGTCCTTAACTGGGACTCATGACAGGTTTTACTTGAGTTTCTTGCAGGTTTCTGTTTATAGTCCTTAATAAGGGCTCATAACAGGGTTTATTCATATTACCCCATGCATCATGACATCATACCATTGCATACATCCTAACCCATTTCAAGGATCTCAAGGGCTTGTGATGCAGGTCATGATGAATCAAACATCTAGCAAGGGGCAAAGAGGATTTATTTTCCTCTAGCCAAAGTGAGTCAGAGGCTATGACCCACTCGATATGGTGAGCTTTGACTCCTGAAGAAGGTTCCCCTAGCCAAGGTTGTTTGGAAAGAAAAATAAGGTTGATGACTTGAGTCAGGGGCTATGACCCACTTGATATGGTGAGCCTTTGACCCTTGGAAGGAAGACTCTCAACAAATATGAAGTTCTTTCAATCAAGCTACCGGATCCAAATGCTAACAAATTTTCTTGTTTACCCCGCGAGGTCCTTGAAAACATTACATGCATGTCATACTCATCATTGCATAACAGGTATCCTTGTTGCAGGTCACTTACCTTTCTCGCTGTTTATTTCAGCAATGGCTCCCCAACAAGATAACCAGGACCTTCACACTCAAGAGACTCAGTTCAAGGAGATCTTCCTAAGCCTATCCAAGGGGCGGGAAGAGTTAAGGACACTCCTCATGGGGAATCTGACCAGAAAGAGTCCTGAAGATGACAAGGACGAGCAGCTGAAACGTCTACAAGCTGAGGTAGACACGTTGAAAACCCAGATGCTGGGGCAAAGGGCCCTCATTCAAGGTTTAGCTCAAAAGCAAGGAGAGCTGAGAGCCATGATCAGCCAGCTTCCTCAAGGCATGAAGCAATCAGCCCAAATCAGGGACCCGGTCATTAATCAACTTCCAAGAAGTCAAAGGTTTGGACCTCTCCAAGCTGCTACTACTTCACAGGTCCAACAACGACCTCGCCCAGAACAACGGACTGATCAGAGCAAACCAGACAAGCCTAAAAGGCAGTTCACTAAGATCAACATGTCGCTGGATCAGGCACTACAAAAAATGTTGAAGGCAGGGCTAATCACCTTAAAGGCTCCTCTCCGGAATCCAAACACTTCTGCTCCTAACTATCATCCCAACGATAGGTGCGCATACCATTCTGATAGCCCGGGGCATACTACGGACAACTGCTGGCCTCTCAAAAACAAGATCCAAGATATGATCGACGCTGGAGAGATTCAGTTGGAAGTACCCGAGACTCCCAACGTAATCACTGCTCCCTGGCCAAATCATGGCTAGGATTGAGAAATTTTTGTTCATTCGAATGTTCTAGTTGCAATTTTCCTTTGTTCAAACATTTACTCATGTTAAACATTGTTATTTCATTAATGCATCGCATATGTCTGTTCTGAAACAATATATTCGTATTCACTAAATGCAAATTATTTTCATATTTTTTCTGATGATCAACGCTCGATTAATAATTCTAAGCCTCTTGAGGGAGGATGACGAAAACAATACCACGATCTACAGTATGCTTTTGAACAGACCCCGCTGATGAGGTACAGGCATTGTTTCAATCCCTAAACACTGGAGTTATAAGGATGATAATCCCTCGTCAACCCCTCTGAGCCAAAGAAGTAGGAGTTTTTCCTTTCGAAATTCAAAAACCCTTCATCATAACCTGGGGCAGGGTAGTTCTCTCAGTTGATCCAAGTGCATAACGAATGGCACCAAAGAGGTCTTTACAAAACAAAAAAGTGATGATTCCGAATAATCATAAGAATAGGAAGTCATTATATCTCAAAAATAAAAGCCCAAAGAGTCAAAACCCATGAAGGAGACTTACAAAACTGGGGCATCCCGCTGACTATAATTCCAAAAAAGGAAACAGTTCAGGCAAAAAAAGAAAGGGATAACAAAAAATCAGACAGGAAAGAGGTCTTACAAACCCTCAACAAAAAAGGAAGGACTGCCTATTCAAAATAAGTTATCAACATCCGAATCATCACCGGAAAATCAGAGCAAAGACTCAAACAAGGTCTAACGTATGATCAACTGAGTTTAGGTTTGGAGAACATCACGAAGAGCGGGTGGGTACAAATAAAATTTGAGCCTTTATCCTTTGTTTCTTAAACCGTGAACCAAGCCACGTTACAACCCTTAAAAGTCTTAGCTGAAGCATGGGTTAGTTCGAAAGCATACTGTTACGAAAGGTATCCTGACTCCTTAAGGCTTATGGTAAATACAAAGTTGACATCACGTTTTACAAACAATCACTTGTTTTATGAAAAAAGAATGCATTTTCAAAATCTTCAAGACAGACATAAGCTTTGCATTTTTAACATAACTTTGTTTGCACATGACTTTTTGTTTAAACAGCAGGGAAATTCGCACGATGAATACCTGGTGAACATAAGCACTTCCAATCAAGGGGCATGGCATGGCTATTGTCCACCATCTGGGGCAGTCCAATCAAGATTTGGAGAATCTCTCAAAAGGCTAAATAGCTTGGGGAAAATATCCGCCTGAGTCACTTGGGGCACTCCAACAACGAATCTTGCCTGATCAAACATCTTCTGGTGGCGTGGCAAAATACTTCCAACAGGGGAAATTCCCCACATTCCCTGAACGTGGACATAGTCGAAAAATACTACGCAAAATCAAAGACCCGCTAGGTTGACACACCTAGGCAAAAATAAGGGCTTCCCGGCGAACCAAAAGGGTTCGGGCAAAATGAAGGGATGAAATGAAAAAAAATCTGTACACCCGGCAAGTCGAAAACCTGAAAAGGCGGCTTGGGCAAAAATGGGTATCCCGGTGGACTGAAAACCCGAAAGGGCGGTTCAGGCAAAAGTTAGGGATCAACGCGTACGACTATGTCCTGGCATCTCGTCACTTGCCTACCAGAAGAAGGTTTGACCATCAACAACTACCAAGCACCCTCACAGGTCTTCCTCTCATACCTCAGAAACAGGGGCAATAAAGAGTTGTCTACGCAATCTAATTGTTCTATCCACTAAGGTACCAAGGTAGGCTCAACTAAAGAACATAACCAGTACATCCTACTTCCCCAGAGAGTGAGCCAGCAAGTCAGTATACTCTCCTCAAGCGAAGCTACTATCAAACTTAAGGAAGTTGAGTATCCTCCAGCAGATCTCAACATTCCCCAGTAGCATGTATTCTTAACAAGCATCCCCGACAGTCTTGGTCTAAAGATTGTTCCCCGGCAGTATACCAGCATTCAGTGGAGTCATCTTCCCGATACAGTTCAAAACTTCCCCAAGAGAGTCCAATCCAGCTCCCCCAGGAAAGTTGGAATCCATCTCCCTAAGCAGTAAGCTTGTCCCCAGTAGATTCTGGAAGCTTATCCTCGCAGAGCACGAACGCGTCGCCCGGCTTTATTCAAAGAGTTATTTCCTTACCAGGATATAACTGGGTTATCCTCAGCCAAAATCCACGGAAAGAGCGTCCTCAACGAAGTCCTTCTTTTCCCCAGCGAAGTCTATCAATACTTCCAACACAACAAGGGTATCCCCAGCAAGTTACGATCAACAGCTCAGCAAAGTACCACTCTCCCCATAGAGTATTGCTTCCCAGCAAGATCGTTAGAATACTTCTCTCCCCGCAGAGTAATCCATTCGCCAAGTTTATTTCCCAACGGAGTCATCTTCTCCTACCGGTATTCTTGCAACTATTATCCCCAGCGGAAGCAAAGATCTATTCTTCAAACATTAGCCCAGGAGTTAACTTCCCGGCATCCGTCAAGGATTTACTTTCCTAAGACAAAAACATACACATAACATCTTCATACATTATAGCATGCATGTACGCATCATGAACATACAATCTTACTTATTCTGAGAGCATCCCGCATGTCATACCACATGACATCGCATACAACTAACGATTGTCTTTTCAGGACAAAAGTACAAAAATGATTACTATCAACGCTCGCAACTAAAGATCTGATTCCTGTATCTTGCCAGGGTGTATCTATTGACGATCGATTCCAGATCCGATTCCTGTATCTTGCCAGGGTGTGTCTGAAGAGTTCGAGGATCCGATGCCTGAATCTTGCCAGGGTGTATCCGTTGAAGACTAGCATTACCAGATCCGATTCCTGTATCTTGCCAGGGTGTGTCTGAAGAGTTCGAGGATCTGATACCTGAATCTTACCAGGGTGTATCCGTTGAAGACTAGCATTACCAGATCCGATTCCTGTATCTTGCCAGGGTGTGTCTGAAGAGTTCGAGGATCCGATACCTGAATCTTGCCAGGGTGTACCCGTTGAAGACTAGCATTACCAGATCCGATTCCTGTATTTTGCCAGGGTGTGTCTGAAGAGTTCGAGGATCCGATACCTGAATCTTGCCAGGGTGTATCCGTTGAAGACTAACATTACCAGATCCGATTCCTGTATCTTGCCAGGGTGTGTCTGGAGAGTTCGAGGATCCGATACCTGAATCTTGCCAGGGTGTATCCGTTGAAGACTAACATTACCAGATCCGATTCCTGTATCTTGCCAGGGTGTGTCTGAAGAGTTCGAGGATCCGATACCTGAATCTTGCCAGGGTGTATCCGTTGAAGACTAGCATTACCAGATCCGATTCCTGTATCTTGCCAGGGTGTGTCTGAAGAGTTCGAGGATCCGATACCTGAATCTTGCCAGGGTCTATCCGTTGAAGACTAACATTACCAGATCCGATTCCTGTATCTTGCCAGGGTGTGTCTGAAGAGTTCGAGGATCCGATACCTGAATCTTGCCAGGGTGTATCCGTTGAAGACTAGCATTACCAGATCCGATTCCTGTATCTTGCCAGGGTGTGTCTGAAGAGTTCGAGGATCCGATACCTGAATCTTGCCAGGGTGTACCCGTTGAAGACTAGCATTACCAGATCCGATTCCTGTATCTTGCCAGGGTGTGTCTGAAGAGTTCGAGGATCCGATACCTGAATCTTGCCAGGGTCTATCCGTTGAAGACTAACATTACCAGATCCGATTCCTGTATCTTGCCAGGGTGTGTCTGAAGAGTTCGAGGATCCGATACCTGAATCTTGCCAGGGTGTATCCGTTGAAGACTAGCATTACCAGATCCGATTCCTGTATCTTGCCAGGGTGTGTCTGAAGAGTTCGAGGATCCGATACCTGAATCTTGCCAGGGTTTATCCGTTGAAGACTAGCATTACCAGATCCGATTCCTGTATCTTGCCAGGGTGTGTCTGAAGAGTTCGAGGATCCGATACCTGAATCTTGCCAGGGTGTATCCGTTGAAGACTAGCATTACCAGATCCGATTCCTGTATCTTGCCAGGGTGTGTCTGAAGAGTTCGAGGATCCGATGCCTGAATCTTGCCAGGGTGTATCCGTTGAAGACTAACATTACCAGATCTGATTCCTGTATCTTGCCAAGGTGTGTCTGAAGAGTTCGAGGATCCGATACCTGAATCTTGCCAGGGTGTATCTGTTGAAGACTAGCATTACCAGATCCGATTCCTGTATCTTGCCAGGGTGTGTCTGAAGAGTTCGAGGATCTGATACCTGAATCTTGCCAGGGTGTATCCGTTGAAGACTAGCATTACCAGATCCGATTCCTGTATCTTGCCAGGGTGTGTCTGAAGAGTTCGAGGATCCGATACCTGAATCTTGCCAGGGTGTACCCGTTGAAGACTAGCATTACCAGATCCGATTCCTGTATCTTGCCAGGGTGTGTCTGAAGAGTTCGAGGATCCGATACCTGAATCTTGCCAGGGTCTATCCGTTGAAGACTAACATTACCCGATCCGATTCATGTATCTTGCCAGGGTGTGTCTGAAGAGTTCGAGGATCCGATACCTGAATCTTGCCAGGGTGTATCCGTTGAAGACTAGCATTACCAGATCCGATTCTTGTATCTTGCCAGGGTGTGTCTGAAGAGTTCGAGGATCCGATACCTGAATCTTGCCAGGGTTTATCCGTTGAAGACTAGCATTACCAGATCCGATTCCTGTATCTTGCCAGGGTGTGTCTGAAGAGTTCGAGGATCCGATACCTGAATCTTGCCAGGGTGTATCCGTTGAAGACTAGCATTACCAGATCCGATTCCTGTATCTTGCCAGGGTGTGTCTGAAGAGTTCGAGGATCCGATGCCTGAATCTTGCCAGGGTGTATCCGTTGAAGACTAACATTACCAGATCCGATTCCTGTATCTTGCCAGGGTGTGTCTGAAGAGTTCGAGGATCCGATACCTGAATCTTGCCAGGGTGTATCCGTTGAAGACTAGCATTACCAGATCCGATTCCTGTATCTTGCTAGGGTGTGTCTGAAGAGTTCGAGGATCCGATACCTGAATCTTGCCAGGGTGTATCCGTTGAAGACTAGCATTACCAGATCCGATTCCTGTATCTTGCCAGGGTGTGTCTGAAGACTTCGAGGATCCGTTACCTGAATCTTTCCAGGGTGTATCCGTTGAAGACTAGCATTACCAGATCCGATTCCTGTATCTTGCCAGGGTGTGTCTGAAGAGTTCGAGGATCCGATGCCTGAATCCTGCCAGGGTGTATCCGTTGAAGACTAACATTACCAGACTCGATTCCTGTATCTCGCCAGGGCATGTCTGAAGAATTCGAAGATCCAGCTCCTGTAACCAGTCAGGATATATCTACCCAAAGCAACTGAAAACCAGCTCCTGCAACATGTCAGGTACTCATTTTTCTCTTGCAGGTACGCAAGTTCTCGCTAAGGAATCTCTTACGCGATCAACATCCAGATGGCATCTATAATCCCATCATCCTATTCATCAGTATCTAAATGGCATCTATAAGCCCATTTCCATCACATTGCTACTATGTGAGCGCAAATTTCTGGGCACTCTAGTGTTCAATCATCTTTCACCCTCAGATTATGAAAGGCACGTCAGCCAATCTGCATCCTCAGGTCTAAGAAGATTGAACAGGGGCAACTGTTGTACCCCAAAATTTGCCCTCCCATATTCTTCAAGAAATTGCCAAATCATGCTTCAAAATTCCCCAAAGGTTGCACAGTTCAAGGGCCTCCTAAGCAGTCAAAATTAGGGTTTTGGTTCTGATCAAGAAGATGAAGTTTCCAAGGGTCCAATCAAGTCCCACATGCCTACAAATATGGTCAAGCATCCTCATATCAAGTTTCAAGACTTTCAGCCCAAAATTGCACAGTCAAAACCCTAATTGCACTACAGTCAACTGTAGGGGCAAAATGGTCATTTGACAGTCAAAAGTTCAAATTTTTGGTCAACATCTCATTTTTAAGCCACAAACATCATTTGATCAATGCTTTATCATGATTCTCAAAGCTTGGCTCAAAAATCATCAAGATGCAAAAGTTTCCTTATTTGGACAGTTGAAAAAGTCAACTGTAAATTGACCAGGGCATAACTTTCACATGGATTATCAGAAAAATTCCATCCAAAGCTCATTTTGAAGAGAAAGACATTTCCTACAACTCATCCTCCTACTTAAAGTCCAAGAAATGCTCTCACAAAAAGTTATCAATTTCAACATTATAGGTCATTTTCAAAAGTCAACAAAAAGGGACTTTAAGTCAAAGGCCATAACTTGAGATTGGTAAATCAAAATGACATGGGACCAAAGGCATTGGTTAGAGGACTCAAAGACCTTTCCAAGATGTCCAAAAACATGAGCAAAGCTTTAAAATTGAGCAAGTTATGCCTTGTGGAAGTTGGGAAATTTTTGGATATTTTGAAAAGTCAACATTGATTCAAATGACCTAAAATTGCTAATGGGCCTATTTTTCTTCCACAATTCATCATCCAAGGCATGCATACGACCATTTGGCCCAAAGGGAAGTTTTTCTTCATTTTTTATTTATTTATTTGAATTTTTATTAATAATAATTCATTTAAATCAATTAAATACATGAAAAATACTTAACCTAAGGTTTTAAATCTTTTTATGCATATTATATACTCAGGATTTCGTGCCTAACCATATATGGAAAGAATCAATTGGATTGGTCATGATTTGGTAGCAAAAGCATGTGAAAAAAGATTTGAAAATCATGGTGAAAAAATCAAATATTGCATTCATTAATTCAAGGATTTTGATCAAATTTTTTGACCTAATTCACTCCATACATAAGCTGCAAGCAAGACCTAATGCAAAAGGACCACAAAGCTGCGCAGAAAACACCATTGGCAAATTTGAAAATTAGCAAAAAAACTCAAATCTGAAAACCTAGTTCTATGGCGATTCAAGGCAAGATTTTAATCTCATTAGCTTGCTAAGGCTTCATAGAAGGAATTTGGATCAAAAACCACAAGCTCTCGTGCCCAGAAACGTGAGAACGATCTCACTTGTACAAAGAAAATTTCTCATTCGTGCATCTCAATTCATGCATTTTTTGTGAATTTTAACGCTTGTTTCATGTTTATCGTTTGATTCTAATGCTAACCCAATGGTCTAATTTTGTTTTCGTGCCCCATATGAAGATTCACTATTAGTGACATCTAGGGTTCTCAGGTTTTCAATTTGGGCATTTTCCATCCCTGTAAAATTGAGACACATCAATGCCATGAACAAAACCAGCTCGCTTAGACGAAGAGAATGGCATGCTCGCGCTTAATTTATATGCCAAGGGGGCCTAATCGCTATTATCCAAATAAGCATGTTTTGAGGGGGTTCAAAACCCCCCGTTAAATGTTTTGTTATTTTTTTCAGGAAATCACCAACGAGGAAGATGATTATGTGGAAGGCTCTGATTGGAACATTCAAAATCTTCGCGCGTTTTTGAGCCCCTGACTATTTTTCTTTTATAATGTTTGTTAGTTATTATATGTTAAACGCGCTTGGGATGGCTCAGTAGCACACGTATAGGCTGGTAACATTCATGACCTGGGTTCGAGCCCCAGGTCTTCACCCTTTCAATATTGTTTTTCAACTCATATTCCTATGCAGATTCAATATCAAAGCACACCGTATGCCTCCAAAATCAAATGTCCACGCGTCCCACTGGATTCCATCAAGGGCTAGGATGTGAAGAGCATGGTGTACGTGGGTCAACGCTGATGCACGCTAGTGGGGAAAGTCCATCAGGCCTGAAGCGTTGGGCCCAAATTTACTAAGAGAAAACCTCCTATTTGGGGTCTGAACCCCCCAGGTTTGCAAACCCTTTTTATTATTCTTTATTTTTCTTTATTTTTTTACTTTCAATTATTATTTTTAATTAATTCTGTTAATTTAATTATATTTTCATAAAAAACACAAAATACCATAAAAAATCAAAAAATACCAAAAAGACAATTTCTTTTCCCTTTAATTTTAATTAGTTCATCGTTTAATTTAATTTTGCAAAAAGGGTCCAACGCCCTCGTTTAATTCTCATTTAATTCGCGCATTTATCTTATTTCTTTTAATATTTATGTATCTCTCCCAAGGCCTTGTAATTAATTTCTCGTACTTTTAATTCTTTATTTTCTTTAATTCTTTATTTTCTGTCAAATCGGGTTCAAGAAATTTTGGCGATGTGGACCCGCGCCTTTTGTAATAGCTTAGAATTTTTACTTTCTCGCAATCTTTAACTGTTAATCAAGGCATGAAATAATGTATGGAAAAAAATAAAAACAAACGCTAGATCACCAATAACATGACAAAAGACAAAAATACTTGAAAACGACACACAAATCGCACACACCACCCCTAGGGTACGCCTCACTGTTGCCTTGCCTCGAAAGGTGATCGTCGAGTAGAGGACGTCTTAGTAAGTCCTCATGATCCGGGAACCTGGCATGAGGGTAGCTTCTAAGGTGTCTTCCCATTGCTCTGGTGATCACCATGTCCCGAACCTCGAATTGACCCGAACGCCTCCAACGGTGGTGCTACCTACCTCTCAATGGTGGGATGGCACTACTTTAAAGGACATCTACACAGACGAATTCCTTAGGGTAGGTAGACGACTCTAGATACTTGCTCTAATTTCGAAACAATTCAAAAAAATACTTTTCACACCAACACATTTTCAAAAAGCTTTCGAAAGCATTTTTTCAAACACTCTTGAGGACTGATACAAGAGTCGAACTGGAATTTTTCAAAGAAACTTTTTAAAACCCACAGTTGAAAAGCAAACAAACCCTTTTTGAAAACACAAATGAGCAAGTATCTAAGAGTCCATGGATAACCATGGGTAGAAAGGGTGCTAACACCTTCCCTTTCTATAATCTACCTCCCGAACCGAGAGCAATCTCTTTAAGGAATTTTTCTGTGCTTTTGTCCTTTCCATTTGGAGAAAATAAAAGACGGTGGCGACTCTTGCTTCCGCGACATTTCACGAACCAGCGTTAAACAGTCAGTTCCAGATCCACCGATCACAATCAGCAATGATTATCATGATGGGAAAGACAAAATCAACTACAAACCACCAATATTTGACGGGGAAAAGTTTGATTACTGGAAAGACATAATTAGAAGTTTCTTTCTAGCTCATGATGCTGATATCTAGGATATGGTTATTGATAGCTACATTCATCCTAGTGATCAAAACGGTTAGAAGATTGACAGAAAGAAAATGTCAGATCAACAAACGAAAGAATTCAGAAACCATCATAAAGCTAGAACCATCTTGTTGAGTGCTATCTCATACACTAAGTATGAGAAGATCACAAACAGAGATTCTGCTAAAAACATGTTTGGATATCTAAGAATTAAACACGAAGGTAACACGAAAGTCAAAGAGACCAAAGCTCTTGCACTCATCCAGAAGTACAAAGCTTTCAAAATGGAAGAAGAAGAAGAAACTATCAAGACAATGTTCTCAAGATTTCAAACTCTAGTTGCAGGATTGAAATTTCTGGACAAAGGGTATTCCACAACATATCATGTAAAGAAGATCATAATAAGTTTACTCAAGAAATGGAGACCTGTGGTCACAACCTTAAAACTAGCCAAAGATCTGAATAAAATTTCTCTTGAAGAACTTATCAGCTCCCTTAGAAGTCATGAGATAGAACTAGAAGAAGATGAGCCCCAGAAGCAAGGTAAGTCTATCGCTCTTATATCTAATAAAAAATATGAACCTAAAGTTTTGCATGCAAAAGAAGAAAACTCTGGTGGATCCTCATCAGAAGAAGACAAACTATCTCTTCTCTCTAGAAGAGTCAATCGGCTGTGGAAACACAGGTAGAGGAAGTTCAGAACTCCCGGAAGAACAGTGAATCATTCTGAAGCATCTTCTGGATACAGAAAATCAAGTAACCGAGATATTGTTTGCTACGAATGCAAAGAAGCAGGCCACTATAAAAGCGACTGCCCAAATCTACAGAAGGAAATGCCTAAAAAGAAGTTCCCAAAGATAAGAAGAAAAGTCTTATAGCATTATGAGATGACTCAGAATCTTCTGAAGCTGAAACAGAATCATAAGATGGATGAGCCAATACAGCCTTAATGGCTAACTTATTAGATGACTCTGGATCATCTGAATCAGAATTAGACTCAGGCAGAAGAGGTATTCTCTAACTTTTCCAGATCTCAATTAGAGGATAGTCTGTCAGATATTTGAAAGATATCATCAACTTTGAGTAAAAAACAAGAACCTGAAACATGATCTAGTTTTTGAATCTGAAGAAACTAAGAAACTAAAAACAGAAAACTCTGAGCTAAAAGAAACCTTTTTTAAACTTGAAAATGAAAACTACGTTTTCAAAAGTGAATTTTAAAAAGCTCAGAAAGAAATTGTTTTAGAAGTTTCGAATAGTTCTGATAGAATCATAAAATAATATGATCATAGCTTTTAAAAATTTCTAGCTAAAAACATGGATAGGAGCAAGATGGCTTCAATGATCTATGGAGTTAGCAGAAATGGTAGAAAATGGATAGGATATAAGGGTAAAGAATCTAAACCAAATAAAGTTGACGATATAGTCATAAAACACACACCTCTCTATTCACACTTCACTTATGGACATACACATGATATAAAATATACTAGTAATGCATTTTCTACTAAACCAAAATTCAAATAGAATTTTGGAAACTCTAACAATTGAGGAACCAAAAAGATATGGGTACCAAAGGATAAAATCATCTATGTTACAGATGTTTTTAACAGCAAGGTTGAAACACCAATTTGAACACCTGGACACTGGATGCTCTCTACACATGACGGAAATAAAGTATATGTTCCAAATCCTGGGATTTAAAACTAGAGGATACACAGGTTTCAGAGGCAATCAAAGGAGAAATTATTGGCTCTGGAATCATTGGTAATGATCATCTGAACAAGTTTGTTTCTAAAGCAAGTGTTTCAAGTCTTCAAAATATAAATGTTCAAAACTTGAGCCAAATACAAAAGAAGACTTCACATATATCACAAAAATTTCTGAAGAATCCATCCAGAAAAGACAATCCATAAGCAGCTTAGCACACCTGGAAAACATGTTTTTGGAAAAGGTACAGGAAAATAAGAAAGTAGAACAGAAGCTCTACAGAGTTCTTCAGAAATAAGAAGGAAAGTTGTATTAGGATCTATCTAGAATATCTGAACATTCTCCAAAAACGGTTTATTTCAAAGATAGAAGAATGTAGTTTACAATACTAACATTTGTCAACTATAAATGCAAGGTCGTCCTCTAAGGCTGAACATGTGTTCATATTATAAAGAGACTGAAACGATTGAGTCGATGCATTGAGGCTCGAGTCAAATCAGTAACTGTTCCATATCTTCACGTTATCCCTCTATTCAGGAATCATTAAATACAAGTAATCGTTTTCCTTAACACCTTTAAATTGAAATCAAAACTCCATTTTTTTCAATGGGTATTTATACTTAACCCATTCACAAACACAACTTTCACCTCCAAAAACTTAGAAGATCTGAAAAACTGTTTTGCCTCATTTTAATATTCTGTTTTTCTCATGTTTTTACTGCTTTTTGATTCTTGATAAAAGGGGGGAGAATGTAAGATATTTTGAATATAAAAATATCGAGACCCAGTCTCAAAAATTTTTAATAACATAACTTCAAATTTGTTATCATCTGAAAGCAAAATAGGAAAAACCTCTGTTGAGGACAGTTGTGGAAGCATACAAAATCTCCTTCTCAAAACTCTGATCAGAACATCTTCAAGGAAGTGTTTTTTATTTATCTGAGTATCCAACTCAGGGGGATACTTTAATGCTTTATGTTATTTAAGTATTCTATCAAAATATACAAGTTTTTGTCATCATCAAATAGGGGGAGATTGTTAGAACATAGTTTGGTTCTACATCCTTGTAAGAGTTTGATGATAACAAACACATGATATATATAAAGGACAAATATGCTCTCTAATAAAGCATCTTAATATGCAGGGAAGTTCTGATGTAAGAAGCATAAAAGATGAGAAAGATCATTGTTAAAAGCTCTATCATGACACATCTTACTTAGAAGAAAATCTGTGTAACACACTTAAATAAAGAAGTTCTGATGTTACAACTTTTGAATGCACCAAAGCTGCGAAACAAGAACTCTGATATTATGATACGTAAAGTTTTGGAAAGAAGTAAATGAGTCTCAACGGTAACATCCATCTTCTGACGTGAGCATGTTCTGAATTGTTATTTTTTATTCATGGCTAATCAATAGTAACGGCTGAAAGAAGACAAGAATCTCTATGTTTGGAAAGTACATTAAGTACTATTGATCAACCTCTCAAAAGCATCTTCTTATGTCTCTCATGTAATGCGTATATAAAGAAGACGTGAAGAAGAAATCATTGAGGAACAACCACCGCGTACCAAAAAGAAAAATATAATAACTAAGTTCTACCTTGTGCTCTTCATTTTGTGTAATACATCATTGTAGTGATATTGCTTTATCTAGAAAACATGTTTGTACACACTTTCAATTATATTACTTTGTAATTCCTTGAGAAACCCGGGTTATGGTGTAGACTCAAGAAGACATTGAAAGTTGTCATTGTGTTTGTGTAATCAAGTTTTGATTAGTGGATTAAGACCTCATTTGAGAGAGGCGAAATCACCTTGGTGGGTGGACTGGATTAGTATGAGATCAAATGAACCAGGATAACCAACGTGTCTTTTAATTTAAGTTTTAAAACCCCAATTCAACCCCCTTCTTGTGTTTTTCCATTCTTAAAAAAATTAATAACTTCTGATTGGAATAATTTTTTGGAGTGGTTCTTGAGGCGTTAAAACCATCTTAATACCATCTCAAGTTCGTATGTTCGACTCGGAAACTGATTCGTTAAGGAAGATCTCCAAATGTTCGAATACTTTGAGAAGATAGAGTGAAAATACGATGAAAACGATGTGTTGAACCGTTATTATTCAAATGTTCAAAAATTCAAAACATTCTTCCGATATGACATTTTTGAGTGGTTCTTTAGGTGAAAAATACGTCTTGATGTCATTGTAAGAACAAGATTTGGTTATGCAATATTATCTTTGAGATTTGATGATAGAAAATGAGTATGATTATATGAACAATTTTGTTGTACTAATCTTTGTTATTATTGAGTACTTAATAAATAGGTTCTGCTTCTAATGAATGGGGTGGCCAAGACATAAGAAGAGAATTGATTCCGCTTTTATGCTACACAAGTTCTGTTGAACAGTAGCAAGATGCTCCAGAAGGCTCTGAAGCGTAAACTCTGATATTTGTCTAAAGAAACCAATCAAAAGACCCGAAGACAAAAGTTGTTACTTATGTCCAGATGCGGAAAACTAAAGCTTCTAAAGACAACATGTTCCAAAGAAACAAAGTTAGAAGATCTGAAGAAAAAGTTTCTACTTAAGTCCAGATGCTGAAAGCTTGTGTTTCTATTAATGAAGTTCTAAAGATAAGGGTTCTTAAGACCAAGTGATGAAAACTCTAAATGACAGAAGGTCTAAAGACTCTAAATACTTGAAGTTCTAAAGACCCAATGTACCAAGAAAAGGTTCTCACGACCAAGTGCCGAAGACTCTGAAGACGCAGTTCTAAAGACTCCAAAGACCTAATGTTATGTTTTCACTTCTAAACTCATGCTCGCAGAAGCATCTGAAGTGAAAAAATAAAGAAGATAACATTAACGTGGTACAAGTAGTACATGGTACAATCAACGTTTTATTCCACTACCATGAAAGGATGGACGCATCACACGATATTGTCCCCCAAGTTACTGTTCAAGCTTCCAATATTTCTGGAAATTCCAAGAATATCCGTAAAAGGATACATTATGATAATGGCTTTATATAAAGGATTGAAGACTAAGAAAGAAGGCACCCAACTAAAAAAATATTCATGCGCAAACGTTGTTCATTGCTTTCACATTATTAAGTCACTGTTCATAAAATAGTTTACATACTCAGGTTTATAGAAGCAACATTCTTGTAAACAAAACTTGTGATCAAAATGTTATTTGATATTCCTTAAGGGACCGGGTAGGTTTGAATCCTTAAGAAGTTTAGAACTTGCGAGTTTTAGAAGTTGTTAGTCACTTGCGGGAAACTTGTGCATTATAATAATCAGGTTGATTATTAGTTGATATTCCTTAAGGGACCGGGTAGGTATGAATCCTTAAGAAGTCTAGGGCTTACTAGTCTAGAGGTTGTTAGTCACTTGCAGGTAGCTTGTGCAAATATCAATTTGGTTATAGTGAATTAAGTCCTCGATTGAGTGAGGAGAAATCATCTTGGCGTGTGGACTAGACTAGCTCGATAATTTTCAAGTGAACTAGTATAATCATACACTATTGTTTACTTTATGTTCTTACTTATTGTTATTATCAAGAGTGAAGGAAAAAGCATTTTACCTTAAAAAGAGAATATTTTTAAAAGAATCGTTTTGTTTTAAAAACCCAATTCAAACTCCCCCCTTTCTTGTGTTTTCACACCTTCAATTGGCATCAGAGCTCCAGTTCTGAGAAGATAAAAAGTTTGAACTTTTATCAACACTAAACAGTGTCCAATACCGATCCACTGTGTGTGAAAAACCAATGACTATATCTACTTCCACTGTTGATAATAGGGATAATGATAGAGATCACTATAGTTCAAAACCTCCTATGTTTGATGGGGAGAAATTTTACTATTGGAAATATAGAATAGAAAATTACTTTCTAGCATATGACTTTGATCTATGGGACTTGGTAGTTGATGTCTGCACTCACCCAGTAGATGATAAAGGTCATAAGATTGCAAGAAGTTCAATGACTGAAGCACAAAAGAAAGTATGCAAAAATCAATACAAAGAAAGAACCATTCTTCTAAGTGCCATCTCATATAATGAATATGAGAAAATCACAGATAGAGAGACTGCAAAGTCTATTTTTGATTCTCTTCAGATGACACATGAAGGCAACACACAGGTAAAAGAAACAAAGGCTCTGGCCTTAATTCAAAAGTATGAAGCCTTCAAGATGGAAGACGACAAATCTTTGGAAACAAAGTTTTCAAGATTTCAGATTCTTGTGGCATAACTTAAGGTTCTGAACAAAGGTTACTCCACCGTATATCACGTTAAAAAGATTATCAAAAGTTTTCCTATTAAATGGAGACCAATGGTAACTTCCTTAAAATTGGCAAAGGATCTGAACAACACCTCTCTTGAAGAGCTGATTAGCTATTTAAGAAGTCATGAAATAAAGCTAGAACAAGATGAACATCAGAAGAAGGTAAAATCAGTTGCTATAAAGTCTATTTCTGGGAAAACTAAGGCTTACCAAGCTAAGAAAGAATTAGAAATATCTGAAGAAGATTCAGATGATGATGAACTCTCCTTAGTATCCAGAGGAATATGTTAAATCTGGAAGCACTGACAAAGAAATTTCAGAGGTCAAAGAAGGACATATGGAAGAGGTGAATCCACTTCTGGTCAGAGAAATGCTTATGGAAAAGAAGTCACTTGTTTTGAATGCAACGAGCCTGGACATTGCAAAAATGATTTTCCAAAGCTTACGAAAGACAAAAAGCCTAAAAAGGCTTACAAAGCCAAGAAGGGTCTCATGAAAACATGGCATTCATGGCCAGGACCAGTAGGGGAGAAACAACATCAGAAGACGAACTGTCAATAAATTATGAGTCAGACTCTGATGACGACAAACATGTACTTTCTTATTTATCTCGTTCTAAACTTGAAATTTGTTTAACTGAATTAATGAAAAGGTATCAATCTATTCTAAGTAAACACAAAATATTGAAAAAGAGTGTTGTGGATACTTCAGAGAAAACCACTATAGATTAGCAAAGTATTTCTATTTTAAATGAAAAACTATTTGTTTTACAAAAATCAAACATTACACTGAAAATTAAAGTGTCTAGATTAGAAGAAGAGATTATCTCTAACACATGTGTTACTGACGAAGTAATCACATATGATAGAGCTTTTCAACTCTTTCTTGCTAAAATCATATATAGAAGCAAAATGGCTTCAATGATCTATGTTGTTAGTAGAAATGGAAGCAGAGGCTTGGGGTATTCAGGACCATTAAATAAATTTGATGAGACTCTGAATGTCAAACCAAAACTTCTTTCCGAACATTTCGTTCCTGCTGGCACATATTGGAAATGTTAAGAACCAGAAGGTTCTGATACTTATGTATCACAAACACATACACATAAGAAAATTTTTAAACCAAAGTATCAAGTACAAATTTCACATGATTATTCTGTTGCACGTAAATCCAAAGGGGTCAGAACCTCTAGAACTTCTAACAAAAGAGGACCTATAAAGTGGGTACCTAAGGATAATATAACTACATTGCAGATCTCCTTAATGGCGCCATTAACAACATCTATACCTAATATTTTATTGAGTGTACATCTTTGTGCAAGATTTCAATCTGGTCCTAGGGAATCTCACTTAACTATAATTAAAAGAATTCTAAGGTATCTAAAAGGAACCTCTAACATCGGCTTGATGTATGAGAAAAAAAATAAGAGTATTCTATTTTTGGCTTTTGTGTTGCAGACTAGCTGGATATCGACTAGAAATGAAAAGCACTTTTGGAAATTGTCAGTTTCTAGGAAAAAATCTAATCTCATGTTCAAGCAAGAGGCAATCAACAATTGCTCTTTCAACTGCAGAAGCAGAGTACATATCAACAACACTATGCAGCACTCAGATGCTATGAATGAAAAATCAGCTGAAAGATTATCAGATATATGAAAGTACCATCCTTATATTCTGTGGTAACATTGCCGCTATCTTCTTCAGTAAGAATCTTATTCTAAACTCTAGGGTTAAACAAATAGAAATCAAACATCATTTTATTAGAGATTAGGTTAAAAAATGGATTCTATCTTTAAAACCCTTTACTGATATTTTTACAAAACTGATATCTTTTCAAAAAGGGATTCTATCTTTAAAACCATCAATGGGCAGATATTTTTACAAAACCCTTGACTGAAGATAGATTTCTGTCCAGAGTAAGATGTCATTAGAACCAACTGTGTTTTAGTTGTAGTCTGAAGGAATACGATTTTGGCTTAACCGAAAGACTTCTAATCTTTTTATCTCAAGTCATCATAAGATGTTTCGGTTAAAAATTTCCCTAATCCAATGGAAACCTTTTTGGTTCTCCAGACTTTGAGAATATGAAACGCATTACTTAAATAGACTTTGTGTCTATCACACTCTACCTAGGTCATGCACGAGCAATTATTTTTCTTGAAATTGAATAATCATGATTACATTTATTTAACTACTTCTTGGGAACAATCGTTTCATTTCATACCTCTATGTCTATGTCTAGCATTCCATGTCATGATTAAGTGTTTTCGTGCTCTCTTATCTAAACGTTTGATCTACTTCTCTCTTCATTTCATTCTTTTAGTAGTGTGAGAAATCACTTGAGTGTTTAAATTGTCTTAATTTTTGAACTGCTTGTCTGGATCTTTATATCTCTTTTCATCTATAGTCTTTCATCAAGTCATTATCCTTGTATCATATTCAATTAAACCTGTCTACAAATCATGGCTATTAGAACTTTTCAAGGAGATGAAAATCTTCTCGAAGTAATCAAAGAGAAAAGACCCAATTATGTGTCTGATGATGGTTTCATCAACAAGGTTATTGAAAATCAAGAATGGTTTGGGTATGCAACAATGTTGAGAGGTCCTGTTTATCCTAACCTCTTAAGGAATTTCTGGCTCCGTGCTTTAGTTAGTCCTGATGGAAAGACCATTCATTCTCGTATCTTTGGTGTTCCTATTACCATCACTCACTCCTCCATTGATGAAGCCATCTAGAGTCCACCTTTACCCAACTCATGCATGAATGTTGACCTGTTTCCAAATGTTCCTAACTCTTCATTTAGATTTGATCATCTTAGTGTAAATCATTTGAAACCACTTTCGAAAGTCTGGTTTCAGTTTTTGATGAAAAATCTTCATCCCAGAGGAGAAGATCTTGATATAGTCTTTCATAGGGATATGTGTCTTCTTTATTTTCTTCGTAAGATTATTCCAATTCATCTTTCGGAAATAATATTCAATCATATGAAGCAATCAATCCAAGCATCCAAGAACTCTCAAAATCATTCATTGCATATGGATGTGTGTTGTCTGAATTGTTTGAGTTAGCAGGTATAATTGAAACTGTTCAATGAAATATGTTCATCATAGGCAATGCTCTATTTGATGAGAGTTGTGATGTGATTGGAGTTTAGATAAGCTTTCCATGTCTATGATTACTCTGTTGTAATCTCCTTCAAATATCAATGGAATTTCTTTTCTTTTCTTATGGTTTTTTATGTTTTTCACACATAATTTTCTTTTTGATTATGACAAAAAGGGTGAGTAATTTAAATGAATGTAATTTTAATTTCAATAATCAAGATATAGAAAATGTTCTCTGAAAAGAGCTGCTTACATTCTAACCCATTTAAACTCCTGTTTCTGTTAGAATTGTTTTTCTTTTTCAGGAAATTAGAACTCTAATTAAAAGACAAAGATCTGAAAGCCCTATTCAAAGCTTATGCCTAACCTGTTGGCTTCAGACTCTGAAGATGTTCTTCGATTCATAATCAGACTTCAAGAAGTAAAACCTGGAATCAGACTCCAAAATTGAGAATCTATTTAGAATCTGGAAGATGTCTTAGTCACATTAAAGTTTAAAATATTCAATAAAAAGTTGTGTGAAATCAAGATCTCAATTTGGATATTGGCATCCAAAGTCAGGACTTTCAAGATCTCTGTATTTGATCTATTAGAACCAGGGGGAGTTTTTACTTAAATGGTCCAGAGTCAGGACATTTGATCTTCATCAAGTCCTTACTCAGGGGGGGTATCAGAAAAAGGATAAGTATTTCTTACCCTTCTAGTTTCACTGATTATAATTATATGTACAAAATTGTGTCATCAAAATACATAGTTTTATCATCATCAAAAAGGGAAATATTGTAAGAACAAGATTTGGTTATGCAATATTATCTTTGAGTTTTGATTTTAACAAATGAGTATGATTGTATGAACAATTTTCTTGTACTAATGTTTGTTATTGTTGAGTACTTAACAAACAGGTTCTGCTTCTGATGAATGGCGTGGCCAAGACATTAGAAGTGAATTGATCCCGCTTCTATGCTACACAAGTTTTGTTGAACAGTAGCAAGACACTCTAGAAGGCTCTAAAGCGTAAACTGTGATATTTGTCTAAAGAAACCAGTCAAAAGATTTGAAGACAGAAGTTTTTACTTATGTCCAGATGCTGAAGACTCAAGTTTCTAATGACAACATGTTTCAAAGAAACAAAGCTAGAATATCTGAAGACAAGGTTTCTATTGAAGTCCAAATGCTGAAAACTTGTGTTTTTATTAATTAAGTTCTAAAGGTAAGGGTTTTGAACACCAAGTGCTGAAGACTCAAAAAGACAGAAGGTCTAAAGACTCTAAAGACTTGAAGTTCTATAGACCCAAGGATCCAAGAAAAGGTTCTCACAACCAAGTGCTGAAGACTATGAAGACGCATCTCGGAAGACTCTGAAAACTTAAAGTTCTAAAGACTTGATGTTATGTTCTCGCTTCTAAACTCATGCTCACAGAAGCCTATGAAGTGCAGAAGGAAAGAAGATATCATTACCGTGATACAAATAGTACATGGTACAATCAACATTTCATTCCACTATCATGAAAGGACGGACGCGTCACACGATCTTGTCCCCCACGTTACTGTTCAAGCTGCCAATGTTTTTGGAATTTCCAAGAGTATCCCTCAACGGATACATTATGCTAATGGCTATATATAAAGTCTTGAAAACTAAGAAAGAAGGCAAGCAACTAACGAAGTATTCACGAGTAAACGATGTTCATTGATTTCACATTCTTAAGCCATTGTTCATAAAATAGTTTACATACTTAACTTTTTAGAAGAAACATTCTTATAAACAAAACTTGTATTCAAACTGTTGTTTGAAATTCCTTAAGGGTCCGGGTAGGTCTGAATCCTTAAGAAGTCTAGTGCTTGTAAGTTTTAGAAGTTGTTAGTCACTTACGGGTAGCTTGTGCATTGATATAATCAGGTTAATTATTAGTTGATATTCCTTAAGGGACTGGGCAGGTCTGAATCCTTAATAAGTCTAGGGCTTACGAGTATATAGGTTGTTAGTCACTTGCGGGTAGCTTGTACAAATTATAATCAGTTTGGTTATAGTGAATTAAGTTCTCATTTGAGTGAGGAGAAATCATCTTGGGGGTGGACTAGACTAGCTTGATAATTTTCAAGTGAACTAGTATAGACATACATTGTTCTTTACTTCTTGTTCTTACTTATTATTATTATCAAGAGTGAAGGAAAAACATTTTAACTTAAAATGGGAATATTTTTAAAAGAATAGTTTTTTTTAAACACTCAATTTGAACCCCCCTTTCTTGTGTTTTTCACACCTTCAGTCATCTTCATTCTGTATGTTCGGGTCGATGACTGATTCTTTGAGGAAGATCCCCTGAAATGCTAATTACCCGAGAAATTATTGTACTGAACCAAATTTTTACTTCACCGTTTCTCAACGAGTTCATGAATTGTCTGTGCGAATACATTTACTGACTCGAAAATCCAACTATTGAGATATTGATTGGGCTTTCTCTTGACCCAAACCAAGGTCCAATTGTCAAGACTATATTTTTTTTGCCTCTCTACTTTCACAACATTCAATTTATTTGCTAGATTTCACACTCAAATCACTCACTTTTGTCTCTACTTTCTCTCTCAAAACTCAAGAAGAAGAAAAGTTCAAAAACCAAATTTCCCCCCAAGCCTCCTTTTCTCTCCCGCACATGCACATACCTTCTTCTCTCCCGATCCAGTCGTCGTTGCTTCTTGCTCCGACCGTTGCTGGTTCCCTTCTTGTCCGCCGCGAACTGCCTGCGTGCTACTCCCTCCTTCCTTTCACGTTATTTCTACGCGATTCTTCCCTCTTTACTTCGATCCCGATTCTCCGATTCAACATTCTCCTCTTCTCCTCTTCGATTTCGATTTGGTAATTCTTCATTCACTTTATTTAAGTGGTTTTACATAATTGATTTTGTGCATAAGTGTTTTTTCTTGAATTATTTGATTTCATGAGTAGAAGATTGTTTAATTTTTAAATTCAATTGTAGATGTTGAATATTTTTGGAATTGGTTGAATTGAGGACTTAAGCACTTATTTGGATAATTGATTTTTTCATAAGTGCTTATTTGAAAATTATGAATGAAATTGATTGTTGAATTGTGAATGTTGCATAAATATGGAGTTGATTAATTGTTTGAGAATCTCATGAAGCTTTACGTGTCAAACTCGATAAATTGCTTGTAATTCCTAATTAACATGTCAAGATTGGATTCTGATTCGGTGCCTTGTGCATAATTGTTAATTTTCATATTGGAATTAAATCTTGATACGTTAAATTGATTTCGACGCGTAAAATGATTTTTGACTTGAGGCAGATTTAATTGGTACCGGTAGGGATTTATTTAATTATAATTCATTTGAGAATCTTAGACGATGTTTCATGAGCCGAATAATTGTTTCCAATATGGCTGGATGAATTTCGGAAGTTAATTTTTGCTGTGCATCGACTCATGCGTAATGCTGCCCAGAATAATCGAATGCATTGTAATTGATGAATTAATTATTGTTTAACATATAATCGATATTGTCTTGGTTGTTGTATGATACCAGTGTGGAGTTTTAACGATTAAAATTCGGTTTTCTAAGCTATTTCTTGAATTAATGATTTGCTACCCGAAATATGCAAGTAGCTTATAATTTGCGTTTCATTTTGCGTTTGATACATGTTCGTTCATAATTAGACATTTGTTGACTATTGACATTGAGTTTTACTGATTTTGATCCGAGTTTTCAAGTGATATTATGAATTATTATGGTGTTGTCCCGTAAATAAAAGATCACAAAAAATACGGTTTAGTATGTACCAGAATGTGTTTTGTCATTACTCGATGTTTGCTTGACATTTATGTTGTTTATGGTGAATTTTAAATCAATATTTTTGAGCATCCCATGGGAAATAAACATGTTATCTAGAATTTATGTTCAGGCATATATGTTATTTTAATTTCCATTTAATACTTGCTTGCATATAATTGATCGATTCATGAGCATTTACAATGAGATTTCTTGTTTTCGATACAAGTTTCCACTTAAATTCATGTATGTATATATTGCTATCATGTTTTTAATTCCATGCGTACATGCCATTTTAATTGTCATTTGATGTTCATTTGTATATATCTAAGCATTTCATGACCGTTGATGATAAGTTTTATCGATTTTGATACGTTTTCTGATCAATTTCAAGATTACACGAGTTTCTTCCCGGATCCGATACATAGGTGTAAATGCACGTTTTATGTCATTTAGGGCTTTCTTGAACATGTTTTGGTGCTTATAAACCGTTGTTGTTGAGCTATACCGTTTTCGGTGTGATTTTCGGATGCTTTCATGTTGTGTCTGTAGTGCTGCCCGACTTTTGGTTTTCACCTTCCTTTGCTTATTCGTACTTTGCTCATTTGCATTTCATCATTATTTTCGAGTTGTAATCTGATACTTGTTGTTGCGTTGTTATTTTCTAACTTGTTTGTGGCTTATGCAAGTTTCTGAAGGCTTTGTCGTGCGACAAGCGACACTTGGATCATTGCTTTTCTTGTATAGCATTATCTTGTGCAGGGACTTTGATTCGATACAACGGACGTCCCTCATGCGATTTACTTTCGCATTTGTGATATTGCTTACTATTATTGCATCCGATTCTGAATGTTTCTTTGTTTCTTGGTGAAGCTTGCACGTAGTTTTCGAGTTTCTTTTCATACGTCTGATAATTGACGAACTTGTGTTTGATTGGTATTATTTTTTGTTTCCTTTTATCTCTTGCATTGTTTACCGCTTTTTGATGCCATGAGAATAATGACTAGAGATGCATGTTCTGGGAGTCATGGTGTTAGGCGGGCAATGCTGTTTTAAAAGACCTTTAGTAGGAAATTCCTACTTGTGCTTGTTTGTTTACTGTTCCATGTGTTTACATTTGTGCCAAAGACCTCAAAAAAGGCGTCTCATTCCTATTCCCCTTTGATAAGTCCTTAGAGAAGGCAAGTGGAGAAGTGTCTGTAATCGACTCCCACAATTTCTAATCCACAGGTCATTTGTAGCTCGCGTCGTACATCAATTCTATGAATCAGGTTATTCTTGTATCAAGTCGGTCAAGTGGAGAAAGGTTTACAATAAACTCTCACGCCTTTGTCATTAGCTCGCGTTGCATGCACGTTGGTGCTATGATGTGATCGCATATTGCCTTCTATCTTATACCTCAATTACGTGATATCTTGGTTAGGTGTTTAGTTTCCTGTGATGATTTACTCTTGTTCTTATCTTGCCTAAATAACGTGATATCTTGGTTAAGAGTCGATGTACCTTATTCTTCTTGCCACAATGACGTGCTATCATGGTTAAGAATTACCTATTCCCCCATTCTTGCTTGCCTCGATGATTCAATATCTAGGTTAAGCCTCCCTTTATCCTACATTGATAATCCGATATCATGGTTCGGTTCCCCTTCTCCCTTGTCCTACCTCGATGAAACGACATCATGGTTAGACGTGATCCCTCTCCCTTTCCTTCCTTGGTGACATGATACCTTAGTTAGGAGTGTTCTACTTGACTGAGTGGATACTCCTCAAGCTTTGTGTGTTTACTTTCCATTGCATGTTTACATGCTCCCGTAGGATATCTCAATTTAATCTTAGGAAGAGAATTGAGATAGAGCTTAGGTTGAAAACCATGCATGACATTTCTAGGCTTACATTGCTAGTTTCCCTTAGTCCTTTTTCAAGGTAAAAAACACCAATCAATTCAAACTTCACTTTTCCGCTTGGATTTTCTTTTAAAACCTTTTCAAGGTAAAAAACATACAACAAAATGAAACATGTGAGCCAAACTACTACGCTCTGATTCCTCGAAATGGATACATAAGCATTAGGTCACGTGGCCTAGTTGAGCAAAGCTTTGTAAATATTCCTTCTTTTCCCCGTACTTTATTTCACATGAATTCCCTTTTAGAATTAAGCTTTAGACATAGATGTTTACACACCCTTAGATTAGAGCAAACTTAAGTGGATCCTAAGAACTACCACAGACACGTGGGGTACTAATACCTTCCCCTTGCATAACCGACTTCCGTACCCTTTTTCTTGGCTATAAGACCATCTTATCCATTTCTCTAGGGCTCTCTCGATATCTTCCCTTCCTTCGGGATAAATAGAGTTCGGTGGCGACTTTATGTTTTTTTGCAACGCGACAGCTGGTGACTCTAATGGGGACAGGTTGACCAATTATTGGTCTATCATATGTAAGTCGATCATAGCTTCTATTTGTTTTCCTGTCTTTAGGTGTTTTGTGTGTTATTGCTTTATTGCTGCTTTATTTACACACTTTCGTGCATATGTTTGCATAACATTTTACAACTTTCCATATACTATTGTTATGCTGGCTTCCGTGTTTCTTTGGTGGGTGGGTGTTATTGAGGTAAAAGGCTCAATACCCAGGAAATAGTTTTATACCACTAGGAACACGTAGGAATAGAGTGAAGAGTCATGATGGCAGATAGGCGTATGCCCTGTCATGTTCGATCATGAGAGCCACGACCAAACAAGGTTTAAATGGGATGTTATCATCGTCATGTATGTAGTACGGTGATAGTACTTTCAGGCGGACTCACGACTCTGATTATCCATGACCTTACCCTTGCTTAGTCTTCACCTGTGAGTGGGGAGGGAAATATTCTTACAGGTACAAATGGTGACTATATTCTATTGGTGACTATCATTTCTGTTCAGTTGGTGACTGTATGGTTCTGTGGTTTTGATTCGAAATTTTGACGTGATATTTTCTGTACATTCAGAGACAAACCATCAATAATCATGTATTGCGGAAGCCTATATCTTATCATGTTGCATTATAACATATTTATTTTTCCAAAACAAATTTCAAAAAATTATGTATATTTCTAATTAGCATATGCATGTTGGACTTTGGAATAAACGCCAGACAACTGTTGGATTTTACACTTCAACCCCTTGCAGTCTCCAACATCATAACCAGGTGCCCCATAATGCGAGGCACATCTTGCCTTTGCATTGAAGCCAAGAGAGAGGTTTATGGGAGGAGGACCCAAAGCATAATAATCAATTGAATTTCCAACATACGAGGAAGTAACATTATATAAGGAATTGGGATTGTATCATACTTCTCATGCTTTTTCTGTCTCCGCTGAAAAGCTTTGCCTCCATGGATTCACTTGGGGAACAAGCACTGTCTTCTGACGAGAAAATATGGGAACAAAAAACTGTGGAGAGTGCCCATGATTAAATAGCCAGTTGCCTCAATGTGGTAACCACATCTAACATTGGTATCATGATCAGGAAGGGAATTTGTAGACGCTACTAAAGTACGAAGCCTAACCAACTTACGCTTAAGAAAATACGGGAACGAATGAGAATAAAGCACTTGAATAGTATCAAATTGTTCTTAAGGCCTCTTGTGTCCTTGCTGATAAAACATATCCCTTGAATTCACTTTGTGAATAGGAACCAAGCTACTGACAAGACGTCCTAAGAACTCGATATTGTGGAGGGGATCCACGAAGCACTCCACGGTTTGAAGGAAATCCCATAAGATGAGGAGAAGAGATAAATTATGTTGCAACATATGATTTCCTTTTGTTGACACTTTTTCCATAACCCGACTCAACTGAGTCTTCCACTGGTTATCTTCCTTGTCTAAGTGTTCCCGACCACGAGCCATTGCTTACATGTATACCATAAGAAATAACAGAACATGTATGTTAAGCAGGTGGTTAACCATATTACGTATGCAAAAACATGGGATCAAAGTTCCATCACATCTGAATATGATTGTTGCACTGTTTCTAAACCATCTGTATATCATATGATCAAAGGCAATGGACCATATGAATATAAGAACCAAGTACCATGAAGATCAACAACAATATTGGATCAAGTCTCCCTAAACTGGATATCTGATGCACTACTGCATAACCGAATGTCACAAGATCAAAGGTTCAACACATAACAAAAGAACCATAGTCACCAACATAACTCTAGAACAGAACCATTCGAACAAATAGTCACCATCTTTACCTATAAAGATTATCCCCTCCCCATTCACGGGTGAAGACTAGGTCAGGATAAGGTCAATGGTAACTCAAAATCCTAGGTTCGCTTGAAAATACTATCATCGTACACCTACGTGATAAAGATAGTACCTCATTAAAATCTCATCTAAGCATGGACAACATGACCACACTACAAAGATCTACATCCCCTAGTCATCATGTTCCACTTTATTCCAATGTGTTCCTAAAAGTTTACAACTCTGGCCAGGGTATTGGGCCTTTTACCTCAATAGTAAAAGCCACCCATCAAGAAACCCTTAGCTAGCACAACAACAGTATATGAAAAGAGGTAAAATGCTATGCAAACATATGCCCGAAAGCATGTAAATAAAACAACAATAAAGTTATAACATACAGAACACCCAAAGATAATAAAACAAACAAAAGCTAGGATGTAATTACTATTCATCCGCATCAAAGCCGCCAGCTATCGCACCATGAAAAAATACAGAGTCTCTACTGAACTCTATTTATCCTGAAGGAAGGGAAGATATCGAGAGAACCTCAAAGAAATGGATAAGATGGTCTTTCAACCAAGAGAAAGGGTACGGAAGTCGGTTACGTTAGGGGAAGGTATTAGCACCCTGCGCGTCTATGGTACTCCACAGGATCCACTTAATTTTTTTCTAATCTAAGAATGTGTAAAAATCTATGTCTACAGCTTAATGCTAAGAGAGACTGCATGCAAAAGAAAAAATAGAGAAAAACAAGAATATTTACTAAGTTTTGCTCGCTTAGGCCCTGCAACGTAATGCATATGGATCCCTTTCGAGGAATCAGAGCGTCGTAGTTCGGCTCACATATTTTGGTTTGTTGTATGTTTTTTACCTTGAAAAAGGGTTTTTTAATGAAAAGCCAAAAGAAAAAATGAAATTTTAATTGGTTGGTGTTTTTTACCTTGAAAAAGGGTTTTAGTAGTATTAAAGTGTTTTTATGAGTTTAAAAGGAAAAGGAGTTTTAGTTTTAATGCAAATGCAAAAGAGAAAGAAAAAGGTCTACGGGAGACTAGCAAAGTAAGCCTAGAGTTATCATGCAAACGTGATCCTATAGTTGAGGATAAAAGGGAAATCTACCTATTATTGGCATGCATGTTTGCAACCTAAGTTCTATCTCAATTAGCTTCTTAAGATTGAATTGAGAAATCCTACGGGAGCATATAATCGTGTAATAAAAAGTGAACACACAAAGCTTGAGGAGCATCCACTCATTCAAGTAGCACACGCCTAACCGAGGTATCATGTCACAATGGAAGGATATGTAAAGGTATCAAACCTAACCACGATATCGTATCATCGATTTAAGATAAGGGAGAAGGGACACCTAACCATGATATTGAGTTATCAAGGTAGGATGAAGGGAGGCTTAACCAAGACATTGATTTATCGAGGCAAGCAAGAATGATGGAATAGGCAGTTCTTAATCATGATAATGCGTAATCTTGGAAAAAATAATAAGGGGGTCTCTACTCGTAACCAATATATCACATTATCTAGGCAAGAGAAGAACAAGAGTGAATTTTTATAGGCGACTAAACACCTAACCAAGATATTGTATCATCGAGGTAGGAGATAGAAGGAAATAATGAGATCACATCAGAGCGTCAACATGCACGTCACGCGAGCTAATGATAAAGTGTGGGGGTTTATTGTAAAACCTATATTCCACTTGACCGACTCGATAACAAGAGTAGCAATATTCATAGCATCGACATACGACGCGAGCTATGAATGACATGTGGACTAGAAATTGTGGTGGTCAATTATAGATCCTTTTCCACTTTCCTTCTTTTAGGACATACCAATGGGGAAATAGGAATGAGATATCTTTATCGAGGTCTTTGGAACAAATTCAGATAGTGAAGAGAGAGAGAGAGAGAGAGAGAGAGAGAGAGAGAGAGAGAGAGAGAGAGAGAGAGAGAGAGAGAGAGAGAGAGAGAGAGAGAGAGAGAGAGAGAGAGAGAGAGAGAGAGAGAGAGAGAGAGAGAGAGAGAGAGAGAGAGAGAGAGAGCAGATAAATTCAGATAGTTTTATGGTGTACTTCTCCTAAACTTGAAGAGTGAATCAATTGCATGGTGAGTTTTTGGTTTTATATTTTATTAGTGTTTGGAAAAGTTTGTTATGGGAGAAACAAATCTGAAATTCTATTATGGTTTGTTTGAAATAGGGAATTTAGAAGTTAGTTGGAGGCTGGAATGCTGTTGGTAAGTTGGTTGGGCTTGTAATTCAGTTAAGAGCTAAGTAGGTAAGTTTAGAAGGTCTAGTGACAGGTTTTAGGAATTCAAGTGAATGAGTGAGCTGAGTTGGTGAATGGATTTTGTTCATGGACCAGTTTGAATTGCATTGCTTCCTAGATTTTGTTTTGGACATTGATGCTAAACAGATTTGGATTTTTTACCCAATCTGACTATACTCCTTTTTTGATATAATTACTGAACTAATTTAATTTTGGAAACTGATTTAGTGTGTTTGAATGCATGATGATTTTTCTTAGTGATGGTAACTGTTTGGATCTCTTCTTATTTATGAGTTTTTTCTATTTAGGAAAGCTTGGCTTGGTTTTTAGATTTATTTATTTGTATTACTTCTGAAATGGGTTTTTGATATGGATAGTTTATAAATATGATTATGATGACTGTTTGGCTGCAGAATATAAGTATTGCCATTTTCGGACTGTACTGATACGAGCATGATTCTTCTAGACAACATGTTTGGATTGGAGTTTATGCCAACCAATATTATTTATCGCTATTGGTGATGAATGAAAGCTTTAGGCGGGGCATGGAGAAGGTAGGAAACATGAAGATTTGTCAGGATTGGTCATGGATTATTTGAGAACATCATGGAATGGTGAAGACAAAATATGGAACCAAAGCGAGGGAATTAGGCTTAGGATAGTTTTTTTGGTAATTATATGCAATTTTGAGACAACATGTGATGTATTGATGATTTTGGAGTGGTGTTAATGTATTAGAAATTGTGTAATGGTAGTGGTTTTGTAAATGTAGTAAGTTTTCAAAGTAATTTTGAGTTCCCTCTTTTTCTCCCCATTTCTTAATTAAAAGTATCAAATACTTATTTTAATATTACAATGTAAAATAATGACATAAGATAGCTCTTGAAAGCATAAGTGACTCGGTACATTTTGTAACACTTGTAAATAATGCTTCTCGTATTAATATCACTTGGATTTCAAACTTTCTTTCACGTAATGTCCTTGAGATGTAAACTTGAAGATGAACACTTGAAGGATATTTTCATGTTTATGAAATACATAATGCCCCTCTTGATTCTTGGTGATGAACCAACACGTGAACTTATTTTTTCCAATATTTGAATCAAAATCATATTTCTCTAAGGATTCAAAGTTCATGTTATTTTTCAATCATTCTTCCAACTTGTTTAATTTGTACCAAAGTAATCACTTGTATGATGAATGACCAACTTTGAACGTGTCTTGAAATTTTGATACCAACTTGAACGTTGTCGACTTAAATTTTTTGATGACCTTATAAAGAAGAACAATATTGCATGATTTTGAAAATGAAAACTTGAACCATGCCTTTAATGAAGTTGTCTTCAAACCTCAAGCAACAAGTAACTTGCAAATTTCTCTGACCAGAAGAACCCATAAGCTTAATATCTTGTGTCATGGCCCAAAGTTTTGGTAATTCAATCCTCATGACAACTTATATTGAAAACCAATGACCTCATCATAAGCCTATAAGTCTTGCCTTGAAATTCTTGAATAAAAGGTGACTTGAGGTATAGAGAGAAGAAGGCTCAAAATATCTTTAAAACCCTAATATCATGACTGAACCACAATGGAACCTTGCATCCCCAAATTCAACTCTCTTTAGCCTCGTGTAGGGAAATAAACCCTAATCCTCGATCTTGGTCTCTTCAGTTGAAATAACCCTGCAAAAGAAATGAGACCCTGTTGACAATGTGAAACGCTAATTCCATGACCCTTAACTCCAAAGACCAAGCCTTGATGAATTTGGATGGAGAAGACCTTGTATCTTGATGCATAAGAAATCCACAAACACTAAACAAAAACCCTAATTCCACAGTCCAATGTTCAAGGAAGAACCAGATGAACCAGTCTTATTTGATATTACACCACAAACCTAAGTAGAACCCTAATTTCCAAAGTCCTTAACCCCCATGCCAAGTTTATTTATTAATGAATGCATGATGTGTTAAATGGCCTAATGGAAAGGCGTGTACATGGCGATGTATAAACTAGACGATTGGAGAAGGGTATGACAAATTTTGGGTATAACAGTAGTAAATGATATAAGGTGATCATTGGTTGTTCCCGTTCATTCTGGTTGAACGAACGATGATGTTTTCTGTGTGGCTTGATACATATTATGAATTGGATGTATGCTTTAATCGAAGTAGGCTTAGGCTACTAGGTGGTAAATTGCATATGACAGTTGAGAATAATTCCCACCTGAAGGAATCGAAGAAAAATAATTGAGAGAAAATCAATGTAGTACCCGTCGAGTATTTATTTATCCCATGGAAAGGGAAATGAAAATCACCAAAGAAAAAAATGAGAAGGGATAAGTCTTGATCTTACAACTGAGAGATCAGGTACATGAGTCAATTACGCAAGGGGAAGGTACTGGTACCCCTCACGTCCATGGTACTCCACGAGATCCACTCTTGATTTTCTAATCTAAATGATTTGTTCTATCTAAACTCTAATCAAGGTAAAGGGAAATGAATGTATGCAAAGTGTATATACAAAGAAAACAGTTTCATTAGTCTTTCTTTCTGCGATTGTGAACCTTTGTGCCTGTAGACCCTCTCCGTGCAATGAGAGATCAAGACACTCGTAGTTCACCTAAATTTTTTTGATGTGTTATATGTTTTTTATGAAAAATGCTAATATCAAATTCTTTCACAAGTAGACCTTTGGAGACTCATTCATCATAGTAGAAAGAAATTAACATGTTCTTATATGAAAAAGTTGTTCAAAGAAAAGAGGCCATAAGGAAAAAAAGGTTTGAATTGGTTAGTTTTTTCTTATAATGAGAAAAGATTTAAGTATGGTTAGAGTATTTTATGAATTTTCTAAAATAAAAAGAATTTTAGTTTAAGTTATGCAAAAGGGGAAGAGAAAATGTCTAAAGGGGACTAACCTATTTTTATCCATAGTGTTATCATACAATGATGGTCCTAAAGATGAGTTTGAAAAGAAAATTTCTACTTACATTGACGTGCATGATTTACACTCCTAATGTCTAACTTGCATCAGAAACGAAACAAGTGAATCCTAAGGGAGCACACAAAGTTTCAACTTAATGAAAAGCACAAGCACAAGGTGTGAACAAAAAATTACAAGTCGAAGCCAAAAAAAAAACATCGAGTGTGAGCTGATAGCAAACAAAAGAGTCTAATGGATCTTAAAGTGGGAGTAAGGAACTTTTTCCACTTGATTTGCTAGAGCACTGACATCGAGTAACAACTCGAAGCATCAACATCGAGCGATGGAAGCTAACATCATCGAAATGAATGAAAAAATGTGGGGGTTTACTATGAACCCACCTCCACTTTATTCGACTCAATGGACTAGAATAGGCACGGTTCAAAGCATCAACGCATGGCACGAGCTAGGAACGACACATACTAGAATGTGTGAGGGCCATTTGCGAGCCCTCCTCCACTTTACTGACTCGATAGAAAGCACAATGTAAAGGGGAAGGGGAATTTCCTACTTCGAGGACTTTAGGAAAAATGCATCTTTTGAGGTATTTTAACAAACAACAAAAAATCGCTCCTTTGGGAGTCTTTTGCAAACAAAGTCATCTCCTTATTTTTAGGTCTTTAAAATAATAAACATCACCTCACTTGAAGACTTTAAACTGATTTCCCACCTAAAGTAGGAACTCCAAATCATGCATCTCTATTCATACTTCTCATTGCAAGAAAAGGAATCAGCAATGCGAAAATGAAAATAGGCAAAAGAAATTACCAAATGAATATCAATTCGTAACAAAGTATATCAAACAAAGAAACCTGGAATACTTCACGCATGCTAGCATCAATAAACAAAATAGTCAAACCGCGTGCTCGGAATCTGCGCCAAAGCGTCAACAGTGCGAAAATAAATCACATCTAAAATGTGTGTCGAACATATCGTCATAACAACAATAAACCTGCATGAAAATTCACATATGTTATACCCCAATTTTTGCGCCTAAGATTTCTCATCATCTCACTTTTATCAATACAACAAGATCACATATTAGGGTTGGTTCTCCCTATCTTCATTTTATCTTTAAATTTTCTCTTGAGGGATTACCAAGCACCTTGAAGTGTGTATCTTGTATATGTATTCTTTAAAATAAAATCAAAATATGTATGTATGTTTCTTTAAATGTTCATATTGTAGGGGGTGATACAATTGCGTTCATCTCACCATCTAACCTAGGTTTGAGGGTTGGTTTTCAATCAAATAATTGTTCAATAGATTGAAAGAGCTCAAGTTTCAAGGCTATGTCCATGATGTAAAATATTTGTGGCTCAAAGAATTCCCTCACCTTATTTAGGTCAAACTTTCCTCAAGTTTGGTGTGTTTATTTAGGTTCAAGTGTTTATTTCCATGCCTTATTCAACAAGCTTCGTTGAGACTTAAGATCCATTATTTTTGAGTATGCTTCAACAAAATATCATTTAATACCTATTATGATTCACCATGCTTTGTTTTGTCAAGAAAGATTAAAATATTCAAAGTTTGATTAAACAACTTTGACCTAATTGATCATATGCTTAATTTAGTGATCACAAGTGCATAACTCTCTCAATTTTCAACATTTTGAGTTGATTATTTTTGCTATAGATTCTTATTATCATCAACAACAACCTCTCTTCACATGACAAGATCCAATTGTGCAATAAAAATCATCAAAAGTTGAATGGGGTTTCAAGTCATTTTTTGGCACTCTCTATGATAGGGTTTGTTGACTTCCAAGGACCATATCTTACTCACTTTTTGATACTTTTTAGTGACTCCAAATCCATGATTCTCTTTAAATGGTCCTTAACAATCTCTATTTATAAGTCTAAGGCTAATTTTGAATGGAAGATCATTAAAGATTGAGAAAGAGTACAAGTCTCCTTAAAAGGTCTTTGAATTTTAGGGTTTAACTTCAAATGATCATAACTTGTTCATTTTTATCTCCTTGAGCCCATTATTTTTCCACAATTATCTTAAAGATGTGAGCTTCAACTCTTCTTTTATGTTCAAATCTTAAAATGGTTAGAAGATTCCTTAAGAGTTCAAAAGATTATAGGTCACTTCATGGATTTCGATCAACTTCACAAGGTCTTAACTCTCTCAATTTTTGTTTTTTTTGAATGATTCTTGTTTCACAATGCTCTTTAAGAAGTCTACTTCATTCCATATTCAATGACCAAATGATAATTTTGAGTGGAAGGCCATGTTTGAAAGCAAGATATTATAAGTCCACAATTCAGTGTGTTTTTCACGATTTCAATTGATCATAAATTTTTACTCAAGCATCCAAATGATACCTTTTTTGGAACATTATGAAGTTTGTGGTGAAATATTTCCATTGCAAAAAGAAGGAGATCATAAAGTACCTTGAGTTGTGTGCACCATAGATTCAAATTTGGCATTATGAAACTGAGTTTTTGCTTGCAGTTAGTTTACAAGTTCCATGTTGTGGCTTCTAATGACCATTTTGCTACGCGTTTTTTATGTAAACATGTTTAAAAAAGTCTCAAAGCATGATTAGAACATTGAAACACAAGAATTATCCGAGTTTTGAGCAAATTCAAGTCACACTTTTCTCATTTTTGAGCTTCACTCAATTTCCCTCAAAACCTCACCATTTCTTCCAATTCTATTCACCATTCACTCTCCTATAAATAGAGGGACATTTGCACTCATGTTTGACTTCTGACTTTTTATTTTGGGATTTTTATTTGGTGTTTTAATATAATTTGTGTATTTTATCAATTATTTCTCTTTTATTAACCATTTAAAAATTGTTTTATTAAATATTATTTTATTATTTATTTGGTTTTGACTTGGGTGTTATTTTGGGACATATTCCTCAACCTCATTGGATCTTCGGATCTTCGGTGTTGATAGGTTGAAAAACCAAATCTATCAAAATGGATGAATGATGTTGATGATATTTTAAACTCTAATTTCTGTAATACATCCCCTCCCTCTTCATCTTATCCCTTTCTTACTTGTGCTACATGTTGGAGAATGATCTACATATAATTTATCTGAACATATGGTACAACAATTGCTTAACATAGCACTAAATTTTCCCAGATTCAAGAAATTATCATTCGTGGCCCAAACCTATGTTTGCAAGCCCAAGTATGTTTAATTTGAAATCATTGATCCAACAACCTTAAGGTTCATTGTTAGAAGGCTTTGATCTTATCAATCCTCTAATGAACCTTCATAAACTTTGGTCTAAGCGAATCATTTAAACATCTTCAGATCAAGGCCCATTTTGATAGAAATTCAATTCTCTAAAGCTTTGTCTCCCTAAGATCAAGCCCAAAAATGCTTCATTTGAGATATATGGGCCAAAACATTACATGTCATTTTAAAATTCAACAAAAAGACACTTTTTGTCAAAGCAATTTACATTAAGTTAGAGGCTTCAAATGAAACAATGACCAACATGAAGGTTGTAGGGGACATCTTGAGGTTTCCAAAAAACAAAGATAACCTTCATATGATAAAAATTGAGAGAGTTATGATTGGTGCAAGTTGGGAAATTTTGAGAAAATGCATTAAGTTCAAATTGAGCAAATTTGAATTTTTGGGCTAATGAGCCTATCTTTTAAGGTCCAAACGTGTTCTTGACGTCCTAATAGACCTCTAAATCCAATAGATGAGGCTTCCTACTGTAATACGGAGGAAGAAATGACTTTACTAGTTTTGCGTTTTTTCGCAAATGTTGCGGTTAGCAAGAGTCGCCACTGACTTTTCTTTTATCCAACAAAGGAAAGGGTGAAAAGAACAGGAAAGACATTTCGAGATTATTTTATGAGTAAGGGGTAGGTTTTGGAAAGGTAATGTGTTACCACCCTTTCCATCCATAGTTATCTACGGGATCTTAATTGCTAGCTCACTTCGAAAATGCTTTTTTGTGTAAGTGTGTTTTGAAGATATTTTGAAAAGACGCCTTAGTGTGGCAAACTTTGTAATGTTTCTAGTTTCAGATAGAACGTATACAAAGTTTTTTTTTCTTTGAAAATATTTAGAAAAGAGTTTGTGTATGTGTGAAAAAATTGTTTTTTGATTGTTTTTATGAGCAAGCAACTAGGAGCTATCTACCTGCTCGAAAGGTTTGTTCTTATCCTATTTTCCTTTTGACTGTGTTATCCTTTTATTAGTGAGTAGGTAGCCCTATCATTGGATGTTTGATGGACGTGAAAGGGTCATCGTACAGTCATAAAGGCAACTCGTAGGGTACTTTAGCAATTTTATCGTAAGGGACTAGATCGTTTACCGAAGGCAGCATCAGAGGGTCATCGAGGGACTACAATCATTTTAACCGAGGGTCTTTACTAAAGTGTGCCACGTTCAAGGGACATGACTGTTTTTCGAAGGCAACAAGTGGAGATACCTTAGAGGTGCGCTGTACGAGTGTGTTATGTTTAAGTTATTTATCTTCAGATGTTAGTTTTTATAGGGTTTGCTTTTAGTCTTATCATACCATCCTATTAGCATTCATCTAACAGTTAATATCGGTATGAAAATAAAAATGCGGGAATTTAAATCTACGCTATTACAAGGCTTCGGGGTGGGGGGAATTCAAACCAAAACGGGGAAAGAAAAAAGTAAAGGGTCCTAAATTAATCTATTACATCCCATGTACAATTACATAATTGTGAAAATAATGCGAATAAAAATAAACGTGCGGGGAAGAAAAAAAAAGAAAGATGTAAAGAAAACCTAAAAATCTAAAAGATGAAAAGAAATGTTTTTGTTGTTTATTTTATTAGGAAAAATAATTAAATCAAATAATAGAAACCTAATTCTAATTGTTTAATTAATCAAAAAATAAGGTTATTATTAATTAAAAATAAAGTGATTAAAAACAATTAACTAAAATTAATTAAATTAATGAAAATCTAAGTCTAATTATTTTTGTGATTTTGATTTTATGATTTTTTTATGGTTTTAAGAAATTAAAAGGAAATATAATTTAAGCAAAACAACAAGGTAATGATAATATTATCAAGTTCAAAATAATTTAAATAAAAGCGTGCGTGCCCAGATGGGACCCTCGTATTTGAATTGGTCAATCATATTATTTCTTTCAGCCGCACGAATTGTCCCAGCGGTCAAACCAACTTGGATGGTGGTTCCGGTCATCCCCTCTAATGACGTAAAAATCAAAACCTGCACGATTCAAATAAAATGGAAAATAAAATGATCATATTTAACTAATTAAAACCTTGTGAATCCCATGGTGCGGTTAGTTTGATCTAACGATTCTTGTATTGCAAGATCTGAAGCTTCAAAAGTTTCGTGCCCTAACAATGACACGATGTTGTTTCTGCGTTAAAACTCAAATATAAAACGTTAGAACAACTTAAATCATGGATATGAATCATGTTAGCATGCTTGCAATGATTGAATCTATGTTAAAATTTATAAACTGAAACTTACCAATTTACCAATCGGAGCTAGTGAAAAGAAGGCTTTTGGGGTTGATTCGCAAGGAGTGAGGCTTGGTATAGACTCCTGGAAACCTCAGGAAGATGGTACGAGGCTTGAAATTACTCGAATATGGTTGGAAATTACTATGCAAATGTCTTTGAAAAATGTGATGAATTCAGGCATGCTTTTGGAGAGCTTTTGCATGTAGGAATTTCGTGCTCCTTTGGATTGCAATGTTGTGTATTTACAGAGGGAGGAGAGGAGTGTAAACCAACATGGAAAGAATCAAGCGATTAACCATGGCCTTAAAATAAAAAATCAAAATTTGAAAAGTTTCCAAACTTCATGAACCCTTGCCATTTTTGTTTGATTCTTTACCTTTTCTAATTTTGCATTAACCTAGACAATTTATATGTATCTTTGACAAATCTTGGGATTCATAATGGATCAAGTTAAGCCCAAATGCACTATCCCATGTTTTATTGTATTTTTATCTAATTTATTTGATTTTAAATTAAATAAAATCAAGATAAATATAAATAAAAATCAAGGCCATTAAAATATAGACTTATAGGTCCTCTAAGATATTATGGACATGTTTGAAGTCCAAAAAGTAGGCTCATTGGTCTAAAAATGCAATTTTGCTCAATTTGTACTTCTTGAATTTCTTCAAAATTCACCAACTTGTGCAACTCATAACTTGCTCAATTTTCATATTTTGAAGATGAACTATGACTTTTTAGAAATCCCAAGATTTCCTATACAATATCTATGTTTGCCATTTTTTCTTTTGAAGAAAATATCCTGATGTAAGTTATCTTACCAAAACGTGTCTTTTGTTGACTTTTGAAAATGACCTATAATGTATGAGATCATATCTTCCAAATGAAGCATCTTTTGGAATTGAGAATAAAATAAAAGTTGTAGAGAATTGAATTTTATTCAAAATGAGCTTTGTTTGGGGATAATTTGATGAATCATGTTAAAGTTATGCTTGGTCAAAGTTCAGTTGACTTCTCCTAAGGAAACCCTAGTTTGGCAATTCTTGACTTTTGATGATTTGAGGACTTTCCTTGAGGAATCATGATCAAACCTTGATCAAATGATGAATATCACTTCAAAATATTGATGTTGACCAAAAATCTTGAAGTTTGACTGTATGTTGACCATAGTTGACTTTTTGATCAATATAGTTGATTTTCAAGCATTTGAGCCATTGACTGAGCAAACTTGTGATGTCGGGATTGAAACTTGACATGAGCCTTCTTAAGGACCTATGAAGAAACATGGGATCCACTTGAGACTTTTTCAGACCAAATTTCCTTGAGAAACTCTAAACCCTAGTTCTAGGATTTTGGTCTAGGAGGTGCATCTTAACTAGTCAACCCTTAGGTGCAGAATGCTTTAAAGAAAAATGGGAGGGCAAATTTTAGGGTACAACACCTACCAACTAAGCGTATGGATAGTAATATCACTAGAGGAGAAGGAAAAATAACAAGAAAAACTTTAGTGGGTAAGAACTCTTAATTGCTTGCTCACAACCTTTCCAAAATATTTTTCATATCACTTTCAAACAAATATTTTCAAAAACACTTTGTATACATTCTTGAGGACTAATAAAAGAATTATTACAAAGTTAGCCTCACATTGGCATTTAAAAATATTTTCAAATCACACACACACAAATCAATTTTTCAAAATGAGCTAAGTAATTAAGAACCCATAGATAACTACTGATGAAAAGGGTGCTAACACCTTCCCTTTTCATAACTTACCCCCCGAACTCAAAACCTATCAAAGGTCTTTCCTATTATTTTCACCTTTCCTAAATATTGGATAAAAGAAAAGTTGGTGGCGACTCTTGCTATCTGCATATTTGGATAAAACAAAAAGTCAGTTCTCCCACCATATTACAATGTCGAATGGACATCGTTTCATCTTAGTGGGAATTGACTACTTCACCAAATGGGTTAAAGCAGCTTCTTATGCTAATGTCATCAAGTAAGTGGTAGTGTAGTTTATTAAGAACAATCTTATTTGTCGATATGGTGTGCTAAGCACGATTATCACTGATAACGGTTCGAATTTGAATAGTAAAATGATGACAGAGCTTTGTGAAGAATTTAAGATTGTCCATCAAAACTCATCTCCTTACAGTCCTAAGATGAACGGGGCTGTTGAAGTTGCTAATATGAATATTAAAAATATAAGCCAGAAGATGGTTTTTACCTATAAGGATTGGCATGAGAGGCTTCCTTTTTCTTTGCATGGGTATCGTACATACGTCCGCACATCAACAGGGGCAACCCCCTTCTCTCTTGTTTATGGCATGGAAGTAGTGTTCTTTATTAGAGGGACTATCATCATTTACTCGTAGGGACTAGATCATTTTGTAGGCAACCCGAAGGGTCATCGAGTGATTATAATATTTATTTGAAAGGGACTATGATGATTTGATCAAGGGTCTACCCTAGAGGTGCAAAGTGTGCAATGTATTTGTTTTCAGTTATTTATCTTGAATATTTGAGTTTTCTATATTTGTTTTTAGTCTTTCCATACATACCCTAGTTACTAGTAGTTAAATATGTACAGAAAAATAAAGTGCAGAATGTAAAGAACTAAGGTATTACATGGCTTTGGGACGGATAAATAAGTATAGGAAATATTGGAAAGTAAATCTACGCTATTAGATCCTCAGCGCAGATACATAATTAACACAAAAAAAACACGAGAAAAGAAATCCATGCTATTACATTCATAGTGCGACCTATACAATTTGTCTAAGAAATTAAATTGTAAAAGAAATAAGCAAAGATGTTAGAAAGAATGTTTAAAGACCTAAAGTTCTAAATGTTAATGTTTTTAGTGTTTTTTTGTATAAAATAATTTAAGTGATAATAGTAATTAAAACCTAAGTGTTTCTAATTGATTTTAATATTAAGAAAAATTAATTTATATAATTAATAAGTAAAATATGTCAAAAATTATTATTAACTAGAAACCCTAATCCTATTTTGCTATAGTTTTAAAAGAGATTAAGTTAGTTAATGATTAATTAAAAAGATAATTAATTGAGAAAAAGAAAGAAAATTAGGTTAGAAAAAATAGGGTAAAAAGAACTTGTATGGGGTGGGTGTTGAACCCACGCCCCCTGACTTTCAAGATTGCATTGCTTGCCACTAGGCCAAGCACCTATTTGTGTTTGAGAATAGGAATTGATCAATTAATAATAAACCTATGGGTTAGTTTGGAAAAATAACAAAAAATAATTGCAAGACGGGGGGATCGAACCCACGCCCGTCATGTTGCATGCCTCTGTCTCCAACCAATTGCGTTGCTCTCCCTTTGTGTCATAAAATAGAAACAATTAAATAAATAATAAAACATATACCAGAGAGGTGCCGGAGCCCTAACTCCGGTCGTTTTCTCTAGTGAGTCCAAATTTTCCAACCTGCAAAATTAGCAAGATTTAGATCATAAAAGGGACACTATCCCCCTAATTTGACCCTTGTGAATCCAATGGTGGCCTTAATTTTGCCAGAAAACACTTGTAACGTGAGATTCGAAGAAAATATCTAAAATTTACCTAGTAATGGAAGATCCTTATCCTCACGTTAAAGCTTGAATATAATGGATCAAAACAGTCCTAAACATGATCATGAACATGTATACATGCATCAAATTTATTAAATATGCATAGATTAAAATCTTGAGATTCACAAAAGTTACCCAACCGGTGCAACTTGGTGTGGCTGTTTTGGACGTGGAATTGCTTCAAGGATGATTGGGATGGACTCCTGGGAACTTTAAGAAGCTGATGGAATGCTTGAAACATATTGAAAGAAGCTGGATATAAGGGTTTCAAGTTACCCTAGTTTTGACAAATTTGAGATTTTGAGAGTTTGTTCTTGAGGCAATTTTCGTGTCTCTTGGTCTGAAGATGTCATGTATTTAGAGTTGAATATTTAGGTCAACAAAAGAGAATCAAATCTCTTGTATTTTATTATCAAACATTTTATTGAAGTTTTGCATGAAATCTTTCTTTTTAGGCCAATCATGTACCAATCAATCTTTACATATTTTTTGCAAGCTGTCACCAGCTTTTTAGACTTATGATTTGATTCAAAAATAGATTCTCATGCCTTATATCATTTATTTGGTATTTTATTTGATTTATTTTATTTTTAATTGAATAAAATCAAAATAAAAAGAAATAAAAACCACAAAAATAAATGAGTGAAATTAGAGGTCTATTATGAGGTCAAGAACATGTTTGGACCTTAAAAGATAAGCCCATTAGCCCAAAAATTCAAAATTTCTCAATTTGAACTTCATGCATTTTCTCAAAATTTCCCAACTTGCACCAATCATAACACTCTCAATTTTTATCATATGAAGGTGAACTTTGTCTTTTTTGAAACCTCAGGATGTCCCCTACATCCTTCGAGTTGGTCATTTTTTAAATTGAAGAATATATCTTGATGTAAATTGCTTTGACAAAAGTGCCTTTTTGTTGACTTTTAAAATGACTTGTAATGTTTTGACCCATATCTCTCAAATGAAGCATTTTTGGGCTTGGGCTTAGACTTACAAAGCTGTAGAGAATTGAATTTGAATCAAAATGAGCTTTGGTTGAGGAATTTTTGATGAAGTATGTGGAAGTTATGCTTGGTCAAAGTTCAGTTGACTTCTCATTAAGAAAACCCTAATTTAGTAATTTTTACTTTTGATGAATCTTGAGTTTTCTTGATGAATCATGATCAACCCTTGATCAAATGATGAATGTAAGTTCAAAATCTAGATGTTGACCAAAAATATTGAAGTTTGACTGTAAATTGGTTAAAGTTGAGTTTTTGTCCAATACAGTTGATTTTCAATCATCTGGCTAACTGATTGAGCAAACTTGTGTTGCAAGGCTTGAAATTTGGCATGAGGATATTTTTATACATGTGAGAGACCATGAAATCCATTTGAGGAATTAGTAGTCAATTTCCATTAGGATAAGTAAAACCCTAGTTGTAGGTCAATTGCTCAGGAGGAGGGTTCATGTGATCAGTCCTTGAGTAGTCTTGAGTATTTGTGACCTTCATGTGCATCAGAAGATATCTTGAATCAATTTGTCTTAAAAATGGGAGGGAAAATTTTGGGGTACAACAGACGCCTTAGGTTCAATCATCCCGATAATATCAATACCCCACATAGAGAAAGTCCATGGGGAGGAAATAACATTGAGAAGTGTCGGAGGCACATGAATCTTGTCAGCATAAATCTGACACTTATGGAATTTCTTTGCAAATCTATAACAATTAGATTCCATTGTCAGCAATAGTAACCTCCCCTAAGCATCTTCTTTTCCATAAAATATCCATTGGTATGGGTACTAAAGGAACCCTTATGGATCTCATGCATCAACATGTTTGCTTCGTGTCTATCCACGCATCTGAGCAAGACCATGTCGTAATTTCTTTTGTATAACACATATTCAATAAAGAAAGAACTACCTGCCAACCTTCTCAATGTCTTCCTATCTTTGTTCGACCCACCAATCGGTATTCCTGAGTCTGTAGGAAGTGCTTGATATCTCAATACCAAGGTTTATCATCCGACGCTGCCTCCATATCAAACACATGAGATGGTCTATCAAGACATTAAACTATAATCTAAGGTACATCGTTCCAAGCATTCACTTGATACATGGAAGCCAACGTGGCTAAAACATCTGCCATCTAATTCTCGTCTCGGGGAATATGATAGAATTTAACTTTATTGAAGAAAAGCAATAACCTTCTTGCATAATATCTGTATGGAATCAAGCCAAAGTGACGAGTATCTTATTCTCCTTTAATCTGATTTATCACCAAAGCTGAATCACCATATACTTCAAGAATTTTTATTCTGAGATATATAGCCTCTTCAAGACCCATAATACAAGCTCCATACTCTACCATGTGTAGCGGTAGAAATGTTCAAGACTAAGCAATTGGATTGGCTAGACTTTATACAAATGAAAATAAAAATTACCACCGTGCTTTATTGTTTCCAAAGGAATGGGAAAAGAGCGAATAACCCAAAAAGAGGGGGAAAGATTCAAGGTAAGGGGGTTGGTTATGCAAAGGGAAGGTATTAGCACCCTAAACATCTACGGTACTCTGCAGGATCCTCTTTGTAAAAATCTGTATATTTTGGCTATAAAAACTGTTAAATAAAATGGATGGTGGAGGTGAGAAAAGAAATATATTTTTTATGATTTTTGCACCCGCCGCGGTTGCGAATCTTTAGTGCCTACGTACCACCTTTCGTGCAATAGGGGATCAGGGTACACATATTTCCTCTTTCAAAAAAAAATTGAAACACAAGTGTGTTGGTTAATTTTATAAGATAAAACATCATCGTCATTATCTGTTTGGAAAAACATACTTACTACCCACAATCATGAGAAAGGAGAATTTGCATCATCTCAAAGTGGAGGATATGGCTTGGATTTTTAAAATCAACGATGCCCCACTAAACTCCCAAGTGGAAAATATCTCTCTTTACTACATATTGTACAAGTATAGTTGTTTGCATCACTACAAGGATTGACAAGAGTTTAATCTTTTGAGAAAAGTTTAAAGTAAAAGCCAAAGTGGAAAAATGGTTTGAAATGAGATTGATTGACTTTTAGTCTTCTCATAAAAAATGTCAATTATTATGAAGTTGATTGGGGTTTATTTATGAAAATGTTTTGAAAATACATGGACATAAATTCAAGTTTATCATAAAAGTGGTTCAAGTTTAGAACAAAAAGGTATTTCAAAAGGAGGGAGAAGATTTTTTGAAATTAAAGAAGATGGGAGGAGAAGAAGAGGCTATCATAAAGCATAAGATAAAATCTAGGGATAAGAACCATCTAACCAACAAGAAGCCAATACTTGACACTATGAGCCAAGATAGATTTCCCATTCTTTGGATTGAAACCAAACAAGCAAAAATACTAGACCTCTTGAGAGAACCAAACTTCAAGTGTATTAAGTCTTCATAAAAAATTTGGAAGAGTAACAGCTGTATACGGGTGAATTCCAGATTACAAACAAAGGGTGTAATCACAATAACCTGTACACAAAACAAACAAACAACCCAATGTATTGAGGTAAACCTCAAGAGCTATAGATAAAATAATCATATAAAATCATAAGGTTTCCAAGATAGGCCAAGGTTTCTAATCCTAAGTCCAAGAAAAGTCCCATGCTCCATAATGCCAAGGATAGTAGCCAAATAGTCCAAGTACCATTAAAGATTTTTTAGGGTTTATGTTGATTATTAAGTATCTTAAGAAAGGAAAAGAAAAGCTCAAGTGAGCAAAGTAAAAAATGGAAAGAAAATAAATGCTCAAATGAGCAATGATGAAAATGGCATGAAATGTAAATGCTAAAAGTAAATAGTACATAAAGCATAAAAAAAATAAAAGCATAAGGTAAAACAAGTCAATAATTAGTGGTTAGTTGGATGACCATCTTGAAACTTGCATTTAGAACTCATTAGAGGATTGGTAGAACCAAAGCCTCCACACAACAAGTTGCATTTGCTTTTTGTCAAGTATATCATCAATTTGGAATTCTCATAAGTACCATTTAATGATCAACTATGTTTAAGTGATCCGCATTGACCAAAGGTGTTGTAGATCCATTAGAGGATTGGTAGAACCAAAGCCTCCACATAATGAATCTCAAGGTTATTGGATAAAAGAGATCAAATTAACATACTTGGGCTTGCGATCATAAGTTTGGGCCACGAATGATCATTTATTCAAATTCGGACAAAATTTTAGCGCTATGTTAAACAACCGTAAGTGGACTTATATAGAAGTCGCACCTATTTTGAGGCCGGTCAATAGCAATTTATGCACCATTTATTTTGAGACATGATATAGAGATCATGCTCCAATAACACCTAGTGCAATAAGAAGGGGATGAGATGAAAAGGGATAGGGAAAAAATATACAAACCACATTTGAATTAAATTTTAATCAAACTATTATTAAAATCATTCATCCATTTATGTGGAGTTAAAATCAACATTATGGATCCAATGATGTTAATAAAGTTCATGATCCAAAATCTAACCCAAGATCAACCAGAAAATAGTCACAAAATAATATCACATTTTAATATATACAAAAGGGTTAAAAAATAATGTTTAAAAATAGAAAATAAAGAGAAAAAATATCAACTATGTTCAAATTAATCAAGAAATAAAAATTAAGACCATAGAAAAATCAGAAATGGATCCAAATATTTTTATAAAATTTTTGGTAATTTTTAAAAGTCAGAAACTATTTTTAAACTATTTAAAATTGCTAAAACAAATAGAAAATAGGTCAAAAATAGTAAACCTTAATATAAAACTCCATGAAATTTTCAGAAAGTCAAAAATATGCAAAATAATATTTATGAATTTTTTTAGAATTAAAAAATGTCAGAAAGTATTTTTTAAGTAATTAAAAGAAAGCAAATAATTCAAAAAATACCAAAAAATATCAAATATCAAAATAAAAATTTGAAAAAATAATCATGAGATCAGAAATAATTCAAAGTATTTTTGTGAATTTTTTTCATAATTTTTGGATAAAAAATTAAAGAGTTATGAATTTTTCAAAATTTAATCAATAAAAATATAAAATCAGAAAATAAAATAAAACCAAAAAGATGTGGACCATTAGATCATAGTCAAAACGTGTTAGTAAGCTGATCCAGTAGACCAGACATGATGTGCTTGATATGGACCTTAATGAGATACGCATAGGATCAGAAATATGGCAACTAATGAAATTAAAACGTTTGACACGCTATCATTGGCTGAGACGAGACATGTCGTCGTCTTCAACCTCCAGACAGCCTGCAATGGAGATTTTGTAAGATCCTTCAAATGGAAAAATTAGAATCCCAGACTAGTATCATTGAACTCGACTCTTCAAGCCGATTCTAACACCACCATCGCGCCAAATTTATATAAGGTATGGAGAGAGATATGAATGAATAACCCAGAAAATAGCGAGCACCTTCAATTTGAGATTTCTCTCTCAATTCTCAATGGATTTAAAAATTGTAAGCAACATTAGAATCAGGAGAAGGAGTAGAATAGATTAGTGCTTGATTTAGATCCAAATGGTGGAGAATTCTACCTTTTCGAAGTTCAAGTAAGAAGCTCTGAAACAGGACTTTTGTAGCTTGAATTATGGCTCGTTTTGATTGGTTTAAGTGCTGGTGAGTTTATCATGCTCAAGGATGATGAATGCGCCAAGAATTTTGGAAAAGGAAGCTTAAATCTCAAAAACTGAATTAAAAAAAAAGTGGGTTCGTGTGAGGTCTTCGCAGGGTGGTCTTGGCTCTCTAAGCTTGGGAAAATGGATGGTGGATGACCCTCTATTTATAGGGAAGCGAATGGGAATGAAAAATTGAAGAAATAAGGAAGTTTAGAGGGAAATTGAGTGAAGGTCGAGCACGAGTGAAGTGTGACTTCATTTCCATCAAAACTCAGCCAAACCTTGCGTTTTGGGGTGTGTTGTACCCCAAAATTTGCCCTCGCGCTTTTCCACAAGAAATATCAGCTTCAAACATTTCCTGACTTTTCAAACTGGCTCAAGAATCGGACAAATGGACTTTTCTTGACAGTCAAGCAAAATTAGGGTTTTTACTGATTTTCAGAGCTTTGGATTGTTTCACAGTTGGCTCAGGGTTTTGGATGATTTTTGGTCCAATTTTGATCAGGCGAGCGTTATTTGGCATTTAATCGGGAATTAAGGTTTTATGGGCATATTCTCAGAAGAATTTAAATTCCACAGCACTTCGCAATTTATTCCGAGATTCGGGTTAAAATTCGCGTTATCTTGATTTAATCAGTAAAAGAGACAGTGGTTTGAATTCAGTACGTTTTGATTGGGCCAGTCAGATACAGTATGCAGTATTGGGTTCACAATGTTTATGGCAAATCAGTGAAGAAGGAATGCGCTTGGTCAGTTCAGTTTGGTTGACTGCTGCTTTGCTTTGGATATCGGAAGAGACAGGTTTAATTGATCAATATTGTTATTATTTAAGTTATTTATTATTCTAAAAAATTGAATGATTGAAATTTATTTTTCAATTGTTTTAATTCTAAGAATTTTAAATAAATAAATAAACAATAAAGAAATTAGAATTAATTGGATAATTTAGATTTTATTGATATTTGAATTATTTGTACAAATTGTTGTTTATAATTTAAATTATGAACAATAATATACATTAATTTAAAATATTACATAAAATAGAAACTATCCTATTCTCTAATATTCTTCATTCTTCACTCCGCTCCGGTACTCCATGTTTTATCTGCAAAAAGAGAAGAAAAAGTCAAAAAGACAGTTAAAGTTGCTCATCATTAGGGGCCACTGACTGGGATCAGTTGCCCTCTCTGCAAATCACGGGATTTCTCCCGGTTCACAGAGAGGGAAGATTTTTTATTCATGAAATGCAAATGTCAAAAGCATAAGTTACAAATTCAAGCTGCACAGAATCTCAAATCCAAAATCCAAACTAAACTGAAAAGATCCAATTTCAACTTTCTATCCAAAGCAAAAGGGAAGTTACTGTCAAAATGCCTAAGTTTACTCAAAGAAATCAAGTTTCTATCAAAGCATACAAACTATCAAAGAAGATTTTGGAAAGGATATCAAAGTGCAAAGTCAGATCAAAGTTGTCAAAAGCTAGATAAAGATGCAAAATGTGTTATGCAAGCAATCTTATCATCATTTCCCAGCATAGTAGGCCCCTTCAGAGCAAGTACAACATAAATTATATAAAATTCTTTACTGTACTGTAGGGGGAGAAGAAAAAGAGATAAAGCAAGCATAGGCAGGTTTAGGCTTAGGAGAAGACGGAAAAAAGATATATAAATCCACAAGCCAATACAAGATAGTTCAGGAGTGAGGTTAGAAGAGAGGAGAAAGATACAAAACCAAGAGCCTGCATCCTCCTTACAGACCCAACATAACACATCTCAAGCCCAAAAACCTGCATCAGTCTCACAAAACCCAAGCCTAAAAAACCTGAAAACACAACTCAGTTCAGCATAGCAAGAGAGAAAAAAGATATACAAAAACTCAGAAATATTTCAAACCCATTGCAAGCTCAACCACACTGTCAAACAGAACCACCATGCTCAACCTGCATTAACCTCATACCAGAATGACCAACACCCTGTCATAACCTCATACTTGCCTAAACCACATAAACAGGAAGCAAAAGAAATCAACAAAACAGATACTAGAACTTGCACCAGCATAACCTTCTGCAAACTTACCTGTGGTCAAGACCTGAACCACCATCAAACACAACAAAGACTCAAACCTGCTAATGTCCTAAACCAGGCATGTACTTCCAAACCCATCCTAAAACTTGAGGAAACAAGTCCAAATCTGTGGTCAAGGCAAAGAACCTGCAAATTCAAACCTCAACAAAATGCAAAAACTTTAGCATACAAACTCAGGAGCCTCACCATAAAAAGCTGCATCATTGAACCATTACATAAACAAAAACTACCAGCACCCTGTTCAAAAGCTACCCAAAACCACAGCATAGCTTGCAAAACAAACATGGCCTAGCTTTCCAAATCCAAATCCCTCAACCTACTGTCAAGCAGTCAAAACCAACACTAAGCCTCAGAGCTTTTCTTTCCTCATCATAGGCAATAAACTTTCCAAAGGCATCCCATTCAAGACAAGCAGAAGCAACTCAGGGACAGAAGCAAAGGCAACACGAGAGAAGAAGAGAAAGTACTCAAGGCAACCATCCAACAAAAATGCTAGGCAACTCATAGAAGTCAAACAAGAAGCATACAAATACTCAGGCAACAATACATAAGCATCAGTGACATAGAAGAAGAGGTAAAGAAGTGAACATATTAGGGTTTCTCAGTACACGTCATCATCAAAACCACAGACAAGCAAATACATTCCAAGGCCACCAACAATTCAAAGGGACGAAAGTAGAAGAGATAAAGATACCAGGAAAGCATCAGAAGCCAAGGGTAAGCATCACTGTTCACGCCGTTCCGGCCTCCTAAAGCGTCACTCCTCCGCCTCTCCTCCATCTCCCAAAAAGAAGGTAGCCAATCTTTTCCCACTTCTCTTCTCCTTCATCCCATAATGAAAAGAAATAGTTAAAGACTCAAATCAAAAAAAATGCATATCATTCACGAAAGAACATAAAGTGTGGAAATCAAACCTTAAATCAAGAGGACGCGAAGCTTACGCCTTGGAGGGAAGAGAGTTCGGGAGTAACGCTGGTGGCCGGAGGAAGCATTCAGGGAAGTGAAGATGATCAGAGAAGATGAACTTATGAACGGCGCCGCTGTCAACCCTAAGCATTTTCGCCTCAGATGAATTCTCCCTAACCCTAAAACTCGTTCAAGTTAAACATGGGCCTGACCCGTCCTTAATTTCTCTAAGCCCATCATAATTTTAAACCTTTTTATAAAAACAACATCATACTAATCTCTTTTCTTTATATCACATAAATACTTTTTTTATTACAAAATCACATAAATAATATCATACCTTTTTTTGTTATCATATAGTTAAACATCTTTTTTTTCTTTTATGTATATTTTGTACATAACAATAACAAAATACTTTTTATACACAATTAACTTGAAAACGTTTCTAATACACATTGAAATACATTTGTACATATTATTTATCATATAGTTAAAATATCTCTTTAAAATATATTCGTATATGAAATGACAAAATACTTTTTTATCATATAATTAAGATTGAAAATATTTTTAGTTAACATACATATTTTGTACATAATAATTTAAATACATTTTTCTAATATTAAATTCACAACATTTAATCAAAATACTTTTTGCAAATAAAGATACATTTTTTAATCAAAACATTTTCTTTTGTACATATCAAAAACATATAAATCAAAGATTCATTTAAAACATTTATCTAGGTCAAAAACCCTAATACGTTTCAATTCCATAACTCGCGCCTGTACATAATTACACAATTCATATACATATACACTTGTACACTTACACAAATACATTTACATTCCCCTATACACATTTTTATCTTATATTTGTATATTCGATATTTACATTTTGATCGCACATTCGATTTGGTTGTAACTTATTGGATACTATAAGTCTCATCCCCATTCATATACTTGTACCCCCACTCCCGGACACTATTTTGTAATAGCGTAGGTTTTACATTCCGCAATTTACAGTTTTTTCAATTATACCATGGTTAGACCTAGGGTTTGTATGTACATAAAATCAAACGCTAGATAACCTAATACAAGACAAATACATGTAATCAATACACAATCACACTTGCACCCCCTAGGGTAATCCTACATGTTGCCTTCCAAAATGGGCCATGCTTGCACGTCGAGTATCTTTGGCAAAACAAAATCAAATGATCATAAGTCCCTCGATGACGCTTTCGAATATTGCCTAAACGGAATGATCATAGTCCCTTCAAAGCAAATTGCCAAAGACACTTGGCATCATTGCATTCATGGTCCATACGATGACCCGCGCCCGTCCCGAATAAACTTCCTAAACGCAAGATTGTCCACCAATTTCAATGGTGGAACAAAATTGTTAAAAGGGGTTAAAACATGACAAAAACCTTTGAGTACAATAGGGTAGACAAAACTCTTAGATACTTGAGGTCAAACTTGCAAAAAACACTTGCCTTCTTTTCAAAAACCACAATCCACAACACTTTCAAACAAACTCTCAAAAACATTTGAAAACATCTTTTCGAAAAGATTCACACTTTTGTAAAACACTCAAACACGAGTCAAATACATTAGTTGTCTAAGACAAGGCATCTTTTTCCAAAACATTTTCAAAAAGCACCCACACACACCATTTTCAAGAAATCGAAAAACAAGGCAAGTGATCTGAAAAACCAAGTAACTAAGAGCCCATGGATAATCATGGATGAAAAGGGTGCTAATACCTTCCCTTTTCATAATCTACCCCCCGAACCCACGAAATATCTCAAAAGGTTTTTGCTGTGCTTTTTTTAACCTTTCCTTTAGGATAAAATAAAAAGTCGGTGGCGACTCTTGCTCAACCGCACAAGTGCGAATACGAACGCAAAACACTAGTCAGTTCTTCCACCGTATCACAGAACTGGCGACTCTGCTAGGGAGTATTCTAAAAGTGGGGTTACCTTAGGGTTTAGATCACCTTTACTTTCAATTAATTGCTTTGTTTGCTTTACATTTGTGGGCTTTGTATCGGAGTTTTATAGATCCTAACCCGGATCTGGGGAAACCTTTTTTAGGTAGCATAATCTGTGAGGGACCTGTCCGGCGTATACCGACATGGGTGAAGCAGTGGCTACGTTGGTGTGGCGTCTTGGTCTATACCGATATCCCTCGTGTTCAGACGGGGAGAATATGGGTCTTCCAAGGAGTCATTAAGCACCAACCGACCTTAGAACCCTAATTGACCAACTTGGCCATTAGAACAGTAGCAGTATGCTACACTCATTGAGGCTAAACTCTCGAGATGGTTCCGGCCGCGAGAAAAGGTTGCGATGCTGGAGTTATGACCGATTGAGGGTAGCCAATGATATGAGATCCTCTAGAACCCGGTTACTTTTGATAAGACAGGTTTTAACCAACAAACTGAAAGAGGGTAGTACCTGAACCTCATGCAAGCCTAAACCTAAGGCCTTGTGTGCTTTGTGTGAATATGTTTGCCTGTATATACACTCACTTGATTGTGCATACATGTACATAACATCAGGACATCATACCATAGCATTCTAGCATTTTCAATAACCATTTCAAGGATCTCGAGGGTTCTGTTAATACAGGATTACGTTGAGCCAGACGTCTATCAAGGGGTAAGAGGTTTCTCCTCTAACCAATCCAGTCAAAGTTCAAGTGCAACAACTTGAATCAGTGGCTATGACCCACTTGACATGGTGAGCTTGATTCTAGTGGAAAGACATCCGCCGATACAAAGTTCTCCAATCAAAGATCAAGTGCAACAACTTGAATCGGTGGCTATGACTCACTCGACATGGTGAGCTTGATTCTCGTGGAAGGACGTCCACCGGCGCAGAGATCTCCAATCCAAGAGCAGAGTTCAACCTCTAACATTTTCTTGTGTTTACCCCAAGAGGTCCTTGAAAGCATGCATCCACATATCATGCATTTAATTTTGACAATCCTTCTTTTTTCAGGTTTCCTTACTCTCCTGCTGTTTATTTCAGCAAGAGATGGCTCTAGAACGGTCTGTCAAAGACATTCAAGACCAGACTGCTCAGCTGCAGGAGATGTTCCTGAACTTGTCTCTGGGGCAAGAAGAGATGAAAGCTCTCCTCACCAAGGGCTTGGGGAGTTCCAACAATGCCAAGAGTGATCAGATTGCGGAGCTGCAGTTTGATCTGACAACACTGAGGACTCAAATGATGGGACGGTTGGTGGGCCAGATGGCTCTCATTCAAGACTTATCCCAAAGACAAGAGGAACTCAGAGTTCTTGTCCGCCAACTGCTTCCAAACAACCAACTGGGGCAAACATCTGAGGTTGAAGAGCAAGTCACCGCTCAGCCTCCATCCACTCAAGAAGACAAGGGGAAAGCTCCTTTGCTAGCTTCAGGGTCACAATCCCCTCAACAACCTCGCCAGCGTCAAAGGGGCAATCGGCGTAAACAAGAAAAGTCGGGAAGACAGTTTACGGAGACTGAAATACCATCATTCTTCATACTGAAGCGCCTGTTGGAGGTCAATTTGCTTACTGTAAAGGACCCTCCTCAGAAGCTCAATATCTCCTCTCCTCACTTTAATCCCGACGCATTCTGTGTTTACCACTCCTACAGCCCGGGACACAGCACCAACGACTGTTGGGCCTTGAAGAACAAGATTCAAGATCTGATCGACATTGGGGTGCTGGAATTCATGCCAGACGGCGAGATGAAAATCTTCCATTAAAGGGTTCTCCGCTTGAAGTGACGAAGCTTGAACTGAAGGACTTTTGCTTCTTTTCGAATTTGTCAAAGTTGTAATTTCTTTTGCTGTCAAAACAATTATCTGTTGATGTTAAACTCTGTTTTCATTAATGCATTGCATATGTTTGTCTTGAATTCATCCATTCGTTTCACTACTCTTATGCTTTTCTTTATGATATTTAAACTCTTGATAAAAAGCTGCAAGCCTTTAGAGGGAGGATGACGAAACAATACCATGATCTTATACAATATGCTTTTGAACAGACCTTGCTAATGATATACAGGCATTTCTTTCAATTCCCAAACACTAGAGTTATAAGGAAGTTAATCCCTAGTCAACCCCTTCGAGCCAAAGAAGTAGGAGTTTCCTGTTCTAAACAATCGAAACCTTTGATATAAACCCGAGGCAGGGTAGTATCTCAGTTAATTCAAAAGAAAACGCGCATTGAAGTCGCAAATTCTCAGTTCGTAATACAATGAACGACGTCGAAAAAGAAAGCGTTCCTTTGGAATCAAAAGACAAGGGTGGTTCCCTATCACATAGATAGTCAATCTCTCAAAAGAGAAAAGCCCACTGAGCCAGAACCTATAAAGGAGGCTTAAGAAAGCTGGGGCATCCCGCTGACAGTAATCCCGAAAACAGTAACAGTCAGGCAAAAGTTAGGGATAACAAATCAAAATCAAAATAGTGAGGTCATTACAAAATCCTCAACAACATGAAAAGTGTTGAAAAAGAAAAAAAGAGATGATGACTGTCTCCCAAATTCAAACCGGTGAACCATCGCCCAAAAGTCGTTCCAAACTCAAAACAGAGTGCGACGAACAATTAACTGAGCTTAGGTTGGAGAACATCACGAAGAGCGGGTGGGTACAAATATACTTTGAGCCTTTATCCTTTGTTTCTTAAACCGTGAACCAGGCCACGTTACAACCCTCCAAAAGTCCTAATTGAAGCATGGGCTAGTTCGAAAGCATACTGTTACAAAAGGTATCCTGACTCCTGTAGGGCTTTGCTCTAAATCTTGTGTTGACTTGTCTTATGAAAAGTTTTCTTCTAAAAACGCATTTTTCAAAAAAAAAACTTCGAGACAAACATAAACTTTGCATTATTCGAATATCACTGTCTGCATTTAACCCCTTTTGTTTGACAGCGAAGAAGTTCATACAGCGAAAGTTCGGAGGAACGAAAACTCTCTCAGTAAGTCAAAATCACTTCAAGAGGATAACACTTCCATCAAATCCCTTATCAACAAAGGGGCATGACATGTCACAATTCAATTAACCTGGGGCAGTCCAGTCAAGGTCCAACAGATCTTTCAAAGTTCAATTAACCTGGGGCAGTCCAGTCAAGATTTCAAGAAATCTCTCAATATGCAGGGTAATCTGATTCAAGATTCCTTCATCACCACTTGGGGCATTCGAATGTCAAAAGTGTTCAACAAATCAACTACAACATCTCCAGATTCGATTCCTGTATCCAGCCAGGGCATATCTGTTGACCACATTTCCAGACTCGATTCCTGTATCTAGCCAGGGCACGTCTGAAGAGTTCGAAGATTCGATTTCTGTATCCAGCCAGGGCATATCTGTTAACGACTATTTCCAGATTCGACTCCTGTATCCAGCCAGGGCATATCTTTTGACCACATTTCCAGACTCGATTCCTGTATCTAGCCAGGGCACGTCTGAAAAGTTTGAAGATTCGATTCCTGTATCCAGCCAGGGCATATCTGTTAACGACTATTTCCAGATTCGACTCCTGTATCCAGCCAGGGCATATCTGTTGACCACATTTCCAGACTCGATTCCTGTATCTAGCCAGGGCACGTCTGAAGAGTTTGAAGATTCGATTCCTGTATCCAGCCAGGGCATATCTATCAACTATCACCTTTCCAGATTCGATTCCTGTATCCAGCCAGGGCATGTCTGAAGAATTCCAGATCAACACCTGCAACAACCCAGGAAACATCTGTGAACGACCGATTGTAGACCAACACCTGTAATAAGCCAGGAATTTATCTACATCACCACTTGGGGCATTCGAATGTCAAAAGTGTTCAAAACCCGATGCAGTTTTACACAAGCTCATCATCAGGAAGCCCTACACCGGTTCCTCTTCAAGACTTTTGAAACCAGTTTACGGATTCTTCCCAACAACGGAGGTCAATCTACCGACTTGTTCAGACTCTTCGCAACCTTTGAAATTAGTTTACGGACGCTTCCCAACAACGGATGCGGCTCTATTGCTGATTCAACTTCAAGACTTCTGAAAACAGTTCATGGATTCTTCCCAAGTAACGAATGTTAATCTATCAGCTTGTTCAGATGCAACCTTTGAAATTAGTTTACGGACGCTTCCCAACAACGGATGCGTCTCTATTGCTGATTCAATCTCAAGATTTCTGAAAACAGTTCACGGGTTCTCCAAGTAAACGGATGTTAACCTATCGCTTGTTCAGATTCTTCTCAAGCTAAAGATCGCGCTCGCCAAAATTCTCCCTATCCCCAGCGGAGTTCATCAAAATCCCCAGCCAGGGAGTCCTCCGGAATTCAATTCCCCTCAGAGTTTAAGCTTCAGTATCCCCAGCGGAGCCAGACCATTGAACCTTCGCCCCACAGAGTTTTAGGAAGACAAATCTTGAACTCCCCAGTAAAGTCGCCAGAGTTACTTCCCATCAAGCCGAAGATTCTCAATCTGGTCTCCCCAGCATGAGTCTGCTAGTTTGGAACTCCCCAGTAGAGGTCATCAGGAATTCTCTCCCCCAGCGACAGCCAAGGATTTATTTTCCCCGGCAGCAGTCAAGACGCTTTTATCTTCAGCCATCTCGGATTCATGTATCCTCGGCAAGATTAGCTCATCAGCTCACAAGCGCATTCATTACTTTCATACCATAAACATTAATGTCACATGCATTGCATCATACATCATAACATTGCATACAACTAACCCTTTGCCTTTTCAGGAAAGATCAGTTGACAGACACAGATCATCTCCCGAGATTCATCCAGAGATAGTTCAGATGTGACTCGGACACGGCGATATTCTGATACTTATTCCAGATTCATTCAGACGCATCAGCAGAAACCTTACAACGGTTCCTCTTCAACTTCAAGACTTCTGAAGACAGTTTACGGATTCTTCCCTACAACGGATGTCAATCTACCAACTGATTCAGACTCTTCTCAGTTTTTGAAAATAGTTTACGGACATTTCCCAACAACGGATACTGCTCTATTGCTTGTTCAAACCCAGATAGTTTACAGATTCCCCAGATATGGACGTCAATCTGTTGCTTGTCCGGACTCCAATTCAGAGATATTCCAAAACAGGGATGCCATTCTGACACTTGTCCACTAACCATTGACATACAGTTCAACATGTCCAGATGGCATCTATAAGCCCATCCTCCTACCAGCAGTCACCAGATGGCATCTCTAAGCCCATCCCCAGACAAAATTCTCTCGCACCAGATGGCATCTGTAAGCCCATCACCAAATGGCATCTTTAAGCCCATTCGCCTCCACTGTCACATCGACGAGCGCAAATTTTCTGGGCACATTAGTGTCCAATCTCCTTTTACCTTCAAGTCGCGAAAGGCAAACTTGCCAATCTAACTCTTCAGGTCAAAGAAGATTGAACAGGGGCAACTGTTGTACCCCAAAATTTTCCCTCGCGCTTTTCCACAAGAAATATCAGCTTCAAACATTTCCTGACTTTTCAAACTGGCTCAAGAATCGGACAAATGGACTTTTCTTGACAGTCAAGCAAAATTAGGGTTTTTACTGATTTTCAGAGCTTTGGATTGTTTCACAGTTGGCTCAGGGTTTTGGATGATTTTTGGTCCAATTTTGATCAGGCGAGCGTTATTTGGCATTTAATCGAGAATTAAGGTTTTATGGGCATATTCTCAGAAGAATTTAAATTCCACAACACTTCGCAGTTTATTCCGAGATTCGGGTTAAAATTCGCGTTATCTTGATTTAATCAGTAAAAGAGACAGTGGTTTGAATTCAGTACGTTTTGATTGGGCCAGTCAGATACAGTATGCAGTATTGGGTTCACAATGTTTATGGCAAATCAGTGAAGAAGGAATGCGCTTGGTCAGTTCAGTTTGGTTGACTGCTGCTTTGCTTTGGATATCAGAAGAGACAGGTTTAATTGATCAATATTGTTATTATTTAAGTTATTTATTATTCTAAAAAATTGAATGATTGAAATTTATTTTTCAATTGTTTTAATTCTAAGAATTTTAAATAAATAAATAAACAATAAAGAAATTAGAATTAATTGGATAATTTAGATTTTATTGATATTTGAATTATTTGTACAAATTGTTGTTTATAATTTAAATTATGAACAATAATATACATTAATTTAAAATATTACATAAAATAGAAACTATCCTATTCTCTAATATTCTTCATTCTTCACTCCGCTCCGGTACTCCATGTTTTATCTGCAAAAAGAGAAGAAAAAGTCAAAAAGACAGTTAAAGTTGCTCATCATTAGGGGCCACTGACTGGGATCAGTTGCCCTCTCTGCAAATCACGGGATTTCTCCCGGTTCACAGAGAGGGAAGATTTTTTATTCATGAAATGCAAATGTCAAAAGCATAAGTTACAAATTCAAGCTGCACAGAATCTCAAATCCAAAATCCAAACTAAACTGAAAAGATCCAATTTCAACTTTCTATCCAAAGCAAAAGGGAAGTTACTGTCAAAATGCCTAAGTTTACTCAAAGAAATCAAGTTTCTATCAAAGCATACAAACTGTCAAAGAAGATTTTGGAAAGGATATCAAAGTGCAAAGTCAGATCAAAGTTGTCAAAAGCTAGATAAAGATGCAAAATGTGTTATGCAAGCAATCTTATCATCATTTCCCAGCATAGTAGGCCCCTTCAGAGCAAGTACAACATAAATTATATAAAATTCTTTACTGTACTGTAGGGGGAGAAGAAAAAGAGATAAAGCAAGCATATGCAGGTTTAGGCTTAGGAGAAGACAGAAAAAAGATATACAAATCCACAAGCCAATACAAGATAGTTCAGGAGTGAGGTTAGAAGAGAGGAGAAAGATACAAAACCAAGAGCCTGCATCCTCCTTACAGACCCAACATAACACATCTCAAGCCCAAAAACCTGCATCAGTCTCACAAAACCCAAGCCTAAAAAACCTGAAAACACAACTCAGTTCAGCATAGCAAGAGAGAAAAAAGATATACAAAAACTCAGAAATATTTCAAACCCATTGCAAGCTCAACCACACTGTCAAACAGAACCACCATGCTCAACCTGCATTAACCTCATACCAGAATGACCAACACCCTGTCATAACCTCATACTTGCCTAAACCACATAAACAGGAAGCAAAAGCAATCAACAAAACAGATACTAGAACTTGCACCAGCATAACCTTCTGCAAACTTACCTGTGGTCAAGACCTGAACCACCATCAAACACAACAAAGACTCAAACCTGCTAATGTCCTAAACCAGGCATGTACTTCCAAACCCATCCTAAAACTTGAGGAAACAAGTCCAAATCTGTGGTCAAGGCAAAGAACCTGCAAATTCAAACCTCAACAAAATGCAAAAACTTTAGCATACAAACTCAGGAGCCTCACCATAAAAAGCTGCATCATTGAACCATTACATAAACAAAAACTACCAGCACCCTGTTCAAAAGCTACCCAAAACCACAGCATAGCTTGCAAAACAAACATGGCCTAGCTTTCCAAATCCAAATCCCTCAACCTACTGTCAAGCAGTCAAAACCAACACTAAGCCTCAGAGCTTTTCTTTCCTCATCATAGGCAATAAACTTTCCAAAGGAATCCCATTCAAGACAAGCAGAAGCAACTCAGGGACAGAAGCAAAGGCAACACGAGAGAAGAAGAGAAAGTACTCAAGGCAACCATCCAACAAAAATGCTAGGCAACTCATAGAAGTCAAACAAGAAGCATACAAATACTCAGGCAACAATACATAAGCATCAGTGACATAGAAGAAGAGGTAAAGAAGTGAACATATTAGGGTTTCTCAGTACACGTCATCATCAAAACCATAGACAAGAAAATACATTCCAAGGCCACCAACAATTCAAAGGGACGAAAGTAGAAGAGATAAAGATACCAGGAAAGCTTCAGAAGCCAAGGGTAAGCATCACTGTTCACGCCGTTCCGGCCTCCTAAAGCGTCACTCCTCCGCCTCTCCTCCATCTCCCAAAAAGAAGGTAGCCAATCTTTTCCCACTTCTCTTCTCCTTCATCCCATAATGAAAAGAAATAGTTAAAGACTCAAATCAAAAAAAATGCATATCATTCACGAAAGAACATAAAGTGTGGAAATCAAACCTTAAATCAAGAGGACGCGAAGCTTACGCCTTAGAGGGAAGAGAGTTCGGGAGTAACGCTGGTGGCCGGAGGAAGCATTCAGGGAAGTGAAGATGATCAGAGAAGATGAACTTATGAATGGCGCCGCTGTCAACCCTAAGCATTTTCGCCTCAGATGAATTCTCCCTAACCCTAAAACTCGTTCAAGTTAAACATGGGCCTGACCCGTCCTTAATTTCTCTAAGCCCATCATAATTTTAAACCTTTTTATAAAAACAACATCATACTAATCTCTTTTCTTTATATCACATAAATACTTTTTTTATTACAAAATCACATAAATAATATCATACCTTTTTTTGTTATCATATAGTTAAACATCTTTTTTTTCTTTTATGTATATTTTGTACATAACAATAACAAAATACTTTTTATACACAATTAACTTGAAAACATTTCTAATACACATTGAAATACATTTGTACATATTATTTATCATATAGTTAAAATATCTCTTTAAAATATATTCGTATATGAAATGACAAAATACTTTTTTATCATATAATTAAGATTGAAAATATTTTTAGTTAACATACATATTTTGTACATAATAATTTAAATACATTTTTCTAATATTAAATTCACAACATTTAATCAAAATACTTTTTGCAAATAAAGATACATTTTTTAATCAAAACATTTTCTTTTGTACATATCAAAAACATATAAATCAAAGATTCATTTAAAACATTTATCTAGGTCAAAAACCCTAATACGTTTCAATTCCACAACTCGCGCCTGTACATAATTACACAATTCATATACATATACACTTGTACACTTACACAAATACATTTACATTCCCCTATACACATTTTTATCTTATATTTGTATATTCGATATTTACATTTTGATCGCACATTCGATTTGGTTGTAACTTATTGGATACTATAAGTCTCATCCCCATTCATATACTTGTACCCCCACTCCCGGACACTATTTTGTAATAGCGTAGGTTTTACATTCCGCAATTTAAAGTTTTTTCAATTATACCATGGTTAGACCTAGGGTTTGTATGTACATAAAATCGAACGCTAGATAACCTAATACAAGACAAATACATGTAATCAATACACAATCACACTTGCACCCCCTAGGGTAATCCCACATGTTGCCTTCCAAAATGGGCCATGCTTGCACGTCGAGTATCTTTGGCAAAACAAAATCAAATGATCATAAGTCCCTCGATGACGCTTTCGAATATTGCCTAAACGGAATGATCATAGTCCCTTCAAAGCAAATTGCCAAAGACACTTGGCATCATTGCATTCATGGTCCATACGATGACCCGCGCCCGTCCCGAATAAACTTCCTAAACGCAAGATTGTCCACCAATTTCAATGGTGGAACAAAATTGTTAAAAGGGGTTAAAACATGACAAAAACCTTTGAGTACAATAGGGTAGACAAAACTCTTAGTTACTTGAGGTCAAACTTGCAAAAAACACTTGCCTTCTTTTCAAAAACCACAATCCACAACACTTTCAAACAAACTCTCAAAAACATTTGAAAACATCTTTTCGAAAAGATTCACACTTTTGTAAAACACTCAAACACGAGTCAAATACATTAGTTGTCTAAGACAAGGCATCTTTTTCCAAAACATTTTCAAAAAGCACCCACACACACCATTTTCAAGCAATCGAAAAACAAGGCAAGTGATCTGAAAAACCAAGTAACTAAGAGCCCATGGATAACCATGGATGAAAAGGGTGCTAATACCTTCCCTTTTCATAATCTACCCCCCGAACCCACGAAATATCTCAAAAGGTTTTTGCTGTGCTTTTTTTAACCTTTCCTTTAGGATAAAATAAAAAGTCGGTGGCGACTCTTGCTCAACCACACAAGTGCGAATACGAACGCAAAACACTAGTCAGTTCTTCCACCGTATCACAGGGTGCTAATCACTTCTGGCAAGTTTTCTAATCAATTTTAAATCAAAAACACGCATAAATCTTGTGTTTAGAAGTCACATTATGGATTTCAAAATTTTGACTTTCTGAAAAATTCAGTTTCAAGTTACCAAATTCAAATCCATGGCATTTTCAACTCAAGGGGTCTTAGGGCATGATTCTTGATGCTTTGGAAAGATGAGGTTACAAGCTTTGCAATGGAAAAAGAATGGAATAAAATGGATGCTTAAGCTGAAAGTTACATGGAGTCAAAGTTGAAGAAAAAGAGTTGACTTTCCATACTTAGAAATATTTCAAATTCTTCTTCAAAAATGACCTATAATCTTTTGTATCCAAACATGGCCTTCCTTTTAGAATTTTCTCTTGACCAAAAAATATGGAAATAAGTAGATCTCTTGAATGACATTTTTAAATTTGCACCACTCAAAATATCCAAAAAATGAGCAAGTTATGACTTGTTGAAGTTGGCCAAAAATCATGAAATGACCTATAATCTTTTGCATATTTAAGGCAACTTCCATCCATTTTCTCACATTGCACATAAAAGAAGGCATAAAGTACACATCTTTAATATCATTATGGAAAAACAATGGACTCAAGGTGATAAAAATTGACCAAGTTATGACCATTTGAAGTCACATATATAAAATTGTGGATTCATTTGGATGACTTGTAATCTTTCTTCTTCACCAAGTTCCTTCCACATGAAAACTCCTTGGAACTTTTGAAGTGATTTGTTGGCAACTCTTTAAAGAGAAATATGTCTTTGGAATCATTTAATCAAAATGTGAGCAAGATAAGCTCCTTTGGAGTTCAAAACCCTAGCCTCTAGATCAAGAGAATGCTTTGAGGAACTTTGACAAGTTTGAACAAACTTCTTGTGCCAATATTCTTTCTTTTTTAATAGAAGTTGTTGAGGATGATGATGAGGACTCATAGCCACCAAAACCACTTCCATATCTTGAAATTTGAGAGAAATGTGCTCTAGTGGCCAATATGAATAAGACCTTGTCCAATCATGACAACTTCTTCCCTCAACCCCTTGTACTTTTGAACCAATTTTGATAACTTTGAAATGTGATGAGCCAAAGCAAATTTGCCATGCCAATTCTTCCAAAACCACTCCAGTAGTGAAGTTTGAACTCCTCAAGCTATGTTGACTAGGGCATGGAAATAAACTCATGAACCCATGGTGTAACTTGCTAAACCTCATTTCCTTTACCTACATTATTAACAACTAAGACAAACCAACATTTAATTTTATTAATTAGAAATAAAATCAAAGAAAAATATTCATGATCACAAAAGAAAACTAGTCAAGGTGCTTGGTAACTCCTCAAAAGAGCAAAGCTAAATGTAGGGAGGGGAACCAGGAATCCTAGTGTGATCTTGTTGTGAGTGAAATAACATGGTATGATGAAGGGATCTTAGGGGCAAAAATTGGGGTACAACATTATGGCTCGTTTTGATTTGTTTAAGTGTTGGAGAATTTGTGTGACGCTTAAGGATGATGAATGCGCAAAGAATTTTGGAAAAGGGAGCTTAAATCTCAGAAACTGAATTCAAAAAAGATGGGTTCGTGCGAGGTTTTGGCAGGGTGTTTTTGGCTCTCAAAGCTTGAAGAAATGATTGGGGGATGGCCCTCTATTTATAGGGAAGTGAATGGGAATGAAAATTGGAAGAAACAAGGAAGTTTGGGGGGAAATTGAGTGAAGGTTGAGCACGAGTGAAGTGTGACTTCATTTCCATCAAAACTCAACCAAACCTTGCGTTTTTGGGTGATAATCACTTCTGGAAAGTTTTCTAATCAAGTTTAAATCAAAAACACGCATAAATCTTGTGTTTAGAAGCCACATTATGGATTTCAAAATTCTGACTTTGTGGAAAATTCAGTTTCAAGTTACCAAATTCAAATCCATGGCATTTCCAACCCAAGGGGTCTTAGGGAATGATTCTTGATGCTTTAGAAAGATGAGGTTACAAGCTTTGAAATGTAAAAATAATGGAATCAAATGGATGTTTGATCTGAAAGTTGCATTGAGTCAAAGTTGAAGAAAAAGGGTTGACTTTCCATACAGAAATATTTCAAATTCTTCTTTAAAAATGACCTATAATCTTTTGCATCCAAACATGGTCTTCCACTTGAAATTTGCTCTTGACCAAAAAAGATGGAATGAAGTAGATCTCTTGAATGACGTTTTGAAACTTGAACCACTCAAAATATCCAAAAATTGAGCAAGTTCTGACTTGTTGAAGTTGGCCAAAAATCATGAGATGACCTATAATCTTTTGCATATTTAGGGCAAACTCCATCAATTTTCCCACTTTTGCACACTAAAGAAGGCATAAATTTCACATCTTCAAGATCATTATGGAAAAATAATGGACTCAAGGTGATGAAAATTGACCAAGTTATGATCAATTGAAGTTACTTATGTAAAATTATGGATTCATCTAGATGACTTGTAATCTTTCTTCTTCACCAAGTTTCTTCCACATGAAAAATCCTTGGAACTTTTGAAGTGATTTGTTTATAACCATTTAAAGAGAAGGATGTCTTTGGAATCACTCAGAAATACCAAAATGTGAACATGATATACTCCTTTGAAGTTAAAAACCCTAGCTTCTAGATCAAGAAAATGCCTTGAGGAACTTTGACAAGTTTGAACAAACTTCTTGTACCAATATTCTTGCTTTGTGAATAGAAGTTGTTGAGGATGATAATGAGGACTCATAGCCACCAAAACCACTTCCATATCTTGAAATTTGAGAGAACTATGCCCTGGTGACCAATATAAACAAGGTCTTGTCCAAACGTAACAACTTCTCCAATCAACCCCCTTGTACTTTTGAGTCAAATCTAATAACCTTTAATAGCTTTTAGAGTACAATATTTAATATCATATTTAAAAAATGGAATCTGCCAATGGGAAATTCTTCCAGTAAGAGAAAGCTTTTCAAAGATATACTTAATTGGATCCATTTTGTATATAAACCAAGTAGTTTGATTTAACATATACTGTCGCAAACACTTCGCAGCTCAGGCTAAAGTAAACATGTCTTTTCCATCATAGAATGCCATGACTCATATTCAATAAATTTCTTAATCAGATAATATATGGAATATTCTTTTCTCACTGTTTCATCTTGTTGACCGAAAATACAACCTATAGAATTATCTAACACAGACAGATACATAATCAATGGTCTTACTTCAAAAGGAAAGAGCAATATAAGAGGTTTAAGAAGTTACTTTTTAATGTTTTCAAATGCACTTCGGCAATCATACGTCCATACACAACCTTGATCTTTCTTCAGAAGCTTAAAGATTAGATCACATGTTGCGGTCATATGGGAAATGAATATGGAAATATAATTCAAATGCCCGAGGAAGCCTCTAACTTTCTTTTCAGTTCTTGGTGTAGGAATTTCTTGAATTGCCCTAACTTTATCAGGCCAACTTCAATTCCTTTTTGGCTAACAATGAAACCTAGTAATTTTCCAGAGCAGACATCAAAGGTGCATTTATTCAGATTCAAATGGACACAATACTTCCTCAAACTCTGAAACAACTTCAACAAGTCTTCCATATTCCCTTTCTCAGTCTCAGATTTGGTGATGATATCATCAATATATACCTCGATTTCTTTATGCATCTGATCATGGAATAAGGTTGTCATAGCCCTCTGGTACGTTACACCAGTGTTCTTCAACCCGAAGGGCACACTCTGTAACCGAATAATCCCAGGGTGTGATAAACTTTGTTTTTTCCATGTCCTTAGGAGCCATCTTAATTTGATTGTACCCAAAAATCAATCCATAAATGAGAACAATTTAAATTTTGTTGTGCTGTCTACCAAAATATCAATATGTGGCAATGGAAAATCGTCTTTTGGAATTACTTTATTCAAATCTCTATAATCAATGCACATGCAGACTTTTCCGTATTTCTTAGGGACTGTAACAATATTGGCAATCCACTGAGGGTACACTAATATCACAAGAAAACCAGCATCTATCTATCTCAATACCTCCTCGTTAATCTTTACTTCCATGTTAGGATGGGTTCTTATTTACTTCTGCTTGATAGGTGGACTTCAGGCTTCATTGGCAAATGATGCTCCACAATATCGGTGTCTAACCTAGGCATGTCTTGATACAACCAAGCAAAGATATCAACAAATTCCTTCCATATCTCAATCAACCTTCTCTTCACATCGTGATGAGGCACTGCCCCAATCTTGACTTCTTTCAAATCTTCCTCTGAACCTAAATTAATCTTCCCAGACGAATCTTTATATGGTAGAATGGTATTTTCTTCGTGCTCAAGCAACCGAGAAACCTCTTCTTGAATTTCAATAAACTCCTCTTCTTCAGCCATATACGCATGATATTCAAATTTGGGAGAGGGTTTTAAATTAATTTGCATATATGATTATGATTGATTTTAGAAATTTACCAATGTACAAGTGATTGTGCATATTTAGTTACAATTATTTTTTATTTTGAAATATTTTTTTTTCTGAATACCATTTTCAAAGAAAAAGCAACAAATAAAACACAATTGGAAAACAAAAACATTTTTTATTAATGATTTGAAAATCCAAAACAAAAGACAAGCCCATACAATATCACTTTCACCTTGGGCAGAGTGAAAGGATTTTTGAAAAGATAAAAAAAATATAAGTTACTTTAAAATGTGAATGCAAGAAGGAACATAGACAGTGATCCAATTCTGGACCCTCACTCCATGTTTGACGAAGTTTGACATATCTTAGTCTGGCTCATCCTTAAGGATAACATTGATCTTTGGAGTAGTTGGATGGAGATATCATGCACTACGGAAGATGTCTTGATAATTGTTGCAAGTAGACTCCGAATTCAAAACTCCACTTTTACTATTCTTCAGGTAAAAACCCAAACTAGTCTGATTCTTGTTCACAGGTGGATCAATAACTTGCCCCCACACCTTACTAAAGCCATTCTGCACTACATGTTAAGCATCTTTAAGCAAGGTGATAAAATCCTCATTCTTCCTTATATATGAATTGACAAAGCTTGGAACTGAGTTCCAACAGTGGCTTCATCAGCTTCCACAATGCTAAAGGAAGAAAAATGAGATATTAACAAAGCTTGTGCACCATTCACAATAACCACTTTTCCCTCACAAATAAATTTTAGCTTTTGATGCAGAGTTGACGTAACAACCCCTGCTTCATGGATACATGGTCATCCCAATAGACAACTATAAGTTGGAACAATATCCATCACTTGAAAGTTAATCTGGAACATGTGCGAATCTATGTGAATGGGTAAGTCCACTTCTCCAATAACATTTTTTCTCAAACCATCGAAAGCTTTTACTTTAATGCCACTAGAATGCTTATGAGTTCCTTGGTATTTGAGCTTCATAAGAGTACTGCTTGGTATGACATTCAAAGAAGAACCATTGTCTATCAAGACATTGGTGAAGAATTCATTCTTACAATTCATAGATATGTGCTTAGCTATGTTATAATTTCTCCCCTCATCAGGAAATTCTTCATCACAAAAGCTCAAATTGTTACAAGAAGTGATGTTCCTCACAACACCGTTGAATTGATCCAGAGATACATCTTTTTCAACAAATTCCTGATCCAACACCCTCATCAGGGATTCTCGATTAGTACAGGAGTTCATCAGTAAAGCTAAAATGGAGATTTTAGATGGTGTCTGCAACAACAGATCCACAATCTTATAATCACTAATTTTGATGATCTTCAACAGGTCATTAATATCTTTATCTAGATTAGATCCACTAGATTCTCCTACCACCTTCTTTGGTTGAGCATCGATCTCAAAAACTTTCTCACCCAAGCCAACATCTCCCCAACCACTACGGGTTACCCAAATGTCCTCAACAATATTCTCAACATGGGACAAAGGTTGTATGGGAATTTCCACACCATCTTCCAAGATAGTTGTATTGTACTTATAAGGTACATATTTACCTGATTCATACAGGATATGTCTAAGTAGACAAATAACAATAGGAGTTACAACTGGTTTGCTGCAGTGTGTAATCTCTAGAGGAGTGGGAATGTTAAAATATTGTACAATGACATTCACCCTAACTCTTTAGCATTCTCAGAAGCCATAGAATCATTGTCAGAAATATGACCCTCATTCACAGACTCAGAATCATCAGAAGAAAGAACTCATCATCATAAATGTACTTATCATCATAGTATTCAATCATATTAACATCTTCATATACGGCTCTTGGTTTGATGATATGGATCAGACCTTCATCCATCAACTCTTGGAGGTCACTTCTCAACTTATCACATCCATGAATGTCTTAACTTCAAACACTACAATTGGGATGGTCATGTGTATAATATCTAAACTCACAGAGATCAGCATGCATTTTCACTAAATCACCTCTAACTAGCTTGATATCAAAGATCCTGAAATCACTAGGACAACCTATAACCATATTCACAGTACCTCCACCTCCATGCTTGGGTAGTGGGTTAGATTTCACATTAGGACCTACATCTTTAAAATACAAGAGACCAAATCTTACCATTTTCTACACTTTAAACTTCAACAGATTACAATTTTCAATACTGTGCCCAGGGGCTCCTTGATGAAAAGCACAAGTCTGGTCAACTTAATAATAGCACGACAAAGTTAGAGGTATAACAAAAGGAGGCATAGTCTGCACCAGGTTCTTCTAAATCACAGTCAAAAACAATTATGTAAACCTCATTAGAATATGATCAAAAGCTTCCCTCTTCTGACCTTTCCCTTGATTACTTTGTTGAGGTGATCTCTTATACGCAACTGCAGTTGGAGCTACATTGAAAACTAGAGCTACTGAAATGACTTGTTGTTAATGCTGATGACTTGTTCTCTGAGGTCTAATCCTTCTTTATTGAACAACATCATTTGTCTCTTCTTATTTCTTTCTAGAAATCCCATATAATGGTTTCTTTGTTCCACTATAACCTTCATCTTTTGACAATCGTCCTTCCCTGACGACCTCCTCTAGACGGACACCCATACTGACCATCTCAGTGAAATCACTTGGCATATCTCCACCGTTCTTTCATAGTAAAAGGAACCAAGGGTTTTTAGAAAGACTTTAGTCATTTCTTGCTCTCCCATCGGGGGTACCACTTAGGCTATCTTTTCGTGCCAATGTTACGCATATTCCTTAGAGGACTCCTTATCCATCTAAGACATTGATCTCAAATGGTCACAGTCAGGTGCCATTAACATGTTATACTTATACTGCTTGATAAAATATTCACCTAAATCATTGAATGTATGGATGTTGCTACTGTCCAAACCCATGTACCACTTCAAGGCAGCACCAGCCAGACTGTCTTAGAAAAAATGAATAAGAAAGCGTTGGTCACCAGTATGAGAATTTTTTTTATTAATAACCATGTATTAAAAAAATATTTCGCAAATAACCGGGTTTCGGAAAAAATTACGCAAATAACCATGTTTGAGATGGCTCCACAAAGGAGGAGCCATCTCATTTGGCGCATGCACCTAGGGTTTTGCCCTAGGCGCCATCTCACTTGGCGCCTCCCTTGGCTTTTAGCCAAGTGAGATGGCGCATGCTCCTTAAAAAGGAGAGGAGGCGCCATCTCACTTGGCGCCTAGGGCAAAACTAGGGTTTTTTTGCTGTTTTATAAATAATTCGTCCGTTTCTTTGAAATTTCTCACACTTTCTCGCACTGTATTTTTATTTTGTACTCCCTTATTTACGTAATGACGTCGCCTATGATTTTTAGCAGAGATGGTTACGTTATATTCTCCGCCACGAAACCTGCGATGAAAATGAAATTCTGGCACATTCACTCCATGGAGCGTCTGAAGCGGGAGTTGATGCGGTGGCTAGATGGAGACATCGCCGAGGGGGAAAAAATTCGAAGGATCCAGCGAAAACGAACAACAACCTCGCATGCGACAGGAAGACCTAATGTGTGGTTGGAGGAAGTCAAAACAGACAGTGATGTAATGCTGATGATGCATGGGTCAGATGAAATTGTGTTAACAGTTGTAATTTCCTAGATTGAATATCGTTAATCATTGTTGTACGCGAAAACCCTAATGTAATTTCCTATATTGAATTTCTTAAATTGTGTGAACAGTTTTATTAACGGAAAACCCATAATGTTTACAACACAAATATTGAAAATATTTATTGTATTACAAAATTTATGTGGTCGAGCCAGACGCTCGATTCGGACAGTTTTTGTGATTGTGTCCAACCTGACGGCATAAACCACACTTTCTTTCCAACCTGTCAAGATCGTACATTTATTTGTTATGCGCCTGCTTTTGGGACGACCCTTCTTGTTCCTTCGCATTTGGTCATTGTGCCAAACTATATCACCGTTGTATTCAGGCCAATAGTCCGGTTTTGCCACCAAAGGAAAGTTGTTGTTGTAAACAGTGAGCAACGTTTCAGATTTATAAACGTTTGAGAGCAGTTGAAGCGCGTCTTGATGGGTATGAGCACAAGCGGCAATGACATGAGAGCAAGGCATACGAAAAGCTTGAAACCTGCCACAATCGCACCATTGAGAAGGTAAAATGACCCTGTATTCTTGTCTTGCCAGGCCTTCATTGTGGTCAATTGTCTCTTTCACAATGAAGTTGTGGCTATGGCGGTCAAACCGTGTAACCATGTGAGTGTTGGCCTTAGCACTTTTAGCCTTAATGTATTTCATACAGCTTTCACTCCATAGTTGTCCTGATTGCAAGACCGCATACCACATTTCACCTCTTTTGGCAAATAACGCAGCCATCCTAAAATACGTGGATTTCACCAAGGCAGTGATGGGGAGGTTTCGTATGCCCTTGAATACCCCATTCATTGATTCAATAAGATTTGTTGTCATATGCCCCCATCTTTGGCCATTGTCGTATGACCTAGTCCACTTTTCGACCGGTATATTGTCGATCCACGTACCGGCTTCTGGGTTAGACAAACGGATCTCGTTGCGGTAATATTTGAATGTGGGCTGTGTCAGTGCGTATCCCGCATTCATCACCGCTTTCCTCAATGTTTTGTCCTTGACCTCCCTCGAGAAATTCTGGACGATATGCCTGACGCAATAGACATGCGTAGAAGGAGGGTCATGCCAACCATTTGCCGGATTATTATAGGCACTTTCAATGGAGGCATGTCTGTCCGAGATCAAACAGAGATCTGGTTGAGGAGCCACGTGTGTACGAAGATTTTTCAGGAAAAAGCTCCAAGCACCACCGGTCTCCCCCTCGACAAGGGCAAACGCAACGGGGAAAATGTTATTGTTGCCATCTTGTGCAACTGCCATCAAAAGCGTGCCTTTGTACTTCCCATACAACCAAGTCCCGTCTATTTGTAGAATTGGTTTGCATGATGCAAACCCTATGATGCATGGTTGAAATGCCCAAAAGACGCGACTGAATATTCCGTTGCCATGTAGTAGACTACCATCTTGGGCGTACGCTGGCAATGTTTCCAGAACATAAACACTACCTGGAGAATATGTCTTGAGTGCATTTAGGTAGCGGGGAAGTTCTCGGTATGACTCCTCCCAGTTTCCGTACACCCTTTCAATCGCCTTAGTCTTTGCTAACCACGCCTTACGGTAAGACGGAGTGTAGTTAAAAACCGTGGTGATGTGGGAGATGATTGTTTTCACCTTCAAAGAAGGGTCGTTGCTGACCAGGGGTAGGATTTCTTGACAGATTAGATCATGGTTGAGTTTTCGGTGGTCTTGTGATTGAGTGGAACTTACACAAGTATGGGTAGTCATGGAACCTATGACCCAGCAGTCACCCCTTAGTCTGTATGAAGCGGTCAGCTTGAACATACAGTCAGGGTGGACACACTTGATCTTGTACCTTTCCGGGTTTACACGATCCACCTTATAATCAACCGAGTTGAGCATGTGAAATTTTTTGATGGCCCTTATGCATTCCTCTCTATTACGAAACTTGTCCTTCTCTTTTAAATTTTCATCCGACTGCATATACGGTTGGAAAAACAAGTCCGTAGAAGGTTCATCTCCGCCCATGTTGAAGTTTGTCATGTGCGTAGGTGGTGTGTAGATTTTGTCGGTAGGAATACTTGGGATGCCATCATCGTCAGAATCGTCGTTCACCATTTCATCAAACTCTAACTCGTTATCTTCTTCTTCATCATCAACTGCATCCACCTCATCTTGCTCATTCTCCAAAGGATCAACCTCCTGTGTCACCGGAGGCTCTACCTCCTGTGTCACCGGAGGCTCTTGAAACAGAACGTACAACTCAATAGAGTCGTTTCCAGAATAGACATGGCTGGAAATCATGTTCTGGAAATCCTCGTCATCTTGAATTGCAACCTTATAAAAAATAACTTGGTTGTTTCCAAAAAAGACTGGACTCTGATAAAATATTTGGGATACCGGGCCTCGTTCAAGTTTGGCCTCCAATCTTTTCTTAAAGTACGAGAAATTTGCTTTCCCGTTTAAGAGAAATCGGACATTGTCGGTGTTTCTAAACAAAAACCCAACCCAACTGTGGGACACATGTATGTCTCACCGTTGAAATGTGCTTTGACAACAAATTATGGTGAAGAGGCTATTGAGTAGAATTGTTTTAGGTATGAAGGTGGGAATGTTTTGGGTTTATTGATTGTATGAAGGTATGAATGCTGGAATGTTTGAAGGTTAGATGACTGATTCGAAGGTTGGAAAATTTTACAGTTTATGTGAATGAATGTTATGTTCAACGTAAGGCAAAAAATTTCAATTAAGTAAGTGATGCAACCCCCCAAGGCTGCCAATAATATTACATGCATGGGCTTATGCAGCCACCTAGCCTGCCACCCATCAACTCCAATGGCCTTGCATGCAACAAAGAAAGGAATCCCAAAGGCTGTCATGTAGCCTGAGCCAATGCTGTAAAACGTGACACCTCTTATTCGCCAAATGGGGTGGCGACACCATTAATTTTTGTACTCTTTCGCCAAGTGAGATGGCGCCTCCCTTACTGTCCAATCGTGATACATGCATGGGCTTATGCTGCCACCTAGCCTGGCCCTATTCTGCACACATAAATGTTTTGTGTAAGACTCCACCCATCAACTCCAATGGCCTTGCATGCAACAAAGAAAGGAATCCCAAAGGCTGTCACGTAGCCTGAGCCAATGCTGTAAAACGTGACACCTCTTATTCGCCAAATGGGGTGGCGACACCATTCATTTTTGTACTCTTTCGCCAAGTGAGATGGCGCCTCCCTTACTGTCCAATCGTGATACATGCATGGGCTTATGCTGCCACCTAGCCTGGCCCTATTCTGCACACATAAATGTTTTGTGTAAGACTCCACCCATCAACTCCAATGGCCTTGCATGCAACAAAGAAAGGAATCCCAAAGGCTGTCACGTAGCCTGAGCCAATGCTGTAAAACGTGACACCTCTTATTCGCCAAATGGGGTGGCGACACCATTAATTTTTGTACTCTTTCGCCAAGTGAGATGGCGCCTCCCTTACTGTCCAATCGTGATACATGCATGGGCTTATGCTGCCACCTAGCCTGGCCCTATTCTGCACACATAAATGTTTTATGTAAGACTCCACCCATCAACTCCAATGCCCTTGCATGCAACAAAGAAAGGAATCCCAAAGGCTGTCTCGTAGCCTGAGCCAATGCTGTAAAACGTGACACCTCTTATTCGCCAAATGGGGTGGCGACACCATTCATTTTTGTACTCTTTTGACAAGTGAGATGGCGCCTCCCTTACTGTCCAATCGTGATACATGCATGGGCTTATGCTTCCACATAGCCTGGCCCTATTCTGCACACATAAATGTTTTGTGTAAGACTCCACCCATCAACTCCAATGGCCTTGCATGCAACAAAGAAAGGAATCCCAAAGGCTGTCACATAGCCTGAGCCAATGCTGTAAAACGTGACACCTCTTATTCGCCAAATGGGGTGGCGACACCATTCATTTTTGTACTCTTTCGCCAAGTGAGATGGCGCCTCCCTTACTGTCCAATCGTGATACATGCATGGGCAACCACCTAGCCTGCAAGAGTGACACCTTACATTTTTTGTAAATGCATGCATGCATATGTGTAACACCCTAAGCATGCAAATGTGACACATCGCAGGCATGCAACCACTACATCAAACTTATTTGCCTATAAATACATACCTTATGAAACATCTCTCACACCCACACAACTCTCACTCTCTGCTACGAAATATTTCTTAAGTCTATCATACTCTCTATTTCTTCCTAAGTCTTTCATTCTCTCAAGCATTCTGAACAATGGCCCTTCTAACAATGGGAGATACTCACAGAGGCACAAGGGAAAACATTGCTGCATTTGTAAGTCTCTTCTTTGGTTATACATTTTTCATACTTCAAATAACGTGTTATTCATCTTAATTAATCTTACTCTTGTTTAATTATGATCTCAGGATACACAAAGATTTAGAATCCGTTCGCATAAATACCTGGCTCCCGACCCATTTATCGTCCCTTATCTGGAATATGAAGGTTTTGGACACGTGATAAAGATCTCCAACTGCACCATTTACTCCAAATTCATTCTTGCAATGTTGGAGAGGTTGAGACCGGAGACCCATACATTTCATCTACCAATAGGTGAATGTACCATCACTCTCGAAGATGTGTACATGCTACTGGGCCTCCCTATCGACGGTAAGGCGGTGAACGGGTCGGTTCAACAACCCAACTCACAGTGTGAAGAACTGTTGGGTAGGGACATGGTAGAAGGTGGTGGAGCAAGAGGGCATGGAATACTACTCACTGACTTGAAACAGCATTATGCAAGTATGGAATTAAATGAAAATTCCTCAGAGAATGACCGAGTAGTAAAAGCCCGAACGTATATTATGATACTTTTTGGTACATTTTTATTTCCCGAAAGTACGGGAAATAGTGTAAATTTCATGTACTTACATTTACTAACAAATTTTGATAAAACTAGAAAATATAGTTGGGGTTCTGCAGTATTAGCCCACCTGTACAGTTCCTTGTGCAAAAACGCAGTCAAGGAAAAATGTACATTTTATGGGTGCACATTTTTACTACAAGCCTGAGGTTGGTGGAGGATGGAGTCCTTAAACCCCATCAACAACAACACTTTTGGTTTCCCTTACGCAACAAAGTAAGTCATTAAGTTATAGCATTTATAACTATTCTTCTCTTTCCAAAATATATGCTAAAAATAACATGTTTCTCATTTCCTTTAGGTACTGCGTGAGGGGTATGGATTACGGCAAGAATCCCAGATTCAATGTCGCACTCTACCGGAATCTGTTGGATCACTTAGGCCCAGATGACGTACGTCGTAGCTTTTAACTTTTGTTCATTTTAATTATTTATACATTTCTTTTGCGCTTACCTAATTTAAATTTTATCGCAGTTCGTCTGGAGACCATATTTGGGTTTGGACCATTCTCCAAATCCAGAGGATGCAGCAACTTGGACTGCAAAGACTGCACTCATTCGGTTCAACATTGTGGAGATGCACCACAGCGACCGTGTGAAGATGCAGTTCGGAATGATCCAAGAGATACCAAGTGATCCAACAGATTTGTCCCCCTGGTATCTAAAAAGGGTCAACGCCCAGTGGAATCTTACCAACTGGAAAGACTTTGCTCCAGAATGGTGTAAAATGTGGCAAAGGCGTCACCGCTACATCTTGCAATCCCCGGTTTTCCTTACTCAAGGTAACATGCGACACACCGATCAATATATGTCGTGGTACAGGTCGGTTAGTAACCCAGATATGCACGTGTATCATCCGAGGTACTTGGTTGACCCACGCACACAATGGGCACAACCCTCGATTCCCCACCAACAAACCCAAAATCCATCAACCTCAAACCAACCCCCAAGAAGAAACAGACCAACAAACACACAACCATATTCCCCACCACAACACAACTACAACCAAATGCCGTACTACCAACCACAATCACCGCCAAACTACCAATACCCGAATATGCCTCAAACCCAACCACAATACCAACCCCAATACCAGCAAACCCACATACCACATACACAATTTCAGTCTTCCACATATCCCAATATGGCGCCCTCAACATCCAGCCTTAGCCCTGATATGGGAATGTCAGAAGATTATGACCAAGCCGACCAAACCTACCATCAACCACCATATCACCAAACAACCCAACATCCACAATACCAAACACCCCAAGATCCATTTCCTTTCTACCCCCCATACTCAGACGACCAATGCTACCGACCAACCATGGAACCCCACCCACCGCCAACACGACCAAACTTCGAGGGTATGGGTAACCGACTGTACCAGAGCGGATGTTCGAGATATGGAGATCTTACTGATTTTATGGATTCGGATCGCATTGACTTCGCTGGGCCATCGACCTTGCCGCAGTAGGAAACGAGACGGCACCCAGCAAGAGAAAGGCGAGGACGGGGATGCGGAACTGGGGGTCATTACCGGGTTCCTGGGGATCACTGATGTATCTTTTGTATCCATTTTTTTACTGTTCTTTAAATGTAAAACAGTTGAATGTAATTATTTTTTTTAAAATAAAAAATCCATTTTGTTTATCTCTGTCTAATACGCAACGCGCAGGAAAGAAAAAAAAATTTTTTTTTGACCTAATTTTCTACATAGGCGCCATCTCACTTGGCTTAGGGCTTGCCCTAAGCACTTAGGCGCCAAGTGACATGGCGCCTCCCTTAAAATAAGAGGAGCATGCGCCAAATGAGATGGCTCCTCCTTTGTGGAGCCATCTCAAACATGGTTATTTGCGTAATTTTTTCCGAAACCCGGTTATTGGCGAAATATTTTTTTAATACATGGTTATTAATAAAAAAAATTCCCAGTATGAGTGGACATTATCCTGATATACATCACCAGATGATCACGGGGGAAAGAGTTTCCCTTGTTCTTTTCAAATTCTGGCACATTAAATTTTGAATGAACTTTCACATTTGGAACCAAACAGAGATGACAAACATTCTATCCAAATAAATCTTTTCTCCTGAGAGCCTTCATTTATTTTTTCATTTCTTTGAATTGATCCTCAAAGTCATATATCCTGTCATAAAAGCCCAAAATTTCACTTGGTGGAGGAGCAGGATGATAAACCTCAATATTAATAACATGGACCGCATTCACCACAAATAAACAAGCTATAAATAATAAAGATAAACACCCAAAGAAAAGAAAAACAAGAACTAGAAGTGACTCATGAGATTGATCATCAGTTGGTCAATTTGTCCCTAGTGAAGTCGCAAGCTGAAGGAACCGATGGAAATTTATAGAGAGAAAATCAATGAAGTCGCCATCGAGTATTTATTTATCCCACATGAAGATAATGGAAAATCATCAAAGAAAAACCTGAGAAGGGAGAAGTCAAGATCTTACGACTGACAAATCAGGTAGGGGAGTCAATTACGCAAGGGGAAGGTATTATCACCCCTCACGTCTGTGGTACTCCACTAGATCCACTCTTGGTGTTCTAATCTAATGGTTGTGTTCTATCTAAAAGCGAATCAAGCTAAAGGGAAATGCATGTATGCAAAGTGTATATACAAAAACAGGTTTTTATTAGTCGTGCATGCTGTGGTTGCGAACCTTTGTACCTATGTACCCTCTCCGTGCAATGAGAGATCAAGACACTCATAGTTCACCTTAAAATTTTTGATGTGTTGTATGTTTTTATGAACAATGCTAATATCACATTATACCGTAGCTCGACCTTTGGAGACTCATGCATCATAGTAGAATTAACATGTTCTTATATGAAAAAGGTTTTCAAAGAAAAGAGGCTAGAATGCAAAAAGGTTTGCATTGGTTAGTTTTTTTATACTGAGAAAATATTTAAGTATGGTTAGAGTATTTTATGAATTAGGAAAAGAAAAATAATTTTAGTTTTAGTTATGCAAACGGGGAAGAGAAAAAGTATAAAGGGGACTAACCTATTTTTATCCCTAGTGTTATCATACAATGATGGTCCTAAAGTTGAGTTTGAAAGGGAAAATTCTACTTATGTTAGCATGCATGGATTACACTCCTAATGTCTAACTTGCATCGGAAATGAAACAAGTGAATCCTATGGGAGCATACAAAGGTTTTAACCTAATGAAAAGCACAAGAATAAGGTGAGAATAAACAATGACAAGCCAAAGTGAAAACAAACATCGAGTGCGAGTTAATAGAAAATAAAAGAGTCCAATAGATATCAAAGTGGGAGTAATGAACTCTTTCCACTTGATTTTGTTGAGCATCGGAATCGAGTAACAACTCGGAGCATCAACGTCGAGTGATGCAAGCTAACATCATCTAAATGAATGATGAAACGTGGGGGTTGATTATGAACCCTCCTCTAATTTATTCGACTCAATGGACTAGAATAAGCATGATTTAAAGCATCAATGCATGGCGCGAGCTAGGACCGACACATACTAGAATGTGTGGGGGCCGATTGAGATCCCTCCTCCACTTTATTGAATTGATAGCAAGCACAATGTAAAAGGGAAGGGGAATTGCCTACTTCAAGGACTTTACCAAAAAGGCCTCTTTTGAGGTCTTTAAAAAAAACAAGAAATCGCTCCTTTTAGAGTCTTTTGCAAACAAAAACATCGCCTCATTTTGAGGTCTTTAACAAAACAAACATCGCCTCACTTGAGGACTTTAAATAGATTGCCCATATAAAGTAGGGACTCCTAGTCATGCATCTCTGTTCCTACTTCTCGTATCGAAGAAAGCGGTAAACTATGCGAAAATGAAAATACACAAAAGAAAGTACCAAACGGATATCAATCTGTAATAAAGTGTATCGTACAATAAAACTTGGAATACTTCACACATGTTAGCATTAATAAACAAAATAGTCAGGATCAGGTGCTCGAAATATGCACCAAAGCGTCAATAATGCAAAAATAAATCACATGTGAAATATGTGTTGAACACATCCTCACAACACCAGTGTAATACAGTGGGAGAACTGACTTTTGCATTTTATCGCAAATGTGCGGATAGCTAGAGTCGCCACCAAATTTTCATTTATCCAATATTTAAGAAAGGTGAAAAGAACAAGAAATACCTTGAAGATTTTGAGTTCGGGGGGTAAGTTATGAAAAGGGAAGGTGTTAGCACCCTTTTCATCCGTACTCATCTATGGGCTCTTAATTGCTAGCTCACTTTTGAAATTTGCTTTGTGTGTATGTGATTTGGAAAATATTTTGAGAAGCTAAAGTACGGATAACTCTGTAATGGTTTTTGTATCAGTCCTCAAGAACGCGTACAATGTGTTTTAGAAAATATTTTGTTTGAAAATGTGATGTGTGAAAATGATTGTGAGCGGGCGAGTAACAGTTCTTACCCACTCAAGGTCGTTTTTGTTATTTTCCTTTTTCTTTAGAGATAGTGTTATCCATACCATTAGTTTGTAGGTAGCCCTATTTATTGGATGTGATGAGACACGCGTAGGGTCATCGAAGGCAACATGTAAGGGTACTATAGAAATTGTATCGGAGGGACTAGATCATTTTCCTAGGAAACTTAGGAGGGTCATCAAGGGAGTATAATCTTTTATTTGAAAGGGTATTTTGCTAAAGTATCCCTACTTTCGAGGGACGTGACCATGTTTCCGAAGTCAACAAAGAGAGGTTACCCTAGAGGTCGAGTGTGAATAATGTGTTAAGTTCAGTTATTTATCTTATATGAGGGTTTTCTAACGATTATTTTTAGATCTTGCCATACACACCTAGTTACTAACAGTATAATATACAAAAAAGAATAAAGGGTGCGGAAAGTAAATCCTAAGCTATCACAGAGCTTTCGGGCAGTTACATAAAAGAATACGGAAAATAAAGTGTAGAAATTAAAACCTAAACTATTACATCCCGTAAGCAGTTACATAATAGAAAAAAATACGGAAAGATAAAGCTAAACTATTACAAGAGAGTGCGACCTATACAATTTCTCTAAGAATTTAAACGCAAAATAGATAATAAATAAAAAAGTTTTGATGTTCTTGTAGTTTTTTATGGAAATAGTTTGATGTTAATTAAATAATTAAGACCCTAAATCTAATTAATTTTAATTAATAAAAAAAATACTAAAGTCAAATTAATTTTAATTTTAAGAAAATATTTATTAACCTAATTAATTAGTAAATGAAGAAAATGTCAAAATTAACTATTAATTATAAAACCTAAACCTAGTTTATTGTGGTTTTAAAAAAGGAATTAAATTAAGTTAATGGTTGATTAAGAAAATAATTATGATTGATAAAAAAATAGGGTTAGTAATTAAAAGAAATAAAATAGGTTAGTTAAAAAATATGAAGAAATATAATTTCCATGGGGTGGGTGTTGAACCCACGCCCTTCAGCATTCATCTTGCACAGCTTACCATCCAGCCAACACGTCGGTTGTGTTTAGAGAATAGGCGTAATGCTTAATATATGAAACCTGCATAAATTGTGAAAATAACAAAAAAAGATGCAAAAGGCAGGAATCAAATCCACACCCTTGTATACCAAAGCCTTACCACACACGTTCTTGCCATTGGGATGGCCGTTTCATCCGGTAATCCAATGAAATGAAATAAATATATTATCAAACAAAATTAATGCACCGGAGAAGCGCCAGAGACCTAGCTCCAGTCGTCTTCTTCGGTGAGGTGATGTTTATAACATGTGAAATAACAAATGTTAGTGATCAAGAAAGACCTTACCCCATAATTTGAGGGCTGCGAACTCATTGGTGGGCTTAGTTTTGGCTAAACGTCCAACCTAGTGAGATATAATAAAAATAATCCAAAACGGCATAAACAAGGTGATTCATGATTCTGGCATCATGGGACTCATGCGATGGTTTAGACTTGTTCTATTACATCCCATGAACACATTACTATAGTTAGTTTCAATCAAAATAACATAAAAAATAAAATATGAGTTTGGAAAAAATCATGAAACCGATAATGTATGTAGTGCATGTTTCAAGCGTCTTTGGTCATCAAGGATGATCAATACTTACTCTATAGCATATCAGGAGTCGATTTGGATGGTTGCTTTTCTTGGAAAGTGGTTGTATGAGAGGTTTCAAGTTTGCCCTAGTTTCAAAAAAATTGAGCTTTTGAGTGGGTGGTGTTCTTGCAAGGTTTTTTCGTTGTCCTTGTTGTCTGAACATGAAGAATATATATAAGACAAAAGATGACGTCAACACACGGGCTTGGACCCCTTGCAAACAACCGTTGATTCTTGTTTGAAAATAGAATTCGAATAAGACAAAACATGAAGATTTGTTTTGAAAATAAACCCCACACGGTTTCTAATGCAATCTTGGGCCTCCAAAAGATTTGAAATAAATGCCTTTTAAGCCTTATACCTCCACTTACTATTTATTTAATTTAATTTGCATTTAAATGAATAAAAATTCAAATAAAATAAATAATAATCATAAAAAATATAATAATGGTTTTGGGGGTCCCCTAATATGTCATGAACATGCTTGAACTTCAAAAATTAGGCCCATTAGTCCAAAAGCCCAAAATTGTTCAATTGAGGTTTCATGCAATTTCACAAAATTACCCAACTTGTGAAACTAATAACTTGCTCAAATTTTTTCATATTAAGGTGATCATTGACTTTTAGGAAATCTCAAGTTGTCCCCTACAACTCTCATGTTGATAATTTTTCCATTTGAAGACTTTATCTTGATGTAAATAGCTTTGACAAAAAGTGTCTTTTTGTTGACTTTAAAAATGACCTGTAATGTTTTTACCTGAAGAATTTTTAGGCCTTGAGCTTAGAGAGACAAATATGTAGAGAATTGAATTTCCATCAAAATGGGCTTTGTTTGAGAATTTTCTGATGACGCATGTGAAAGTTATGATTGGTCAAAGTTCAGTTGACATCTCCTAAAGAAAACCCTAACTTAGCAACTTTTGACTTTTGATGTATCTTGAGCTTTCTTGATGAATTATGTTCAACCCTTAATCCAATGATGAATGTGACCTCATAATGTTGATGTTGACCAAAAATCTTGAAGTTTGACACTATGTTGACCACAATTGACTTTTTGTCGAATATAGTTGATTTTCACTTATTTGAGCAAATTTGTAATGTAAGGCTTGGAACTTGGAATGATGATACTTTGAGACAAGCGAGATACCATGAAGTCCATTTAAGGAATTAGAAGTCCCATTTCCTTTGAGAAAAGTAAAACCCTACTTGTACGTTAATGCTTAGGAGGAGGGTTTGTCTGGTCAACCCTTGAGTAGTCTTGAGTGTTTAGGACCTTAGGAGCATGAGGAGATGTTTTGAAATGGTAGGGAAAATTTTCCGGTACAAAAGCTGCCCCTGTTCAATCTTCTTAAACCTGAAGTGTTAATTGGTATACTCGCCATTCGAAATCTGAAGGTGGAAGATGATTGAGTACTTGAGTGCCCAGAAATTTGCACTCACACGTGCACGAAGTAATATTGTTGGTTGATTATATTTCTAAAATGGGCTTAAAGATGCCATTTGGGGAGGTGATAGAGTATCGTAGGAGATGGGCTTACAAATGCCATCCAAAGTAACTATCGATAAGAGTGTCAACATGAGTCTACGCTTGACTGTCTCTGATGAATTCTTTTCAGAAAATCTCTGAAGGAAAATGCTTTTCATAACAATGGCCCCGAAGGGGATGCTTTTCTAAATAAACGCTTTTTAGAATGAAGTGCTGAAAGGGAAATGCGTTTCAGAACTCTTCTGAAGAAAATGCTCGACAGAACTCGGTCTTTGGGGGAATGCTTTTCAGGATTCCTTCTATGAAGGGAAAATGCTTTTCAAAACGAAGCGCTGAAGGAGATGCTTTTTAGAATAAACTTATTAAGGAAATTCTTTTCATAATGAAATGATGAAGGGGAAATTAGTTTCAAAAATCCTCTTAAGGAAATGCTCGCCAGAACTTGGTCTCTAGGGGGAATGCTTTTCAGGATTCTGTCTTCGAAGGGGAAATGCTTTTCAGAACGAAGCGCTGAAGGAGATGCTTTTCAGAATAAGTTTCTGAAGGAAATGATTTTAAGAATGAAATGATGAAGGGGAAATGCGTTTCAGAACTCCTCTGAAGAAAATGCTCGCCAGAACTTGGTCTCTAGGTGTTGTACCCCAATTTTTCCACCTAAGATCCCTTCATCATACCATGTTGATTCCATCACAACAAGATCACATTAGGATTCTTGTTTCCCCTCCCTATATTTAGCTTTGCTCTTAGAGGAATCACCAAGCACCTTGACTTGTGTTATTTTGTGATCATGAATATTTTTGTCTTAATTTTTTCTTTTAATTAATAAAATGCAATGTTGGTTTGTCTTGCTTGTTATCCATGTAGGTAAAGGCAATGAGATTTAACAAGTTTCCCCATAGGTTCATGAGTTTATTTCCATGCCCTAGTCAATAAAGCTTGAGAAGTTCAAGCCTCACCATTGAAGTTGTTTTGGAGGAAATGGCATGGAAAGCTTATTTTGGTTCACCACATTTCAATATTATCAAATTTAATCCAAAAAAGTACAAGGGGTTGATTGAAAAAATACTCATGTTTGGACAAGACTTTGTTCCATTTGGTCACAAGTGCATATTTCTCTCAATTATCAAGATATGGAAGTGGTTGTGGTTTATATGAGTTCCCATTATCATTCTCAACAACTTATATTTACAAAGCATTTGTGTTGGTACAAGAAGTTTGTTCAAAATTGTCAAAGTTACTCAAGGCATGTTTCTTAATCTAGGAGCTAGGGTTTTGAAATTCAAAGGAGTATATCTTGCTCATATTTTGGTATTTTTGAGTGATTACCAAGACATCATTATCTTTAAAGGGTTATTAACAAATCACTTCAAAATTTACAAGGAGTTTTCACGTGGAAGAAACTTGATGAAGAAGAAAGATTACAAGTCCTCTAGATGAATCCCCAATTTTCCACGTGTGACTTCAAAGGATCATAAACTTGTCAATTTTTATCACCTTGAGCCCATTAATTTTCCAAATTGATCTTGAGGATGTGAACTTTATGCCTTCTTTTATATGCAAAGTGAGAAAATGGATTGAAGTTGCCTTAAGGATACAAAAGATTATATGTCACTTTATGAAATTTTGCCAACTTCAACAAGTCATAACTCTCTCAATTTTTGGATATTTTGAATGGTTCAAGTTTCAAGATGTCATTCAAGAGATCTATTTCATGCCATATTTTTTTGTCAAGAGAAAATTCCAAGTTGAAGGCTATGTTTGGATACGAGACATTATAAGTCATTTTTGAAGAAAAATTTGAAATATTTCTAATTATGGAAAGTCAACATTTTTTTCCAACTTTGACTCGTTATAACTTTCAGCTCAAGCATCCATTTGTCTCCTCATATTTCTAAATCATCAAGAATCATGCCCTAAGACCCCTTGAGTTGAGAATACCATTGGTCAGAAGTTGGCACTTTGAAACTGAATTTTTCACCAAGTCAGAAGTTTGAAATCCTTGATTTGGCTTCTAAACACTTTGTTTCTGCGTGTTTTTTCTTCTGAAAGTGTTTAGTTAACTTCCAGAAGTGATTAGCATAGCAAAACGTTAGTTTTGGATGAGTTTTAATCAAATTAGAAGTCACACTTTTCTTGTTTTCAACTTCACACGATTTCCTTCCAAACATCATCATTTTACACGCTTGGACATTCCATTTGATTCCCTATAAATAGAGGGTCATTCCCCATTCATTTCCTCAAGCTTGGATAGCCAGAGTCACCCTGCCACACTTGTTCCATAACTCAAAATTCATCAACTTCGAAATCCATATACAAGCCTTTTGCAATCCAATTTTCCATCAATTCACCTTCATTGATCTTCCCTGAAGCTAACCATATAATTACATTCAAGAATCGTGCCCTATATTGCTCCGTAGAAGTCCAGTTTCAGAGCTCTACAACTCAACTTCAATAGGTAGATTCCTTCATCAATTCGTCAAAACTTTGATATCATTGTGATGCTGTCATTGCCCTGGTTCTAGTCGCAACACTTGCTTTTTACTAAAAACAAGTTTTGACCATGAAATTTCAAATCCCTTTTCAAAACTTTCCTTCAAAATTGCTTGAGCTACAGTTTATATAAATTTCGCGCGAGGGTGTGGTTGTCTTCGTCTTGAAGAGGCGAAGCGAATGGCATATGTATGAGTTTCTGATTTTACAGTTTGAGAGGCCTGCAATTCACGTTGGCTGGAGGTTGAAGATGACCTACGTGTCATCTTCCAACCAATGATGGCGTGCCACTTGTTTTTTTTTTAAATCTGATTTTACTTTTTGATTTTATGCTTTATTCACTAATGACTATGATATGCACAATGCGCCAGATCCCTTGGATTTGATTAATAACGCGTTTTGACTCTCATCCAATGGTCCATATATTTTTTAATTTTCTTTTCTAATTTTTATATTTAATTGTTTTAAATTTCAAAAAATCACAGGAAATTCATTTTAAGTCCAAAAAATCTGAAAAAATTATGAAAAATATTTTTGATTATTCTCTTTCTGATTTTTATTTTTTAACTATTTAATTTTGTGTTTTGGGATTTTTTACAAATTTTTACTTTATTTGAATTATTTTAAATGTTTAAAAATACTTTTATGTATTTTTAAATTCTGAAAAACTTGTGGAATGATCTAATGATATTGTGACAAATATTGGTGACCTCATTTCTTTTTGAACATAGTTGATATTTTTCTCTTTTATTTCTATTTTAAAACATTTTATTTTAAACCTTTTTTATATATATTAAATGTAATATTATTTTGTCACTATTTTCTAGCTGATGTTGGGTTAAATTTTTGATAATGAACTTTATTAATATCATTGGATCCATGGTATTGAGTCTAACTCCACAAAAATGGATGAACGATTTTAATAATAGTTTGATTAAATTTAATTCAAAAGTTGTTTGTATATTCTCTCCCACCCCTCTTCATCTCATCCCTTTTCTTATTGCACTAAGTGTTATTAGAGCATGATCTCTATATCATGTCTCAAAACAAATGGTACATAGATTGCTATTGACCGACCTCAAAATAGATTGCTTAACATAGCGCTAAATTTTGTCCCGATTCGAATAAATGATCATTCGTGGACCAAACTTATGTTTGCAAGCCCAAGTATGTTAATTTGATCTCTTTGATCCAATAACCTTGAGATTCATTGTGTGGAGGCTTTGGTTCTACCAATCCTCTAATGGATCTACAACACCTTTGGTCAAGGCGGATCACTTAAACATCATTGATTATTAAATGGTACTCACGAGGATTCCAAATGGATGATATAGTTGACAAAAAGCAAATGCAACTTATTGTGTGGAGGCTTTGGTTCTACCAATCCTCTAATGAGTTCCAAACGCAAGTTTCAAGATGATCATCCAACTAACCACTAATCACTAATAATTGACTTTATCCTTTATTTTTATTATACGCACCTTTATTTTTATGTACTATTTACTTTTAGAATTTACATTTCATGCCATTTTCAATATTTTCTCATTTGAGTATTTACTTCCTTGTCATTTTTATTTTTTCTAACTTGAGCTTTACTTTTCTTTTTCAAAACACATAATAATCAACATAAACCCTAAAAATCTTTAATGATACTTGGGCTATTTTGTTACTATCCTTGGCATTATAGAGCATTGGACTTTTTGGAATTAGGATTAGAAACCTTGGTCTATGATTGGAGACCTTATGACCTCATCTGATTATTTTTTATGGAGCTCTTGAGCTTTACCTCAAGACATTGGGTTGTTTGTTTGTTTTGTGTGCAGGTTATTGTGATTACACTCTTTGTTTGTAATATGGAATTCACCCGTATACAACCGTTACTCTATCTTGGCTCATAATGTCAAGTATTGGCTTCTTGTTGGTTAGATGGTTCCTATCCCTAGCTTTTACTTTATGCTTTTGGATAGCCTCTTCTTCTCCCCCCATCTTCTTTAACTTCAAAAATCTTCTCCCTCCTTTTGAAAACTCTTCTTGTTTTCAAACTTGAACCACTTTCATAATAAACTTGGACTTAGGTCCATGCATTTTCAAAATTTTTCATAAATGAACTTCAATAAACTTAAGAATACATTGACATTTTTCCTTTTGTGAGAAGACTAAAAATCAATCAATCTCATTCAAACCATTTTTCCATCTTGGCTTTCATCTTATACTTTTCTCAAAAGATTCAACTCTTGTCAATCCTTGTAGTGATGCAAACAACTATACTTCTATGATATGTAGTGAAGTGAGATATTTTCCACTTGGGTGTTGAGTGAGGCATTGTTGATTTTAAAATCCAGCCCCTATCCTCCACTTTGAGATGATGCAAATTATCCTTTCTCATGATTGTGGGTAGTAAGTATGTTTTACACATGGACAATGACAATGATGTCTTATCTCATAAAATTAGCCAACAAACTTGTGTTTTAAATTCTTTAAAAGAGGAACTACGTGTACCTTGATCCCCTATTGCACGAAAGGTGGTACGTATGCACTAAAGGTTCGCAACCGCGGCGAGTGCAAAAATTATAAAAATATTTCTTTTCTCACCTCCACCATCTATTTTTATACAACATTTTTATAGCACAATATATAGATTTTTTTTACAAAGAGGTTCGTGCAGAGTACCGTAGATGTTTAGGGTGATAATATCTTCCCTTTGCATAACCAACCCCCTTACCTTGAATATTTCCCCCCTCTTTTGGGTTATTCTCTCTTTTCCCATTCCTTTGGAAACAATAAAGCGCGGTGGCGATTTTTATTTTGATCTGTATAAGTCTAGTCAATCCAATGGCTTAGTCTTAAACATTTCTACCGCTACACTAGGGGGACTACTTTTCAAGATTCTATCTCTGAAGGTGAAATGCTTTCCAGAATGAAGCATTGAAGGAGATGCTTTTCAGAATAAACTTGTGAAGGAAATGATTTTCAGAATGAAGTGTTGAATGGGAAATGTGTTTCACAGCTCCTCTGAAGGAAATGCTCGCCATAACTCGGTCTCTGGGGGGAATGCTTTTCAGGATTCCATCTTTGAAGGGGAAATGCTTTTCAGAAAGAAGCACTGAAGAAAATTCTTTTCAAAATAAAATTCTGAAGGAAATGCTTGTCATGTAGATAGTCTCCCCATCTTGTTTCGGGAATTAATCTACAACTTATCTCTAATTTGCTGATAATATTCGTCTGTTTGCGAGCTTAACCTGAAAAGACAAAGTCAGTTCTATTCCATGTCATGATGTATGTAATGCATTGTGTAATGATGTTCTCAAATTAAATGAGAACGATATATGTGTTTTGTATGTATAGGTCATGATATTTTTGCAAATGATGTATGGATGCAATATATTATTGGAGCATATTTGTCGCATCATATAATAGTGTATGGCTGGGAAAATAAATCCCTGACTGTTGCTGGGGATGAAGACAATGGTCTATACTAGGGATTTCCATTTTCTTCTTGAGGGCATTCCACTGAGGATCTTCAATTTCTGCTTGAGGATAGAAGCATTCAAGGAGAGTCTGTCATTCATCGTTCTTTGTAAGATTTGTATTTTGACTAGAGATGAAAGAGCTTAAATTCTCTGATGTGTTGTTTGATCGGGTTTTAGATATGAATATTAACTCTTTTGCGGAAGATAACGTTGGATGATATCTGGTCGGAGACGAGAATCTTGTTGGGAAATTTGCAATATTGGAGACATAAACTCCGTTGAGGGAAATAAACCCTATAGACTGTGGCGACTTCACTGGGGAAATAATCTTTGATTGGGATTAACTTGAGGAGAAATATATGAGGAAATTACTCTATGGGAATTTATGGTCAACTTCGAATGATATCCCAACTCCTGGAGTTTTTCATAAATGAAAATCATGTTTTTATGCATAAATTTGTAAACAGTAATCATATTCAAATGCATATGTTCATTCAATATAATCATTGGCCGTTTTTGCATGCAAAACAGAGGAAGTAAAAATAGTTTTTGAATTTGAAACTGATTGTATTAATTTGGAAAGTTTACCTATAAACAGGAAGTTTTATACAAAGAGACAAAGATCCTAGTAAGAGGAAATCATCATAAAAGGTGTACAAAGAGAAACAAAGAAAAATAACTATGTGGAAATGATCCCATCAAGTTTAAACTCGGCTATTGCCCATATGTCTTCGAGCATCACTTCCCTCGTTGTTTGAAGAAATTGATTGAATTGGTCTTTACCCTTTGAACTTGATGTCGGTAAGCATGTTGGCTGTAAGTAAATGGGTGACCCAATGGGACATAATCATTGGCCGTTTTTGCATGCAAAACAGAGGAAGTAAAAATAGTTTTTGAATTTGAAACTGATTGTATTAATTTGGAAAGTTTACCTATAAACAAGAAGTTTTATACAAAGAGACAAATATCCTAGTAAGAGGAAATCATTATAAAAGGTGTACAAAGAGAAACAAAGAAAAATAACTATGTGGAAATGATCCCATCAAGTTTAAACTCGGCTATTGCCCATATGTTTTCGAGCATCACATCCCTCGTTGTTTGAAGAAATTGATTGAATTGGTCTTTACCCTTTGAACTTGATGTCGGTAAGCATGTTGGCTGTAAGTAAATGGGTGACCCAATGGGACATAATCGTACTCTTTAATCCCTAACTTTTTCCTGGACCGCTCTTTCGGGTTTTCAATCCACCAGGATATCCTTTTTTTCCCAAGTTGCCTTTTCAAATTTTCGACTTGCTGGATGTAAATTTTATATACATATATATATATATAAATATATATATATATATATATATATATATATATATATATATATATATATATATATATATATATATATATATATATATATATATATATATATTCCTAATTTTTTTTGAACCCTTTTGGTTAGCCGGGATGCCCATTTTTTTCCTAGGCCAGTCGACCTAGTGGGTCTCTTTTATGCATAGTATTTTTTAACTATTTCGGCATTCACAGGGTGTGGAAGGTCTTCACCATCTATGGTGGTAAGTAACATAGAACCTCCAGAAAATATCTTCTTAATCACAAATGGCCCTTCGTACTTGGGAGTCCATTTGCCTGTAGGATCATCTTGTGGTAAAATGATGCACTTTATAACCAAATTACCATCCTGGTACACTTGATGTTTGACTTTCTTATTGAAGGCCTTGATCATGCGCTTCTGATACATTTTACCATGACAAATAACCGCAAGCCTCTTTATCTAAACCAACGTCTTTCATAATCCTTAGGGAAGGAACCTGGACTTCGATAGGTAAGACAACCTACATACCGTAGACAGAGAGAGAATGGGGTTTCCCCAGTTGACGTACGTACTGAAGTGTGGTAACCATGAAGAGCAAATGGTAACATCTCATATCCATCTTTATATGTCAGTGTCATCTTCTGTAAAATCTCCTTGATATTCTTGTTGGTGGCTTCCACTGCACCATTAATCTTTGGTCAGTACAAAGAAGAATTGTAATGTTTAATCTTTATGTTTAATCTCGAACTGCATGCAGAGTTCCGTGATCATGGTATTGTTAATATCGGTACCATTATCTGTGACGATCCTCTCGGGTGTGCCATACCGACATATGAGATTATGCTTAATGAATCGGGCCATAACATTCTTGGCAACGGAGGAAAATGACTCTGCTTCAACCCATTTTGTGAAGTAATCAATAGCGACTAGGATGAAACAATTCCCATTGGAAGAAGTAGGCTTAATCTCTCCAATCATATCAATGCCCCACATTGAAAATATCCAAGGGGTAGTAAAGACATTCAAAGGAACCGGAGGCACATGTAATTTGTCAGCATAAATCTAGCATTTGTGACAAGTCCTGGAGTGACGATGGCAATCAGTTTCCATAGTCAACCAATAGTAACCTGCTCTCAGAATTTTCTTAGCGATCGTATTCCCACTGGAGTGAGTACCAAAGACTTCTTCGTGCATGTCTTCCATAATCTTCTCAGTATCCTTCTTGTCTATACAAAGAAGCAGAGTCGAATCGTGATTGCGCTTGTACTAAATTCTGTTACTCAGAAATAATTAGGCAGAGAACCTCCATAGAAATTTCTTATCATTGATAGATATCCCTTCAGGATATTCTTGAGTCTCATGGTATATTTTCACTCCGTGGTACGAAGGCTTTTCCTATACTCCATCAGTATCATCTTCCTAGCAATGTGCCGGTTTGTCTAGTATCTCAATAGTAATTCGTGGAGATTCATTACTCCATCTAACTGTGAACATAGAAGACATGGTAGCTAATGCGTCTTCCAATTGATTCTCTTCTCGCGGTATATGTTCAAAAGTGATTTCTTTGAAGTATGGAATTAACGTCAACACATGATCCCGATAAGTAATGAGATTCGGGTGCTTTGAATCTCATTCTCCCTTAATCTGAATGATTTCCAGGGCTGAGTACCCATATACATTCAAGAATTTAATTCTCATATCGATGGCAGCCTTGATACCCATGATACACGCTTTGTATTCTGCCATGTTGTTGGTACAGTCAAAACATAATATGGCGGTGAAGGGCATGTGGAAACGCTTGGGAGAGACAATCACAACACCAATTCCATTACCAAGCGTATTGGAAGCCCTATCAAAAACCATAGTCCATCGGGATCCAATCTCGGGTCCTTCATACGGTCCAGGTTCTTCATAATCAGTAATCAGCATAATATTCTCATCTAGGAAGTTAAAATTCATAGTCTGATGGTTTTCTACAGCTTGATGAGCTAAATGATATGCCAATTCACTTCCTTTGATTTCCTTCTGAGTAGTGTCTTGAATGTTGTATTCTATCAAGACCATTTTCCATCTTGCTGTTTTTCTGGAGAGAGCGGTTTTTCAAATATGTATTTTATTGGATTCATCTTAGAGATCAACAAAGTGGTATGAGTCAACATATATTTTCTTAGTCGGTGAGTAGGCCATGCCAAAACGCATCAAGTTTTCTCGAGCAGTGAGTATCTTGTTTCATAGTTGGTAAAAATTTTGCTAAGGTAGTATAGTGCATGATCTTTTCCACCAGACTCATCATGTTGCCCCAATACACACCCCATTGAGTTCTCTAACACTTTTAGGTACATGATCCGAGGTCTTCCTTCAACTGGTGGAATTAGAATTGGAGGTTCCTGGAGGTACTCCTTGATTTTATTGAAGGGTATTTGACAATCGGCGTTCTGCTTCATTACTTGATCTTTCTTTAGTAACTTGAAAATCGGCTCACAAGTAGCGGTTAGATGGGAAATAAATCTGGCAATGTAGTTCAATCGTCCCAGGAAACCTTTGACCTACTCTTCAGTACGGGGAGCTTGCATTTCTTGAATAGCTTTAACCTTGGAGGTATCAACTTCAATACCTTTACCACTGACAACGAAACCTAGAAGCTTACAGGATCTGACCCCAAAGGTGCACTTGTTTGGATTCCATCTCAACTTGTACTTTTTCAATCTCTCAAACAACTTTTGTAGGTGGACAAGATGTTCTTCTTCATTTTGGGATCTATCTATCATGTCATAAACATAAACCTCTATCTCGTGATGGATCATATCATGGAGAAAACCTACCATGGCGCGCTTATACGCCGCACCTGTGTTCTTCAAACCGAAAGGCATGACTTTGTAATAGAAAGTGCCCCACTGTGTGACAAAAGTAGTCTTATCCATGTCTTTAGGTGCCATCTTGATTTGATTATAATCGGAGACACCATCGATGAAGGAAAATACTTTATGCTAAGCGGTGTTTTCAACCAGAACATCGATATGTGGAAGCGGAAAATTATCTTCCGGGCTTGCCCAAATCAGATCTCTGTAGTCTATACACATATGTACTTTACCATATTTCTTAGGTACTGGAACCACATTTGCAACCCGCTGAGGATAGGATGTAACCGTTAAGAAACCTACATTGAATTGCTTCATAACCTCAACCTTGATCCTTTTAGACATCTCAGGACACATACGATGAACTTTCTGCTTTATAGGGAGACAACCTACCTTCATTGATAGATGGTGAACCACAACATAAGTATCGAGCCCTAGAATATCTTTGCACGACCAAGAAAAGATCTCAACATAGTCGTGCAACATCTAGATTAATCTCTTCTTGACACTGTCTTCTAGGTTGACACCTATCTTGATTTCTTTCTTATCCTATTCAGTACCCAAGTTCACAACTTCAACTGGCTCTTCATGTGGTCGAAAGGCTCTTTCTTCTTGCATTAACAGCCTAGCAAGTTCTCCAGGTATTTCACAATCTTCCTCACCTTCTTCCTCGGCTTGGTAGATCAGATTTTAGAAGTCATAATTGGCAATAACAAAATTGTTATCAATGGGATCCAGGGTGGATATGGATCTGCAATTTCTTGTGTGGGTGTGTGTAGAAATACATAGCTATTTTGAAAACAATAAAGTAAAAGAAAGACAAATAGCTCAAAACTTGAATGCAAGTGTCCAATGATTTATTAAATGAAAATATACTGATGAATAATGACAACCCTAACAAATGGATAGTTGTGCCCCGGGTAAGGCACAAGGCTTAAAGTTTATTGTTTAAATTACATAACCAAAAAAACTTAAAAGTAAGAAAACAGGAAATAACATTTACTCTTGACTAAAGGAGATTGGGATAAAGTCTTCAGTCTTCCAATTATTGATCCCACTTCCAGTGGTAGGGAAGATTCAACTTCCTATGTCGCAGTCACTATCAGCATCTTCCACAACATTAATAACATTAACACCCTTGTCAAAATTGGGCATAGGCGCAGTAAGCACATTAGGAATATCAGATGGATCAAATTCAATTTCCTTGGCATTAGTTGTGTCTTGGATTTTATTCATCTGAGCTCAACAATTGCTAGTGTCATGCCTGGGACTGTCAAAGTGATACACACACTTTGCATTGGGATTGTAGTGGGGAGAGGAAGTGTTGGGATTCGGAGGAGGATCTCTCAATGTAACCATCCCTGCCTTCAACATGTGTTGTAATGCTCGCACCAACGACATATTGGTCTTTGTGAAATGCCTCCTAGGTGCTTCCTGCCTATGTTGATTATTTTGTTGTTGTTGCATTGGTGCAGGATTGGAGATCAGTATTTCCCCCATAGATTGGTTGCAGTCACTTTTATTACGAACCTTCTGGCCATACAAAGCATTGGATTCCCTTTTACCATTATAAGGCTTATTCATAACATTTGAAGATGTCGATACTTGGATTTTTCCGCTTCTGATTCCGTTTTCAACGTGTTCCCCGGTCAGTATTAGCTCAATGAAACTAGATGAAGAACTCCCTAGGAGATGATAATAGAAAGGACCTGTAGCGGTAGAAATGTTGAGACTAAGCCATCGGATTGACTTGACTCGCACATATCAAAATAAAAATCGCCACCGCGCATTATTTGTTAGAACAAAGTTTGAATCTACTACCCTATATTTAAGTTTTGATGACAACAAAGTGAAAAGATATAGTATTTATAAGTTTCATGTATGAACTATCTGCTGCCTAAAATTATTATGTTCTGACTTGCAGATACTCTGATTGATATAAGCAAGATCACATCTATTCAGCATCAGAACTTGATTTCAGACACCAGCATCAGAAGTTGCCATATCAGAATGTCAAAATCAGATGATCAACTCACGTACATGCTGAAGCCTGATGAACAAGACTGCGCTCAACACTCTGATAAAGAAACACAAACAGTTCATCAGCAGCGAAGCAGAGTCAGAATGAGCCAAGCCAGAACTTGCATTAAGTAAGCAACGGTACTGTGCATTGAAAGCAAATTAATTCCAACGGCCTCATTCCAGACAAGATCTGCTCAATAAGGAAAGTTTGTTATTAGCATTGAATCAAGAATATTGCATCCAACGTTCATCATCTCAGTGCTATATAAACAAGACTTTGAAGATTGAAATGGCTAATGCTCTCCAAATCTCTACACGCACAAAAGCTAATTATAATCTTCTTTCTCTCAGTTTTGCTAAACCACACACTCTGATATTCTATCATTGTTTAGCAAGCCAGTTTCTAAGCTTCAATTTGTGTATACATCACAGTTGTGATAAAGTTTTGTAGAAAACATTCACACACTTAGTTTTATCTCTTTGTAAGAAAGTGTTACCTTGACAAACCGGGTTGTGGTTTGGATCAAGAAGGCTTTAGCAGTTGTTAAAGCAGTCTGTAATATTCAGTTGTATATAGTGGATTAAGACCTCGTTGGAGAGAGGCGAAATCACCTTGACGGGTGGACTGGAGTAGTTTGAGATCAAACGAACCAGGATAAAAATATCTTGTTCATTGCATTAGATTTCAGTTTTACAATTCAACCCCCCCTTCTTGTGTTTTTCACCACTTCAATTGGCATCAGAGCGCCTGGTTCTGAGCTAAAATATTTAACCGTGTCAGTACAAGATCCAGCGTCAGAAAAACACAATGGCAGGAAACAATTCTCACATCAGCAATGACAACAATGAGGACAGAGACAGATTCAGTGGCAAACCTCCAGTATTTGATGGAGAAAACTTTGATTACTGGAAAGACAGAATTGAAAGCTTCTTTCTGGCACATGATGCTGATCTGTGGGATATGGTGACAGATGGATACATGCACCCTGTGAATGCAAGTGGTCAGAAGATTGATAGAAAAACAATGTCTGATCAACAAAAGCGTGACTTCAAGAATCACCACAAGGCCAGAACCATCCTCCTCAGCGCCATCTCCTATACTGAGTATGAAAAGATCTCCAACAGAGACACAGCAAAGAATATTTTTGACTCACTCAGAATGACGCATGAGGGCAACGTTCAGGTCAAAGAAACAAAAGCTCTGGCGCTCATTCAGAAGTATGAGGCGTTCAAAATGGAAGAATCTGAATCCATTGAAACAATGTTCTCTAGATTCCAGATTCTGGTAGCTTGTCTCAAAGTTCTGGACAAAGGATACTCTACTGCTGACCATGTCAAGAAAATCATCAGAAGTTTACCCAAGCAGTGGAGACCTATGGTTACAGCTCTGAAGCTAGCTAAAGATCTCAACAAAATCACTCTAGAGGAACTTATCAGCTCCCTCAGAAGTCATGAGATAGAGCTAGAAGCTGATGAGCCTCAGAAGCAAGGTAAGCCTTTAGCATTAAAATCTAACAGAAAATTTGAGTCTAAAGTTTTGCAGGCAGTTGAAGAAACATCTGATGGATCCTCATCAGAAGAAGACGAACTCTCCCTTCTCTCCAGAAGAGTAAATCAACTGTGGAAGCAAAGACAAAGGAAGTTCAGGAATCCCAGAAGATCTGATCAGAACGAGTCTTCTTCCAGATACAGAAGGACAGATTCTTCCTCTGGATACAGAAGATCTGAAGGCTCCTCCAGTAGCAAAAAGACAAACACCAAAGACATCATCTGCTATGAGTGCAATGAGCAAGGACACTATAAGAGTGACTGCCCAAAGCTTCAGAGGGAAAAGCCCAAAAAGAAGTTTGGAAGAGAGAAGAAGAAAAGTCTCATGGCTACATGGGATGACTCTGACTCGTCTGAAGCTGACTCAGAATCAGATGATGAAAGGGCAAACATAGCTCTCATGGCTAACATTTCAGAAGATAGTGAAGCTTCTGAATCAGACTCAGAATCAGACACTGAAGATGTATTTCCTAACTTTGCTGTTAACTTTACAAAGGCTGAATTTGCTGAAAGCCTTAATGAGATTCTGGAACGTTATTAGCAAATTAGAGCTAAATTCAGAGACCTAAAAAGGAATCTTGAATCTGACTCTAATAAGACTGAGAGTCTCAAATTGGAAAATTCTGAGCTGAGAAATAAGATTTCAAAATTAGAAAACACTTTACAAAACTCTCAGAAGGAACCAATTTCTGAAACTCCTAGCAACGCTGATGAGATCATCAAGGAGTATGATCACAGTTTCCAGAAGTTCCTAGCTAAAAGCATAGATAGAAGCAGAATGGCTTCAATGATCTATGGAGTTAGCAGAAACGGCAGGAAAGGAATAGGATACCAAGGTAAGGTTCCTACACCAAAGAATGTCATGGACTTAACCATTAAACACACTCCTCTGAATTCACATTTTGTATATGGTCACACATATGATATCAAATACACTAGGAGTAAGCACTCTGTGAAACCAAAATTCAACCAGAGTTTTGGTAAAACTAACAAATCAGGACCCAAGAAAATCTGGGTACCTAAGGATAAAATAATACATGTTGCAGATATCTTTAGCAACAAGTCAGAAACACCAGTCATGGTACCTGGACTCTGGCTACTCACGACACATGACGGGAAGAAGGCATATGTTCCAAAGCCTGGAACTTAAGCCTGGAGGCCACGTTGGCTTTGGAGGCAATCAGAGGGGAAAGATAATTGGCTCTGGAACTGTAGGTAATGGAAATCTTCCCTCTATTAATAATGTTCTTCTAGTAGATGGATTGATGCATAATCTGTTATCCATAAGTCAATTAAGTGATAACGGTTATGATATAATCTATAATCAAAAATCATGTAAAGCTGTTAGTCAGAAAGATGGGACTATCCTGTTTAATGGTAAGAGGAAAAACAACATTTACAAAATCAAACTTTCTGAACTAAAGAGTCAGAATGTAAAATGTCTTCTGTCTGTTAACAACGAGCAGTGGATCTGGCACAGAAGATTGGGACATGTTAGTATGAGAAGAATATCTCAGATTAACAAACTCAATCTGGTCAGAGGACTTCCTAATTTGAAGTTCAATTCAGATGCTCTGTGTGAAGCATGTCAGAAAGGAAAATTTGCAAAACCTTCTTTTAAATCCAAAAATGTTGTTTCTACCTCTAAGCCACTAGAACTTCTGCACATTGACTTATTTGGACCAGTTAAAACTGCTTCAGTCAGTGGTAAGAAGTATGGGTTAGTAATCGTAGATGACTATAGCAGATGGACATGGGTAAAGTTCTTAAGACACAAGGACGAGTCACACTCTGTGTTTGTTACCTTCTGTAACCAAGTTCAGAATGAAAAGGATCTTAGAATCGTTAAAGTCAGAAGTGATCATGGTGGAGAATTTGAAAACAAAGATTTTGAGTCATTCTTTAATGACAGAGGCATTCTGCATGATTTCTCTTGTCCTAGAACTCCCCAACAAAATGGAGTTGTAGAACGAAAGAACAGAACATTGCAAGAAATGGCCAGAACCATGATCAATGAGACAAACGTTGCTAAGACCTTCTGGGCAGAGGCAATAAACACAGCGTGCTACATTCAGAATAGAATCTCAATAAGACCTATTCTGGAAAAGACTCCATATGAATTGTGGAAGAACAGAAAGCCCAACATTTCATATTTTCATCCATTTGGATGTACTTGCTTTATATTAAATACAAAGAATTATTTGAACAAGTTTGACTCTAAAGCACAGAAGTGTATTATGTTAGGATACTCTGAACACTCAAGAGGGTACAGAGTATACAATACAGAAACACAGATTGTGGAAGAATCAATCAGTGTTCGTTTATATGATAAGCTTGACTCTGAAAAGTCAAAGCAGAATGAAGTTTTTGCAGGTATAGAAATTGAATTTGCAGGTTCTGAAGACAAGTCATCAGAAGCTCTCAACACAGACATTCCTTCAACGTCTGAAAGGAGCACTGCTAGCAATCCTACAACAGCTGCTGATCAACCTCAGAAGAGATTACCCAGAAGCAGCTTGGATCACCCAGAAGAGACTATCCTAGGAAGAAAGGAAGATCCAATCAGAACAAGAGCAAGCTTCATAAACTCTGAAGAAACACTTATGGGACTTGTGTCTCTGATTGAACCTTCTTCTATTGATGAAGCACTTCTGGATAATGACTGGATTCTGGCAATGCAAGAAGAGCTGAATCAATTCACCAGAAACGACGTATGGGATCTCGTTCCCAGACCAAAAGGATATAACGTCATTGGAACAAGATGGGTGTTCAGAAACAAGCTAAATGAACAAGGTGAAGTCATCAGAAACAAGGCACGACTGGTTGCACAAGGTTATAGTCAGCAAGAGGGGATAGACTATACAGAAACCTTTTCCCCAGTCGCCAGGTTAGAATCTATCAGACTTTTAATTTCATTTGCTGTTAATAGAGGCATCACTCTGTATCAGATGGATGTCAAAAGTGCATTCTTAAATGGTTATATAGAAGAAGAAGTGTATGTACACCAACCCCCAGGTTTTGAAAATACAAAACATCCAGAACATGTTTTCAAACTAAAGAAGTCACTGTATGGTCTGAAACAAGCTCCCAGAGCTTGGTATGAAAGGCTAAGTAACTTTCTGCTGGAAAATGAATTCACCAGAGGGAAGGTGGACACTACTCTATTCTGTAAATCAGTTAAGAGTGACATCTTAGTCTGTCAAATTTATGTTGATGATATTATTTTTGGTTCTACTAATCCTTCTCTTGGAAGAAAATTTGCTAAGTGTATGCAGGCAGAATTTGAGATGAGCCTCATGGGGGAACTGAAATTCTTTCTAGGAATTCAGATCAATCAAACTCCAGAAGGAACTTACATTCATCAGAGCAAATACATCAGAGATCTTCTGAAGAAATTTGATCTCTCAGAATGTAAGCCATCAAAGATTCCAATGCATCCCACGTGCATTCTGGAAAGAGAAGAGGTGAGCAAAAATGTAGAACAGAAAGTCTACAGAGGTATGATTGGTTCTCTCCTCTATCTGGCTGCTTCAAGACCTGACATATTATTCAGTGTTTGTATATGTGCTAGATTCCAATCAGATCCTAGAGAATCTCACTTAACAGCTGTTAAGCGAATTTTCAAATATCTGAAAGGTACTACTAATCTGGGTTTGTTTTATAGAAAATCTAGTGATTACAGCTTAGTAGGCTACTGTGATGCTGATTTTGCTGGAGACAGAGTGGAACGTAAAAGTACTTCTGGAAGCTGCCAGTTTCTGGGAGAAAATATGATCTCTTGGTCCAGCAAAAGGCAATCAACAATTGCTCTGTCAACAGCAGAAGCTGAGTACATAGCAGCAGCAGGATGTAACACACAAATGCTCTGGATGAAAAGTCAGCTTGAAGACTTCCAGATTTTTGAGAGTAACATTCCTATACTTTGTGATAATACTTCTGCTATTTGCTTAAGTAAGAATCCCATTTTACATTCTAGAGCTAAGCATATAGAAATAAAACATCACTTCATTAGGGACTATATTCAGAAAAGTATTTTGAACTTAAAATTTATAGATACAGACCATCAATGGGCTGATATCTTTACTAAACCCCTTTCAGAAGATAGGTTTAATTTCATTCTGAAACATCTCAGCATGAAAGTGTGTCCAGAGTGAAAATGTTTTAATTCCATATATTTACTTTCAGAATGTAATTGTTTTAATGTGAACTTCTGATCAATCTCCTTTCAGAAAGATAGAACATGCAGATTGTATCAGATGCAAGTCTAAAGATCTGAGAGTCTAAGCTCAAAGACAGACGAGCTGATCACTACATCAAACAAGTGTCATCCAATCATCATCATATCTCTGAAGCAGAACGCGTGCACGCTTCTGAGAAGGCAAAGCGCTGATTGGGTGCATTGAGACACATGTCTGGTAACCGTTTTTAAGTATCTTTCTCAAATCCCCCAAAATCAGCAAGCATTTAATGAAAAGTAATCATGCTTTAAAATGCAATCATGATTTTTCTCTCTCTTAAAAAAAGTTTATCTTTTCAAAACAGTTTTGAAAACTCTATTTAAGCACATTAATCTCTCATTCTCATTCTTTACGTTTTCTCACTAATACTCAAGCATTTTCTGCATATTTCTGTGTTCATCTCTTGCAACCTATTTTCCTCAGTTTATTCTCAAAACCCTTTTAGTGTGAACATGGCAACCTCCAGCAGCGCTTCTGCAGGTCCTCAGAAGAAAGCATCATCTGAAAACTCTTTTTTCACTCATGTTCTTTTTCATGTTTTCCTTGATTTTCTGATGTACCGTTTGAATATGTTTTGTACTATTTTCTTGTTTTGATTCTGAACTCTCTCAATATGATTAGTTTTTTTTCTGATCTTAATTGTTTTAGCACATCACCTACACTTTTTGATTGCTGACAAAAAGGGGGAGAACAAGAATGATATTTTAATCAATAACGGCTAACTAGACAGAAATTCTCAAACATTATAACTCTATTACTTGAAAATGTTTTTCTGTTTTGCTTAAAGTCTACAGGTACAAGGAAGCTCCTGGACACTCTGAAGCTCTGAAGCTCTGATCACTATGAAGTTCTGATCCGCTCTGATATTCTGATCCAAAGCAAAGCTCTGACAAGAAAAACTCTGAAGCTCTGCCCTGACATAAAGCTTCTGATAAGTCAAAGACTTTGATACTCTGATGTTCAAAGAAAGGCAAAAAGATCTGATCCTGAAGAACACGTGTAATCAAAGGGAAGTAATAAACTCAGGGGGAGTATCTCTCAACTCTGATATCTCTTTACTCCTTATCCTTTTACTTCTTATTCTGATACATATTCCAGATACCTTTTCACGTTATTTTCATTTAAAATATCTAGTTTTTGTCATCATCAAAAAGGGGGAGATTGTTAGAACAAAGTTTGAATCTACTACCCTATATTTAAGTTTTGATGATAACAAAGTGAAAAGATATAGTATTTATAAGTTTCATGTATGAACTATCTGCTGCCTAAAATTATTATGTTCTGACTTGCAGATACTCTGATTGATATAAGCAAGATCACATCTATTCAGCATCAGAACTTGATTTCAGACACCAGCATCAGAAGTTGCCATATCAGAATGTCAAAATCAGATGATCAACTCACGTACATGCTGAAGCCTGATGAACAAGACTGCGCTCAACACTCTGATAAAGAAACACAAACAGTTCATCAGCAGCGAAGCAGAGTCAGAATGAGCCAAGCCAGAACTTGCATTAAGTAAGCAACGGTACTGTGCATTGAAAGCAAATTAATTCCAACGGCCTCATTCCAGACAAGATCTGCTCAATAAGGAAAGTTTGTTATTAGCATTGAATCAAGAATATTGCATCCAACGTTCATCATCTCAGTGCTATATAAACAAGACTTTGAAGATTGAAATGGCTAATGCTCTCCAAATCTCTACACGCACAAAAGCTAATTATAATCTTCTTTCTCTCAGTTTTGCTAAACCACACACTCTGATATTCTATCATTGTTTAGCAATCTAGTTTCTAAGCTTCAATTTGTGTATACATCACAGTTGTGATAAAGTTTTGTAGAAAACATTCACACACTTAGTTTTATCTCTTTGTAAGAAAGTGTTACCTTGACAAACCGGGTTGTGGTTTGGATCAAGAAGGCTTTAGCAGTTGTTAAAGCAGTCTGTAATATTCAGTTGAATATAGTGGATTAAGACCTCGTTGGAGAGAGGCGAAATCACCTTGACGGGTGGACTGGAGTAGTTTGAGATCAAATGAAACAGGATAAAAATATCTTGTTCATTGCATTAGATTTCAGTTTTACAATTCAACCCCCCCTTCTTGTGTTTTTCACCACTTCATTATTGTTTCCAAAGGAATGGGAAAAGAGCGAGTAACCCAAAAGAGGGGGAAAGATTCTAGGTAAGGGGTTAGGTTATGCAAAGGGAAGGTATTAGCACCCTAAACATCTATGATACTCCGCAGGAACCTCTTTGTAAAATCTGTATATTTTGGCTATAAAATGTTGTATGAAAATAGATTGTGGTGGTGAGAAAGAAATGAATTTTTTTTATGATTTTTGCACCCGTCGCGGTTGTAAACCCCTTTAGTGCCTACGTACCACCTTCCGTGCAATAGGGGATCAGGGTACACGTAGTTCCTCTTAAAAAAAAATTTAAAACACAAGTGTGGTTGTTAATTTTAGGAGACAATACGTCATTGTCATTGTCCGTGTGAAAGACATACTTACTACCCCCGATTATCAGAAAGGATAATTTGCATCATCTCAAAGTGGAGGATATGGCTTGGATTCTAAAATCAACAATGCCTCACTCAACACCCAAGTGGAAAATATCTCACTTCACTACATATTGTAGAAGTATAGTTGTTTGCATCACTACAAGGATTGACAAGAGTCGAATATTTTTTTAGAAAAGTTTTTAAAGATAAAAGACAAAATGGAAAAATAGTTTGAATGAGATTCATTGACTTTTAGTCTTCTCACAAAAAAAATGTCAAGGTATTGTTAAGTTGATTGAAATTTGATTAAGAAATAATTTTTGAAAATACATGGACATAAGTCCAAGTTTATTATGAAAGTGTTCAAGTTTTAAAAACAAGAAGATTTTTCAAAAGGAGGGAGAATATTTTTGAAATTAAAGAAGATGGGAGGAGATGAATAGACTATCCTAAAGCATAAGGTAAAATCTAAGGAGAAAGACAATCTAACCAAACAAGAAGCCAACACTTGACATAATGAGTCAATGTAGAATTCCATCATTTTTATTTCAAACCAAGCAAACAATTAGTAAATCCCTTAGGAATACCAAACTTCAATTGTATTAAGTCTTCACAAAAATTGGGCAGATTAACGGTTGTATACAGATGAGATCCAGAACACAGACAAACCATGTAATCATAATAAGTTGCACACAAAACAAACAAGAAACCCAATGTCTTAGGGTAAACCCCAAGAACTCCAGACAGAATGATAATTAATGTCTCAAGGTAGGCCAAGGTCTCTAATCTTAAGTCCAAGAAGTCCATCACTCCATTATGCCAAGGGTAGTATCCAAATAGTCCAAGTAACATTAAAGTTTTTTTGGGTTTAAGTTGATTATTAGGTATCTTCAAAAGGAAATGAGAAGCTCAAGTGAGCAACATAAGAATGATATAAAAGTAAATGGTCAAGTGAGCAAAGATAAAAATAACATGAAATGTAAATGCTAAATTAAATGGTACATAAAGTGAAAACATAAAATAAAAGCATAAAAATAAAGTCAATTGTAAGGAATTAGTGATTAGTTGGATGATCATCTTGAAACTTGTATTTGGAACTCATTAGAGGATTGGTAGAACCAAAACCTCTCAACAACAAGTTATATTTGCTTTTTGTCAAGTATATCATCCATTTAATAATTCTCAATATAAAACTTAATGATCAATGATGTTTAAGTGACCCACTTTGACCAAAATTGATGAAGTTCCATTAGAGGATTGGTAGAGCCAAAGCCTCCTAACAATGGATCTCAAGGTTATTGGATCAAAGGGTTGAAATTAACATACTTGGGCTTGCAAACATAGGTTTGGTTCATGAATGATCATTTTCTCAAATCGGCACAAAATATAGCGCTATGTTAAGCAATCGTAAGTGGACTTATATAGAAGTGATGTTATTTTAGGGCTGGTCAATAACAATATTAGAACCAAAAAATGGGATAAGATGAAGAGGGAAGGGGAAATGAATAAACCATATTTGAAACAAAAATTTAATCAAACTATTATTAAAATAATTCATCCATTTGTATAGAGTTAGACATAACACCATGGATCCAATGATGTTAATAAAGTTCATGATCAAAATTTTAATCCAAGATCAGCCATAATATATACAAAATAAAACTAAAAATAAAAGAAAATAAGGTTTTTTTATATGATTATAAAATTGAAATAAGAGAGGAAAATAGTAACTATATTCAAATTAATCAAGAAAAAATAAGTAAGACCATAGAAAAATGAGAAATGAACTCAAATATTTTTATAAAATTTTTGTTAATTTTTTAAAATCAGAAACTATTTTTTAAATTAAAAGAAATAGACAAAATAAACCAAAAATGAAGAAACATAGTAAAGTCAGAAAAAAATAAATAAATGAGGTCACCAATATTTGTCAAGAAAAATATTTTTTTAACAATTAAAACAATTTAAATAAAGTGAAAAATTATAAAAAATACTAAAGCACAAAATAAAATTATGAAAAAGTAAAAATCAGAAAGAGAAAAATCAAAAGTATTTTTCATAATATTTTAAGATGTTTTGAAGTTGAAATGGATTTTTTATGATTTTTTGAAGTTTAAATCAATTTAAATATAAAAATGAAAAAATAAAATAAAATAAAAAACATGTGGACCAATGTATAAGAGTCAAAATGAATTAGTAATCAAATCCAAGGGATGTGGCGCGATGTGCATGTCATGGTCATTACTGAATAAAGCACTGAATCAATTATAAAATTAGAAATTTAATTATAAAATCTGGCGCGCTGTGCATATCATTGGTTGAAGGATGACACGTTGGTCATCTTCAACCTCCAGCCAGTCTCGAAACCAGGTCGCTCAAACTGTAAAATTAAAGCCCGAGACAGGTACCATTCGCTTCATTTTATCACGTCGAAGAGAACTACAGCTTCACAAAAAATTTATCTAAGTTGTAGCTCAAACAATTTAGAAGAGATGTTTTGAAAAGGGATTTGAAATTTCGTGATCAAAATGTGCTTCCATTTAAAAACAAGTGTTGCGGCTAGAACCAGGATGATGAGAGCTTTACAATAGTATCAAGGTTTGAGAGAATTGGTGAAGGAATCTACCTATTGAAGTTAAGTTGCAGAGCTCTGAAATTGGACTTGGCTAGCAATATTCAGGGAGTTTTACAGCATAATTCCTCTTCTATTAGCTTCAGTGAGGATCAAGGAAGGTGATTTGACAAAGAAAAATGATTGAGAAAGGTTGTAAGAACGAATTCGAAGTGGCATAAAAATGAGTTCAAGATGAAGTTTGGCAGGGTGATTCTGGCTCTCTAATTTGACCCTTTATTTATAGGGAATCAAATGGAATTCTCAAGCGTGTAAAATGATGAAGTTTAGAGGGAAATCGTGTGAAGTTGCAAACAAGAAAAGTGTGACTTCTATTTTGATCAAAAATCATCCAAACTTTGCGTTTTAATGTGCTAATCATTTCTAGAAGTTCACTAAACATGTTTAGAAGCAAAAACGCGCAACAGTTTTGTGATTAAAGGCCAAAACAAAGATTTCAAATTCCTCACTTGGTGAAAAATTCAATTTCAAATTGCCAAATTCAAACCAATGGCATTCTAAAGTCAAGGGGTCTTAGGAGATGATTCTTGAAGATTTAGAAAGATGAGGTTACAAGCTTTGCAATGTGCAAATAATGGGAACAAATGGTTGCTTGAGTTGAAAGTTGCAATGAGCCAATTTCTTCAAAAATGACTTGTAATGTCCTGCATCCAAACATGACCTTCCAATTGAAATTTGCTATTGACCAAAAAAGATGGCATGAAGTAGACCTCTTGAATGTAATTTTGAAACTTGAACCATTGAAAATCTCCAAAAATGGAGAGAGTTTATGACTTGTTGAAATTGGCAAAAATTCAAGAAATGACATATAATCTTTTGCATCCTTAGAGCACCTTCCATCCATTTTCAAGCTTTGAACATAAAATAAAGGTTGAAGTTCACATCTTCAAGATCATTATGGAAAAATAGTTGTTTCAAGGTGATAAACATTGATCAAGTTATGGTCATTTGAAGTCACATAAAGGAATTTGAGGGTTCATCTGGAGGACTTGTAATCTTTCTTCATCATCAAGTTTCTTCCACACAAAATTTCCTTTAAACTTTTGAAGTGATTTGCTAAAAACCCTTTGAAGAGAAGGATGGCTTTGGAATCATTCAAAAATACCAAAATATGAGCAAGATATACCCCTTTGAAGTTCAAAACCCTAACTCCTAAAATAAGAAAATTCCTTTGGAAACCTTTGCAATTTTGACCAACCTTCTTGCACAAACATGTTTGTCGGGTAAACAAACAATATGCCAGTACTGCCGAAAGGAGATGCTTTGCATATGAGTCCAACTCACCATGCACGGGGAGAAAAGACTTTTATATATGAGTGAAGCCTTCACTGGAGAATTTTGGACAGAGCTATCATGCAAACCTATGAGTTTATCCGTCCTTGAAGTCACTAATTTGTTCCCCTTGTATAAAAAAATCTAGAGTAATAGGTAATTTGTAAATTCTTTAAAAAAATATTTTTTGTTATTTAATCTGTTTTCTTTGACCATTACTATAAATTATAAATGAAATCTTTATAAGCTGAATAAAATAAGAATTCCAAAGAATTGGACAAAAGGCTCAAACTTTATTAATAGAATGGTAGTCTGCGAATGACAAGACTCCATAGATAATTACAAAGCTTGGAACATGATAATATATATTAGAAAAGATACATTGAAATACAATAACCATTATCCTCTCTAACAACTTTAAATTCCTGAGCCGAAACTTTGGTCGAAGAGTAGTAAGATCTAAGAAGATTGTTGCTCCATTGACCAAGTTTTGTCTGATGCAATTACTTGCCAGAAAAATCCATAACTTTTTCCTAGGTTTCCCGTGCGGGTTTTTAACCTACCAGGAAAATTTATTCTGTTTATGTCTCTAATTTTTTCCTAGACCTTCCTTTCGGGTTTTCAGCCTACTGAGACGCTCCTTTTTTCCTAAGTCTCCCTTTCGGTATTTCGTCTTGGCGAGCACTTCATTTATTTTTCTAGGCGAAGTATTTCTTGACTGCATCAACATTTACAGGACGTGAGAACTCCTCGCAATCCATTGTTTCTTGAATCAATGCACCGTTAGAGAAGGATTTCTTGACAACATATGGGCCTTCAAAATTGGAAGTCCACTTACCCCTAGAATCATCATTAAAAAACATGATCTTCTTGAGTACGGGGTCGCCTTCTCTAAATTCACGAGGTTTGACCTTCTTATCAAAAGATTTCTTCATTCTCTTTTGGTATAATTGTCCATGACACAAGGCCTTCATTCTCTTCTCTTCTATTAAGTTCAACTGGTCAAACCTGTTCTTGACCCATTCAACCTCTGACAACTTGGCTTCCATTATTACACGCAAAGAGGGAATTTTAACTTCAATGGTGAGCACTACTTCCATGCCATATACAAGAGAGAACGAGGTTGCTCCTGTTGACGTGCGTACAAATGTTCGATATCCATGTAGAGAAAAAGGGAGCATTTCATGCCAATCTTTATAAGTAACCACCATTTTCAAGATTATCTTCTTGGTGTTATTATCGCCCGCTTCAACAGGTCCATTTATCTTTGGCTTGTAGGGAGATGAATTATGGTTGTGATACGGTGGTAGAACTGACTGTTTAATACTGGTTTGCGTTTTGTATTCGCAAATGTGCGGTAAGCAAGAGACGCCGCCGTCTTTTCTTTTATCCAACAAAGGAAAGGATGAAAAGAATGGAAAAATACCTTTTCAAGATGTTTTCTGAGTAAGGGGGGTAGATTATCGAAAAGGAAGGTGTTAGAACCCTTTCCATCTGTGGTTTTCCATGGGCTCTTAGAGGTTTACTCATTTTTAAAATACCTTTGTGCTTTGTGTTTGAAAATGTTTTGAAAACGCCTTAGTACGACGAACTTTGTAATGTTTCTCGGGATAGTGCAGAAATTATACAAAGTGTTTTGAAATCGTTTTTGAAAAGAAGTTTTTTGTGTAAGTGCAAAATGTTTGAGCAAACTTCTAACAACTATCTACTTTATTACTTGAAAAGGGTCGTTCTTTTCCTCTTTTCCTTTAGACAATGATATCTTACTATTACTGAGTAGGTATCCTTATCGTTGGATGTTAAGGGACATTCGAAGGGACGTTTTACAGTAAAAAAAGCCAACATATGGAGACACTTTAGCAATTTTTATTTAAGGGACGAGATCATTTACCGAAAGGAAACACTATAGGGTCATCGAGGGACTATGATCTTTTGATTTTATGAGTCTTTGCTAAAGTGTCCCCATTCTTGAGGGACATGTCTGCTTTATTTTACGGAAGGAAACCTAAGAGGGGATACCCTAGAGGTGCATATGTGCATATGTGTTGAGATTCAGTTATTTTTGTCTTTTTGTTAGGTGAGCGAATGCTTTAATTTATAGTCTTTCCATACACGCCTATTTACTAACAGTAATATATCAAAATAATAAAGCAGTAAATGTGCGGAAAATAAAATGCAGAAAAATAAATCCTAAAGTATTACACGGCTTTGGGAGAGTTACATAAAAAAGAGTGCATGAAATAAAGTGCTGAATTTTAAATCTAAAACTATTACATCCATAAGCAGTTATAATATCTATATAAAATGCGAGAATAAAAATCAACACGCGCGAAATAAGTATTACGTCTAAACAAACCTAAAAAAAAGTTCTAAGTAAACAAAAAAAAAATATTTTTTGGTTTTGTTAAGAAAACAATTAACTCTAAATTTAATTGAGAAAAATAAAAATTAAATGGATATTAACCTAGTTCTAACGTTTTTTGCATTTTTATTTAAGAAACTATTTAGATGAAGATAACCTAAGTCTAATTGATTTTAAAATTAATAAAGTAAAGTTGAAATAATTAATCTAATTAAATTACAAAATTATAAATGATTTAAGAAATAAAACTAAGTCTATTACATTTTTGGTTTTTTTATTTATTAAGTAAAATATTTGAACTAAAATGACCTATATCTAGTTGATTTTAAATTGATAAAAATAAATCCAGATAATTAAATTAATTAATAAAAAAAATCCTAATTCTAGTTATTATTATTATTATTTAAAAGAAATAAAAAAACAAATAAACAAACCAAAGGAGAAAAGTTGGGCCAGATGTCTGAAGTAAACAAGGGGGTGCTATTTAAAAAATGTTAGGCCCAATAGATAGCCCAGGTATCCTGAGATCCTGTGGAGGCAGCTTCTGAATGTCCATGGTGGTTCACGCATTTGGGATGTCTTAGACTTGGCCTCACCATCATCCATTGGCTGGAGCTGGAAACACTGGATCTACCATCAACAAACATTAAATAAAAAAAATGTTGGACCTGGGATTCGAACCCAGCTCCCTTCCCTCATAAGAGCGCTTCTTACCAAATGAGCTAGATGTTCAAGCTATTATACCAAACAAAAGAATATAATGCGAAGAAAACAATGATTATAAAAATAGAAAAAAACGTACGCGCGGATTTGAATTTCCCAGTGAGGGGCTGCCACACACTCATCTTCTACCTTCATCCGTCATTTTAGAGTTGAACCTATAGTGACAGTTTTTGTCTGTCACTATAGCACTTGTAACCCAAAAAAAAATACGCATGATAAATTCATGGTGAGGCCATGGATGAATTGGCCTCAACCTCCTGAGCATAAAGAGACCCTTGGTTAGGCCTAATTTTTGCTATTTCCAGAAACCCCAATTCTAAGCTTGGAACCCTAAATATGGTGGTACTCGATCCCTGCATCAAAACCCAAATCCAACCATACAGATAGCTTGCAAACACAAGATTAGTCAGTAATGAATGATCAAAATATGCTTATATTACATAAGTAAAACAAATTAAGATTGAAAAAAGGGCACAAACTGTGAGGTGTTGGTGATGTGCTTTAGGATGTTTTAGGACTTGGTGACGGTTGGAAACGTTCTAGGGGACTTCCAGGAACGTGTTTGAGCCATTGTTTGGGAATAAAACAAGCTGGAACTTGAAATTTGAGTTTGACAATTTTTGAGTATTTTGTGTAAAATATGCAGTAATTCTCCAAGCTCTGTTTTCCTGAATTTGGCTTGCTAGAATGCTGTACTTATAATGTATGTGGAGGAGACACAATTGAATGGAAAAGATCAGCCCACAATGCCATGGTTTAAAGCTATAATCACAAATTTGAAAAGTTACCAAAATGAAGCTTTCATGCCATTTTTTGATGTTCAATGAATCTGGTCACTTGTGCACAGATCCTTAGGCCTCTAAGCAAGCCAAAGCATCAACCCAAATGCCTAAGCCCATTTCCAATTATTTTGTACCATTTATTTTATATTTATTTGAAATAAATTAAAATAAATATGTAAAAAATAGGTAGAAAATGCAAGGCCATGCAAAATTAATATTAGAGGTCCTCTATAAACTTAGGAAGAAATTTTAACCTTAAAAAGTTAGTCCATTGACTCAAAAATTCAAATTTGCTCAATGCACCATTCTTGAAATTTCCAAAATATTCCCAAATTGGGCAAGCCATAACTTGCTCAATATTTATCTCATGATGATGATCTTGGACTTTTTGGAAATCCTAATATGTTTACTTCAATGCCTCTATTGATCAATTTTGCATTTGAAGACATTATCTTGATGTAAAATGTCTTGTAAAAAAGTGGCTTTTGTTGACTTTTTGAAAATGACCTGTAATGTCTGAGCTTATATCATTCAAATGGTAAATCTCTTGAACGGTAGGGATGAAGAGAAGTTGTAGGGAATTGGATCCTCTTCAAAATGATATTTGGTGTAGAAGTTTCTGATAAAGTATGAGAAAGTTATGCTTGGTCAAAATTTGGTTGATTTTTCCTATAGAAACCCTAATTTAGCAATTCTTGACTTTTGATGAATTCGGAGAATTTCTGGAGGAATCATGATCAACCCTTGATCAAATGATGGGTGTCACTTCAAAATGTTGATGTTGACCAAAAATTTTGAAGTTTGACTGTACATGGGCCACAATTGACTTTTGACCTAGCATAGTTGATTTTCAAGCATTTGAGCAATTGACTGAGCAAACTTGTTGTGCAAGGCATGAAATTTGGCATGTATAATCTTGAAGGCTTATTAGGACCATGGAAAGCATTTGAGACCTTTAGAGCTCAACCATCTTGGTGAAAATTGAAACCTTAGTTGGGGGTTCATTGCCTCAGGAGGAGAATTTTTCTGGTCAATTCTTTGTCATCCTTGGGCTAGTTGGGTACCTTAATGGGCACGTGTTCAGTAAAAAGGGAGGGAAAATTTTTAGGTACAACAACTTCCCCTGTTCAATCTTCTTGGACCTGAGGATGTAGATTGGCTTTTCTTCCTTTCGTGATCTGAAGGTTGAAGATGATTGAACACTAGAGTGCCCAGAAATTTGCACTTGTATGAAATGATATTGTTGGTGAATAATATCGGATATGGGCTTAAAGATGCCATCCACAGAACATGACGGAGAGTCGTCGGAGATGGGCTTAGAGATGCCATCCAAAGAACATGACAAAGAGTCGTCAGAGATAGGCTTAGAGATGCCATCCAAAGTAGATGCTGACTTCATAAGAAGTATCTTTGTGGGGATTCCTGTTCCTACTGTCTGAGGAGGAGCCCGTTGGGGAATGTTTTAGGGGAATAGAGCGTAGGAGGTTCAATTGTCCATTACTTTTTTGGGGAGTTATCTCTTGAAAGCGAGCTGCTATCTGGTCGGGATCCTGGCTTCACGTAGACTTGTTGAGGACAATAAGACTGACTGGTATCTGGTCATATTTCAGGATTCATAGCGACCTATTGGGGAATATGAAATTAACTACTATCTGGTCGGTTCCAGGCTTCGCAGTAATTGTAGACATTAAAATGTTAACTGGTCGTATCCAGGCTCCAGCAGTTTGAAAAAATTAAGCTGTTATATGGTCTGGTCCAGGCTTCAACTTAAATCTGAGGTATATCATTATTTGGTCCAGTCCAGGTTTAGGTGTCATAGGTTCTACAATCATCTGGTCGAGTCCATGCTTCATAGTAATTAATAAACTGCTATTTGGTCGGACTCCAGGCTTTAAAGTATCTTTAACTGGATAAGAATAAAAAAATCTTATGGTTGATTTAACTGAACAAGAGAAAGAATCTACTAGAAAAGAATTAGTAATAAATCAATGGTCGATTTGAACTGAACCAGTAGAGGTCTTGAATAAACTTTAACTGGAATAGAAATCAGAAAAATCTTAGTGTCGATTTAACTAAACCAGAGAAAGGTCTTGGATTATCTTCAACTGGAATAGAAATCAGAAAAATATTAGTGTCGATTTAACTTAACCAAAGAAGGTTTTGGATTAACTTTGACTGGAATGGAAATCCGAAAAATCTTAGTGTCGATTTAACTAATCCGAAAAAAGGTCTTGGATTAACTTTGACTGGAATGAAAATTAGAAAAATCTTAGTGTCGATTGAACTGAGCCAGAGAAAGGTCTTGGATTATCTTCAACTAGAATAGAAATCAGAAAAATCTTAGTGTCGATTTAACTGAACCAGAGAAGGTCTTGGATTAACTTTGACTGGAATGGAAATCAGAAAAATCTTAGTGTCGATTTAACTGAACCAGAAAAAGGTCTTGGATTAACTTTGACTGGAATGGAAATCAGAAAAATCTTAGTGTCGATTTAACTGAACCAGAGAAAGGTCTTGAATTATCTTCAACTTGAATAAAAATCAGAAAAATCTTAGTGTCGATTTAACTGAACTAGAGAAGGGTCTTGAGTTGTCTTTAACTGGAACAGAAATCAGGAAAAATCTTAGTATCGACTTAACTAAACCAGAAAAAGGTCTTGAGTTTAGAATTATCTTTCTGAGGAACATGCTAAAATAGCCCTTCGTCAGATGTAACTTTTGAGAAGAATACCAGGTCACGTAAGTAGCCAACGATGTTTGTTGATTTGATCTTTCCTGCAAAGGTAAAGAGTTAGTCGTATGCAATGTCATGATGTATGAAATGCATTGTGTAATGGTGTTCTCAAAGTAAATGAGATTATGTTGTATGCAATATATATGCGCAGGCCATGATGTATGAATATGAGATGCTGTTGCAATATTTCTTAGTCTGGGTAGATAAATCCCTGACTGTTGTTGCAGAGTACTGGGAAGATGAATCCCAGACTGCTGTTTAGTAGATGAGGAAAGTGATTTTTTCATTCCCGCTGGGGATGATGAACGAAGATGATTTGCTGGGGATTTCCTCTTTCCGTTTGAGGATATTTTATCGGGGATCTTTGGCTCCTTCTTGAGAATGACTCTATAGGGAGAAAGATGCTCTGTTGGAAGATTTTACCGGTGTAGAGAAATAAACTCTGTTGGGCATAAACTTCCCATCTAGAGAAATAAACTCTACCAGGGATAAGGCTTTATAAACTGTTCGAGATTATAAAAACTCATCTAGGGATCTTTAAGTTAACCTCTCTTAGGGAACTTCACCATGGGAGGTAATTCATGCTTTGGGGAAGAAGAGATCAAAATTTTGGTTGTTTCCACTATGTGGGAAATATAGACGTCACTGGGTCGTATGCTAAGGATGTAGCAGTGACTTCGTCTCAAGACGTCTTTTTGTTTTTTATGCAAGTATTTATAAACATTAACCATATTTAAATGCATATGTCAAAAATAATCACTAGAAGTTTTTACAAAAAAAAAATAGAAAAATCGAAAACAAATGGTTTTGTACTTTCAAAGAAATGATTTGCATTGATTTTGAAGTTTGCCTATAACAGGAACTTTTGTACAAAGAGACTGACATTCTAGTAGGGGAACACCGTCGTGAAAATGAAAACTATACAAAATAGTGTACAAAGAGAAAACAACTATGTGTAATAATCCCATTGAGTTTCAATTCTGCTATTGCCCCTATGTCCCTGAGCGTCTCATCACTTTGCTACTTGTCCGAAGCTGACTGAATTGATCGGTACCATTTGAGCTTGATAGTTGATACTGAAATCTGGTCGCAAGGTGATTCAATTGGACATAGTTATACGCTTTAAATCCCTAACTTTTTCATGGACATCCCTTTCGGGATTTCAGTCCATCAGGATACCCTTATTTTCCCAAGCTGCCTTTTCAGGTTTTCGACTTGCCGGGTGTACAGATTTTTTTTGTATTCATCACTAACTTTTGCCCGAACCCTTTTGGTTCGTCGGGATGCCCTTATCTTTTCCTAGGTCAGTCGACCTAGTGGGTCTTCATTCATACGTAGTATCTTTTCACTATGTCCGCATTCACAGGGTGAGGAAGGTCGTCACCATTCATGGTGGTCAGAATCATGGCTCCACCATAAAATATGCTTTTGATTACAAATGGCCCTTCGTACGTGGGAGTCCACTTGCCCCTGGGATCACCTTGTGGCAGTATGATGCACTTGATCACTAGATCACCCACTTGATATACCTAAGATCTGACCTTTTTGTTGAAAGCCTTGAACATTCACTTTTGGTACATCTTACCATGACAGACAACAACAAGCCTTTTCTCATTAATCAGATTCAGTTTGTCAAGTTGAGTCTGGCTCCAATCATCTTCATTCAAACCTGCATCATTCATGATTCTCAAAGAAGGGATATGGACCTCAATAGGTAGGACTACCTCCATACCATACACCAGAGAGAAAGGTGTTGCTCCTGTTGACGTACGTGCTGAGGTGCGGTAACCATGAAGAGAAAATGGTAACATCTCATTCCAATATTTATATGTCACCGTCATCTTCTGTATGATTTTATTAATGTTCTTGTTTGTAGCCTCCACAACACCATTCATCTTCGGCCGGTAAGGGGAAGAATTATGATGCTTGATTTAGAATTGTTTACAGAGTTCGGTGATCATAGTATTGTTGAGATTTGTATCATTATCTGTGATAATTCTTTCTAGAACACCATACCGATAAATAAGGTTATGCCTGATGAACTGTGCCACTACATTCTTGGTAACAGTAGCAAAAGAGGCAGACTCAACCCACTTCGTGAAGTAATCAATGGCCACTAGGATGAAGCGATGACCATTGGAAGCGGTAGGTCTAATCTCTCCGATCATGTCAATGCCCCACATTGCAAAGGGCCAGGGAGTCGTCAAGATGTTCAAGGGAACCAGAGGTATATGTACTTTATCAGCATAGATCTGGCATTTGTGACAAGTTTGGGAATGCTGATAACAGTCTGCTTTCATAGTGGACCAATAGTATCCTGCCCGCAAGATCTTTTTAGCCATGGTGTGTCCACTAGAGTGGGTGCCAAAGGTACCTTCGTGTAAATATGCCATAATCCTCTCTGTTTCACTCTGGTTTACACATCAAAGTAAAGTAGAGTTATGATTACGCTTGTAGAGGGTTCCATTACTAAGGAAGAACTTTGCAGAGAACCTTCTCAGAAACTTCTTATCATTGACAGATGCTCCCTCGGGATATTCTTGAGCCTCGAGATACCTTTTCACTTCCTGGAACCAAGGTGTGTCTGTTACTCCTTCAGTATCAATCTCATAGCAGTATGCTGGTTCTTCCAATCTCTAAATAGTAATTTGAGGAGCCTCATTGTCCCACCTGACCTTGAACATATATGACATAGTAGCTAGCGCGTCTGCTAACTAATTCTCTTATGGTGGAAAATGTTCAAAGGTAACTTCTTCAAAGTGTGGAAGCAACGTCTGCACATGTTCTTTGTAAGGGATGAGATTAGGGTGCTTCATGTCCCACTCTCCTTTGATTTGACTTATTACAAAATCCTAATCTCCAAAAACACTCAAGAGCTTGATCCTCAGGTCAATAGAAGCTTTGAGACGCGTGATGCATGCTTAATACTCAACCATATTATTGGTACAGTTGAAACATAGTCTGTAGGTGAAAGGAGTATGACAACCCTCAGGAGATATGATTACAACGTTGATTCCATTGCCGAGTGCATTGGAAGTGCCATCAAAAACCATAGTCCATCGAGATCCTTTATATGGTCCTTCAACCGGTCCAGGTTCTTCACATCCAGTCACTAACATGATATTCTCATTCGGGAATTCAAAATTCATGGATTGGTAGTAATCGATAGCTTGATGAGCCAAGTGATCAGCTACTACACTTCCCTTGATTTCTTTCTAGGTTGTGTATTGAATATCATATTCAGTCAGGACCATTTTCCATCTTGCTATCCTTCCGGAGAGAGCGGGCTTCTCGAAGATGTATTTGAAAGGATCCATCTTAGATATCAACAATGTAGAGTGAGTCAACATATACTATTTTAGTCGGCGAGAAGACCATGCCAAAGCGCAACAATTTTTCTCGAGCAGCGAGTATCTCGTTTCACAGTCGGTAAACTTTTTGCTAAGGTAATATATTTCATGTTCTTTTCGACCAGACTCATCATGCTTCCTCAGCACACACCCCATTGAATTATCTAACACCGTTAAGTACGTTATCAAAGGTCTTCCTTCAATCAGAGGCATCAGAATTGAAGGCTCTTGATGGTATTCCCTTATTCTATTAAAGGCAGCCTGGCATTCATCATTCCACTTTACCACTTGATCTTTCTTCAGGAGTTTGAAGATTGGCTCACAAGTAGCAGTTAGATGGTAAATGAACTAGGAAATGTAATTTAGGCGTCCCAAGAACCCTCTAACCTCTTTCTCAGTGTGAGGAGCCGACATATCTTGTATAACCTTCACCTTTGTAGGGTCTACCTGAATACCTTTGTCACTAACAATGAAACCTAGGATTTTACGATACCATACCCCAAAAGTGCACTTGTTCGGATTTAACCTCAGCTTGTACGTCTTCAACCTATCAAACAACTTTTGTATATGATCAAGGTGCTCTTCCTCTGTTTGGCACCTGGCTATCATGTCATCAACATAGACCTTGATCTCATGGTAAATCATGTCATGGAACAAAGCCACCATTGCTTGCTGGTAGGTTTCCCCAACATTCTTCAATCCAAATGGCATCACTTTGTAACAGAAAGTTCCCCATTGTGTGATGAAGGTTTTTTTCTCCATGTATTCAGGTGCCATCTTGATCTGATTGTATCCAGAGAAACCGTCCATGAAGGAAAAGACTTTATGTTGTGCGGTTTTGTCAACTAGAACATCAATGTGGGGAAGAGGGAAGTCATCTTTGGGGCTCGCCTTGTTTAAATCTCTGTAGTCCATACACATCCGTACCTTGTCGTCCTTCTTAGACACCAGAACATACGACGGACCTTCTGCTTTACTGGAGGGCAATATTTTTTAGTTGGCAGACAATGAACCACAATATCCGTGTCTAGTCCTGGCATGTCTTCATATGTCTAGGCAAAGATCTCGACATAATCATGCAACATCCGTATCAACTGCTGTTTGACATTATGCTCCAACTTTGTGTTGTACCCCAATTTTTTCCCCTAAGATCCCTTCATCATACCATATTGATTCAATCACAACAAGATTACATTAGGGCTTTTGGTTCTCCTTCCTATCTTTAGCTTTGCTCTTTGAGGAATCACCAAGCACCTTGACTTGTTTTTCTTTTGTGATCGTGCATGTTTTGTTTTGACTTTCCTTTTAATCAATAAAATGTAATGTTGGTTTGTCTTACTTATTAATAATGTAGGTAAAGGCAGTGTGACTTGGCAAGTTGATCCATAGGTTCATGAGTTTATATCCATGCCCTAGTCAATAGAGCTTGATAAATTCAAACCTCACAATTGAAGTTATTTTGGAAGAAATGGAATTTAAAGGTTTATTTTGGGTCGCTACATTTAAAAGTTATCAAGGTTGATTTAAAAGTACAAGGGTTTGATTGAAGAAGTTGTCATGTTTGGACAAGGCTTTGTTCCCATTGGTCACAAGTGCATATTTCTCTCAATTCTCAAGATATGAAAGTGGTTTTTGTGGCTATGAGTTCTCATTATCATCCTCAATAACTTCTCTTAACAAATAAAAATTGATGGTACAAGAAGTTTGTTCAAAATTTCAAAGTTCCTCAAAGTATTTTCTTGATCGAGGAGCTAGGGTTTTAAACTTCAAAGAAGTATATCTTGCTCATATTTTGGTATTTTTGAGTGATTCCAAATATATCCTTCTCTTCAAAGGGTTATTAACAAATCACTTCAAAAGTTTCAAGGAGTTTTAATGTGGAATAAGCTTGATGATGAAGAAAGATTATAAGTCCTCCAGATGAACTCCCAATTTCCCACATGTGATTTCAAATGATCATAACTTGGTCAATTTTTATCACCTTGAGCCCATTCTTTTTCCACAATGATCTTGAGTATGTGAAATTTATGCCTTCTTTTATGTGCAAAGTGAGAAAATGGATGGAAGATTCCCTAAGGATATAAAAGGTTATAGGTCATTTCATGATTATTTGCCAACTTCAAAAATTCATAACTCTCCCAATTTTTGGAGATTTGTAATGGTTCAAGTCTCAAAATGTCATTAAAGAAGTCTATTTCATGACATTTGTTTTGGTCAAGAGAAAATTCCAAGTGGAAGGCCATGTTTGGATGCAAAACATTATAGGTCACTTTTGAAGAAAAACTTAAAATATTTCTAAGTATGGAAAGTCAACTTCTTTTTCCCAACTTTAACTTATTGTAACTTTCAGCTCAAACATCCATTTGGTAACTTGAAACTGAAGTTTCTTCATTAGTCAGAATTTGAAATTCATGTTTTGGCTACTAAACATCAAATTAGCACGCATTTTTGGTCTAAACATGTTTAACAAACTTGCCAAAGTGGATTAGAGCCTTAAAACGCAAGGATTGGATGAGTTTTGATGCAAAACAGATCATACCTTACTCGTGTATCAGGTTCACATGATTTCCTTCCAAACTTCATCATTTCACACGCTTGAACATTACATTTGATTCCCTATAAATAGAGGGTCATCCCTCATTCATTTCCTCAAGCTTGAACAACCAGAATCACCCTGCCAAACTTGCTCCATAACTCAATTTTCTGTAACTTCGAAATAAGTGTTCAAGCCTTTTTTTAATCCATTTTTTCCATCAATTCACCTTCCTTGATATTCCTTGAAGCTAACCATACAATTACCTTCAAGAATCGTGCCCTATACTGATCCATAGAAGTCCATTTTCATAGGTCTGCAACTTAACTTCAATAGGTAGATTTCTACATCAATTCTTCAAAACTTTGATATCATTGTGAAGCTCTCATTTCCCTGGTTCTAGTTGCAACACTTGCTTTTATCTGGAAACACGTTTTGACCATGAAATTTCAAATCCCATTTCAAAACTTTCTTTCCAAATTGCTTGAGCTTCAGTTTATATAAATTTGTCGCGAAGGTGTGGTTGCCTTCGTCTTGAAGAGACGAAGCCAATGGCATAGGTTTGAGCTTATGATTTTACAGTTTGAGAGACTTGCAATTCACGTTGGCTGGAGGTTAAAGATGACCAACGTGTCATCTTCCAACCAATGATGACTTGCCACTTAATTTTTTTGAAAATTTGATTTTACATTTGATTCAGTGCTTTATTCACTAATGACCATGATATGCACAGTGCACCAGATCCCTTGGATTTGATTACTAACACGTTTTGACTCTCATCCAATGGTCCACATATTTTTGAATTAATTTTTTTATTTCTGATTTTTATATTTAATTGTTTTAAACTTCAAAAAATCATAGAAAATTCATTTTAAGTCCAAAAAATCTGAAAAAATGATGAAAAATGTTTTTAATTTTTCTCTTTCTGATTTTTAATTATTCACAATTTTATTTTGTGTTTTGATATTTTTTATAAATTTTTACTTTATTTGAATTGTTTTAAATGTTTAAAAATACTTTTAGGCATTTTTAAATTCTGAAAAAAAAAATATGGAATGATCCAATGATATTGTGGCAAATATTGGTGACCTCATTTATTTTTTATTTATGACTTTGCTATTATTGATCATTTTTAGTTTATTTTACTCATTTCTTTTAATTTTAAAAATAGATTATGACTTTAAATAATTACCAAATATTTTATAAAAATATTTTAATTCATTTCTAATTTTTCTATGGTCTTACTTTTTATTTCTTGATTAATTTGAATATAGTTGATATTTTTATCTTTCATTTCTATTTTAAAAACCTTTTTTAATGTATATATTAAATGCGATATTATTTTGTGATTATTTTCTGGCTGATCTTGGGTTAAATTTTTTATCATGAACTTTATTAACATTATTGGATCCATGGTATTGAGTCTAACTCCACAAAAATGGATGAATGATTTTAATAATAGTTTGATTAAATTTTAATTCAAATATGGTTTATATTCTTTCCAACCACTCTTCATCTCATCCCTTTCTTATTGCACTAGGTGTTATTAGAGCATGATCTATATATCATGTCTCAAAATAAATGGTGCATAGATTTCTATTGACCGGCCTCAAAATAGGTGTGACTTCTATATAAGTCCACATACGATTGCTTAATATAACGCTAAATTTTGTCCTGATTCGAATAAATGATCATTCGTTGCCCAAACCTATGTTTCCAAGCCCAAGTATGTTTATTCGATCTCTTTGATCCAATAACCTTGAGATTCATTGTATGGAGGCTTTGGTTCTACCAATCCTCTAATGGATCTATAACACTTTTGGTTAATGCGGATCACTTAAACATCGTTGATCATTAAATGGTACTTTTGTGGATTTCAAATGGGTGATATACTTGACAAAAATCAAATGCAACTTGTTGTGTGGAGGCTTTGGTTCTACCAATCCTCTAATGAGTTCCAAATACCAGTTTCAAGATGGTCATCCAACTAACCACTAATTATTAAATTGTTTTTACTTTATGCTTTTATTTTTATGCTTTATGTACCATTTACTTTAAGCATTAAATTTCATGCCATTTTTATTTTGCTCACTCGAGCATTTATATTCTTGTTATTTTTATTTTTTCTCACTTGAGATTTTCTTTTCTCTTTTAAGACACCTAATAATTAACATGAACCCTAAAAAAGGCTTTAATGATACTCGGACTATTTGGTTACTATCCTTGGAATTATGGAGTATTGAACTTCTTGGACTTAAGAATAGAAACCTTGGCCTATGTTAGAGACCTTATGACCTTAGTTTATATTTTGTCTGGAGTTCTTGAGGTTTACCTCAATACTTTGGGTTGTTTGTTTGCTTTGTGTGCAGGTTATTGTGATTACACTCTTTGTTTGTAATTTGGAATTCACCCGTATACAACCGTTACTCTGTCCAATTTTTGTGAAGACTTAATACATTTGAAGTTTGGTTCCTTCAAGAGGTCTAGTATCTTTGCTTTCTTTATTTCTATCCAAATAATGGTAATTCTATTTTGACTCATAATGTCAAATATTGGCTTCTTGTTGGTTAGATGGTTCTTATCCCTAGCTTTTACCTTATGCTTTAGGATAGTCTCTTCTTCTCCTCCCATCTTCTATAATTTCAAAAGTCTTCTTCCTCCTTTTGAAAACTCCTTTTTTTCTAAACATGAACCTGTTTCATAATAAACTGGTGTTGTACCTCAATTTTTGCCCCTAAGAAGCCTTCATCATACCATGTTGATTCACTTATAACAAGATCACATTAGGGCTTTTGGTTCTCCCCCTATCTTTAGCTTTTCTCTTTGAGGAATCACCAAGCAACTTGTTTTGTTTTCTTTTGTGATCATGAATATTTTGTCTTGATTTTTATTTTTATTAATAAAATGCAATGTTGGTTTGTCTTGCATGTTACTAATGTAGGTAAAGACAATGAGGCTTAGCAATTTGCTCCATGGGTTCATAAGTTTATTTCCATGCCCCGTTCAATAAAGCTTAAGAAGCCCAAACCTCACCATGGAAGTTGTTTTGGAAGGGATGGCATGGCAAGGTTAGTTTGGTTAACTACATTTCCAAGATATCAAAATTGATTCAAAAGTGCAAGGGATTGATTGAAGAAGTTGTCATGGTTGGACAAGGTCTTGTTCCCATTGATCACAAGTGCATATTTCTCTCAATTCTCAAGATATGAAAGTGGTTTTGGTGGCAATGAGTTCTGATTTTCATCCTCAACAACTTCTATTTACAAAGCAATAGTTTTGGTACCATAAGGTTGTTCATAATTGTCAAGTTCCTCAAAGCAATTTCTTGATCTAGGAGCTAGGGTTTTGAACTTCAAAGAAGCATATCTTGCTTATCTTTTGGTATTTTTGGGTGATTCAAAATACATCCTTCTATTTAAAGGGTTATCAATAAATAACTTCAAAAGTTTCAAGAAGTTTCCATGTGGAAGAAACTTGATGATGAAGAATGATTACAAGTCCTCCAGATGAATCCCCAATTTCTCATTTGTGACTTCAAATGATCATAACTTGGTCAATTTTTATCACCTATAATCCATTCTTTTTCCACAAAAATCTTGAGGATATGCAATTTATGCCTTCTTTGATATGCAAAGTTATAAAATGGATGGAAGATGCCCTAAGGATACAAAATATTATAGGTCATTTCATGATTTTTTGCCAACTTTAACAACTCATAACTCTCTCAATATTTGGGTATTTTGAATGGTTCAGGTGTCAAAGTGTCATTTAAGAGGTCTATTTGGTTTTATCTTTTTGGTTCAAGAGAAAATACCATGTGGAAGGCCATGTTTGGATGCAAAACATTATAGGTCACTTTTGAAGGAAAAGATGAAATATTTCTAAGTATGGAAAGTCAACTTATTTTTCCCAACTTTGACTCAATGCAACTTTCAGCTGAAACATCCATTTGATTCCATTATTTTCCCATTGCAAAGCTTGTAACCTCATCTTTCTAAATCATCAAGAATCATGCCTTAAGACCCCTTGAGCTGAGAATGCCATTGGATTGAACTTGGTAACTTGGAATTGAAGTTTCTTCATAAGTCAGAATTTAAAATCTTTGTTTTGTCATCTAATCACAAGTTTTCCACACGTTTTGGCCTCTAAACATATTTAGTGAAGTTCCATAATTGATTAACACAACAAAACACGCGTTTTGGATGGGTTTTGATCAAATTAGAAGTCACACTTTTATTATTTGCAACTTCACATGATTTCCCTCCAAACTTCATTATTTCACACGATTGGACATAATATTTGATTCCCTATAAATAGAGGGTCATCCCCCATTCATTTCCTCAAGCTTAGATAGCCAGAATCACCCTGCCAAACTTGCTCCATAACTCAAAATTCTGCTAATTCGAAATCTATTCTCAAGCCTTTATTAATCCATTTTTTCCATTAATTCACCTTGCTTGATCTTCCCTGAAGCTAACCACATAATTACATTCAAGAGTCGTGCCCTATATTGCTCCATAGAAGTCTTGTTTTAGAGCTCTACAACTCAACTTCAATAGGTAGATTCCTTCATCAATTCTTTAAAACTTTGATATCATTGTGATGCTCTCATTTCCCTGGTCCTAGTCGCAACACTTATTTTTACCTGGAAACTTGTTTTGACCACGAAATTTCAAATCCCTTTTCAAAACTTTCCTTCCAATTTGCTTGAGCTACAATATATATAAATTTGTCTCGAAGGTGTGGTTGTCTTCGTCTTGAAGAGACGAAGCGAATGGCATAGGTCTGAGCTTCCGACTTTACAGTTTGAGAGACCTGCAATTTACGTTGGCTGGAGGTTGAAGATGACTAATGTGTCATCTTCCAACCAATGGCACGCCACTTGTTTTTTTTTTTTTAAATTTGATTTAATTAATGATCCAATGCATTATCCACTAAAGTCCATAACATGAACAACGCGCCAAGTCCACTTGATCTGTTTACTAACGCGTTTTGACATTGATCAGATGGCCCATATTTTTTTGGTTTTTTAATTTCTTTTCTGATTTATATATTTAATTGTTTTAAATTTCAAAAAATCATAGAAAATTCATTTTTAGTCCAAAAAATCTAAAACAATTATGAAATTTTTTTTTGATTTTTCTCTTTCTGATTTTTATTTTTTCACAATTTTATTTTTTGTTTTGGTATTTTTTTTTTAAATTTTCACTTTATTTGATTTGTTTTAAATGTTTAAAAATACTTTTATGCATTTTTAAATTCTGAAAAAAATATGGAATGATCCAATGATATTGTGACAAATATTGGTGACCTCATTTATTTTTTATTACTGACTTTGGTATTTTTCTATAATTTTTGGTTTACTTTACTCATTTCTTTTAATTTTAATAATAGTTTCTGACTTAAAAAAATTACCAAAAATTTTATAAAAATATTTGAGTCCATTTCTGATTTTTCCATGGTCTTACTTTTTATTTCTTGATTAATTTGAATATAGTTGATATTTTTCTCCTTTATTTCTATTTTAAAACTTTTTAAAAACCTTTTTTATGTATATATTAAATGCAATATTATTTTGTGATTATTTTATGGCTGATCTTGGATTAAATTTTTTGTCATGAACTTTGTTAACATCATTGGATCCATGGTGTTGAGTCTAACTCCACAAAAAATGGATGAATGATTTTAATAATAGTTTGATTTAAATTTAATTCAAAAGTGGTTTGTATATTCTCTCCCATCCTTCTTCATCTCATCCCTTTCTTATTGCACTAAGTGTTATTGGAGCATGATCTCTATATCATGTCTCAAAATAAATGGTGCATAGATTGCTATTGACCGGCCTCAAATTAGGTGCGACTTCTACATAAGTGCACTTACGATTGCTTAACATAACGCTAAATTTTGTCCAAATTCGAATAAATGATCATTTGTGGCCGAAACCTATGTTTGCAAGACAAAGTATGTTAATTTGATATCTTTGATCCAATAACCTTGAGATTCATTGTGTGGAGGCTTTGGTTCGACCAATCCTCTAACGAATCTATAACACTTTTGGTCAATGCGGATCACTTAAACATCGTTGATCATTAAATGGTACTTTTGAGGATTCCAAATGGATGATATACTTGACAAAAAGCAAATGCAACTTGTTGTGTGGAGGCTTTGGGTCTACCAATCCTCTAATGAGTTCGAAATGCAAGTTTCAAGATGGTCATCCAACTAACCACTAATTATTAAATTGTCTTTACTTTGTGCCTTTTTATTTGTTATGCATTATGTACCATTTACTTTAAACATTACATTTCATGTCATTTTTATTTTGCTCATTTGAGCTTTTATTTTCTCTTCTAAGACACTTAATAATCAACATGAACCATAGAAATCTTTAATGATACTTGGACTATTTGGTTACTAACCTTGTCATTATGGAGCATTAGACTTCTTGGACTTAGGATTAGAAACCTTGGCATATATTGGAGACCCTATGACCTTGATTGATATTTTGTCTGAAGCTCTTGAGGTTTACCTCAAGATATTAGGTTGCTTTATTTGTTTTGTGTGCAGGTTATTATGATTACATACTTTGTTTGTAATCTGGAATTCACCCGTATACAGCCGTTACTCTGCCTAATTTTTGTGAAGACTTAATACACTTGAAGTTTGGTTACCTCAAGAGGTCTAGTATCTTTGCTTGCTTGGTTTCAATCCAAAGAATGGGAACTTCATCTTGACTCATAATGTCAAGTTTTGGCTTCTTGTTGGTTAGATGGTTCTTATCCCTAGATCTTACCTTATGCTTTAGGATAGTCCTTTCTTCTCCTCCTATCTTCTTTAATTTTAAAAGATCTTCTCGCTCCTTTTGAAAACACTTCGTGTTTTTTTAAAACTTGAACCACTTTCATAATAAACTTGGACTTAGGTCCATGCATTTTCAAAACCTTTTCATAAATAAACTTTAATCAATTTAATAATACCTTGAAATTTTTGTGAGAAGACTAAAATTCAATCAATCTCGTTACAAACTATTTTTCCACTTTGGCTTCTATCTTTAAAACTTTTCTCAAAAGATTGGACTCTTCTCAATACTTGTAGTAAAGCAAACAATAATACTTCTACAATGTATAGTGAAGAGAGATATTTTCAACTTGGGTGTTGAGTGAGGCATTGTTGATTTTAAAATCCAAGCTATATCCTCCACTTTGAGATGATGCAAATTCTCCTTTCTCATGATTGTGGGTAGTAAGTATGTTTTCCACACGGACAATGACGATGATGTCTTATCTCATAAAATTAACCAACACACTTGTGTTTCAAAATTTTCAAAAGACGAACTACGTGTACCCTGATCCCCTATTGCACGGAAGGTGGTACATAGGCACTAAAGGTTCGCAACCGCGGCGGGTGCAAAAATCATAAAAAATACTTCTTTTCTCACCTCTACCATCTATTTTACATACTACATTTTATAGCCAAAATATAATATTTTTTAAAAAGGTTCATGCGGAGTACCTTAGATGTTTAGGGTGCTAATACCTTCCCTTTGCATAACCAACCCCCTTACCTAGAATCTTTCCCCCTCTTTTTGGTTTACTCGCTCTTTTCTCATTCCTTTGGAAACAATAAAGAACGGTGGTGATTTTTATTTTGATCTGTATAAGTCTAGTCAATCAATTAGCTTACTCTTAAACATTTCTACCGCTACAGAAAAAAATGGCGACTTCACTGGGGAAAGGTTGACCTGTTGCTGGTCCATCCCTAAGTGGGTTGGGCCTATCTTTGTTTTTATCGGTATATGTGCTATTGTTGTTTATGTGTTATATGTTGTATATATGTTTGTCTGGATTTTCCTGGTTTTCAGGGTACTAGGTGATTACTTATAAGTCCTATAGTCGGAATTGGGAAAACTTTAAGATAGTACGGGCGGTATAGTCATGTTAACTTTGAGGGAGTAATCCTAAAAAAGGAGGCATGAGATCCCTCACTCAGTGGAGGCCCCTTTGACTATAGTGTCAAGTAATTGGGAAGACGTAATGCTTTCGACCTGGGAGCCTACTGAAACTGAGGACCTTATAATACCAAACCCATCTTGGCCTTTTTACGTGTAGTGCGGAAGCTATGACAGAGTAATCCGGAAATAGTTGTCACGTGATACTACACTCGCACGAGTCTTTCTTGATAAAATAACTAATTACCGAGTAGATAAGGAAGTTGGTAATATCCAAAGGAAGGATGTAGACTCTGGGAACCTCTAGAACCTTGTTCGGCAGGTGATAACATTTAGACCAATACCTTATGGGTAGTACCTTCGACCTCATGCTCGTGACGTTGAACCTACGAACCCTATATGTGTGATCTTGTGTATGATTGTTGCATCATGCATCCATGTACTCATAAGCATCTTTTGAAGAAATCTTTTTTCAAGGGACTTAAAAGTTGACCATTTGTGAATATCTCAAGTACCTTTTTGACCATGAATTTTGGAAGAAGTATGGATCCATCATTCCTCTTATGAAGCTGAAGATGAAGGAAGGAATTCTCTCGACCTTGGTCCAGTTCTATGATCCGATGTATCATTGATTTACTTTTCCTGACTATCAGTTGATGCCTACACTGGAGGAGTATTCTTATCTAATGGATTTACCTGTTGTTGATCGTGTTCCTTTCACTGGTTTTGAGGGTGAACCAAAATCACATGAGATTGCCGCTTTGATCATTTAGGGAAGTATGAAGTGGAAGCCCATATGACTACTAAAGGAGGGATTAAAGGATTACCAGCTCAGTTCTTATTGGAGAAAGCTCGTTACTTTGCCAAGATGAAGAGTACAATCGCTTTTGAGGCTATCTTTGCTCTACTTGCTTACGGGTTGTTCTTATTTCCTAATGTGGACAAGTTTGTTGACATTAATGCTATCAGGATCTTCATGATTAGAAACCCAATTCCTACATTGTTGGGTGATGCTTATTACTCTATTCATCTTTGCAGTTCTTATCATGGAGAGATGATTATCTGTTGCACACCTTTGTTGTATCAGTGGTTTATCTCTCATATGCCTCAGTCTGATGCTTTCTAGGATGTCAGGAAGGAACCCCGTTGGGCTCCTAAGATCATGGCACTTACTAACTCGGATATTTATTGGTATCATTGAGCTTACCAGGATGTGGAGATTGTTGACAGTTATGGTAGTTTCCCCAATGTACCTCTTCTTGGTACAAAGGGAGGAATTAACTATAACCATGTTCTTGCACGACGACAGCTTGGTTATCCGATGAGGGACAAACCAAATAGTATTCATTTGAGTAGTTTCTTTCTGAAAGAAGGAGAAGACAATAGGGAAGCTAGGGAGAAGATTGTAAAGGCTCGACGTCACATTCATAAGAAGAGTAAGAAAGACTTGGGACCTAGGGGAGATGTTTCTTTGGAGCCATATCTTTAGTGGGTCCAAACAAGAGCAATTTAGTTGAAGATGTCGTATTCCCGGGAGAAACCTATGTCTAATTTATTTGTGAAGACCACTCCTCTCTTATTGGATGATATTGAAGAGTTAAAGCTTGCTTTGGTCCGGATGCAGCAGGAAAAGGATGCTTGGAAGAACAAGTGCCAAAGTTTTGAGATTTCCTTTAGAGCAGACTTGAAGTAGAAAGACGAATTGATTGAGATTCTTGAGAGTCCGTCTATACAGATCATGGATAGGCAAGGGGATTTATTTTCTCCTAAGCCTCAGTCAGATGCTAGTTGCTCCCTTTCTGATTCAGGTGATTGGAAGGAAGTTTCCACCAGGCATGCGGAAGAAAACCAGAGGTTGAAGGCTCATATTTCCAGGCTTACAGGGAAGCGCCAGCGTGTAGAGTGATCTCCATTAGCTTTACTTCTTAGGGTTTCAAACTTTATCTTGTACTTAGGATTGTTGAGACTTGTAACCCATTTTGAAGTTATTATAATAAAAATTTCCAGTATTTTCAAATGTGTCATTACTTTGACATTTGCAATATGTCTATAAACTTTAAATCCATTGAAATACTAAATGAAATCATATGCATTGCATATCATGCATCATATTGTACATATTTCTTGCATTTGTTATGCATATCCAGGTGTCTTACCAAGCTTCTTTACTTCGTTCAACAAGCTGACTCACCACTACAACACTTGGGCTAATTTCAGAAGGAAGATGGACAAGGGAAACACTTGCCCACATGCTCATCTAGTAATGTATGTAAGGGAAATGTCTACCCATACTGATGATCAGCGTCTGCTGATTCACTTCTTCCAGGATAGTTTGACCGGTGCAGCACTGAAGTGGTATATGAGTTTGGACAACGTCAATATCCGTACTTTTAATGACTTGGGAGAAGCATTTATCAGACAGTACAAGTACAATGTGGACATGGCGCCTGATCGTCATCAACTCATGCCCATGGTTCTGAAAGACAGGGAATAATTAAAAGAATATGCACAAAGATGGCGTGAGGTAGCCGCCCAGGTGATTCCTCCCATGGAAGAGAAGGAGATGACTAAGATTTTCTTGAAGACTCTGGGTGGTTTCTAGTATGAGAGGATGGTAGCAAGTGCGCCAAGTAACTTTACTGAAATGGTAGGAATGGGTATTCGTTTAGAAGAGGCTGTAAGAGAGGGCCGTCTAACAAAGAGTGAAGGATTTAGAGGTGCGAAGAAGCCATCTTATGGGTTTACCAAGAACAAGGAAGGGGATGCAAATGCTGTTATGCAAGAGAGGAGGGTTAGTCCTCCTAGAAGAAATTATCAGCGTCATCAGCAAATCGCCTCAGTTACTCCAGTTGTTAGTGCAGCTCCAACAACCATTTCTTATCAAAGACCATCCTAGTAGAGGAATCAATGGCATAATCAGAGAAAGGAGAGTTATGACCCTATTCCTATGAGTTATACGGAGTTACTACCGGCATTGATTCATAAGATGTTGGTTCAAACCCGACCACCTCCCGTTGGGCCATCACCTTTGCCTTGGTATTACAAGGCAGACCAAACATGTGCTTTTCATCAGGGAGCACCATGGCATAATATTGAGAATTGTTATCCTTTGATGACTGAGGTACATAAATTGGTGAAGTCTGGTATTCTATCTTTCAAGGATGTGGGTCCTAATGTGAAAGACAATTCTCTACCCATGCATGGAGGAGAAAATGTTGTGAATATGGTGGCCGGTTGCCCAGGCGACTTCCAGATTTTTTATATTCATCTGGTTAGAGGAGATTTGGTAAAAATGCATGCATACCTCTTTGAATTTAGCTAATATACCCATGACCATTCCGGTTGTGCTATTTGCAGTATAAACATACAGGGTTGCAATAAGATAAAGGCTGATTTGCAGAAGATGATGGATGAGGGCCTCATCCACAAAATCAGGCCTAGGGAAGAGTATGAAGAGGAGGTGAATATGGTTTCTGGATGTCCTGGAAATTTCAAAAAAATTTATGTGGAGTATATGGATGAAGACCTTGGGCAATTGAATGCTACTTTCTGCCACTTGGCTGGTCAGGTGGAACATTGTTGTACCCCAATTTTTGACCTAAGATCCCATATTTATTTTTGAATTTTTTAACATAAGCCAAGGTCACGAAATACGGTTGGTTTTAACCTCTCACCATCGAGCTTTGACTATGCGAAGATTGTCCAGTGTTTTGAACATTTTTAGCCTATGTATCACTAATTTCTAATCGCATACAAAGGTGTATGTTCATGTTTTCTTTTGTTTCATGTGCAAAGACAGGTTTGAATCAAGAGCATCAGGTGTCGCGCCTCAATTAAAGTTTTGAGTCTCCCAAACCCGAAGTACGGTTGATTGTGGATTCTCGAAGACTGATTCATCAGGGCACACGGTTGCCCCCTTAATTTCGCCCCTAATTTTTTTTAGTCGCACATTCATACCACATTTTGTCATTTGGTCACAATAATTAGTAAATATCTTCATTCATCACATTTTGCATCATTAGTCGTATTTAAGTTGACCAGAAAAAGTCAGTTTAAATCAAAGTTTGCATTGTCTTTCAGTTGTAAAATACCCAACATTTTGCTTTATGCATTTTTATCTATTTACTCATTTGTTGCATTGCTTCAAGTTGTTTATATGTCGATAATAACAATATTTTGGTTTTATAGACAGACTGTTAAAAGCGATTCGACACTATGCGGGAAAGTAGCGAGAAAATATTTCAAGTTTTCACCTTTTACCGATCATTTTATGAATCTGCGCTTCGCGTAGATTATGACGGTATGCTCGCTTTATTTTTTTGTATAGTTCGAAGTCTCGTTTTAACCTTAAACGTCTGTTTAGTCTGATATTTTTATTATTATTTTATTTTTGATTTTTTGACTTCTTGAATATTTTTTCTTTAATCTTTGTGACATGTAGATTACTTTAATATGTTCATTTTATTTTTTCGGATAAATTTTCGTCCGGTTTTTATCGTTTTCGGTCATTTTGTGTCTTTATTTTTTATTCATAAAATATTCAAAAAAATCATTTTAAATTGAGTTTTTTATATACTTTCAAGTTTCATTTTTATTTTTTGTCATTAAAGGGCTTTTAGTCACAAAAATATTTCCCTCCTATTTTTTCAATCCACACAATCTTTCCCCCCACAATCAAAAAAACTCCCGCCTGCATACACCCATCACCATCCCATTATGCAGTACATAGTCTCTGCACCTATTCTTCCTCACAGGACAACTAACATCTCTCATAACTAAAACACAAAACTCCCTTTATTGCTTCCAACACACAGTAGCCACCAAAAACACACCACCTTCATCCTCACATTGCCATCCGCCAACCTTTTACTGTAAACCCTTCCTTTCTCCAATACACTTTCCACCTATGTTCACCTTTCATCAACCCCCCGTGAAATAACAATAAACACAGCTGCAAGACTCTTAGAAGTATTACTGAACAATGTAAAGATTAGAGAAACAAAGGTTACTAAATCAGCCATCTTACCATTATCCCAGTACCTCTTGGATCCACAAACTCAATTACGGCAAGCGAGGTTATTAGCAACTTTGGCTCTAGGTGATCTATTCCAGAATGAGGGTCTTGCTCGGACAGCTGATGCAGTCGCAGCTTGTCGTGCTTTAGTGAATGTGCTTGAAGACCAACCAACTGAAGAAATGAAAGTTGTTGCCATATGCGCTCTGCAAAACCTTGTGATGCACAGCCGATCAAATAAAAGAGCAGTTGCAGAGGCCGGTGGGGTTCGGGTTATACTCGATCTAATTGGTTCAAGTGATCCTGAAACATCTGTTCAGGCTGCAATGTTTATTAAACTTCTCTTTTCAAATCATACTATTCAAGAGTATGCTTCTAGTGAAACAGTCAGAGCGATAACTGCTGCTATTGAAAAGGATTTATGGGCTACTGGAACTGTGAATGAAGAGTATCTTAAAGCCTTGAATTCTCTATTTAGCAATTTCTCGCGACTGAGAGCAACTGAACCAGCAACACTTAGCATCCCACATCTGGTTACATCCTTAAAGACTGGTTCAGAGGCTACTCAGGAAGCTGCCCTGGATGCTCTTTTTCCGCTCAGGCAAGCTTGGTCAGCGTGCCCAACAGAAATTTCTAGAGCTCAGTCCATAGCAACCGCAGATGCTATTCCCTTGTTACAGTTTTTAATCCAATCTGGCCCACTTCGGTTTCAGGAGAAGGCATAATTTCTATTGCAGTGTTTGCCGGGTACATTGGTGGTGATTATCAAGTGCGGTAATAATATGAAACAGTCTGTTGGAAACCCGAGTGTTTACTGTAAACTTACACTTGGAAACACTCCTCCACAGCAAACCAAGGTGGTTCTAAATGGGAAGGGAATGGTGACAGAGCCACACTTTATTGGACAGTTTGGTAGCGATAGTAACTGAGTTGTTGCTTTTGTGAAAAAGACTGTAAGAACCGCCACGGCCTTCTCTCTAACTCGCAAGGACCGCCCATTAACAACAACCTTCAACATCAACCGTCACAAACAACTTTTCTCCACCGTGTCCACCACAACCAATTAGAGCCTCTTACTCTTCAATGAGTTGCAACAACAGTGCCAGTGATGATGGTTCTGTCAAGAGTTTTTTTGCTAACTGGCCAATGTCAACATGTGGACTGAATTTAAAAGGTCAATTTGCCATTGTCTATAATGGAAGTATGTGTGTATATGATGGAATTCCTGCAGAAAAGGTGCAAGAAATAATGTTGATGGCTGCGGCCACTGCTAAGTCTTCTGAAATGAAAATTGGAATTCCACTTACTTCACTCTTTTCCAGTGCCGCTCCTTCTTCTCCATCTACACTCCTTTAACCATTTACCAACACCCCCCTTCAATCTTCACTTCACCAATTCCCTTCTCCTACCTTCATCAATTACCGTAACTCGCTGTTACTTCCGCTTTTCCTCTCCACGCCGTATCACCATCGATTCTGGGCAATCCCTTTTGCAACTCATATTCCCTCTGTAAACCTGTAGCTTGAACAACAACAACAAACTGGTACCCTCTGTTAGCGTTATCGTGCCACTACCCCAACTTGTTTCTGCCTCCTAATCACCGTAGAATCACCACTGCCACACACTATTCATCAGATATTCCTTTCCTTCTCTTCAAGCTGGGTTTTTTTTCTTAAACATGCCGAAGCTGTGGAGAAAGATCTTCCTGCAAAGGAGCTTCATGAACTTCTATTGTTGTCTCTGCAATGGCTAAGTGGGATGATTAGTCTTTCCAACCCTGTCTGTCCGTTGCAACTTCTGCGTGAAATTGAAACCAAAGTATGGCTCTTAGCTGTTGAATCTGAGACTCAGGTGAAGAGTGAAGGAGACTTTAATTTAACCTTTTCTACCAGGGAGAGTGCTATCAGGAATGATTTCAGTATTATTGACCGAACTGCAAGTATAATAGCAAAGATGGATAACCATATAAATACAATGAGGAATAGAACTGTAGAAAAATACGAGTCCAGAGAAAACAATCAAATGCCTCACAAGAATCAAGTGGTGGATGCTGGTCTTTCAACTACTTTTGGTGGGAATACAAAGCCAAAACGAAGGGCCAAAGGATATGTGGCTTTGAGACGCCCAACTCTTGACTCGGTAGAAAAAAAGTGCAGATACTGATGATGGCTCCAATACTATCAGTTTCAAAAATGAGTTGCAGTTACAAGAAGAAAATTTGAAAGTAGAAATGTCTTTTTCTAGGTGGGAGGACAGGGTTGGAGCGGCAGATTTGGAAAGGGCTGTTCTTTCTTTATTGGAATTTGGGCAAATCACTGCCGCCAAGCAACTACAATATAAATTCTCCCCTGGACAAATACTATCTGAGTTTAGACTTGTTGATGCAGCCTTGAAGCTTGCTTCTATGTCAACTCCTCCTAGCAATGTATCAGCCTCTATGCTTGATGAGGAATTGCATTCAGTTATGCAGACATATGGGTTACTGAATGATAAGCGCCATATTGACCCACTTCAGGTAACTGTCCGTCTCCTTTCCACTCTTTACCACATGATTTTTTTTGTTGTTATTATTTTTTTTTTAAATATCTATTATCATTATTAATATTAGGGTTTATTTTAGTGATTGGGCTTTTGGGCTCATTGCTTCTAATCTCCTACTTATCCTAGCACTAATTCTAACCTATACCCTCTTAGATTTACTTATTAATTAGATTTTCTAGTTTAATTAGTTTAAATTATTTTTGTTAGTCAAATTAGTTTTAAATAATTTAGTCAATTTAGATTAGTTAGTTTAATTATTTTACCAATCAAACAAACAATTTTAACCAAAAAACAGATATTTCAAAAAGGTTCCTGCGGAGTACCGCAGATGCATTGGGTGCTAATACCTTCCCATTGTATAACCAACCCCCGAACTCTCGATCTCTTTCAAAAACGCATTGTATTTTTATTACTTTTAAGTATTATTTTACATTGCATATTTTAGGGTTTTATTTCGCTCTTTTCCCTTTTCCCTTGGAAATAATAAAGCGCGGTGGCGACTCTTGCTTTTTGTGAGTCAAGTTAATTAATAGCTTGATCTCCGATTTTCACCGCTACAGAATTGGCGACTCTGCTGGGGAAAGATTGACCTCTTGCTGGTCCATCCCTAAGTGGGTTAAGCCTAATTTGTTTTATCTATTTTATCATTATTTGATTGTTTGATTATATGTATATATTGTGATTATTTGGGTGTTGATAATATTTACAAAGGACAAGTCCTATACCCGGTCTGAGTTACACTTAGGAATAGGACGGGCGGTATAGTCATGTTAACTTTGAGGGAGTAATCCCGAAGAAGGAGGCATGAGATCCCCCACTCAGTGGAAGGCCCTTTTGAACGTAATATTTGTTTACCGAGTAATCGGGAAGACATTATTATTTTCGACCTGGGAGCCAGAGAAGCTGGGAACCGTAGAACCCTAACCCATCTTGGCCTTTTATGTGTAGCGCGGAGATTATAACGGAGTAATCCGGAAGTAATTGTTATGCGACGCTACGCTCGGATGAGTTTCTCTTGAGAATATTGTTGATTATTGAGTAATCAAGACGTTGGTAATATCCGAAGGAGGAATGTAGACTCCGGGAACTCTTAGAACCTTGTTCTACAAGTGTGATTAAACCGTTAGTACATACCTTGGGGGTGTTCCTTACCTTGACTCCATGCTCGTGACGTTGAACCTTTCGACTTTATTTGTGATCTTGCTTGTGGTTGTTGCATAGCCATGCATTCATAAGACCCTTTTCACTTGACTTTGAAGGAATTTGGAGGTCTTTCTTTGTAAACATCACAAGTTTCGTCAAGCTCAATGGATCTTGGGTGTTGATAGGGTGAAAACCCTAATCCACCAAAATGGATGATTGATCTTGATGATAACTTGATCAACGCTTTGATCCAGTTCAAAATTCATCTTATATCTTCATACTTTGATGTTTCCAACTTAATATCTTGAGTTCCTTGAAAGTCAGATAAAAACTCTCTTTTGCATATCATGCATCATTCTACATTTTTTGTTTCACTTTCAAAGGTCTTTTTCCGAGTCTTATTTTTCCTTTGGTCTCACCAGTACAACACTGACGTTAAGAGAACAATGGAGAATATCAAGCAAGAGATTTCTGAACTCCGCAGAGAGGTGACTAATTTGAAAGCTAGTGTGGAGCACTTAACTGGTTTGGTCGAAATTTTGGTTACCGCCCAAGTCAATCCTTATAAGATGGAGGAAGCGATGATAAAAGTCTTCACTGAAACTCTAAAATCATTCTCTCATGAGAAGGTGATGGTTAATGCACCTAATGACTTTCCTGGCGAGGTGAATGTGGGAGTGCGTCTAGAAGAAGATGTTGGGAAAGGATGTTCATATGAAGATGGTAGTTCAGCTAATGGTGTGAAGAAGTTTGATGATAACTTTTCCAAGAAGAGAACCAGAGGAAGAAATAATCATTGTCAGAATCATCATGTTTCTCCTATTCATCAACAGAATCAGCAAGTCCCTAATCAGAGGAAAACCCAGTTTGATCCAATTCCAATTACCTATACAAAGTTGTTCCCTATCTTGATGCAGAGGAATTTGGTTCAGACCCTCCCTCCACCGAAGGTTCCTGAGAAGATACATCGGTACTACAAAGCTGATTTGGCTTGTACCTTTCATCAAGGTGCTCCTGGCCATGACTTGGAGGGTTGCTTTGCTTTGAAGATTGAGGTTCAGAAGTTGGTCAGAAGTGGTATCTTGTCATTCAAGAACGTTGGTTTTGAAGTTCAAATCAAGCATGTGCCGAAGAGTAAACACGATTGATGGTCACTTTGAGTTTTGAAGGATGTTTTCGGTAACTCAAGTCCAGATGGAAAGCCTTCCTAGATTATTAACTTATTCATGCTTTTGTAATTTTTCTTGTTTATCAAAACATTGTTTGCATGTAAGAACTTGTTTGCATCTGAATGATTATCTTAATACAATGGGTATGTTTGTCTTGAAGAAATTCATTCGTTTCACTCATATTTGTTTTCAAATTTCAAATTTCTTTTTTGCATTATGATACCAACTTGTTGCCCATTCTCTTGCCTAGGCAGAGATTGAAGGGAGGATGATGATCTAAAGAACACAAAATCTCTGGTTGCATGCTTTTGGATAAAATCTTGCTGATGATGTACAGGCATTGTTTCAAATCCCTAAACACCGGAGATATAAGGAAGATAATCCCTTGCTAACCCCTTTTGAGCCTTGAAGTAGAAGTTTTTTTTCTATACGAAAAAACCTTGAATTTTAACCTGGGGCAGGGTAGTTTTTAGTTAATCTGACTGAGTGTTCGAAATTCATAAGGAAGATGTTTTTTGAAGAGAAACTAGGAGGGCTATCTTTCATGTATAATGAAGCCAGAAGATGTGGAACCATAATGTTATCCCTCCTCCATCAAGAAACGAGGAAGTCACAATCCACTCAACAAGCAAATACAAGCTAATGTCACACATTTTGTTCAAAAAGTCAAAAATCGAGAAAAAAGAAAAAGCCTGCTAAGTCAAAAAAACATGAAAACGTGTGACTTAGGCAAAATTAAGGCATCCCGCTGGACTATCAATTCAAAAGAATTAGTTCAGGCAAAAGTTAGGGAAAATAAAAATTGCAAAGAAAGGACTACAAAGAAAAGTCCTCAACAAAGAGAAAATTGGTGACTACAAACACGAAGACATGAGGGTGGTTTCTACTCCGAAAGCCTCGTCGTTTCCTTGACCGTCACAAAATCCTTTTGAGAGACGAACACTCATGTTGAATTAACTGAACATGGGGTTGAAGAACATCATGAAGAATGGGTGGGCACCAAATATTTTGAGCCTTAAAATCTTTTTTCTAAAAACCATGAACCAGACCACGTTACAACCTTCAAAAGTCCTAATTGAAGGAAGGTTATTTTGAAAGCATACTTCAATGAGATAGTGTTCCTGACTCCCATGAATGTTCTAAATAGTTATGTTGGTATCATATGTTTTTCCTATACAAAAATAAATGGTGCTTTAACTCGCAAAATTTGCGCGATATCTTTCAAAATCTTCAAGACTTACATAGCTGTTGCATTAGAATTTTCATTCTCATTGTAAACTTTTTCTAACTGCAAAACATTTGTTTGATATCAAGGAAGCTCACATGTAAGCACTAGTGATGAGTTTGTTCTTAAGGCCTGAAGCTCTATTGAGTAATTGGCAGATCATTTCAAGAAAAAATCATATGCAGGGGCATGTCACCTGAAGACCTTAAGCACGGACATGTTGTTTCTCCTAATTAATGCTTTCCCAACTTGTTTACTCTTTTGGGGCAAAATTTGAGGACTTTGTTGTGCCAACTACAGCCAACCCGGGGCAATCACGTCGAGATTCGATGAATCTCTCTAAGAGTTTGAAGACACCAGAGCATGGTGGATGCCAGGTATTTTGTAAAATCCTCTTGAGACGATTTCTCCTCATCAGCCATATAGCTTGGGGCATTTTAGAAGTGAAGTTATTCGCAAGAATTGTCGTGCAACATGCAGCTTATCAGCAGTAAACTTGGGGCATCCAAAATTAATCCCAGGGGCAATCCAGATTTGTCAAGATATGTTTTTCATACATTATCAGAGGGTGGTGTTCCCAGTATCTCCATCTAAGCAAGACTTTTTTCCAGCTGAAGCATTGTTCGTATTGTTATCCTTTCAATGGATTGTTTGCAATAGAAGACTAGACTTTGGGTTTTCTACCTGAAAATATCTTCCTCTCCAGAGATATTTAAGCCTTGTAAAAGGACCTTGCTCCAATGATGGCCTGTGTTTTATCTCCAGTAATGTTCTCATCCTGTTGAGATTAGCCGAGTGTCGAGCTGTACTATGACGTCTTATCATCTCCAGTTTATCTTGTCTATTTGTTTCGTCAGCACATACATGGCATTCATTTATTCATTCACACTGGCATCATGCATGCACAGTTGTATTTGTTGATGTCATTGAGTTCGTATACCTTGGTTATGTCTATTCAAATAGCGTATTTGATCTTTCCAAATAGAGTGTCAACTTAAGCAGAAAGTGCGCCTCTTTTTCTAATTCCCCACTGAGTTAACTCTCGTGGAAGAATCTTGCTTTAGCTGTCCTTTTCCATCTTTGGATAGGATAAATCCCCATTTGAGTTGTTTCCTCATTGGGTGGAGTCTTGTTTGACTATTTTCTCTCCAGTTTACTCCTGGATTGAGCTTTGTCTCTTGTGAACGATACCCTGTGGATCTCTCTAGGCTGTGAAACCTAAATGGAGAGTGCATTTATTTCGCAACGTAAATACTTGGTCTCCTCAAGAAGGATTTATTCATGGTTCCCCATTGAAGATGAACTTTATTCCCCAGCAGTGTTATCACAACCTTCTTCTGGAATATCGACATGACAACAAGCGACTGACTCTTTATTTGAGCAGTTTGATTATTTCTGATTTCTCTACGACGAATGGCGGTCTCTTCATGAGCAGTTTGTCCATCCCCAGTGAAGTCGCCAAACAGCGAGCGGCAGTTTCTTCATGAGACAACTTGTGTGTTATGGATACTCTTGACAAACATCAAGCGGCGGTCTCTTCATGAGCAACTTGTATGCTATTGTCACCTTTGAAAACATCAAGCGGCGGTCTCTTCATGAGAAACTTGTATGTTATTGACACCTTTGAAAAACAACAAGTGGCGGTCTCTTCATGAGCAACTTGTATGTTATTGATACCTTGAAAAAAATACATCAAGCGGTGGTCTCTTCATGAGCAACTTGTATGCTATTGTCACCTTTGAAAACATCAAGCGGCGGTCTCTTCATGAGCAACTTGTCTGTTATTGACACCTTTGAAAAACAACAAGCGGCGGTCTCTTCATGAGCAACTTGTATGTTATTGATACCTTCAAAAAAATACAACAAGTGGCGGTCTCTTCATGAGCAGCTTGTACGGAAAATGGCAAGTAGCATCTTCTTCATGAGCAGCTTGTGGGTTATTGGCAACAAGTGGCAGACTCTTCATGAGCAGCTTGTGTGCTTTGATATTCTTTGAAGACAGCAAGTGGCAGCTTCTTTATGAGTAGCTTGTGGGTTTTTTGCAACAAGTGGCGGACTCTTCATGAGCAGCTTGTGTGTTTTAATATTCTTTGAAGACAACAAGTGGCAGTCTCTTCATGAGCAGCTTGCATGTTATTGACACCTTTGAAAGGAAGCAAGTGGCGGCCTCTTTATTTGAGCAGCTTGTGTATCCCCAACAATAATGTCTACTCAGCAAATGGCATCCCTTTCGGAAAAATCCCGTGGGGAAGTTTGTTATTTTATCCTTTTCAAGCGATATCTTGGTTAAAGAAGAAATGTGTTACCGTTCTTGGTAAAATTCAGAAATCAGAGATGTTTATCTCCAGCCACAGTGCTGATGTCAATCATTTTGTTTTCCAGCCACAGTGCTGATGTCAATCATTTTCCAGTCTCAGTACCGATGTCCATCATTTCCTTTCCCAGTCACAGTACTGATGTCAATCATATGCTTTTCCAGTCTCAGTACTGATGTAAATCATTTCTTTTCCAGTATCAACACTGATGTAAATCATTCAAGAGTCTCTCATTTGAAGTCTATGACTCTGTTTCCCCAGTGGAGTTACAACCTCTTCCTCTGTGGAATTACTGTGTAATATGCTTGGTTTCTCCAGCATAGTTTGTCTCATATGGCGTCATTCCCCATAAAATTCAGAGCATTACATTCATATCATATCATGAACATAATCACGGTATCTTAAGGCCAAAAATTGTGTATTCTATATTTAAGTCCCTTCAATCTCGTCGAAATGAAGATCCCAATCTTCATATCTCCAGATAGAAGAAACTTAAATAGGGGCAGCTGTTGTACCCCAATTTTTGACCTAAGATCCCATATTAATTTTTGCATTTTTTAACATAAGCCAAGGTCACGAAATACGGTTGGTTTTAACCTCTCACCTTCGAGCTTTGACTATGCGAAGATTGTCAAGTGTTTTGAACATTTTTAGCCTATGTATCACTAATTTCTAATCGCATACAAAGGTGTATGTTCATGTTTTCTTTTGTTTCATGTGCAAAGACAGGTCTGAATCAAGAGCATCAGGTGTCGCGCCTCAATTAAAGTTTTGAGTCTCCCAAACCCGAAGTACGGTTGATTGTGGATTCTCGAAGACTGATTCATCAGGGCACACGGTTGCCCCCTTAATTTTGCCCCTAATTTTTTTTAGTCGCACATTCATACCACATTTTGTCATTTGGTCACAATCATTAGTAAATATCTTCATTCATCACATTTTGCATCATTAGTCGTATTTAAGTTGACCAGAAAAAGTCAGTTTAAATCAAAGTTTGCATTGTCTTTCAGTTGTAAAATACCCAACATTTTGCTTCATGCATTTTTATCTATTTACTCATTTGTTGCATTGCTTCAAGTTGTTTATATGTCGATAATAAAAATATTTTGGTTTTATAGACAGACTGTTAAAAGCGATTCGACACTATGCGGGAAAGTAGCGAGAAAATATTTCAAGTTTTCACCTTTTACCGATCATTTTATGAATCTGCGCTTCGCGTAGATTATGACGGTATGCTCGCTTTATTTTTTTGTATAGTTCGAAGTCTCGTTTTAACCTTAAACGTCTGTTTAGTCTGATATTTTTATTATTATTTTATTTTTGATTTTTTGACTTCTTGAATATTTTTTCTTTAATCTTTGTGACATGTAGATTACTTTAATATGTTCATTTTATTTTTTCGGATAAATTTTCGTCCAGTTTTTATCGTTTTCGGTCATTTTGTGTCTTTATTTTTTATTCACAAAATATTCAAAAGAATCATTTTAAATTTAGTTTTTTTATATACTTTCAAGTTTCATTTTTATTTTTTGTCATTAAAGGGCTTTTAGTCACAAAAATATTTCCCTCCTATTTTTTCAATCCACACAATCTTTCCCCCCACAATCAAAAAAACTCCCGCCTGCATACACCCATCACCATCCCATTATGCAGTACATAGTCTCTGCACCTATTCTTCCTCACAGGACAACTAACATCTCTCATAACTAAAACACAAAACTCCCTTTATTGCTTCCAACACACAGTAGCCACCAAAAACACACCACCTTCATCCTCACATTGCCATCCGCCAACCTTTTACTGTAAACCCTTCCTTTCTCCAATACACTTTCCACCTATGTTCACCTTTCATCAACCCCCCGTGAAATAACAATAAACACAGCTGCAAGACTCTTAGAAGTATTACTGAACAATGTAAAGATTAGAGAAACAAAGGTTACTAAATCAGCCATCTTACCATTATCCCAGTACCTCTTGGATCCACAAACTCAATTACGGCAAGCGAGGTTATAAGCAACTTTGGCTCTAGGTGATCTATTCCAGAATGAGGGTCTTGCTCGGACAGCTGATGCAGTCGCAGCTTGTCGTGCTTTAGTGAATGTGCTTGAAGACCAACCAACTGAAGAAATGAAAGTTGTTGCCATATGCGCTCTGCAAAACCTTGTGATGCACAGCCGATCAAATAAAAGAGCAGTTGCAGAGGCCGGTGGGGTTCGGGTTATACTCGATCTAATTGGTTCAAGTGATCCTGAAACATCTGTTCAGGCTGCAATGTTTATTAAACTTCTCTTTTCAAATCATACTATTCAAGAGTATGCTTCTAGTGAAACAGTCAGAGCGATAACTGCTGCTATTGAAAAGGATTTATGGGCTACTGGAACTGTGAATAAAGAGTATCTTAAAGCCTTAATTCTCTATTTAGCAATTTCCCGCGACTGAGAGCAACTGAACCAGCAACACTTAGCATCCCACATCTGGTTACATCCTTAAAGACTGGTTCAGAGGCTACTCAGGAAGCTGCCCTGGATGCTCTTTTTCCGCTCAGGCAAGCTTGGTCAGCGTGCCCAGCAGAAATTTCTAGAGCTCAGTCCATAGCAACCGCAGATGCTATTCCCTTGTTACAGTTTTTAATCCAATCTGGCCCACTTCGGTTTCAGGAGAAGGCATAATTTCTATTGCAGTGTTTGCCGGGTACATTGGTGGTGATTATCAAGTGCGGTAATAATATGAAACAGTGTGTTGCAAACCCGAGTGTTTACTGTAAACTTACACTTGGAAACACTCCTCCACAGCAAACCAAGGTGGTTCCAAATGGGAAGGGAATGGTGACAGAGCCACACTTTGTTGGACAGTTTGGTAGCGATAGTAACTGAGTTGTTGCTTTTATGAAAAAGACTATAAGAACCGCCACGACCTTCTCTCCAACTCGCAAGGACCGCCCATTAACAACAACCTTCAACATCAACCGTCACAAACAGCTTTTCTCCACCGTTTCCACCACAACCAATTAGAGCCTCTTACTCTTCAATGAGTTGCAATAACAGTGTCAGTGATGATGGTTCTGTCAAGAGTTTTTTTGCTAACTGGCCAATGTCAACATGTGGACTGAATGCAAAAGGTCAATTTGCCATTGTCTATAATGGAAGTATGTGTGTATATGATGGAATTCCTGCAGAAAAGGTGCAAGAAATAATGTTGATGGCTGCTGGCACTCCTAAGTCTTCTGAAATGAAAATTGGAATTCCACTTCACTCTTTTCCAGTGCCGCTCCTTCTTCTCCATCTACACTCCTTTAACTATTTACCAACACCCCCCTTCAATCTTCACTTCACAATTCCCTTCTCCTACCTTCATCAATTACCGTAACCCGTTGTTACTTCCGCTTTTCCTCTCCACGCCGTATCACCATCGATTCTAGCCAATCCCTTTTGCAACTCATATTCCCTCTGTAAACCTGTAGCTTGAACAACAACAACAAACTGGTACCCTCTGTTAGCGTTATCGTGCCACTACCCCAACTTGTTTATGCCTCCTAATCACCGTAGAATCACCACTTCCACACACTATTCATCAGATATTCCTTTCCTTCTCTTCAAGCTGGGTTATTTTTTCTTAAACATGCCGAAGCTGTGGAGAAAGATCTTCCTGCAAAGGAGCTTCATGAACTTCTATTGCTGTCTCTGCAATGGCTAAGTGGGATGATTAGTCTTTCCAACCCTGTCTGTCCGTTGCAACTTCTGCGTTAAATTGAAACCAAAGTATGGCTCTTAGCTGTTGAATCTGAGACTCAGGTGAAGAGTGAAGGAGACTTGAATTTAACCTTTTCTACCAGGGAGAGTGCTATCAGGAATGATTCCAGTATTATTGACCGAACTGCAAGTATAATAGCAAAGATGGATAACCATATAAATACAATGAGGAATATAACTGTAGAAAAATACGAGTCCAGAGAAAACAATCAAATGCCTCACAAGAATCAAGTGGTGGATGCTGGACTTTCAACTACTTTTGGTGGGAATACAAAGCCAAAACGAAGGGCCAAAGGATATGTGGCTTTGAGACGCCCAGCTCTTGACTCGGTAGAAAAAAAGTGCAGATACCGATGATGGCTCCAATACTATCATATTCAAAAATGAGTTGCAGTTACAAGAAGAAAATTTGAAAGTAGAAATGTCTTTTTCTAGGTGGGAGGACAGGGTTGGAGCGGAAGAGTTGGAAAGGGTTGTTCTTTCTTTATTGGAATTTGGGCAAATCACTGCCGCCAAGCAACTACAATATAAATTCTCCCCTGGACAAATACCATCTGAGTTTAGACTTGTTGATGCAGCCTTGAAGCTTGCTTCTATGTCAACTCCTCCTAGCAATGTATCAACCTCGATGCTTGATGAGGAATTGCATTCAGTTATGCAGACATATGGGTTACTGAATGATAAGCGCCATATTGACCCACTTCAGGTAACTGTTCATCTCCTTTCCACTCTTTACCACATGATTTTTTTTGTTGTTATTATTATTTTTTTAAAATATCTATTATCATTATTAATATTAGGGTTTATTTTAGTGATTGGGCTTTTGGGCTCATTGCTTCTAATCTCCTACTTATCCTAGCACTAATTCTAACCTATACCCTCTTAGATTTACTTATTAATTAGCTTTTCTAGTTTAATTAGTTTAAATTATTTTTGTTAGTCAAATTAGTTTTAAATAATTTAGTCAATTTAGATTAGTTAGTTTAATTATTTTACCAATCAAACAAACAATTTTAACCAAAAAACAGATATTTCAAAAAGGTTCCTGCGGAGTACCGCAGATGCATTGGGTGCTAATACCTTCCCATTGTATAACCAACCCCGGAACTCTCGATCTCTTTCAAAAACACATTGTATTTTTATTACTTTTAAGTATTATTTTACATTGCATATTTTAGGGTTTTATTTCGCTCTTTTCCCTTTTCCCTTGGAAATAATAAAGTGCGGTGGCGACTCTTGCTTTTTGTGAGTCAAGTTAATTAATAGCTTGATCTCCGATTTTCACCGCTACAAACATCAATATGGATCTGGCCGAATTTGTTGTCGAGACTCCCGAGGATGATCTATCATGAGGAAAGGTGTTCAATTGTTATTGGACAATGGGATGATTACCATGAAGTTGATATGATTGAGGTTTGTTTGGCTGAAGAAGAGTCGAATGATGAGTATGCTTCTACAGATGAGTATTTCTCCTCAGATGAGGATTTGTTTTCCAGAGATGACTCAATAGCGACTGATTGTATTGAAGAAGGGGTAAACGTTATTGTGCCTTATTTTGTTGCACCGACCCATTTCGAAGTTGAGTATTATAGCAAGGCAGTTGTTACCCCATTGGTGATTAGTTTGTCGGGTCTTGTTCCCTACAAGTCAGATAAGGTTGTACCCTACAAATATAACGCTACAATCTTAGGGGATGGTGTGGAAGTTCCCATCCAGCAAATGCCTGATGTTGGAAATATAGCTGAGACTAGCAGAGTGACCCGCAACAGTCATGTGTTTGCACTAGTTGTTCGCGGAGATGTTAGCGCAGGAAAGAAAATTGCTGAGAATGTTGAACCCAAGAAGGTTACGGGTCAATCTAGTTAGGATACATTAGAGAAAGAAGTGGATGAAATTTTGAAGATAATAAAGATGAGCGACTACAGAATCGTAGATCAGCTACTGTAGACTCCTTCAAAAATATCTATCTTGGCTTTATTGATGAACTCCTCTGCTCAAAGAGAATATTTGATGAGAGTATTGACCAAGCTTTTATGGAGAGTGATATGCCTGTAGACCAATTCATCAGTGTAGTAGGGAAGATTATGTCATTTAATAACCTGAGTTTCTGCATGATGAATTGCCAGATGAAGGAAAGAATCCTAACCTGGCCCTCCACATCTCCATGAACTGCAAGAATGAGTCACTATCCAATGTGCTGATTGATAATGGATCTGCATTGAACATTATACCGAGGAGCACGCTTATGAAATTGAAATATCAGGGGACGCCCATTCTCCCAAGTGGAATTATTGTGAAAGCGTTTGATGGATCAAGGAAATCGGTTATTGGTGAAGTGGATCTGCCTATTCCTATAGGCCCACATTTGTTTCAGATTATTTTCCAGGTCATGGACATTGTACCCGCTTATAGCTGTTTGCTAGGAAGGTCATGGATACACGAGGCAGGGGCCGTAACTTCAACTTTACAACAAAAGCTGAAGTTTGTACATGAAGGAAAAGTCGTGATTATAAATGGAGAGCAGGAATTATTGATATCTCATTTGTCCTTATTCAGCATTATGGAGGCAGATGAAGCTGCTCTTGGAACCCAATTCCAAGCCTTATCCATTGATAACATAAGAGGAAATGAGAATTCTATGATTTCGCTTAAGGATGCGCAACAAGTTATGCGTAAGGGTCATAGTGAGGTTCGAGGACAGATTGTGGATCCACCTGTAAACAAGAACAAAGCCTAATTTAGGTTCTCTTGGAAGAATGACAAAGGTAAGAGCATGAAGCCGAAGTATGCTGCAGGAAAGTATCAAGACGTCTTCTGTAGCGGGGGTTATCTTCATCCAACTGTTTCCGGGAATAACGCCATTGTGGAAGATGAAGCAGAGCCAGAAATGCCAAATTATGTGACGCACAGAGTTAGGGTTCAAAACTGGATCACCATTGATGTTCCCTCTTGCATACATGTTTCAAAGTAACTAGATTTTTTAATCTTTTGAAAAGCTTTCACTCTTGCCAAGATGGAAGTATTAATATTGTATGGGCTTATCTGTTTGTTTTGATCTTTAAGATCAATAATAAAAGTTGTCTTTTTCCCTAAATTGTGTTATATTTTTTTATTTTTCTTGGAAAATGGTAATCAGAAAAAAACCTTTCAAAATAAATAATAACTGAAATTTAATCTGCATGATCACATGTTATATGTGTCAGTTTCTAAAAGAAATCATAAATCATATGTGCATATTAATTAAAAAACCTGTTGAATACAATGACCCTGCACCCTCTCCCAACTTTGAAAGTCCCATGAATGGGGCCGAAGAAGAAGACTTTGATGAGATTCCAGAAGAGCTCTCACGGTTTCTTGATCGCGAGGAAAATGCCATTCAGCCATATAAAGAACCATTGGAAGTAATCAATTTGGATTCAAAAGAAGATCCTAAAGAAGTCAAGATTGGAGCATTGCTGCATCCTGGTGTGAAGAGCAAGTTGATTGGGTTGTTGAAAGAGTATGTGGATATTTTTCGCTTGGTCTTATCAAGTTATGCCTGGTCTAGATACATATATTATAGAGCACCATTTACCGTTGAAGCCAGAGTGTCCACCAATCAAACAGAAGTTGAGAAGAACTCACCCAGATATGGCAGTGAAGATCAAAGAGGAGGTTCTAAAGCAGATTAATGTCGGGTTTCTTGTGACGTCAGTGTATCCTCAATGGATCGCCAATATTGTCCCAGTACCGAAAAAAGACGGAAAAGTCCGCATGTGCATAGATTACAGAAATCCAAATAAAGCTATTCTAAAAGATGATTTTCCATTGTCACACATTGACATGTCAATGGATAGCACAACAAAATTCAAGGTTTTCTCGTTGATGGACGGATTTTCCGTGTATACCCAAATAAGAATGGCTCGAGAGGACATGGAAAAAACATCGTTTATCACACCCTAGGGAACATTCTATTACAGAGTAATGCCCTTCTGGTTGAAGAACGCTGGTGCAACGTACCAGAGGGCTATGACAACCCTATTCCATGATCTGATGCTGATGACACACAAATATGTGATATTTCTGGCTTGATATACACCAAATATTTCTCATACTTTAGTTTAAATTAAATTATTTTATAGGTATTATGCAAGTATTTTTCTATTTTTGCAGATATGTATTAAGCTGAACACTTTGGAAGAAATGAAGAAAAAAGAGGTGCAAAACTAGCAAAAAGGCCAAAGGAGAAGACCATTATACACGTGAGCATGTGGCCCACCATGAAGAAGACCTTGACAATCGTCAAGGAGGTGTCCCGAACGTCATGCATTGAGAATGACCAAGTGACTATCGTCACTTGGATGTGACAAACGTCACAAGGCCACTTACCCCACTTTCTTCACATCCAACGGATAGAAACGCATTCAAATGTTAATCCAGCGACTACCTATATTATCTGACCCACTCAGTCAAAACACCAAGGAACGTGACAAATTAATGACCCTGTTATTTCTCAAAGGAGGAAATAAACTGTTCCTACATTCTCGAGAACAGCTGATCACGCAAGACTTGTAAATAGAGCCTTAGACCATAATAGAAAAAGTTCTTCTTTTTGGGGCAGAAACTTTGGAGATTTTATATTTACTTTGAGCGAATATTCCTTTCAGCATTATTTTATTTCCCAGTTAATTCTATATTCCTTCCAGCATTATTTCCTTTGTACGGTTAAATATATTCTCCGATCGAAGCAAAGCCTACAATTTGTGCAGGAGTGCTTCTATCTTCAGAATTACTACCAGGTTTATGTTTACGAATTCTTATTGCTTTCAATCAATATAATTATGTTTATTTTCATTTGTCTCTTAAATTATTCTGTGATTTGGTCTGATACTATGTTAGGCTAGAATTCCTATACCGGTATGTAAAGTCACTCAACCAAGGGAACGAGTAACTTAGTTGGGATTATTTTTACTACGAAACATTCTTTTCTGGCCTAAGTTACTATTTTTAATCATTAAATTGTTTTGTTACGTAAGTAAAAAACAGATAGAGGTTAGGGTCAACAAAGCGGAAGTTTGAGATCTTTTAACTGGATAGTAGTAATTAGGCATTGGCTTAAAATACAACGGAAGCACTTTAAAGTTAATTAAGATTTTATTTAGTTTTCAAAAAGTGTTTTTAACTCATGCGGGGTGGAGGAAGCGTACGTTAGGACTTAACTGCCTAGATCAACAAAACGACAATGTGAGACGAGGGTTTTTAAACTAAATAAGTTTTACTGAAAGCTGTTTTGAAAATATAAAGACACCCAACATGTCGCTAGTTCCCGAGGTTCGACTATTGCATACTGGTAATTACGCTCATTGATTATTAAAAATCCAACTTAGTTTAGTATTTAGTTTTTCCTACAACCCAATCAAATATTCATTAGCTTTAGATTTGCGAAGTAACAATAGAAGACGGTAGATCGATTCATCAGTCTCTGTGGTTCGATATCTTTTAAAACTACATGATAAGACTGTGCACTTGCAGTCCGAATCATTGGATACGTAAGTATAATCCCGATCAAGTTTTTGGCACCGTTATCGGGGACTGATTTAAGTCGATATCGCTACTCTTTTGTTACGCAATAGAGACTAGAGAAAAAACCTCTCTCTTTCTTCTCTACTTCTTTTCTTTTCTTTTCTTATTTGTATGCCAAACACTCGTTCGCAAGGCGAGCCGTTATACATACAAATCAACGATATCGAGCGTTATCTCAGACTTAGACGCTGCATTCAAGAGTATCATCTCTTGCATAACACTCAACATCGTCAATCACTCGAACCTCCTATTTCTCGACCAACCAAAGAAATGGCTGCCAATCCTGCTCCGCGCCCACTCAAATCCTACACCATTCCCTCACAAGATGAACCGCACAATAACATTGTTACTCCTCCAATCGAGGCAATCAACTTTGAACTGAAACCCTTTTTGTTATCTGCCGTACAACAAAACCAGTTCTCTGGTGGGTCAATGGAAGACCCCAATCTTCATCTATCAATATTTCTACAGTACGCAGATACAATTAAGAACAATGGGGTTAGTCAAGAGGCAATAAGACTTTGTCTCTTCCCTTTTTCTCTAAGAGATAGAGCCAGAGCTTGGCTCCAATCTCTACCTGCAAACTCAGTCACTACATGGGACGAGCTGAAGAAAGTCTTTCTTGCAAGGTATTTCCCGCCAAGAAAAACAACTATGCTAAGATCTCAAATAAGCGATTTTAGACAAAAGGAGAACGAATCCCTTTTCGATGCTTGGGAATGATATAAGGATCTAATGAGACTATGCCCACATCATGGCTTGGAATAATGGTTGATTATCCATACCTTTTATAATGGTCTCCTTTACAATATAAGATTAACGATAGACGCTGCCGCATGTGGTGCACTTATGGACAAATCCTACACCGCTGCCTATGCTCTAATAGAAAGTATGGCCCAAAACCACTATCAGTGGGGAAGTGAAAGAGGACACGCAGACAAAGGTACTGTAGAGAAAGCACCGACAAACGGAGGCATGTATGAGATAAGCGATCTAGACAGTGTCCATGCTAAGGTAGATGCCCTCACCCTAAAGATAGATAATTTGACCGCAATACCTCCAGCCACCGTGGCTGCTATAACTCCCAATTGCGAAATATGCAGAGTACCTGGACATCTAGTTACCGAATGCAAGATCTTGGCAGGAACTCCAACTGACCAAGTGGATTATGCTCAAGGAAACCCTTACTCAAACACATAGAACCCTGGATGGAAAAATCACCCAAATCTCTCATATAAAAACCCCCAATGCATTGTATGCTCCAAACCAAGCACCTGTCGTGCCACCTCCATATCAGAAACCTCCTGCAAATGCTCCTAGTGCGCCTAGAAAATCAAAATTAGAACTGATGATGGAGAACTTCATAGCTACCCAATCGCAAACAAACAAAGACGTCCAAAATCAGAACATACACACTAACGAGCAGATAAAACAACTAGCAAACAAAATAAATGCTTTGGCCACCCACAATAAAATGTTAGAAACCCAAATCTCTCAAGTGGCTCAAAAACAAGCACCTACAGTTGCACCGGCTGATACATTTCCTGGTCAACCACAACCTAACCCGAAGGGGCATGCTCATTCCATCATATTAAGAAGTGGAACCGAGTTAGATGGACCGCCTGACCCAAGACTGTCAAATCAAAGTATGTATCAAAGGTCAAAAACACCAATTGTGAAGGAGAATCAACCAGAGAAACTAGAGGAAGACGAAGAAGATAAAGGAGGAGAGGCCAAAGAAAAACAAAAAGAAAAACCTTATGTGCCTCCACCGCCTTATAAACCCCAGATCCCATTTCCTGGTAGATTAGCCAAACCTAAGAATGTAGGGCAATTTAAAAAATCCGTAGAACTTCTGAAACAACTTAATATAACAATTCCTTTCAAAGAAGCCATAACTCAAATGCCCTCCTATGCAAAATTCCTCAAGGAAATCTTATCCAACAAGAAAAAGCTAGAAGATAAAGAAACAGTCACGCTTACAGCAGAATGTAGCGCAATTATTCAAAACAAGATGCCTCCTAAGCTGAAAGACCTTGGAAGCTTCTCTATACCATGTCATATAGGTAAGTTTGTCATAGACAAAGCCCTATGTGATTTAGGAGCTAGTATTAGCGTTATGCCTTTATCCATATGTAACAAACTGGAAATGGGTGAACTAAGGCCAACAAAGATGTCCGTTCAATTGGCGGATCGCTCCGTTAAATACCCAGTAGGAATCTTAGAAAACATTCTTGTTCGGATAGGTCAATTCTACATCGCTACAGATTTCATAATCATGGACATTAGAGAAGACGAAAGTACACCTATCATCTTAGGAAGACCATTCTTAGCCACCGCTGGAGCTATCATAGATGTAAAAAAGGGAAAACTAACCTTTGAAGTAGGTGAAGAGAAAGTCGAATTTATTCTGACACAATTCTTACAAGTGCCTGCCATAGATGACACATGTTATCTGGTAGACATCGTGGACGAATGCGTAAGAGAAATTGAATGGGAACCGATACCTTGTTCTGAAACCATGAAGATTCCTACACCTCTTATATTCGAAGATAACGAATGGTGTCCTGAATACCGAGACGACAATCTGAGTGAATGCTTAGCTCTGACACCCGATCACATGCCTTGTCCAAGAAAACCAGCATTGGATCCTAAGCCATTACCTAAGACCCTCAGATATGAATTCCTTGAAACCGAGTTAAAACGACCTGTAATTGTCAACGCAGACTTAGGACAACATGAAACAGACAAATTATTACCAGTCTTAAGAAAAATCCATCTGCCTTGGGATACAACATTACAGATCTCAAAGGAATAAGTCCTTCCATTTGCATGCATCGTATTATGCTGGAAAATGACTGCAAATCTTCTAGAGAACATCAACGAAGAATTAACCCAATATGGAGCACCGTAGTTAAAGATGAAGTTAAAAAACTTCTGAACACAGAAATCATATACCCAATCTCAAATAGTCAATGGGTAAGCCCAGTCCACTGTGTACCAAAGAAAGGTGGTATAACAGTAACAACAAACAAAGCAGGCGAAGCTGTAGCTGAATGAACTATAAGTGGAGCTAGAATGTGTATTGACTATAGGAAGCTAAACAAGGCCACTCGCAAGGACCATTTCCCTCTACCATTCATTGATCAAATTCTTGAACGATTAGCTAAGCACTATCATTACTGTTATCTAAACGGTTACTCTGGATTCTTTCAAATTCCTATTCACCCCGATGAACAAGAGAAAACAACATTCACATGTCCTTATGGAACTTTCGCCTACCGTCGAATACCGTTTGGATTATGCAATGCTCCCGCCACATTTCAGAGGTGCATGATGGCAATCTTTACTTATTTCATAGATAACATCATGGAGTTCTTTATGGACGACTTCTCTGTATGTGGAGAGAGTTTAGAAGATTGTCTGATAAATTTAGAGAAATTTTTGGAGAGATGCGTAAAAGTTAACCTCGTTCTGAATTGGGAAAAGTGCCACTTTATGGTCAAACAAGGAATCATACTAGGACACGTTGTGTCTTAAAAAGGGATGGAAGTCGATAAAGCTAAGATCGAAGTCATAGAAAACTTGCAACCCCCTAAAACAGTAAGAGAAATACGCAGTTTCTTAAGACACGCCGGTTTCTACCGAAGATTCATAAAAGATTTCTCGCAAATATCAAAACCTCTAACCACCCTCCTTATGAAAGACGTTGAATTCGATTTCAATGACAAATGCCTAAAATCATTTAACCAATTAAAAACAACTCTTGTATCCGCACCAATCATGCAACCACCTGATTGGAGACTTCCATTTGAAATCATGTGCGACACAAGTGATTATGCCGTAGGTGTAGTCCTGGGACAACGAAGAGATAAGAAGCTTAATGCGATATACTATGCTAGTAGAACCTTGGACCCTGCACAGATGAATTACGCAACAACGGAAAAAGAACTTTTAGCCGTAGTCTTTGCACTAGACAAATTTTTCTCCTACCTAGTAGGCGCAAAAATAATCATCTATACAGACCACGCATCTATTAGATATCTCTTAACCAAGCAAGATTCAAAGCCGAGACTTTTGAGATGGATTCTGCTTCTACAAGAGTTCGATTTAGAAATTAAAGACAAGAAAGGTACCAAGAACGTAGTAGCGGACCATTTATCCCGAATGGAAAGCCTGACACTAGAAGAAGTACCCATTAATGATGACTTCCCGTATGAACGTCTATTAGCTCAGATGGACTTATGAGATGCCAGCGAAGAACCACCTGAATCGAATCCAAATCAACTGCTTTTAGGACTGGACACAGAAGCTATTAGCCGTGATTCACAAGAAAGCCAAGATGAAATAAATAATGATATAAACGAAACTGTGGTATCTGTCTGATCTAATCAGACCTTACCATGGTACGCGGACATAGCAAATTACTTGGCTGCCAAAATCCTACCCCCCGATATGACTTATCAACAGAAGAAAAAATTCTTTCACGATTTGAAACATTACTTTTGGGATGAACCTTTAATTTTCAAGAGAAGTGCGTATTTTCCAAAGATGCGTCCCGGAAAACGAAATCGAAAGCATTATTTCTCATTGTCATGATGCCCCTTACGGAGGACATGCAAACACATCAAAGACATGTGCCAAAATTTTGCAGTCTGGCTTCTACTGGCCAAATTTGTGGAAAGATGTGCACATAGCCATCCTCAACTGCGACCGATGCCAACGCACCGGAAATATATCCAGACGTGATGAGATTCCTCAGACTGGAATTTTACAAGTCGAAGTCTTTGATGTATGGGGAATAGACTTCATGGGACCATTTCCGTCCTCATTCGGCAACAAATATATACTCGTGGCTGTAGATTACGTTTCAAAATGGATCGAAGCAATAACTTCTCCAACAAACGATACTAGAGTCGTTATTAAACTCTTCAAAACCATTATATTCCCAAGGTTTGGTGTACCCAAGAAAGTCATAAGCGACGGCGGCTCCCACTTCATATCAAGAATCTTCGATAAACTCCTTACCAAATATAGGGTGAAACACCACGTAGTAACACCATACCACCCCCAGACAAGCGGACAGGTGGAAGTCTCAAGTCGAGAAATAAAACAAATATTGGAAAAAACTGTTTCCACGTCAAGAAAGGATTGGTCAGCTAAGTTACCTTAAGCATTATGGGCCTACAGGACGGTGTTTAAGACGCCAATAGGTACAACACCCTTAAAACTCATCTATGGAAAATCATGCCACCTGCCAGTGGAAATTGAACACAAAGCTTACTGGGAAATTAAAACTTTAAACCTAAGCTACACTGCGGCAGGTGAGAAAAGGATCCTCGACATAAATGAATTAGAAGAGCTAAGATTAGGCGCATATGAAAATGCGAGGATCTACAAAGAAAGGGCGAAACAGTGGCACGACAAACGAATCTCAAGGAAGGAATTCAATGAAGGAGATGTAGTTCTCCTATTAAACTCTCGTCTAAAACTTTTTCTTGGGAAACTCCGTTCACGATGGTCTGAACCATTCGAAGTGACCAAAGTTTTCCCCAGTGGTGCCATAGAGATTAAAGGAAAATCCATGAACCCGTTCTTAGTAAATGGCCAACGTCTAAAACATTATTACAGCATTGAAAATAAGGACTACACCGCGAGCTTAACACTATTAGAGCTACCACCCAATTTAGGAAACTAATTCACGTCTAAAAACATTGTCAAGCTAAAGACATTAAACAAGCGATGTGTGGGAGGCAACCCACAAGTTTTTCATTAACTTTCTTTCAAATCTCTCTATATGTTTATTTTTATTTTGCATTTTGATTATTACTTTCCGATTTTTCCTTTTCTTTCTTTCTCCCACTACATATTTTATTTATTTGCATTTTTCTTTTACAAATTTTAGTACTGACTCACATGAACTTACAAATAGACTCTCAGTTTCTAGGGATGAGTTATTCATTATTTATTGTCTTTTCAGTCCAGACCAGTCATTAGTGCATCATTTATGATTTCCAACATGTCAGCTATAGCTCAGTGTACCCATGGCCCCATCTGTGTCGGCGGGCTAGTCAATATGATAGCCGAGGCCTTATCCCTACGGTCATCTTTGTCACGCCTTACGCCGTACGCCAGATACTATACCATGGATATCCCTTTTTGTTTTAACATATCTTTTATTGTTAACCTTGTTGTACCCCAAAATTTTCCCTCCCATATTTCTCAATACATGTCAAGAATTATCTCCAAGTTGTTCAAGATGGCTCAAGAGTTGGACAGTCAAATCACCTCCTAAGGAAGTCAATTCAAAATTAGGGTTTTGTGTTGCATCAAGTTACTTACATCAAAATGACCTCAAGTGCTCCCCAATGTCCTAAAATGTTCTTAAGTTCATCCATGTCAAATTTCAAGCCTTGCAGCGGAAGTTTGGTCAGTCAATTGCTCAAGAGGTCCAAAAATCGATTGTGCTAGGGCAAAAGTCAATTGTGACCTACAAGTAGTCAAACCTCAAGATTTTTTGTCAACATTCTAATTTTGAAGGATAATTCATCATTTGATCAAGGTTTGATCATGATTCATCAAGGATTTCTTAAGATTCATCAAGATTCAAAAGTTGCTAAATTAGGGTTTTGTAGGAAAAGTCAACTCAATTTTGACGAAGCATAACTTTCTCATACTTTATGAGAAATGACCCATCCAAATATAATTTTGAATAGGATGAAATTTACTACAATCCATATTCACACCCCAATATCAATAAATGCACTCACAAGAATTTACAAATTTGGACATTATGGGTCATTTTTGAAAGTCAACAAAAACACCTTTTTTTCCAAAGCTTATAACTTGCGGATGGAATATGAAATTGAGTTGAGACCAAAAGGGTTAGTTAGAGTACATCTCAAGGTTTCTAAAAAGTCCAAGAACACTTCCAAAAGTTCAAAATTGAAGAAGTTATGCTTTGTGGAAGTTGGGTATTTTTCCAAAAATTGCCAATAGTCAACTATCCTCAAAACTCCAATTTTTGACAAAAGGGCCCACTTTTTTCCACTTGATTTGGTCTTATCACACCATACGCGTGTCTCATCTTCAATTTCATGATCAATCATTTATTAATCTATTTTATTTAATTTTTATTGATTTTATTCATTTTAAATCAATATTAATTCAAATAAAATCCAAAAATTAATGGAATGAGATTTTTTTGATCATTACAGGTTTTCATTATCAAGATTCACATAATCAAATTCGTATCAAGTCTTATTATGCACAAAAAAATCAGATTTGGTACAATTTTGAAAAGGTTATCAATGATGATCATCTCAAATCCCAAACCATGAATGCACAAAGATTGGAAGCCCAAGATTTAACCTAGTTGCTTGCTTGATACATATACAACATAAAGCAACCAAGAACATGCCCTAAGAACTGCAGAAACAGCCAGACAAAGTTTGAAAAAAGCTTGGAAAACTTGGGATCTGAAATCAACATTAGAGCTCGTTTCAATCAAAAATCACAACGTGGTGTTCTTGCTTGCAATCTCCTGAAGCTATAGCAACCAAAACCAGGCCTTGAGACTACTTGAAACGCGCTGTAAGTACTCACGAATATGGCCCTGTGCACGAAAACATAACTCATCATTCTTGCATCTTTTTGACAAAACATTAGCATATTCTTGTTCCTTGTATGATTTCTAAGTGTTTTGTAATATTCAATTTCATTTTCGTGGCCTATATTGTAATGCCCGAACCTAGGGTTTTCTTGCTTTGCTTTTAGGCATTTCAATTACAGGTGAAATTAAGGCAAACCATGGACATGGTTGAGTTCAGGGAAGAGAGATGAGTAAAGTGATGGTCCCAAAAGTCGTTTCTATGGCCTAGGGATGATTCTGGGATTGAGCCACGGTTTTTGTTGCGGATCCAAATCCGCAGGAAACAAACCATGGATTTATGGGGAAGACGAAGACGTGTCTTCTTCCCATTGATCCATTCAAAACTTGCGCCATTTTTTTTATTTCCAGGCATAGCGTTATGTTTTCAATATAATATTTATTATGTATTTCATTAACAATTGAACAATCCAGTTGAGTTGGCAAGAGAGGCGTGTCAAAGTCCCTTGGGACCTAGGTTCGAATCCCAGGTCCCCCAATATTTGTTACAATTTTTCTTCAGGTAATTGTATGCAACGCCCAAGATGCAGTTCACCATATGTCTCATGGATCCAAGGGCCAGATGGCCTCTAGGCCAAATCCAAGGGTCCAGATTGCAAGCTCATCATACTCCCTAGTCAAAGGCATGCGTTGGATTAAGAAAGTCAAACAGGCTTGGACGTTTTGGGCCTGGAAAATTGTTGATTCTACACTCAAATTGGGCCCAACACCCCCCTTTTGGTTATTACTTTTCTTCTAATATTTTATTTATTCATTTGTTTTATTTTTATTTTTAATTAAATACTAACCAAAATAATTAATAATTTTCTTCATAAAATCAGAAAACATAAAAAATAATATTTTTATTTATTTCATTATTTCATTATTTTTGTAAATAAACTTTAATAAATCAATTAGTTTAGTTAGGGACAATTTTAATAATTTTTGCAATAAATTAAAATTAAATAGAATATTAGGTTTTAACAATTTTGACCATTTTATTTTTATTTCCTTAAATATAAAAAATCCCAAAAAATATCTTTTATAATTAATTAATTAATTAACTTAGATTTAATTTCCACTTAATTCAAAAATAACAAAAAATCCTTTCTTTAAATAAAAAAAGGGTCAAAACCCTAAAAATGCGCCGACTTAATTTTCTCGCACGCGTCTTATTTTTATCCAATATTGTAATTCCTTCCGGTATTTAATAGCTTTTAACTAGGACTTTATTTATTTATCGCTTTATTTTCCTTTCCACAATTTAAATTAAAGGGTTTGTCTTTGGCGATGTAAATACCCGACGCCTTGTAATAGCTTAGATTTAATTTCCCGCAATTTAATTTCTGCACAATATTAACTGTTAGATGTTTGATAAATAGGAAATGCATGACAAGATCAATCATTAACTTAAAATCAACATAGCTCACCCATAACATGTACAGATAAAATTAATCGAAATAACACACTTGCACATGCCACTCTTAGGGTACACCTCACTTGGTTGCCTCGAACGTGGTCATTGAGTATAGGAAGTTTTAGAGATCGCCCTCTTGTCCAAAGATCATAGTTGCCTCGAAACGGTTGCCTCGGAAAAATGATCTAGGATATTAGGGTTACCGCTAATGCGTCCTAACATTGCTTTAGTGACCACACGCCCCTTAATCAAATTGACCCTTAAAACTCCAACGAAGGTGCTACCTACTCCTCAATAGTGGGATAGCATTGTCTAAAGGACATTAGCACAATTTGATTCCTTTTTCGAGTAGGTAGATGGTTCTTAAGTACTTGCTCCTTTTAAAACAAAACAAAACTTTTCGCACTTACACTCCTTTCAAACAAAAACTTTTTTCAAACCCACAAACACAAAGAAAAGCTGACTTTTGAAAACACAATGAGCAAGTACCTAAGATCCCGTGGATAACCACGGATAGAAAGGGTGCTAACACCTTCCCTTTCTATAATCTACCTCCCGAACCCGAGAAATATCTCAAAAAGAAATTTTTTTGTGCTTTTGTCCTTTCCTTGTTGGATAAAATAAAAGACGGTGGCGACTCTTGCTTACCGCGACATTTTGCAAAAACAAACGCAAACGCAAACCAGCATTCCAAAAACAGTCAGTTCTCATTCCCACTGATCACAGAATTGGCGACTCTGCTGGGGAATATATATGTGAGGTGTACCTTAGGATTAGATCATTGTGTTTTCAATTGTATGTTTGTATGCTTTAATTTTGTGGGCTTGTATCAGAGTTCTATAGATCCTAACCCGGATCTGGGGATACCCTTTAGGTAAGTAGCAATAAACTGTGAGGGATCTGTACGGCACAGACCGATACGGATGAAGCAGTAGCTACGTTGGTGTGGCACTTTAGTCTGTACCGATATCCCTTGTGTTGGAACGAGGAGAATATGGGTCTTCTAAGGGGTCATTAAGCACCAACTGACCTTAGAACCTTAAATTGACCAACTTGGCCATAGAATAGTAGCAGTATGCTACACTCATTGAGACTAAACTCTCGCGATGATTTCGGCTGCAAGAAAAGGATTCTAAACTGGAATTATGACCGATTGAGGGTAGTCAGTTATATTAAGATCCTCTAGAACCCGATTACTATTTCTAGGACAGGTTTAAACCAACTCAACTGAAAGAAGGTAGTACCTAAGCTCCATGCCAGCCTGAAATCTAAGGGCTCTCGGTGTGACTTGTGTGCCTTTACCATGTTTGCTTTTTGTGGATACTTGTGGTGTACCATTATCATGACATCATGACATCATAACATTGCATACATCCTGCATAAGGACTAACCTATTTCAAAGACAGGAGGGTTTCATATTTGCTCTGTTTTGTAGGTCATCATGATGCCCATGCGTAAGAATACTATCCGGATCAACTTTTCCCAAGTCCCTACCTTGCTTAAAGAGTTGGTTTCCAAGATGCCTGACACTACTTCCTTCATCAGGAGGCATGGTTCTCTTCTCAGTTTGGTCACCTCCAAATTGGACGAGCAGATGATGAGTGTCCTGGTCCAGTTCTATGATCCGTTGTACCATTGTTTTACTTTCCAAGACTTCCAGCTGGTTCCTACCCTAGAAGAGTTCTCTGAACTGCTCGATATCTCTGTTCTTGAGCAGACTCCATTTACTGGATGGGAAAAGACCCTTAGGCCCGAAGAAATTGATGCAGCCCTTCATTTGACTAAAGAGGAGGTAATGGATAATTGGGAGGCTAGAAGTGGGGCTAAAGGTTTTCTGACTAAGTTCTTGGTTGGCAAGGCTAACTACTTCTGGGATAGCCTAGACTTCAAGGCATTTGAGGATATTCTGGCTCTACTGATTTATGGCTTGGTATTATTTCTGAATCTTGACACTTTTGTTGATGTGAATGCGATAAAGATCTTTATTTCTCAGAACCCGATACCCACTCTCTTGGGTGACATTCTTCATCAGCTCTATGCTCGTACTGCATGAAAGCTGGGAACCTTAATGTGCTGTGCTCCTTTATTATCGAGGTGGTTTATTTTGCACCTCCCTAAGTCAGTGCTGAAGAACAAAGAAGGAATGGGATGGGCTTATAGGGTGATGTCTCTTTCTCATAACGATATTATCTGGACTCTCGAAGGTATGGATGAGGTGACTATCATTGATCGTTGTGGAGAGTATCCCAATGTTCCCCTGCTAGGAACCCATGGAGGAATTTCTTACAACCCATGCTTATCTCTCCGTCAATTTGGAAGATCCAGAAGAGAAGGACCTCAAGAGATGTTGATGCCTCATATCATATTTTATTTTCAGGGAGATAACGACGAGCAACGTCGTAGATTCATAATAGCTTGAGACAGAGTTCACCAATCAGATCCACATGAGTTGGGTCCAAAGACTTCTCTTCCAATGGAGCCATATCTTAGATGGGTCCGCATCCGTGCCTAGAAGCTAGGTATGCCATATGAAGTTGTCCGACCTGTCACTCTTGAAGTTGCTAATGAAGAAGGGGCTCTTCCAACCATTCTCCACCCTTATATGCCCACTGACATTGGGGCACTGAAGAGGTCTTGGATGCAATTGAGGGAGGAACATGATTCTTACCGAGAGAAGTTCAACGAGCAAGAACAAAAGATCCAGAGGTTGACCAGGCAGTTAGAGAATGAGCGAATTCTCAACGATTCTGTCCGCACTGATAAGAAGAGACCATGGGAGCATTGATGGACCTTTGATGATTTCCTTTTCAGTTTTTTGTTTACTTTTCAGTATTTCCATTCTTGTAACGCCTTAAGGGCAATTTGTTGAAAATTTTAAATTTTGAAGTTTAAATCTAATAAAGTGTGTTTCCTTTCTTGTTTACAAATTTGAATCCTGATTGTCTTTGAAAACATAAATCATACGCATTTCATCCCATGCACTTCATAAACAGGTACCCTTTACAGGTATCTTATCTTCTTCGCTGTTTATTTCAGCGTTCATCATGTCTACTGAACCTTCAACTGAGCAAGCTATCAAGGCTCTTCAGACCCAGAATGCCCAATTTCAAGAGTTGTTCATGAGCCTAGCTAAGGGTCAGCAGGACCTGAAGACCTTGATTCTGAAGGAGAAAAAGAAGAAGAAGAAGAAGAGGACAGTCCTGTTCAACTTTGGTCCTAGGTTTGGGAATAGGTTACGGAATGAAGTTGATCTAACCACCTCATCTGGAGGGAAAGATAGTCCACAAGAAAGGAGGGCTCCTAGCCCTGTGGTCTCCGACAATGAGACAGACTACGATGAAGAACAGTATCCTCCTGCTGAGGATAAGTACAAACAACTGGAAGACCGTTTGAGCGCTATGGAAATTCAGAAGGTGCCCGGTCTGGACTTCGGAGACCTAGGTCTATCATCTGGGGTGGTGATTCCCCATAAATTCAAGGAACCAGCCTTTTCCAAGTATGACGGAGTTTCCTGTCCGAAGCTGCACCTCCGGTCATATGTGAGGAAGATACAGCCTTACACTGCTGATAAGAACTTATGGATCCATTTCTTTCAAGACAGTCTCTCAGGGACTCAGCTTGAGTGGTTCTATCAGTTGGATGGAGCCAGTATCTGCAGTTGGGAGGATTTGGCTACTGCATTCTACAGGAAGTATCAGTACAACTCCGACCTCGCTCCTACGCGTACCCAACTCTAGGGTATGTCAATGGGAACGGGTGAAGGATTTAAAGATTACGCCCAGAAGTGGAGAGACCTTGCCGGAAGGGTGCAACCACCTTTGGCTGATCGTGAGCTTGTTGACATGTTTCTGGGGACCTTGTCTGGTCCATTCTTCAACCATATGATTGGAAGCTCTTCAGCTGGGTTTACAGATCTTATTTTAACTGGTGAAAGGATTGAAGTTGGTATTAAGGCTGGGAAGATACAGAAGGGTGCCTCATCGAGCACCGAGAAGAAGCCGTTAAAGAAAGAGTTCAGTGTTGTCTACAGTGCAAGAAGACAGAGTAGACCTAATCACCGCCAAGCTGTTAATGCGGTTGTTATTTCAAAACCTGATGGTGCTCCTCAGTACAACAATCAACAAAAGGACGAGATACCTAAGAGGCAATTCACTCGTCTCAGCATGACCTTATCTCACATTCTGCCACAGTTGCTGAAAAGTAATCTGGTGACTCTAAGGGAACCCCCAAAGAATTCAAATACAACGTCACCAAGGTATAACCCTAACGCCTGCTGCGCTTATCACTACGATAGCCCGGGGCATAATACAGATGATTGTTGGGCTTTGAAGAACAAGATACAAGACTTAATTGATGCAAAGGAGATTGAGTTCGAGGCACCCGAGAGGCCTAATGTTGTGACTGCTCCCATGCCCAAACATGGAGTAAATTCTATAGAGGAAGACTTGTTTGTAGTTTCTGTGGATGACATTGTTACCCCTCTGATCACTGTCAAGAAGAACCTATTTCTAGCCGGTTTATTTCCGGGTTGTGACGAAGGTTGCCATATGTGTTTTGTTTTACCTACCGGTTGCCCATTCCTGAAGTCAGGTATCCAAAACCTGATGGATAGTAAGGAGATCTTGTTTGAGAAGACTGTTGTTCCTTCCATTCCTACTGAAGAAGTTGCCATTATAACCATTTTTGACAATTCTTCCAAGGCTCCCTCGAGGAAGCCTGTTAGAATTACATTTGTTCTGAAAATCGCGCCTGTGATCATCACTGTTCTGGGGCCCATCCCCTACACCTCTGACAAAGCTGTCCCTTGGCACTATGAGGCTGATGTTTATTTTCATGGAGTTAAGCAAGAGTTGGATGTTGATACTGACATCAGCAACATTACTGGACCTGCTAAAGTCACCCGCAGCGGCAGACTTTTCTCACCTGATATTGCTCCACCAACTGTGCGAAGACCTGTTGTCATTACGCCTGCAAGTGCCCCTGCCACTATTCCTGATCAAGTCCCTATTCTTACCCCTGTCGTCGTGTCATCTGACGCTCGGGGCAAAGGGATCATCACTGATGTGCCTGCCCAGACGAAGGCACCGAAGACAATTACTGTTGAAGCTTCCAAACAGGCGATGGAAGAGATTTTGAAGATTATTAAGAAGAGTGATTACAACATAGTTGAGCAACTGGGGCAAACCCATCCAAGATTTCTATGTTTTCACTATTGTTGTGCTCAGAGGCCCGTGCCAAGGCTCTGATTACTTTCCTGAAGACTGCCCACGTGCCACAAGAGACGCCAGCCGATCAGTTTACAGATTGCGTGGCCAATTTAACTGTTGATAATGGATTGGGTTTCTCCGACGACGATTTGACTACCAAAGGGAAAAATCATAACGATGCCCTGCATGTCTCCATCGAATGCAGGGGCACTACTCTTGCACATGTATTGGTTGATATTGGTTCCTCATTGAACGTCTTTCCCAAAAAAGCTCTAGACCGGTTGGATTGCGAAGGGTTAGAGCTAAAACCAAGTAACATTGTTGTTAGGGCCTTTGATGGGTCTAAAAGGATGGTGCACGGTGAAGTTGATATTCCAATTAAAGTTGGTTCTCAGGTCTTCAATTCTACATTCTATGTGATGGACATTCGGCCATCCTACTCTTGTTTGTTGGGTCGTCCATGGATCCATAAAGCTGGGGCCGTAACCTCAACGCTCCACCAGAAGTTGAAGTACCTGGTCAAAGGGAAGATTGTGACAGTACAAGGGGAGGAAGAGTACATGGTCAGCCACCTCAACTCGTTCAGATACGTAGAGATGGATGGGGAGTTCATTGAGACCCCATTTCAGCACTTTGAAGAGGTTCCCCAGACACTGGCATCAGCTGATACTGTGGTCGAGGATTCTCCTATGAAGATGGCTTCCTTAAAAGATGCCCGGGCTGTTATTGAGAAGGGTGAGTGTGCAAATTGGGGATGACTCCCTAATTTTACACAGAAGACTAACAAGTTCGGTTTGGGTTTCACTGCAGAAGCTCAAAGGGTTGTTCAAAGTGCAAGGATCGGAAGACCTCCCGTATTCATCAGCAACTCGGGAGTAAATTCCATTGAAGATGATGTGGAAGAGTCTGAATTCGACAGCTGGATCTATCCTACGACCAACGATGGACCAAGCAACTGGACATTAAAGGACTTCATCCCTATTACTTTTGTTACCCAGTAATGGAACTTTTTGTTTTGAATTTGTAATTGACAATGTTTTGAAACTTTATGGCCCGGTGTCTTACCCGGGGCACTGTGGCTTCATTTGTGAGGGCTTTTGTGTGTCATTTTCATATATCATTAATAAAAGCATTGGACGTTCTTGCATTTCAAATCTTGTGCTCCTTGTCTTTCTTTATTATATATTGCAAAACATCTATTTTACACACACTCACATATACAGGTCCACATCCACTCTGGATCTCACTGGTAAAGACTCGGCTACCGCCGGTTATGACTTTGAAAATCTGATCAACTTAGCCGAAGACGAAGGTGAAAATGATTTTGAAGTGCCTGGTGAACTTGCAAGACTGCTACTCCAGGAAGAGAGGGTTATTCAGCCACACGAAGAGCCAGTGGAAACAGTGAATTTGGGTACTGAGGCAGACAAGAAGGAAGTCAAGATCGGTGCAAACCTGGAGCTTAGTGTGAAACAATGGTTGATTCAGATGCTGCATGACTACGTTGAGATCTTTGCTTGGTCTTACGAATATATGCTTGGTTTAGATACTGATATTGTGGTTCACCGCCTGCCTACCAAGGAAGATTGTCCTCCAGTGAAACAAAAGGTTCGCCGAATACGCCCGGAGATGTGTGAGAAAATCAAGGCTGAAGTTATGAAACAGTTTGACGCCGGTTTTCTAGTAGTTACTTCTTACCCTCAGTGGGTGGCCAATGTGGTTCCAGTGCCGAAGAAAGATGGTAAGGTCCGAATGTGTGTTGACTACAGGGATTTGAACAGGTCGAGCCCCAAGGATGACTTCCCTCTACCCCATATCGACGTTCTGGTTGACAACACCGCTCAGCACAAGGTATTCTCCTTTATGGACGGTTTCTACGGTTATAACCAGATAAAAATGGCTCTCGAAGACATGGATAAGACCACCTTTATTACTCAGTGGGGTACCTTTTGCTACAAGGTCATGCCTTTTGGGTTGAAAAATGCTGGGGCAACGTATCAACGTGCCATGCTTGCTTTGTTTCATGACATGATCCATCATGAGATTGAAGTATACGTCGATGAGATGATTGCCAGGTCCCAGACTGAGGAAGAACACCTTGACCATCTACAGAAGCTGTTTGACAGGTTGAAATTGTACAAACTGAGGATGAACCCGAACAAGTGCACCTTCGGAGGGAGATCTGGTAAGCTACTGGGTTTCGTCGTGAGCGACAAAGGTATTCAAGTTGACCCTGCCAAAGTGAAAGCCATACAGGAAATGCCAGCTCCCAGAACAGAGAAAGAGGTCATAGGCTTTCTAGGACGACTGAACTACATTTCCCGATTCATCTCGCACCTAACTACTACTTGTGAGCCAATCTTCAAGTTACAGAAGAAAGATCAAGTGGTACGTTGGAATGATGAATGCCAAGCCGCTTTCGAAAGAATCAAAGAGTATATCCAAGAGCCACCTATCCTAATGCCACCAGTTGAAGGGAGACCTCTGATCTTATACTTGACAGTACTTGACAACTCAATGGGGTGTGTGCTGGGTCAGCATGACGAGTCTGGCCGAAAAGAGCATGCTATTTATTACCTTAGCAAAATGTTTACCGAATGTGAGACCTGATACTCACTGCTCGAGAAAACTTGATCCGCTTTGGCATGGGCTGCTCGCCGGCTGAGACAGTATATGTTGACTCACACTACTCTGTTGATATCAAAGATGGATCTAATCAAGTATATCTTCAAGAAGCCTGCCTTGTCCGGAAGAATAACAAGATGGCAGATGATCTTGACTGAGTATGACATCTAATATACGACCCAAAAGGCTATCAAGGGAAGTGTATTGGCAGACCATTTGGCACATCAGGCAGTGGATGATTACCAGTCTATGAACTTTGAATTCCCGGACGAGAATATCATGTTGATAACTGATTGTGAGACACCTGGACCGGATGAAGGACCTGAGGAAGGATCTCGATGGTCTATGTACTTTGATGGAGCTTTGAACTCTTTGGGTAATGGCATTGGCGCTGTGATCATATCTCCTAAAGGCTCTCATACTCTGTTCACCGCTCGACTATGTTTTAACTGCACCAACAATATGGCGGAGTATGAGGCATGCATCATGGGTCTTCGAGCTGCAATTGACCTAAGGATTAAGTTTCTTAGTGTCTTCGGAGATTCCGCTCTCATGATCAGTCAGGTCAAAGGCGAGTGGGATACGAAACAACCAAATCTTATTCCTTACAAGGAATATGTATTGACGTTACTTCCCCATTTCGAGGAGATAACCTTTGAACACTTCCCTAGAGAGGAGAATCAGTTAGCAGACGCGCTGGCTACGATGTCTTATATGTTCAAAGTCAATTGGGACAACGAGGCTCTCCGGATCATTATTGAAAGATTGGATGAACCTGCACATTATTGTGATCTTGAGACTGAAGAGGTAACAGAAAAGCATTGGTATCATGAGGTAAAAAGGTATCTTGAAGCTCAGGAATACCCCGAGGGTGCATATGTTAATGATAAGAAGTTTCTGAGGAGGTTCGTGGCGAAGTTATTCATCCGCAATGACATTATTTACAAGCGTAACCATGATTCAACCTTGCTGCGTTGTGTGGATAAGATTGAAGCAGAAAAGATCATGGCGGAGTTACATGAAGGAACTTTCGGAACTCACTCCAGTGGACATACCATGGCAAAGAAGATCCTTCGGGCAGGATATTACTGGTCCACAATGGAAGCCGACTGTTATCAGCATTCTCGGACATGTCACAAGTGCCAGGTCTATACTGATAAGGTGCACATACCTCCAGTTCCTCTGAACGCCTTGACGACACCTTGGCCTTTTCCAATGTGGGGCATTGATATGATCGGCGAGATCAGACCTACGGCATCCAACGGGCATCGTTTCATCCTGGTAGCGATTGATTATTTTACAAAGTGGGTTGAAGCAGCTTCCTTTGCTACCGTAACCAAGAACGTCGTGGCACGTTTTATTCAGCACAACCTGATCTGTCGATATGGTGTACTAAAGAGGATCATCAAGGACAATGGTACCAATCTTAATAACAAGATGATCACTGAGCTCTGCGAGCAATTCAAGATACAACATCACAACTTTTCTCCTTACCGGCCGAAGATGAATGGAGCTGTCGAAGTAGCTAATAAAAACATTAAGAAGATTGTGCAGAAGATGACAGTGACATACAAAGATTGGCATGAGATGTTTCCATTTGCTCTTCATGGGTACCGTACCTCAGCACGGAAGTCAACAGGGGCAACACCCTACTCCTTGGTTTATGGCATGGAGGCAGTATTGCCTATTGAAGTTCAGATACCCTCTCTCTGAATCATGAAGGATGCAGGTTTAAGCGAAGATGTCTGGATTCAGACCCGGCTTGATCAGCTGAACCTAATTGACGAAAAGAGACTTACTGCTATTTGTCATGGTCATACGTACCAAAAACGGATGATCAAGGCATTTAACAAGAAAGTTGGGGATCTGGTAATCAAGCGCATTATCTTACCTCAAGGTGATCCCAGGGGAAAATGGACCCCTACTTATGAAGGGCCATTTGTGGTTAAGAACATTTTCTCAGGAGGAGCTATGATTCTAACCACCATGGATGGTGACGACCTTCCTCACCCTGTTAATGCAGACATAGTGAAAAGATACTACGCATAAATCAAAGACCCGCTAGGTTGACTGGCCTAGGCAAAAATAAGGGCTTCCCGGCGAACCAAAAGGGTTCGGGCAAAAATAAGGGATGAAAATAAAAAATTTGTACACCTGGCAAGTCGAAAACCTGAAAAGGCGACTTGGGCAAAAATGGGTATCCCGGTGGACTGAAAACCCGAAAGGGCGGTCCAGGCAAAAGTTAGGGATTAAAGCGTAATACTATGTCTCATTGGATCACCCTGCATCCACACTTCGGTATCGACTATCAAGCTCGAACGACATTAATCAATCAGATTCATCTTCAACTAAGCAGCAAAGTGATGAGATGCTTGAAGATATAAAGGCAATAGCAGAGTTGGAACCCAATGGGATTATTCACATAGCTGTTTTATTTCATTTTCACAAATTGTATAACTTCTATTTGTTCGGGAGCATTCTCTTACTAGGACGTCAGCCTCTTGTACAAAAACACCTATTTTCAGGCCAAACTTCAAAATCAATACAAATTCATTTTCAGAAATTTCAAGTTGTTTTTTCCTTTACCTGTTTTGTTTTGCAAAGAACATCCAATGTTCATTTTTGATATATGCATTTGACATTAATTGCTAATCATAAATATTTACATGCGAAATGAAAGATGAGTTACTGGTAATAATAGAAACAGGGGCAAATAAGAATTGCCCGAGCTGTATAGTTGCTCTGTCCACCAGGTACCAAAATAGATTCAGCTGAAAGATATGGCTAAGATACCTCCACTCCCTGCAGAATAAGGCATTAATGGTAGCTCTCCCAGCTGAGACTTGCAACTACGTACGAATCAGCAATACTCTCCCCAAGCAGAGTTCATCCACCATCAGTGCTAAAAAGGTTTGGTATCCCCAGAAGGTCTTAATATTCCTCAGCGGAGTATAAAGATATTCCCCAGCAAGCATAAAATCATCCCCAGCGGATTTTATCATTAAAATCATCTCCAGCGGAGTTTATCATTGAAATCCCCAGCAGAGCTTGTCAACAGAATCTCCAGCAAAGTTTATCCTTAAAATCTTCAGCAGAACATCTCTTCCCCACAGAGTAATTCCCCTCAGAGTAATCCCTTCATCAGTTCATTCCCCAACGGAGTTTCTTTTCTCCTGCAGGTTTATCCTCACAATAATCTTCGTTCACCATCCCTGGCGGAAGCGAAGCATTCAACTTTATTCTCCAGCAGCTCCGGGATTTATTTTCCCCAGCTAAAACATTACATGTCCATACATCATGATACATGCATATACTCATAATGCCATACAATCTCATTTATTTTGAGAACATCATTGCCTGATACATATCATGCATTACATACAACTAACCTTTACCTTTCAGGAAAGATACAATCAAAATTCAAGTTATGAAGCCCGGGTACGACCGAATAGTATCTTGATTTCTACATCATATTGTGATGCCCGGATTACGACCGGATAACGATGTCAGACTACCGCGAAGCCTGGATTACGACCAGATAGTGATATCTCTCAAAAGTAAGATATGAAGCCCGGAGAACGACCGGATAATAATTTATTCCCCAGTGAGTCATAAAGCCTGGATTACGACCGGATAGCAGCTCAGCAAGCACCATGAAACCTGGATTCGACCAGATAGTGGTATATCATAAATACAAGCCGTGAAGCCCAGATCACGACCGGATAACAGTTCAGCAAGTCATTGTAAAGCCTGGATTACGACCAGAAAGCAATACAAGACCATGAAGCCTGGATTACGACCAGATAATGGTAGAAGATGTTGTGAAGACTGGATTACGACCAGATAGCAACCAAGAGTACTACGAAGCCTGGATTTCGACCAGATAGTGGTATGATACATCGTGAAGCCTGGATTACGACCAGATAGCGTTAAGGGACACTATGAAGCTTGGATTACGACCAAATAACAATTTACCCAGCCAGTTACTATGAAGCCCGGATGCAACCGGATACTAGTAAACCCAACAGTCAAAGGAAAGCCCAGATGCGACCGGATAACCACTTAATTTGTTCTAAATCCTGGATTTCGACCAGATAAGAAGTGAGGTATTGTGAAGATTGGATTCGACCAGATAGCAGTACGTGACACCATGAAGCCTGGATTCGACCAGATAATGGTATAACATATCGTGAGGCCTTGATTACAACCAGATAGCGGTACAAGGCATTGTGAAGCTTGGATTCTGACCAAATAGCAGTTTACATGGACAGTTACTAAGAAGCCCGGAGTCGGCCGGATATTAGTGTGCCCTAAATTCAAGTTGAAGCCCGAAGGCGACCGGATAACCACTTGATTTATTCTGAAACCTGGATTTTGACCAGATAAGAAGTGAGGTTTTGCAAATCCTGGATTACGACCAAATAGCAAGTTTAATCTCATCTCCCCAGTAAGTCACTGTAAAGCCTGGATTACGACCAGATAGCAGTCGGTCTTATCACTATGAAGCCTGGTTTGCGGCCAGATAGTAGTTCACTCTCACCTCTTCAACAGAGATGATTCCTCAGTAGAATAACGGACGACCGAAGCTCCTAAAATTCAACACAAATGATTCCCCAGTATAATAACGGACGACCGAAGCTCCTAAAGTTCTATTTCTCTTAAGACAAAGAACAACATTCCCCAGCGGAGACTCCCTCAACAATAGGTATATAAGCTCTCGCTAAGGAATCTCTTACGCGATGGACATTCCTTCGGATGGCATCGTTAAGCCCATATCCCATTATCAATCTACAAATGGAATCTGTAAGCCCATTCCCGACATCATAATGCTAATACTACTTCATGCGAGTGCAAATTTCTGGGCCCTCTAGTGTTCAATCATCTTCCACCTTTGGATCACGAAAGGCTCGAACGCCAATTTATATCCTCAGGTTTAAGAAGATTGAACAGGGGAAACTTTTTTATCCCAAAATTTTCCCTCCCATATTTCTCAAGACATGTCAAGAATTATCTCCAAGTTGTTCAAGATGGCTCAAGAGTTGGACAGTCAAATCACCTCCTAAGGCAGTCAATTCAAAATTAGGGTTTTGTGTTGCATCAAGGTCCTTACATCCAAATGACCTCAAGTTATCCCCAATGTCCTAACATGTTCTTAAGTTCATCCATGTAAAATTTCAAGCCTTGCAGCGGAAGTTTGGCCAGTCAATTGCTCAAGAGGTCCAAAAATCGATTGTGCTAGGGCAAAAGTCAACTGTGACCTACAAGTAGTCAAACCTCAATATTTTTTGTCAAAATTATCATTTTGAAGGATAATTCATCATTTTATCAAGGGTTGATCATGATTCATCAAGGATTGCTCAAGATTCATCAAGATTCAAAAGTTGCTAAATTAGGGTTTTGTAGGAAAAGTCAACTCAACTTTTACCAAGCATAACTTTCTCGTACTTTATGAGAAATGACCCATACAAATCTCATTTTGAAGTGTATGAAATTTCCTACAATCCATCTTCATACCCCAAGATCAAGAAATGCACTCACAAGAAGTTACAAATTTGGATATTATAGGTCATTTTTGAAAGTCAACAAAAACACCTTTTTTTTCCAAAGCTTATAACTTGAGCATGGTATATCAAAATTAGATTATACCGAAAGGGTTGGTTATAGGACATCTCAAGGTTTCTAAAAAGTCCCAGAACACTTCCAAAAGTTCAAAATTGAAGAAGTTATGAATTGTTGAAGTTGGGCATTTTTCCAAAATTGCCAAAAGTCAACTATCCTCAAAACTCCAATTTTTGACAAAAGGGCCCACTTTTTTCCACTTGATTTTGTGTTATCACACCACACACGTGTCTCATCTTCAATTTCATTATAAATCATTTATTTTTCTATTTTATTTAATTTTTATTGATTTAATTCATTTTAAATCAATATTAATTCAAATAAAATTCAAAAATTAATGGAATGAGATTTTTTTGATCATTACAGGTTTTCATTATCAAGATTCACATAATCAAATTCTTATCAAGTCTTATTATGCACAAAAAATCAGATTTGGTACAATTTTGGAAAGGTTATCAATGGTGATCATATCAAATCCCAAACCATGAATGCACAAAGATTGGAAGCCCAAGATTTACCTAGTTGCTTGCTTGATACATATACAACATAAAGCAACCAAGAACACGCCCTAAGAACTGCAGAAACAGCCAGACAAAGTTTGAAAAAAGCTTGGAAAACTTGGGATCTGAAATCAACATTAGAGCTCGTTTCAATCAAAAATCACAACGTGGTGTTCTTGCTTGCAATCTCCTGAAGTTATAGCAACCAAAACCAGGCCTTGAGACTACTTGAAACGCGTTGTAAGTACTCACGAATATGGCCCTGTGCACGAAAACATAACTCATCATTCTTGCATCTTTTTGACAAAACATTAGCATATTCTTGTTCCTTGTATGATTTCTAAGCGTTTTGAAATATTCAATTTCATTTTCGTGGCCTGTATTGTAATGCCCGAACCTAGGGTTTTCTTGCTTTGCTTTTAGGCGTTTCAATTACAGGTGAAATTAAGGCAAACCATGGACATGGTTGAGTTCAGGGAAGAGAGACGAGTAAAGTGATAGTCCCAAAAGTCGTTTCTATGGCCTAGGGATGATTCTGGGATTGAGCCACGGTTTTTGTTGCGGATCCAAATCCGCAGGAAACAAACCATGGATTTATGGGGAAGATGAAGACGTGTCTTCTTCCCATTGATCCATTCAAAACTTGCGCCATTTTTTTTATTTCCAGGCATAGCGTTATGTTTTCAATATAATATTTATTATGTATTTCATTAACAATTGAACAATCCAGTTGAGTTGGCAAGGGAGGCGTGTCAAAGTCCCTTGGGACCTGGGTTCGAATCCCAGGTCCCCCAATATTTGTTACAATTTTTCTTCAGGTAATTGTATGCAACGCCCAAGATGCAGTTCACCATATGTCTCATGGATCCAAGGGCCAGATGGCCTCTAGGCCAAATCCAAGGGTCCAGATTGCAAGCTCATCATACTCCCTAGTCAAAGGCATGCGTTGGATTGGGAAAGTCAAACAGGCTTGGACGTTTTGGGCCTGGAAAATTGTTGATTCTACACTCAAATTGGGCCCAGCACCTCCCTTTTGGTTATTTCTTTTCTTCTAATATTTTATTTATTCATTTGTTTTATTTTTATTTTTAATTAAATAGTAACCAAAATAATTAATAATTTTCCTCATAAAATCAGAAAACATAAAAAATAATATTTTTATTAATTTCATTATTTTTGTAAATAAACTTTAATAAATCAATTAGTTTAATTAGGGACAATTTTAATAATTTTTGCAATAAATTAAAATTAAATAGAATATTAGGTTTTAACAATTTTGACCATTTTATTTTTATTTCCTTAAATATAAAAAATCCAAAAAATTATTTTTTTAATTAATTAATTAATTAACTTAGATTTAATTTCCACTTAATTCAAAAATAACAAAAAATCATTTCTTTAAATAAAAAAAGGGTCAAAACCCTAAAAATGCGCCGACTTAATTTTCTCGCACGCGTCTTATTTTTATCCAATATTGTAATTGCTTCCGGTATGTAATAGCTTTTAACTAGGACTTTATTTATTTATCGCTTTATTTTCCTTTCCGCAATTTAAATTAAAGGGTTTGTCTTTGGCGATGTAAATACCCGATGCCTTGTAATAGCTTAGATTTAATTTCCCGCAATTTAATTTTCGCACAATATCAACTGTTAGATGTTTGATAAATAGGAAATGCATGACAAGATCAATCTTTAACTTAAAATCAACATAGCTCACCCATAACATGTACAGATAAAATTAACCGAAATAACACACTTGCACATGCCACTCTTAGGGTACACCTCACTTAGTTTCCTCGAACGTGGTCATTGAGTATAGGAAGTTTTAGAGGTCGACCTCTTGTCCAAAGATCATAGTTGCCTCGGAAAAATGATCTAGGATATTAGGGTTACCGCTAATGCGTCCCTAACATTGCTTTAGTGACCACACGTCCCTTAATCGAATTGACCCTTAAAACTCCAACGACGGTGCTACCTACTCCTCAATAGTGGGATAGCATTGTCTAAAGGACATTAGCACAATTTGATTCCTTTTTCGAGTAGGTAGATGGTTCTTAAGTACTTGCTCCTTTTAAAACAAAACAAAACTTTTCGCACTTACACTCCTTTCAAACAAAAACTTTTTTCAAACCCACAAACACAAAGAAAAGCAGACTTTTGAAAACATAATGAGCAAGTACCTAAGAGCCCATTGATAACCACGGATATAAAGGGTACTAACACCTTTCGTTTCTATAATCTACCTCCCGAACCCGAGAAATATCTCAAAAAGGAATTTTTCTGTGCTTTTGTCCTTTCCTTGTTGGATAAAATAAAAGACGGTGGCGACTCTTGCTTACCACGATATTTTGCAAAAACAAACACAAACGCGAACCAGCATTCCAAAAATAGTCAGTTCTCATTCCCACCGATCACAAACCTCAACCCACCTCACTTTCAGCTGCTTGTCCGAAATGACCTTGTCTATTACTTCCGATTGCCTAGCCCTGAGAACACAAGTGTCTATACTAAGAAAAACTTGCTATATAACCTAGAAAAGACAGACGAACATGACCCTGAGAGGGAGGAGAGCGACCCATCCACACCTACCGGTTACCATGACTATACACCATCAGAATACCCTACACTTCCCCTTGTTACCGCAGTTGTTGACGTCCTTATGGTTGATCACGCACATGTTATCACGACACTGCAGACAAATGTTACTACACTCCGAGGAGAGCTCGCCACCGTTAAAGATAATGTCAGCACACTTCGGCGTGACTTCTTTCATTTCATGGATGTCGTCACAGAGCAGTTTGATCACATTTATCAGCATCTTCACGCTACTGCACCACCTCCAGGAGGTCCTAGTGCTCGATAGTTTTGTTTCTGTACCTCCCCAGTGAGGACAGTGTTTGTTCTCAGTATGGGGGGGGGGGGGTCATTATTATTCTTAATACTCATTATGGTTTTATACTCATATTTTCGAATAATTTTTTACTTTCGGTTCTAAAATTTCGATTATCTATTTATCTATTCATTTCATATCTATCTTTTTATTTCAAAGTATCTATTTATTTTCATTCACAGTATTTATTTATTTCATACTATGCAATTTCAATTATTATTCTTATTTGTTTTTTTACCATATCATTCTTCCAATTCTACTATGTGACACTAAATATCCCTTGCAAAAATTACTACTCAAAGTATATGAATTAATTAATTGATGGAACCGAGCTTCACTGCACGCGGTCAAACAAAGACATGCACACATCACTTCACCCTGACGAACGTCAGGAAGCATGTGACGAACATCAGGGATTGTCCCTTTGACTCTGACGATCGTTAGAAAGCGCGTGACGAGCGGTAGAGCTTGTCTCCCACGCTTTCCCTTCCTGTGACCATTGAACAACATTGAAACTTGGACGGAATTTTGTTTTAAAACCCCCACTACCCCATTTACTCCATTAATCCATAACTTCCATAACCTCTCATACTCAAAATTCACCCATAAACCTCATTAAATTTCTTACTCAATAAAACCATCTATATAAACCTCTCTTCCATCCTTAGTTTCATCACTACCATCCACTTTCCATCTCTTTATCACAAATACATTTTTTCTATCAAGTTCAAAATCATGGCCGCCCAAAGAAATCCACCAAACCAACCTGAACCCGACATGCGACATCCCATGCTCCGACAAGGAGAAGTCGGTGAACTTCAAAAGGAAAGGTACATAAAATTCCATCGTCGAGGGCTAACATCCACGAGGTTCATCGACAACAACTGCTTGCAAGAATTGGGGTTGCAAACCCATATGCAAGGCTTGCTGAATAAAGTTGGCCTGAGCTTTATTAGCACGATGAACACACCAACTTACGAAGCTCTCATGTTGGAATTCTTGAGTTCCTACGCCTATCACACTCGCGATGATGTCGATGCACACCTAACGGGAGCCACTCAATTTCGGATGTTCAACCGAGAGTACACACTCAGCCATGAAAATTTGAGCGACATATTTCATTTTCCCCGTGGGAATAATGTGAAATATCGTATTCCCACGGAATTGGATTGGAATGAAAGTGTATATGCACTATGGGAGAGAATAACCGGCGAACCAAATGTCAATCCCGAAGCACGGTACGCCTCTCACATCCACAACCCGAACATTCGCTTCTTACACCGTGTTATGGCAAACACAATATTTGGAAGGGCAAACAACAACAAGGTCAACACTAAAGAATTGTATGCTCTTCACTGTACCTTTTCACAAAACCTCTGTCTTAATCCCATTACTTTAATGATGGCCCAAATTCAAAACCTCGTTACAAGAGACGGGACTACGCCTTTTTGTATCGGAGGCATTGTCACCACAATCGCAGTTCACCTGAACTGGGGGGAAAGGATTCAACTCCTACCTCCGCTGCCAGCAGTTTATATAGATATTGATAACTGTAGAGCTGGCCGCCTGATCAAAGTGCGAGAAGCTGGAGGGTACTATCTAATGGTTAAGAATGCAAAAGTTCGTAGCGTGATCATGCCGAATCACAATCGTACTAATTTGGGTAATCCGGATAACTGGCTTTACAACCTGAACGCCTCAGAACCCGGAGAAAACGAGCAAGGAAATCAAGGTGAGGCCAACAACGCTGCCGCTGACGAAATCAAAGAAGAATTAGAGTAGCAAGAGCCCCAACCACAACAAGCAAACAATCCCGCCACCATCGATGCAATTTATTCCGCAATAATGCAGCAAAACCAGCTGTCCACTCAATGCTACCAGAGCCTCGAGATGCGCCAAATCGAGATGATGACTCTTATGCAACAAATGCAGAGAGACCAAAACGACTACACTAGCAGGCATGATCAAAGTATGCTGGAATTCACCACAGGAATGACGGAAGATATGCGAGCCTTAACACTTCGTGTTAACGACTTGCATAACATCCTATCTCAGAGAGATGGAGGAGAATCTTCCAGACACAGTGGGAAAGCACGTCGAAGAGCGAGGACACGTGGCCGATACCAAAGATAAGAGAAGGAAGAATGATTATCCAGTTTCCATTTCCCCTTTCCATCTTCTATCAATACATTGAGGACAATGTATGATTCAAGTATGGGGGAGGAAGTATTTCCCTTTTCCTAGTAATTTTTATTTTTTCTTTGTAATTTCCGTTCCGTAAAAAAAAATTTTTTATCAACTTATCTATTAAAGCAATTTGTGTTCTTTTAGACTCCCCTTTCTTTTTGAGCCCTATAAAAAAAATTTTTGACTCATTCGACAAGTACATAGACTGCAAGATCGTTATTCGTCAGGAATTGGGGCAAGATTAAGCGAAATTTCTACCGTCTAGACACTCTACAACCCCAGAGTATGATAGATCAGTTCAAGTACCTGTCATTCCAACACCCTGAGTTTAGTCTTTGTAGTAACGCTGAGTAGTTTATATTAGCAGTCAGCACCGTCTTAAACACAAACTACGCAGGAAGTCGATGAATATAAGTGGATGATATAATATTTCAGAAAAATGCTGCAAGGAAACACACCAATTAAATCGGAAGATCCTTACCCGATCTCCTAATCCAAAGGATGGTTCAGGAGCATCTGGTACTGAACTCGGTAGGGCAGATTATGGTCTGATCCCCCGCATCTAACCATTGAATTGAAAAAGGTTGCCACAATACTGTGCCAGAAACCTCTAAAGTTTAAAAGGATCATAACCACTAACCTATTTTTCTACTATGTGCGTGTAAAGATAAAGGGCTTAATGTGATTGCGCTAGAATGAAAAGGGCAAAACAAGACAAATACTCGAGGTAGGCTATGATAGGACTTGTAACTAGTTTATATAAAATGGGACTGTCTAGTGTCATTGACGTAGTAATGGAGCATGAATCGAGCCATTGATTTTTTGACAAAAACACAACGCAGCTATATATTAGTTAATCCAAGTCATAACCATGCATCTGGCCATGTTTTGAAAAACATCTTACTTAGCATTTGCTTGAGGACAAGCAAAGTTTAAGTATGGGGGAGTTTGATGACACACAAATATGTGATATTTCTGGCTTGATATACACCAAATATTTCTCATACTTTAGTTTAAATTAAATTATTTTATAGGTATTATGCATGTCTTTTTCTATTTTTGCAGATATGCATTAAGCTGAACACTTTGGAAGAAATGAAGAAAAAAGAGGTGCAAAACTAGTAAAAAGGCCAAAGGAGAAGAAATGAGCTCAAGCCCATTATACATATGAGCACGTGGCCCACCATGAAGAAGACCTTGACGATCGTCAATGAGGCGTGTCGAACGTCACACATTGAGAATGACCAAGTGACTATTGTCACTTGGATGTGACGAACGTCACAAGGCCACTTACCCCACTTTCTTCACATCCAACGGACAAAAACGCATTCAAATGTTAATCCAGCGACTACCTATATTATCTGACCCACTCAGTCAAAACACCAAGGAACATGAAAAATTAATGACCCTATTATTTCTCAAAGGAGGAAATAAAATGTTCCTACATTCTCGAGAACAGCTGATCACGCAAGACTTATAAATAGAGCCTTAGACCACAATAGAAAAAGTTCTTCTTTTAGGGGCAGAAACTTTGGAGATTTTATATTTACTTTGATAGAATATTCCTTTCAGCATTATTTTATTTCCCAGTTAATTCTATATTCCTTCCAGCATTATTTCCTTTGTACGGTTAAATATATTCTCCGATCGAAGCAAAGCCTACAATTTGTGCAGGAGTGCTTCTTTCTTCAGAATTACTACCAGGTTTATGTTTATGAATTCTTATTGCTTTTAATCAATATAATTATGTTTATTTTCATTTTGTCTCTTAAATTATTCTGTGATTTGGTCTGATACTATGTTAGGCTAGAATTCCTATACTAGTAAGTAAAGTCACTCAACCAAGGGAACGAGTAACTTAGTTGGGATTATTTTTACTACGAAACTTTCTTTTCTGGCCTAAGTTACTATTTTTAATCATTAAATTGTTTTGTTATGGAAGTAAAAAATAGATAGAGGTTAGGGTCAACAAAGCGGAAGTTTGAGATCTTTTAACTGGACAGTAGTAATTAGGGATTGGCTTAAAATACAGCGGAAGCACTTTAAAGTTAATTAAGATTTTATTTAGTTTTCAAAAAGTGTTTTTAACTCCTGCGGGATGGAAGAAGTGTACGTTAGGACTTAACTGCATAGCCTAGATCAACAAAACAACAGTGTGAGACGAGGGTTTTTAAACTAAATAAGTTTTACTGAAAGCTGTTTTGAAAATATAAAGTCACCCAACAGGTCGCTAGTTCCCGAGGTTCGACTATTACATACTGGTAATTACGCTCATTGATTATTAAAAATCCAACTTAATTTAGTATTTAGTTTTCCCTACAACCCAATCAAATATTCATTAGATTTATATTTGCGAAGTAACAATAGAAGACGGTAGATCGATTCATCAGTCTCTGTGGTTCAATATCTTTTAAAACTACACGATAAGATTGTGCACTTGCAGTCCGAATCATTGGATACGTACGTATAATCCCGATCAGATGCACAAGGAAATTGAAGTATATATTGATGATATGATTTCTAAATCCCAGACTGAAGAAGGGCATGTAGAAGATTTGTTGAAGTTGTTTCAGCGTTTGAGGAAGTATCGTCTCCGCTTGAATTCAAATAAATGTACCTTCGGTGTTCCATTAGGGAAATTGTTGGGTTTCATTGCTAGCCACAAAGGATTTGAAGTTGACCTTGATAAAGTCAAAGTAATTCAATAGATGCCATTAAATGAAAAGTAAGTCAGAGGGTTCCTCGGGTGTCTGAATTATATTTCCATATTCATTTCTCTGATTGACTGCAACGTGTGAACCAATCATCAAGTTGTTAGAGAAAGATCAAGGTTGTGTGTGGAAGTATGACTGCCAAATGGCATTTGAAAGTATTAAAGAATATCTGCTTGAACCTCCTATCTTGCTCCCTCCTATTGAAGGAAGACCATTAATTATGTATCTGACAGTGTTAGATAATTCCATGGGTTATATTCTGGGACAACAAGATAAAACAGGGAAGAAAGAGTATGCCATTTATTATCTCAATATAAACTTTACTTATTTTGAATCACGGTATTCCATGCTTGAAAAGACATGTTGTGATCTGGCCTGGGCGGCAAAACGTTTGCGAAAATATATGTTGAATCACACTACTTGGTTGATCTCCAAAATGGATCCAATCAAGTACATTTTGGAAAATCTTGCTCTTACTGGGAAAATTTCCCGCTGGCAGATGCTGTTATCTGAATATGACATTGAATACCGCACACAAAAAGCTATTAAAAGCAGTGTGTTGGCAGATTATCTTGCTCACCAACCAGTTGAGGATCATCAGTCTGTGAAGTATGATTTCCCCGATGAGTATGTGATGTTTCTGAAAGTGAAAGATTGTGATGAACCATTGCCTAAGGAAGGTCCTCATCCTGAATCTCGTTGGAGTATGATATTTTACAGAGCTGTGAATGGTTATGGTAAACGAATTGGTGCCGTGATTGTAACTCCACATGGATCACACATTCATTTTACTGCAAGGTTGACATTTGATTGTACTAATAATATGGCAGAATATGAGGCTTACATCATGGGTCTCGAGGCAGCTATTGATCTCAGAATTAAAATTCTAGATGTGTATGGAGATTCAGCTTTGGTAATAAATCAGATTAAAGGAGAATGGGATACCCATCACCCTGGCTTGATCCCTTACAAAGATTATGCTAGAAGTTTGTTACCCTTCTTTAAAAAAGATTAATTCCATCACATTCTTAGAGATGAAAATCAGATGGCGGATGCTCTGGCAACTCTGGCTTCTATGTATCAAGTAAATACTTGGAATGATATACCTCGAATTATGGTTCGGCGACTGGATAGGCCCACTCATGTGTTTACAACAGAGGAGGTAGCAGATGAGAAACCTTGGTATTATGATATCAAGCATTTTCTTCAAACTCAAGAATACCCGATTGGTGCTTCGAATAAAGATAGAAAGACATTGAGAAGATTGACTGGAAATTTCTTCCTCAGTGAAAATGTGTCGACAAGAGAAATTATGACATGGTTTTGCTCAGATGCGTGGATAGACACGAAGCAGACATGTTGATGCATGCGGTTCATGAAGGCTCATTTGGCACTCATGCCAATGGACATTCGATGGCTAAGAAGATGCTAAGGGCATGTTACTATTGACTGAAAATGGAATCTGATTGTTACAAATTTGCAAAGAAGTGTCTTAAATGCCAAATTTATGTGGACAAGGTTCATGTGTCTCCGACACTTCTCAATGTGATCTCTTCCCCATGGCATTTCTATATGTGGGGTATTGACATGATTGGGATGATAGAGCCTAAGGCTTTAAATGGACACCATTTTATCTTGGTAGTAATCGATTAATTCACCAAGTGGGTGGAGGCTGCTCTATATGCTAATGTTACTAAGAAGGTAGTTGTACGCTTCATTAAGAATAATCTCATATGTCTGTATGGTGTGCCAAGCAGAATTATCATCAGCAATGGCTCGAATCTGAACAACAAGATGATGACAGAACTTTGTGAGGAATTCAAGATTATACATCACAATTCATCTCCGTCGAGGCCGAAGATGAATGGGGCTGTTGAAGATGCTAATAAGAATATCAAGAAGATTATCCAACAAATGGTTGTTACTTATAAGGATTGGCATGAAATGCTCCCTTTTACTTTGCATAGATATCGAACATTTGTCCATACTTCAACAGGAGCAACCACGTTCTCCCTTGTGTATGGAATGGAAGTTGCGCTCCCAATCGAGGTTGAGGTTCCCTCTTTGCGTGTGATAATGGAAACATAGTTTCCAGAAGCTGAATGGGTCCAGAACCATTTTGACCAATTTAATTTGATCGAGGAAAAGAGAATGACAACTTTGTGTCATGGACAGTTATATCAGAAGAGGATGAAGAAAGTTTTTTATAAGAAGGTCAAACCTCGTGAATTCATAGAAGGCGACCTCGTGCTATGGAAGATCATGTCTTTTAACACCGATTCCAGGGGTAAGTGAACTCCAAACTTTGAAGACCCATATTTTGTCAAGAAATCCTTCTCTGGTGGTGCATTAATTCTTGAAACTATGGATGGCGAGGAGTTCCCACGTCCCATGAATGCTGATGCAGTCAAGAAATACTTCGCCTAAAGAAATAAAATAATAGCTCGCTAAGTTCAAAACATGAAAGGGAGGCTTAGGAAAAAAAGAGAGTCTCGATAAGCCGAAAACCCGAAAGGGCAGTCTAGGCAAAAATTAGAGATATAAATAGAATAAATTTCCCGCTAACTTGAAAATCTACAAGGGCAGCTTAGGAAAAAGTTAGGGACTTTCTTGGCAAGTAACTACATCAGACAAGACTTGATCATTGAAGCAACAATCTTCTCGGATCCTCATCATACTTCAACAGAAGTTGCTGCTCAGGATTTCAAAATTTGTTAGAGGGGATAGTGGTCATTGTATCTCAATGTATCTTTTCCATTATATATTACCATTTTTCGAACTTTGTAATTATCCATGGAGTCTCGCCATTCCCAGACTACCATTCTATTAATGAAATTTGAGTTTTTACCCAATTCTTTGTATTTCTTATTTTATTTAGCTTGTAAAGACTCCCTTCATTGTTGATAATAACTTTCAAAGCGAAAAGATTAAATAACAAAATTTATTTTCAAAATGAACTTACAATTTTCTTTTACTTCAAAACTTGTGACGCAAGAGAAAAACAAAAATGGTGATCCCATGAATGAACGAACTCCAGTTGCTTTTAAGAAGTTTTGTTTCCCGGAGAAGTTTTTCTCAAGATGTTTCGCCATATAGGGTTTGTAACTCCAGTACCCCCAATCATGTTTTGGTATAGTTCTTCTCTTTCCTGAGTTTGCATGATATGAAGATTCAATCCAAGATTTCTCCAGTGAAGGTTTCGCTTGTTTAATAGAAGTTATTTCTTCCCATAGAAGTTGGTACAATGATTACTCTGGAAGAATACGGGCCTTTGTTTTCCCCAGTGAAAAGTGTATATTTATTTTTCCTTTGGGAATATGGTGTTGACCTCCCTAATTAAGTTGGCGTGAATAACCCAATAAATGTTTTGATGATTTGATGTCCGTCTGCCCTACTTGAAATTGATTTTTTTCAAATCCCTGGTAGAGGCATTACTTTTGAATATATTTTATTCCCTGTTGAAGTCTGGGTGTTATTTCTATCAATTATATTTGATTACGTGTTGAATTCCGGGTGTTACTTTTGAATATATTTGATTCCCCGTTACTTTTTTTCTTGATTAATTTGAATATAGTTGATATTTTTCTCATTTATTTTTATTTTAAAACTTTTTAAAAACCTTTTTTATGTATATATTAAATGCAATATTATTTTGTGATTATTTTCTGGCTAATCTTAGATTAAATTTTTGGTCATGAACTTTGTTAACATCATTGGATCCATGATGTTGAGTCTAACTCCATAGATTTCTATTGACCGACCTCAAAATAGGTGCGACTTCTACATAAGTCCACTTACTATTTCTTAACATAGCGCTAAATTTTGTCCTGATTCGAATAAATGATCATTCGTTGCCGAAACCTATGATTGCAAGCCCAAGTATGATAATTTGATCTATTTGATCCAATAATGTTGAGATTCATTGTGTGGAGGCTTTGGTTCTACCAATCCTCTAATGGATCTATAACACTTTTGGTCAACGCGGATAACTTAAACATTGTTGATCATTAAATGGTACTTTTGAGGATTCCAAATGGATAATATACTTGACAAAAATCAAATGCAACTTGTTGTGTGGAGGCTTTGGTTCTACCAATCCTCTAATGAGTTTCAAATGCAAGTTTCAAGATGGTCATCCAACTAACCACTAATTATTAAATTGTTTTTACTTTGTGCCCTTTTATTTTTTATGATTTATATACCATTTACTTTAAGCATTACATTTCATGTCTTTTTTTTTTTGCTCATTTGAGATTTTCTTTTCTCTTCTAAGAAACTTAATAATCAACATGAACCATAAAAATATTTAATGATACTTGGACTATTTGGTTACTATCCTTGGCATTATGGATCATTGGAATTCTTGAACTTAGGATTAGAAACCTTGGCCTATGTTGGAGACCTTATGACCTTAATTGATATTTTTTATGAAGTTCTTGAGGTTTACCTCAATACATTGGGTTGCTTTGTTTGTTTTGTGTGCAGGTTATTGTCATTACATACTTTGTTTGCAATCTGGAATTCACCCCGATACAGCCGTTATTCTGTCAAATTTTTGTGAAGACTTAATACACTTGAAGTTTGGTTCTCTCAAGAGGTCTAATATCTTTGCTTGTTTGGTTTCAATCCAATGAATGGGAACTTCATCTTGACTCATAATGTCAAGTTTTGGCTTCTTATTGGTTAGATGGTTCTTATCCCTAGCTCTTACCTTATGCTTTAGGATAGTCCCTTCTTCTCCTCCTATCTTCTATAATTTCAAAAAATATTCTCCCTCCTTTTGAAAACTCTTCTTGTTTTTTTTTAAAACTTGAACCACTTTCATAATAAACTTAGACTTAGGTCCATGCATTTTCAAAACATTTTCATAAATAAACTTTAATCAATTTAATAATAACTTGACATTTTTGTGAGAAGACTAAAAGTCAATCAATCTCATTTCAAACTATTTTGCCACATTGGCTTCTATCTTTAAAACTTTTCTCAAAAGATTGGACTCTTGTCAATCCTTGTAGTGATGCATACAACTATACTTCTATAATGTATAATGAAGAGAGATATTTTCCACTTGGGTGTTGAGTGAGGCATTGTTGATTTTAAAATCCAAGCCATATCCTCCACTTTAATGCTGGTTCGTGAAATGTCACGATAAGCAAGAGTCGCCACCGTCTTTTATTTTCTCCAACAAGGAAAGGACAAAAGCACAGCAAAATTCCTTTTCGAGATGTTTCTCGATTCGGGAGGTAGATTATAGAAAGGGAAGGTGTTAGCACCCTTTCTATCAGTGGTTATCCACGGGCTCTTAAGTACTTGCTCACTATGTTTTCAAAAATGTTTTGCTTTTCTTGTGTTTGTGGGTTTTGAAAAAGTTTGTTTGAAAACTTCGATTTAACTCTTGTATCTGTCCTCAAGAGTGTATGAAGTGTTTGTTTGAAAACTTTTGTCAGAAAAGTGTAAGTGTGAAAAGTATTTTTTGTTTTGAAAGAGAAAGTATCTAAGAACCTCTACCTACTCAAAGGAAATTAAGCTGTGTAAATGTCCTTTAGACAGTACTATCCCACTATTGAGAAGTAGGTAGCACCGTCGTTGGAGTTTTCGGGTCAATTCGATTATAGGGACATGTGGTCACCAAAGCAATAGTAGGACGCCTTAGCGGTAACCCTAATGTCGTAGATCTTTTTTATCCAAGGCAACTGTTTCGAGGAAACTTTTTGATCTTTAGACAGGAGGGCGACCTCTAAAACACCCTATACTCAATGACCACGTCGAGGCAACCAAGTGAGGCGTACCCTAAGAGTGGCATGTACGAGTGTGTCAGGATTCAGTTAAATTATCTTTGCACAGGTTATGGTGAGCTACGGGTTGATTTTAATTTCAGAGATAAGTCTTGTCATGCATAGCCTAATTAACATACATCTAACAGTTTAATGTTGCGGAAAGTAAATCTACGCTATTACAAGGCGTCGGGTATTTACATCGCCAAAAACAAACCCTTGAAAAATAAATTGCGGGAAATTAAAGGAAAATGATAAAAGTCCTAATTAAAGCTATTACATCCTCGGAGCAATTACATAATAATGGATCAAAAATTAATAAAACAAACATACGCGCGAGCAAAAATTGAATCGGAGAAGTCCTTAGGGTTTTGACCCTTTTTTAGAAAGAAGGAAGTTTTTTTGGTTATTTTGCACTTAATTAAATTAATCCTAAACTAATTAATTAATTAAATAAAAGAAAGATATTTTTTGAGTTTTTTAATGTCTCAAGGAAATAAAATCAAAAGAATCACAATTGTCAAAAGAAACCCTAATTCTATGTTGATTTTAAATTATTGAGAAAAAGTTAAAATTAACCCTAATTAAACTAAATTAATTTGTTAGTATTTATTTACAAAATAATAAATTAAGGGTGACATTAATAAATAATAATAATTAAAAAAAATATTATTTTTTAGTTTTCTGATTTTATTATGAAAAAATTAATTAAGTTAATTAAATAATAATAATAATAATAATAATTAATAGTAAAATAATTAAATGGAAATTATAAACGAAAAAAAAGAAAGAATGAACCAGGGGGTGCTGGCCCAATTAGGAGGTACGTTTGGAATTTTGTGGCCCATTAACCTCAAGTCTGCTTTGACTTTGGTGATTGTCCAGGGCGCGTGTTGACTGGGAGTATGATGGTCTTCCACTCAGGACCATTAGATTTATGCCTGAAGCCACATGGCGCATGGATGTTTGAGGTATATGATGGACATCACCTGGGAAGCTGCATGTGAACATACACAAGAAAATAATAACAAGAGTTTTGGGGGACCCGGGATTCGAACCCAGGTCCCAATGATTCCAAGCCAGCACGCTAACCACTACACCACTTGCACGCTTTTAGTATTATAATAACAGGCAATTAATATATTGATAAACCAAACAATATGATGTACAAAAGAAAAACGCGCGTATTTATTCAAATGGTCCAATGATGTATCAACACATGATCATCTTCTTCCTTCGTTCTGCAAAAACAAACATTAGATAGCGGGGGGTTTTAACCCCCACAAACTACAGTAAGGAAAAATAGCGAATAAAGCTGTGGTTTACATAAATATTTCGCCAAGGTTGAATCATGTTCGTCTGGGTTCAACGATTCTATCCATGTGCCTTACAAGTCTTAATTTTTCTGGGTTTAGAAAGCCCCAATTTCAAACTCACGAACCCTAGAAAACCGTTCATGGAATCTTGCGATTTATGGCATTTCAGTTCAATTAAACCATACCATTAGCTTCATATGATTACTAGCAATGCAAAACAATCAAGAAATCATGTTAAATGCTCATGAATTAAGAGTTACGATTATGGATGAAATGTGCAAACCGTGGTTCTGTTCTCAGTGATTTCTTGAGCTTTGAAGCTGGAATTTGATTGTAACACTTCCTGGGAACCTCCTGCAGTGTATTAGAATCAACAAAAGTCTTTAAATTTCCCTAGAATGCAAAAGTCAGTTTCAACTTTTCTTGAATTTTTCCAATATGTTATGGCCTCTTTTCTGCAGCTTTCTCACGTGTCTTGCATCAGGGTTTGCTTGCATATATATAGAGAGGAATAGAATTAGGTCAAAATCTTGAACAAAAATCCATTGCAATGATGATTGAATATTTGATTGAAAATCAAATCTTTTTGCATTTTCATGATTGAACAAAGTTGCCAATTTTGGAGATTTTGCATCTTTGACTTGGTGCACGAAATTGCCAGCCTTTTTAGGTCACATTTGCTTCACAAAAAGATTGAAAAACCAAATCTTTGTATTTTCCTACAATTTAAATTAATTAAATGAATTAATATCAATTAAAAATCCAATTAATTAATAAAAATAAGAAAATAAATGCAATTAAGCTTGATGGGTCGTGCATAGGCCATGGATGAAGTTTCAAGAAGAGATTTGAGGCCCATTAGCAAAAATAAGGTGTTTTGAGCAAAGTTGACTTTTGCAAATTCATAAAAATTTCCCAACTTCTCCAATGCTTATCTTGCTCAATTTTGATCGTATGAACATGTTCTTGGACATTTTGGAAAGTTCTTGAAGTCCTCTAACCAATTCCTTTGATCCCGTGTCATTTGGATTTACCAATCTCAAGTTATGGTCTTTGACTTAAAGTGCATTTTTGTTGAATTTTGAATTTGACCTATAATGTAGAAATTGATAACATTTTGGGAGAGCATTTCTTGGACTTGGAATGTGAAGATGGTTTGTATAAAATGGAATCCCCTTCAAAATGAGCATTGGATGGAATTTTTCTGACAAACCATGAAAAAGTTATGCCCTGGTCAAGATACAGTTGACTTTTCTGCTGTCCAAAAATAGTAACTTTTTGCATCTTGATGATTTTTGAGTTATTCTTGTGGAATCATGATCAATACTTGATCAAATGATGATTGTGGACTAAAAATAAGATGTTGACCAAAAATTCTGACTTTTGACTGCAAAATGACCATTTTGCCCCTACAGTTGACTATAGGTCAAATGGAGCTTTTGACTGTGCAAATTGGCCCTGTGAGTCTTGAAACTTGGTATGTAGGTGCTTGAGAATGCATATAGGCATATGAGACTTGATTGAATCATTGAAAACCTCAAATTCCTTGAAAGAAACAAAAACCCTAATTTCAGTTGGCTTAGGAGGTATTTGGACTATGCAATCCTTGAGCAATCTTGAACCATTTGAAGATTATTCTTGACAAACCTTGAAAAACATGCGAGGGCAAATTTTGGGGTAAAACAGTTGCCCCTGTTTAATCTTCTTAGACCTGAGGATGTAGATTGGCTTGCGTGCCTTTCGTGATCCGAAGGTGGAAGATGATTGAACACTAGAGTGCCCATAAATTTGCACTCGCATGGTGTAGTATCAGCAATGTGATGGTGGGAATGGGCTTACAGATGCCATTTGGAGATATGATGGATAGGAGGATGGGCTTATAGATTCCATCTGGAGATGTGACAGAATCTCGTCGGGGATGGGCTTATAGATGCCATTTGGAAATGTTTGTTGAATTGTGACTTGGTAGGTTGAAAGAAGGAACCTGTGTAGGGTTACCTGATGAAGAGTCAGTGTAAAACTGCATCTTGGAAGAGAAGGAACCGGTGTAGGGTTTCTTCATGATGGTCAAGTAGATAGTTGTCCTGTCTGGTTTCAGGTATTAATCTATAATCCGTCGTCCACAGATATTTCCTGGCTAGTTACAGGTGTTGATCTGGAACTTTGAAAAGAGGTGTGTCAAGGAGATAGTTGTCCTGGCTGGTTTCAGGTATTAATCTCTGACTTGAGAAAGAAAGATAGTTTTCCTGTCTGGTTTCAGGTATTAATCTTCAATCTCTTCAATGTAGATAACTTTCCTGTCTGGTTTCAGGTATAGATCTACAATCCGTCGTCCACAGATATTTCCTGGCTAGTTACAGGTGTTGATCCGGAACTTAAGAAGACTGGTCGATGAGATAGTTTTCCTGTCTGGTTTCAGGTATTAATCTCCGACTTGAGAAAGAAAGATGGTTTCTTGGCCCGTTACATGTGTTAATCTTCAATCTCTTTATGTAGATACTTTCCTGGATAGTTACAGGCATAGATCTACAATCAATCGTCCATAGATATTTCCTGGCTAGTTACAGGTGTTGATCTGGAACTACAAAAGTTGATGGTAATCATCTTTTGATTGACCTTTTCCTGAAAGGCAAAACGTTAGTTGTATGCAATGTCATGATGTATGAAATGCATGATGTCATGATGTTCTCAAAATGAGATCATGTCGTATGCACTTTGTCATGTATGTAAATAGGAGGTATGAGATGTGAAATGTTTATGAATGTATTTTCGTCTGGAAAATAAATCCTTGACAAATGCCGGGGAGTGTTAAATCATGGGCTGATGTTGAAGAGTAGAGTTCTCCGTTTCTGCTGGGGATGATGAACAAAGATGATTGCAAGAATAAACCGGTAGGAGAAGATGACTTCGTTGGGGGGGATAAACCTAGTGAAGAGATTACTCTGCGGGGAATTACTCTTTGGGGAAGAGATGCTTCGCTGAGATTTTAACGATAACTCTGCTGGGGACCCCGTTGATAAGCTCTGTTGGGGAACAATCTTATATTTCTGTCAAGGAATATTAAGACTGCCAGGAATGCTTGCTGAGGAATATCTGTATACTCTGTTGCAGAATATTAAGATATCCTGGGGATACCTAACTTTTTCAGGACTGATGATAGACTAACTCTGCCTGGGGGAAGAGTATTGCTGACTTGCTGGGGATACTGTGCCTTTTTAGGGCTGATGGGAGGCCAACTCTGCTTGGGGAGCGTATTGCTGAATCTTGCCGTACTCTCCGGGGAGTGAAGGTATCTTGGTCATATTCTTCAGCTGAACTTACCTTGGTACCTTGGTGGACAAAGCAACTAGATCGCTTAGACAATTCTTATTGCCCCTGTTTCACCCATAATTAACCCTTTGTTTCGCATGCAAATATTTGTGATCAGCAATTAATGTCAAATGCATATATCAAAAATGAACATTGGACGTTCTTTGCAAAACAAAACAGATAAAGGAAAAACAATTTGCAATTTGTCTGGAAAAGTAAGCTTGTATTGATTTTGAAGTTTTGCCTGTAAATAGGCGTTTTGTATACAAGAGGCTGACGTCCTAGTAAGAGAACGCCTCCAAACAAAATAGAGTTTATACAATTTGTAAAAAGGAAAACAAAACAGTTATGTGAAAAAAATCCCATTGGGTTCCAACTCTGCTATCGCCTTTATGTCTTCAAGCGTCTCATCACTTTGCTGCTTATTTGAAGAGGAATCTGATTGATTGGTACCGTCTGAGCCTGAAGGTCGATACCGAAGTCCGGATGCAGTGTGATCCAATGAGACATAGTATTACGCTTATCCCTAACTTTTTCCTGGACCACCCTTTCGGGTTTTCAGTCCACCGGGATACCCATTTTTGCCCAAGCCGCCTTTTCAGGTTTTCGACTTGCCGGGTGTACAGATTTTTTTATTTTCATCCCTTATTTTTTCTCGAACCTTTTTGGTTCGCCGGGAAGCCCTTATTTTTTCCTAGGCCAGTCGACCTAGCGGGTCTTTAATCATGCGTAGTATCTTTTTACTATGTCTGCATTGGCGGGGTGAGGAAGGTCGTCACCATCCATGGTGGTTAATATCATCGCTCCTCCTGAGAAGATGTTCTTAACCACAAAGGGCCCTTCGTACGTAGGGGTCCATTTTCCCCTGGGATCACCTTGAGGTAAAATGATGCGCTTGATTACTAGGTCTCCGACTTGATACTCTTGTCGTCTGACTTTCTTATTAAATGCCTTGATCAACCGTTTTTGGTACGTCTGACCATGACAAATAGAAGTGAGTCTCTTTTCGTCGATTAGGTTTAATTGATCAAGCTGAGTCTGGATCCAGTCATCTTCCCTCAAACCTGCATCCTTCATGATCCGGAGAGAGGGTATCTGAACTTCAATGGGCAGGACTGCCTCCATGCCATAGACCAAGGAAAGGGGTGTTGCCCATGTTGACGTCCGTGCTGAGGTACGGTACCCATGAAGAGCAAATGGTAACATCTCGTGCCAATATTTGTAGGTCACTGTCATCTTCTGCACAATCTTCTTGATGTTCTTATTACCCGCTTCTACAGTTCAATTCATCTTCGGCCGGTAGGGAGAAGAGTTGTGGTGTTGTATTTTGAATTGTTCGCAGAGTTCAGTGATCATCTTGTTGTTAAGATTGGTACCATCATCCGTAATGATCCTCTCTGGTACACCGTATCGACAGATTAGGTTGTGCCGAATGAACCGCGCCATGACGTTCTTGGTTACGGTGGAAAAGGAAGCTGCTTCAACCCATTTTGTAAAGTAATCAATTGCTACCAGGATGAAGCGATGCCCGTTGGATGCCGTAGGTCTGATCTCGCCGATCATATCAATGCCCCACATTGCAAAAGGCCAAGGTATTGTCAAGACGTTCAAAGGAACTAGAGGAATGTACACCTTATCAGCATAGATCTGGCATTTGTGACATGTCCGAGAATGCTGATAACAGTCGGCTTCCATTATGGACCAGTAATATCCTGCCCGAAGGATTTCCTTTGCCATGGTATGTCCACTGGAATGAGTTCCGAAGGTACCTTCATGCAGCTCTACCATGATCCTTTCCGCTTCAGTTTTATCCACACAACGCAGTAAGGTTGAATCATGGTTCCGTTTATAGAGAATGTCATTGCTGAGGAAGAACTTTGCCGCGAATCTTCTCAGAAATTTCTTGTCATTAACAAATGCACCCTCGGGGTATTCTTGAGCCTCAAGGTACCTCTTTACTTCATGATACCAAGGTTTTTCTGTTACCTCTTCGGTCTCAAGATCACAGCAATGTGCAGGTTCATCAAATTTCCAAATAATGATCCGGGGAGCCTCGTTGTCCCATTTTACTTTGAACATAGAAGACATCGTAGCTAACGTGTCCACCAACTGATTTTCTTCTCTTGGGAAATGTTCAAAGGTTATCTCCTCGAAATGGGGAAGCAACGTCAATACATACTCCTTGTAAGGAATAAGATTTGGGTGTTTCGTATCCCACTCGCCTTTGATCTGACTGATCACGAGAGCGGAATCTCCGAAGACACTCAGAAACTTGATCCTTAGGTCAATTGCAGCTCGAAGACCCATGATGCATGCTTCATACTCCGCCATGTTGTTGGTGCAATTGAATCATAGCCGGGCGGTAAGTGGAGTATGAGAGCCTTTAGGAGATATGATCACAGCGCCGATACCGTTACCCAAAGCGTTTGAGGCTCCGTCAAAGTGCATAGACCATCGGGATCCTTCCTCAGGTCCTTCATCTGGTCCAGGTATTTCACAACCAGTCACTACCATGATATTCTCGTTTGGAAATTCAAAGTTCATAGATTGGTAGTCATCCACTGCCTGATGTGCCAAATGGTCTGCCAACACACTTCCCTTGATTGCTTTTTGAGTCGTGTACTGGATGTCGTACTCAGTCAAGATCATCTGCCATCTTGCTATTCTTCCGGACAAGGCAGGCTTTTCGAAGATATACTTGATTGGATCCATTTTTGAAATCAATAGAGTAGTGTGAGTCAACATATACTGTCTCAGTCGGCGAGCAGCCCATACCAAAGCGCAGCAAGTTTTCTCGAGCAGTGAGTATCGGGTCTCACAGTCGGTAAACTTTTTTCTAAGGTAATAAATAGCATGCTCTTTTCGGCCAGACTCGTCATGCGGCCCCAACACACACCCCATTGAGTTGTCCAGTACTGTCAAGTATAAGATTAGAGGTCTCCCTTCAACCGGTGGCATAAGAATGGGTGGCTCTTGGAGATACTCTTTGATTTTTTTGAAAGCGGCCTGACATTCATCGTTCCAACGTACTACTTGATCTTTCTTCAGTAGTTTGAATATTGGTTCACAAGTGGCAGTCAGGTGCGAGATGAATCGGGCAATGTAGTTTAGCCGTCCTAGAAAGCCTCTGACCTCTTTCTCTGTCTTGGGAACTGGCATCTCTTGTATGGCTTTCACTTTGGAAGGGTCCACTTGAATACCTTTGTCGCTCACGACGAAACCTAACAATTTTCCAGATCTCACCCCGAAGGTGCACTTGTTTGGGTTCAACCTCAGCTTGTACAACTTCAACCTGTCAAACAGCTTCTGTAGATGGTCGAGGTGTTCTTCCTCATTTTGGGACCTTGCAATCATATCATCGACGTATACTTCAATCTCATGATGGATCATGTCATGAAACAAAGCAACCATGGCACGTTGGTAGGTTGCCCCAGCATTTTTCAACCCAAAAGGAATGACCTTGTAGCAAAAGGTGCCCCACTGAGTAACAAAGGTAGTCTACTCCATGTCTTCAGGAGCCATCTTGATTTAATTATAACCAGAGAAGCCGTCCATGAAGGAGAATACCTTGTGCTGAGCAGTGTTGTCAACCAGAACATCGGTGTGAGGCAGAGGGAAGTCATCCTTAGGGCTCGCCCTGTTCAAATCCCTGTAGTCAACACACATTCGGACCTTACCATCTTTCTTCGGTACTGGAACCACGTTGGCAACCCACTGAGGGTAAGAAGTTACTGCTAGAAACCCGGCATCAAATTGCTTCATAACCTTAGCTTTGATTTTCTCGGACATCTCTGGACGCATACGGTGGACCTTCTGTTTTACCGGAGGGCATTCTTCCTTGGTAGGCAGGTGATGAATCACAATGTCGGTATCCAACCCAGGCATATCTTCGTAAGACCAGGCAAAGATTTCCACATAGTCATGCAGCATCTGAATCAACCGTTGTTTCACACTAGACTTCAGATTGGCACCGATCTTGACTTCCTTTCTGTCTGTCTGAGTACCTAGATTTATCGTTTCCACTAGCTCTTCGTGTGGCTGAATGGCCCTCTCTTCCTGGAGTAGCAGTCTTGCAAGCTCACCAGGAACTTCGCAATCATCTTCACCTTCGTCTTCGGCTAAGTTGATCGGATTTTCGAAGTCATAACTGGCGGTAGCAGGGTCGTTACCAGTGAGATCCAGAGTGGATTGGGACCTGTATATGTGAGTGTGTGTGTGTAAATAACTGTTTTGCAATATATAATAAAGAAAGACAAGGAGCGCAAGATTTGAAATGCAAAAAACGTCCAATTCTTTTATTAATGATATATGAAAATGACACACAAAAGCCCTCACAAATGAAGCCACGGTGCCTCGGGTAAGACACCGGGCCATAAAGTTTCACAATATTGTCCATTACAAATTCAAAACAAAGGAGTTCATTACTGAGTGACAAAAGTAATAGGTATGAAGTCATTCGCTGTCCAGTTGCTTGGTCCACCGTTGGTCGTAGGGTAGATCCAGCTGTCGAATTCAGATTCCTCCACGTCATCATCATCCCTAATAGCATTTACTACATGCTTGGGCATGGGAGCGGTCACAACATTAGGCCTCTCGGGCGCCTCGAACTCAACATCTTTAGCATCAATTAGGTCCTGAACCTTATTCTTCAGAGCCCAACAATCATCCATAGTATGCCCCGGGCTGTCAAAGTGATAAGCGCAGCGGGCGTTAGGATTGTACTTTGGAGATGTTGTGTTTACAACCTTCGGAGCTTCTTTTATAGTCACCATATTGGTTGTCAGTAGTTGCGGCTATATCTGGGACAAGGTCATACTGAGTCGAGTGAACTGCCTTCTAGGTCTCTCACCCCTTTGCCGGTTGTGATGCTGAGGAGCAGCAGCAGGTTTTGAAATAACCACCGCGTTGACAGCTTGGCGGCGTTCTGGTTTATTCTGTCTCCTTGAACCATAGACAGCACTAGATTCCTTCTTGAACGACTTCTTTTTAGTGCTCGAGGAGGCACCTTTCTGTATCTTTCCAGACTTGATACCAGCTTCAATTCTCTCACCAGTCAAGATAAGATCTGTAAACCCGGCTGAAGAATTTCCAATCAGATGGTTGAAGAACGGACCAGACAGGGTCCCCAAGAACATATCCACAAGTTCACGGTCAGTTAAGGGTGGCTGCACCCTTCCAGCAAGATCTCTCCACTTTTGATCATATTCCTTAAATCCTTCACCCGTCCCTAGTGACATGCCCTGGAGTTGGGTACACGTAGGAGCGAGGTCGGAATTATACTGATACTGCTTATAGAACGCAGTAGCCAAATCCTCCTAGTTACGAATATTGGCTCCATCCAGCTGATAGAACCATTTGAGTTGAGTCCCTGAAAGACTATCCTGGAAGAAATGGATCCATAAATTCTTGTCAGATGTATAAGGTTGGATCTTCCTTACATACGAACGGAGGTGCAGCTTAGGACAGGACGCTCCGTCGTATTTGGCAAAAGCAGGTGCCTTGAACTTATGGGGAATCACCACCCCCAGAGGATAAGCCTAGGTCTCCAAAGTCCAACCCGAGCACATTTTGTATCTCCATAGCACTTAAGCGGTCCTCCAGCTGTTTGTACCTATCCTCAGCAGGAGGGTACTGCTCTTCATCATAATCCGTCTCGTTGTCAGAGACCACGGGACTAGGAACCCTTCTCTCTTGTGGGCTATCTTTGCCTACAGGTGAAGTTGTCAGATCAACCTCATTCTGCAGTCCATTCGCAAATTTGCGTCCAGTGTTGAACAATACGGTCCTCTTCTTCTTCTTCTTCAGAATCAGGGTCTTCAATTCCTGTTGACCCTTGGCTAAACTCATTACCAACTCTTGGAACTGGGCATTCTGGGCCTGGAGGGTCTTGATAGCTTGTTCAGTGGAAGGTTCAGAAGTCATGATGATTGCTGAAATAAACAGCGAAGAAGATAAGTGACCTGTAAAAAGGGTACCTGTTATGCATATGATGGAATGAAATGCGTATGATTTATGTTTTCAAAGACAATCGAGATTCAACTTTGTAGACAAAAAAGGAAACAAACTTTATTAGATTAGCCTTCGGAATTTAAATTGTTCAACAAATTGCCCTTGGGCGTTACAAGAATGGAAATACGGGAAAGTAAATAAAAGCTGTAAAAGAAACATCCAAGGCCCATAAATGCTCCCATGGCCTCTTCTTCTCAGTACGGATATAGTCATTCAGGATCCGCTCATTCTCCAATTGTTTAGTCAGCTTCTGGATCTTCTGTTCCTGTTTATTGAACCTTTCCCGATAATAATCCCGTTCTTCCTGCAGTTGCGCCCAAGACCTCTTCAGCGTGTCAACATCAGTGGGCATATGAGGACGGAGAACAGTTGAAGGAACCCCGTCTTTATCAGGAACTTCAAGAGTAATAGGTCTGACAGCTTCGTATGGCATACCTAACTTCTGAGCACGGATGCAGACCCATCTGAAGTAGGATTCCATTGGTAGAGAAGTCTTTGGTCCCAACTCATGTGGGTCAGCTTTGTGAATTATATCTCAAGCCCGGATGAATCTACGACGCAACTCATCACTATCTACCTGAAACTCAAAACTGATGTAAGGTATCAACATCTCATGAGGCCCTTCTCTTCTGGCTCTTCCAAACTGATGGAGAGTTAAACATGGGTTATAAGAGATTCCTCCCTGAGTTTCGATCAATGGAACATTAGGATACTCCCCGCAACGATCAATAACGGCCACCTCATCTAAACCTCTGAGAGTCCAAATGATGTCATTATCAGTGAGAGACATTATCCTATGAGCCCAGCCCCTTCCTTCTTTGTTCTTTAGTACGAACTTAGGGAGGTGAGAAATAAACCACCTCACCAATAAAGGAGCACAACACCACAAAGTTCCCCGTCTTCGGGCAGTACGAGCATAGAGTTATTGCAGGATATCACCCAAGAGAGTGGGTACAGGGTTTCGAGAGATGAAGATCTTTATGGCGTTGACATTAATGAAGGTATCAGGATTTGGAAACAACACTAGACCATAGATTAAAAGAGCCAGGATGTCTTCGTACGCCTTGAAGTCTAAGTCATTCCATAAATTATTAGCTTTGCCAATCAGAAACTTAGCCAAAAAGCCCTTAACTCCACTTCTGGTCTCCCAGTTAGCCATTACCTCTTCTTTGGTCAAGGGAAGGGCTGCAGCAATCTCTTCATGCCTAAGAGTCTTTTCCCAACCGGTGAATGGAGTTGGTTCCAAAACAGAGATACCAAGCAAATCAGAGAATTCTTCCAGGGTAGGGACCAGCTGGAAGTCTTGAAAGGTGAAGCAATGGTATAGCGGATCATAAAACTGGGCCAGGAAGCTCATCAATTGTTGGTTCGACTTTGAAGTGACTAAACCGAGAAGAGAACCATGCCTCTTGATGAAGGAAGTAGTGTTTGGAATCCTATCAACCAATTCTTTAAGCAAATCAGGTGGTTGAACAAAGTTGAGCCGGATAGTATTCCTTCGCACGGGCATCATGATGTCCTACAAAACAAAGCAAAGATGAAACCCTCTTGTCTTTGAAATGGGTTAGTCCTTATGCAGGATGCATGCAATGGTATGATGTTATGATGTCATGGTAAAGGCACACCACAAGTATTCACAAAAGGCAAACATGGTAAAGGCACGCAAGTCACACAAGACAACCCTTAGGGTTCAGGCCAGCATGAAGTTTAGGTACTACCTTCTTTCAGTTTCAGTTGGTTAAGACTTGTCCTAAAAATAGTAATCGGGTTCTAGAGGATCTCAATATCACTGACTACCCTCAATCGGTCATAACTCCAGCTTCGCAACCTTTTCTTGCGGCCGAAACCATCGCGAGAGTTTAGCCTCAATGAGTGTAGCATACTGCTACTGTTCTATGGACAAGTTGGTCAATTTAAGGTGCTAAGGTCAGTTGGTGCTTAATGACTCCTCAGAAGACCCATATTCTCCTTGTTCCAACATAAGGGATATCGGTACAGACCAAGGTGTCACACCAACGTAGCTACTGCTTCACCCGTGTCGGTCTACGCCGGACAGGTCCCTCGCAGTTTATTGCTACTTACCTAAAGGGTATCCCCAGATCCGGGTTAGAATCTATAGAACTCTGATACAAGCCCACAAAATTAAAGCACACAACGCATACAATTGAAAACATGGTGATCTAATCCTAAGGTACACCTCACTTTTATAAATGTCCCCAGCAGAGTCGCCAGTTCTGTGATCGGTGGGAATAGAACTGACTGTTTTTAATGCTGGTTTGCGAAATGTCGCTGTAAGCAAGAGTCGCCACCGTCTTTTATTTTCTCCAACAAGGAAAGGACAAAAGCACAACAAAATTCCTTTTCGAGATGTTTCTCGGTTCGGGAGGTAGATTATAGAAAGGGAAGGTGTTAGCACCCTTTCTATCCGTGGTTATCCACGGGCTCTTAAGTACTTTCTCACTATGTTTTCAAAAATGTTTTGCTTTTCTTGTGTTTGTGGGTTTTGAAAAAGTTTGTTTGAAAACTTCGATTTAACTCTTGTATCTGTCCTCAAGAGTGTATGAAGTGTTTGTTTGAAAACTTTTGTCAGAAAAGTGTAAGTGCGAAAAGTATTTTTTGTTTTGAAAGAGCAAGTATCTAAGAACCTCTACCTACTCAAAGGAAATTAAGCTGTGTAAATGTCCTTTAGACAGTACTATCCCACTATTGAAAAGTAGGTAGCACCGTCGTTGGAGTTTTCGGGTCAATTCGATTATAGGGACATGTGGTCACCAAAGCAATAGTAGGACGCCTTAGCGGTAACCCTAATGTCTTAGATATTTTTTATCCAAGGCAACTGTTTCGAGGCAACTTTTTGATCTTTAGACAGGAGGGCGACCTCTAAAACACCCTATACTCAATGACCACGTCGAGGCAACCAAGTGAGGCGTACCCTAAGAGTGGCATGTACGAGTGTGTCAGGATTCAGTTAAATTATCTTTGCACAGGTTATGGTGAGCTACGGGTTGATTTTAATTTCAGAGATAAGTCTTGTCATGCATAGCCTAATTAACATACATCTAACAGTTTAATGTTGCGGAAAGTAAATCTACGCTATTACAAGGCGTCGGGTATTTACATCGCCAAAAACAAACCCTTGAAAAATAAATTGCGGGAAATTAAAGGAAAATGATAAAAAGTCCTAATTAAAGCTATTACATCCTCGGAGCAATTACATAATAATGGATCAAAAATTAATAAAACAAACATACGCGCGAGCAAAAATTGAATCGGAGAAGTCCTTAGGGTTTTGACCCTTTTTGAGAAAGAAGGGAGTTTTTTTGGTTATTTTGCACTTAATTAAATTAATCCTAAACTAATTAATTAATTAAATAAAAGAAAGATATTTTTTTGAGTTTTTTAATGTCTCAAGGAAATAAAATCAAAAGGATCACAATTGTCAAAAGAAACCCTAATTCTATGTTGATTTTAAATTATTGAGAAAAAGTTAAAATTAACCCTAATTAAACTAAATTAATTTGTTAGTATTTATTTACAAAAATAATAAATTAAGGGTGAAATTAATAAATAATAATAAAAAAAAAATATTATTTTTTAGTTTTCTGATTTTATTATGAAAAAATTAATTGAGTTAATTAAATAATAATAATAATAATAATAATTAATAGTAAAATAATTAAATGGAAATTATAAAAGAAAAAAAAAAGAAAGAATGGACCAGGGGAGTGCTGGCCCAATTAGGAGGTACGTTTGGAATTTTGTGGCCCATTAACCTCAAGCCTGCTTTGACTTTGGTGATTGTCCAGGGCGCGTGTTGACTGGGAGTATGATGGTCTTCCACTCAGGACCATTAGATTTATGCCTGAAGCCACATGGCGCATGGATGTTTGAGGTATATGATGGACATCACCTGGGAAGCTGCATGTGAACATACACAAGATAATAATAACAAGAGTTTTGGGGGACTTGGGATTCGAACCCAGGTCCCAATGATTCCAAGCCAGCACGCTAACCACTACACCACTTGCACGCTTTTAGTATTATAATAACAGGCAATTAATATATTGATAAACCAAACAATATGCTGTACAGAAGAAAAACGCGCGTATTTATTCAAATGGTCCAATGATGTATCAACACATCATCATCTTCTTCCTTCGTTCTGCAAAAACAAACATTAGACAGCGGGGGTTTTTAACCCCCACAAACTACAGTAAGGAAAAATAGCGAATAGAGTTGTGGTTTACATAAATATTTCGCGAGGGTTGAATCATGTTCGTCTGGGTTCAACGATTCTATCCATGTGCCTTACAAGTCTTAATTTTTCTGGGTTTAGAAAGCCCCAATTTCAAACTCACGAACCCTAGAAAACCGTTCATGGCATCTTGCGATTTATGGCGTTTTAGTTCAATTAAACCATACCATTAGCTTCATATGATTACTAGCAATGCAAAACAATCAAGAAATCATGTTAAATGCTCATGAATTAAGAGTTACGATTATGGATGAAATGTGCAAACCGTGGTTCTGTTCTCAGTGATTTCTTGAGCTTTGAAGCTGGAATTTGATTGTAACACGTCCTGGGAACCTCCCGCAGTGTATTAGAATCAACAAAAGTCTTTAAATTTCCCTAGAATGCAAAAGTCAGTTTCAACTTTTCTTGAATTTTTCCAATATGTTATGGCCTCTTTTATGCAACTTTCTCACGTGTCTTGCATCAGGGTTTGCTTGCATATATAGAGAGAAATGGAATTAGGTCAAAATCTTAAACAAAAATCCATTGCAATGATGATTGAATATTTGATTGAAAATCAAATCTTTTTGCATTTTCATGATTGAACAAAGTTGCCAATTTTGGAGATTTTGCATCTTTGACTTGGTGCACGAAATTGCCAGCCTTTTTAGGTCATATTTGCTTCACAAAAAGATTGAAAAACCAAATCTTTGTATTTTCCTAAAATTTAAATTAATTAAATGAATTAATATCAATTAAAAATCCAATTAATTAATAAAAATAAGAAAATAAATGCAATTAAGCTTGATGGGTCGTGCATAGGCCATGGATGAAGTTTCAAGAATAGATTTGAGGCCCATTAGCAAAAATAAGGTGTTTTGAGCAAAGTTGACTTTTGCAAATTCATAAAAATTTCCCAACTTCTCCAATGCATATCTTGCTCAATTTTGATCATATGAACATGTTCTTGGACATTTTGGAAAGGTCTTAAACTCCTATAACCAATGCCTTTGGTCCCATATCATTTGGATTTACCAATCTCAAGTTATGGTCTTTGACTTAAAGTGCATTTTTGTTAACTTTTGAATTTGACCTATAATGTAGAAATTGATAAATTTTTGGGAGAGCATTTCTTGGACTTGGAATGTGAAGATGGTTTGTAGAAAATGGCATCCCCTTCAAAATGAGCATTGGATGGAATTTTTCTGACAAACCATAAAAAGGTTATGCCCTGGTCAAAATACAGTTGACTTTTATGTTGTCCAAAAATAGTAACTTTTTGCATCTTGATGATTTTTGAGCTATTCTTGTGGAATCATGATCAAGACTTGATCAAATGATGATTGTTAACTCAAAATAAGATGTTGACCAAAAATTCTGACTTTTGACTGCAAAATGACCATTTTGCCCCTGCAGTTGACTATAGGTCAAATGGAGCTTTTGAATGTGCAAATTGGCCCTGTGAGTCTTGAAACTTGGTATGTAGGTGCTTGAGAATGCATATAGGCATATGAGACTTGATTGAACCATTGAAAACCTCAAATTCCTTGAAAGAAACAAAAACCCTAATTTCAGCTGGCTTAGGAGGTATTTGGACTATGCAATCCTTGAGCAATCTTGAACCATTTGAAGATTATTCTTGACAAACCTTGAAGAACATGGAAGGGCAGATTTTGGGGTACAACAGTAGGCACTAAAGGTTCACAACCGTGGCGGGTGTAAAAATCATAAAAAATATTTCTTTTCTCACCTCCACCCTCTATTTTTATACAATGTTTTTATAGCTAAAATATACATATTTTTCAAAGAGGTTCCTGCGGAGTACCGTAGATGTTTAGGGTGCTAATATCTTCCCTTTGCATAACCAACCCCCTTGCCTAGAATCTTTCCCCCTCTTTTTGGGTTACTCTCTCTTTTCCCATTCCTTTGGAAACAATAAAGCGCGGTGGCGATTTTTATTTAAATCTATATAAGTCTTGTCAATCTAATGGCTTAGTCTTAAACATTTCTACCGCTACAATTGGGACTTATGTCCATGCTTTTTTTCAAAACATTTTCATAAATAAAATTCAATCAACTTAATAATATCATGCCTTTTTTGTGAGAAGACTAAAAGTTAATCAATATCATTTCAAACCATTTTTTCCACTTTGGCTTTTTACTTTTTAAACCTTTCTCAAAATATTAGACTCTTGTCAATCCTTTTAGTGATGCAAACAACTATACTTCTACATTATGTAATAAAGAGATATATTTTCAACTTGGGTGTTGAGTGAGGCATTGCTTATTTTAAAATCCAAACCATATCCTTCACTTTGAGATTATACAAATTCTCCTTTCACATAATTGTGGGTAGTAAGTATGTTTTCCAGACAGACAATGACGATGATGTCTTATCTCATAAAATTAACCAGCACACTTGTGTTTTAAATTTTTTTAAAGGAGGAACTACGTGTACCCTGAACCCCTATTGCACGAAAGGTGGTACGTAGGCACTAAAGGTTCGCAACCGCGGAGGGTGCAAAAATCATAATAAATACTTCTTTTCTCACCTCCACCATCTATTTTACATACAACATTTTATAGCCAAAATATACAGATTTTTCAAAGAGGTTCTTGCGGAGTACCGTAGATGTTTAGGGTACTAATACCTTCCCTTTGCATAACCAACCCCTTACCTTGAATCTTTCCCCCTTTTTTTGCGTTACTCACTCTTTTTCCATTCCTTTGGAAACAATAAAGCGTGGTGGCGATTTTTATTTTTGACCTGTATAAGTCTAGTCAATCAAATGGCTTAGTCTTAAACATTTCTACCGCTACAGAAAAAATGGCAACTTCATTGGGGACAGATTGACCTCTTGCTGGTCCATCCCTAAGTGGGTTAAATCTATCATTGTTTATATTTGTATATGTGCTATTATTATTTATGTGTTATATGTTGTATATATGTTTGTATGGATTTTCCTAGTTTTCAGGGTGCTTGGTGATTACTTATAAGTCCTATACCCGGACTTGGGAAAACTTTAAGATAGGATAGGCGGTATAGTCATGTTAACATTGAGGGAGTAATCCGAAAAAATGAGGCATGAGATCCCCCACTCAGTGGAGGCCCCTTTGACTGTAGTGTCGTTTACCGAGTAATCCAGAAGACGTGTTGCTTTCGACCTGGGATCCTGCTGAAGCTGAGGACCGTAGAATACCTAACCCATCTTGGCCTTTTAGGTGTAGTGCGGAAGCTATGACGGAGTAATCCAGAAATAGTTGTCATGCGATACTACGCTCTGATGAGTTTTTCTTTAGAATATTACTAATTACCGAGTTAATCGAGAAGTTGGTGATATCCGAAGGAAGGATGTAGACTATGGTAACCTCTAGAGTCTTATTCGGCAAGTGATATATTTTAAACCATACCTTATGGGTAGTACCTTCGACCTCATGCCCGTGACGTTAAACCTATGAACCCTATGTTTTTGATCTTGTGTGTGATTGTTGCATCATGCATTCATGCACTCATAGGCATCTTTTGAAGAAATTTTATTTCAAGGGACTTGAAAAGTTGACCATTTGTGAATATCTCAGGTACCTTTTGACCACTGATTCTAGAAAAATAAAGTCCAGAAAATACAGTTTTAAAGATCCCAAGATAGATGAGTTAATCAGTCAAATTCTCGATATTGAGTTTTCTGCATATTTTCGGATGAAGTATGGATCCATCATTCATCTCATGTAGCTTAGGATGAAGGAGCGTATTCTCTCGACCTTGGTCCAGTTATATGATCTGATGTATCATTGCTTTACTTTCCAGGACTATCAGTTGATTCCTACACTAGAGGAGTATTCTTATCTGTTGGATTTACCTATTACTGATCGTGTTCCTTTTACTGGTTTGGAGGGTGAGCCAAAATCACACGAGATTGCTGCTTTGATCCATTTGGGGAAGTATGAGCTTGAAGCCCATATGAATACTAAAGGAGTGATTAGAGGATTAACAACTCCGTTCTTATTGGAGAAAGCTCGTTACTTTGCCAGGATGAAGAGTACAGTCGCTTTTGAGGCCATCTTTGCTCTACTTGCTTATGAGTTATTTTTATTTCCTAATGTGGACATGTTTGTTTACATTAATGCTATCAGGATCTTCATGATTGGAAACCCAGTTCCTACACTATTGGGTGATGCTTATTACTCTATTCATCTTCAAAATTCTTATCATGGAGGGATGATTATCTGTTGTATGCCTCTGTTGTACCGTTGGTTTATTTCTCATATGCCTCAGTCTGATGTTTTCTGGGATGTTAGGAAGGAACCCCGTTGGGCTCCTGAGATCATGGCACTTAATCACACGGATATTGATTGGTATCATCGGGCTTACCATGATGTAGACATTATCGACAATTGTGGTTGTTTCCCCAATGTACCTCTTCTTGGTACAAAGGGGGGAATTAACTACAAGCCTATTCTTGCACGACGACAACTTGGTTATCCGATGAGGGATAAACCAAATAGTATTCATTTGAGTAGTTTCTTCCTGAAGGAGGGAGAAGACCATAAGGAAGCTAGGGAGCATATTGCGAAGGCCTGGCGTCACATTCATAGGAAGAGGAGGAAAGACTTCGTACCTAGGGGGGTTGTTTCTTTGGAGCCTTATCTCCAGTGGGTCCAAACGAGAGCTATTCAGTTGAAGATTCCGTATTACCGGGAAACACCTATGCCTGATTTGTTTGTAAAGACCACTCCTTCCTTATTGGATGATGTGGAAGAGCTACAACTTTCTTTGGTCAGGATGCAGCAGGAAAAGTATGTTTGGAATAATAAGTGCCAAACTTTAGAGATTTCCTATAAAGCAGACTTGAAGGAGAAGGACGACTTGATTGAGATTCTTGAGAGTCGGGCTGTAGAGACCATGGAGAGGAAAGGGGATTTATTTTCTCCTAAGCCTCAGTCAGATGCTAGTTGCTCACTTCATGATTCAGGTGATTGGAAGGAGGTTTCCATCAGATATGCGAAAGAAAACCAGAGGTTGAAGGCTCAGATTGGCATGCTTGTAGGGAAGCGCCAGCGTACAGAGTGAACTCCATCAGCTTTACTTCTTAGGATTTTATACTTTATTTTCAGCTTGTACTCGGGATTATTGAAAACTTGTAATCCATTTTGAAGTTATTATAATAAAAAATTCCAGTATTTCAAAAGGGTTATTACTTTGATAGTTGCAATGTGTCTATAAATCTTTAAGTCCCTTGAAATATTAATAATAAAATAAATCATGTGCATTGCATATCATGCATCATATTGCACATATTTCTTGCCTTTATTATGCACATCCAGATGTCTTACCAACTTCTTTACTACGTTTAGAAAGTTGTCTCACCACTACAACACTCGAGCTAATTTCAGAAGGAAGATGGACAACTTAGAACAAGAGAATCACGAGCTGCGCGAGGAATTTTCTTCTTTTAAGGCCAACATGGCCAATCTTACTGCTCTGATAGAATCTCTGGTGGCTTCTTAGAATCAGCCACCGAGAGTTCAACCTCAACAAACAAGGGTTACTACTGAAGCTCCGACTGTTCCTGTGTCTGCTACTTCAGCTGTTGTTTAGAATTTCATGACTCAGGGTTATCCATGGGGAATTCTAGAGAACTTTGTGCCTGAAGGTTTCAATCTTGGTCCTCAAGATACTCCAGGTTTTCAGACTACTCTTACTCCTGCACCTCCTGTGGTGCATGTTGATCCTGTTGCACCTCCTTCGGTGAATATGGTTCCATTTGTTGATGATGATATGTGTCGTCCTTTTCCTCAACCAAGTGAAGACTTGGGTCTCTATGATAGAATGGATGATTTTCAAGAAAAGTTTGACAAGATGCAGAGAGAGATGAAGGCCCTCAGGGGAAAGGAATTGTTCGGGCTGAATGTGAATGATTTAGGCTTGGTTCCGAATGTCAAGATACCTGCAAAGTTTAAAGTCCAGGAATTCGAGAAGTACAAGGGAAACTGTTTTACTCATGCTTATCTTGTGATGCATATAATAAGAATGTATACCCACACTGATGATCAATGTCTGCTGATTCACTTTTTTTAGGATAGTTTGACTTGTGTTGCACCGAAGTGGTATATGAGTTTGGACAACATCAACATCCATACTTTCGATTACTTGGGAGAAGCATTTATCCAATAATACAAATACAACGTGGACATGGCGCCTGACCGTGATCAACTCAGGGCTATGGTCCAGAAGGATAGGGAATCATTCAAACAATATGCACAGGGACCCTGGGTGCTTTCTACTACGAGAGGATGGTAGCGAGTGCGCCAAGTGACTTTACTGAAATGGTAGGCATGGGTATTCGTTTGGAAGAGGCTGTGAGAGAGGGTCGTTTAACAAAAAGTGAAAGTTCTGGAAGTACGAAGAAGATATCCTATGGGTTTGCCAAAAATAAGGAAGGAGATACAAATGATGTTATACAAGAGATGATGATTAATCCTCCTAGAAGAAATTATCAATGTCATCAACATGTCGCATCAGTAACTCCAGTTTTTAGTGTAGCTCCAACCACCGTTGCTTATCAGAGTCCATCCCATACGGGGAATCAAGGGTATAATCAAAGAAGGGAGAGTTATGACCCTATTCCTATGAGATATACATAATTACTCCCGATGTTAATTCAGAAGAAGGTTGTTCAGACCCGACCATCTCCTGCTGTACCATCACCATTTCCTTGGTATTACAAGGCAGAACAAACATGTGCCTTTCACCAAGGAGCACCAGGGCACAATGTTGAGAACTGCTATCCTTTGAAAACTGAAGTACAGAAATTGGTGAAGTCTCGTATCTTATCTTTCAAGGATGTGGGCCCTAATGTGAAAGATAATCCTCTACCAAATCATGGGGGAGCAAATGTTGTGAATATGGTGGCCGGTTGTCCAGGCGACTTCCAGATTTTTTATATTAAATTGGTTAGAGGAGATTTGGTAAAAATTGATGCAGGCCTTTGTGAATTTAGAAACTATATGCATAGCCATGATGGTTGTGATATTTGCAGTACGAATATGCAGGGTTGTGACAAGATAAAGGTTGATTTGCAAGAGATGATGGATGACGGCCTCATCCACTTAATCAGGACTAAGGAAGAGTATGAAGAGGAAGTTGACTTGGTCTCTAGATGTCCTGGAGAGTTCAAAATTTTTGATGTGGAGTATATGAATGAGGACCTTGTGCAATTGCGTGCTACTTTCTGCCACATGGATGGTCAGATAGAACATCAGTATGGATCTTGCCGAATTTTTTGCCGAGACCCCCGAGGATGTTTAATTGTTAGGAATGGTATTCAGTTGTTGTCGGAAAATGGAACCATCAAGGTTACAGGTCAAATGGATGATTACCATGATGTTGATGTGATTGAGGTTTGTTTGGATGAAGAAGAGTCAGATGATGAGTATGCCTTTGCAGATGAGTAATTCTCCTTAGATGAGAATTTGTTTTCCAGAGATAAATCTGTAATGACTGAATGTGTTGAAGAGGGGGTAAATGTTATTGTGCCTTGTTTCGGTGCGCCTACCCATTTTGAAGTTGAACATCATAGCAAGCCAGCAATTACTCCATTGGTGATTAGTTTGCCGGGTCTTGTCCCCTACAAGTCAGACAAGGCTGTACCCTACAAATATAATGCTACAATTTTAGAGGATGTTGTGGAAGTTCCCATCCAGCCAATGCCTATTGTTGGAAATATTGTTGAGACTAGCAGGGTGACCCGTAGAGGTCGTGTATTTGCACCATTTGTTCGTGGGTATGTTAGTACTAGAAAGAAAGTTGTTAAAAATGTTGAACCCAAGAAGGAAGTGGGTGAATCTAGTGGAGCTACGCTAGAAAAAGAGTTGGATGATATTTTGAAGATAATAAAGATGAGCGACTACAGAATTGTAGATAAGATACTGCAGAGTCCTTCAAAAGTATCTATCTTGGTTTTATTGATGAACTCTTCTGCTCACAGAGAATCTTTGATGAGGGTATTGGACCAAGCTTTTGTGGAAAGTGATATGCCTGTAGACCAATTCAACAGTGGAGTAGGGAATATTACAACATTTAATAACTTGAGTTTCTGCGACGACGAACTTCCCGATGAAGGAAGGAATCACAACCTGGCCCTCCACATCACTATCAACTGCAAGAATGACTCATTATCCAATGTGTTAATTGATAATTGATATGCATTAAACGTTATACCGAGGAGCACACTTATGAAATTGAAATATCAAGGAACGCCCATGCGCCCAAGTGGAATTATTGTGAAAGAGTTTGATGGATCAAGGAAATCTGTTATTGGTTAAGTTGACTTGCCTATTCATATAGGCCCACATTTGTTTCAGATTACTTTCTAAGTCATGGATATTGTACCCACTTATAGCTGCTTCCTGGGACGGTCGTGGATACATGAGGCAGGGGCTGTCAGTTCAAATTTACAACAGAAGTTAAAGTTTATACGTGAAGGAAAAGTTGTAATTATAAATGGAGAACAGACATTATTGATATCTCATTTGTCCTCTTTCAGCATTGTGGAGACGGATGAAGCTGCTTTTGGAACCCAGTTCTAAGCTTTATCCATTGATAATTTAAGAGGAAATGAGAACTTTATGGCTTCATTTAAGGATGCGCAGTAGGTTGTGCGTAATGGCCATAGCGACGTACGGGGTCATATTGTTGATCCACATGTGAACAAGAATATAGTTGGCTTGGGGTTCTCTGTGAAAAATTATAAAGGTAAGAGCATGAAGCTGAATTCTGCTGCAGGCAAGTATCAAGACATCTTTCATAGCCGAGGTTATCTTCATCCAACTGTTTTCGGGATTAATTCCATTTTAGAAGATGAAGCAGAGCCAGAAATGCCAAATTATGTGACGCACGGAGTTAGGGTTCAGAACTGGATCACCATTGATGTTCCATCTTGCATACATGTTTCAAAGTAATTTTTTTTGTTAATCTTTTTGAAAATCTTTCACTATGCCCAAGGTGAAAGTATAGATATTGTATGGGTTTATCGGTGTGCTTTGATTTTTAAAATAAATAATAAAAGTTGTCTTTGTTTCCTAAATTGTGTCTTTATTTTCTGCTCTTTCTTGAAAGATGATAATCACAAAAAACCTTTCAAAATAAATAATAACAGAAATTAAATCTGCATGATCACTTGTTATATGTGTCAGTTTCTTAAAGTAATCATAAATCATGTGTGCAGATTAATTAAAAACCTGTTGAATACAATGACTCTGCACCCTCTCCCAACTTTAAATTTCCTGTGTATAGGGCAGAAGAAGAAGACTATGATGAGATTCCTGAAGAGGTATCACAGTTTCTTGAGCGCGAGGAGAATTCCATTCAGCCATATAAAGAGCCATTAGAAGTAATCAATTTAGGTTTAGAAGAAGATCCGAAGGAAGTCAAGATTGGAGCATTGCTACATCCTGATGTAAAGAGCAGGTTGATTGAGATGTTGAAAGAGTTTGTGCATATTTTTGCTTGGTCTTACCAAGATATTCCTGGTCTAGACACAAATATTGTAGAGCACCGTTTGCCGTTGAAGCCAGAATGTTTGCCAATCAAATAGAAGTTGCAAAGAACTCACCCTGATATGGCAGTGAAGATCAAAGAGGAAGTTCTAAAGCAGATTATTGTCGGTTTTCTTATGACATCGGTGTACCCTCAGTGGATTGCCAATATTTTCCCAGTACCTAAGAAAGACGGAAAAGTTCGCATGTGCGTAGTGCAGCGGTAGAAATGTTTAATACTAAGCCATTGGATTGACTACACTTACACAGTTCAAAATAAAAATTTCCATCGCGCTTTATTATTTCCAAAGTAATGGGAAAAGATAAAATAACCCAAAAGACGGGGAAAGGTTCAAGGTAAGGGGGTTGGTTATGCAGAGGGAAGGTATTATCACCCTAAACATCTACGGTACTCCATAGGAACCTCTTTGTAAAATCTGTATATTTTGGCTATAAAATGTTGTATGTAAAATAGATGGTGGAGGTGAGAGAAGAAATATATTTTTTATGATTTTTTCACGCGCCGCGGTTGCGAATCTTTAGTGCATACGTACCACCTTTCATGCAATAGGGGCTCAGGGTACACGTAGTTCACCTTTTAAAAGTTTTAAAACACAAGTGTGTTGGTTAATTTTATTAGATAAAACATCATCGTCATTATCCGTGTGGAAAACATACTTACTACCCATAATCATAAGAAAGGAGAATTTACATCATCTCAAATTGGGGGATATGGCTTGGATTTTAAAATCAACAATGCCTCACTCAACACCCAAGAGAAAAATATCTCTCTTCACTGTATATTGTAGAAGTATAGTTGTTTGCATCACTACAAGGATTGACAAGAGTCTAATATTTTTAGAAAGGTTAAGAAATAAAAAGCCAAAGTGGAAAAATGGTTTGAAATGAGATTAATTGACTTTTAGTCTTCTAATGCCAAGGTATTATTAAGTTGATTGATGTTTATTTATGAAAATGTTTTGAAAATGGAAGGACCTAAGTCCAAGTTTATTATGAATGTGGTTCAAGTTTAAAAACAAGAAGAGTTTTCAAAAGGAGGGAGAAGATTTTGGAAATTAAAGAAGATGAGAGGAGAAGAAGAGACTATACTAAAACATAAGGTAAAAGTTAGGGATAAGAACCATCTAACCAACAAAAAGCCAATACTCGACATTATCAGTCAAGATATAATTCTCGTTCTTTGGATTGAAACCAAACAACCAAAGATACTAGACCTCTTGAGAACCAAACTTCAAGTGTATTAAGTCTTACAAAAAAATTGGGCAGAGTAACAGCTGTATACGGGTGAATTCCAGATTACAAACAAAGAATGTAACCACAATAACCTGCATACAAAACAAAAAAACAAACAACCCAATGTCTTGAGGTAAACCTCAAGAGCTCCAGACAAAATATCAATTAAGGTCACAAGGTCTCCAACATAGGCCAAGGTTTCTAATCCTAAGTCCATGAAGTCCAATGCTCCATAATGCCAAGGATAGTAACCAAATAGTCCAAGTATCATTAAAGCCTTTTTTAGGGTTCATGTTGATTATTAGGTGTCTGGAAAAAGAAAAGAAAGGCTCAAGTGAGAAAAATAAAAATGACAAGAATGTAAATGCTCAAGTTAGCAAAGATGAAAATAACATGAAATCTAATTCTTAATTAGTGGTTAGTTGGATGACCATCTTAAAACTTGCATTTGGAACTCATTAGAGGATTGGTAGAACCAAAGCCTCCACACAATAAGTTGCATTTGCTTTTTGTCAAGTATATCATCCATTTGGAATCCTCACAAGTACCATTTAATGATCAATGATGTTTAAGTGATCCGCGTTGACCAAAAGTGTTGTAGATCCATTAGAGGATTGGTAGAACCAAAGCCTCCGGACAATGAATCTCAAGGTTATTGGATCAAAGAGATCAAATTAACATACTTGGGCTTACAAATATAGGTTTGGGCCACGAATGATCATTTATTCGAATCAGAACAAAATTTAGCGCTATGTTAAGAAATCGTAAATGGACTTGTGTAGAAGTCGCACCTATTTTGAGGCTGGTCAATAGGAATCTATGCACTATTTGTTTTGAGACATGATATAGATATCATGCTCCAGCAACACTTAGTGCAATGAGAAAGGGATGAGATGAAGAGGGGTGGAAAGAATACAAACCACATTTGAATTAAATTTGAATTAAAATTTTATTAAAAATATTCATCCATTTTTATGGAGTTAAACTCAACACCATGGATCCAATAATGTTAACAAAGTTCATAATCAAAAATTCAACCCACGACCATCCAGAAAATAATCACAAAATAATATTTCATTTAATATATACATTAAAAAGGTTTTACAATGTTTTAAAATAGAAATAAAAGAGAAAAAATATCAACCATGTTCAAATTAATAAAGAAATAAAAACTAAGACCATAGAAAAATAAGAAAAGGACTCAAATATTTTTACAAAAATTTTGGTAATGTTTTAAAGTCAAACTATTTTTAAAATTAAAATAAATATCTAAAACAAACAAAAAATGGTAAAAAATAGAAAAGTTAGAAATAAAAAATAAATGAGGTCACAAATATATTTCACAATATCATTGGATCATTCCATAATTTTTTTAGAATTTAAAAATGTATAAAAGTATTTTTAAACATTTAAAACAAATCAAATAAAGTGAAAATTTATAAAAAATATCAAAACACAAAAATAAAAATTTGTGAAAAAAATAAAAATCAGAAAGAGAAAAATAAAAAGTATTTCATAGTTTTTCAGATTTTTTGGACTAAAAATGAATTTTCTATGACTTTTTTAAGTTCAAAACAATTAAATATAAAAATCAGAAATTAAAATAAAAACCAAAAAGATGTGGACCAATGGGTGAGAGTCAAAACGCGTTAGTAATCTAATCCAAGGGATCTGGCGCGCTGTGCATATCATGGTCATTAGTGAATAAAACACTGGATCGCTTATCAAATCAGAGATTAAAAAAAAACAAGTGGCGCGCCTTCATTGGTTGGAAAATGACATGTTGGTCATCTTCAACCTCCAGCCAACGTGAAATGCAGGTCTCTCAAACTGTAAAATCAGAAGCTCAGACCTATGCATTTGCTTCATCTCTTCAAGACGAAGACAACCACACATTCGCGACAAATTTATATAAATTGTAACTCAAGAAACTTGGAAGGAAAGTTTTGAAAAAGGATTTGAAATTTCATGGTCAAAACTTATTTCTAGATAAAAGCAAGTGTTGCGACTAGAACCAGGGCAATGAGAGCATCACAATGATATCAATGTTTTGAAAAATTGATGGAGAAATCTACCTATTGAAGTTGAGTTACAGAGCTCTGGAATTGGACCTCTATGGAGCAATATAGGGCACGTCTCTTGGAAGTAATTGTGTGGTTAGCTTAAGGGAAGATCAAAGAAGGTGAATTGATAGAGAAATTGGATTTAAAAAGGCTTGAACACTGATTATGAAGTTACAGAAAATTGAGTTATGGAGCAAGTTTGGCAGGGTGATTCTGGCTATCCAAGTTTAAAAAAATGAGTGGGATAGTTCATGTATTTTTAGGAGAAGCAAATGGGATCAAAAGGAAGAGTGAATGATGCTTTTTGGAGGGAATTCGTGCAAACCTGATGCACGAGTGAAGTGTGATCTTATTTTCACCAAAACCCATCCAATCTTTGCGTTTTGAGGTGTTAAACACTTCTGGCAAGTTTGTTAATCAAGTTTAAACCAAAAAGGTGCATAAATCTTGTAATTAGAGGCCACATTATGGATTTCAAAATTCTGACTTGGTGAGAAATTCAGTTCCAAGTTACCAATTTCAAAACAATGGCTTTTTCAAGTCAAGGGGTCTTAGGGCATGATTCTTGATAATTTAGAAAGATGGGGTTACAAGCATTGCAATGGAAAAATAATGAAATAAAGTTGATGCTTGAGCTGAAAGTAGCATTCAGTCAAAGTTGGGGAAAAAGGGTTGACTTTCCATACTTAGAAATATTTCAAAATTTTCTTCAAAAGTGACCTATAATGTCTTGCATCCAAACATGGAATTCCACTTGGAATTTTATCTTGTCCAAAAATGATGGCATGAAATAGACCTGTTGAATGACATTTTGAAACTTTAACCATTCAAAATCTCCTAAAATTGAGAGAGTTATGAATCGTTGAAGTTGGCAAAAAGTCATGAAATGACCTATAATCGTTTGTATCCTTGGGGAATCTTCCATCCATTTTATCATTTTTCACATAAAATAATAAATAAATTTCACAACCTCAAGATCATTGTGGAAAAATAGTGGGCTCAAGTTGATTAAAATTGACCAAGTTACGATCATTTGAAGTCACTCATGAGAAATTGGGGGTTCATCTGGAGGACTTGTAATCTTTCTTCATCATCAAGTTTCTTTCACATGAAAACTCCTTGAAACTTTCAAAGTGATTTGTTAATAAATCTTTAAAGATAAGGATGTTTTTGGAATCACTCAAATATACCAAAAGGTGAGCAAGTTATACTTCTTCGAAGTTTAAAACCCTAGCTCCTAGATCAAGAAAATTCTTTGACGAACTATGAGAATTTTGAACAACCTTCTTGTACCAACACTCTTTCTTTGTAGATAGAAGTTGTTGAAGATGATAATGAGAACTCATAGCCACCAAAACCACTTCCATATCTTGATAATTGAGAGATATACGCACTTGTGATCAATGGGAACAAGACTTTGTCCAACCATGACAACTTCTTCCATCAACCCCTTGTTCTTTTGAATCAATTTGATAACTTTGAAATGTGATGAACCAAAATGAACCTTGCCATGCCATTTCTTCCAAAACACTTTCAATGGTGAGGTTTGAAGTTCTCAAGCTTTATTGACTAGGGCATGGAAATAATTCATGAACCCATGGATCAACTTGCTAATACACATTGCCTTTACCTAGATTATTAACAAATAAGACCAACATTGTATTTCATTAATTAAAAGGAAAATCAAGAAAAATCATTCATGATCACAAAAGAAAACAAGTCAAGGTGCTTGGTGATCCCTCAAAGAGCAAAGCTAAAGATAGGGAGGAGAACCAAAAGTCCTATTGTGATCTTGTTGTGATTGAATCAACATGCCATGCAATGCTTATGAATATGAATGTAAATGAACAACTTAAAAGGGACTCAAAACACCTCTAGGGGTGTAACAAAGAAAATAAAGAAACAAAAGAGAAACCCGACCAGGAAAATAAATCACTGGTGGATCAACAAACCCAACTCATAGAGGATGATAAAAAGTCAAAGGATACACCAACTTTTACTGAAGGCGAAACTACTAATGTTCATTGAGGGTAGAAAGAGGTAAGAAATAACAACATCGATGTTCACTGAAGGTGAGCTACAACGTTTACTGAAGGTAGAAGGAACATAAATAACAACACCGACCTTCACTGAAGGTGAGCTACCGACATTTACTGAAGGTAGAAGGAAAATAAATATCATAGCATTGTCGTTCACTGACGATGAACTACCAACATTCACTGAGGGTATAAAAAAGATAACAATCACCGACGTTCACTGAAGGTGACCTACCAACTTTCACTGAAGGTAGAAAGAGAATATATCATAGAATCTCCTTTCACTAACGATGAACTAGAAATGTTCACTGAGGGTAGCAAAAAGATAACAATCACCGACTTTCACTGAAGGTGACCTACCAACTTTCACTCAAGGTAGAAAGAGAAGATATATCATAGCATCGCCGCTCACTAACGATGAACTACCAACATTCACTGAATGTAGCAAAAAGATAAAAAAACACCAACTTTCATTGAAGGTGACCTACCAACCTTCACTGAAGGTAGAGAGAAGATATATCATAGCATCGTCTTTCATTGACGATGAACTACCGACGTTCACTAAAGGTAGGAAAAAAGATAACAAACACCAACTTTCACTGAAGGTGACCAACCTGCTTTTACTGAAGGTAGAAAGAGAATATATCATAGCATCGCCATCCACTAACAATGAACTACCAATGTTCACTGAAGGTAGCAAAGAGATAAAAAGTTTTTTCAACATTCCGGTGTTTCACCTAGAACGGGTCTCAACTTCTTCTTTAACCAAGGAATTCTTCTTGGAAAGGGTAATAAGTTGTCTCAAATAAAGAGACTACCACTTGTAAAGATTTCACAATGAACTGTTTATGCGATATTAAAAGACTTGACATCCACGGGAGTAATTTGACAACAAACTGCAAACTATCCACTCATAGAGAAGATAGCAAAAATGGTAACCTCAACTTTTTCAGGGAAGTATAAGTTGCTCAAATAAAGAGACGTGCTACTTTTCTGGGAAAGCAATATGATCTCCTGTGGAAGGAACCATGACTTCCTTGGGAATGAATCGTGACTTCCTGGGGAAATGCCAATATACTCCTGCTGAGGAGATAAAGTCTTCTCGTGCAAAATAAATGCACATTCTCAAACCAAAACTCGAAGCTTGCAGAAATCCAAAGTAATAATATTGTTGAGGATCAAGGATTCAAACCAGAAATAAACCGGAATAAAAAGGTCTTCCAAAATACATTCTTTGACAAATAAACTCAAGAGGGAATCCCAAACCATCCAGACAAAGAGCTGCGTAAGAAGGATAAAGCAAAAATCTTCCACGAGGGATAACTCAGTGGGGAAATTGAAATAATATACACTTTCTGCGTATGGGTGACACTCTATTATGGATAGGATAACACAACTCTGTAAAATAGGGTAATATGTCAACAAGATATTAATGGATATGAATGAGCAATGATTTGCTAAGTTTATCTATGCATGATGTATGTATGAATGTATGAGTGTTATTGTGCATATACTGACAAAACTGACTTATAATACTGGGGACAAACAAACAAAACCATAATGTTACTAGGCTTTAGAGTCAACCCCTCGCAATCCAAATGGTCTAATGCTTTCTTTGGTAGAACATTCAGCGAAGACCCGGTATCTACCAACACATGTGCCATAGTGGTGCCCCTGCACTCAATCGAGACATGCAGAGCATCATTATGATTTCTTCCTTTTGGTGTCAGATCCGCATCTGAGAAACCCAGCCCATTGTCAGCAGCCAGGATGGCCACACAATCTTTAAACTGATCTGCTGAAGTTTCCTGTGGCACATGCGCAGTTTTGAGAAATGCAATCAAAGCCTTCGCTTGGGCTTCAGAACACAACAACAGAGACAACATGGAGATCTTTGACGGGGTCTGCCCCAGCTGCTCGACCATATTGTAGTTGCTCTTCTTGATAATTTTTAGTATTTCCTTTATTTCTTGTTTAGAGGCTTCCACAACGATTTTCTTAGGTGCCTCCGTCCGAGCAGGCTCACCTATAATTTCCTTGCCCCGAGTCCTAGATGGCTCAGCAGCAGGGGTGATAACTGGAGTAAGAATAGGAATAGTAGCATGTGTAATAACTGGAGTAAGAATAGGAATAGTAGCAGGTGTAATAACTGGAGTAGGAACAGGAGAAATGTCAGGAGTGCTGGTTGAAGCAGCAGTTCGAATAACAATAGGCTTGATGATAGTCTTCGTAGAAATATTGGGAGAGAAGACCCTTCCACTTTGGGTAACTTTACTAGTCCCGACAATATTACTGACATCAGTATCAGCTTCTTCATTCTTTATCTCTTGATTAATGCCATGATAATACACATCAGCGCCATAATGCCATGGGACAGCCTTGTCTGATGTGTACGGGATGGGACCAGAAACAGTGATTATTAGCAGAGAGATTCTTTGAACAGGTGTAATCCTAACAAGTCTTCTCGAGGAAACCTTGGAAGGATTTGCGGAAATGGTTATAATGGAAACGTCTTCATTTGGAACAACGGGAATCATAGTCTTTTCGAACAAAATCTCTTTGTTATCAATCAGGTGCTGAACACCTGACTTCAACAAACAGCAACCGGAAGGCAGAATCGAACACATGTGGCAACCTTCACCATAACCCAGAAATAAACCGGCGAACAGCAAATTCTTCTTAACAGTCATAAGAGGAGTAGAAATTTCTTCAATAGAGGTCACAAATAAATCAGTGTCAACAACATTAACTCCACGACCATGTTTGGGCATGGGAGAAGTTATAACATTCGGCTTTTCTAGAGCATCAAACTCTATCTCCTTGGCTTCAATCAAGTATTGTACTCTGTTTCTCAGGGCCCAACAATCATTTGTATCGTGGCCAGGACTCTCAGAATGGTAGGCGCACCGCGCGTTGGGATTGTATTTGGGAGAGGTAATGTTTGGATTCTTATGAGCCTCTCTCAAGGTTGCCAAGTTGGATTTCAGCAGGTGAGGTAACACTTCGGCCAAGGTCATGTTGATGCGGGTAAACTACTGTTGTGGTCATTCCACCCTTTGTTGATTGTTGTGTTTTGGAGCATAGTCCTTAAAACCTTCACCTGCACCCATGGACATACCCTAGAGCTGAGTACGAGTGGAAGCAAGGTCGGCATTGTACTGATACTGCTTGTAGAAATCAACAGCAAGATCTTCCCAGTTTCGGACACTGGCTCCTTCCAACTGGTAGAACCATTCAAGTCGAGTCCCTGATAGACTATCTTGAAAGAAGTGCACCCACAAATTTCTATCAGCAGTGTGGGGTTGGATTTTCCTGACATACGAGCGTAGATGGAGTTTTAGGTAGGACACCTCATCATACTTCGCAAAAACCGGAGCTTTGAACTTATGAGGGATGACCACCCCCGACACCAGTCCCAATTCCCCGAAATCCAAACCAGGTATCTTCTGAACTTCCATAGCACTCAGACGATCTTCTAGTTACTTGTATCTATCCTCAGCAGGAGGATATTGCTCATCATCGTAATCAGTATCATCATCAAAAACTGCAGGACTAGGGTCCTTTTTCCCTTTCTTGGTTCTCCCCGTCCTTGGATGAAGAGGTCAGATCAGTTTGATGCTTCAACCTTTCTCCGAATCTTCTACCCCTATTCAGTATACCAGTCTTCTTCTTCTTCTTCTCTTTCAGAATAAGGGTCTTCAGATCCTCTTGCCCTTTAGCCATATTTATCAACATTTGTTGGAAATGGGCGTTCTGCTCCTGAAGATCTTTGATGGCTTGATCGGAATACATTTCTGCTGAAATAAACAGCGAAGAAGATGAGAAACCTGTAGGGGTACCTGTAATGATGTGTATGATAATGGGATGCGCGTGTAATGATTTCAAAGACTTTGGGAAATTTAAATTTGCAAACCAAAATAAACAGAACTTTATTATCTTAAACTTTGAAGGTTCAAAATGCCTTTAAGGCTTTACAAGATAAGTAAATAAAACAAAATCTAAAACTAGAAATAGAACATCAAAAGTCCCATGGACGCTTCCTCTTTGTGCTGATATAGTCATTGATCACTCTTTCTTCCTCGAGCTTCCTGGTGAGCTTTAAAACCTTCCTCTCTTACTAATGGAACTGCTCCCGGTAAGTATCCCGCTCATTCCTCGGCTGAATCCAAGACCTCTGTAGCTCCCCAGGATCAGTGGGCATGTAAGGATAGAGAACCATGTAAGGAATGCCTTCTTCGTTAGTGGGCTCCACAATCACTGGTAATACGGCCTCATAAGGCATCATAAGATTCTGGGAATGAGCTCGGACCCATTGGAGGTAAGGCTGCATAGGAAGGGAATTTTTCGGTCCCAATTCTCTGGCGATGCTCCTTAACATCATCCTTATAGTCGAATACAATGTCCTCGAGAAGTAACTCATGGGGACCATCCCTTCGAGCACGACCAAATTGTCGCAAAGCTAGACAAGGATTGTAAGTTATACCCCCTCTGATACCAAGTAATGGGACATTAGGGTATCCCCCACAGCGGTCAATAACAGCAGTGTCTTCCATAGCCCGGGAACACCAAAGAATATCCGTATGAGAAAGTGACATTATTCTGTGTGACCAACCCAAACCTTCTTCGTTCTTCAGCACAGACTTAGGGAGGTGAGAAACAAACCACCTCGACAGCAACGACATGCAGCACATAAGAGTCCCTCTTCTCTTCATAGTACGAGTATGGAGAGCATGCAAGATATCTCCAATCAAGGTAGGCACGGGGTTGCGAGAAAGGAAAATCTTGACAGCATTCACATCTACAAAAGAATCCGGATTAGGGAAGAGAACCAAACCATAGATAAGAATAGCCAAGACATCCTCAAAAGCCTGAAAATCCAAATCATCCCAAAATAGCTGAGCCTGGTCTATCAGAAATTTGGCTAGAAAACCCTCAACTCCGCTTCGAGTTTCTCAATTGGATACCACATCGGCCTATTTTAAATGCAATGCTGAGGAAATGTGTTTTGGCCTAGGAACTTCTTCCATACCTGTGAAGGGTAACTGTTCAAGAATGGATATACCCAATAAATGAGAGAATTCTTCCAAGGTGGGTACCAGCTCGTAATCTAGAAAGGTGAAGCAGTGATGCTTGGGATCGAAGAACTGAAATAGTACGCTCATCATCTGTTCATCAAGGTTTGAATAACCAGGCTGAGAAGTTGACCGTGTCTCTTAATGAAAGTAGAAGTTTCAGAAACTTTTAATGCTATCTCTTTAAGTTGGGCAGGTATCTGCATAAAGTTGATTCAAATGGTATTTCTGCGCACGGAAGCCATGATCTGCAAAACAGAACAAAGATAAATTCCCCTGGTATTTGAAATGGTTAGTGTAATGAAGCAAGAATTCCATGTTATGATGCATGATGTCATGATAAACCACAGGTATATCAAATACAAATATTGTAAACACAGTCAAATCACACAAAGCCCTTAGGTTTAAGGCTTTCATGAGGTCAAAGGTAATACCCTCTTGAAGTTAAGTTGGTTTAACCTGTCCTAGAAAAGTAATCGGGTTCTAGAGGATCTCAATATCACTGACCATCCTCCATCGGTCATGGTTTCAACTCACGCAATCTTTTCTTGTGACCAAAATTATTCCAAGAGTATGATCTCAATGAGTGTAGTATCGAGTATCAACCAGTTCTCAGCTCTACACCGAGGCCGGCTATCTCACTACTTTCTAATGGCCAAGTTGGGTAATTAAAGGTTCTAAGGTCAGTTGATGCTTAACGACACCAGGCAGCGGCCCCGTATTCTCCTCATTTCTTCACAAGGGATACTGGTACCAACCAAAGTGCCACATCAACGTAGCTACTGCTTCAACCGTATCGGTCTACGCCGTACAGTTCTGTCATAGTCTATTGCTACATACCTAAAAGGTGTTCCCCATATCCGAGGGTAGGATCTATAGTAACCCCAAACAAAAACCCTTAAAAGTAAAGCAAACAAAGCAATCAAGAGAAGCAATTATGATGACCTAGATCTTAAGGTATACCCCACTTATTAATTCCCCAGCAGAGTTGCCAGTTCTGTGATACGGTGGCAGAACCGACTATTTAATACTGGTTTGTGTTTTGCGTTTTGTGTTCACAAAATGTCGCGGTAAGCAAGAGTCGCCACTGACTTTTATTTCATCCAATTGGAAAGGAAAAAAGTACAGAAAAAAATCCTTTTTCGAGATATTAAGAGTACAGGGGGTAGATTATAGAAAGGGAAGGTGTTAGCACCCTTTCAATCCATGGTTTTCCATGGGCTCTTAGGTACTTTCTCATCTTTTTAAATTGCTTGTGTGTGTGATTTGTTTTGAAAATATTTTACTTCATGATAACCCTTGTATCAGTCCTCAAGGGTGTGACGAAGTTGTTTTGAAAGTTTGTTTGAAAAGTGTAAGTGTGAAATGTTTTGATTTGAGCAAGTACCTACTAGCATCTACCTACTCGAAAAAAGATTGTTTCTATTCTCGTTTCCTTTAGACAGTGCTATCCTACTATTGAGAGATAGGTAGCACCGTCGTTGGAATTTGTAAGGGTCAATTTGAAAGGGACGTACGATCACTAAAGCAATATTAGGATACCTTAGTAGTAACCCTAGAGTCTTAAGATCATTTCCGAGGAAACATTTCCGAGGAAACATTCGAATAGGACATTTGATCTTTTTAGACAGGAGGGCAACCACTAAGACAACCTATGCTTAATGATCATTTATCGAAGGCAACCGAAGTGAGAGTATACCCTAAGAGTGATATGTGCGAGTGATTTGTTTTCAGTTATTTAATCTTTGCACATTAGGGTTTTCTAACTGTATTAACTTGTCATGCATTCTTGCCATACAATCCTATTAGCATACATCTAGACAGTTAAATACTTGCGGGAATTAAAAATGTGAGAAAGTAAATCTACGCTATTACAAGGCTTCGGGGAGGGGGATTAATTACATAGCCAAAAACCCGGGAATTTAACAGTAAATAAAACCCTAAATTAAACTATTACAAACCATGAACAGTTACAAAAATATTGGCAAAAATAATTAACAAGCGCACGATGAATTAAATGTGAAGCGATTAGGGTTTTGACCCTCGACTAAACCTATTTGCGATTGAAAAAAAGATGTTTTTGTCATGTTTGGTTATTTAAGAAAATAATGAAACAATTAACTTAAAAAGAAAATCATAAGTTCTAATAAATTTTAAATTAAGAAAAATAAATAAATTCATTCTAAAAAAACCTATTTTTGTATTTTAGTTTATTTGAGAAAAAATAAAAGAATTAAATCAAGAGTTTTAACCTAATTTCTATTTGATTTTATTTATGAAAATAAATTACAATTTCCCTAAGTTAAACTAAATTAAATTAATTTTGATAATAAAAAAAACTAATTCTAATTTTTTTTTATGAAGTCTTGATTTTATGATTTTATAAAAAAAAGTGATTAATTGTAAATTAAAATAATTAAAAGAAATATTAAAGAACTAAAAAAAAGAAAAAGAAAAAGAAGTGGGCCTGATTGTTAGCAATTGTGGAGGGTATGAAGTTGAAATTTTGGGCCCAAACAACTCTCAACCTGTTTGACCTCGCTGATTCACATTTAACGTTGACTTTGAGGTGTATGGTGGTCCCTCAATGATGGCATGTTAGATCTAGCTTGCTGATGAATTTGATGGTTGGGTTTGGATGGAATATGGAGGGCGTATGAGACAGCTTTGCACCTGATCACATGAAGAAAAATAATATGAAACAAATATTGGGACATGGGGATCGAACCTAGGTCCTTATGCCCGCTTCCAATACCACGCTACCATCTGTGCTACGCGCTCCATTTGTTCATATAATAACATTAAAGTAATGTAAGCAAAACCAAAAAATATATTCAGAAAATGCGTGAAAATTCAAGCGAGCCAACCATGGACTTCCACGCCTCATCGTCTTCCCCGGCCTGTCGTTTTAGGCAACAAGACTTTTACCTACAGACAGGACTCCTTAGTTAAAACACTGTCAACTTCAAAAATGCAGCAAACATGATATAAATTTCATTGGAGGCCATGAATCAACTGGGCTTGAAGCCCTGATCATCATGGTATCCATATCTGTTCTTAATTTGGCCTGTACTAAAAAACCCCAAAAATAAGCTTAGAACCCTAATCATGGTAAATCTTGATTCCTGCACTGTAAATGAAATTAAGTGGTACCAATAGCTTGCAAACTCAATGATGAACAAGAATATATAATTAAAATGTGTGTATGATGAGTAAATCAATGAAAATGCTTGCAATTGATTGAGATCCCTTCTGGAGATGTTCAGGAGTCTATTGGTAGCCTTAGAATGGTTTGAATCACTCTCTAAGTTCAAAAACGATCACCCACTTTCTTGCAAAATTTTTTGTTTTCTTCTTGGCTATGCACGACTTCTAACCCTCTTTTTTGGCTTTGTTTTTGTTCATTATATATCCCTCAATGAATTAGGGTTGCAAAACAGATCCAATCTTTAAGCTTTGATGATATTTGATTTGATTTTTTAGCCATATGTTATCTTTCTATTTTCATGCCAATCATGCTCTTTTTGTACCAATTACCATTGATTCGAATTGGTCTTGCAAGCTCATCATATCTTGGTTCCTAACCTGTCAAAAAAACAAATCAAATCCTATCTTTAATAATTTTCATCATTTATTTGATTTAATTCACTTTTTAATTTATGAGAAAATAAAAATAAATTGAAAAATGAAGCAAATAACTTGTGGATAAGTACTTGAGTCGTGGACCACATTATAATTAAGGTGCAAGCATAAAAAGTTGGGCCCATTTAGCAAAAAATGCAAATTTAAGCCTATTTGACTTTTGACAATTTTGCAAAAATGGTCAACTTGGCCAATGCATAACTCTCTCATATTTTACCCTAGAGATGTTTTCTTGGACTTTTTAGGAATATTAGGATGTCCTATAAGCAACCCTTTTGGTCTCATCTCAATTGAGTCTTCAATGTTCATGTATGAAGCTTTGACCCAAAAGGTGTTTTTGTTGACTTTCCAAAATGACCTATAATGTCAAAATTCATATCTTTTTTTGAGTGTATATTTTGAACTTGGGATCTGAATATGAATTGTATAGAATTGCATCCTCTTCAAAATGAGCTTTGGATGGGTCATTTCTGATAAAGTATGAGAAAGTTATGCTTGGTCAAAGTTGAGTTGACTTTTCCTACAAAACCCTAATTTAACAACTTTTGGGTTTTGATGAATTGTGAGAAATCCTTGAGGAATCATGATCAACCCTTGATCAAATGATGGATAATGCTTCAAAATGAGGATGTTGACCAAAAATCTTGAAGTTTGACTATATGTGGGCCACAGTTGACTTTTGACCTAACATAGTTGATTTTTTGGCATTTGAGCAATTGACGGAGCAAACTTCTTCTGCAAGGCCTGAAACTTAACATGGATGATCTTGAGGACATATTATGACAATGATGAGCATTTGGGTCCTTTGTGGTTCACACATCTTGATGAAGATAGAAACCCTAATTTGAGATAGACTTCCTTAGGAGAGAGTTTGTCTGGTCAACTCTTAAACTTCCTTGAGCAATTTGGGGACCTCACTTGCCATGTGTTGAGAAAATATGGGAGGGCAAATTTTGGGGTATAACACCTACGTACCACCTTTCATGCAATAGGGAATCAGGGTACACGTAGTTCACCTTTTAAAAGTTTTAAAACACAAGTGTGTTGGTTAATTTTATGAGATAAGACATCATCGTCATTGTCCGTGTAGAAAACATACTTATTACCCACAATCATGAGAAAGGAGAATTTGCATCATCTCAAAGTGGAGGATATGACTTTGATTTTAAAATCAACAATTCCTCACTCAACACCCAAGTTTAAAATATCTCTCTTCACTACATATTATAGAAGTATAGTTGTTTGCATCTCTACAAGGATTGACAATTGTCTAATCTTTTGAGAAAGGTTAAAAAATAAAAAGCCAAAGTGGCAAAATGGTTCGAAATGAGATTAATTTACTTTTAGTCTTCTCTCAAAAAATGTCAAGGTATTATTAAGTTGATTGAAGTTTATTTATGAAAATGTTTTGAAAATGCATGGACCTAAGTCCAAGTTTATTATGAAAGTGGTTCAAGTTTAAAAACAAGAAGAGTTTTCAAAAGGAGGGAGAAGATTTTTTAAATTAAAGAAGATGGGAGGAGAAGAAGAGACTATCCTAAAACATAAGGTAAAAGCTAGGGATAAGAACCATATAACCAACAAGATGCCAATACTTGACATTATGAGTCAAGATATAATTCCTGTTCTTTGGATTGAAACCAAAAAAGAAAATATATTAGACCTCTTGCGAACCAAACTTCAAGTGTATTAAGTCTTCCTAAAAAATTGGGAAGAGTAACGACTGTATATGTGTGAATTCCAGATTACAAACAAAGAATGTAACCACAATAACCTGCATACAAAACAAAAAAACAACCCAATGTCTTGAGGTAAACCTCAAAAGCTCCAGACAAAATATCAATTAAGATCACAAGGTCTCCAACATAGGCCAAGGTTTCTAATCCTAAGTCCAAGAAGTCCAATGCTCCATAATGCCAAGGATAGTAACCAAATAGTCCAAGTATCATTAAATACTTTTTTAGGGTTCATGTTGATTATTAGGAGTCTTGAAAAAGAAAAGAAAGTCTTAAGTGAGCAAAATAAAAATGAGAAGAATGTAAATGCTCGAGTGAGAAAACATGAAAAATAGCATGAAATGTAATGCTTAAAGTAAATGGTACATAAAAGCATAAAAGTAAAAGAATAATGTAAAGTCAGTTCTTAATAATTAGTGGTTAGTTGGATGACCATCTTGAAACTTGCATTTGGAACTCATTAGAGGATTGGTAGAACCAAATCCTCCACACAACAAGTTGCATTTGCTTTTTGTCAAGTATATCATCCATTTAGAATCCTCACAAGTACCATTTAATGATCAACGATGTTTAAGTGATTCGCGTTGACCAAAAGTGTTGTAGATCCATTACAGGATTGGTAGAACCAAAGCCTCCACACAATGAATCTAAAGGTTATTGTATCAAAGAGATCAAATTAACATACTTGGGCTTACAAATATAGGTTTGAGCCACGAATCATCATTTATTCGAATCAGGACAAAATTTAGCGCTATGTTAAGCAACCGTAAGTGGACTTATGTAGAAGTCGCACCTATTTTGAGGCCGGTCAATAGCAATCTATGCACTATTTGTTTTGAGACATGATATAGAGATCATGCTCCAATAATACTTAGTGCAACAAGAAAGGGATCAAATGAAGAGAGGTGGAAAGAATATAAACCACATTTGAATTATATTTGAATTAAACTATTATTAAAATCATTCATCCATTTTTATGGAGTTAAACTCAACACCATGGATCCAATGATTTTAACAAAGTTCATAATAAAAAATTCAACCCAAAATCAGCCATAAAATAATCACAAAATAATATTGCATTTAATATATACATTAAAAAGGTTTTAAAATATTTTAAAATAGAAATAAAAGAGAAACAATATCAACTATGTTCAAATTAATCAAGAAATAAAAAGTAAGACCATAGAAAAATCAGAAAAGGACTCAAATATTTTTACAAAAATTTTGGTAATTTTTTAAAGTCATAAACTATTTTTAAAATTAAAAGAAATATGTAAAACAAACCAAAAATGGTAAAAAAAAATAGCAAAATTAGACTTAAAAAATAAATGAGGTCACCAATATTTGTCACAATATCATTGGATCATTCCATAATTTTTTCAGAATTTAAAAATGTATAAAAGTATTTTTTAAACATTTAAAACAATTCAAATAAAGTGAAAATTTTCATAATTTTTTCAGATTTTTTGGACTAAAAATGATTTTTATATTATTTTTTTAAGTTTAAAACAATTAGATATAAAAATCAGAAAATAAAATAAAAACCAAAAAGATGTGGACCAATGGATGAGACTCAAAACACATTAGTAATCAAATCTAAGGGATCTGGCGCGTTGTGCATATCATGGTCATTAGTGAATAAAACACTAGATCACTTATTAAATCAGAAATTCAAAAACAAAAGGTGGGGCGCCTTCATTGGTTGGAAAATGACACATTGGTCATCTTCAATCTCCTGCCAACGTGAATTGAAGGTCTCTCAAACTGTAAAATCAGAAGCTTAGACCTATCCATTCGCTTCGTCTCTTCAAGATGAAGACAACCACACATTTGTGACAAATTTATATAAACTGTATCTTAAGCAATTTGGAAGGAAAGTTTTAAAAAGGGATTTGAAATTTTCTGGTCAAAACATATTTCCAGATAAAAGCAATTGGTGCAACTAGAACCATGGCAATGAGAGCATCACAATGATAACAAACTTTTGAAGAATTGATGGAGAAATCTACCTATTATAGTTGAGTTGCAGAGCTCTACAACTGGACTTCTATGGAGGAATATAGGGCACTATTCTTGGAAGTAATTATGTGGTTAGCTTCAGGGAAGATCAAGGAAGGTGAATTGATAGAGAAATTGGATTGAAAAAGGCTTTAACACTGATTACGAAGTTACAGAAAATTGAGTTATGGAGCAAGTTTGGCAGGGTGATTTTGGCTATCCAAACTTGAGAAAATGAATGGGATAGTTCATGTATTTATATGAGAAGAAAATGGGATCAAAAGGAAGAGTGAATGATGCATTTTGGAGGGAATTCGTGCAAACCTGATGCACGAGTGAAGTGTGATCTTATTTTCACCAAAACTCATCAAATCTTTGCGTTTTGAGGTGCTAAACACTTCTGGCAAGTTTTTTAATCAATTTTAAACCAAAAAGGCGCATAAATCTTGTGTTTTGAGACCAAATTATGGATTTCAAAATTATGACTTGGTGAGAAATTTAGTTCCAAGTTACCAATTTTAAAACAATGGCATTTTCAACTCAAGGGGTCTTAGGGCATGATTCTTGATGCTTTAGAAATATGAGGTTACAAGCTTTAAAAATTAAAAATAATGGAATCAAATTGATGCTAGAGATGAAAGTTGCATTGAGTAAAAGTTGGCGAAAAAGGGTTACTTTCCATACTTAGAAATATTTCAAAATTTTCTTCAAACGTGACCTATAATGTCTTGCATCCAAACATGGCCTTCCACTTAGAATTTGCTCCTGACCAAAAAAGATGGCATTAAATATACCTCTTGAATGACATTTTGAAACTTGAACCATTCGAAATATCCAAAAATTGAGAGAGTTATGAATTGTTGAAGTTGGAAAAAAATCATGAAATGACCTATAATCTTTTGTATCCTTAAGGAATCTTCGATCCATTTTTTCACTTTGCACATAAAAGAAGGAATAAATTTCACATCCTCAAGATCATTTTGGAAAAATATGGGCTTAAGGTGAAAAAAATTGACGAAGTTATGATCATTTGAAGTCACACATGAGAAATTGGGGGTTCATCTGGAGGACTTGTAATATTTCTTCATCATCAAGTTTCTTCCACATGAAAACTCCTTGAATCTTTTAAATTTATTTGTCAACAATCCTTTGAAGAGAATTATGTTTTTAGAATCACTCAAAAATACCAAAATATGAGCAAGATATACTTCTTTGAAGTTCAAAACCCTAGCTCCTAGATCAAGAAAATGCTTTGAGGAACTTTGACAATTTTGAACAACCTTCTTGTACCAACACACTTGCTTTGTAGATAGATGTTGTTTAGGATGATAATAAGAACTCATATCCACGAAAACCACTTCAATATCTTGAGAATTGAGAGAAATATGAACTTGTGATCAATGGGAACAAGACTTTGTCCAACCATGACAACTTCTTCCATCAACCCCTTGTTCTCTTGAATCAATTTTATAACTTTGAAATGTAATGAACCTAAATGAACCTTGCCATTCCACTTCTTCCAAAACAACTTCAATGGTGAGGTTTGAAGTTCTCAAGCTTTATTGATAAGGGTATGGAAATAAACTCATGAACCCATGGATCAACTTACTAAGCCACATTACTTTTACCGACATTATTAACAAATAAGACAAACCAACATTGTATTTTATTAATTAAAAGGAAAATAAAGACAAAACATTCATGATCACAAAAGAAAACAAGTCAAGGTGCTTGATGATTCCTCAAAGAGCAAAGCTAAAGATAGGGAGGAGAACCAAAAGCCCTAATGTGATCTTGTTGTGATTGAATCAACATGGTATGATGAAGGAATCTTAGGGGCAAAAATTTGGGTACAACACATAGATTATAGAGATCTAAATAAAGTTATTCCAAAAGATGATTTTCCATTGCCACAAATTGATATGTTAGTGGATAGAAGAACAAAAGTTTTCTCGTTCATGGATGGATTTTCTGGGTATAATCAAATAAGGATGGCTCCTGAGGACATGGAAAAAACAACGTTAATCACACCCTGGGGAACATTCTGTTAAAGAGTGATGCCCTTCGGGTTGAAGAATGCTGGTGCAACGTACCAGAGGGCTATGATAACCCTATTCCATGATCTGATGCACAAGGAAATTGAGGTATATGTTGATGATATGATTGCTAAATCCCAGACTGAAGAAGGGCATGTAGAAGATTTGTTGAAGTTGTTTCAGCGTTTGAGGAAGTATTGTCTCCGCTTGAATCCAAATAAATGTACCTTCAGTGTTCGGTCAAGGAAATTGTTGGGTTTCATTTTTAGTCAGAGAGGGATTGAAGTTGACCCTGATAAAGTCAAAGCAATTCAAGAAATTCTAGCGCCGAGATATGAAAAGCAAGTCAGAGGGTTCCTCGGGCGTTTGAATTATATTTCCAAATTCATTTCCCACATGACTGCAACGTGTGAATGGATCTTTAAGTTGTTAGTGAAAGATCAAGGTTGTGTGTGGATAGATGACTCCCAAAGGGCATTTGAAAGTATTAAAGAATATCTGCTTGAACATCCTATCTTGCTCCATCATGTTGAAGGAAGACCATTTATTATGTATCTGACAGTGTTATATAACTCCATGGGATGTATTCTGGGACAACAAGATGAAACTTGGAAGAAAGAGTATTCCATTTATTATCTCAGTAAAAATTTTACTGATTGCGAGTCACGATATTCTATGCTGGAAAAGACATGTTGTGCTCTGGCCTGGGCGACAACACATTTGCGGTAGTATATGTTGAATCACACTACATGGTTTATCCCCAAAATGGATCCAATCAAGTACATTTTTGAAAAGATTGCACTTGCTGGGAGAATTTCCCATTGGCAGATGTTGTTATTTGAATATGACATCGAATACCACACTCAAAAAGCTATTAAGAGCAGAGTGTTGGCAGATTATCTTGCTCACCAACCAGTTGATGATTAGTAGTCTGTGAAGTATGATTTCCTTGATGAGGATGTGATGTTTTTGAAATTGAAAGAATGCGATGAACCATTTCCCGAGGAAGGTCCAAATCATGAATCTCGCTTGAGTATGATATTTGATAGAGTTGTGAATGCTTATGTTAAAGGAATCGGTGTTGTGATTATCACTCCACATGGATCGCACATTCCTTTTACTACAAGATTTACATTTGATTATACTAATAATATGGTAGAATATGAGGCTTGCATCATGGGTCTCGAGGAAGCTATTGATTTCAGAATTAAAATTCTAGACGTGTATGGCGATTCAGATTTGGTAATAAATCAGATTAAAGGAGAGTGGGATACTCTTCACCCCAGCCTTATCCCCTATAAATATTATGCTAGAAGATTGTTACCCTTCTTTAATAAAGTTGAATTTAATCACATCTCCAGAGACGAAAATCAAATGGCAAATGCTCTGGAAACTCTGGCTTATATGTATAAAGTGAATACTTGGATTGATATACCTCGAATTATAGTTCGACGACTAGATAGGCCAGCTCATGTGTTTACAACATAAGAGGTAGTAGATGAGAAACCTTGGTATTATGATATCAAGCATTTTATTCAGACTCAGGAATACCCGATTGGTGCATCGAATAAAGATAGAAGGACATTGAGAAGATTGGCTGACAGCTTCTTCCTCAATGAAAATGTGTTATACAAGAGAAATTATGACATGGTCTTGTTCAGATGCATGGATAGAAACGAAGCAAACAAGTTGATGCATGAGATTCATGAAGGTTCATTTGTCACTCATGCTAATGGACATTTGATGGCTAAAAAGATAATAAGGGCAGGTTACTATTGGCTGACAATGGAATCTGACTGTTACAGATTTGCAAAGAACTACCATAAATGACAGATTTATGCGGACAAGATTCATGTGCCTCCGACACTTCTCAATGTTATTTCTTCCTCGTGGCCTTTCTCTATGTGGGGTATTAACGTGATTGGAATGATAGAATCCAAAGCTTCGAATGGACACCGTTTTATCTTGGTTGCAATTGATTACTTCACCAAATGGGTGGAAGTTGCTTCATATGCTAATGTTACTAAGCAGACGGTTGTGCGCTTCATTAAGAATAATCTTATATGTCGGTATGGTAGGCCGAGCAGAATTATCACCGACAATGGCTTGTATCTGAACAACAAGATGATGATAGAACTTTGTGAATGATTCAAGATTGTCCATCACAACTCATTTCCGTACAGGCCGAAGATGAATGGGGTTGTTGAAGCTGCTAATAAGAATACCAAGAATATCATCTAGAAGATGGTTGTTACTTTTAAATATTGGCATGAAATTCTCCCTTTTTCTTTACATGGATATCATACATCTCTCCTCACTTCAACAGGAGCAACCCTGTTCTCCCTTGTGTATGGAATGGAAGTTGTGCTCCCAATCGAGGTTGAGATTCCCTCTTTGTGTGTGATAACGGAAACTAAGTTTTCATAGGCTGAATGGGTCCATGACAGGTTTGACCAATTGAATTTGATCGAAGAGAAGAGAATGACGGCTTTGTTTCATGGGCAGTTATACCAGAAGAGAATGAAGAAAGCTTTTGATAAAAAGGTTAAACCTCGTGAATTCAGAGAAGGCGACCTCGTGCTCAGGAATATCATGTCTTTTAACGTTGATTCTAGGGGCAAGTGGACTCCCAATTTTGAAGGCCCATATGTTGTCATGAAAGCCTTCTCTGGCGGTGCATTCATTCTTGAAACTATGGAGGGCGAGGAGTTCCAACGTCCCGTGAATGCTGATGCAGTCAAGAAATACTTCGCCTAAAGAAATTAAAGAACAACTCGCTAAGTTGAAAACCCGAAAGGGCGGCTTAGGCAAAAAGGAGCCTCTCGGTAGGCCAAAAACCCGAAAGGGCGGTCTAGGAAAAAATTATAGACATAAACAAAATAAAATTCCCCACTAAGTTGAAAACCCACAAGGGCAGCTTAGGCAAAAGTTAGGGACTTTCTTGGCAAGTAACTGCATCAGACATGACTTGATCATTAAAGCAACAATCTTCTTGTATTGTCAACATACTTCAACATGAGTTGTTGCTCAGGGTTTCAAAGTTGTTATAGGGAATAATGTTCTTTGTATCTCAATGTATCTTTACCATTATATATTACCATTTTCCAAACTTTGTAATTATCCGTGGAGTCTCGCCATTCGCAGACTACCATTTGATCAATAATATTTGAGCTTTTACCCAATTATTTGTAGTTGTTATTTTTATTCAGCTTACAAAGACTCCATTTATTATTGATAATAATTTTCAAAAATAATAATATTAAATAACAAAATTGTTTTTCAAAAAGAATTTACAACTTACTTTTACTTTAGATTTTGTGATTCATGAGGAAAACAAAAGTGGTGATCCCAGGAATGGATGAACTCCAGTAATTTTGAGAAGTTTTGTTTTCCCGGGTAAGGTTTTATCAGTTTGTTTTCGCTATTATGCACATGTTTATTGTATATTGAAGATTATACCAATTGGCGTAAGGTGTAGTATCGGATTTGCGATCCCAGTGTCCCCAGTCGAGTGTTGGTTCATTTTTTGGTTTTTTGGTTTTCTTGGTTTGAGGTCTCTATTCCAGATTCCCCAGCGAAGTCTTCTCTCATATGACGAAGGGTCATGTCCCCTTGGTATGCTGAGATGGAATTATTTGCAAAATGTCACATTTTCCTGTAGTATTGGCATTATTGTTGGTACTTGTTTCCTAGGCAACTGGACCAGGGAAGTATATTTTTTAAGAATTATTGAGACAGTTGTAAAACTTTTTGGGTTTTCTCTCGCCAAGTGTTGGGTTTGATTTAAAATTCCCAAGAGTTTGACCTCTTTTATATGTTGACTTCTTGATTCCCCAGGAAAGCTATCCCAGGTCATCTTTTATTGGAATAGGTTTGATCCGAGATTTCCCAGTGAAGGCCTCTTTTATTTGATATAAGTCTTTTCTCCCTGTGCATGCTGAGATTTGACTCATTTACGGAGCATCTCCCTTTCGGTAGTTCTTGCATTTTGTTTGCCCGATAATCAGGCAAGGGCAGTGTTTTATTTAAGAAGGGTTGAATTGATTATCAACTTTTTTTGGGTTTTCACTCGCCAAGTGCTAGGCTCGATTTAAAATCCCCATAAGATTGATTCCTTTCTATAACATTTGACTTCTTAATTCTTCAAGTTGTTGTCCCCATGAGGTTTCATACTTTTTTCCCAGAGAAGTTGGTGTAATTCTTACTCTCGATATTCAAGAACGTATCTATGTTTTCCCTAGTGAAGAACGTATCTTGATTTCCCCTTGATGATGTGGTTTTTTCCTCCCCAATGAAGTCAGCACAAGGTCCTCAGTTGATATCTCGATGATGAGGCACTATCTCCCCTAGTGAAGTTTGTATGGTATTTCTCCATTGAAGTCAGCTCAAAATCCTCAGTTGATGTTTTGCCGATATGATTTCCATTTACCTTATTTGAAATTAGTATTGCAATCCCCCGTAGGAATGCGGATCGCGAAAACATTTGTTTTACACATTGAAGTCTGAGTGTTATTCCCCAGTGAAACCTGAAGAAGGATGTTATATCCATGTATCTGTACTATTTTGTCGCTATGATTTGTTACTTCCGGATTATGTTCCTTCCCAGTGAAGTTATGCCACGAAATAGGATTTTGCTTCCTCAGTTGGTGTTTATTTTTCTTATGGGATGTTCATCCTAGATGTGATTTAGCCGAGTGTCGTTTGTGCCCGAGTTGGTTTGGTCTGGTTACTCCCAGTATTATATGTCTGTTTTATCAACATATACATGTTAGCACTCATACATTCATACATACATCATGCATAGTTAAAATTAGTAAATCATTGTGGAAGACTTACTTACTACCCACAATTATGAGAAAGGAGAATTTGATTCATCTCAATGTGGAGGATATGGCTTGGATTCTAAAATCAACAATGCCTCGCTCAACACCCAAGTGGAAAATATCTCACTTCACTATATATTGTAGAAGTATAGTTGTTTGCATCACTACAAGGATTGACAAGAGTCTAATTTATTTTTAGAAAAGTTTTTAAATATAAAATCCAAAATGGAAAAATAGTTTTAATGAGATTCATTGACTTTGAGTCTTCTCAAAAAAATGTCAAGTTATTGTTAAATTGATTGAAATTTGATTAAGAAATAATTTTTTAAAATACATGGACATAAGTCAAAGTTTATTATGAAGTGTTCAAGTTTTAAAAACAAGAAGATTTTTCAAAAGGAGGGAGAATATTTTTGAAATTAAAGAACATGGGAGGAGATGAAGAGACTATCCTAAAGCATAAGGTGAAAGATAAGGAGAAAGACCATCTAACCAAACAAGAAGCCAACACTTGACATAATGAGTCAATGTAGAATTCCATCCTTTGAATTTGAAACCAATCAAACAATAAGTAAATCCATTAGGAATACAAAACTTCAATTGTATTATGTCTTCACAAAAATTAGGCAGAGTAACGACTGTATACAGATGAATTCCAGATCACAGACAAAGCATGTAATCATAATAACCTACACACAAAATAAACAAGCAACCCAATGTCTTGGGGTAAACCCCAAGAACTCTAGACAAAATGAAAATTAAGGTATCAAGATAGGCCAATGTCTCTAATCTTAAGTCCAAGAAGCCCATCAGTCCATTATGCCAAGGGCAGTATCCAAATAGTCCAAGTAAAATTAAAGTTTTTTAGGGTTTAAGTTGATTAGTAGTTATCTTCAAAAGGAAATGAGAAGTTCAAGTGAGCAAAATAAGAATGACATAAAAGTAAATGCTCAAGTGAGCAAAGATAAAAATAGCATGAAATGTAAATGCTAATGTAAATGGTACATAAAGTAGGAATTAGTGGTTAGTTGGATGATCATCTTGAAACATACATTTGGAACTCATTAGATGATTGGTAGAACCAAAGCCTACCAATAACAAGTTGCATTTGCATTTGGTCAAGTATACCATCCATTTAATAATTCTCAAGATAACACTTAATGGTCAATGATGTTTAAGTGATCCACTTTGACCAAAATTGATGAAGTTCCATTAGAGGATTGGTAGAACCAAAGCCTCCTAACAATGAATCTCGAGGTTATTGGATCAAAAGGTTCAAATTAACATACTTGGGCTTGCAAATAGATGTTTGGGCCACAAATTATTATTTTCTAAAATCGGGACAAAATTTAGCGCTATGTTAAGCAATCGTAAGTGGACATATATAGAAGTCGCACCTATTTTGAGACCGATCAATAACAATCTATGCACCTCATGTTTTGAGACATGATATGTAAATTATGCTCTAACAACATTTAGTACTTAAGAATGGGATAAGACGAAGATGGAAAAGGTAAATGAATAAACCACATTTGAAAAAAAATCTAATCAAACTATTATTAAAATCATTCATCCATTTTTATGGAGTTAGACTTAACACCATGGATCCGATTATGTTAATAAAGTTCATGATCAACATTTGAATCCAAGATCAGCCAGAATATTGTACAAAAATAAATTTGTATTTAAAAATAAAAGAAAATGGATTTTTAAAATGATTATAAAATGGAAATGAGACAAATAGTAACTATATTCAAATTAATCAAGAAAAAATACGTAAGACCATAGAAAAATCAAAAACGAACTCAACTATTTTTACAAAATTTTTGGTAATTTTTTAAAGTCAGAAACTATATTTTAAGTTAAAAGAAATAGACAAAATAAACCAAAAATGGAGAAAAATAGTTAAGTCAGATATAAAAAATAAATGAGGTCACCAATATTTGTCAAAAGATCATTGGATCCTTCTCTAACTTTTCCAAAATTTAAAAATGAAGAAAAGTATTTTTTTTTTTAACAATTAAAACAATTCAAATCAATTGAAAAATTATAAAAAATAACAAAACACAAAATAAAATTGTGAAAAAATAAAAATCAGAAAGAGAAAAATCAAAAGTATTTATCATAATTTTTTCAGATTTTTTGAAGTTGAAATGGATTTTTTAATGATTTTTTGAAGTTTAAAACAATTTAAATATAAAAATCAATAAATTAAAAAAATCAAAAAAAGGTGGACCAATGGATGAGAGTCAAAATGCATTAGTAATCAAATCCAAGAGATATGGCACGCTGTGCATATCATGGTCATTACTGAATAAAACACTAAATCAATTATAAAATCAGAAATTCAAAAAATCCAAATGGAAATGTTTCATTGGTTGAAGGATGACACGTTGGTTATCTTCAACCTCTAGTCAGTCTTAAAACCAGGTTTCTCAAACTGTAAAATTAGAGCCTGAGACCGGCACCATTCGCTTCGTCTAATCAAGACGAAGACAACTACACCTTCGTGAAAAATATATATAAATTGTAGCTCAAACAATTTGGAAGAGAAGTTTTGAAAAGGGATTTGAAATTTCATGGTCAAAACGTGCTTCCAGTTAAAAGCAAGTGTTGCGACTAGGACAAGTATGATGAGAGCTTCATAGTAGTATCAAAGTTTTTAGAGAATTGGTGAAGGAATCTACCTATTGAAGTTTAGTTGCAGAGCTCTGAAACTGGACTTGGCTAACATGATTTAGGGAGATTTAGAGCTTAATTCTTCTTCTATTAGCTTCAGTGAGGACCAAGGAAGGTGAATTGACAAAGAAAAATGATTGAGAAAGGCTGTAAGAACGAATTCGAAGTTGTAGAAAAACGAGTTCAAGATGAAGTTTGGCAGGGTGATTCTGGCTCTCTAAGCTTGAGAAAATGAATGAGGGATGATCCTCTATTTATAGGGAATCGAATGGAGTGCTCAAGCGTGTGAAATAATGAATTTTTGTGGGAAATCGTGTCATGTTGCAAACAAGAAAAGTGTGACTTCTATTTTGATCAAAACTCGTCCAAAATTGCGTTTTAATGTGCTAATCATTTTTGGAAGTTCACTAAACATGTTTAGAAGCAAAAGCGTGCATCAACTGTGTGATTAGAGGACAAAACAAATATTTCAAATTCCTGACTTGGTGAAAAATTCAATTTCAAATTGATAAATTCAAACCAATGGCATTCTCAACTCAGGGGGACTTATGACATGATTCATGAAGCTTTATAAAGATGAGGTTACAAGCCTTGCAATGTGCAAATAATGGGAACAAATGGTTGCTTGAGCTGAAAGTTGTAATTAGTCAAAGTTGGGAAAAAGAAGTTGACTTTCCATACTTAGAAAATTTCTAAGTTTTTCTTCAAAAATGACTTGTAATGTTTTGCATCCATACATGGCCTTCCAATTGAAATTTTCTCTTGACCAAAAAACATGGCATGAATTAGACCTCTTGAATTGAATATTGAAACTTGAACCATTCAAAATCTACAAAAATTGAGAGAGTTGTGACTTGTTGAAATTGGTAAAAATTCAAGAAATGACCTATAATCGTTTACATCCTTAGAGCACCTTCCATCCATTTTAATGCTTTTCACATTAAAGAAAGGTTGAAGTTCACATCTTCAAGATAATTATGGAAAAATAGTGGGCTCTAGGTGATAAAAATTGATAAAGTTATGGTCATTTGAAGTCACATAAAGGAATTTGAGGGTTCATCTGTAGGACTTGTAATCTTTCTTCACCATCAAGTTTCTTCCGCACAAAATTTCCTTGAAACTTTTAAAGTGACTTGTTAAAAAAATTTTGGAGAGAAGTATGCATTTGGAATCATTCAAAAATACCAAAAGATGAGCAAGATATACCCCTTTGAAGTTCAAAACCCCAACTCCTAGAGCAAGAAAATTCCTTGGGAAACCTTTGCAATTTTGACCAACCTTCTTGCATAAATATCTTTGTTATGTAAATATAAGTTTTAGAGGATGATAAGGAGAAACCATAGCAACCCAACCCTTGTACTTTTGAACTAATTTTGACAACTTGAGTCATGATTAATCATTAAATAATTTTTCATTATATTACTTCAAAGTATCTTAAATGTTGAGGCTTGAGTCTCAATGAAGCTTTGTTGAGGAAAGCATAGAAATGAACTCATGAATTTATAGATCAATTTTGATGGATGTATTATGATTTTACCTACAACATCAGCAATTAGGGAAAACACTTATTGTATTTATTAGTTAAAGGATAATCAATACAAAACATGGATGATCACAAAATACAAGTCAGGGTGCTTGGTTATTCCTCCTAGAGAAAAAGCTAAAGATAGGGAGAAGAAACAAACCCTAATGTTTTCTTGTTGTGATTGAATTGATAGGATATGATGAAGGGATCTTAAGGGTAAAAATTGGGGTACAATAGAACCTTTCAGTGTGCTCACGAACATATCAACCAGCTCTCTATCAGCCAAAGGTTGTTGAACTCTTTCTGCAAGATCTCTCCATTTTTAGGCATACTCTTTAAAGCCTTCGTTAGAGCCCATGGTCATACTCTATAGTTGCATACAGGTTGGTGCAAGATCATCATTATATGGCATTGTTTATAGAAGGCCGCAACCAAATCTTCATAGGTGTGAATATTGGCCCATTCATGTTGATAAAACTATTACAACTGTGTTCCAGCCAGGCTCTCTTGAAAGAAATGAACCCACATATTCTTGTCAGCAGTATGCAGTTGGATTTTCCAAACATAAGATCTCAGATGTAGCTTTGGACAAGAAACACCATCATATTTAGCAAAGAGAGGAATTTGGAATTTAGGAGGGATGACGACACCTGAAACCAGACCCAAATCATCAAAGTTCAATCTAGAGACCTTCAGGATCTCCATGGCTCTCATACGCTCTTCCAATACTTTATTTTTCTCATTAGCAGGGGGATAATTCTCATCCAAGTAATCATCTTCCTCTTCATCAGGATATTTATTAGAACCAGGATTTCTTCTTTCAGTCTTCACACTCTTATTGTCTTCATCTTGCTTGTCATCTTCATCAGATGGGATGTTAAGATCTCGAGCTTTCTTGACAGAACCTATGAACGTTCTTCCCATGTTAAGAACACCAATTGGTTTGTTTCCTTTATTATTTTTCTTGCTGGTTACAAGTACCTTTAATTCTTCCTGCCCCTTGGCTAAAATCAGAAACATCTGTTAGAATTGGGCATTCTGAGCTTGGAGATCTTTGGTTGGTTGTTCAAGATCCATGTTTCTGCTGAAAAAAACAACAAGAAGATGAGAAAACCTATCTTTAATGCACCTGTTATGTAATGAGATGCATGATATGTAGATGCAAATGTAATGTTTTCAAGGATCTTATGGGATAAAAAACATTGGAAATAGAAATCTGGTTGCAACTTTGTCTTGGAGAACTTTGAGCTTTCATCTTTGAACGTCCTTATATCAAAATCAAGATCGCCATATCAAGTGGGTCCTATCCTCTGAGTCAAGAGAATTTGCTTTGATTTTTGACGGCATCTAGTTAGAGGAAAATAAATCCTTGCCCCTTGCTAACAATTTGGCTTATGATAATTCTACACCAAAGGTCCCTAAGATCCTTGAAATGGTTAGTAAGAATTCCATGTCGTATGTTATGATGTCATGATGTGATGTTCATGTTTAAACAAGTAGCAAACACAAACAAATCACACAAGAGCCTTAGGTTTAAAGGCTTGCATGAGGTCTATAGGTAAGTTCCCTTCTCTATTAAAGTTAAGTTGGCTCAACTTGTCCTAAAATAGTAATCGGATTCTAGGGATATCATATCACGGATATTTCTCGAAGATTTTATTTTAATACAACAACTGACTTACCACCAAAAGATCCCACGAGTCTAATCTCAACGAGAATAGCATCGAGTATCAACCAACCTTGGACTACACCAAAGTCAGCCATCTCACTACCTTATAACGGAAAAGATAGGTCAATTAAGGTTATAAAAGTCAGTTAGTGCTAATGACACAATGCGGAAGCCTAATATTATCCTCGACTGACTCAAGGAACATTAGTACATTCCAAAGTGTCGCACTAACCATAGCCATAACTTCAACCATATCGGTCTACACCGTACAGTTTTCATGACCTATTTCTAATTACCTAAGGTATCCCTAGATCCGGGTGTAGGATCTTACAAGTAAAAATAAACTTAAACAAACACTTAAAGTGAAGTAAGCAAATCATATAATTAAATCAAGTAAAGTGATTTAACTCTAAGGTAACCCCTATTTTTAAAGTATTTCCCCAGCAGAGTCGCTAATTCTGTAATATAGTGGGAGAACTGACTTTTGTGTTTTATCGCAAATGTGCAGATAGCTAGAGTTGCCACCGACTTTTCTTTTATATAATATTTCTGAAAGGTGAAAAGAACAAGAAAACCTTGAAGATTTTGAGTTCGGGGGGTAAGTTATGAAAAGGGAAGTTGTTAGCACCCTTTTCATTCGTAGTTATCTACGGGCTCTTAATCGCTAGCTCACTTTTGAAATTTTCTTTGTGTGAAAATGATTGTGAGTGAGCGATTAACAATTCTTACCCACTCAAGTTTGTTTTTGCTATTTTACTTTTCCTTTAGAGATAGTGTTATCCATACCATTAGTTGGTAGGTATACCTATCTATTGGATGTGAAGGGACATGCGTAGGGTCATCGAATGGTCATCGAAGGCAACATATAAGGATACTTTAGCAATTGTATCGAAGGGACTAGATCATATTTGTAGGCAACTTAGAAGGGTCATCGAGGGACTATGATCTTTTATTCGAAAGGGTCTTTTGCTAAAGGATCTCTACTTTCGAGGGACGTGACCATGTTTCCTAAGGCAACAAAGAGAGGTTACCCTAGAGGTGCGAGTGTGAATAATTTGTTCAGTTCAGTTATTTATCTTATATTAGGGTTTGCTAACGATTATTTTTAGATCTTTCCATACACGCCTAGTTACTAAGAGTATAATATAGAGAAAAGAATAAAGGATGCGGAAAAAAAAAGTGCGGAATTAAACCCTAAACTATTACATCCCGTAAGCAGTTACATAATAGAAAATGCGGAAAGATAAAGCTAAGCTATAATAAGAGAAAGTTGCGTCACCTATACAATTTCCCTAAGAATTTAAATGCAAAATAAATAATAAATAAAGAAATTAGGATTTGTGGTTTTTTGTGAAAATAGTTTGATGTTAATTAAATAATTAAAACCCTAAATCTAATTAATTTTAATTAATAAAAAAAATCCTAAAGTCTAATTAATTTTAATTTTAAGAAAATATTTATTTTTCTAATTAATTAGTAAATAAATAAAATGTAAAAATTAATTATTAATTAGAAAACCTAAACCTAGTTTATTAGGGTTTTAAAAAGAATTAAATTAAGTTAATAGTTGATTAAGAAAATAATTAGGGTTATTTTAAAAAATAGGGTTAGTAATTAAAAGAAAAATAATAGGTTAGTCATAAAATATGAAGAAAAAAATTTGCATGGGGTGGGTGTTGAACCCACGCCCTTCAGCATTCATCTTACACAACTTACCACCCAACCAACATGTTGGTTGTGTTTAGAGAATAGGCGCAGTGCTTAATATATGAAACCTACAGAAATTATGAAAATAACAAAAAAATATGTAAAAGGCAGGGATCGAACCAACACTCTTGTATACCAAAGCCTTAGCGCTCGCGTTCTTGACACTAGGGTGGCTATTTCATTCGGTAATCCAATGAAATGAAATAAATATATTATCAAACAAAATTAATGCACCGGAGAAGCGCCAGAGACGTAGTTTCGGTCGTATTCTTCGGTGAGGTGATGTTTATAACCTGCGAAATAATAAATGTTACTGATGAAGAAAGACCCTACCCCCCTAATTTGAGGGTTGCAAACTCATTGGTGGATTTAGTTTTGGCTAAAATGTCTGGCACAAGCAGATATAATCAAAATAATCCAAAATGACATAAACATGGTGATGCACTATTCTAGCATCATGGAACTCATGCGATGGTTCAGACCTGTTCTATTGCATCTCATGAACATATTAGAATGGTTAGTTTCAATCAAAACAACATAAAAATTAAAATATGAATTTGGAAAAAATCGTGAAACTAGCAATGTATGTACTGCATGTTTCAAGCCTCTTTGATCATCAAGGATGATCAATACTTACTCTATAGCACCTCAGGAGCCGATTTGGATGGTTTCTTTTCTTGGATAGTGGATGTATAAGAGGTTTCAAGTTTGCCTTACTTTGACAAAATTTGAGGTTTTTAGTGGGTGTTCTTGCAGGGTTTTTTCCTTGTCCTTGTTGTCTGAACATGAAGAGTATATATAAGACAAAAGATTAGGTCAACACATGGGCTTGGACCTCTTGCAAACAACCTTTGATTCTTGTTTGAAAATAGAATTGGAATAAGACAAAACATGAATATTTGTTTTGAAAATAAACCACACACGGTTTCTAATGCAATCTTGGGCCTCCTAAAGATTTGAAACAAAAGCCTTTTAAGTCTTATACCTCCACTTACTATTTATTTGATTTAATTTGCATTTAAATGAAAAAAAATTCAAATAAAAGAAATAAAAATCATAAAAAATATTTGAATGGTTTTGGGGGTCCCCTAATATGTCATGAACAAGTTTGAACTTTAAAAATTATGCCCATTTGTCCAAAAGCCAAAAATTATTCAATTGAGGTTTCATGCAATTTCACAAAATTACCCAACTTGTGCAACTAATAAATTGCTCAAATTTTATCATATTAAGGTGATCTTTGACTTTTTGAAAAGCTCAAGATGTCCCTTACAACTCTCATGTTGATAATTTTATCCATTTGAAGATTTTATCTTGATGTAAATTGCTTTGACAAAAAGTGTCTTTTTGTTGACTTTAAAAATGACCTATAATGTTTTGGCATGAAGCATTTTTGGGCCTTGAGCTTAGAGAGGCAAAGGTATAGAGAATTGAATTTCCATCAAAATGGGCTTTGTTTGAGAATTTTCTGATGAAGCATGTGAAAGTTATGTTTGGTCAAAGTTCAGTTGACTTCTCTTAAAGAAAACCCTAATTTAGAAACTTTCGACTTTTGATGAATCTTGAGTTTTCTTGATGAGTTATGATCAACACTTGATCCAATGTTGAATGTGGTCTTGAAATGTTGATGTTGACCAAAATTTTTGAAGTTTGACTTTATGTTGACCACAATTGACTTTCTGTCCAATATATTTAATTTTCACTTATCTGAGCAATTGTTTGAGCAAATTTGTAATGTAAGGCTTGAAACTTGGCATGAGGATACTTTAAGACATACGAGATACCATGAAGTCCACTTGAGGCATTAAAAGTCCAATTTCCTTTGAGAAAATTAAAACCCTAGTTGTATGTCAATGCTTAGGATGAGGATTTGTCTGATCAACCCTTGAGTAGTGTTGAGTGCTTAGGACCTTAGGAGCACGAGGAGATCTTTTGAAATGGGAAGGAAAATTTTGGGGTACAACAACCAGTAAACCTTCACAAAAATTCACATCCATACAAAAACACAAGCAAGATATATTTCTCATGAAATGAGAATCAAGATCGATGCTTCGGGAGCGAACTCAAGTCCAGAAAGAAAATGGGAGATCATGATTTTTAATTAAGTAATCAATAATAAATTACACAATTGAAAGCTATCTTAAAATTCCTTGCACAAGTCAACAATAGAAGCGCAAAATACAATGTTGTTGAGCATTTCGGGCAGCAACTCATGAATTAATAAACATCCAAAGAATCGAATTGCAAACAATCATTTAGACATATCAAAAACAATTATCCACTCATGAGATAGTGCCTAAAATCCAAAAAATATTTTAATGAGTTAAATCCTCATTTAGGTGTTGATTACAAGTCCATTAACATGATTCAAATCTTAATGTAACTTACCAGATTTGAGGTTTTCAATGTCGGAAAAATATAAATCACTTTCAAATAAATCTGAAACCGCATTAACACATGAAGTCCGCATCGATTCTCAACACAATTCCAAAATCAAATTGGATCCCAAAATCAGTATCCAAAATCAACATCCAATTTACCGCTTAAAACAAGATTTATACCGTTTTCCACATCATCCAATCGGATTTACACTTCAACGTCATAATCAAATCAAGAATCCAACCTCTCTTAAACTCAAGAATCAACTCAAATATCAATCAATTTAAATAAAACTCTAACCCACTCCATATTTCATCATTATCAACAATTAAAATGTAATCTCAAAATTCAATTATAATTCAAGATCTAACCATATTCAACTCATGAAATGTTAAACAACAAGAATTTCAAATTAAATCTTCACTTCCATAAGCATTATCATGTCCAAGAATTAGATCAACATTCCGATTAATTCAATCACAAATAAGTTCAATTCTCAGGAACAATTATATGAAGCATTTCAATTAATTTCAAGATTCTACTCAATTCACTTCAATAAACAAATCTAACTCATGAACATATATCTCAAACATCACAAAATCAAAGTAAGACGATAAATCGAAGAGGACTTAATGAAAGTTGTAGAAAATCGGGGAAGGAAGTCAGAACCAGAGAAATTAAAATAGTGGGAGATTCCTCCGTGAATGACACTCGAAGAGCAGGGCGGTGCACAATGAATCGCGTCAGATTCATGACTGAAAAATACAACGCCATCGAAGGATGCTTTGCTGGTGCCGTGCGGCTGATCTGGCCGGAGGAGAGAGGTTTACCAGTGGAAATGCTTGATAGGAGGAGGAGATTTGAATTTTTGAATTTTGCTTCTCTTTGGTTCTTAATGAGAGTAGAGAGAGTTGAGAGAGTTTGTTATACTTTTATTGTGTGAAACTTTGTAAAAAAAATTGTGTGTCTTTAAAATAGAGAAGAGAATTCAATATATAGTCTTGACAATTGGGCCTTAGTTTAGGCCACGAAAAAGCCCAATCAATTTCTTCACAAAACTGAATTTTCAATGTCAACAAAGGCGGCCAAAAGAAAAATTCACAAGCTCAATGATAATCAGCGTGAAATCTTGGCGTGAGACCAACAACAAAATCGTAGATAACAAAACTTGTGACATCGTACCGAAATAACGGACGCGATACGATAAAAATCAAGCAAGTTATGAATTTTCGAGTGGCGAGAAACCGAACAAAAAAATCAGCAGCACAACTTATTTTATTGGTTTGACTTGAGAAACGAAAAATAACCGAAGCCTTCAGAGTATTGTTCGAATTCGTGACCTGAAACAAAGTTGTAGCTAACAAAATTTGTGATCTTATGCTTCAAGAACCATCCTGATAAGATAAAAATCGAGAGAGTTACGATTTTTACAATATCGAGAAACAGTGAACCAGAGCCCCAATTTTGCTCTAAAAATTCTCTGGTAATTCGCGTTTTCGGAGATCTTTGGCACAAAATTGGCTTATGACCTGAACATACGAATTGAAGATAAAATCAAGAAGGATTTTTCGCCCAAAGAACCAGCAAAAAACATCGAACCGGATGAAAGTTATAAATTTTTGAACATCAGTAAAATAGCGGTTCAACACACCGTTTTCATTATATTTCCACCGTATATCTTTAGAGTATTCGGCAATTTAGAGATCTTTCTCACAGAATTAGCTACCGAATCGAACATGAAAAGTGAATAAAATAACAAGCCGATTCAAATTCTCCAAGTGGCACTCAAATATGATCTTTTGGTCAGAAGATATTGTTGTTCCGGTATAACGGCAAGCAAAAAGTAAGTTATTAATTTACCGGGTGAAATAGGTTATATTATATCGTGTCCGCAAAGATTGGTTACTGAATTGCCATTTGACAAATCTATCGTGAATGAATTTTGGGATAAATGGGTTGAAAATAAAAGTATCAACAGAGAATAAATGTAAATAAAAGAAAAAACTAAAGAAGAACTTATCAAGCCTGTATATAATCTACTCATCATAGACTTAAATATATCGACCAGTTACATTCAACCTACAATACTCCTCAGAGTCATCTACCATCACTGACTCCCTAAGTTATTTCTAACCCAAAGTAGAGATAAATAATATATCATCTCGGCGACGATCTCTCAGCCAACCTCAACAACACGACATACATTCATATTACTCGTATAAATGATCTCTCAACCGACACAACCAACACATAAGTATTAAGCTTCGACACCGATAAAGATTGTTAGCTCTAAATTTATCTCTAGAATCCAGAAATTAAAAGATAATCATCCTAGATAAATATTTGAGTAGTATATATCTATAACAATCCAAACCAAGAGAACAAAGCAAAAATCTAAGATAACAATCGACACTGATTTGTAAATCAAATTAAATATAACGCCCTGGGAGATAAATATACATGAGTTCAAAGAAAAATAATATACAAAATGCAACATAAGAGAAATACACAAAGAGGAAGAGAAATGAACAAAAAGTATCTCGGTTTGTCAGCGTCGATTAAAAATCAATCCACCCCGGATCATCCGTATGCAAGCTCCGAAGTTGTTTTCTAAGCTCACTCTACCAAAAAATTAAGGTTTGATGGATTGAGACCAAAAATACCCAAAACGTAACCTAAAAAAATGTGTTTTTACAAATTTTAACGTATTTCTTTTTTTCCAGTTTCACCGGGCGGAACTGGAATTACCGGGCGAAATACACCAGAAGTAATAACAGAAAATTCTGCATTATTTCGGCCATAACTTGAGAACCGTAACTCTGATTTGCGCCCGGTTCGAAGCATTGGAAAGCTTATTAAATGATATTTCTAACACTTATAGAGTATAAACCCAATTGATGATTTTTTATTCTTTGATTTTGAGCCTTATTCGTTGACGAGTTGCTCAAAATTGCGCGTTTGAATGTGGTCCCGTTTGCTAATGATGAAGTGTATCGCCCTATTCCTCCACCAAGTGAAATCTTGGGTTTCTATGATCGAATGGACGATTTACAAGATCAGTTTGATAAGATGCAGAAAGAGTTGAAGAACCTCAGAGGAAAAGAGTTGTTTGGGAAGAATGTGAATGATATGTGTTTGGTACCAAATGTGAAAATACCTGCAAAGTTCAAAGTACCGGAGTTCGAAAAGTAAAAGGGAAACACTTTCCCTCGTGCTAATTTGGTGATGTATGTAAGGAGAATGTCTACTCATACATATGATCAACGCCTATTGATTCATTTCTTTCAAGACAGTTTAACAGGTGCATTGTTGAAATGGTATATGAGCTTGGACAGTGCCAATATTCATTCTTTTAACAACTTGGATAAAGGGTTTATCAGACAGTACAAATACAATATGGACATGGCGCCTGAACATGATCAACTCAAGGCCATGGTCCAGAAGGACAGGGAATCATTTAAAGAATATGCACAGAGATTTCGTGAGGTAGCCGCCCAAGTGATTCCTCCAATGGAAGAAAAAGAGATGACAAATATTTTTATGAAGACATTAGGTGCATTCTGTTATGAGAGAATGGTGGCGAGTGCACCCGGTGATTTTACTGAAATAGTGGGAATGGGCGTCCGTTTGGAAGAAGCTATAAGAGAAGGTCGTCTGACAAAAGGTGAAAGTTCCATCAATGTGAAGAAACCATCATATGGATTTGTTAAGAATAAAGAGGGGGAAACAAATGTTGTTATTCAATATAGAAGGGTTAATCCCTCTATAATAAATCATCAGCGCCATAAACAGGTTTCCTTGGTAACTCCGTTTGTAAATACAGCTCCGACTACAATTGATTATCAAAGACCAGCCCCTCAGGGAAGTCAAGGGTAGAATCAAAGGAGAGAGCCTTTTGACTCTATCCATATGAGTTATGCAGCGCTAATCCCATCATTGATCCAGAAAAAGTTGGTCCAAACTAGGCCACCTCCTACTATACCATCCGCTTTACCTTGGTACTATAAGGCAAATCAGACGTGCGCTTTCCATCAGGGTACCCCATGGCATAATGTAGAAAAAATGTATCCTCTGAAGTCCGAGGTACAAAAAATGTTTAGATCTGGCATTTTTTCCTTTAAAGATGTCAGTCCTAATGTAAAAGATAATCATCTCCCAATACATGGAGGAGCGAATAGTGTTACCATGGTTGCTGGTTGTCCAGGGGATTTCCGCATTTATGATATTAACTTGGTTTGAGGAGACTTGGTAAAGATGCATGCAGACCTTTGCGAATGTAGTTATTACACTCATGACCATGCTGGTTGTTGTATCTGTAGTATTAATATACAAGGTTACGATAAGATAAAGGCTGATTTGAAAGAGATGATGGATGAGGGCCTCATCCATATAATCAGGTCTAGGGCAGAGTATGAGTAGGAAGTGAACATGGTTTTTGGATGTCCTAGAGAATTCAGGATCTTTGATGTGGAACATATGAATGATGATCTCGTACAATTGCATGCTACTTTATGACATATGGCTGGTAAGGTAAAGCACCACTATGGATCTTGTCGGGTTTGTTGCAGGGATTCCCGATGATGTTCAATTGTAAGAAAAGGTATTCAGATGTTATTAAATAATGGAACTATCAAGGTTTCAAGCCAAAGAGATGATTACCATGAGGTTAATGAGATTGACGTTTGCTTGGCTGAGGAAGAATCAGATGATGAATATGCTTCTGTGAATGAATTCTATTCCTCAGATGAGGGTATATTCTCTGCCGATGATTCTTTGATGTAAAAATTTTCTGAAGAAGTTGTGAATGTGATTGTGCCGTGTTTCAATTATTCTTCCCCTGTTGAAATTGAATACTGTAGCAAGCCAGTTGTTTCCCCTGTGGTGATTTGCTTTCCAGGGCCAGGTCCTTACAAATCTGACAAAGTTGTACCGTACAAGTATAATGCTACAATTTTAGAGGATGGTGTGGAAGTTCCCATCCAACCTTTGTCTAGTGTTGGAAATATTGTTGAGACTAGTAGAGTGACCCGCAGCGGTCGTGTGTTTGCACGTTTTGTCCTGGGAAATGATAATTCTAGTAATAAGGTTGTGGAAAATGTTGAAGATCAGAAGGCCGCAGGGGAATCCAGTGGTGCTACCCTTCAGAAGGACGTAGATGATATTTTGAAGATAATCAAAATGAGCGACTACCGAATTATGGATCAGTTATTGCAGACTCCTTCAAAGATATCTATATTAGCATTATTGATGAATTCTACTTCCCATAGAGAATCGTTAATGAGGGTGTTGGACCAGGCCATCATGGAGTATGACATGCCATTAGATCAATTCAGCAGTCTGGTAGGTAATATTACATCTTGTAATAACCTAAGCTTTTGCGATGATGAATTTCCTAACGAGGGGAGGAATCACAATCTATCACTCCACATATCCATGAACTGTAAAAGAAATTCATTATTAAATGTGTTAATTGATAATGGATCTGCCTTAAATGGGATACCGAGAAGTACGCTTATGAAGTTGAAATATCAAGGGGCTCATATGCGCCCAAGTGGTATTATTATCAAAGCTTTCGATGGGTCAAGGAAGTCGGTTATTGGGAAGGTCGATCTACCTATTCACATAGGCCCGCATCTTTTCCAGATCACTTTCCAAGTTATGGATATTGTGCCCGCATACAGTTTTCTACTGGGAAGACCATGGATACATGAAGAAGGGGCTGTCACTTCAACTTTAGATCAAAATCTAAAACTCGTGCGTGAAAGCAAAGTGGTTATTATAAATGGAGAAGAAGCATTGCTGATGCCACATCTATCATCTTTTAGTATTGTAGAAGCAAATGAATCTGATGCAAGGACGCAGTTCCAGGCTCTGTCTATTGATAATGTAAGAGGTAATGATAACTTTATGACTTCATTCAAGGATGCTCAGCAGGTGGTGCACAATTGTCCATGTAAAGTATAGGGACAGGTCGTTGATCCTCCAGCGGACAAGAATATGTTTGGTTTAAGGCGAAGGTTTGAAGCCAAAGTCTACTATGAGAAGCTATCATGATGTTTTCTATAGTGGAGGATACCTCCATCCAACTTTTTCTAGAGTTAATGCTATTGAGAAGGATGAAGAAGATCAGGAAATTCTGAATTATGTGAAGCCTGGAGTCAGAGTCCAGAACTGGGTCACTTATGATGTTCCCTCTTGCATCCATGTCTCAAAGTAATTTGTTTTTTCTTTACAAAAAGCTTTCATTCTGCCGAAGATGAAAGTTAATATTGTATGGGCTTATCGGTTTTCTTTGATCACTAAAATCATAAATAAAGGCTGTCTTTGTTTCTCAAAATTGTGTCTTTTATTTTTCTGCTTGTTCATTAAAAAATGGTAATGATAAAAAACCTTTTGAATAAAATAATAATTAAAAATAAATATGCATGATCACTTGATATATGTGTCAGTTTCCAAAAGCAATCACAAATCACATGTGCAGATTAATTAATAAACATGTTGAATACAATGACTCTGCACCCTCTCCCAACATTGAATATCCTATGTTTGGGACGGAAGAAGAAGAATATGATGAGATTCCAGAAGAGGTTTCTGTTAGAACATAGTTTGATTCTACAACCCTTAATTAGATTTTTGATGATAACAAATACAAAGAACAAATATGCACCCTAAAAATTATGTTATTTTGTATGAAGAAGTTCTGACCAAAGCAGCATCAAAAGTTAAGCTATAGAAACTGTACGCTAAAAGCAATAAGAATTTACACTGAAGAATGATGAGCAGAATTTGCGCTTAAGTGAAGTAAACTCTGATTCTGAACAGAAGAAATATAATCTAAGGCATCAATGTTCTGAAGCATCAGCAACAGGCAAGGATGTAAGATTCTGAAGCATTACTTTACAATTAAGACATCATCAATTACAACGGCTTCTTTCAGACAGGATCTTCTCTAAATGAAAACTGCGTTAATGACCATAATCACGCTTAAAGTTGGACAGAATTCCATTTCCTATAAATACAAGCTAAGATGTCAAATCATTCATGATTTTCCAACGCTACTGCAATACAATTAAAAATGCTGCAAGCTTACTCATCTCTTTTCCACGCTCTAAATTTGTGTAAAATATCACAGTTGTGATAATTGTTTTTGTAACGAAAAACAACTATACATAGTACTCTTGTATCTTTGATTAAGAACAGTTTTCCTTGAGATTAACCGGATTGTGGTTGTACTCAAGAGGACTTTTACAGTTGTCAAAGTAGTGATTGTAATCTATTTGAGATTAGTGGATTAAGACCTCGTTGGAGAGAGGCGAAATCACCTTGACGGGTGGACTGGAGTAGTTTGAGATCAAACGAACCAGGATAAAAATACTGTGTCATTGCGCATTTGATTTCAAGTTTTCAATTCACCCCCCCCCCCCCCTCCCTTCTTGTTTTTTTTCACTTCTTCAATTGGCATCAGAGCGCCTGGTTATGAGTTAAAACACTTAGTCGTGTCGGTACAAGATCCAAGCTTCGGAAAAACACTATGGTGGGACAAAGCCAAAACATCAATAATGACTACCATGAAGACAAGGACAGAATCAGTGGCAAACCTTCAGTCTTTAATGGAGAAAATTTTGACTACTGGAAAGATAGAATTGAGAGTTTCTTTCTGGCCCATGATTCTGATCTGTGGGACATGGTAACTGATGGATACACACACCCAGTGGATGGAAGTGGTCAGAAGATAGACAGAAAAATGATGTCTGACCAGCAAAAGCGTGATTTCAGAAACCATCACAAAGCCAGAACAATACTCCTCAGTGCTATCTCATACTCAGAATATGAGAAAATTTCAAACAGAGAGACAACCAAGAACATGTTTAACTCTCTGAGAATGACGCATGAATGAAAAATTCAAGTCCAAGAAACCAAGGTCCTTACGCTCATTCAGAAGTATGAGGCATTCAAGATGGAAGATAGTGAATCCATAGAAGAAATGTTCTCAAGATTTCAAATTCTTGTTGCTGGACTGAAGGTTCTTGACAAAGGATATTCTATTGCTGATCACGTAAGGAAGATCATCAAAAGTCTACCCAAACAATGGAGGCCAATGGTCACAACCCTTAAGCTAGCAAAAGATCTCAACAAGATATCTCTGGAGGAACTTGTCAGCTCCCTCAGAAGTCACGAGATAAAGGTAGAAGAAGATGAGCCTCAAAAGCAAGGTAAGCCAATAGCTTTAAAATCTAACAGAAAATCTGACTCTAAGGTTTTGCAGGCTATGGAAGAAACCTCTAATGGATCCTCATCAGAAGAAGATGAATTGTCTCTCCTCTCTAGAAGGGTGAATCAACTGTGGAAGTAGAGACAAATAAAATTCATAAATTCTAAAAGATAAGAGAATCAAAATGAATCCTCCTCCAGATATAGAAAGTCTGAGTCTTCCTCTGGACATAGAAGATTTGAAGGTTCTTCAGGACATAGAAAGCCAAATAATAAAGACATCATATGCTATGAGTGTAATGAGCAAGGGCACCACAAAAGTGACTGCCCAAGGCTTCAGAAGGAGAAACCCAAAAAGAAGTTCTTCAAGGAAAAGAAGAAAAGCCTCATGGCAACATGGGACGATTCAGACACCTCTGAAGCTGACTCAGAGTCAGATGATGAAAGAGCAAACATAGCTCTCATGGAAAATGTGTCAAAAGAAAGTGAAGCTTCTGGTTCAGACTTAGAATCAGACACTGAAGAGGTATTCCCTAACTTTGCTATTAATTTCACTAAAGTTGAACTTGCAGAAAGTCTAAATGAAATTCTGGAAAGGTATCAGCAAATCAGAGTCAAATTCAAGAACTTGAAAAAGGAACTTGTCTCTGACTCTGAAAAGACTGAGAGTCTCAGATTAGAAACTTCTGAGTTAAAAGAAAAGGTTTCAAAATTAGAAAACGATTTGCAAAACTCTCAGAAGGAAATAATCTCAGAGACTCCCAGTAATGCTGATGAGATCATCAAAGAATATGATCACAGCTTTCAGAAGTTTCTGGTTAAAAGCATAGATAGAAGCAAGAATGCTTCAATGATCTATGGAGTTGGCAAAAATGGCAGAAAAGGGATAGGATATCAAGGTAAGGTATCTACACCTAAACAGACCATGGACTTAGTCATAAAATGCGCACCACTTAAATCATATTTTATATATGGGCACACACATGACATAAAATACACTAGTAGTGATTACTCTATCAAACCAAAATTCAACCAGAATTTTGGTAAAACTAACAAACCAGGACCCAAAAAGATATGGGTACCTAAGGATAAAATTATATATGTAGCAGATATCTTTAGCCGCAAGGCTAAAACACCAGTCATGGTACCTGGACTCTGGCTGCTCTCGACACATGACGGGAAGAAGGCATATGTTCCAAAGCCTGGAGGCTACGTGGGCTTTGGAGGCAACCAAAGAGGAAAGATCATTGGCTCTGGAAAAGTAGGTAACGGAAATCCTCCCTCTATAAATAATGTACTGCTAGTTGATGGATTAATGCATAACCTGTTATCCATAAGTCAATTAAGTGATAACGGTTATGATATAATCTTTAATCAAAATTCATGCAAAGCTGTTAGTAAGAAAGATGGAACTATCCTTTTTAATGGAAAGAGGAAAAACAACATTTACAAAATAAAACTTTCTGAACTTAAGAGTCAGAACGTAAAATGCCTTCTTTCTGTTAACAACGAGAAATGGGTATGGCACAGAGGATTGGGGCATGTTAGTATGAGAAGAATATCTCAGATTAACAAACTCAATCTGGTAAGAGGACTTCCTAATTTGAAGTTCAGCTCAGGTGCTCTGTGTGAAGCATGTCAGAAAGGAAAATTTTCAAAACCTGCTTTTAAATCTAAAAACGTTGTTTCCACCTCTAAGCCATTAGAACTTCTGCACATATACTTATTTGGACCAGTAAAAATTGTGTCTATCAGTGGCAAGAAGTATGGGTTAGTGATTGTAGATGACTATAGCAGATGGACATGGGTAAATTTCTTAAGACACAATGACGAGTCACACTCTTTGTTCATTACCTTCTGCAACCAAGTTCAGAATGAAAAGGATCTTAGAATTGTCAAAGTCAAAAGTGATCATGGTGGGGAATTTGAAAATAAAAATTTTGAGTCATTTTTTAATGAAAAAGGCATCTTGCATGACTTCTCTTATCCTAGAACTCCCCAACAAAATGGAGTTGTAGAACGAAAGAACATAACACTTCAAGAAATGGCCAGAACCATGATCAATGAGACTAACATTGCTAAGATCTTCTGGGAAGAGGCAATTAACACATCGTGTTATATTCATAATAGAATCTCCATAAGACCTATTCTGGAAAAGACTCCATATGAATTGTGGAAGAACAGAAAGCCTAACATTTCTTATTTCCATCCGTTTGGATGCACTTGCTTTATTCTGAATACAAAAAGATATCTGAACAAGTTTGACTCTAAAGCACAAAAGTGTATTATGTTAGGATACTCTGAACGCTCAAGAGGGTACAGAGTATACAATACAGAAACACAGATTGTTGAAGAGTCAATCAGTGTTAGATTTGATGATAAGCTTGACTCTCAAAAGTCAAAGCAGAATTAATTCCTTGCAGATATAGAAGTTGAATTCACAGGTACTGAAGACAAATCATCAGAAGATATCAACAGAGACACTCCAACAACATCAGGAAGAAATGCTACAAGCAATCTAGCACCTTCAATTAATCAACTTCATAAAAGGCTATCCAGAAGCAGCATAGCTCACCCAGAAGATAAAATATTGGGAAAGAAGGATGATCCAATCAGAACAAGATTAACATTCAGAAACTCTGAAGAATCCCTCATGGGACTGGTCTCTCTGATTGAACCAACAAAAATTGATGAAGCGCTTCTGGACAATGATTGTATTCTAGAAATGCAGAAGGAATTAAATCAGTTCACCAGAAATGACGTATGGGATCTGGTTCCTAAACCAAAAGGATTCAACGTCATTGGAACAAAGTGGGTATTCAGAAACAAACTGAACGAGCAAGGAGAAGTCATCAGAAACAAGGCACGACTGGTGGCACAAGGTTATAGTCAGCAAGAGGGGATAGACTATACAAAAACCTTTGCTCCAGTCGCCAGGTTAGAATCTATTAGACTCCTAATTTCATTTGTTGTAAAAAATGGCATCACTCTGTATCAGATGGATGTCAAAAGTTCATTCCTAAATGGCGATATAGATGAAGAGGTATATATGCACCAACCCCCTGGGTTTGAGAATTCCAAACACGCAGAATATTTTTCAAACTAAAGAACTCACTCTATGGTCTGAAACAAGCTCCCAGAGCTTGGCATGAAAGACTAAGTAACTTCCTGTTAGAAAAGGAATTCACAAGAGGGAAAGTGGACACAACCTTATTTTGTAAGTCATTTAAGAATGACATTTTAGTATGTCAGATTTATGTAGATGACATTATCTTTGGATCCACTAAACCATCTCTGGTAAGAGAGTTTGCTAAGTGCATGCAGGAAGAGTTTGAGATGAGCCTAATGGGGGAACTCAAATTCTTTCTGGGCATTCAGATAAACTAAACTCCAGAAGGAACTTACATTCATCAGAGCAAATATGTCCGAGAACTTCTAAAGAAATTTGATCTCTCAGAATGTAAGCCCTCAAAGACTCCAATGCACCCCACGTGCATTCTGGAAAAGGAAGAGGTAAGTAAAAAGGTAGAACAGAAAGTCTACAAAGGTATGATTGGTTCTATCCTTTATCTGACAGCTTCAAGGACTGACATTTTATTTTGTGTTTGCTTATGTGCTAGATTCCAATCAGATCCTAGAGAATCTCACTTAACAGCAGTTAAGAGAATTTTCAAGTATCTGAAAGGTACTACTAATTTGGGTTTGTTTTATAGAAAATCCAATGAATACAGCTTAGTAGGATATTGTGACACTGATTTTGTTGGAGACAGAGTAGAGCGTAAAAGAACTTCTAGAAGCTGTCAGTTTCTGGGAGAGAATCCGATCTCATGGACCAGCAAGAGACAATCCACAATAGCACTATCAACAGCAAAAGCTGAATACATAGCAGCTGCTGGATGCAGCACTCAAATGCTCTGGATGAAAAGTCAACCTGAAGACTTCAACATAATTGGGAGTAACATTCCTATCTTTTGTGATAACACTTCAGCTATATGTCTCAGTAAGAATCCTATTTTACATTCTAGGGCTAAGCATATAGAAATAAAACTTCACTTTATTAGGGACTATATTCAGAAAGGAATTTTCACTTTAAAATTCATTGACACAGACCATCAATGGGTTGATGTATTTACAAAACCTCTTTCTGAAGATAGATTCAATTTCATTCTGAAACATCTCAGCATGAAATTATGCCTAGAATAAAATCTTTTATTTACATATCTTAACCCTTAGAATTTTATTATTTTCTGTGAATAACTGATCAACATGTATTCAGACTTTTGAAGTACAGATTGCCTCAAAATCTATCCATGAAGATCTGAACGTTTCATTTCAAGGATAAAGGCGTGCAATTCACATCATCAAACACTTGTCATCCTCTCACCAGCTATCTTCTGAGGCTGAACATGCGTTCAATTTATGAAGAATCCAAGGCTCTGATTGGATGCATTGAGACACTTGTCAGTGGTAAATCATTCAAATATCTTTCTGAATCCCCTAATCTCAGGTTTCATTAATGCATATAATCATTACATTATTTTCTTACTTACTGCTTACGTTTTCCAAAAACCTATTTAAACTCAAATTCACTATTTCATTTATTCACTTTTACTATCTTCTCTATTCACTCTTGTTTCAAGTTTCGTTTTTCAAAAACCCTTTTCATCTTCTCCAACAAACCTGTGTGAAAAATGGCTTCTTCATCAAACCTCAAAAATATCAGTGCTTCTGAATCTGCATCAACAGAATAATATGAAGAACCCATCAAAACGCTTCTCACTCCTGTTGATAACCTGGAAGTTCTCTCAGAAATGATCATTGATTTTGAAAGTCTACAAGAAAATGGGTTCAATCTCTATGAAGACGTGACTACTCAAGGGTGGAACAGGTATTTTGACCGTCTGGTAGGTCGAACGTTTCCCATTCTCATCAAAGAATTCTGGATTCACGCTACATCTTCCAACCACCAGGTTACTTCTTATGTTATGGGAAAGAAAATCGTGATTACAAAAGACCTTATTAGGAAGCTCATTGGATACAATGATGGTGGAGTCAGATGCATAGATATCGCAGATAGATGTCCTGACCTAAAATCAATTGCCAAGGAAATTTTCACTTCTGGTCAACCATCAAGCAAAATCATAGTTTTGAAGGATCATCATAGAATCTGGGCCAGAATCATTCTCGGATGTATCAATCACAGGAAGCCCACAAGCTCTCCAGATTACATTAACATTGATCAACAGTTTCTTATCTATTTCTTTGCATAAAAGACAAAGATTAATCTTCCATACTTGCTCTTCAACCATCTCAGAACGAGTGTGAAAGAGACCAGAGAAGAAGAAAGAACTAAGAGGGACTGGATTCCCTTAGGAAGTCTGATATTAGATATTCTAACAGAAAATAGGCTGATAGAATACCTGATAGAGGCTCAAGAAATAAGAACTTTGGAACCAACTGCTGGGAAGCCTCTGAACACAAAGAATCTGAAGAAAATGAAGATCATTGAGAACATTCAGAATGAACCAACTATTGCTTCTCATGAGACCATTACTTCAAGGAGGATACCTCTGAATGATTTTCCTCTATTCTCTGAGATAGACAGCAACCCAGAAGTCGTAGTCAAATACCTTGAAGCTTGCAAGGTTGATGTGACTATTCCAGAAATAAACATTCAAGATCTACACAGGCCAACTCCGGAGGTTGTGCTAAAGAAATCCAAGAAGAGGAAAGCAGCAGGAGAAGGATCCTCTCAGAAGGCACCTAAAGCTGCAAAAAAGAAAGGTAATACATCTTCTGTTTTTGTTATAGAATCAATTGTTGTTACATCATCTGAAATCAATCCCCCTCAACCTATAGAAAATCCTTCACCCCAAACTTTTGAAGATTTTTACATAGAGTTTGATCCATCTGTAACTCTAGGAATTTTTTTGAATGAACCTCACTCCCCCAATCAAAATTCAAACCCAGAACCTCATCAACTAGAACTTGCAAAAGTTCTATCTGACATTGAACTATTTGATTCAGACTTTCAATCTCCAATCCCAGAAAATCCAAACTCCCAACAACAATCAGATAATCCACAACCACACTCTCGAGATCATCTAAATCCAAACTCACCACAACCAGAAAATATACACTCTCTCTCTCCACCTTCTGAAAACCCATCCTCTATAATTCCTGAACCAGAAACTCAACACACTTCTACAAACCAATTTGAAGACTCTCCTTCAAATTCTGATACCACAATCCAAATTCCTGGAATAACAGAACCTCTTGCGGTTCACATGCCTCTCCTTATTCATGACATTCCGTAAATTCCTTCATCCCTTGAATCCATGCCACAAAACTCCCCTAACAGACCAATTCTAATTCCTGACTGTCCCACTCCTTCACCCATCAACCATCCAGCTGACAACCTCAGAATTGTCATTGATCCACTAGTGATGGACATACTAGCTTCCACCTCTCGCAAAATTTCCATTCCCAAACGTAAACCAAAATCAGATGTTGGCAAGAGTCTGTTGATTTTTAAAACAGAACTGTAGGAATGGATCACTTCTTTGAAACAAGCAAGCCTAGAAATTTATGATCCTATTGCTTTCGACTCTCTCTGGGAAAGATTCAGAAAATGGCTCAACGCTGAAACTCTGAAGTTGAAGGAATTGGGTTATGAAAAGGCTCAGCAGAACTTCAGTGATCAGCTAAAAGCTTTTCAAGATCATGTTCTGAATCAATGGTGCAAGAAAGAAATTCTTCCACTGGATAATGCTCCCTGGAAAGAGCACCATCCTTCAGAAGTTGCTGAACCAGATTCAGATAGTCTCTCCCTGACTACTGCTCCAGAAGGCATGGTTGAAGCAGAAGAAGTGGTTCATTCAGAAGAAGCTACAAAATGTTTTGAACAGCATGCAACCCCTGAAGAAACACCAGCTTCCTCTCTAGTCATGCAAACTCTGGAAGAATTGAAGAAAGAGAAAGTGTTAATCCATGCAAGACTGGACAAGCAAGAGGATACGAACAAAGAGATCAAAGGAATTATGGATAAACAAGAAGATACTACAAACAAAATCAAAGATATTCTGGGCAAGCAGGAAGAGTCAAGCACTCATATCAAGAGCTTGTTGGAAGCGTTATTCACACGCCTTCCCTATCCTTCTTAAAATTTTCTTCTAAATCTGTTTATATGTAATTTTTCTCTTTACCTCCTTGTTTCTGAAACTTGTCATTGCATTATGTTTTTTAATATAATTCATTTTTTTACTCTGATTATATTGCTTTTTGATACTTGACAAAAAAGGGGAGAAAGTAAGATATTTTCAATAATTGTATACTGGGACAAAAGTCTCAAACATTCTGAATTATTTAACCTCTACCTTCTGAAAAGTTTAAACAGGAACAAATTCTGATAGGAGATGCAGCAAAAGCTCTGATGAGAAGGAGCTTCAGGGAAGTAATCAACTCTGGGGGAGTCTCTCTCTTAAACTTTTGTTCTCTATTTTTCATTGAAAATTCTAGTTTTTGTCATCATCAAAAAGGGGGAGATTGTTAGAACATAGTTTGATTCTACAACCTTTAATTAGAGTTTTGATGATAACAAATACAAAGAACAAATATGAACCCTAAAAATTATGTTATTTTGTATGCAGAAGTTCTGACCAAAGTAGCATCAGAAGTTAAGCTATAGAAACTACACGCTGAAAGCAAGTAGAATTTGCGCTGAAGAATGATGAGCAGAATCTACGCTTAAGTGAAGTAAACTCTGATTCTTAATAGAAGGAATATAATCTAAGGCATCAATGTTCTGAAGTATCAATAGTAGGCAAGGATGTAAGATTCTGAAGCGTTACTTTATAATGAAGACAACATCAATTACAACGGCTTCTTTCAGACAAGATCTTCTCTAAATGGAAACTACATTAATGACCATAATCACGCTTAAAGTTGGAAATAATTCCATTTCCTATATATACAAGCTAAGAATTAAAATCGTTCACGATTTGCCAACGCTACTGCAATACAATTAAAAATGCTGCAAGCTTACTCATCTCTTTTCCACGCTCTAAATTTGTGTAAAATATCACAGTTGTGATAACTATTTTTGTAACTAAAAACAACTATACACAGTAGTCTTGTATCTTTGATTAAGAATAGTTTTCAATGATATTAACTGGATTGTGGTTGTACTCAAGAGGACTTTGACAGTTGTTAAAGTAGTGATTGTAATCTGTTTGAGACTAGTGGATTAAGACCTCGTTGGAGAGAGGCGAAATCAACTTGACGGGTGGATTGGAGTAGTTTGAGATCAAACGAACCAGGATAAAAATACTGTGTCATTGCGCATTTGATTTCAAGTTTTCAATTCAACCCCCCCCCCCCCCCCCTTCTTTTGTTTTTCACTTCTTCAGTTTCACGGTTGCTTGAGCATGGAGAAAATGCCATTCATCCATATAAAGAGTCATTGGAAACAATCAATTTGAGTTCAGAAGAAGAGTCAAAGGAAGTCAAGATTGGAGCATCGTTGCGTCCTGATTTGAAGAGCAGGTTGACTGAGCTTTTGAAAGAGTATGTGGATATCTTTGCTTGGTCTTACCAAGATATGTCGGGTATAGATACAGATATTGTGGAGCATCATTTTCCTTTGAAGCTAGAGTGCTCGCACGTCAATAAAATTTGAGAAGAACTCACCCTGATATGGCAGTAAAAATCAAAGAAGAAGTCTTAAAGCAGATAAATTCCGGTTTTCTGGTGACATCAATGTATCGTGAATGGATAGCCAACATTGTGCCCGTACTAAAGAAAGATGGAAAAGTCCGCATGTGCGTAGATTACAAACATCTAAATAAAGCTAGTCCAAAAGATGATTTCCCGTTTCCGTACATTGATATGCTGGTTGATAGCAAAACAAAATTTAATGTATTCTCGTTCATGGACGGATTTTCTAGATATAATCAAATAAGAATGGCTCCGGAGGACATGGAAAAAACAACGTTTATCATAACCTGGGGAACATTATGTTACATAGTGATGCCCTTCGGGTTGAAGAACGTTGGTGAAACGTACTAGAGGGCTATGACAACCATATTCCATGATCTGATGCACAAGGAAATTGAGGTATATGTTTATGACATGATTTCCAAATCACATACCGAAGAAGGGAATGTGAAAGATTTGTTGAATTTGTTCCAGGGTTTGAGGAAGTATCGTCTCCGCTTGAGTCCAAATAAATTCACCTTCGGTGTCCGATCAGGGAAGTTGTTCGGTTTTATTGTCAGCCAGAAAGGGATTGAAGTTGACCTATATAAGGTCAGAGCGATCAAAGAAATGCTTGCTCCGAGGACTGAGAAGCAAGTTAGAGGCTTCCTTGGGTGTCTAAATTATATTTCCAGATTCATCTCCCACGTGACCGCAACATGTGAACCAATCTTTAAGTTGCTAAAGAGAGATCAGGGTTATGTGTGGACAGAGGATTTCTAGAGGGCACTTGAGAGTATTAAAGAATATATGCTTGAACCTCATATCTTGCTCCCTCTCGTTGAAGGAAGACCATTGATCATGTATCTAATAGTGTTGGATAGTTCTATAGGTTGTATTTTGGGACAACAAGATGAAACAGGAAAGAAAGAATATGCTATATACTATCTCAGTAAGAAATTTACTGATTGTGAGTCATGGTATTCTATGTTGGAGAATACATGTTGCACTCTGGCCTAGGCGACAAAGCGGTTGCGACAATATATGTTGAATAATACTACTTGGTTGATTTCAAAAATTGATCCAATTAAGTATATTTTTGAAAAGCATGCTCTCACCGGGAGAATTTCCCGCTGGAAAATGTTATTGTCTGAATACGACATTGAGTACCACAATCAAAAGGCCATAAAAAGCATTGTGCTGGCAGATTATCTTGCTCACCAACCGATAGATGACTATCAATCTGTCAAGTTTGATTTCCTTGATAAGGATGTGATGTTCTTGAAAGAAAAATATTGTGATGAACCTTTACCTAGTGAAGGTCCAGATCCTGAATCTCGCTGGGGCATGTGCAGCGGTAGAAATGTTTAAGACTAAGCCATTGGATTGACTAGACTTATACAGATAAAAATAAAAACCGTCTTCAAGCTTTATTGTTTCCAAAGGAATGGGAAAAGGGCGAATAACCCAAAAAAGAGGGGACTCTAGGTAATTGGGTTGGTTATGCAAAGGGAAGGTATCAGAATCCTAAACATCTACGGTACTCTGCAGTAACCTCTTTGTAAAAATCTGTATATTTTGGCTATAAAAATGTTGTATAAAAATAGATGGTGGAGGTGAGAAAAGAAATATTTTTTATAATTTTTTGCACCCACCGCAGTTGTGAACCTTTATTGCCTAAGTACCACCTTTCATGCAATAGGGGATCAGGGTACACGTAGTTCCTCTTTAAAAATTTTAAAACACAAGTGTGTTGGTTAATTTAATGAGATAAGACATCATCCTCATTGTCTGTGTGGAAAACCTACTTACTACCCACAATCATGAGAAAGGAGAATTTGCATCATCTTAGTGTGGAGGATATGGCTTGCATTTTAAAATCAATAATGCCTCACTCAACACCCAAGTGGAAAATATCTCACATCACTACATATTGTAGAAGTATAGTTGTTTGCTTCACTACAAGGATTAACAAAAGTCTAATCTTTTGATAAAGGTTTTAACATAAAAAGCCAAAGTGGCAAAATGGTTTGAAATGAGGTGGATTGACTTTTAGTCTTCTCACAAAAAAATGTCAAGGTATTATTAAGTTGATTGAATTTTATTTATGAAAATGTTAAAAAAAAAGCATGGACATAAGTCCAAGTTTATTATGAAAGTAGTTCAAGTTTAGAAACAAGAAGAGTTTTCAAAAGGAGGAAAAAGATTTTTGAAATTAAAGAAGATGGGAGGAGAAGAAGAGACTATCCTAAAGCATAAGGTAAAAGTTAAGGAGAAGAACCATCTAACCAACAAGAAGCCAATACATGACATTATGAGTCAAGATAGAATTCCCATTCTTTGGATTGAAACCAAACAAGCAAAGATACTAGACCTCTTGAGAGAACCAAACTTCAAGTGTATTAAGTCTTCACAAAAATTGGGCAGAGTAACGGTTGTATACGGGTGAATTCTAGATTACAAACAAAGAATGTAATCAAAATCACTTGCACACAAAATAAACAAACAACCAAATGTCTTGAGGTAAACCTCAAGAACTCTAGACAAAATATCAATTAAGGTCACAAGGTCTCCAATATATAGGCCAAGGTTTCTAATCCTAAGTCTAAGAAGTCCAATACTCCATAATGCCAAGGATAGTAACCAAATAGTCCAAGTATCATTAAAGCTTTTTATGGTTCATGTTGATTATTAGGTATCTTCAAAAAGAAAAGAAAAGCTCAAGTGAGCAAAATAAAAATGACAAGAATATAAAGGGGCTCAAGTGAGCAAAGATGAAAAGTAACATGAAATATAAATGCTAAAGGTAAATGTTGCATAAAATAAAAACACAAAATAAAGTCAATTATTAGTGATTAGTGGTTAGTTGGATGACCATCTTGAAACTTGCATTTGGAACTCATTAGAGGATTGGTAGAACCAAGTCCTCCACACAACAAGTTGCATTTTCTTTTTGTCAAGTATATCATTCATTTTGGAATCCTCAAAAGTAACATTTAATGATCAACGATGTTTAAGTGATCCACGTTGACCAAAATTCATGTAGATCCATTAGAGGATTGGTAGAACCAAAGCCTCCACACAATGAATCTCAAGGTTATTGGATCAAAGAGATCAAATTAACAAACTTAGGTTTGCAAACATAAGTTTTGGGCCACGAATGATCATTCATTCGAATCGAGACAAAATTTAGCGCTATGTTAAGCAATTGTAAGTGGACTTATATATAAGTCGCACCTATTTTGAGGCCGGTCAATAGCTATTTATGCACCATTTGTTTTGAGACATGATATAGAGATCATGCTCCAATAACACTTAGTGCAATAAGAAAGGGATTAGATGAAGAAGGGTGGGAAATAATATACAAACCATATTTGAACTAAAATTTAATCAAACTATTATTAAAATCATTCTTCCATTTTTGTGGAGTTAGACTCAACACCATGGATTCAATGATGTTAACAAAGTTTATGATCAAAAATTCAATCCAAGATCAGCCAGAAAATATACAAGAATTAAATTGTATTTTTAAAATAAAAGAATAAGGGTTTAAAAATGGTAAAAAAATGAAAATAATGGAGAAAAAAGGAAACTATGTTTAAATTAATCAAGAAAAAATATGTAGGACCATAGAAAAATCAGAAATGGACTCAAATATTTTTGGAAAATTTTTGGTAATTTTTTAAAGTCAGAAATGATTTTTAAAATTAAAAGAAATAGGTAAATTAACAAAAAAATGATGAAAAATAACAAAGTCAGAAATAAAAAATAAATGAGGTCACTAGTATTTGTCACGATATCATTGGATCATTCCATATTTTTTCAAAATATCAATACATAAAATAAAATTGTAAAAAAATAAAAATCAGAAAGAGAAAAATCAAAAAAAAATTCATAATTTTTTCAGATTTTTTGGACTCAAAATGAATTTTCTATGATTTTTTGAAGTTTAAAATAATTAAATATAAAAATCAGAAAATAAAGTAAAAACCAAAAATATGTGGGCTAATGGATGAGAGTCAAAACGCGTTAGTGATCAAATCAAAGGGGTCTGGCGCGCTGCGCATATCATGGTCATTACTGAATAATACACTGAATCAAATATAAAATCAGATTTTATAAAAAAAACAAATGGCACACTATCATTTGTTGGAAGATGACACGTTGGTCATCTTCAACCTCCAGCCAACGTGAAATACATGTCTCTCAAACTGTAAAATCAGAAGCTCAGACCTATGCCATTTTCTTTGTCTCATCAAGACGAAGACAACTACACCTTCACAAAAAATTTAAATAAATTGTAGCTCAAGCAATTTGGAAGGAAAGTTTTGAAAAGGAATTTGAAAATTCATGCCCAAAACATGTTTCTAGTTAAAAGCAATTGTTGCAACTAGAATCAGGGAAATGAAAACTTCACAATAGTATCAAAGTTTGAGAGAATTGGTGAAGGAATCTACCTATTGAAGTTAAGTTGCAGAGCTCTAAAACTGGAGTTCTATGGATCAATATAGGTCACGATTCTGGAAGGTAATTGTATGATTAGATTTGTACCCCAAAATTTTCCCTCCCATTTTCACACAAGACATACTCTTAAATGTTCTCAATTGCTCAAGGTTGACCAAGAATGGACCAGATAATTCTCCTCCAAAGGCAATGAACCCCCAACTAGGGTTTCAATTTTCATCAAGATGATTGATCTCCAAGAGTCTAAAATGCTTCCCATGGTCCTAATATGTCTTCAAGATAATCCATGCCAAGTTTCATGCCTTGCTCAATTAGTTTGCTCAGTTAATTGCTCAAGTATTGGAAAATCAACTATGCTAAGTTTCATAAATTTTCCTACCAAAGCTCATTTTGAAGAGAATCTAATTCCCTACAACTTCTCTTCATCCCTCAAGTTCAATAAATATACCATTTGAAAGATACAATTTCATACATTACATGTCATTTTTAGAAATTCAACAAAAGCCAATTTTTGCCAAAACCTTTTACATCAAGATAAAATCTTCAAATGAAAAATGAATCAAAAAAGGGATTGAGCAAGTTAAGGCTTTCCCAAGTTGGGAAAATTTGAGAATTTTCAGCAATTATGCATTAAGCAAATTTGAAGTTTTAAGGAAAAGGCTCAATTTCTTGGACTTCAAGCATCTTCCTAAGTGTATACAGGACCTATAAAATTATTCTTGCCATGCCTTGTATTTTCTAACTATTTTATTCATATTTATTTTAATTTAATTCAAATAAATATAAAATAAAATGTATAAAATAATTGGAAATGGGCTTTGAGGTTTGGGTTGATGTTTTGGACATCCTAGGCCCATAAAATTTAGTGCAAGAAATGTCCACATTCATTCAAATTCAAAAAGGATAAGATTCCATGTCTTTGGCAAAATTACAAAACACCATTCATGGCTTTAAAAACAAATGTTTATGGTTGTTATTACATTTGTTCTCTTGTTTCCTCCCTTCTCTCTATATAAAGGACACATTAGCAAGCTTCAACACATGAGATACAGCCTGGAAAAGCTCTACAAATTTTGCAAAAATGATCGAAGTTGTAAAAATTCGCATTTTAGGTTCCAACCTTTCTCAGTCCAAACAAAAGATCCAAATACATTCCTGGAGGTTCCCTAAAGCTTTTGCAATCATTACCAAGCCATGAAACATTACAAAACGCCCCAGTAAGCTCCATTTTTATATTTTCTAACTTCTTTCATGCAGATCGGGTGCTCCTCGGAGCTAGATATGCATTATACACCATCAGACATGTGTCATCAGATGTCCATCTGATCAGATCTAGTGCACTCCATCTGCGGGCTCACCATGTGCCATCAAGACCAATCCACATTGGATCCAGAAGCAAATCTCGGCCTCCCCCTTCATGGGCCAGCGAATTCAACAACCACACCCCCACTTTTTTTTTACTATCTCAGGCCTATCTAGTTTTTTTTTGTAATGTTTTAATTTCTTTTATCTTATTTACTTAATTAAGAAAATAAAAAAAAACTCACAAAAATGAATTGCTTTAATTAATTAATTAATTAAATAATTAAATTTTAACTACTTTCTTATTTTAAAATGAACTAGAATTTAGGATTTAATTTATGTTTCAAATGTTTTCTTAATAAAAAATGAAAAAATGTTAGAATTAGATTAATTTCATTCAATATTTATTTTCTTAAATTAAATTTAGATTTAGTTTAATTAGTTTTCTTGAAATAAATAAAAATAAAACCAAAAATATTTTTCTTAGGATTTTTAGACGTAATATATATTTCGCGCGTGTTATTTTTATTCTCGCATTTTATATAAATAATGTAATTGATTATGGGATGTAATAGTCTAGATTTAAAATTCTGCATTTTATTTTCTTGTACTTTTTTATGTAATTGTCCCAAAGCGTTGTAATAGTCTAGGATTTAAATTTTCGCACTTTAAATTTCTATAAATATTAACTGTTAGTAACTAGGCGTGCATGATAAGACTGAAAATTAAAACGTTAGCAAACTTAATAATGCAAGATAAATAACCGAATTTAACACATATGCACATGCGCACCTCTAAGGTATCTCCCACTTTGGTTGCCTTTAAACAAAATAGTCATGAGGCAAGAACGCTTTAGTAAAGACCCATAAATAAAAAAAGATCATATTCCCTCGATGAACCTACAATTGTCTTTCGGTAAATGATCTAGTCCCTAAAAGAAAATTGTTAAAGCATCTCCATAAGTTACTTTTGTGACTGCAAAACGTCCCTTCGATTATCCCTCAAACATTCGACGATAAAGATACCTACTCACTAATAGTAGGATAGCATTGTCTAAAGGAAAAGAGGAAAATAACTTCCTTTTTTGAGTAGGTAGATAACTGTTAGATACTTGCTCAAACTTGAACTTTTTCACACTTACACACTTTTCAAAAACTATTTTCAAAAATGCTTTATCACACTCTTGAGGACTAATACAAGAGTTACCATAAAGCTACAAAAACATTCAAAACACACAAGCAAAAACAGTTTTAAAAAATGAGCAAGTACCTATGAGTCAGTGGAAAACCACAAATGGAAAGGGTGTTAACACCTTCCCTTTCCATAATCTACCCCCCTTACTTAGAAAATCTCAAAAAATGTATTTTTCTGTTCTTTTCACCCTTTCCTTGTTGGATAAAAGAAAATTCGGTGGCGACTCTTGCTTACCGAGACATTTGCAAACACAAAACATAAACCAGTATTAAATAGTCCGTTCTGCCACCGTATTGCAAAACTAGTGACTCTACTGGGGAATACAAAAAGTGGGGTTGCCTTAGAGTTAGTTCATTATTGAACTGCTTTTTCTGCTTTGATTGCTTTACTTTTGAGGGCTTTGTTTGGGTTACTATAGATCCTACACCCAGATATGGGGCACCTTTTAGGAAAGTAGCAATAAAACGTGGAAATTGTGCGGGGTATACAGACATGGTTGAAGTGATGGCTATGTTGATGCGACACTTTGGTTGGTACCGGTAGCCCTTCACTGCTCTTAGGCCAAATCTTTGAGAACGTCCAGTTAATTTTTTAATTTTCATTTGTAATTTCATTTGTTGTTCAAACAATTACTGTTATGCTGAACTTTGGTTTGCCAATTAATGCATCGTATATGTTTCTCTTACGTGATTTCATTTTCATTTTATTTAAATTGTTTTCTTGCTTCCATTACGTGATATCCGAATCTCGATTAAAAAGCTATAAGCCTTTATATGGAGGATGACGAAAATGATACCATAATCTCACATAGTGTGCTTTTGAACAGACCTTGCTGACGATGTACAGGCGTTGTTTCCAATCCCAAACAGTGGAGTTATAAGGAAGATAATCCCTAGTCAACCCCTTTGATCCAAAGAAGTAGGAGTTTTTCTTTTCACACAAATTAAAACCATTAATCATAACCTAGGAAAGGGTAGTTTTCTCAGTTAATTCAGATGCGCATTCAGTCGCAATATTCTACTTCATACATAATGAATGACATCAAAAACGTCCTTCCAAATCATAAGATGGTGATGGTTTCGCATAATCATTAAAATCGACAGTCATTATCTCTCAAAATAAAATCCCACTAATTCAAAACCTATAAAGGAGACTTAAGAAAAAACCGGGGCATCCCACTGACTGTAATCAGAAAAGAAATAGTTCAGGCAAAAGAAGGGATAACGAAAACAAAAAATAGTTCATACAAAATGACTTCCTCTTCCAAATAAACTTTCAGTATCCGAACCATCACCGGAACATCAAGGACAAGATGCCAGACTCAATTGGGATCTGAACGCACAATTAGCTGAGAATAGAATCGAAGAACATCACGAAGAACTGGTGGGTACAAATAAAATTTGAGCTTTTATCCTTCATTTCTAAAACTGTGAACTAGGCCACGCTACAACCCTTAAATGTCCTGACTAAAGCATATGTTAGTTTGGAAGAATACTGTTACAAACGGTATCCTGACTCCTGTAGGAGTTGCTATAAATCCGTAGTTGATATCACTCTCTTGGAAAATTTGTTTTACTAAAAAATGAATATTCAAAAACTTCAAGACAAGCATAAACCTTGCATTATTTGAATATCTTTGTTTGCGTATAGTTATCTGTTCGACAACAGAGAAATTCACATGAAGAATATCTAGTGAATAAAAACTTTCTCAATGAAAAGGTTCACCTCAAGTGGAAAAACACTTCCGACCATGGGGCACGGCATGATCATTGTCCATCATCTGGGGCAGTCAAGTCAAGATTCAAGGAATCTCTAAAAAATGCCAAATAGCCAGGGACATATCTCCATCTGAATCACTTGGGGAATAAGACATGAATTCCAACAACGAATCACGTACAATCAAGTAAAATACATGTTCCCCAACGAATTTCTTCTCAAAAACAATTAAGCAGGAATTCCCAACGAAAACATTCTGAATAATCCAAGTCCTCTTCTAGAAATAATTCAGGTACGATCCAGAGACGGATGTCATCCTGATACTTATTCAGATTCTCTTCAAGTACAGTTCACATACGATCCAGAGACGGATGTCATTCTGACACTCATTCAACACATGTTTCAAATAAAGTTCAGATACAATCCAGAGACGGATGTCATTCCGACATACATTCAACACATGTTTCAAATACAGCTCAGATACGATCCAGAGAAGGATGTAATTCTGACACTCATTCAACACATGTTTCAAATACAGTTCAGATACGATCTAGAGATGGATGTCACTCTGACACTCATTCATCACATGTTTCAAGTTTAGTTCAGATACGATCCAGAGACGGATGTCATTCTAACACTCATCCAACACATGTTTCAAGTACAGTTCAGATATGATCCAGAGACAGATGTCATTCTGACACTCATTCAACACATGTTTCAAGTACAGTTCAGATACGATCCAAACACATATGTCATTTTGACACTCATTCAACACATGTTTCAAGTACATTTCAGATACGATCCAGAGACAAATGTCATTCTGGCACTTATTTAACACATGTTTCAAAAACAGTTCAGACACGATCCAGAGATGGATGTCATTCTGACACTCATTCAATACATGTTCAAGTACAATCACGACATAAATCTATCCACAAAATCTCTACAGGTACTTTCTCTAGCAGATACAGGGGAAGAAACGTCGTGATGCAAAGTCACCGCCGTATCCTCAGCATACCTCCTAGTGACGTCTATGTTCCCCACAGAGTAGAAACAACCAAAGTTTTGGTCTCTTCTTCCCCAAGAAGGAATTACTTTCTCCAGCAAAGTTCCTTCAGAGAGCTGAAATCTGTGTTCTCCAGCCGAGCTTTATAATCTTAAATAGTTTATAAAACCTCCTCCCGAGTAGAGTTTGTTCCTCAAACTGCCAAAGATCATTACCCAATAGATTTTATTTCTCTACATCGACAACATGTCTCAACAAAGCATCTCCTCCTCCACAGATTTATTCTCAAGCAGAGTCAATCCTCGACAGAGTATTCTCAAATAGAAAGAGGAAATCCCTAGAAAATGATCTCCATTCACCATCCCCAGCGGAAATGAAGCATTTAGCTTCCCAATACTCTTCACCAGCAGTCCGGGATTTCTTTCCCCAGACTAAAATATCACAATAGTATCCCATATTCATACATCATGGCATTCGCATACACATCACATACGGCATAATCTCATCTATTTTTGAGAACATCACCACAATGCCTTTCATGAATCATGACATTGCATATGACTAACTCTTTGCCTTTTTCAGGGAAAAGATCAAATCAATAAACATCGTTGGCTACTTATGTGACCTGGTAGTTTTCTCAAAAGCTACGCCTGATAAAAGGATATTTCATCATCTTCCTCGGAACGACGTTCTCAGAAGACCTTCTCTGGTTCAGTGAGATCGACACTAAGATATCTCTGATTCTTATTCCAGTTGAAGATGTTCCAAGTCTTTTGTCTGGTTCAGTTAAATCGACATTAAGATTTTTCCGATTCATATCCAATCAAAGTTAATCCAAGAAATTCTCTGGTTCAGTTAGATCGAAACTAAGATCTCTCTGATTTCTATTCCATTTGAAGATGATTCAAGACCCTTACTGGTTCAGTTAAATTAACACTAAGATTTTTCTGATTCATATCCAGTCAAAGATAAATTAAGACCTTCGCTGGTTCAAATCGAATCGACCATTGATTTGTTACTGATTCTTAACATTTTAATCTCATTTCCCCAATAAGTCGATGTGAAGCCTAGAATACAACCGGATAGCAGTCAGGCTTATCATCCTTAGCAAGTCACTATGAATCCTGGATCCTGACCAGGTAACAGTTCACTTCCATCTCTTAAGTCAAGAGATGAATCCCCGGGAAAGTAATGGACAACCGAAGCTCCTAGACTCTATTCCCCTAAAAAATATTCCCTAGGGGACTCCTCCTCGGACAGCAGGTACATGAATCCCCACAAAGAGACTCCTTATGAAGTCAGCATCTATTTTGGATGGCATCTTTAAGCCCATCTTTGACGACTCTCTGACATATTCCTTGGATAGCATCTTTAAGCCCATCTCCGACGACTCTCCGTCATATTCCTTGGATGGCATCTTTAAGCCCTTCTCTGAAAGTCTTCTGTCATCTTTTCCAAATTGAATCTGTGAGCCTATTCCCAATATTATTCACCAACACTATCACTTCAAACGAGTGCAAATATTTGGGCAGTGTAGTGTTCAATCATCTTCCACCTTCATATCACGAAAGGCAGACAAGCCAATCTACATCCTCAGGTATAAGACAATTGAACAGGGGAAGCTGTTGTACCCCAAAAATTTCCCTCCCGTTTTCACACAAGACATACTCCAAGAGGTTCTCAATTTCTCAAGCTTGACCAAGAATGGACCAGATAATTCTCCTCCTAAGGGCAATGAACCCCCAACTAGGTTTTTAATTTTCATCAAGATGGTTGAACTCCAGGAGTCTCAAATGCTTCCCATGGTCCTAATTCAAGATCATCCATGCCAAGTTTCATGCTTTGCTCAATAAGTTTGCTCAGTCGATTGCTCAAGTATTGAAAAATCAACTGTGTTAGGTCAAAAGTCAATTGTGGCCCATGTACAGTCAAACTTCAAGATTTTTAGTCAACATTAACATTTTGAAGTGATATCCATAATTTGATCAAGGGTTGATCATAATTCCTCAAGAAATGCTCCTAACTCATAAAAAGTAAAAACTGGCAAATTAGGGTTTCTATAGGAAAAGTCAACCAAAATTTAACCAAGCATAACTTTCTCATACTTTATTAGAAATTTTCCAACGAAATCTCATTTCGAAGAGAATACAATTACCTATAACTTCTCTTCAGCCCTAAAGTTCAAGAAATGCACCATTTGAAAGATACAAGTTCATACATTACAAGTCATTCTCAAAAAGTCAACAAAAGCCACTTTTTGCCAAGACCTTTTACATAAAGATAAAATCTTTAAATGAAAAATTTATCAAAAGAGGGATTGAAGTGGACATCTTCGGATTTCCAAAAAGTCAAAGATTACCATCATGAGACAAATATTGAGCAAGTTATGTCTTGCCCAAGTTGGGAAAATTTGGGAATTTTCAAGAATTATACATTGAGCAAATTTGAAGTTTAATGTCAAAGGCTCAATTTCTTGGACTTCAAGCATCTTCATAAGTTTATAGAGGACCTCTAAAATTATTCTTTCCATGCCTTGCATTTTCTAACTATTTTATTCATATTTATGTTAATTTATTTCAAATAAATATAAAATAAAATGTATAAAATAATTGGAAATGGGCTTTGAGCTTTGGGTTGATGTTTTGGATGGCCTAGGCCCATACAATTTCGTGCAAGAAATGTCCACATTTATTCAAATTCAAAAAGGACAAGATTCCATGTCTTTGGCAAAGTTACAAAACATCATTCATGGCTTTAAAAACACATGTTTATGGTTGTTATTACATTTGTTCTCTTGTCTCCTCCCTCCTCTCTATATAAAGGGCACATTAGAAAGCTTCAACACATGAGATACAACTTGGAAAAGCTCTACAAATTTGGCAAAAATTATCAAAGTTTTAAAAGTTCTCATTTTAGGCTCCAGCTTTTCTCAGTCCAAACAAAAGATAAAAATACATTCTTGGAGGCTCTCTAAAGCTTTTGCAATCATTACCAATCCCTGAAATATCACAAAATGCCTCAGTAAGCTCCATTTTTGTATTCTCTAACTTGTTTCATGTAGATCTGGTGCTCCTCATAGCTAGATGTGCATTATACACCATCAGACATGTGCCATCAGATGTCCATCTGATCAGATCTAGCGCACTCCATTTGTAGGCTCACCATGTGCCATCAAGCCAATCCACATTGGACCCAGAAGAAAATCTAGGCCTCTCCCTTAATGGGCCAGCAAATTCAACAACTACACCCCCACCTTTTTTTACCATCTCAGGCCCATCTAGTTTTTTTTTGTAATGTTTTAATTTCTTTTATCTTCTTTACTTAATTAAGCAACTAATAAAAAAAACTCACAAAAAAATTAGGCTTAGACTTTTTTTAAATTAAAATAATGAATTTCTTTAATTAATTAATTAATTAAATTTTAACTACTTTCTTATTTTAAAATGAACTATAATTTAGGATTTAATTTATGTTTCAAATGTTTTCTTAATAAAAAATGCAAAAATATTAGAATTAGATATTCAATTTAATTTTCTTAAATTAGATTTAGATTTAGTTTAATTATTTTTCTTGAAATAAATAAAAATAAAACCAAAAATATTTTTCTTGTTTACTTAGAATTTTTCTTAGGATTTTTAGACGTAATATTTATTTCGCGCGCGTTATTTTGTTCTCACATTTTATATAAATAACGTAATTGATTATGAGATATAATAGTCTAGATTTAAAATTCTGCATTTTATTTTCTTGCACTTTTTTATGTAATTATCCCAAAGCGTTGTAATAGTCTAGGATTTAAATTTTTGCACTTTAAAGTTTTGTAAATATTAACTGTTAGTAACTAGGCGTGCATGATAAGAGTGAAAATTAAAATGTTAGCAAACTTAATAATGCAAGATAAATAACCGAATTTAACACATATGCACATGCACACCTCTAAGGTATCTCCCACTTTGGTTGCCTTTAAACAAAACATTCATGAGGCAGGAACGCTTTAGCAAAGACCATAAATCAAAAAAGATCATAGTCCCTCGATGACCCTACAGTTGCCTTTCGGTATATGATCTAGTCCCTAAAATAAAATTTCTAAAGCGTCTCCACAAGTTTCTTTTGTGACTGTAAAACGTCCCTTCGATTGTCCCTCAAACTTCGGACGACAAAGCTACCTACTCACTAATAGTAGGATAGCATTGTCTAAAGAAAAAGAGGAAAAGAACATCCTTTTTCGAGTAGGTAGATAACTGTTAGATACTTGCTCAAACATGAACTTGTTCACACTTACACACTTTTCAAAAACTATTATCAAAAACACTTTATCACACTCTTGAGGACTGATACAAGAGTTACCATAAAGCTACAAAAACTTTCAAAACACACGAGCACAAACAGTTTTAAAAAATGAGCAAGTATCTAAGAGCCCATGGAAAACCACACATGGAAAGGGTGCTAACACCTTCCCTTTCCATAATCTACCCCCCCTTACTCAGAAAATCTTGAAAAAGATATTTTTCTTTTCTTTTCACCCATTCCTTGTTGGATAAGAGAAAAGTCGATGGCGACTCTTGCTTACCGCGACATTTGCGAACATAAAATGCAAACCAGTATTAAAAGTCAGTTCTGCCACCATATCACAGTTAGATTTAGGGAAGATAAAGGAAGGTGAATTCATAGAAAAAATGGATTGAAAAAGGCTTGAACAATGATTTCAAAGTTGCAGAAAAGTGAGTTATGGAGCAAGTTTGACAGGGTGATTTTGGATGTTCAAGCTTGAGAAAACAAATGGGATAGCTCATGTATTTATAGGAGAAGCAAATGGGATCAAAAGGAAGGGTGAATGATGCAATTTGGATGGAATTTGTGTGGGTCTGCATCATAAACAATTTGTGACTTGTTTAGCATCAAAACTCATCCAAATCGTGCGTTTGATGATGCTAAACGCCTTTGGAGAGTTGCTAAACAAGATTAGAAGCAAAAACGCATGGAAAACTTGTGATTAGAAGCCAAAACAAAGATTTCAAAATCTGACTTGTGATGAAACTTCAGTTTCAAGTTAACAAATTCAAATCAATGACATTCTCAACTCAAGGGGTCTTAAGGCATGGTTCTTTATGCTTTAGAAAGATGAGATTACAAGCTTTGCAATGGGAAATTAATGGAATCAAATGGATGTTTGAGCTGAAAGTTGCAATGATTCAAAGCTGGGAAAAAGAAGTTGACTTTCCATACTTTGAAATATTTCAAGTTTGTCTTCAAAAGTGACATATAATCTTTTGCATCCAAACATGGCCTTCCTCTTGGAATTTGATCTTGACCAAAAAAGATGGTATGAAGTAGATATCTTGAATGTCATTTTGAGACTTGAACCATTCAAAATATCCAAAAATTAACAGAGTTATGACTTGTTAAAGTTTACAAAAATTCATGAAATGACCCATAATCTTTTGTATCCTTAAGGCATCCTCTATCCATTTTCTCACTTTTCACATAAAATAAGGAATAAATTTCACATCCTCAAGATAATTATGGAAAAAGAGTGGGATCAAGGTGATACAAATTGACCAAGTTATCATCATTTGAAGTCACACATGGGAATTTGGTGGTTCATCTGGAGGACTTGTAATCTTTTTTCATCATCAAGTTTCTTCCACATGAAAACTCCTTGAAACTTTTTAAGTGATATGTTACTAACCCTTTGAATAGAAGTATGTTTTTGGAATCACTCAAAAATACCAAAAGATGAGTAGGATACTCTTCTTTGAAGGTCAAAACCCTAGCTCCTAGATCAAGAAAATGCTTTGAGGAACTTTGACAATTTTAAACAACCTTCTTGTACCAACACTTTTGCTTTGTAGATAGAAGTTGTTGAAGATGATAATAAGAACTCATAGCAACCAAAACCACTTCCATATCTTGAGAATTGAGAGGAATATGCACTTGTGACCAATGGGAACAAGGCCTTGTCCAACCATGAGAACATTTTCAATCAACCCCTTGTACTTTTGAATCAATATTGATAACTTTCAAATATTGTGAACCAAAATAAACCATTCCATGCCATTTCTTCCAAAACAACTTCAATGGTGAGGTTTGAATTTCTCAAGCTTTATTGACTAGGGCATGAAAATAAACTCATGAACTCATGCATCAAATTGCTAAGCCACATTACCTTTACCTACATTATTAACAAATAAGACAAACCAACATTGCAGTTTATTAATTAAAAGGAAAGTCAAAACAAAACATGCATGATCACAAAAGAAAAACAAGTCAAGGTGTTTGGTGATTCCTCAAAGAGCAAAGCTAAAGATAGGGAGGAGAACCAAAAGCCCTAATGTGATCATGTTATGATTGAATCAATATGGTATGATGAAGGGATCTTAAGGGGGAAATTGGGGTACAACTTCTTCCCTTATTGAAGTTTCTTCTATCTAGAGATACGAAGGTTAAAAATCTTCGTGTCGATGCGATCGAAGATACTTAAATATAAAACAAACCCTATTTTGGCCCTAATATGCCATGTAATGCTTATGAGTATGAATGCATATGAACAACTTCAAAGGGACGCAAAACACCACTGGGAATGTAACAAAGGAAATAAGGATAAAAAGAGAAACCTGACTGATAGAGAATGGTAAAAGGTCAAAGGATACACCAACTTTTATTGAAGGTGAACCTACTAACATTCACTAAAGGTAGAAAGAGAAAATAATAACAACACTGACGTTCACTAACGGTGAGCTACCAACGTTCATTGAAGGTAGAGAGACAAAAGTCGACGTTTACTGACGATGAACTACCAACTTTCACTAAAGGTAGAGAGAAAATAAATATTATAACACCGACGTTCACTTATGGTGAACTAGAAACGTTCACTGAAAGTAGAAAAAAGATAAAAATCACCAACGTTCACTGATGGTGACCTATAAACTTTCACTGAAGGTAGAGAGAAAAGAAATATCATAGCATTGACGTTCACTGATGGTGAACTACCAACATTCACTAAAGGTAGCAAAAAGATAACAATCACCAACATTCACTGATGGTGACCTACCAACTTTCACTGAAGGTAGAGAGAAAAGAAATATCATAGAACCAACGTTCACTGACGATGAACTACCAACATTCACAGAAGGTAGAAAAAATATAACAATCACCAACGTTCATTGATGGTGACCTACCAACTTTCACTGAAGGTAAAGAGAAAAGAAATATCATAGCACCGACGTTCACTGACGGTGAACTCCCAACATTCACTGAAAGTAGAAAAAAGATAACAATCACCAATGTTCACTTATGGTGACCTACCAAGTTTCACTAAAGGTAGATAAAAAAGAAATATCATAGCATCGAAGTCCGCTGACAGTGAACTACCAACATTCACTGAAGGTAGCAAAAAGATAACAATTACCAACGTTCACTGATGGTGACCTACCAACTTTCACCGAAGGTAGAGAGAAAAGAAATATCATAGCACCGACGTTCACTGACGGTGAACTACCAACATTCACTGAAGGTAGAAAAAATATAACATTCACCAAAGTTCACTGATGGTGACCTACCAACTTTCACTGAAGGTAAAGAGAAAAGAAATATCATAGCACCGACGTTCACTGACAGTGAACTCCCAACATTCATTGAACTTAGCAAAAAGATAACAATCACCAACGTTCACTGATGGTGACCTACCACCTTTTACTCAACATAGAGAGAAAATAAATATCATAACACCGACGTTCACTGACGGTGAACTAACAACGTTCACTGAAGGTAGAAAAAAGATAACAATCACCAACATTCACTGATGGTGAACTTCCAACTTTCACTGAAGGTAGATAGAAAAGAAATATCATAGCACTGACGTTCACTGAACTACCAACATTCACTGAAGGTAGAAAAATGATAACAATCACCAACGTTCACGGATGGTGACCTACCAACTTTCACTGAAGGTAGAGAGAAAAGAAATATCACAACACCGACGTTCACTGACGGTGAACTACCAACGTTCACTGAAGGTAGAAAAAAGAAAAACAATCACCGACGTTCACTAATGGTGAACTACCAACTGTCACTGAAGGTAGAGAAAAGAAATATCATAACACCGACGTTCACGGACGGTGAACTACCAACATTTACTAAACGGGTCTCAACTTCTTCTTTATCCAAGACATTCCGCCTAGAAAGGGTAATATATAAGTTGTCTCAAATAATGACACTATCACTTACAAAGATTTCACAATGAACTGTTCCTGCGATATTGAAAGACTTGCCATCCACTGGAGTAATTTGGCAACGAACTGAAAACTATCCACTCATAGAGAAGATAGAAAAAAAGTAATGTCGACTTTTACGGGGAAGTATAAGTTGCTCAAATAAAGAGACCTACTACTTGTTGTTATAGGAAGGATTGTAGAAATGACTATCTGGGGAAAGCAATATGGCTTCCTGGGGAATGAAATATGACTTCCTGGGGAATGAATCATGACTTCCTTGGGAATGAATCACGACCTCCTAGGGAAATGCCAACATATTCCTGCTGAGGAGATAAAGTCTTCTCGTGCCAAAATAAATGCACATTCTCAAACCAATGCTCGAAGCTCGCAAAAATCCAAAGTAATAATATTGCTGAGAATCAAAGATTCAAACCAGAAATAAACTAGAGTGAAATAGTCAACCAAAATACATCCTTTGAGAAATAAACTCAAGAAGGAAACCCAATATTTCCAGACAAAGAGCTGTATAGGAAAAAAACTTCCACGAGGGATAACTCAGTGGAGAAATTGCAAGAATATACATTTTCTGCTTAAGGCCGACACTTTATTGGTGAGAGGATAACATAATTCTGCAAAACAGGGTAATATGTCAACAAAATATTAACGAATGCGAAAGAGTAATGATTTTCTAAATTTAACTATGCATGATGTATGAATAAATGTATGAGTTTTATGATGTATATGTTGACAAAATAGACATATAACACTGGGAATAACCAGGCAAAACCAACTCGGGAACAATCAACACTTGGCTAAATCACATCCAAGATGAACATTCCATAAGAAAATAAGCACCAACTAAGGAAACAAAATCCTATTTGTGGCTTAACTTCACTGGGAAGGAACATAATCCGGAAGTAAACAAATCATAGCAACAAAACAGTACTGATACAGGGATATAACATCCTTCTCCAAACTTCACCGGGGAATAGCACTCAGACTTCAATGGGGAATCAAATTTTTTACGGTCTGCACTTCTATTGGGGATTGCAATACTAATTTCAAATAAGGCAGATGGAAACCATATCGGAAAAACATCAACTAAGGATTTCGAGCTGACTTCATTGGGGAAATATCATACAGACTTTACTAGGGGAGATAACGCCTCATCATCGAGACATCAACTAAGGACCTCATGTTGACTTCAATGGGGAGGCCAACACCACATCGAAGAGGGGAAACCAATATATGTTCCTCAATATTGAGAGTACGTATTGCACCAACTTCTCTAGGGAGAAAGTATGAAACCTCATGGGGATAACAACTTCGGGAGTTAAGAAGTCAAACATAACAGCAAGAAATCAAAATTAGGGGGATTTTAAATCAAACCCAGCACCTGGAGGGAGAAAACCCAAAAAGTTGATAACCATTTCAAGACTTCTTAAATAAAACATTTCCCTTGCCTGATTATCGGGAAATCAAACAAAATGCAAGTACTGCCTAAAGGGAGATGCTTGGTAAATGAGCCAAATCTCAGCATGCACGGGGAGAAATTAATTTTATCAAATAAGTGAATCCTTCACCAGGGAATCTCGGATTGAGTCTTCATATCATGCAAACTTATTCAACAAAAGATGCCATGGGATAGCCTTCCTGGGAAATCAAGAAGTCAATGTTATAGAAAAAGGTCAAACTCATGGGGATTTTAAATCAAACCCAACACTTGGCAGGTGTAAAACCAAAGGGTTGACAACTGTCTCAACACTTCTAAAAAAAAATATACTGCCCTGGTCTAGTTGCCTGGGAAATAAATACAAACAATAATGCCAATACTGTAGAAAGAGCAACATTTTGCAAATAGTTCCATCTCAGCACACCAAGGGAAAAAGTCCTTCAGACCATGCAAACCCAGAAATAAAATAAAAATGAACCAAGACTTGACTGGGGACATTGGGATCACAAACCCAATACTGCACCTTACGCAAATTGGTATCGTCTTCAATATACAAAAATCACACGCATACTAGCGAAAACGACCTAAGAAAACCTTCTTGGGGGAAAACAAAACTTCCCAAAATTACTAGAGTTTGTCCATTCCTGGGATCACCACTTTTGTTTTCCTCTTGAATCATAAAATCTAAAGTAAAAGTAAGTTGTAAATTCCTTTTGAAAAATAATTTTGTTATTTAATCTTTTTGCTTTGGAAATTATTATCAATAATAAATGTAATCTTCGTAAGCTTAATAAAATAAGAATTACAAAGAATTGGATAAAAGCTCAAATTTTATTGATAGAATGGTAGTCTGTAAATGTCGAGACTTCACGGATGATTACAATGTTCAGAAAATGGTAATATATAATGGAAAAGATACATTTAGATACAATGACCACTATTCCCTCTAACAACTTTGAAATTCTGAGCAGCAGCTTCCGTTGAAGTACGATGAGTATCCAAGAAGATTGTTGCTTCAATGATCAAGTCTTGTCTGATGTAGTTACTTGCCAAGAAAGTCCCTAACTTTTTCCTAAGCTTCCCTTGTAGGTTTTCAACTTAGAGGGAAAATTTATTCTGTTTATGTCTCTAATTTTTGCCTATCGCCCTTTTGGGTTTTCGGCCTACCGAGACGCTCCTTTTTGCCTAAGCCTCCCTTTCGGATTTTCAACTTAGTGAGTTATTCTTTTATTTCTTTGGGCGAAGTATTTCATGACTGCATCAGAATTCATGGGACGCGGGAACTCCTCTCTATCCATAGTTTCAAGAATTAATGCACTTCCAGAGAAGGCTTTCTAGACAACATATGGGCCTTCAAAATTGGGAGTCCGCTTGCCCTTAGAATCAGCATTAAAAGACATGATCTTTCTGAGCACGAGGTCGCCTTCTCTGAATTCACGAGGTTTGACCTTCTTATCAAAAGCTTTCTTCATTCTCTTCTGATATAACTACCAATGACACAAAGCCGTCATTCTCTTCTCTTCGATCAAATTCAATTGGTCAAACCTGTTATGGACCTATTCATCCTCTGTCAACTTTGTTTCTATTGTCACACACAAAGAAGGAATCTCAATCTTGATTAGGAGCACAACTTTCATTCCATACACAAGGGAGAACGGGGTTTCTCATGTTGAAGTGCGGACAGATGTCTGATATCCATGTAAAGCAAAAGGGTGCATTTCATGCCAATCTTTATAAGTAACAATCATATTCTGGATCATCTTCTTGATTTATTAGCATCTTCAACAGCCCCATTCATCTTCGGCATGTACGAAGATGAATTATGATGGACAATCTTGAATTCTTCACAAAGTTCTGTCATCATCTTGTTGTTCAGATTCGAGCCATTATTGGTGATAATTCTGCTCGGCACACCATACCAACATATGAGATTATTCTTAATGAAGCGCACTACCACCTGCTTAGTAACATTAGCATATGAAGCAACTTCCACCCATTTGGTGAAGTAATCAATTGCTACCAAGAAGAAATGGTGTCCATTCGAAGCCTTGGGTTCTATCATTCCAATCATGTCAATACCCCACATAGAGAAATTCCACGAGGAAGAAATAACATTGAGAAGTCTCAGAGGCACATGAATTTTTTCCGCATAAATCTGGCATTTATGGCACTTCTTTGTAAAGTTGTAACAGTTTGATTCCATTGTTAGCCAATAGTAACCCGCCCTTAGCATCTTTTTAGCCATTGAATGTCCATTGGCATGAGTGCCAAATGAACCTTCATGAATCTCATGCATCAACATGTCTGCTTCGTGTCTATCCATGCATCTGAGCAAGACCATGTCATAATTTCTATTGTACAACACATTTTCATTGAGGAAGAAGCTGCCAGTCAATCTTCTCAAAGTCTTTCTATCTTTATTTGAAGCACCAATCGGGTATTCCTGAGTCTGGAGAAAATGCTTAATATCGTAATACCAAGGTTTCTCATTTGCTACCTCATCTGTTGTAAACACATGAGCGGGACTATCCAGTCGCCGAACTATAATTTGAGGTATATCATTCCAAGTATTCACTTGATACATAGAAGCCAAAGTTTCCAGAGCATCCGCCATTTGAGTTTCGTCTCTAGGGATATGATGGAATTTAACTTTATTAAAGAAGGGTAATTGTGATCGGTGGGAATGAGAACTGACTGTTTTTGTAATGCTGGTTCGCGTTTGCGTTTGTTTGCGCAAAATGTCGCGGTAAGAAAGAGTCGCCACCGTCATTTATTTTATCCAATAAGGAGAGGACAAAATCACAGAAAAATTACTTTTCGAGATGTTTCTCGGGTTCGGGAGGTAGATTATAGAAAGGGAAGGTGTTAGCACCCTTTCTATCTGTGGTTATCCACGGGCTCTTAGATACTTGCTCACTATGTTTTCAAAAGTTTGCTTTTCTTTGTGTTTGTGGGTTTTGAAAAGTTTTTATTTGAAACTTCGATATAACTCTTGTTTCTGTCCTCAAGAGTGTAATGAAGTGTTTTTGAAAACTTTGTTTGTAAAAGTGTAAGTGCGAAAAGTTTTGTTTTTGTTTTTAAAAGGAGCAAGTACTTAAGAACCTCTACCTACTCAAAAAGTAATTTAATTGTGCAAATGTCCTTTAGACAGTACTATCCCACTATTGAGGAGTAGGTAGCACCATCGTTGGAGTTTTCGGGTCAATTCGATTTTAGGGATGTGTGGTCACTAAAGCAACGTTAGGACGCTTTAGTGGTAATCCTAATGTCTTAGATCATTTTTCCGAAGAAACCATTTCGAGGCACCTTTGATCTTTGGACAGGAGGACGACCTCTAAAACATCCTATACTTAATGACCACATTCGAGGCAACCAAGTGAGGTGTACCCTAGGAGTGGCATGTGCAAGTGTGTCAATTTTCAGTTATATTGTCTTTGCATGTCATGGTGAGCTACTATTGATTTTAAGTTAAGAGTTAATCTTGTCATACAATCCTAGTTAGCATACATCTAAGCAGTTAATATATGTACAGGAAATTAAAGTGCGAGAATTATAAATCCTACGCTATTACAAGGCTTCGGGGAGGGGGATTATTTACATGTCCAAAAATTGGGGGAATAAAAAGCAGTAAAGTAAAAGTCTTAGCTAAGTTATTACAAACCAGTAGGCAGTTACAATAAAATAAGCGCGCGCGAATCTGAAAATAAACTCCAAAAATTCTAAGGATAAAATCTTTTTGTTGTTTTATTTTATTTTTGGGAAAATGCTCTAAATCTATTTAATTTTAGTTTTTGAGAAAATGTTAAGATTAAGAGATTAATTAACAAAGTTAACTTTAATAGAAAAAAAACTAGCCTAATGTTTTTGTGGTTTTTGATTTTAATGTTAATTAAAAAAAGATAAAAAAGATGTCAATGAAAACAAGAATAGAATACAGGGGGGGGGGATCCTTCGATCGAGGCAAAAAAGGGAGTTTCGACCCAGGGAGGGAATAGAAGCTTCGATCCAGAGAGGGTCATGGTCCTTTCGATTGGGCCAGACAATAAGGCGTTAGTGGCCTTCGATCCAGGGAAGAGGATTGTCTTTTGATCATGGAGGTCATGGCTTTCGATCCAGGAATGAGATGCCTCCTTCGATCCAGCATGCTGATGGGTTCGATCCAGAGAAGGTGTCTCCTTCGATCTGGGATGTTATACCTGCAAAAGTATGTTAGCAAAATAAAATACAGGGCCTGGGTATTGAACCCCAGGCCCTTCGATCCTGCGCTTGCTGGGTCTCTTCAGGCTATGTCTGCAACAAATGATAGCAAACGAAAAACATGACCTGGATGCCAAACCCAGGCCTTTCGATCCTGTCTAGGATGGAAAATCAAGGTAACAACAAGTAATAATGTGTTATGCAAAATGAAAAGTTTTTTTGACAATTTACCCTCTCTTACAGTAGTTGGGACCTTCGATTTGGCACTGGCTGGATGGGAGCACTTTCAATCTGGGGGCTTCTGGGCGTGGGCACCTTCGATCTGAAGGACTGCTTTGGCTTGGAAAATTCTGACAATCTTTGATGGATTGTATGGGCAGCGTCTCTCCAATGCTTCTCCCTGTATATTTTTTCGTCCTCTTCTTGCAGAGTTTTTATGTGTGTTTCGTGTGTTGTAATGTGTATGCTGGCCTCTGTATTTATAGGGGTGTAAGGGTGCAGTAATGGCAAGAGACAACCATTAAATGCCATGAGACAAGAAACAGACACATTAAATAACTTCCTTTTTTGAAACATTTGTGTCTCTTGAATGAACCTGGACGCTTTTGACTTGAGTGCCCTCTTGATGACCTCCTTCGAATGGCCCTTGCCCAAAGATCAATCAAAGGGTGTTGTTTCATGCTAATCGAAGGACATGGCTAACATGCCTGTCGAAGCTGCCTTGACACAATGCTAAATCGAAGGATCCCTTGGCATGCCAATCGAAGGCCTGGCCCAGGGTGCCAATCGAAAGGCTCATTCAGAATCCCAATCGAAGGGTCTTTCAAAATGCAAATCGAAGGCGTTGACATAATGCCAATCGAAGTGTCCCTTCAAGGTACCAATCAAAGAGCCTTTCAGAATGCCAATCGAAGGCCTTGACATAATGCCAATCGAAGTGCTTGTCCATGCCAATCGAAATGCTCCTTCAGAACGCCAATCGAAATTCTCCTTCAGAATGCCAATCGAAGGGTCTTTCAGAATACCAATCGAAAGATACTTAAAGCACCACTAAAAAATTTTCTTTTTCCTTAGGCAAGGGTTTGTGATCAACCATGCAGGGGGAAGACTTTGGAAAACATGAGAGGGAAAATTTTGGGGTGCAACAGTTGCCCCTGTTCAATTTTCTTAAACCTGAGGATATAGATTGGCTTTCGAGCCTTTCGTGATCCGAAGGTGGAAGATAATTGAACACTAGAGTGCCAAAAAAATTGCACTCGCATGGTGTAGTATCAACATTGTGATGTCAGGAATGGGCCTACAAATGCCATTTGGAGATTGTTGGTAGGAGGATGGGCTTATAGATGCCATCTGCAGGAGTGTCGATCGCATAAGAGATTCCTTAGCGAGAACTTGCATACCTGTTGTTGTAGAAGATTCCGCTGGAGAAGTCTAACTTTGTTGAGATTTAGAAACCTGCCTGTACTTCAACTGAGAGAATGCTTCAACTGAGTTTTAAGAACCTGTCTATAATTCAACTTGGGGGAAACATCTTCATCAAGATCTAGGAACTATCTCATGCTCAATGGAGTAAACTGGTGAGGTTATAGTACTCATCCACACTATGACGTAGGGAAATGTGATGTTTTAGCTGGGAAAATAAATCCCGGAGCTGCTGGAGAATAGAGTTGAGTGTGGATGATTGTCAGAATTGCATCTGCGTCTGGAGCGTATCTGAAATGTATTTGAATGAGTGACAGAATGACATCTGAATCTGGATCGTATCTGGACTGTAGTTTGAATGAGTGACAGAACGACATCTGAATCTGGATCATATCTGGACTCTAGTTTGAATGAGTGACAGAATGACATCCGAATCTGGATCGTATCTGGACTGTAGTTTGAATGAGTGACAGAATGACAACCGAATCTGGATCGTATCTGGACTGTAGTTTGAATGAGTGATATAATAACATCCGAATCTGGATCGTATTTGGACTGTAATTTGAATGAGTGACAGAATGACATCCGAATCTGGATCGTATATGGACTGTAGTTTGAATGAATCTGGGATAAGTATCAGAATGTCAGCCATATCTGGATCGCATCTGAACTGTCTCTAGAAGGAGTCTGGAATAAGTACCAGAATGTCAGCCATATCTGGGTCACATCTGAACTATCTCTAGAAGGAATCTGAAATAAGTATCAGAATGTCAGCCATATCTGGGTCACATCTGAACTATCTCTAGAAGGAATGTGGAATAAGTATCAGAATGTCAGCCATATCTGGGTCGCATCTGAACTATCTCTAGAAGGAATCTGGAATAAGTATCAGAATGTCAGCCATATCTGGGTCGCATCTGAACTATCTCTAGAAGGAATCTGGAATAAGTATCAGAATGTCAGCCATATCTGGGTCGCATCTGAACTATCTCTAGAAGGAATCTGGAATAAGTATCAGAATGTCAGCCATATCTGGGTCACATCTGAACTATCTCTAGAAGGAATCTGGAATAAGTATCAGAATGTCAGCCATATCTGGGTCGCATCTGAACTATCTCTAGAAGGAATCTGGAATAAGTATCAGAATGTCAGCCATATCTGGGTCGCATCTGAACTATCTCTAGAAGGAATCTGGAATAAGAATCAGAATGTCAGCCATATGTGGGTCGCATCTGAACTATCTCTAGAAGGAATCTGGAATAAGTATCAGAATGTCAGCCATATCTGGGTCGCATCTGAACTATCTCTAGAAGGAATCTCAGAAGATGAGGATCTTTGCATGTTGATTGATCTTTCCTGAAAAGGTAAAGAGTTAGTTGTATGCAATGTCATGATGTATGCATTGTGTAATGATGTTCTCAAATTAAAATGAGATTTGTGTCATATGTATTTTGTATGCATATGTTATGAATATTGTTGAAGTGCAATTTTGTCTTGGACTTTGCTCAAAATGTTTCCACCGGGGATCCCTGCTTTGTTGTTTGAGGAGAACTCCGCTGGGGGATATTGAAAACTCTGTGGGGAGTATGTTTATTTCTGCTTGGGAAAAGAGTTTAGGAGTCTTAGTCGTATGTTGCTCTACTGGGGAGTCGAAGTTGACGTGATATCTGGTCGGGTCTAGGTTTCGCAATAACTTGCTGGGGATTTTGATGATGAACTTCGCTGGGGATAGAAAGAACTTCGCTGAGGATGATCTTTCAGTTGCAACTTGCTGAGGATAACCCAGCTAGACTCTTGTTAGGATAACCTTCTGAATTTGGCTGAGGAGACTTATTTGTGCTTCGCAGGAGACAAGCTTCTAGAGTCTACTGGGGAAGAGGAGTTGTGGTCCTTTAACTTGTAGTAGTCGGAGAGGCAAACTCAAGCTGGGGAGTCCTGGTGTTGTTGGGGAAATAAACCCTGTCGTCAGTCCGCTAGAGAGGTGTCATCTTTGTTGGGGGAAGTCCTCGAGGATTCTTGAGATTGATTCAGCTGGGGAAAGGTTTTCAGAGATTAAACCCTTGCTGGGATATCATCCTATGAGAAGGATTTTGGGGAGATCTGTCATTGCCCCTAGTAGCAAATGTTTGTGACACTGCCAGGAAATGTTTGACTGTACGTAACCCTTTGCTGAGATTGGCGTTAAATTCCCCAAGCGACGGAGATGGAGACTTGCCCCTGGTTACTCTGCACTTCTTCAGAGATTTCCTGAAATCTTGACTGGACTGCCCCAGGTGTGCTGGATAGTAACGTGTCATGCCCTTGTTGATAGGAGTTTTATCAATGGAAGTGTCATCCTTTTTGAAGTGATTTTGTTCACTGAGAGGGCTTTCGTTCATCGGATATTCGTCGTGTGAATTTCTCCGCTGTCAAACAAATAGCCAAATGCAAACAGTGATATTCAGATAATGCAAAGTTTATGCTTGTCTCGATGTTTTTTTTGAAAAATGCGTTTTTTAGCAGAAAACTCTTTATAAGACAAATTCAACACAAGATTTAGGGCAAAGCCTTACAGGAGTCAGGATACCTTTTGTAACAGTATGCTTTCGAACTAACCCATGCTTCAGTTAGGACTTTTGAAGGGTTGTAACGTGGCTTGGTTCACGGTTTAAGAAACAAAGGATAAAGGCTCAAAGTATATTTGTACCCACCCGCTCTTCATGATGTTCTTCAATCCTAAGCTCAGTTAATTGTGCATTTGAACTCCAAATGAGTCTGGAACGACGTTTTTGGTGATGGTTCACACAAGTTGAATTTGTTGGAAGGCAGTCATTTTTGCAACATTTTTCATGTTGTTGAGGATTTTTAGCGACCTCGTTCTTTTGATTTGTTATCCCTAACTTTTGCCTGACTGTTCCTGTTTTCGAGATTACAGTTAGCGGGATGCCCCAGCTTTCTTAAGCTTCCTTTATAGGTTTTGGCTCAGTGGGCTTTTCTTTTGAGAGATTGACTGCCTATGAAATAAGGAACCACCACTGACTTTTGATTCCAGAGGAATGCTTTTGATGTCGTTCGTTGTATTATGAACTGAGAGTTTTGCGACTTCAATGCATATCTTTTGAATTAACTGAGGGACTACCCTGCCCCAGGTTTAAATCAAAGGTTTCAATTTGTTTAAAAACAGAAAACTCCTACTTCTTTGGCTCGAAGGGGTTGACTAGGGATTATCTTCCTTATAACTCCAGTGTTTAGGATTTGAAAGAAATGCCTGTACATCGTCAGCAAGGTCTGTCCAAAAGCATACTGTATGAGATTATGGCATTGTTTTGTCATCCTCCCTCTAAAGGCTTGTAACTTTTAGCAAGAGTTGAATGTCATAAAATGAGTAAAAAGAATAATTTAAATGTAATTAAAATGATTGGATCAAATCAAGACAAACATATGCAATGCATTAATGAAACAAAGTTTGGCATTAATAGATAATTGTTTGAATAACAAAAGAAAAATACAACTTCAGAATTCAAATGAACAAAAGTTTCTTAGTTTGAACTACTCATCTCAGATGGAGAATTCTCAGCGGAAGATTTTCATCTCGCCATCCGGCATGAACTCCAACACCCTTCCGTCAATCAAGTCTTGGATCTTGTTCTTCAGAGTCCAACAGTCGTCGGTTTCATGTCCCGGAATGTCAGAGTGGTATGCACACCTTTCATTGGGATGATAGGTAGGAGCAAAGGTGTTGGGATTCCGGGGAGGATCCTTTAAAGCAATCAGATTGACCTCCAACAAGCGTTTCAGTATTAAAGATGATGGTATATCAGTCTCAGAGAAATGTCTTCCAGGCATATTTCTCTTACACCGATTACCCTGTTGATGCTGGAGAGGTTGATGCTGGGCTTGTGACCCTGAAGCAAGCTGAGGAGCTTTTCCCTTGTCTTCTTTCCCCAAAGGTGGTTGAATGATGACTTGATCTTCAATCCTAGTTGTTTTCCCCACTTGGTTATTTTGAAGCAGCTTGTTGACGAGGACCCTGAGCTCTTCTTGTCTTTGAGCTAAGTCTTGAATGAGAGCCATCTGGCCTACCAGCTGTCCCATCACCTAGATCTTCATTGTTGCCAACTCAATTTGTAGCCCTTCCAACTGATCATTCTTGATGCCTCCTGGATTCCCTAGGACCATGCCCCTTGTGAGGAGAGCTTTTATTTCTTCTTGCCCCTGGGATAGGTTCAAGAACATTTCTTGAAGTTGGGCGTTTTGAGCCCGGAGATCTTGGTTGCCTGGTTGGAAAGCCATTGCTGAAATAAATAGCGAGAACATGAGAGACCTGTATTGGAAGACCTGTTATGCAATGATATGTATGATATATGTATGCAATGTTTTCAAGGATCTCGCGGGGTAAACAAGAAACTGTTAGAATCTGAATTTGGTAGTTTTGATTAAAGGAACTTCATGTTGCTGAGAGTCCTTCTTCAAGAGTCAAGCTCACCATATCGAGTGGGTCATAGCCCCTGACTCAAGTTATCGTGCTTGGATTTCTAGACAACCTTGGCTAGAGGAAAATAAATCCTCTTGCCCCTGGCTAGCCATTTGATTTACCATAACCTGCATCACAGACCCTTGAGATCCTTGAAATGGTTAAAGAAATGTTAAGGCATGATGTTATGATGTGTATGCTATGCGTTTAAGCAAAAGTGTGAGGTGATGTAAGTAAGCCCTGCAATGAATCCAGATATTGGATAAGGACTATAAACAAAACCTGCAAGGAACTCATGTTGTCAGATAACAAGAATGTGCAAGTAGTTCAAGTTTGAAGGCATACAAGTCACACATAAGAGCCCTAAGTTTAGGCTGGCATGGAGTTTCATAGGTAAGTACCCTCTTGAGTGTAGTTGGCTTAAAACCTGTCCTATAAATAGTAACTGGGTTCTAAGGAGCTCAATATCATTGGATTGTTTTCTATGTTCATCATTTCGGTTTAGCCACTTAACTGGCGACCAAAATATTCCAAGAAAACAACCCTCAATGAGTGTAGTATCGAGTATCTACCAACTTCGCACTGCACCAAAGTCGGTCATCTCACTACCCCTAAAAAGGCCAAGATGGTCAAGTAAGGTTCTAAGGTCAATTGATGCTTCACGACACCACGCGGTGGCCCCGTACTCTCCTTGACTTAACTCAAGGGTTATCGGTACCAACCAAAGTGCCACATCAACGTAGCTACTGTTTCAACCATGTCGGTATACCCCGCACAGTTTCCTCAGAGTTTATTGCTACTTACCTAAAGGGTATCCCCAGATCCGGGTTAGGATCTATAGAACTCCGATACAAACCCACAAAATTTAAAGCATACAAAGCATACAATTGAAAACACAAGTGATCTAATCCTAAGGTACACCTCACTTATCAACGGAATCCCCAGCAGAGTCGCCAATTCTGTGATCGGTGGGAATGAGAACTGACTATTTTTGTAATGCTGGTTCGCGTTTGCATTTGTTTGCGTAAAATTTTGTGGTAAGAAAGAGCCGGCACCGTCTTTTATTTTATCCAACAAGGAAAGGACAAAAGCACAACAAAATTCCTTTTCGAGATGTTTCTCGGGTTCGGGAGGTAGATTATAGAAAGGAAAGGTGTTAGCACCCTTTCTATCCGTGGTTATCCACGGGCTCTTAGGTACTTGCTCACTATGTTTTCAAAAGTTTTCTTTTCTTTGTGTTTGTGGGTTTTGAAAAGTTTTTATTTGAAACTTCGATATAACTCTTGTTTCTGTCCTCAAGAGTGTAATGAAGTGTTTTTGAAAACTTTGTTTGTAAAAGTGTAAGTGCGAAAAGTTTTGTTTTTGTTTTTAAAAGGAGCAAGTACTTAAGAACCTCTACCTACTCAAAAAGGAATTTAATTGTGGAAATGTCCTTTAGACAGTACTATCCCACTATTGAGGAGTAGGTAGCACCATCATTGGAGTTTTCGGGTCAATTCGATTTTAGGGACGTGTGGTCACTAAAGCAACGTTAGGACGCTTTAGTGGTAATCCTAATGTCTTAGATCATTTTTCCGAAGAAACCATTTCGAGGCACCTTTGATCTTTGGACAGGAGGACGACCTCTAAAACATCCTATACTTAATGACCACATTCGAGGCAACCAAGTGAGGTGTACCCTAGGAGTGGCATGTGCAAGTGTGTCAATTTTCAATTATATTGTCTTTGCATGTCATGGTGAGCTACTGTTGATTTTAAGTTAAGAGTTAATCTTGTCATACAATCCTAGTTAGCATACATCTAAGCAGTTAATATATGTACAGGAAATTAAAGTGCGAGAATTGTAAATCCTACGCTATTACAAGGCTTCGGGGAGGGGGATTATTTACATGTCCAAAAATTGGGGGAATAAAAAGCAGTAAAGTAAAAGTCTTAGCTAAGTTATTACAAACCAGTAGGCAGTTACAATAAAATAAGCGCGCGCGAATCTGAAAATAAACTCCAAAAATTCTAAGGATAAAATCTTTTTGTTGTTTTATTTTATTTTTGGGAAAATGCTCTAAATCTATTTAATTTTAGTTTTTGAGAAAATGTTAAGATAATTAAAAGATTAATTAACAAAGATAACTTTAATAGAAAAAAACTAGCCTAATGTTTTTGTGGTTTTTGATTTTAATGTTAATTAAAAAAAGATAAAAAGATGTCAATGAAAACAAGAATAGAATACAAGGGGGGGATCCTTCGATCGAGGCAAAAAATGGAGTTTCGACCCAGGGAGGGAATGGAAGCTTCGATCCAGAGAGGGTCATGGTCCTTTCGATTGGGCCAGACAGTAAGGCATGACTGGCCTTCGATCCATGGAAGAGGATTGTCTTTTGATCATGGAGGTCATGGCTTTCGATCCAGGAATGAGATGCCTCCTTCGATCCAGCATGCTGATGGGTTCGATCCAGAGAAGGTGTCTCCTTCGATCTGGGATGTTATACCTGCAAAAGTATGTTAGCGAAATAAAATACAGGGCCTGGGTATTGAACCCTAGGCCCTTCGATCCTGCGCTTGCTGGGTCTCTTCAGGCTATGTCTACAACAAATGATAGCAAACGAAAAACATGACCTGGGTGCCAAACACATGCCTTTCGATCCTGTCTAGGATGGAAAATCAAGGTAACAACAAGTAATAATGTGTTATGCAAAATGAAAAGTTTTTTTGACAATTTACCCTCTCTTACAGTAGTTGGGACCTTCGATTTGGCACTGGCTGGATGGGAGCACTTTCAATCGAAGGGTGTTGTTTCATGCTAATAGAAGGACATGGCTAACATGCCTGTCGAAGCTGCCTTGACACAATGCTAAATCGAAGGATCCCTTGGCATGCCAATCGAAGGCCTGGCCCAGGGTTCCAATCGAAAGGCTCATTCAGAATCCCAATCGAAGGGTCTTTCAGAATGCAAATCTAAGGCATTGACATAATGTCAATCGAAGTGTCCCTTCAAGGTACCAATCGAAGGGCCTTTCAGAATGCCAATCGAAGGCCTTGACATAATGCCAATCGAAGTGCTTGTCCATGCCAATCGAAATGCTCCTTCAGAACGCCAATCGAAATGCTCCTTCAGAATGCCAATCGAAGGGTCTTTCAGAATGCCAATCGAAAGATACTTAAAGCACCACTCAAAAATTTTCTTTTTCCTTAGGCAAGGGTTTGTGATCAACCATGCAGGGGGAAGACTTTGGAAAACATGAGAGGGAAAATTTTGGGGTGCAACAGTAACAATTTTCTAGCACAATCTTTGTAAGGGATCAATCCGGGGTGACGAGTATCCCACTCTCCTTTAATATAATTTATTACCAAAGTTGAATCGCCATACACATCTAGAATTTTAATTCTGAGATCAATAGCTTCCTCGAGACCCATGATGCAAGCCTCATATTCTGCCATATTATTAGTACAATCAAATGCCAACCTTGCAGTAAAAGTAATGTGTGATCCATGTGGAGTGACAATCACATAAAGAATTCCTTTACCATAAGCATTCACAGCTCCATCAAATATGATTCTCTAGCGAGATTCAGGATCAGGACCTTCCTCGGGCAATGGTTCATCACAATCTTTCACTTTCAGAAACATCACATCCTCATCGGGGAAATCATAATTGAAAGACTGATAATCATCAACTGGTTGGTGAGCAAGATAATCGGCCAACACACTGCTTTTATTAGCTTTTTGAGTGCGGTATTCGATGTCATATTCAGATAATACCATTTTCCAGCGGGAAATTCTCTCAGTAAGAGCAGGCTTTTCGAAAATGTACTAGATTGGATCCTTCTTGGGGATCAACCAAGTAGTGTGATTCAACATATACTGCCGCAAACATTTTGCCGCCCAGGCCAGAGCACAACATGTGTTTTCCAGCATGGAATACCGCGACTCACAAACAGTTAACTTTTTACTGAGATAATAAATGGCGTACTCTCTCTTCCCTGTTTCATCTTGTTGTCCCAGAATACAGCCCATGGAATTATCTAACATTGTCAGATACATAATCAATGGTCTTCATTCAACAGGAGGGAGCAAGATAGGAGGTTCAAGCAGCTATCTTTAATAATTTCAAATTCCCTTTGGCAGTCATCTGCCCACACGCAGCCTTGATCTTTCTTTAACAACTTTAATATCGGTTCACACATTGCAGTCATGTAGGAAATGAATCTGGAAAAATAATTTAATCGCCCGAGGAACCCTCTAACTTGCTTTTCAAATCTCGGCGCTGACATTTCTTGAATTCCTTTGACTTTATAAGGGTCAACCTTAATCCCTCTCTGACTAACAATGAAACCCAACAATTTCCCTGACCGAACACCGAAGGTACATTTATTTGGATTCAAGCGGAGACGATACTTACTCCAACAGTGAAACAACTTCAACAAATCTTCTACATGCCCTTCTTCAGTTTTGGATTTAGCAATCATATCATCAACATATACCTCAACTTCCTTGTGCATCAGATCATGAAATAGGGTTGTCATAGCCCTCTGGTATGTTGCACCAGTGTTCTTCAACCCAAAAGGAATCACTCTGTAACAGAATGTTCCCCAGGGTGTGATAAACATTGTTTTTTCCATGTTCTCAGGAGCCGTCCTTATTTGATTATACCCGAAAAATCCATCCATGAACGAGAAAACTTTGAATTTTGTTGTACTATCCACTAACATATCAATGTGTGGCAATGGAAAATCATCTTTTAGACTAGCTTTATTTAAATCTCTGTAATCTACGCACATGCGAACTTTTCTGTATTTCTTAGGTACTGGGACAATATTTGCAATCCACTAAGGGTACACTGATGTCACAAGAAAACCGGCGTTAATATGCTTTAGAACTTCTTCTTTGATCTTCACTGTCATATCTAGGTGAGTTCTTCGCAACTTCTGTTTGATTGGCAGGCACTCTGGCTTCAGTGGCAAACAATGTTCCATAATATATGTATCTAGACCAGGCATATCTTGGTAAGACCAAGCAAAAATATCCACATACTCTTTCAACATCTCAATCAACCTGCTCTTCATACCAGGATGCAGTAATGCTCCAATCTTGACCTCCTTTGGATCTTCTTCTAAACCAAAATTGATTACTTCCAATGGCTCTTTATATGGCTGAATGGTATTCTCCTCGAACTCAAGCAACTGTGAGACCTCTTCCGTAATCTCATCATAATATTCTTCTTCGGCCCCATACATAGGACATTTAGAGTTGGGAGAGGGTGCAGGGTCATTATATTAAACGTGGTTTTTAATTAATCTGCACATATGATTTATGATTGCTTTTAGAAACTGACACATATAATAAGTGATCATGAAGATTGAATTTCAATTATTATTTATTTTGAAAGGTTTTTTCTGATTACCATTTTCCAAGAAAACAAAAAGCAAAAAACAAAAACACAATTTAGGAAACAAAGACAACTTTTATTATTGATTTTAAAAATTATAGCAAATGATGAGCCCATAAAATATCAATACTTTCACCTCGGGAAGAGTGAAAGTTTTTTCAAAAATATTAACAAAAACAAATCACTTTGAAACATGTATGCAAGAGGGAACATCAATGGTTATCGAGTTCTGAAACTAACTCTGTGCGTCACATAATTTGGCATTTCTGGTTCTTCTTCATCTTCCACAATGGCATTAATCCCGAAAATAGTTGGATGAAGATAACCCCCGCTATGAAAGATGTCTTGATACTTTCCTGTAGCAGTCTTCGGCTTCATTCTCTTACCTTTATCATTCTTCACAGAGAATCCCAAGCCAGCTCTATTCTTGTTTACAAGTGGATCAACAATCTGTCCCCATACTCCATTATGGCCATTACGCACAACCTGATGAGCATCCTTAAACGAAGCCATAGAATTCTCATTTCCTCTTATATTATCAATGGATAAAGCTTGGAACTGGGTCCCAATAACAGCTTCATCCGCCTCCACAATGCTAAAAGAAGACAAATGAGATATCAACAATGGTTGTTCCCCATTTATAATTACCACTTTTCCGTCACGCGCAAACATCAACTTCTGGTGTAAAGTTGAAGTGACAGCCCTTGCCTCATGTATCCACAGCCGTCCCAACAAGCAGCTATAAGGGGGTACAATATGCTTGACTTGGAAAGTAATCTGAAACAAATGACGGCTTATATGAATAGGCAAGTCCACTTCACCAATAACAGATTTCCTTGACGCATCAAACACTTTCACAATAATGCCACTTGGGAGCATGGGCGTTCCTTGATATTTCAACTTCATAAGAGTTCTCCTTGGTATAACGTTCAATGCGGATCCATTATCAATCAGCACATTGGATAATGAGTCATTCTTGCAGTTCATCAAGATGTGGAGGGCCATGTTGTGATTCCTTCCTTCATCAGGAAATTCATTGTCGCAGAAACTCAGGTTATTACATGATGTAATATTCCCTACCACACTACTGAATTAGTCTACAGACATATCACGAAAGCTTGGTCCAATACCCTAATCAAAGATTCTCTGTGAGTAGAGGAGTTCATCAATAAAGCAAAGATAGATATTTTTGAAGGAGTCTGCAGTGGTTGATCTACCATTTTGTAGTCACTCATCTTGATTATCTACAAAATATCATCTACCTCCTTTTCTAGCATAGCTCCACTAGATTCACCCATTGCCTTCTTGGGTTCAACATCTTCAACAATTTTCTTTCCAGTACTAACATCTCCATGAACCACTGGTGCAAATACATGACCGTTGTAGGTCCCTCTGCTGGTCTCAACAATATTTCCAACATTAGGGATTGGCTGGATGGGAACTTCCAAACAGTCCTCTAAAATTGTAGCATTATATTTGTAGGGTACAACCTTGTCTGACTTGTAGGGGACAGGACCCGCAAACTAATCACCAATGGAGTAATAGCTGGCTTGCTATGCTATTCAACTTCAAAAGGGGTAGGTGCACAAAAACAAGGCATAATAACATTTACTCCCTCTTCAAAATATTCAGTCATTACAGATTCATCTCTGGAAAACATATCTTCATCTAAGGAGATGAACTCATTCGCATAGGCATACTCATCATCTGACTCTTCTTCAACCAAACAAACCCCAATCAAATTAACCTAATGGTAATCATCCATTTGGCCTGTAACCTTGATAGTTCCATTATCCAATAACAACTGAACACCTTTCTTTATAATTGAACATCCTCGGGAGTCCCGACAGCAAATTCAGCAAGATCCATACTGATGTTCTACCTGACCAGCCATACGGCAGAAGGTAGAATGCAATTGTACAAGATCCTCATTCATATATTCCACATCAAAGATTCTGAACTCTCCAGGACATCCAAAAATCATGTTTAATTCCTCTTCATACTCTGCCCTATGCCTGATTATTCGGATGAGGCCCTCATCCATCATCTCCTGCAAATCAACCTTTATCTTGTCATAACCCTGTATATCCGTACTACAAATAGCACAACCAGCATGGTCATGCGTATAGTAGCTAAATTCAGAGGTCTGCATGCATTTTTACCAAATCCCCTCTAACCAGTTTAATATCAAAGATCTGGAAGTCGCCTGGACAACCAGCCACCATGTTCACAGCATTTGCTCCTCCATGCTTGGGCAAAGGATTATCTTTCACATTAGGGCCAACATCTTTGAAGGACAAGATACCAGACTTCACCAATTTTTATACTTTAGTTTTCAAAGGATAGTAGTTGTCAACATGGTATAGCAGGAGGTGGTCGGGTCTGAACCAACTTCTTTTGAATTAAATTTGGGAGTAATTCTATATAGCTCATAGGGATAAGGTCATAACTCTCCCTTCTCTGATTATACCCTTGCATCCCCTGATGGGATGGTCTCTGATAAGCAACGGTGGTTGGAGCTACACCAACAACTGGAGTTACTTATGCGACCTATTGATGACACTAATAATTTCTTCTAGGAGGATTAACCCTCCTCTCTTTCATAACAGAATTTGTATCTCCTTCCTTCTTTTTGGCAAACCCAAAGGAAGGCTTATTCGTACTTCCAGAACTTTAACTTTTTGTTAAATGACCCTCTCTTACAGCTTTTTCTAAACGGATACCCATGCTTACCATTTCAGTAAAGTCACTTGGCGCACTTGCTAGCATCCTCTCATAGTAGAAAGCACTCAGAGTCTTCAGGAAAATCTTAGTCATCTCCTTTTCTTCCATGGGAGGAATCACTTGGGCGGCTACCTCACGCCATCTCTGTGCATATTATTTGAACAATTCCTTATCTTTCTAGACCATGGCCCTGAGTTGATCACAGTCAGGCGCCACATCCACGTTGTATTTGTATTATCTGATAAATGCTTCTCCCAAGTCGTTGAAAGTATGGATATTGACGTTGTCCAAACTCATATACTACTTCAATGCAGCACCAGTCAAACTATCCTGAAAAAAGTGAATCAGTAGACGTTCTTCTTATATACATCACAAGATGCACATGTGGATAAGTTTTTCCCTTGTACTTATCGAATTCTAGGACTTTAAACTTCACAGGTATCTTGTCATTCAGGACCAAGCATAAATCATTCACATTCTGCCCGAACAATTCCTTTCCCCTGAGGGCCTTCATCTCTCTATGCATCTTGTCAAAATGATCTTGAAAATCATCCATCATATCATAGAGACCCAAGCCTTCACTTGGTGGAGGAAAAGAACGATACATATCATCATTAGCAAATGGGACCATATTCACTGAAAGAGGTGTGGCAGGAGTAGCATGAACCACAGGAGGTGCAGGAGGAGCAGTAGTCTGACAACTGGAGTAACTTGTGGATCAAGATTGAAACCTTCAAGCAGAGTTATCTTGCATTCCCAATGGACAACCTTGAGGCATGCGATTCTGAACAACAGCTGGAGTAGCAGACACAGGAACAATTAGAGCTTTAGTAGTAACTCTTGTCAGTTGAGGTTGAACACTCGGTGGCTTATTCTGAGTAGCCACCAGAGATCCCATCAGAGCAGTGAGCTTGGCCATACCGGCCTTCAGAGCAGAAACTTCCTCGCGTAGCTCGCGATTCTCTTGTTCTAAGTTGTCCATCTTCCTTCTGAAATTAGCTCGAGTATTGTAGTGGTGAGACAACTTTCTGAACAAAGTAAAGAAGCTTGGTAAGACACTTGGATATGCATAATAAATGCAAGAAAAATGTGCAATATGATGCATGATATGCAATGCACAAGATTTATCTTATTATTAATATTTCAAGGGACTTAAAGATTAATAGACACATTGCAAATATCAAAGTAATAACACATTCGAAATACTAAATTTTTTTATTATAATAACTTCAAAATGGATTACTAGTTTAAATAATGCCAAGTACAAGATGAAAATAAAGTCTAAAACCATAAGAAGTAAAGCTGATGGAGATCACTCTATATGCTGGTGCTTCCCTATAAGCCTAGCAATCTGAGCCTTCAACCTCTAGTTTTCTTCCGCATATCTGGTGGCAACCTCCTTCCAATCACATGAATCATGGAGTGAGGAACTACCATCTGACTAAGGCTTAGAGGAAAATAAATCCCCTTGCCTCTCCATCATCTCTACAGCCTGACTCTCAAGAATCTCAATCAATTCGTCTTTCTCCTTCAAGTCTGCTCTATAGGAAATCTCTAAAGTTTGGCACTTATTCTTCCAAGAATTTTTTTCCTGCTGCATCCTGACCAAAGCAAGCTGTAACTCTTCCCCATCATCCAATAGGGGAGGATTAGTCTTCACATACAAATCAGGCATAGGTGCTTCCTGGAAATACGGCATCTTCAACTAAATAGCTCTCGTTTGGACCCGCTGAAGATAAGGCTCCAAAGAAACAAACCCCTAGGTCCCAAGACTTTCCTACTCTTCTATGAATGTGACGCCAGGCCTTCGCAATCTGCTCCCTAGCTTCCTTATGGTCTTCTCCCTCTTTCAGGAAGAAACTACTCAAATGAATACTATTTGGTTTATCCCTCATCGTACAACCAAGCAGTCTTCGTGCAAGAACATGGTTGTAGTTAATTCCTCCCTTTGTACCAAGGAGAGGTACATTGGGAGACTACCACAAATGTTGACAATCTCTACATCATGGTAATCCTGATTATACCAAACAATATATGAGTGAGTAAGTGTCATGATCTTAGGAGCACAACGGGGTTCCTTCCTAACATCCCAGAAAGCATCAGACTGAGGCATATGAGAAGTAAACCACTGGTACAACAGAGGCGTGCAACAGATAATCATCCCCCATGATTAGAATTCTGGAGATGAGTAGAATAATAAGCATCACCCAACAATGTAAGAACTGGGTTTCCAATCATGAAGTTCCAGATAGCATTAATGTCAACAAACTTGTCCACAATAGGAAATAAAATCACCCAGTAAGCAAGTAGAGCAAAGATGGCCTCAAAAGCGACTGTACTCTTCATCCTGGAAAAGTAACGAGCTTTCTCCAATAAGAACTGAGGTGGTAATCCTCTAATCCCTCCTTTAGTAGTCATATGGGCTTCAACCTCAGACTTCCCCAGATGGATCAAAGCAACAATCTCGTGTGGTTTTTGCTCACTCTCTAAACCAGTAAAAGGAACACGATCAGTAATAGGTAAATCCAACAGATAAGAATACTCCTCTAGTGTAGGCATCAACTGATAGTCATGAAAAATAAAGAAATGATACAAAGGATCATAGAACTGGACCAAGGTTGAGATAATACCCTCCTTCATCCTAAGCTTCATGAGAGGAATGATGGATCCATACTTATTCCGATAATCTGCAGAACACTCAATCTCAAGAATTAGACTAATCAACTGATCTATCTTGGGATCTTTGAAACTATATTTTTCGGTCTTTCTTTTTCTAGAATCCATGGTCAAAAGGTACCTGAGATATTCACAAATGGTCAACTCTCAAGTCTCTTGAAATAAAGTTTCTTCAAAAGATGCTCATGAGTGCATGGATGCATGATGCAACAATTACACACAAGATATAAACATAGGATTCATAGGTCCAATATCACGAGCATGAGGTCGAAGGTACTACCCATTAGGTATGGTCTAAAAGGTATCACCTACCGAACAAGGTTCTAGAGGTTCCCAGAGTCTACATCCTTCCTTTGGATATTACAACTTCCGGATTAACTCGGTAATTAGTAATATTCTCAAGAAAAACTTGTCTGAGCGTAGTATCGTGTGACAACTATTTCCGAATTACTCCATCATAGCTTCCGCACTACACCAAAAATACCAAGATGGGTTAGGTATTCTATGTTCCTCAGCTTCAGCAGGCTCCCAGGTCTAAAGAAGTACGTCTTCCCGATTACTCGGTAAACAACACTACAGTCAAAGGGGCCTCCACTGAGTGGGGGATCTCATGCCTCCTTTTTTGGGATTACTCCCTCAAAGTTAACATGACTATACCGCCCATCCTATCTTAAAGTTTTCCCAAGTCTGGGTATAGGACTTATAAGTAATCACCAAGCACTCTGAAAACCGATAAAATCCAGACAAACATATATACAACATATAACACATAAACAACAATAGCACATATACAGATATAAACAAAGATAGGTTTAACCCACTTAGGGATGGATCAGCAAGAGCTCAATCTTTCCCCAGTGAAGTCTCCATTTTTTCTGTAGCGGTAGAAATGTTTAAGACTAAGCCATTGGATTGACTAGACTTATACAAATCAAAATAAAAATCTCCACTGTGTTGTATTGTTTCCTAAGGAATGGGAAAAGAGCGAATAACCCAAAAACTAGGGGGAAAGATTCTAGGTAAGGGGTTTGGTTATGCAAAGGGAAGGTATTCGCACCCTAAACATTTAGTGTACTCTGCAGGAACCTCTTTGTAGAAATTTGTATATTTTGGCTATAAAAATATTTTTATAAAAAATAGGTGGTGGAGGTGAGAAAAGAAATATTTTTTATAATTTTTTTGCACCCGTCGCGGTTGTGAACCTTTAGTGCCTACTGTTGTACCCCAAAATTTTCCCTCTCATTTTACTCAATACATGTCTGTGATCGGTGGAAATAGAACTGACTGTTTAAAGCTGGTTTCGCGAAATGTCGCGGAAGCAAGAGTCGCCACCGTCTTTTATTTTCTCCAACATGGAAAGGACAAAAGCACAGCAAAATTCCTTATGAGAATGTTTCTCGGTTCGGGAGGTAGATTTATAGAAAGGGAAGGTGTTAGCACCCTTTCTATCTGTGGTTATCCACGGGCTCTTAGATACTTGCTCTTATGTTTTCAAAGTGTTTGCTTTTCAAAATGTGAGTGGGTTTGAAAAAAGTTTCATTGAAAGATTTCTGAATGACTCTTGTATCTGTCCTCAAGAGTGTTTGAAAAATTTATTTTGAAAGTGTAAGGTGTGAAAAGATTTTTTTGTTTGTTTTTGAAGAGAGCAAATATCTATGAGTCATCTACCTACCCTAAGGAATTAGGCTGTGTAAATGTCCTTAAGGTAGTGCCATCCCACCATTGAGAGGTAGGTAGCACCACCGTTGGAGGTGTTCGGGTCAATTCGAGTGTAGGGACAGTGTGGTCACCGAAGCAACAGTTAGGACACCCTAGAAGCTACCCTTATGTCCTTGATCCTTTTTTAATCCGAGGCAACTATTTCGAGGCAACTGTTTCGAGGCAACTGTTTCGAGGCAACTGGATCATGGACATAAGGACCGCTAAAACGTCCTATACTTGACGACCATGTTTCGAAGGCAACGAGTGAGGCGTACCCTAGAAGTGGTGTGTGTATTTGTGTGTTATTTTCAATTTAACAGTTATCTTTGATAATGGCATTGTGAGCTACGCTTGTTTTTATTTACATACATTCTTTCATGCAAGTTTAGCAGTTAAGGGGTGCAGAAAGTAAGTTGCGGAAAAATAAATCCTACGCTATTACAAGGCGCGGGTCTATACATCGCCAAAAATTACAAAGACCCGTTTTTTTGGTAAATAAGTACGGAAATTAAATAAAGAGATAAACCTATTTAACTATTACATTCTTGAAGGCAATTACATAATAATCAAATAAAGTAAATGCGCGTGAATAAATTAATCGGGAACGTCTAAGGGTGTTGACCCTTTTTTAGAAAAGAAATTGATTTTTTTGGCTTTTTTTATAATTAAAGTGAAATTAAAACTAACTAATGGCTAATTAATTAATTTAATTAAAAGAAAATATTTTTTTGTTTTTATGTTTTTATGAAATAAAAGAAATGAAATAAAATTAAAAGTTAACTTTACCTAATTCTAGATCTATTTTAATTATTTAAGAAAAGGAATTAAAATTACCTAATTAAACTATTTTAGTTAATGTTTATTTACAAAATAAAATAATAATAATAATAATGTTGTTAATTCTTTTTTTGGATTTTTTTTAATGAAAATGTTAATTGATTAATTGTTAATAATAAAAATAATTGAAGGGTTAGAAATTAAATAAGAGAAAATGACAAAATAAAAAAAGAAGTAAAACCAAGTGGGGTGTGGGCTGAAATGGAGGTTGCATTGTTGGAATTCAGGCCCACTGAAATCTAAGCCACGTTTGACTTTCATGATTGCCTGCAGCATGCTTGACTCCAGAGTATGATGTGCTAGCCTTCTGGACCTTTAGATCTGCATCCATGGACACTTGGCACGTTGGGATATGAGGTTTATAGTGTTCCTCTTTTGAGAATCTGCACATGAAAGCAATTGAAAAAATAATATGGAGATTATAGGGGACCTGGGAATCGAACCCAGCTCCCAACGTTTACTAAACACACTGCCAGCCAACTGAACCAAGCGCACTAGTTGTAAACATAATAGAAACAAAATAATAAATGGAATAAGCGCCCCATATGCTGAACCACGCGCGTGAATTTGAACTGACCACTCATACGCTGCCACGGCCTTCGTCTTCATCGTTTCTGCAAAACATAAAAATACATAGCGGGGGTTTTAAACCCCCACAAAACGCAAGCCTGCAAATAATAGCGATTAGACGCTCATTAGATATAAATTAGGCGCAATATGTGCATTCGATTCGTCTTGTCCCTCTCAATTCAACCATGGGTGTCCTGAGGGCCAATTTTTCTGTATGTGAGAAACCCCAATTTGAAAGCTTTGGAAAACCTAAATATCTCCCATGGTGATTTGCGTTTTACAGCCTTATAACGAAATTAAAACATACAGAAAGTCTTGTAATGGTGTCAGCAATACATAGCAATGTTTAAAATGAATCAAGGATGCGTAGAAACGGAATTTAGTTTCTCAAAGTTTTGAACAAACCGTGGGGGCGTGATGAGTGATTCCATGAGTGATTTGACTTGTTAATGATTGCCAAAGGTTCCTGGAAATGCAAGGAACGTATTTGGATTGAAGAGAGAGAGCTTGAATTGGGCTGCAAGGTGGTTTTCAGATTATGATATTTCTCTTGAAAATTTGAAAGTTGTTTGGCCGTTTTGGAGCTTCCTAGGTCGTGTATGATACAAGGAATGCTTGCATATATGTTATGTAATGTGTATCAATCCAAATAATGGTCATTAAGCCTTTGCATTCATGTTTGAGATTTTGCCATAAACTCCATTGAAACAACTTGCCATTTTTGTGAAAATTTGAATTTTCTTGCTTGGAATAGGCCTTGCACGAATTTGGAATGTGTTTCAAGGTGATTCAAAGCAATTCAACACAAAATATATCCCTCCATTAATTTCTTTGATTTTTATTTGAATTTTAAAGATTTTAAATGAATTAAATCAAATAAAATCAAATAAAAATGGGAAAATTAATTTTTAATCTTGAAATAAATTGTGGGACACGTGAGAGACATGGCCAAGCTGAAAAAAGTGGAAAAAGTGGGCCCCTTTTGTCAAAAGTGAAATTTCAAGGATAGTTGACTTTGGCCATTTCACAAAAATTTCCCAACTTCTCCAATGCATATCTTGCTCAATTTTAAAGCTATGAACATGTTCTTGGACATTTTGGAAAGGTCTTGAAGTCCTACAACCAATGCCTTTGGTCCCATGTCATTTTGATTCACCAATCTCAAGTTATGGTCTTTGACTTAAAGTGCCTTTTTGTTGACTTTTGAAAATGACCTATAATGTTGAAATTGATAACTTTTTGTGAGAGCATTTCTTGGATTTGGAGTGTGAATATGAGTTGTAGGAAATGTCATCCCCTTCAAAATGAGCTTTGGATGAGATTTTTCTGATAAACCATGAAAAAGTTATGCCTTGGTCAAGTTACAGTTGACTTTTCAGCTGTCCAAAAATAGAAACTTTTGCATCTTGATGCTTTTTGAGCCATGCTTGTGAAATCATGATCATGAATTGATCAAATGAGGATTGTGGCTTCAAAATAAGATGTTGACCAAAAACTTTGACTTTTGACTGCCAAATGACCATTTTGCCCCTACAGTTGACTGTGAAGCAATTAGGGTTTTTGACTGTGCAACTTGACCTTGTAAGCCTTGAAACTTGACATGTAGGTGCTTGACAATGTATATGAGCATATGGGACTTTATTTAGCCCTTGAAAATCTCAACTTCCTTGCAAGAACCAAAACCCTAGTTTGACTGGCTTATGAGGATGGTTGGCTGTGTAGCTCTTGAGTAGACTTTGAGCCATTTGAGGTGATGCTTGGAAAAACTTTGAAGATTATGGGAGGGCAAATTTTGGGGTACAACAATGTCCATTGAGATCTTCAATTTGCTCAAGGTTGCCCAAAAATGGACCAGACAAACTCTCTCCTAAGGCAGTGTACCTCAAATTAGGGTTTCCATTTTCATTAAGATGGGTGAACCACAAAGGCCTCATATTCTCTCCATGGTCATAAAATGTTCTCAAGACCCTACATATCAAGTTTCATTCCTTGCACAAGAAGTTTGCTCAATCAACTGCTCAGATGCTTGAGAATCGACTGTATTTGGTCAAAAGTCAATTGTGACCCACATACAGTCAAACTTCAATATTTTTGGTCAACATTAACATTTTGAAGTCACTTTCATCATTTGATCAAGGGTTGACCATGATTCCCTAAGAATTCTCCAAATTCATCAAAACCCAAAAGTTGCTAAATTAGGGTTTCTTAGTAAAAGTCAACCAAACTTTTACCAAGCATAACTTCCACGTGCTTCATCAGAAATTTTCCATCCAAAGCTCATTTGGAAGAGAATGCAATTCCCTACAATTCATCTTCAGCTCATAAGTTCAAAATATGAACTCATAAAAAGATATGAATTTCTACATTATGGGTCCTTTTGAAAAGTCAACAAAAACACCTTTTGGGTCAAAGCTTCTTACATGAACATGGGAGACTCAATTGAGATTAGACCAAAAGGGTTGTTAGGGGACATCCTAAGCTTTCTAAAAAGTCCAAGAACACCTCTCTAGGGTTAAAATTGGAGGAGATATGCCTTGTCAAAGTTGACCTTTTTTGCAAAATTGCCAAAAGTCAAATGTGCTCAAAATGCTTTTTTTGCTAAATGGGCCTAACTTTTTTTGCTTGTACCTCACTTATAATGTGGTCCACGACTCAAATACTTATCCACACATTATTTGCTTCGTTTTTCAATTTATTTTGATTTTTTATTAATTAAAAATTGAATTAAATCAAATAATTAATGAATAATAGCAAAGATATGCTGAATTATCAAGGTCAAAAGGAATCAAGCATAATTGATACAAGAAAGGGAAGATTGGGCTCAAAATATCAAGTTTACCTAAGCTTGAAAATCAAATCAAATCTCTTATAATTGCAAAGACTTAATCTAAATTTGTAACCCTAATTCATTCCTAGATATATAATGGACAAGAACAAAGCATGGCATAAGGTTTTGGCAGTCGTGAAAAGCATAAAATATAACATGGATTTCTTGCAAAAAGTGGGATTTTATTTTCAGTCTATAGGGCGATTCAAGGCAATTTGAAGCTAGCAATCTCTTCCTGGGCGTGCATAGAAGCTATTCCAATCATTCCCAAGTCATCAAACCTTTAGAATCACCAGCTATACATCACGTTTTGCACCCTCTGAACTTAAACTTGTTCCTCTAGTTTTACGAATTCTTGATCCAATTTGCTTGCATATACATGTTTAGAATCATGCTAGGAAGCTTTTTGATAGCCTGGATTTTAGTTTTGATGCAGGAATAACTGTTTGCATAGTTAGGGTTCGTGAGCTCCAAATTGGGGAACCCTAGCTAGAGGCAATATTGGGCCAAATTAAGGTTTTTTTTCATTTTCAGGGGATGAAGTACAGTTGATTCATGCCCTTGAATGGAGTTTATGTTGCTTGAATTTTGTTTTAAGATTCTTGCAAGTTTTAGCCACGCATAAAAAACCGTCACTATAGCCTATAGTGACGAGTTTGTCCGTAGGTAAAGGGTAAATGCCAAATGCGATGGTTCCCTGGAGAAGATGATGGCGTGTCCAATCATCATTGGACCATTTAAAAATTCACGCCCGTGGGAATCAGGGACTTTATTTATTTATATTATATTTGGTTTTCATTATACTAACAGTTCAAATACCTAGCGCGGCTGGCAAAGCATATGGTTGGTAAACATAAGGACCTTGGTTCTATCCCAGGTCCCAGCAACGCCTATTTTCCTATTTTCTGAATGCAGATTGCATGCACTTCTTATCAAAGGGTCTACCATGCTCCATCAACATCCAACCACTTTATCCAACATGCCATCAGATCCAACGTTTCAGCAAAGAGGGACTATGGTATGCCCTCAAGTCAACGCTACACAGAATCCAATATTGACTGGACTTGGAGTGTTTTTGGGCTTGGAAATTCAGATTGGCACCCCCCGGAATTGCTATTCAACACAGGCCCATATTCTTTTTCTTTATTTATTTCTTTTATTTTACTTATTTTGTTTAATTATTTTTCACCAAATTAATTACCCGTTTTATTAATCATAAAATCAATAAATCATAAAAAAAGAATTTTTTTTAATAAAATATTTATTTTAATATAATTAGTAAATTAGGTAAATTTAATTTCTTTTTCATAATTAAAATCAAATAGAAACTAGGTTTTAATTTTACAATTATATTTCTTTTCTCAAATAAACAAAACCAAAAATACACAAAATCTTGTTTTTTTTTGTAAAATATTTTATTTTTTTAAAATTATTTAATTTAGCTAGATTAGGTTAATTTCAATTTCTTTTTCATAATTAAAATAATTAGAATTAAGGTTTTAGTCGTACGTAACTCAATTAACTATTTTTTCGAAAATAACTTAATTATTTCTCGATTAGATTTTAGGGTTTTCAACATTCATTGTATTTAATTCGCCGCACATTTAATTATGTCTTTTCCATTATTTTTTTGTAACTGTCGATGGTTTGTAATAGTTAAATTAGGGTTTTATTTATTGCTTTAATCATCGATTCTTTGGTTATGTAATTAATCCCCATCCCCCAAAGCCTTGTAATAGCTAGGTTTATTTTCTCGCATTTTAAATTCCTGCAAATCTTTAACTGACTAGATTTATGCTAATAGGATTGTATGACAAGAATATCTGAAATTAAAATGGTAGATCACCTAATGTGCAAAGATTAAATAACTGAAACAAATCATATGCACATATTCAATCCTAGGGTTTACCTCACTTTGGTTGCCTTCGGTAAACAATCATTAAGCATAGGAGATTTTAGTGGTTTCCCTCCAGTATAAAAAGATCAAATTGTCCCATTTGAATGTTGCCTCGGAAATGTTGACTCAGAAATGTTGCCTCAGAAAGATCTTAAGACTCTAGGGTTACTACTAATATTTTATAACTATTAGTGATTGTACTTGCCCCTTTTGAATGTCCCTTACAACTCCAACGACGGGGCTACCTACTCCTTAATAGTAGGATAACATTGTCTAAAGGATATGAGAACAAACAATCTTTTTTCGAGTAGGTAGAATCTTAAGTACTTGCTCAATAAAAACTTTTCACACAAACACCTTTCAAAACAAATTTTCAAAACAAACTTTGTCACATCCTTGAGGACTGATACAAGGGTTATCACGAAGTAAAACATTTTCAAGACAAACACACACAAGCAATTTGAAAAATGAGCAAGTACCTAAGAGCTCGTAGATAATTACGGATAGAAAGGGTGCTAACACCTTCCCTTTCTATAAAACAGTCGATATTAAACAGTCGGTTCTGCCACCGTATCACACCTACGTACCACCTTTCGTGCAATAGGGGATTAGGGTACACGTAGTTCCTCTTTAAAAATTTTAAAGCACAAGTGTGTTGGTTAATTTTATGAGATAAGACATCATCTTCATTGTCTGTGTGGAAAACATACTTACTACCCACAATCATGAGAAAGGAGAATTTGCATCATCTCAAAGTGGAGGATATGGCTTGGATTTTAAAATCAACAATGCTTCACTCAACACCCAAGTGGAAAATATCTCACTTCACTATATATTGTAGAAGTATAGTTATTTGCATTACTACAAGGATTGACAAGAGTCTAATATTTCGAGAAAGGTTTTAACATAAAAAGCCAAAGTGGCAAAATGGTTTGAAATGAGGTTGATTGACTTTTAGTCTTCTCACAAAAAAATATCAAGGTATTATTAAGTTGATTGAATTTTATTTATGAAAATGTTTTAAAAATAAGCATGGACATAAGTCCAAGTTTATTATGAAAGTGGTTCAAGTTTAGAAACAAGAAGAGTTTTCAAAAGGAGGAAGAAGATTTTTGAAATTAAAGAATATGGGAGGAGAAGAAGAGACTATTCTAAAGCATAAGGTAAAAGTTAAGGAGAAGAACCATCTAACCAACAAGAAGCCAATACTTGACATTATGAGTCAAGATAGAATTCCCATTATTTGGATTGAAACCAAACAACCAAAGATATTAGACCTCTTGAGAGAACCAAACTAGAAGTGTATTAAGTCTTCACAAAAATTGGGCAGAGTAACGGCTGTATACGGGTGATGTCCCGATTACAAACAAAGAATGTAATCACAATAACCCGCACATAAAACAAACAAATAACCCAATGTCTTGAGGTAAACCTCAAGAACTCCAGACAAAATATCAATTAAGGTCACAAGGTCTCCAACATAGGCCAATGTTTCTAATCCTAAGTCCAAGAAGTCCAATACTTCATAATGCCAAGGATAGTAACCAAATAGTCAAAGTATCATTAAATATTTTTATGGTTCATATTGATTATTAGGTATCTTCAAAAAGAAAAGAAAAGCTCAGGTAAGCAAAATAAAAATGACAAGAATATAAAGGGGCTCAAGTGAGAAAAGATGAAAAATAGCATGAAATGTAAATGCTAAAGGTAAATTGTGCATAAAATAAAAGAGCATAAAATAAAAACACAAAATAAAGTCAATTATTAGTAATTAGTGGTTAGTTGGATGACATTCTTGAAACTTGCATTTGGAACTCATTAGAGGATTGGTAGAACCAAATCCTCCGCAGAACAAGTTGCATTTGCTTTTTGTTAAGTATATCATCCATTTTGGAATCCTCAAAAGTAACATTTAATGATCAACGATGTTTAAGTGATCCGCGTTGACCAAAAGTTATGTAGATCCATTAGAGGACTGGTAGAACCAAAGCCTCCACACAATGAATATCAAGGTTATTGGATCAAAGAGATCAAATTAACATACTTGGGCTTGCAAACATAGGTTTAGGCCACGAATGATCATTTATTCGATTCGGGACAAAATTTAGCGCTATGTTAAGCAATCGTAAGTGGACTTGTATAGAAGTAACACCTATTTTGAGGCCGGTCAATAACAATCTATGCACCATTTGTTTTAAGACATGATATAGAGATCATGATCTAATAACACTTAGTGCAATAAGAAAGGGATGAGATGAAGAAGGGTGGGAAAGAATATACAAACCACATTTGAACTAAAATTTAATCAAACTATTATTAAAATCATTCATCCATTTTTGTAGAGTTAGACTCAACACCATGGATCCAATGATGTTAACAAAGTTCATGATCAAAAATTCAATCCAAGATCAGCCAGAAAATATACAAGAATTAAATTGTATTTTTAAAATAAAAGAATAACAGTTTAAAAATGTTAAAAAATGAAAATAATAGAGAAAAAAGGAAACTATGTTCAAATTAATCAAGAAAAAGTAAGTAACACCATATAAAAATAAGAAATGGACTCAAATATTTTTATAAAGTTTTTGGTAATTTTTTAAAGTCAGAAACTAATTTTAAAATTAAAAGAAATAGGTAAAATAAACAAAAAATGATGAAAAATAACAAAGTCAGAAATAAAAAATAAATGAGGTCACCAATATTTGTCACGATATCATTAGATCATTTCATATTTTTTTCAGAACTTAAAAATTGATAAAAGTATTTTTAAACATTTAAAACAACTCAAATAAAGTGAAAATTTATGAAAAATATCAAAACACAAAATAAAATTGTAAAAAAATAAAAATCAGAAAGAGAAAAATCAAAAATATTTTTCATAATTTTTTCAGATTTTTTGGACTTAAATTGAATTTTCTATAATTTTTTGAAGTTTAAAACAATTAAATATAAAAATCAGAAAATAAAATAAAATCCAAAAAGATGTGGACCAATGGATGAGAGTCAAAACGCGTTAGTAATCAAATCCAAGGGATCTGGCGCGTTATGCATATTATGGTCATTACTGAATAAAACAATGAATCAAATATAAAATCAGATTTCCAACAAAACCAAATGGAATGCTATCATTGGTTGGAAGATGAAACGTTAGTCATCTTTAACCTCCAGCCAACGTGAAATACAGGTCTCTTAAACTGTAAAATTATAAGCTCAGACCTATTCCATTCGCTTCGTCTCATCAAGACGAAGACAACCACACCTTCGCGAAAAATTTATATAATATATAGCTCAAGCAATTTGGAAGGAAAGTTTTGAAAAGGAATTTGAAAATTCATGGCCAAAACATGTTTCCATTTAAAAGCAAGTGTTGCGACTAGAACCAGGCCAATAAGAACTTCACAATACTATTAAATTTTGAGAGAATTGGTGAAGGAATCTACCTATTGAAGTTAAGTTGCAGAGCTCTGAAACTGGACTTATATGGATCAATATAGGTCATGATTCTTGAAGGTAATTGTATGGTTAGTGTGTTACAGTGGCAGAACTGAATGCTTAGTTACTACTGGTTTTTGCAGTTTTTGTTTGCAAATTTACGGTAAGAAATAGTCGCTACCGTCTTTTATTTTATCCAACAAAGGAAAAGGGAAAAAGAATTAAAAAAACCTTTTTCTAGATGTTTCTGAATATGCTATCCATGGTTTTTCACTGGCTCTTAGGTACTTGCTCATTTTGAAATTGCTTTTGTGTGTGTTTTTAAAAGCTTTGAAAATGCCTTAGTGTGGCGTTTCACTTTATGGTAACCCTTGTATCAGTCCTTAAGAGTATGATAAAGCGTTTTTGAAAACTTTGTTTGAAAAGTGTTTAAAAGTGTAAGTGTACAAAATTTATTGTTTTGAGAAAGTACTTAAAAGTTTCTACCTAATCGAAAAAGGTTATTCGTTTTCTTATTTCCATTAGACAACCCTATCCTACTATTAAGGAGTAGGTATCTCCATGGTTGGAGTTTAAGGGACAATCAAAAGGGACGATTACGGTTACTTAAGGCAACAGGGCAAGATCTCTTAATAACTGTCCTAAAGTTCTAAGATTGCATTTTGTTTTACCGAGGCAACCTTTGAAAGGGACTTACAATCTCTGAATTAGAGGACAGTCGCTAAGAATTCTCACGTTCGAGAATAGTGACCGTATTTCCGAAGGCAACCGAAGTGGGGATATACCCTAAGGGTGAGCATGTGCAGCAGTGTGCTTTTTTCAGATATGTTATCTTGCGCAATTAGGGTTTTCTACTTCTTTAAACATTTATTTATCTTTCGCATACAATCCTATTATCAATCATCTAACAGTTTAATTAATAGCAGAAAATAAAGTGCGGGAAATTTAGAGTCTAACTATTAAAAGGCTTCGGGGGATGGGAATTACATAACCAAAATTTGGGAAATAAAAGCAGTAAATATCCTAACTTTAACTATTATAAACCTCGGAGCAATTACATTAATTGGAAAAAATAATCAAAGGAGTAGACGCGACAAAATTAAATATGAGGAATTAAAGTTTAAATTCAAAAGGAAATCTAAAAAGAAAATATTTTTGTTATTTTATTTTAGGAAAACCCTAATTCTAATGTTTTTGTATTTTTATTTGAGAAAAGTAATTTAATTGCAATTAAAACCTAATCTCTAATTAACTTTAATTATGAAAAATAAATTAACTACCCTAATTAAATTACACTAATTAATTAGCAAAATTAATTTTTTATAAAAAACAAACTAATCCTAGTATTTTTGTGATTTTTGATTTGGCTTTATGATTGAGTAAAAAAAAGTTTTTTTAATCGTAAACATTTAATTAGAAAAAATTAAACAAAAAATTAAAAAAATAGAAACAAAGAAAATTGGGCTTGCTGATGATAGCAATCTGGGGTGCCTTGCTGAAATTTTCAGGCCCAAAGCTTGAAGGCCCACTAATCCAGCGCCTAATTCAATGGGAACTCAATCTTGGGAGCCCACCGTGCACTGCGTTTGTGATACGTTAGATTTGAACAAATGATGGATCTAGTAGACATGATCTGGGAGCGCATAGCATGGGCCTGGGCGTGAGGTACATGGAATCTGCAAGCCACAATTCAGAAAATGTGAAAAATGCTTGGACCTGGGATTGAACCCAACTCCTTTCTCTCACCAGCGCTGCCTTTTACCATCTGGGCTACATGACTTATTTGTTAATATAATAAACAAACAAAAAACATAAAGTAAATAAAGTAGCATGCCCAGAAAAACAAGCGAAATTCAAACGGGCCAGTGGTATGCTACCACACCCTCATCTTCTTCCCCAGAACCGTCGTTTTTGGTAACGACCTTTACCTACGATAAAAAGCTTGTAGCTGCAAACCTGCCAATTTCAAAAATGCAGCACACGCACAATACATTCAAATGGAGACCATGGATCAACAGGGTTTGACGCCCTGAACACCATGGTACCCATAATCAAACCTGGTTTTGCCTATATTAAGAAAACCTAAAACGAAGCTTGAAACACTAAGAATGGCATATTTTGATTCACGCGCTTAAACTCAAATCAAAACATCCAAACATGTTGAAAACATGATTATAAGCATGAATTTATACTTAGAACAAATTGATAATTCCAGAATCAATGAAAACAAATTTAAAAAAAGATGGAAACCGTAAAGGTGGTAGCACAAATTTAATATAATTAGTAAATTAGATAAATTTAATTTCTTTTTCATAATTAAAATCAAATAGAAACTAGGTTTTAATTTTAAAATTATATTTCTTTTCTCAAATAAAAAAAAAACCAAAAATACACAAAATCTTGTTTGTTTTGTAAAATATTTTATTTTTTTGAAATTATTTAATTTAGCTAGATTAGGTTAATTTCAATTTCTTTTTCATAATTAAGATAATTAGAATTAGAGTTTTAGTAGTACATAACTCAATTAACTCTTTTCTCTAAAATAACTTAATTATTTCTCGATTAGATTTTAGAGTTTTCAACATTCCTCGTATTTAATTCGCCGCGCATTTAATTATTTCTTTTCCATTATTTTTTTTGTAACTGTCGATGTTTGTAATAGTTAAATTAGGGTTTTATTTATTTCTTGAATCCCCGATTCTTTGGTTATGTAATTAATCCCCATCCCCGAAGCCTTTAAATAGCTAGGTTTATTTTCTCGCATTTTAAATTCCTACAAATATTTAACTGTCTAGATGTATGCTAATCGGATTGTATGGCAAGAATATCTGAAATTAAAATGGTAGATCACCTAATGTGCAAATATTAAATAACCGAAATAAATCATATGCACATATTCACTCGTAGGGTTTACCTCACTTCGGTTTACTTCAGTAAACAATAATTAAGCATAGGAGATTTTAGTGGTTGCCCTCCAGTCTAAAAAGATCAAATAGTCCCATTCGAATGTTGCCTCAGAAATGTTGCCTCGGAAAGATCTTAAGACTCTAGGGTTACTACTAATGTTTTCTAACTATTGCTTTAGTGATTGTACTTGTCCCTTTATAATGTCCCTTACAACTCCAACGACGGGGCTACCTACTCCTTAATAGTAGGATAGCGCTGTCTAAAGGAAACGAGAACAAACAATCTTTTTTCGAGTAGGTAGAATCTTAAGTACTTGCTCAATAAAAACTTTTCACACAAACATCCTTCAAAACAAATTTTCAAAACAAATTTCGTCATATCCTTGAGGACTGATACAAGGGTTATCAAGAACTAAAACATTTTCAAGACAAACACACACAAGCAATTTGAAAAATGAGAAAGTACCTAAGAACCCGTACATAACTACGGATAGAAAGGGTGCTAACACCTCCCCTTTCTATAATCTAGCCCTGTACTCAGAATATCTCGAAAAAAGGTTTTTTCTGTTCTTTTTCCTTTTCCATTATTGGATGAAATAAAAGTTGGTGGCGACTCTTGATTACCGCGACATTTTGCAAACACAAAACGCAAAACGCAAACCAGTATTAAACAATTGGTTCTTCCACCGTATCATAGAACTGGCGACCATGCTGGGGAATATATAAGTGGGGTATACCTTAGGATCTAGGTCATTAAAATTGCTTCTTTTGATTGTCTTGATTGCTTTACTTTTGAGGGTTTGTTTGGGGTTACTATAGATCCTACACCCGGATCTGGGGGCACTCATTAGGTAAACAGTAATAGATCATGGAGATTGTATGACGTAGACCGATATTGTTTAAGCGATGGCTGTGTTGGTGTGTCACTTTGGTTGGTACCGGTATCCTTCATGGGGAAACGAGGAGAATACAGATCCACCACATGGTGTCGTAAAGCACCAACAGACCTTAGAACCTTAATTGAACAAACTTGTCCATTAGAAAGTAGTGAGATAGCCGGCTTCGATGTAGAGCTGAGGATTGGTTGATACTCGATGCTACACTCATTGAGATCAGACTTTCGGGATATTTCGGCCGCAAGAAAAGATTGATTGAGCTGAAACAATGCCAGATAAAGGATGGTCAGTGATATTGAGACCCTCTAGAACCCGGTTACATTTTAAGACAAGTTTGAAACCAACTAAACTTCAAGAGGGTACTACCTTTAACCTCATGCAAGCCTTAAACCTAAGGACTTGGTGTGATTTGACTGTGTGTGATATACCTGTGTTTTCTATACCTGTGGTTTATCATAACATCATGCATCATAACATGGCATCCATTCTTATTGCACTAATCATTTCAAAGACCAAGGGAATTTATCTTTGTTCTGTTTTGCAGATCATGGCTTCCGTTCGTAGAAACACTATTCGAATCAGCTTTGTGAAGATACCTTCCCAACTTAAAGAGCTAGCATCAAGGGTTTCTGAAACTTCTACATTCACTAAGAGACATGGTCAACTTCTCAACTTCTCAACCTGGTTACTTCAAACATTGATGAAAAGATGATGAGTGTACTCTTTCAGTTCTTTGATCCCAAGTACCACTGCTTCACCTTCCCAGACTATCAGTTGGTACCTACCTTGGAAGAATTCTCTCAGCTATTGGATATACCCATTCTTGAACAGTTGCCCTTCATAGGTCTAGAAGAAGTTCCTAAGACAGAAGTCATTGCCTCGGCTCTGCATCTGAAATGGGCTGACATGGTATCCAATTGGGAAACAAGAAGCGGAGTCAAAGGTTTTCTAGCTAAGTTTCTGATAGACAAGGCCCAGCTGTTTTGGGATGATATGGATTTTCAGGATTTTGAGGAGGTCTTGGATCTTATAATCTATGGGTTAATCCTATTCCCTAATCTGGACTCATTCATAGATGTGAATGCTATCAATTTATTTCTCTCCCGCAACACTTTGCCTACCTTGCTTGAAGATATTTTGCACACTCTCCATACCCGTACCATGAAGAGAAGAGGGATTCTTATGTGCTGCATGCCATTGCTATCGAGGTGGTTTATTTCTCACCTCCCTAAGTCCATACTGAAGAATGAAGAAGGTTTGGGTTGGTCACAAAGGATAACGTCACTCGCTCATACGGATATTCTTTAGTGTTCTCAAGCTATGGAAAACACTGCTATTATTGACCTCTACAGGGAGTACCCTAATGTCCCATTGCTTGGTATCAGAGGGGATATAACCTACAATCCTTGTTTAGCTCTGCGACAATTTGTTCACGCTCGAAGGGATGGTCTCCATGAGTTACTTATCGAGGGCATTGTGTTCAACTATGATGATGATGTTAAAGAGTATCGCGGGAGGTTCATACGAGCTTAGGGCATGGTAAACAGATCTGGAGCCAAGGATTTAGGGCCAAAGACTTCCATTCCTATGGAACCTTACCTCCAATGGGTACGAGCCCGTGCCTAGAAGCTTATGATGCCCTGTGTGGCCGTTTTACCGGTGATTGTGGAACCCACTACTGAAGAAGGCATTCCTTACACGGTTCCCTATCCTTTCATGCCCACTGATCTTGGGGAATTACAGAGGTCTTGGATTCAGTTGATGAAGGAGCGGGACACTTACAGGGATCAATTCCATGCTCAGGAGAGGAAGGTTTTAGAGCTCACTAAGAAAATCCAGGAAGAAAAAGGACTCAATGATTATCTCGACACAAAGAGGAAGCATCCATGGGAATTTTGATGTCTTTTATAGTTTCAAATTTATTTTTAATTGTAACGCCTAAAAGGCATTTGAACTTCAAATTCAGCTAATAAAGTTTTTGTTTACTTTGGTTTGCAAATTTAAATTTCTCGAAGTCTTTGAAATCATTGCATGCAAATCCCATTATCATGCACATCATTACAGGTACCACTACATGTTTCTCATCTTCTTCGTTGTTTATTTTAACAGAAATGTCTTCCGAACAAACCATCAAGGACCTTCAGGCACAGAACGCCCAGTTCCAACAAATGTTCATAAGTCTGGCAAAAGGGCAGGAGGATCTGAAAGCCTTCATCCTGAAAGAAAAGAAGAAAAAGAAGAAGGCTGCCGGTATTGAATATCAGAAGAAGGTTTGGAGAGAGGTTGAAGCGACAAGTCGATCTGACCTCTTCATCTAAGGAATGGGAGAATCAGGAAGAAGAGAAGGACCCCAGTCCTGCAGTGTCTGACAATGATACCAATTACAATGACGAGCAATATCCTCCTGCTGAGGATAGATACAAACAGTTGGAAGACCGTATGAGTGCCATAGAAGTTCAGAGGATACCTGGACTGGATTTCAAAGAATTGGGATTAGTGTCGGGAGTGGTCATCCCGCAGAGGTTCAAAGCTCCAGTTTTTGGTAAGTATGATGAGGTTTCCTGCCTAAAGCTCCATCTCCATTCCTACGTCAGGAAAATTCAGCCCCACACCGCTGATAGAAATATGTGGGTTCATTTCTTTCAAGATAGTCTATCAGGGACTCAGTTTGAATGGTTCTACCAGCTGGAGGGAGCCAATGTCCAAAACTGGGAAGATCTGGCTGCTGCTTTCTACAAGCAGTATCAATATAATGCCGACCTCAATCCTACACGTACTCAACTCCAGAGTATGTCCATGGGTGCAAGTGGAGGCTTTAAGGACTATGCACAAAAATTGAGAGACTTGGTTGGGAGAGTTCAACCCCCGTTGTCTGATAGGGAGTTGGTTGATATGTTTTTGGGGATGCTATTTGGTCCATTTTTCAATCATTTGATCGGCAGCTTGTCAGCTGGTTTCACCGAGCTGATTCTGACTAGAGAAAGAGTAGAAGTTGGGATTCAAAGCGGAAAAATACAAAAGGATGCCTCTTCAAGTGCAGTAAAGAAGCCTTTCGCTGGTACGAAGGAAGCCAGTGCCATCTATAGCCTGAGGGGCCAAAACAGAGCTGAGCATCATCAGACAGTAAGTGTCGTGATGATACCTAGACCTGCAGTTGCTCCACAATGCAACAATCAAGAAAGGGTGGAAAGACTACAACGACAGTTTACCCGCATCAACATGAAATTGGCTGAAGTGCTACCTCGCCGACTGAGATCCAACTTGGAAACCTTAAAAGAGGCTCCTAAGAATTCAAATACCATATCTCCCTGATATAATATGAATGCCCGGTGTGCTTATCATTCTGAGAGTCCTGGCCATGATACAAATGACTACTAGGCTCTGAGAAACAGAGTACAAGACTTGATTGAAGCCAAGGAAATAGATTTTGATGCCCCGGAGAAGCCCAACGTCAAAACTGCTCCCATGCCTAAACACGGTCGTGGAGTTAATGTTGTTGACACTTATTTGTTTGTGACCTCTATTAATGAAGTTTCTACTCCTCTCATGACTGTCAAGAAGAATTTATTGTCGGCTGGTTTATTTCCGGGTTATGGTGAAGGTTGCCACATGTGTTCATCTATGCCTTCTAGTTGTTATTTGCTGAAATCAGGTATTCAGCGCCTGATGGATAGCAGAGAGATTTTGTTCGAGAAAACTATGATTCCTGTTGTTCCAATTGAAGACATTGCCATTATAACCATTTCCGCCAATCCTTCCAAGGTTTCTTAGAGAAGACCTGTTAGGATTACATCTGCTCCAAGAATTGCTCCGTTGATAATCACTATTCCTGGTCCTGTCCCGTATGTCTTGGACAAAGCTGTCCCATGGAATTATGGTGCCGATGTGTACTATCATGGCATCAACCAAGATCTGAAAGATGAAGAGGCCGATCCTGATATTGATAACATTGTCAGAACCAACAAAATCACCCAAAGTGGAAGGGTCTTCTCTCCCGAGATTTCCCCTAAGACTGTCAACAAGCCTATTGTCATTCCATCTGCTGTTCCTGCTAGTACATCCACTACAATTCCTGTTATTAGTCCAGTTATTACCCTTGTCGGTGAATCATCTGATTCCCACGGCAAGGAAATTATGGGTGAGCCTGCCCAGACGGAGGCGCCTAAGAAAATTGTTGTGGAAGCCTCTATGCAAGAAATAGAGGAAATATTGAAAACCATTAAAAAGAGCGACTATAATATGGTAGAGAAGCTGGGGCAGGACCCATCAAAGATATCCAGTAATCCATGTTGTTGTGCTCTGAGGCCCATGCAAAGGCTTTAATCGCATTCTTCAAAACTGCGATGTGCCGCAAGAGACTTCAGCTGATCAGTTCAAAGATTGTGTGGCCAACCTGACTGTTGATAATGGGTTGGGATTTTGAGATGCGGATTTGACACCAAAAGGAAGGAAGCATAATGATGCTCAGCTTGTCTCGATTGAATGCAGGGGAGCCACTATGGCTCATGTGCTGGTAGACACCGGGTCTTCACTGAATGTTCTGCCAAAGAAGGCGTTGGACCGGCTGGATTGCGAGGTTTTGACGTTAAAGACTAGTGTTGTACCCCAAAATTTGCCCTCCCATATTCTTCAAGATTGGCAAAGAGCATGCTTCAAAATCTCCCCAAGGGTTGCACAGTTCAATGGCCTCCTAACAGTCAAAAACTAGAGTTTTGGGTCTGGTAAAGAAATTGAAGTTTCCAAGGGTCCAATCAAGTCCCACATGCCTACAAACATTGTCAAGTATCCTCATGCTAACTTTCAAGACTTACAGCACAAAATTGTACAGTCAAAAACCCTAATTGCCCTACAGTCAACTGCAGGGGCAAAATGGTCATTTGACAGTCAAAAGTCAAAATTTTTGGTCAACATCTTATTTTGAAGCCACAAACATCATTTGATCAATTCTTGATCATGATTTTCAAGGTATGGCTCAAAAAGTCTCAAGATGCAAAAGTTTCCATATTTGGACAGTTGAAAAAGTCAACTGTAACTTGACCAAGGCATAACTTCCACATGGTTCATCAGAAAAATTCCATCCAAAGCTCATTTTGAAGAGAAAGACATTTCCTACAACTCATCTTCACACTTCAAGTCCAAGAAATGCTCTCACAAAAAGTTATCAATTTCAACATTATAGGTCATTTTCAAAAGTCAACAAAAAGGGACTTTAAGTCAAAGACCATAACTTGAGATTGGTAAATAAAAATGACATGGGACCAAAGGAATTGGTTAGAGGACTTCAAGACCTTTCCAAAATGTCCAAGAACATGATCAAAGCTTAAAAATTGAGCAAGATATGCCTTGTGGAAATGGGGAAATGTTTGGGAATTTTGAAAAGTCAACTTTGCTTTAAATGCCTCAAAATTGCTAATGGGCCACATTTTCTTCCAAGAATCATTATCCAAAGGCTATGCACGACCATTTGGCCCAAAGGGGATTTATTTCATCATTTTTTATTATTTATTTGAATTTTTATCACCATTAATTCATTTAATTAAATAAAATATGACAAAAATACTAAACAAATGTTTTTGAATCCTTTTATGGAGCATATGCCCTCATTATTTACTCAAGATCTCGTGCACATCAAAAAAGGAAAGATTTTGTGCAAATTGGCATGTTCTTCATGAGGAAAAGATTGGAAAAGATTCCATGGAAATCAAATATTTGATTCATCAATGCAAAGGTTTATGGACTCAAATGCTTACCCTAATTCATTCCCATACATAAACAGAAGGCAACCCTAATGCATAGAACTTTGAAGCTGCGCTCAGAAAAGAATACCAACTTTGCATTTTTTGTCCAAAAATTCAAAACTGAAAACTGCATTATAGGGCGTTTCAAGGCAAGATAACCATTCCAATAGCTTGCTAAGGCCTCAAGGAAACTTTCTGGATCAAAACCACAGCTTCTAACCCCAAGAAACGGTAGAACGAAACTGTCCTGTTCTTAATATTTCTCACATTCATGTTTTGATTTATACGTATCATCTATGCATTTTTCTTGTTGTTTCATACTAATTGAATCATTCTAAAGCTAACAGTATTATTCAATTGAGTTTTTAAGGCCTGTGCACGAATCCACCATGGGAGCCCTTTAGGGTTGCAGAGACTTTAAAAGAGGGCTTTGTTCCTCTGGAAAAAATAGGCTATAAGACCGGTACAATTGAATTCGTGACCTTCATACGAATACAACAATCACATCGCGCCCTTTTTATATGCTTGTATGGCCTAATCGCTATTTTCCAGTTTCAGGATTAGTGGGGGTTTAAAACCCCCGCTATTTGTTTATTTACAGGTACAACGTGAGGAAGACGCTGAGTTGTCTCAATGTGATAGGGCCATTCAAATGTTCGCGCTTAATTTTTGCTTTACACCAATAGTACTTGTTCTCTTTCATATGCATCAGGTTCCACTAATATTACAAAGAGCGCGCTTGGCACAGTTGGTTGATGCGTTGTCCTTCAAGCACTGGGACCTGGGTTCGATTCCCAGGTCCCCTTTGCATCTTTCATATTTTTTTCCTTAACTTGTTCCTACACAGCAGGTCTTCCAGGGATCCATCATGTACCCTCACCAACGGCTTGCCAGGTGGTCCTGAGCGCCCATCCAGTGGCCAAGAACTAATGTCCAGGGAACACTCCAGTCAACGCATGTGCACGTGGTCAGAAATGTCAAAATGGCCTTCCTCAAATGGGCCAAGTTGCTGGCAATTTACCTCCAAAATTGGGGTCAACACCCCCCATTGGTTTGCATTTTATTTTCATTCTTTTTATTTTTTCTATTTATTTGTTTTATTTATTTTAGTTAAATCATCAAAATTAATTTTCATAAAAATACCAAAAAAAAATCAGAAACTATAAAAATAAAAATATGTTTTAATGTTTAATTCACTAACATTTTTGTAAATAAATTTAACAATTAATTTAGTTTTAATTCTAGGTTTAATTTTAATGTTTCTTTAATAAACTAAAAAATGTAGAATTAGGGTTTTAAATACTTTATTCTTTTTCTTTTCTTTTACCATTATTAAATATTAATTATTTTTTATAAATAAATACGCCATGTAAATAATTAATGTAAATTAGGTCAAACTAAAAATATTTTTTTTAATAAATTAAAAACAATTTAGAACTAGGGTTAATTAACTTTTTTTAATTCCAATTTAATTTTCTCATTAAACTCCATAAATACAAAAACTCCAAAAAAAATTCTTTCTTTTTATTTAAACTTAATTAATTTATTAATTTCAATTCAATTTCTTTAAAAGGGTCCAACGCCCTCGCTTTCGATTATAATTCTGTTTCGCGCGCTTATTTTATTTCTTTTTGTAAAATTCATGTAATTACTCCAAAGCCTTGTAATAGATTAATTATGATATTTATTCTTCCGCATTTTTATTTTATTCAAATCGGGTCTTGGACTAATTTGGCGATGTAGACCCGCGCCTTTGTAATAGCGTAGGACTTTTACCTTCTCGCATCTTTTAACTGTTAATAACTTGCATGAAAGAATGAATGCCAAAAATAAAAACAAAGCATAGATCACCAATGCATGAACAAGATAAACATAATTGAAAACGACACACAAATCACACACCACCCCTAGGGTACGTCTCACTGTTGCCTTGCCCCTCGAAAAATGGTCGTCGAGTAGAGGATGTTTTAGTAAGTCCTCATGTCCATGAACATGGCATGAGGGTAGCTTCTAAGGTGTCTTCCTATTGCTCTGGTGACCACAATGTCCCGAACCCTCGAATTGACCCGAACACCTCCAACGGTGGTGCTACCTACCTCTCAATGGTGGGATGGCACTACTTTAAGGACATTTACACAGACGAATTCCTTAGGGTAGGTAGACGACTCGTAGATACTTGCTCTAATTTCAAAACAAATCAAAAACTTCTTTTCACACCGACACCTTTCAAAAAGCTTTCAAAAGCAATTTTTCAAACACTCTTGAGGACTGATACAAGAGTCGAATTGAAACTTTCAAAGAAACTTTTTCAAACCCACTCACCTTGAAAAGCAAACAAACAATTTTGAAAACACAAATGAGCAAGTATCTAAGAGCCCATGGATAACCATGGATAGAAAGGGTGCTAACACCTTCCCTTTCTATAAATCTACCTCCCGAACCGAGAGCAATCTCTATAAGGAATTTTTCTATGCTTTTGTCCTTTCCATTTGGAGAAAATAAAAGACGGTGGCGACTCTTTCTTCCGCGACATTTCGCGAACCAGCGTTAAACAGTCAGTTCCAGATCCATCGATCACAGAACTGGCGACTCTGCTGGGGAATACTGTTATAAAGTGAGGTGTACCTTAGGATAGTTCATAACTGTGTTTTCAATTGTTTTGACTTGTTTGCTTTAAATTGTGGGTTGCATGGGAGTTACGTAGATCCTAACCCGGATCTGGGGATACCCTGTTTAGGTAGCATAAACTGTGAGGGACCTGTCCGGCGTAGACCGACATGGGTGAAGCAGTGGCTACGTTGGTGTGGCACCTTGGTCTGTACCGATATCCCTTGTGTTGCAACGAGGAGAATATGGGTCTTCTGAGGAGTCATTAAGCACCAACAAACCTTAGAACCTTAAATGACACAACTTGGCCATTAGAACAGTAGCAGTATGCTACACCCATTGAGGCTAAACTCTCGTGATGGTTCTGGCCGCAAGAAAAGATTGCGATGCTGGAGTTATGACCGATTGAGGGTAGTCAATGATATTGGGATCCTCTAAGAACCCGGTTACTTTTGATAGGACAGGTATGAACCAACAAATTGAAAGAGGGTAATACCTAGACCTCATGCTGGCCTAAACTTTAAGGGCTTGTCTTGTGTGACTTGTGTGCCTTATCATGTTTGCCTTTGTAAATATTTGTGGTGTACTTTATCATAACATCATAACATCATGAGCATTGCATGCATCCTGCATAGGGACTGACCATTTCAAAGACAAGAGGGTTTCACCTTTGCTCTGTTTTGTAGGACATCATGATGCCTGTGCGAAGGAATACTATCCGGTTCAACTTTGTCCACCCACCTGAGTTGCTTGAAGAGTTGGTTAGCAGGATTCCAAATACCACTTCCTTCATCCAGAGGCATGGTTCTCTTCTCAGTTTAGTCACTGCAAAGCGGGATCAACAGTTGATGAGTGTCCTGACCCAGTTCTATGACCCTCTGTACCAGTGCTTCACCTTTCAAGACTTCCAGCTGGTCCCTACCCTGGAAGAATTCTCTGATTTGCTTGGTATCCCTATCTTGGATCAGACCCCCTTCACTGGTTGGGAAAAGACCCTCAGGCTTGAGGAGGTTGCTGCAGCTCTTCCCTTGACACATCAAGAAGTAATGGACAACTGGGTGACTAGAAGCGGAGTTAAGGGTTTCTTGGCCAAGTTTCTGATTGGTAAAGCTAACAGTTTCTGGAATGACTTGGACTTTAGGGCATATGAAGACATCCTGGCTCTCTTAATCTATGGGCTAGTCTTGTTTCCTAATCCTGACAACTTCATCAATGTCACTGCCATAAGGATCTTCATGTCTCAGAATCCTGTGCCCACTCTCTTGGGTGACATCCTGCAACAACTTTATGCTCGTACTACCCGAAGACGAGGAACTCTATGGTGTTGTATCCCTTTGTTGGTGAGGTGGTTTATTTCGCACCTCCCTAAGTTCGTGCTGAAGAACCAAGAAGGAAGAGGTTGGGCTCATAGGTTAATGTCTCTCACTGACAAGGACATCATTTGGACTTTCAGAGGTTTGGATGAGATAGCTGTTATTGATCGTTGCGGAGAATACCCTAATGTTCCTTTGATTGGTACTCAAGGAGGAATATCTTACAATCCATGTCTAGCGCTCCGTCAGTTTGGAAGAGCCAGAAGAGAAGGGCCTCATGAGATGTTGTTGCCTCACATCAGTTTTGAGTTTCAGGTGGATAGTGACGAGCTGCGTCGTAGGATCATCAAGGCTTGGGACAGAGTTCATAAAGCTGATCCACAAGAGTTGGGGCCAAAGACTTCTCTACCTATGGAAGCCTACTACAAATGGGTTCGCATCCATGCTCAGAAGTTAGGTATGCCATACGAAGCTGTCAGACCCGTCATTCTTGAGTATCCTGACAAAGATGGGGCTCCTCCAACTGTCCTCCCTCCTCAGATACCTACTGATTATGAGACATTAAAGAGGTCTTGGTCACAACTCCGGGAAGAACGGGATTCTTATCGGGAAAAGTTCAACGAGCAGGAATTGAAGATCCAGAAGCTGACAAAGCAGTTGGAGAATGAGCGAGCTCTGAATGACTACATCCGTACTGAGAAGAGGAGACCATGGGATCAATAAGGAGCTCTGGATGTTATTTTACAATTTTATTTCCCTTTTCAGTATTTCCCTTTTATGTAACGCCTAAGGGCAATCTGTTGAACAATTTAAATTTCAAAGTTGAATCTAATGAAGTGTGTTCCTTTTTGTTTACAAAGTTGATTCCCGATTGTCTTTGAAAACATAAATCATACGCATTCCATTCATCATGTGCATAACAGGTATTCTTCTTTTCAGGTTGCTTACTGTTCTTCGCTGTTTATTTCAGCATCATGAACCCTGACTCATCATCAACCGAGATGTCTATCAAGGCCCTTCAGGCGTAGAACGCGCAATTTCAGGAGCTAATCATGGGTTTGGCTCAAGGCCAAGAAGAGCTGAAGGCTTTACTCCTGAAGAAGGAGAAGAAGAAGAAGAGAATTGTTCTTTTCAACTCAGGCCGGAGGTTTGGTAACACTCTGCAGAATGAAGAAGCTGGTTCTTCTGTAGGCAAAGACAGTCCCCAGGGGGGAAAGGCTCTAAGTCCAGTAGTCTCTGACAACGAGACTGACTTTAATGAGGAACAGTATCCTCCTGCTGAAGACCGGTACAAGCAGCTGGAAGACAGACTGGATACCATGGAGATCCAACAAGTGCCTGGGCTGGATTTCGGAGACTTGGGCTTATCTACTGGTGTGATTATTCCTCATAAGTTTAAGGCACCATCTTTCACCAAGTATGACGGGGCGTCTTGCCCCAAGCTACACCTCAGATCTTATGTGCGAAAGATTCAACCGTACACAGTGAACAAGAACTTGTGGATCCACTTCTTCCAGGAGAGTCTTTCAGGGACTCATCTCGAATGGTTCTATCAGCTGGATGGGACCAAAGTTCATAACTGGGAGGAGTTGGCTACTGCTTTTTACAAGCAGTATCAATATAATGCCGACCTTGCTCCTACACGTACCCAACTCCAGGGTATGTCGCTAGGATCAAGCGAAGGTTTTAAAGAGTATGCACAGAAGTGGAGGGATCTGGCTGGCAGGGTGCAGCCTCCATTAACAGACCGTGACCTGGTGGATATGTTCTTGGGGACCCTATCTGGGCCATTTTTCAATCATCTTATCGGTAATTCGTCTGCGGGGTTCACTGACCTTATTCTGACTGGTGAGAGGATAAAGGCTGGAATGAAGTCCGGTAAAATTCAGAAGGGTGCATCTTCAAGTTCTGAGAAGAAACCCTTTAAAAAGGAGGCCAGTGCTGTGTATGGGCCTAGGAGGCAAGAGAAACCAGAACGCCGCCAATCTGTCAATGCGGTGATGATTGCAAAGCCTGCTGCCGCTCCTCGGCAAACCAATCCACAAAGGGCTGAAAGACCTAGAAGAGAGTTTACCCGGCTGAGTATGACCTTGTCGCAAATCTTGCCGCAATTGCTATCCACCAACTTGGTGACTGTCAGAGAGGCCCCAAAGGTTGTGAATACTGCCTCTCCCAAGTACAATCCAAATGCCCATTGTGCTTATCACTGCGATAGCCCGGGGCACTCTACTGATGACTGCTGGGCCTTAAGGAATAAAGTGCAGGATCTTATTGATGCCAAAGAGGTACAGTTTGAGGCACCTGAGAAGCCCAATGTGGTGACTGCTCCCATGCCTAACCATGGAGTGAATGCTATCAGGGAGGATGATGAAGTGGATGAAGCTGAGTTCGACAACTGGATTTATCCGACGGCCGACAGTGGACCTAGCAATTGGATTGCAAAAGACAACCTACCTGTTACTTTTGTTACGGAGTAATGAATTCCTTTGTTTTTGTTATTTGTAATAAACAATGAATTGAAACTCTAAGGCCCGGTGTCTTACCCGGGGCACCGTGGCTTCATTTGTGAAGGCATATTAATTGTCATTTCATATATCATGAATAAAGACCTTGGACGTTTTCTCGCATTTCAAATCTTACGCTCCTTTTCTTTCTTTCCTTATATATTGCAAAACAGCTGTATTTACACACACTCACTCATACAGGTTTCAATCCACTCTGGATCTCACTGGTAACGACTCTGCTATTGCCAGTTATGACTTCGAAAATCCGATCAACTTAGCCGAAGACGAAGGTGAAGATGATTGCGAAGTGCCTGACGAGCTTGCAAGACTGTTACTCCAGGAAGAGAGGGCAATTCAACCACACGAAGAGCCGGTGGAAACAATAAATCTGGGTACTGAGGCAGACAGAAAGGAAGTTAAGATTGGTGCCAACCTAGAGCTCAGCGTGAAGCAACCGTTGACTCAGATGTTACATGATTATATGGAGATCTTTGCCTGGTCCTACGAAGACATGCCCGGGTTGGATACCGACATTGTGGTCCATCATTTGCCTACTGTTGTACCCCAAAATTTTCCCTTCCATTTCTCATTGATTTCTCACCACAAAGCCCTTGAAGCTCAAGATCAAGTTAGGGTTTCTTCTGCTCAAGACTTCTCCTTGCACTGTTGACCCAAATTAGGGTTTGTATTTGCACAAAGATGTTTTGACCTAAAATTCCTAAGATGACTTTCTTGCTTCATATTGGACTCCCAAGTTTATCCTCATAAAGTTTCAAGTCTTGATTCCAAGTTTTGCCCAGTCAATTGGACAGTTGACCTAGAAATCAATTGTATTGGGGAAAAAGTCAACTGTGGCCAATTGACAGTCAAATCTCATGAAAATTGACCCACATCAACATTATGAACTCATATGAACCATTTGATCAATTTTGGATCACAATTCCATAAGAAATTTGATCAGATCACCAAAAGGGCAAAATGGTCATTTTTAGGGTTTTGACTGCACAAAGGCAATTTTTGACTGTTTGACCCAACCATTGGCAAACCAAGGTCACATATGGACTCAAGGACCCCATGGAATTATCTTGACATGCTCAACAAACTCAAAAGATCTCAAGTACACAAGATTGACAGTTGAATTTCCCAGTCAATTGATCAATTTTGACTGTATACTGAAAAGTCAAACTTTGACTCTTTGGTCAAAATCAAGAGTCAAGATTCATTTTTTATCAAAACATGCCAAATCATGAAACTTGTTCACCAAGATATCAAAAAATGCAAATTAGGGTTAGGAATGAGAATTTTTCATAACTTAGAATTTTTCCAAGTTATGAAAAACCCTAATTTTTTCCCAACTTTGCCCCACTTTCTCACCAAGATTCATTTGGATTCAAACAAAAGTCAAAACATTAAAGTTGTAGCTTGTTGCATAATCTACAACTTTGATTCACAAAGTTTTCCCAAATGAGGCTTGTATCTCAAGTTACAATTTTTTTGAATAAGGGCACTAAACCATTCTTAACTTAGTGAAATTTTAACCTATTTTGACAAGGTTTTCTACCCAACTTCAAGGCCATTTTCCATACACTTCCACTTGGAATTTCAATTTGCATTTCAAAGATGGATTGTAGTACACATTCCAAGCTTTCCAAAATTTCCAAGAACTCATCAAACAACCTCATAACTTGAGAGAATCGAATTTCACAATTTGGAAAAAACTCCCTTTTGAATTGGTCAATTTACATGTTCATAACACTAGGCATTTTCAATCTCAGCTTGCATATCTTGATTACAGGTCCTTAAACCATCCAACACTCATAAATTTAATGCCAATCCTTTGTTCCAAGGCCATGTTTTGTGTGTTCAAGCATTGCCTAAAGGATTAATCCCAAAATAGATAAAGCATTTCTTCCATTTTTGCAAAAGGTAGCTTTATGTCCAATTGAAAATCCAACAAGTACAGATACAATCTAATTGGCACAAGATTATGAGCAAAACACTCTGATCAAGGAGAGATTATGCAGCACATTAGGGGGCCTCTACCTGCCTAGAACCCAACTTGGGCATTTGTTGCTTAAAGTGTAGGTAACATTGCATTTTGTAACACAACTTTGATATCAGCTTGCAAACCCTTAAGCAAACTTGTGAAACACATTCAGGACATCCCAACTGAGCTAGTACACGACCCTAACATCCCTCATACACTCCCATTCCCAGAATAACCTTCAAACTGCAAGAACAGGGCAAGGCCTGCAGTTTGAGTGCCATCTCTCATTCCCCTCAAGCTTTCTTGCCCAAACCAGTTCACACACCTTCCCTAGCATAAATGCAAGCTAACCAAGACCTGAAACATGATCTGTAATTCCTCTAACAAGTTCCACCATTTTCACTTTCTCATTTTGCAGTTTAAGTTCCACAGCTCGATTCAAGGTGTCTCAAGGCAAAGTAAGTGTTGGAATAGCATCACTACATTTCAAGGAAGCTGTACAAGTCATCATCTTGTCCTGAAAGTTCCTCCATTGCAAGGCACGATTCCAACTGCACAGGTATATTCATGAAGTTCTATCTCTCTCATTAGGCATTGTTAGCTTTAGGTTTGTGAAGAGAATATGTCACAATCATAGCCCTGAACATGCCCATATAATTAGATTTCATTTATATTATGTGTGCTGCAAGAATTTTAAGTCTGAACATGGCATAAAAATTAGGTCAGGATTTGGGAGAGAAGAAATTCTCTCTCATTTCTGAGAGTTAGATTGACTTCTTTATATGTCTAGAATCGTGGCTTCAAGCTCTACAGGTTTCATGTTGGAAGATTTGGCAAAAGATCAAAGAATCAAGAGTTAGGGATTGGAGAAGAAGGGCGCGTATTTTTGAATTTTTGTTTGGTCTGAAGGTTGAAGACAACAACTTTCTGGGCTGGGCCTGTTTGTTATTTCTTTTCACACCCTGTTTTTGCTTTCATACCCCCCAAGCCCATTTTGTGTATTTTTATGATTTTTTGATTTTTCCTTTTTCATTCTGACTCATTTATTTTTTCTTATCATATTAAAAACATAAAAAATATTTTTTGCATCATTTTTATATTTTTTAGGAATTTATTTGATTATATTGATATTTATATACAAATAAGTAAATAATATATTATTTAGAATAAATAGAGAAAAATAATGTAAACACATTTTATTTTCATTTTTATTTTGTTTTATCTTCTTGAAATATTTTATACAAAACATACTTTTTTTTCATAAATATTAATTATTATTATCTTATATATATGATATTTATTTAGTAAATAATAAATATATATATATATATATATATATATATATATATATATATATATATATATATATATATATATATATATATATATATATATATATATATATATATATATATATATATATATATATATATATATATATATATATATATATATATATATATATATATATATATATATATATATATATATATATATATATATATATATATATATATATATATATATATATATATATATATATTAATACACTTAGGATAAAATACAAAAAATATACATATTTTTATTTTATTAATATTTAACAATAAAAATACATTTTTACAAATATACTTCATTTTTATTTTATGTTTTGTATATAAATAATAAATATTACATATATTAAATAATTAATACCCTTTTGATTAAAATTAGGGTTTTGCCCTAAATAGGTAAATACTCCAAAAATAATACTTTTTATTTTATTTATTTGACATAAATAATACTTTTTTTTTCATACATATAAAAACTTTTTTTGCATTTTTGCATATTTGTTTTATTTCTATTTAATTTATGCCTTTAATTATATTGTAAATATTCAAAGAAAATGATGTAATAGCTAGGTTTAATTTCTTGTCTAAATATCCCCCATTTGAACATTTGTACCCCCCTCCCCATATTATTGTGTTGTAATAGTGTAGGAACTTTAGTTTTTCGCACTTTAACGCTTTCTAAATATACCATGCTAGAATTAGGGTTTGTATGCAAATAAAACGAACAAAAAATAGTTTGACCTAATCTTAAGATAATCAAAGCATGAAAATGGACAACACATATCACACTTGCACCCCTAGGGTATTCCACTTTGTTGCCTTCAAATAATTGGGCCATATTGCATGCTAGGTTTCTTTGGGTAAAACAAACAATCAAACGATCATAGTCCCTCGATGGCGCTTTTCGAAAAGTTGCCTAAAATGATCAAGTCCCTTTCAAAGAGAAATTGCCCAAAAACACTTAGCACTATTGCAATTATGATCTAAACGATGACCCGCGCCTGTCCCTTTCACCTCCTAATACAAGTTTGTCCACCAAATGCAATGGTGGAACAAAATTGTCAAAAGGGTTAAAACATAACAAAAATCTTTGAGAACCTTAGGGTAGATAACTCTTAGGTACTTGTCAAATGGTAAAAGAAAACACTTGCCTATTTTCAAACCACACTTCAAAAACACTTTCAAAACAAACTTTCAAAAACCTTGAAACATCTTTTCAAAAGACAAAACACCTTTTGTAAAACATTCGAGTAAAGAATTGTTACAAGGGTAGCCTATGCAAGGCATCTTTTTAAAAAATTTTCAAAACCACACGCTAAGCACCATTTCAAACAATTGAAAACCAAGGCAAGTTGATATAAGCAAGTACCTAAGAGCCCATGGATAACCATGGATAGAAAGGGTGCTAATACCTTCCCTTTCTATAATCTACTCCCCGAACCCAAGAAAAATCTCAAAGGTTTTTGCTGTGCTTTTTAAACCTTTCCTTAGGATAAAATAAAAAGTCGGTGGCAACTCTTGCTCAACCGAAACATTTGCGAAAACGAACACAAAACCATAGTTAGTTCTCCCACCGTATCACAGAACTGGCGACTCTGCTGGGGACAATTTTAAAAGTGGAGTAACCTTAGGGCTTAGATCACCCTCTTGCATGACAAATTGTTTGAATTGTTTGCTTTATATCTTGGGTCTATTGTTTGGGTTTACAATCCTACACCCGGATTTTGGGAAACATTCATAGATAGCAATACGTTGTGGAAACTGTGCGGGGTATACCGACACGGTCGAAGCAATAGCTATATTAGTGCGACATATTTGTGAGTACCGGTAACCCTTGAGTTCAATTAAGGAGAGTACGGGGCCGCTGAGTGATGTCACTAAGCACTAATGACCTAGAACCTTACTTGACCATCTTGGCCTTTTATTAGGGGTAGTGAGATGACCGGCTTTGGTGCAGTCCGAAGTTGGTAGATACTCGATACTACACTCATTGAGGGTTGTTTTCTTGGAATATTTTGGTCGCTAGTTAAGTGGCTAAACCAAAACAATGAACAATGAAAACAATCCCGTGATATTGAGTTCCTTAGAACCCGGTTACTATTTATAGGACAGGTTTTTAAGCCAACTACACTCAAGAGGGTACTTACCTATGAAACCCCATGCAAGCCTGAAACTAGGTTTTGGTGTGATTTGCTTGTACATATGTTTTGTGCATACATCATAAACATCATAAACATCATAAAACATCATATGCATTCACTAACCATTTCAAGGGTTTGGATCTTCATCTTTGTTCCTGTTTTGTAGGTCATGGAAATTCCTCGCAGAAACACCATTCAAGTCAACCTTGTGAGAATCTCTCCTCAACTCAAGGAGCTCACCTCAAGAATTCCGGAAAATTCATCCTTCAGTGAAAGACATGGTAGACTGCTCAGCTTAGTCAACACCAACATTGAAGAAGACATGATGAAAGTGTTATTCTAGTTCTTTGACCCTCTTCACCACTGTTTCACTTTCCCTGATTACCAGTTGGTACCCACTTTGGAGGAGTTTTCTCAACTCCTAAGAATCCCTATCCTTAATCAACTACCATTCAACGGTACGGAAAAGGAACCAAAGCCGGAAGATGTTGCTCGAGCATTACATCTACGACCATCCGACATCAAGGGGCATTGGGAAACCAGAAGCGGCGTCAAAGGATTCTTAGCAAAATTCTTGTTTGAGAAGGCACAAGAATGTTAGAATTCATTGGACCTACAAGCCTTTGAAGAGATTGTGGCACTCCTTATCTATGGGTTGGTCTTGTTCCCAAATCCTGACCAATTGGTAGATGTCAACACCGTCAAAATCTTCTTGTCCAGAAATCCAATACCAACATTGCTTGGGGACATTCTTCACTCATTTTACACACGAACAATGAGAAAGAGGGGTGTTCTCATGTGTTGTACTCCTCTCCTTGCAAGGTGGTTTATTTCGCACCTTCCACAATCTGTCTTGAAGAATGACCAAGGTTCAAGGTGGTCCCAACGATTGATGACTCTTACTCATTCCGATGTACATTGGTGTTCTCGGTCCAGAGAAAATGTCATCATTATCGATCGTTGCGGAGAATTTCCTAATGTTCCTTTACTTGGAATCAGGGGAGGTATCACCTACAACCCTTGCCTAGCTTTGAGGCAATTTGGATATGCACGGAGGGATGGCCCTCATGACATGTTGATTCCTGACCTAGTTTTTGACTTCGACAACGATGCGCAAGGACTTCGCCAAAGATTCATCAGAGCTTGGGGAAAACTCAACAAGGTTGATAGCAAGACTCTGGGACACAAGAACTCCATCCCTCTTGAGCCCTATCTCAAGTGGGTACGAGCCCGAGCCCAAAGTCTAATGATGTCTTATCCTCATGTACTCCCAGTGATTAAAGAGCCCGTCAATGAAGGAGAGGTTCCCTACACCATCCGACATCCTGATATGCCTACATCGTGGGAGGAAATGCAGAAAAGTTGGATTCAGCTCAGGGAAGAACGGAATACTTTTGAAGCTAGCTTCTACGCCAGTGAGAAGAAGGTTCTAGAGCTTACCCGCCGACTCCATGAGCAAGAGGCCCTCAACACCTACATCGCACCAAAGAGGATGCGCAATGTCTTTTTGCCTTGAGAAGTCATTTTGTAATACTTGGCCCATGGGGCACTTATGTACTATCAAGTTTCTTTTTATTAATATGACGTGCGTTCTTCTTTGTTTGAAACAATTTTGAACGTCCAAAATCCTTGAACGCATTGCATACATAAGCATACCATTCATCATGTGCATAAGCAGGTATCACTCCAGGTTTCCTTATCTGTCTGCTGTTTATTTCAGTAGGATGGATCTCGAGCAAACAGTCAAAGACCTGCAAGCTCAAAATGCACAGTTCCAGCAACTCCTGATGACCTTGGCTAAGGGTCAGGAGGATATCAAAACTCAATTGGGGAACAAAGACCCAGTAAAAAAGAAGAAAAAGAGACTCGGGGTGCCTACTTTGGGGAGAAGATTTGACGGAGAAGCTCGGAGAGTGCTTGAATTTCCTCCTATCTCTGATGAAGGAACCAGCAAAGGAGGTGGAGCTGCGGTACCTTCCGAGTCTGATGCGGAAGAGGAAGAGGTCGAAGAGGATGAAGATTATTCTGATCAGCAATATCCTCCAGCTGATGACAAATACAAAGGGCTAGAAGACAGATTGGCCTCCATGGAATTACAAAGAGTACCGGGTTTGGATTTTGAAGACTTGGGTTTGGTCGCCGGGATTGTGATTCCCCCAAAATTCAAAGTGCCAGTGTTTGTAAGGTATGATGGGTTGTCCTGTCCTAAAATGCATCTCAGGTCCTACGTGAGAAAGATTCAACCCTATACGGCAGACAAAAACCTCTGGATTCATTTCTTTCAAGACAGCCTTTCGGGAGCTCAGTTGGAGTGGTTTTATCAGCTAGAAGGAACCAGTGTCAGAAATTGGGAAGATTTGGCTACCGCTTTCTACAAACAATACCAGTATAATTCTGACCTTGCTCCTACTCGTACCCAACTTCAGGGTATGTCGCTAGGAACAGGCGAGGGATTCAAAGAATACGCACAAAAATGGAGGGATTTGGCTGGCAGGGTGCAGCCTCCTTTAACCGATCGTGAGCTTGTTGATATGTTTCTAGGGACCCTATCTGGGCCATTTTTCAATCATCTGATTGGTAACTCTTCCGCGGGGTTTACCGATTTGATCTTAACAGGCGAAAGGATAGAAGCTGGCATCAAGGCAGGAAAGATTCAGAAGGGTGTTGCTGCAAGTGTTGAGAAGAAGCCTTTTAAGAAAGAAACAACTATGGTATATTCTCAAAGAAGAGCAGGGAAGACGGAGCGTCGGCCAACTTTGGGGGCCGTAATGATTCAAAACACTCCAAGTGAGCAGCCTCGCTATAAACAGTCTAGACCAAATCAGCAACGGGTGGAACGGCCACAACGGCAGTTCACCTGCATTAATATGACTCCAGCGCAAGTGCTTCCCCATCTACTGAAGTTGAATCTCACCACCATCAAGGAGGAACCAAAGAATGTGAATACGTCCTCTCCACATTATCATGCTAATGCTAAATGCGCCTACCATTCAGACAGTGTTGGGCACGACACCAATGATTGTTGGGCACTCAAGCATAAAATCCAAGACCTGATAGAGGCAAAGGAGGTGGAGTTTGATGCTCCAGAGAAGCCTAATGTGATATCTTCACCCATGCCGAAACACGGCCGAAATGTCAATGCCATTGAAGAAGATATGTATGTTGCTGATGTCAGTGATCTGACTACTCCACTGCTAACCATTAAGTTGAATTTGTTAAGGGCCGGGATCTTCCCGGGATGTAAAGAAGACTGCTATTGTTGTTACTCTCTGCCGTTTGATTGTCCGTTACTGAAGAAAGGCATCCAAGGCCTTATGGATAGTCGACAAATTTTGTTTGAAAAAGTTTCTGCTGTCCCAGTTCATACTGAAGATGTCTCAATCATAACCATTCACGCCAATCTTTCCAAGGCCGTCAAAAAACCTGTTAAGATTACACCAGCTGCGAAATCTGTTCCTTTAAAGATAACAATGCCAGGGCCTGTCCCCTATGTTTCTGAGAAGTCCATACCATGGAACTACGGCGGTGACGTCTACTACCATGGTATCAAACAAATCGAAATAATTGAAGAAAGTTCGGATGATGAAGAAGCCAGCATTAGTAACATTGCAGGCACTAGAAAAATCACCAGGAGCAGGAGAATATTTTCTCCAGAGATTGCCCCTCCAAGAGCAGTCTTTGGACCCTCATCAGCTGACAAGGTCATCCCTGCACCAATAAAACTCTCTGCCAGAACCCCTTTAATTGAAGATGTTGTTGTTCCTAGTACTGTCCCTCCTACCACTGCTGACAAAGGTAAGGGAATCCAAGATGAGCCCGTCAGGACGAGGGCTCAACCCTTGGTAATCCCGGAAACCTCCAAGAAGGAAATGGATGAGATTTTGAGGATAATCAAAAGAAGTGATTACGATGTAGTAGAACAGCTGGGGAAAACCCCCTCAAAGATTTCCATGCTGGCACTACTACTTTGCTCGGAAGCGCACGCTAAAGCCCTGATAAAATTCCTAAAGGCAGCCCATGTGCCCCAGGAAACCTCTGCAGATCAATTTCAAAATTGCGTGGCTAGCTTGACTGCGGACAATGGATTAGGTTTTTCTGATGCCGACCTAACTCCTAAAGGTAGGAATCACAATGATGCTTTGCACATTTCAGTCGAGTGTCGAGGAACTACTCTCGCACATGTCTTGGTCCACATTGGTTCGTCGCTGAATGTATTGCCTAAAAAGGCCTTGGACCGACTAGATTGTGAAGGGTTGGAATTGAAGCCGAATGATATTGTTGTCAGAGGTTTCGATGGTTCAAAGAGAATGGTCCATGGAGAGGTTGAAATTCCCATCAAGATAGGCACTGAGGTGTTTAAATCCACTTTCTATGTGATGGACATCCGTCCATCATACTCTTGCTTGTTGGGTAGACCTTGGATACACCATGCTGGGGCAGTCACCTCCTCCTTGCATCAGATGTTGAAGTATCCTGTCAAGGGAAAGATCATCACTGTCCATGGCGAAGAAGAGTACATGATTAGTCACTTGAATTCTTTCCGATATGTGGAGGTTGAAGGGGAATTCATTGAGACGCCATTTCAACATTTCGAAGAAGTCCTTCCTGAGATAGAAGTAGCGAAGTTGGCAGCTGAGACACCGAGGCAGATGGCCAGGATGGCATCTCTGGAGGACGCAAGGGCCGCAATCAAGGAAGGGAAGAATTCAACATGGGGGCAGTTATCTGACATTCCTCATAAGATAGACAAATTTAGATTAGGGTTCACGGCCGCTGGCCAGAAAGCTATGCACCGTTCGAAGATTGAAAGGGCGCCAGTCAAAATTTCTCCCTACGGAATCAACGCCTTGGAAGATGAAGACAAAGAGAGCAACATTGAAGAGTGGATTTACCCAACTGTCAAGGGAGGATTGAGCAACTGGGAGGCAAAAGACTTTGTCCCCATCACTTTTATTCATCAGTAATTTATCTGTTAAACATTTCTTATTTGGTCTGTAATATTTATTTTCAAACAATCCGTATACTATCTTTTCACCTCCTGCCTTGCCCGGGGCATGTAGGTCCATTTGTAAGGGTTTTGATTATTTTTCATATCCATATGCCATGTTTAATGATTCATTGGACATTTTTCATTTGATAAACTGCTTGTGTTCATTTTCTTTCCTTTTGCATTTTTGTTTAAGGATGGCTATCCCTTCCACACACCCACACTCACCAATGCAGGTACCCATCCACTCCGGATTCCATGGGTGACGATTCTGCTATATCTTTCAATAACTCTGAAGATCTGGTCAATCAAGCCGAGTATGAAGATGACGAAGATTGTGAAGTACCTGGGGAACTAGCCAGACTTCTACTGCAAGAGGAAAGGGCCATCTTACCTCATGAAGAGTCATTAGAAACTGTCAACTTAGGGACCGAGGAAGACCGGGAGGAGGTGCAAGTGGGTGCCAATCTGGAACCGAGTGTCAAGGAATGCCTGATACAGTTGTTGAATGAGTATGTTGAAATCTTCGCTTGGTCTTATGAAGACATGCCGGGTTTAGACACAGACATCGTGGTTCACCGTCTCCCCACAAGAGAAGACTGTCCACCGGTCAAGCAAAAAGTTCGCCGAATGAGGCCTGACATGTCTGAAAAAATCAAAGCGGAAGTAATGAAGCAATTTGACACTGGCTTTCTGGCTGTTACGTCCTATCCTCAATGGGTCGCTAACATCGTTCCAGTACCTAAGAAAGATGGCAAAGTCAGGATGTGTGTGGACTACCGGGATTTGAATAGGGCCAGCCCCAAAGATGATTTCCCGCTACCTCATATTGACATCTTGATCGACAATACAGCTCAGCACAAAGTGTTTTCCTTCATGGATGGATTCTCGGGCTACAATCAAATCAAAATGGCCCCCGAGGACATGGAGAAAACTACTTTCGTCACACAATGGGGCACTTTCTGTTACAAGGTGATGTCGTTCGGGCTGAAGAACGCAGGGGCAACCTATCAACGCGCCATGGTAGCTTTATTTCATGATATGATACATCATGAGATTGAAGTTTACGTAGACGATATGATAGCTCGGTCACAAACAGAGGAAGAGCACCTTGAACATCTGGAGAAGCTGTTTGCCAGGTTGAAAGAATATAAGCTCAGGCTGAATCCAAGTAAATGCACTTTTGGAGTTAGGTCTGGTAAACTCCTGGGATTCATTGTAAGCAACAAAGGCATTGAAGTCGATCCGGCAAAAGTAAAAGCAATACAAGAGATGCCTGCTCCCCGTACTGAAAAGGAGGTTAGAGGATTCTTGGGGCGCTTGAACTATATTGCCAGATTCATCTCACATCTGACTTCTACCTGTGAGCCAATTTTCAAACTCTTGAAAAAAGATCAGGTAGTCGAATGGAACGACGATTGTCAAGCTGCTTTTGATAGAATCAAGGAGTATTTGCTAGAACCTCCTAATCTGATGCCACCCGTCGAAGGAATACCATTGATCATGTATTTGATCGTCTTGGATAACTCAATGGGGTGTGTTTTGGGCCAGCATGACGAGTCTGGTCGAAAAGAGCACGCTATTTATTACCTTAGCAAAAAGTTTACCGACTGTGAGACTCGCTACTCACTGTTCGAGAAAACTTGCTGCGCTTTGGTATGGGCTGCTCGCCGACTAAGACAGTATATGTTGACTCATACTACCTTATTGATTTCCAAAATGGACCCTATCAAGTATATCTTCGAAAAGCCCGCTTTATCTGGAAGGATAGCTAGATGGCAAATGATCTTAACTGAGTATGACATCCAGTACACCACCCAAAAAGCTATAAAAGGGAGTGTACTAGCTGACCATCTGGCTCATCAGGCTATCGAAGATTATCAACCGATGAGATTTGACTTCCCGGACGAGGACATCATGAATTTGGACAACATTGAAGGTAACAGACCGTATGACGGACCCGAAAAGGGATCCCGATGGACCCTGTACTTTGATGGTGCTTCAAATGCACTTGGAAATGGTATCAGCACAGTACTCATTTCTCCGGAGGGTTGTCACACACCTTTCATGGCCCGACTTTGCTTCAGCTGCACAAACAACATGGCTGAGTATGAAGCTTGCATCTTTGGTCTCAAGGCTGCTATAGACTTGGGGATCAAATCTTTGATCGTATTTGGGGACTCGACTTTGGTTATCAGTCAAATCAAAGGAGAGTGGGATACCAAGCATCCTAATCTTATCCCATACAAAGAACATGTCCTGACATTGTTGCCTCATTTCGAGCAAATTACCTTCGAGCATTTCCCGCAAGAAGAGAATCAGCTAGCAGATGCTCTAGCCACAATGTCCTCCATGTTTAAACTCAACTGGGATAACGAGGCTCCCCAAATCACCATCGAGCGAATGGATGAACCTGCGCATTGTCACGAGATTAATACCGAAGAAGTAGTGGAACAACCTTGGTTCCATGAAATCAAAAGGTATCTCGAGACTAGAGATTATCCCGAAGGAGCTTCCGTAAATGACAAGAAGTTCTTAAGGAAATTCGCCGCTAAATTCTTCCTAAGCAACGACATACTTTACAAACGAAGCCATGATTGTGTGTTACTCCGATGCGTGGATAAAGCTGAAGCAGAGTTGATCATGACTGATATACACAGCGGCACATTTGGCACTCACTTGAGCGGGCATACGATGGCTAAGAAGATCCTAAGGGCAAGCTATTACTGGTCTACTATGGAAGCTGACTGCCATCAATATTCTCGTACTTGGCACAAATGTCAGGTCTACGCTGACAAAGTTCATATCCCTCCGGTCCCTCTCAACGTTCTGACTGCTCCTTGGCCCTTCGCAATGTGGGGCATTGATATGATTGGAGAGATCAAGCCCACAGCTTCCAACGGACATCGCTTCATCCTGGTTGCCATTGACTATTTCACCAAATGGGTCGAAGCAGCTTCCTTCGCCTCTGTTACTAAAAATGTGGTTGCCCGCTTTATCAAGAAAAATCTCATATGTCGGTATGGTGTTCCAGACAGGATCATCACAGACAATGGTACAAATCTGAATAACACAATGATCACTGCATTGTGCGAACAGTTCAAGATTTATCATCACAATTCATCTCCTTATCGGCCGAAGATGAACGGTGCTGTTGAAGCTGCGAACAAAAACATTAAGAAGATCATTCAGAAAATGACAGTCACTTACAAAGACTGGCATGAGATGTTACCGTTTGCTCTGCATGGATACCGTTATGACGGTACGTACCTCAACTGGGGCAACCCCGTTTTCTTTGGTATATGGCATGGAAGTTGTTTTGCCTATGGAAGTCCAGATCCCTTCTCTAAGGATTATGAAGGATGCAGGTTTGAATGAAGATGATTGGATGCAGACCCGACTTGATCAACTCAATCTGATCGACGAAAAGCGCCTCGCTGCTATATGCCATGGTCAGGCGTATCAAAAACGAATGATCAAGGCCTTCAATAAGAAAGTCAGACGTCAAGTGTATCAAGTCGGAGATCTCGTAATCAAGCGGATTATCTTGCCGCAAAGTGATCCCAGGGGCAAATGGACCCCTACATATGAAGGACCATTTGTGATCAAGAGCATATTTTCTGGTGGTGCAATGATTCTGACCACCATGGACAGCGATGATTTGCCGCACCCTGCGAACGCAGACATAGTCAAAAGATACTACGCATAAAATAACCCGACAAGTCGAAAACCCGAAAGGGGCGGCTTGGGCAAAAATGGGCATCTCGGTGAACCGAAAACCCGAAAGGGCGGTTCAGGCAAAAATTAGGGATAAAAAACAAAAATCTGTACACCCGGCAAGTCGAAAACCCGAAAGGGCGGCTTGAGCAAAAAGGGGTTTCCCGGTGGATCGAAAACCCGAAAGGGCGATTCAGGCAAAAGTTAGGGAATTAAAGCGTATGACTGTGTCTTGTCGGATCACTTCAAAGACAATCTCTTCATCAACCGGTTCCAGGCTTCTAATCAATCCAATCATCGTCAAATGAAGCATTGAATGGACAAATATTCAGAGTTGTGAAAGCTATAGCGGAATGGAATCCCATGGAATTATTTCACATAGCCATCCTTATTTTGTATAAATCTTTCAAATATTCTACGACAAAATCCTCTTACTAGGATGATTGTCTCCTTTGTACAAATATACTCATAGAAAATCAATACAAATACTTTTCCCAGAAATTTGTGTCATTTCCTTTTCTTTTCTCTTGCACTATTTGTTTTATTTTGAGAAACGTCCAATATTTTGTTAAACAGGCATATGCATTTGAACATAACCATTTCCTTACGAACCAAGAAAGAAGATTACTGATAGGTCGAAGGTACAGTTGGATAACCTGATACCCTTTCAAAGGAAACCCCCAGGAGATTTGGAATCCATATCCTCCAGCAGGTCTGGAAGCTTATCCCCAGTAGATTCTGGAAGTTTATCCCCTGCAGAGCACAGACGCCTCCCCCGAGTTTTTTATTCCAAGTTATTCCTCACAAGGGCTTATAACTGGGTTATCCTCAGCTAACAACCACGGAAGATCGCACTCGCCAGAATTCTTCCTATCCCCAGCGGAGTTCATCAAAATTCCCCAGCAGTAACTTATCTTTACAATCCCCCAGCCAGAGGGTCCTCGGTAATTCAATTCCCCCCAGAGTTTAAGTTTCAGAATCCCCAGCGAAGCCAGGCTAATGAACCTTCTCCCTACAGAGTTTTAGGATAGCAAATCTTGAGTTCCCCAGTGAAGTCGCCAGAGATGCTTCTCGCCAGACGGAAAATTCTCAGTCTTGCATCCCCAGCATGAGTCTACTAGATTAGTACTCCCCAGTAGAAGTCATCAGGAATTTCCCAGAGATTTGGTATACAACCCAAGCTCCTTATGCCCCAGCAACAACCAAGGATTTGTTCTTCCCGGCAGCAGTCAAGATGCTTTTATCTTCAGTCATCCAGGATTCATCCTTCCCCAGCAAGAAAGCTCATCAGCTTACATGCGTATTCATTACATTCATATCATAAACATTGATATAACATATATTGCATCATACATTTCATGCAACATAATTCTGTGTTTAGCTAACATTTTGTCCTTTTCAGGATAAGAATAAAAGGCTATCATTAACAGTTTCAGATGCAGTTTTACACGGGCTCATCATCAGGCAACCCTACACCGGTTCCTCCTCAAATTTCAAGATTCCTGAAAACAGTTTACGGGTTCTCCAAGTAACGGATGTTAACCTATCGCTTGTTCAGTTTTCTTCTCAAGACTTCTGAAAACAGTCTATGGATTCTTCCCAATAACGGATGATAATCTATCACTTGTTCAGATGCAACTTCTGAAGACAGTTTACGGACACTTCCCAACAACGGATGCTGCTCTATTGCTTATTCAACTCCAAGATTTCTGAAAACAGTTCACGGGTTCTCCAAGTAACGGATGTTAACCTATCGCTTGTTCAGACTCTTCTCATCTTTGAAAACAGTTTACGGACACTTCCCAACAACGGATGCTGCTCTATTGCTTATTCAACTCCAAGACTTCTGAAAACAGTTTACGGGTTCTCCAAGTAACGGATGTTACCCTATCGCTTGTTAAGTTTCTTCTCCAGACTTCTGAAAACAGTCTACGGATTCTTCCCAACAATGGATGTTAATCTATCACTTGTTCAGATGCAACCTTTGAAAACAGTTTACGGATGCCTCCCAACAACGGATGTCAATCTATTGCTTATTCAGACCCCCAGTTCGAAGATGGTCCAAAGCATGGACACCTTCCTGATACTCATTCCAGATGGCATCTTTAATCCCATCCCCGACAAGTTTCTGTCACCCCTCAAGATGGCATCTCTAAGACCATCTCCAAATGGCATCTCTAAGCCCATTCCCGCATCCATTGCTTTGACGAGTGCAAATTTCTGGGCACTCTAGTGTCCAATCTCCTTTTACCCTCGAGTCACGAAAGGCAGCCTTGCCAATCTAACTCTTCGGATTCAAGAAGATTGAACAGGGGCAACTGTTGTACCCCAAAATTTGCCCTCCCATTTCTCATTGATTTCTCACCACAAAGCCCTTGAAGCTCAAGATCCAGTTAGGGTTTCATCTGCTCAAGACTTCTCCTTGCACTGTTGACCCAAATTAGGGTTTGTGTTTGCACAAAGATGTTTTGACCTAAAATGCCTAAGATGACTTTCTTTCTTCATATTGGACTCCCAAGTTTATCCTCATCAAGTTTCAAGTCTTGATTCCAAGTTTTGCCCAGTCAATTGGACAGTTGACCTAGAAATCAACTGTATTGGGGAAAAAGTCAACTGTGGCCAATTGACAGTCAAATCTCATGAAAATTGACCCACATCAACATTATGAACTCATATGAACCATTTGATCAAGTTTGGATCACAATTCCATAAGAAATTTGATCAGATCACCAAAAGGGCAAAATGGTCATTTTTAGGGTTTTGACTGCACAAAGGCAATTTTTGACTGTTTGACCCAACCATTGGCAAACCAAGCTCACATATGGACTCAAGGACCCCATGGAATTATCTTGACATGCTCAACAAACTCAAAAGATCCCAAGTACACAAGATTGACAGTTGAATTTCCCAGTCAATTGATCAATTTTGACTGTATACTGAAAAGTCAAACTTTGACTTTTTGGTCAAAATCAAGAGTCAAGATTCATTTTTTATCAAAACATGCCAAATCATGAAACTTGTTCACCAAGAAATCAAAAAATGCAAATTAGGGTTAGGAATGAGAATTTTTCATAACTTAGAATTTTTCTAAGTTATGAAAAACCCTAATTCTTTCCCAACTTTGCCCAACTTTCTCACCAAGATTCATTTGGATTCAAACAAAAGTCAAAACATGAAAGTTGTAGCTTGTTGCATAATCTACAAATTTAATGCACAAAGTTTTCCCAAATGAGGCTTGTATCTCAAGTTACAATTTTTTTGAATAAAGGCTTCTACCCAACTTCAAGGCCATTTTCCATACACTTCCACTTGGAATTTCAATTTGCATTTCAAAGATGGATTGTAGTACACACTCCAAGCTTTCCAAAATGTCAAAGAACTCATCAAACAACCTCATAACTTGAGAGAATCGAATTTCACAATTTGGCAAAAACTCACTTTTGAATTGGTCAATTTACATGTTCATAACACTAGGCATTTTCAATCTCAGCTTGCATATCTTGATTACAGGTCCTTAAACCATCCAACACTCATAAATTTAATGCCAATCCTTTGTTCCAAGGCCATGTTTTGTGTGTTCAAGCATTGCCTAAAGGATTAATCCCAAAATAGATAAAGCATTTCTTCCATTTTTGCAAAAGGTAGCTTTATGTCCAATTGAAAATCCAACAAGTACAGATACAATCTAATTGGCACAAGATTATGAGCAAAACACTCTGATCAAGGAGAGATTATGCAGCACATTAGGGGGCCTCTACCTGCCTAGAACCCAACTTGGGCATTTGTTGCTTAAAGTGTAAGTAACATTGCATTTTGTAACACAACTTTGATATCAGCTTGCAAACCCTTAAGCAAACTTGTGAAACACATTCAGGACATCCCAACTGAGCTAGTACACGACCCTAACATCCCTCATACACTCCCATTCCCAGAATAACCTTCAAACTGCAAGAACAGGGCAAGGCCTGCAGTTTGAGTGCCATCTCTCATTCCCCTCAAGCTTTCTTGCCCAAACCAGTTCACACACCTTCTCTAGCATCAATGCAAGATAACCAAGACCTGAAACACGATCTGTAATTCCTCTAACAAGTTCCACCATTTTCACTTTCTCATTTTGCAGTTGAAGTTCCACAGCTCTATTCAAGGTGTCTCAAGGCAAAGTAAGTGTTGGAATAGCATCACTACACTTCAAGGAAGCTGTACAAGTCATCATCTTGTCATGAAAGTTCCTCCATTGCAAGGCACGATTCCAACTGCACAGGTATATTCATGAAGTTCTATCTCTCTCATTAGGCATTGTTAGCTTTAGGTTTGTGAAGAGAATATGTCACAATCATAGCCCTGAACATGCCCATATAATTAGATTTCATTTATATTATGTGTGCTGCAAGAATTTTAAGTCTGAACATGGCATAAAAATTAGGTCAGGATTTGGGAGAGAAGAAATTCTCTCTCATTTCTGAGAGTTAGATTGACTTCTTTATATGTCTAGAATCGTGGCTTCAAGCTCTACAGGTTTCATGTTGGAAGATTTGGCAAAAGATCAAAGAATCAGGAGTTAGGGATTGGAGAAGAAGGGCGCGTATTTTTGAATTTTTGTTTGGTCTGAAGGTTGAAGACAACAACTTTCTGGGCTGGGCCTGTTTGTTATTTCTTTTCACACCCTGTTTTTGCTTTCATACCCCCCAAGCCCATTTTGTGTATTTTTATGATTTTTTGATTTTTCCTTTTTCATTCTGACTCATTTATTTTTTCTTATCATATTAAAAACATAAAAAGTATTTTTTGCATCATTTTTATATTTTTTAGGCATTTATTGGATTATATTGATATTTATATACAAATAAGTAAATAATATATTATTTAGAATAAATAGAGAAAAATAATGTAAACACATTTTATTTTCATTTTTATTTTGTTTTATCTTCTTGAAATATTTTATACAAAACATACTTTTTTTTCATAAATATTAATTATTATTATCTTATATATATGATATTTATTTAGTAAATAATATATATATATATATATATATATATATATATATATATATATATATATATATATATATATATATATATTTAAATATATATATATATATATATATATATATATATATATATATATATATATATATATATATATTTAAATATATATATATATATATATATATATATATATATATATATATATATATATATATATATATATATATATATATATATATATATATATATATATATATATATATATATATATATATATATATATATATATATTTATATATATATATATATATATTAATACACTTAGGATAAAATACCAAAAATATACATATTTTTATTTTATTAATATTTAACACTAAAAATACATTTTTACAAATATACTTCATTTTTATTTTATGTTTTGTATATAAATAATAAATATTACATATATTAAATAATTAATACCCTTTTGATTAAAATTAGGGTTTTGCCCTAAATAGGTAAATACTCCAAAAATAATACTTTTTATTTTATTTATTTGACATAAATAATAATTCTTTTTTTTTCATACATATAAAAACTTTTTTTGCATTTTTGCATATTTGTTTTATTTCTATTTAATTTATGCCTTTAATTATATTGTAAATATTCAAAGAAAATGATGTAATAGCTAGGTTTAATTTCTTGTCTAAATATCCCCCATTTGAACATTTGTACCCCCTCCCCATATTATTGTGTTGTAATAGTGTAGGAACTTTAGTTTTTCGCACTTTAACGCTTTCTAAATATACCATGCTAGAATTAGGGTTTGTATGCAAATAAAACGAACAAAAAATAGTTTGACCTAATCTTAAGATAATCAAAGCATGAAAATGGACAACACATATCACACTTGCACCCCTAGGGTATTCCACTTTGTTGCCTTCAAATAATTGGGCCATATTGCATGCTAGGTTTCTTTGGGTAAAACAAACAATCAAACGATCATAGTCCCTCGATGACGCTTTTCGAAAAGTTTCCTAAAATGATCAAGTCCCTTTCAAAGAGAAATTGCCCAAAAACACTTAGCACTATTGCAATTATGATCTAAACGATGACCCGCGCCCGTCCCTTTCACCTCCTAATACAAGTTTGTCCACCAAATGCAATGGTGGAACAAAATTGTCAAAAGGGTTAAAACATAACAAAAATCTTTGAGAACCTTAGGGTAGATAACTCTTAGGTACTTGTCAAATGGTAAAAGAAAACACTTGCCTATTTTCAAACCACACTTCACAAAAACTTTCAAAACAAACTTTCAAAAACCTTGAAACATCTTTTCAAAAGACAAAACACCTTTTGTAAAACATTCGAGTAAAGAATTGTTACAAGGGTAGCCTATGCAAGGCATCTTTTTAAAACATTTTCAAAACCACACGCTAAGCACCATTTCAAACAATTGAAAACCAAGGCAAGTTGATCTAAGAAAGTACCTAAGAGCCCATGGATAACCATGGATAGAAAGGGTGCTAATACCTTCCCTTTCTATAATCTACTCCCCGAACCCAAGAAAAATCTCAAAGGTTTTTGCTGTGCTTTTTAAACCTTTCCTTAGGATAAAATAAAAAGTCGGTGGCGACTCTTGCTCAACCGAAACATTTGCGAAAACGAACGCAAAACCATAGTCAGTTCTCCCACCGTATCACACCTACCAAGGAAGATTGCCCTCCGGTTAAGCAAAAGATCCGCCGTATGCGTCCAGAGATGTATGAGAAGATCAAAGCCGAGGTTATGAAACAGTTTGATGCCAGGTTCCTTGCAGTGACTTCTTACCCTCAGTGGGTTGCTAATGTGGTGCCGGTACCAAAGAAAGATGGAAAGGTCAGAATGTGTGTTGACTACAGGTATCTGAACAGGGCCAGCCCCAAGGATGACTTCCCCCTACCTCACATTGATGTCCTTGTTGACAATACTGCTCAGCATAAGGTGTTTTCTTTCATGGATGGTTTCTCAGGTTATAATCAGATCAAGATGGCTCCTGAAGACATGGAAAAGACTACCTTTGTTACTCAGTGGGGCACCTTCTGCTACAAGGTCATGCCATTCGGACTGAAAAATGCAAGGGCAACCTACCAACGTGCCATGGTTGCTTTATTTCATGATATGATCCATCATGAGATAGAAGTGTATGTTGACGACATGATTGCAAGGTCCAAAACTGAGGAAGAACACCTGGATCATCTGCAGAAATTGTTTGACCGTCTGAAGTTGTACAAGCTGAGGTTGAACCCGAACAAGTGCACCTTCGGGGTTAGATCTGGAAAGCTGCTAGGATTCGTCGTAAGTGATAAGGGTATTCAAGTGGACCCTGCCAAGGTTAAAGCTATTCAAGAGATGCCAGTTCCTAAGACAGAGAAAGAGGTCAGAGGCTTTTTAGGACGCCTGAATTACATTGCTCGATTCATCTCGCACCTAACTGCTACCTGTGAGCCAATCTTCAAGCTGCTGAAGAAAGATCAGGTAGTACGTTGGAATGATGAATGTCAGGCTTCTTTTGACATAATCAAAGAGTATCTCCAAGAACCACCCATTCTTATGCCGCCGGTTGAAGGGAGACCTCTGATACTATACCTGACAGTACTTGATAACTCAATGGGGTGTGTGATGGGGCAGCATGACGAGTCTGGCCGAAAAGAGCATGCCATTTATTACCTTAGCAAAAAGTTTACCGACTGTGAGACCCGATACTCACTGCTCGAGAAAACTTGTTGCGCTTTGGTATGGGCTGCTCGCCGGCTGAGACAGTATATGCTGACTCACACTACCTTGTTGATCTCAAAGATGGATCCTATAAAGTACATATTTGAAAAGCCTGCTCTGTCTGGGAGAATAGCAAGATGGCAAATGATCTTGACAGAATACGACATTCAGTACACAACCCAGAAAGCCATCAAGGGAAGCGTATTGGCAGACCACTTGGCACATCAGGCAGTAGATGACTATCAGTCAATGAACTTCGAGTTTCCAGACGAGAGCATCATGATAGTGACTGATTGTGAAGTACCCGGACCAGATGAAGGACCTGAGGAAGGATCCTGATGGTCTATGCACTTTGACGGAGCCTCCAATGCTTTGGGTAACGGTATCGGCGCTGTGATAATATCCCCCCAAGGCACTCATACTCCACTCACCGCCCGACTATGTTTCAACTGCACCAACAACATGGTGGAGTATGAGGCATGCATCATGGGTCTTCAAGCTGCGATCGACCTAAGGATCAAGTATCTGAATGTCTTCGGAGATTCCGCTCTCGTGATCAATCAGATCAAAGGAGAGTAGGATACGAAACATCTGAATCTTATTCCTTACAGAGAATGTATGTTGACCTTGATCCCCCACTTCACAGAGATAACCTTTGAAAACTATCCGAGAGAGGAGAATCAGTTGGCGGACGCGTTAGCTACGATGTCTTCTATGTTCAAGGTCAAATGGGACAATGAGGCTCCCTGGATCATCATCTGGAAACGGGACGAACCGGCATACTGTTGTGATCTTGAGACTGAATTGGTGACTGAGAAGCCTTGGTACCATGAGGTGAAAAGGTACTTGGAAGCTCAGGAGTACCCTGAAGGTGCATCTGTCAACGATAAGAAGTTTCTGAGAAGGTTCGCAGCGAAGTTCTTCCTTAGCAACGGCATTTTGTATAAGCGAAACCATGATTCGACCTTACTGTGTTGTGTGGACAAGACAGAAGCAGAAAGGATCATGGAAGAGCTACATGAAGGGACCTTCGGAACACATTCCAGTGGACACACTATGGCAAAGAAAATCCTTCGGGCAGGGTATTTCTGGTCCACAATGGAAGCCGACTGTTACCAACACTCTCGGACATGCCATAAATGCCAGATATATGCAGACAAGGTGCATGTTCCTCCAGTTCCTCTAAATGTTCTGACTGCGCCTTGGCCATTTGCAATGTGGGGCATAGATATGATCGGCGAGATTAAACCTACAGCGTCCAATGGGCATCGCTTCATCCTGGTAGCGATTGATTACTTCACCAAGTGGGTTGAAGCAGCTTCCTACGCTACAATAACCAAGAATGTTGTAGCACAGTTCATTCGGCATAATCTGATCTGTCGATACGGTGTCCGTGAAAGAATCATTACGGATAACGGTACCAATCTCAATAACAAGATGATCACTGAGCTCTGCGAGCAGTTTAAGATACAGCACCACAATTCTTCCCCTTATCGACCGAAGATGAATGGGGTTGTAGAGGCAGCAAATAAAAATATCAAGAAAATCGTGCAAAAGATAACAGTGACTTATAAAGATTGGCACGAGATGTTACCGTTCGCTCTACATGGGTACCGTACCTCAGCCAGCACGTCAACCGGGGCAACTCCTTTCTCCTTGGTCTACGGTATGGAGGCAGTCTTACCGATCGAAGTGCAGATACCCTCTCTCCGTATAATGAAGGATGCAGACCTGAGTGAAGATGATTGGATCCAGACACGACTTGATCAGCTAAATCTGATTGACGAAAAGAGACTTGCTGCTATTTGTCCTTGTCAGACGTACCAAAAACGGATGATCAGGGCATTTAACAAAAAGGTCAGACCACAAGAATATCAAGTTGGGGATCTGGTAATCAAACGCATCATCCTTCCTCAGAGTGATCCAAGGGGCAAATGGACCCCCACGTACGAAGGGCCATTTATGGTTAAACATGTGTTCTCAGGAGGAGCCATGATTCTAACCAACATGGATGGTGACGAACTTCCTCACCCCGCCAATGCAGACATAGTAAAAAGATACTACGCATAATAAAGACCCGCTAGGTTGACATACCTAGGAAAAAATTAGGGCTTCCCGGCGAACCAAAAGGGTTCGGGAAAAATGAAGGGATGAAATGAAAAATCTGTACACCCGGCAAGTCGAAAACCTCAAAAGGCGGCTTGGGCAAAAATGGGTATCCCGGTGGACTGAAAACCCGAAAGGGCGGTCCAGGCAAAAGTTAGGGATAAAGCGTAATACTATGTCTCATTGGATCACCTTGCATCAAGAATCTGGTATCTACAGCGAGTTCAGACGACATCGATCAATCAGCTTCATCTTCAACTAAGGTCATCAAGTGATGAGACGCTCGAAGATATAAGGGCGATAGCAGAGTTGAAACCAAGTGGGATCATTCATTTCACACAGCTGTTTTATTTTCCTTTGTACAAATTTGTATAAACTCTTTTGTTCGGCGGCGTTCTCTTACTAGGACGTCAGCCTCTTGTACATAAACGCCTATTTTACAGGCAAATCCAAAAATCAATACAAAAATCACTTTTTCAGTTAAAATTGCCCATTGTTTTCCTTTTCTGTTTTGTTTTGCGAAGAACGTCCAAGGTTCAATTTGTGATATATGCATTGACACTAATTGCTAACTCATAAATATTTGCATACGAAACAAAGGATTAATTACAGGTAACATTAGAAACAGGGGCAATAAAATTCGTCTAAGCGATCTAATTGCTCTGTCCACCAAGGTATCAAGGTAAGTTCAGCCGAAGAACATAACCAGTATATCTCAATTCCCTAGAGAGTAAGCCAGCAAGTCAATGCACTCTCCCCAAGCAAAGCTATTATCAACCTTAAGGAAGTTGGGTATCCTCCAGCAGATCTCAACATTCCCCAACAATATACAGGCATTCCTAACAAGCATCCCCGACAGTCTTGGTCTAAAGATTGTTCCCCGGCGGTATATCAAACATTCAATGGAGTCACTTCCCCAATATAGTTCAAAAATTTCCCAGGAGAGTCCAATCCAGTTTCCCCAGGAAAGTTGGAATCCATCTCCCCAAGCAGTAAGCTTATCCCCAGTAGATTCTGGAAGCTTATCCCCGTAGAACACGAACGCGTCTCCCGACTTTATTCAAAGGTTATTTCCCTACCAGGATATAACTGGGTTATCCTCAGCCAAAAGCCACGGAAAGATCGTTCTCGGCAAGGTCTTCTTATCCCCAGCGGAGTCCTCATCAATTCCAGCAAAGTACCTCTCTCCCCACAGAGTATTGTTCCCCAGCAAGATCACTAGAGCACTTTTCTCCCTGCAGAGTAATCCATTCGCCAAGTTTATTCCCCAACGGAGTTATCTTCTCCTACGGGTATTCTTGCAACTATCATCCCCAGCGGAAGCAAAGATCTATTCTTTAACATCAGCCCAGAAGTGACTTCCCGGCACCCGTCAAGGATTTATTTTCCTAAGACGAAAAGATACATTCATAAACATCACATTTTCATACATTATAGCATGCATATACGCATGATATCTTACAAATCTCATTTATGTTGAGAACATCATCGCTTGATTCATATCATGCCTTGCATATGACTGACCTTTACCTTTCAGGAAAGATCCAGTTAAGTTCTCAGCTATATTTCAAGACTTTAGTCTGGTTCAGTTAAATCGACCCTAAGATTTTCCTGATTCTTATCCAGTCAAAGGCCTTCTCTGGTTCAGTCAGATCGACCCTAAGATCTCCCTGATTCTTGTCCAGTTGAAGATATTCCAAGACCTTGCCTGGTTCAGTTAAATCGACCCTAAGATTTTCCTGATTCTTATCCAGTCAAAGGCCTTCTCTGGTTCAGTCAGATCGACCCTAAGATCTCCCTGATTCTTATCCAGTTGAAGATATTTCAAGACCTTGTCCGGTTCAGTTAAATCGACCCTAAGATTTTCCTGATTCTTATCTAGTCAAAGGCCTTCTCTGGTTCAGTCAGATCGACCCTAAGATCTCCCTGATTCTTATCCAGTTGAAGATATTTCAAGACCTTGTCCGGTTAAGTTGAATCGACCCTAAGATTTTCCTGATTCTTATCCAGTCAAACGCCTTCTCTGGTTCATTCAGATCGACCCTAAGATCTCCCTGATTCTTACCCAGTTGAAGATATTCCAAGACCTTGTCCGGTTCAGTTAAATCGACCCTAAGATTTTCCTGATTCTTATCCAGTCATAGGCCTTCTCTGGTTCAGTCAGATCGACCCTAAGATCTCCCTGATTCTTATCCATTTGAAGATATTTCAAGACCTTCTCCGGTTCAGTCAGATCGACCCTAAGATCTCCCTGATTCTTATCCCAGTAGAAGACATCGAAGATTCTCTCAGCGTTCCTGTTGAGGTAGTAATCGCCCCAGATTCTCTCAGCGTCCCTGTTGAGGTAGTAATCGTCCAAGGTTCTCTCAGCGTTCCTGTTGAGGTAGTAATCGCCCCAAGATTCTCTCAGCGTTCCTGTTGAGGTAGTAATCGTCCAAGGTTATCTCACTGTCCCGTTGAGATAGTAACCATCCCTGGTTCATTCATCACCTTTTGAAGCTCCAGATTCAATTCCTGTAACCAGTCAGGGCACATCTATACAAAGAGTTTGAAGACCCGCCCCTGTAACAGGCCAGGTAATCATTTTCTTTTCAGGTACGCAAGTTCTCGCTAGGGAATCTCTTACGCGATCGACACCCAGATGCCATCTATAAGCCCATCCACTCATCCATCATCTCTTAGCATGGCATCTGTAAGCCCATCTTCCTATCCATCAATCTCCAAATGGCATCTGTAAGCCCATCATCACACTACTACGTGAGCGCAAATTTCTGGGCACTCTAGTGTCCAATCATCTTCCACCTTCGGACTACGAAAGGCACGACAGCCAATCTACATCCTCAGGTCTAAGAAGATTGAACAGGGGCAACTGTTGTACCCCAAAATTTTCCCTCCCATATTCTTCAAGATTGGCAAAGAGCATGCTTCAAAATCTCCCCAAGGGTTGCACAGTTCAATGGCCTCCTAACAGTCAAAAACTAGGGTTTTCGGTCTGGTAAAGAAATTGAAGTTTCCAAGGGTCCAATCAAGTCCCACATGCCTACAAACATTGTCAAGTATCCTCATGCTAAGTTTCAAGACTTACAACACAAAATTGCACAATCAAAAACCCTAATTGCCCTACAGTCAACTGCAGGGGAAAAATGGTCATTTGACAGTCAAAAGTCAAAAATTTTGGTCAACATCTTATTTTGAAGCCACAAACATCATTTGATCAATTCTTGATCATGATTTTCAAGGTATGGCTCAAAAAGTCTCAAGATGCAAAAGTTTCCATATTTGGACAGTTGAAAAAGTCAACTGTAACTTGACCAAGGCATAACTTCCACATGGTTCATCAGAAAAATTCCATCCAAAGCTCATTTTGAAGAGAAAGACATTTCCTACAACTCCTCTTCACACTTCAAGTCCAAGAAATGCTCTCACAAAAAGTTATCAATTTCAACATTATAGGTCATTTTCAAAAGTCAACAAAAAGGGACTTTAAGTCAAAGACCATAACTTGAGATTGGTAAATCAAAATAACATGGGACCAAAGGCATTGGTTAGAGGACTTCAAGACCTTTCCAAAATGTCCAAGAACATGATCAAAGCTTAAAAATTGAGCAAGATATGCCTTGTGGAAATGGGGAAATGTTTGGGAATTTTGAAAAGTCAACTTTGCTTCAAATGCCTCAAAATTGCTAATGGGCCACATTTTCTTCCAAGAATCATTATCCAAAGGCTATGCACGACCATTTGGCCCAAAGGGGATTTATTTCATCATTTTTTATTATTTATTTGAATTTTTATCACCATTAATTCATTTAATTAAATAAAATATGACAAAAATACTAAACAAATGTTTTTGAATCCTTTTATGCAGCATATGCCCTCATTATTTACTCAAGATCTCGTGCACATCAAAAAAGGAAAGATTTTGTGCAAATTGGCATGTTCTTCATGAAGAAAAGATTCCATGGAAATCAAATATTTGATTCATCAATGCAAAGGTTTATGGACTAAGATTCTTACCCTAATTCATTCCCATACATAAACAGAAGGCAACCCTAATGCATAGAACTTTGAAGCTGCGCTCAGAAAAGAATACCAACTTTGAATTTTTTTTCCAAAAATTCAAAACTGAAAACTGCATTATAGGGCGTTTCAAGGCAAGATAACCATTCCAATAGCTTGCCAAGGCCTCAAGGAAACTTTCTGGATCAAACCACAGCTTCTAACCCCAAGAAACGGTAGAACGAAATCGTCCTGTTCTTAATATTTCTCACATTCATCTTTTGATTTATACGTATCATATATGCATTTTTCTTGTTGTTTCATACTAATTTAATCATTCTAAAGCTAACAATATTATTCAATTGAGTTTTTAAGGCCTGTGCACGAATCCACCATGGGAGCCCTTTAGGGTTGCAGAGACTTTAAAAACTGGCTTTGTTCCTCTGGAAAAATTAGGCTATAAGACCGGTACAATTGAATTCGTGACCTTCATACGAATACAACAATCACATCACGCCCTTTTTATATGCTTGTATGGCCTAATCGCTATTTTCCAGTTTCAGGATTAGTGGGGGTTTAAAACCCCCGCTATTTGCTTTATTTACAGGTACAACGTGAGGAAGACGCTGAGTTGTCTCAATGTGATAGGGCCATTTAAATGTTCGTGCTTAATTTTTGCTTTACACCAATAGTACTTGTTCTCTTTCATATGCATCAGGTTCCACTAATATTACAAAGAGCGCGCTTGGCACATTTGGTTGATGCGTTGTCCTTCAAGCACTAGGACCTGGGTTCGATTCCCAGGTCCCCTTTGCATCTTTCATATTTTTTTCCTTAACTTGTTCATACACAGCAGGTCTTCCAGGGATCCATCATGTACCCTCACCAACGGCTTGCCAGGTGGTCCTGAGCGCCCAACCAGTGGCCAAGAACTAATGTCCAGGGAACACTCCAGTCAACGCATGTGCACGTGGTCAGAAAAGTCAAAATGGCCTTCCTCAAATGGGCCAAGTTGCTGGCAATTTACCTCCAAAATTGGGGTAAACACCCCCCATTGGTTTGCATTTTATTTTCATTCTTTTTATTTTTTCTATTTATTTGTTTTATTTATTTTAGTTAAATCATCAAAATTAATTTTCATAAAAATACCAAAAAAAAATCAGAAACTATAAAAATAAAAATATGTTTTAATGTTTAATTCACTAACATTTTTGTAAATAAATTTAACAATTAATTTAGTTTTAATTCTAGGTTTAATTTTAATGTTTTTTTTAATAAACTAAAAAATGTAGAATTAGGGTTTTAAATACTTTATTCTTTTTCTTTTCTTTTACCATTATTAAATATTAATTATTTTTTATAAATAAATACGCCATGTAAATAATTAATGTAAATTAGGTCAAACTAAAAATATTTTTTTTAATAAATTAAAAACAATTTATAACTAGGGTTAATTAACTTTTTTTAATTCCAATTTAATTTTCTCATTAAACTCCATAAATACAAAAACTCCAAAAAAAATTCTTTCTTTTTATTTAAACTTAATTAATTTATAAATTTCAATTGAATTTCTTTAAAAGGGTCCAACACCCTCGCTTTCGATTATAATTCCGTTTCACGCGCTTATTTTGTTTCTTTTTGTAAAATTCATGTAATTACTCCAAAGCCTTGTAATAGATTAATTAGGATATTTATTCTTCCGCGTTTTTATTTTATTCAAATCGGGTCTTGGACTAATTTGGCGATGTAGACCTGCGCCTTTGTAATAGCGTATGACTTTTACCTTCTCGCATCTTTTAACTGTTAATAACTTGCATGAAAGAATGAATGCCAAAAATAAAAACAAAGCGTAGATCACCAATGCATGAACAAGATAAACATAATTGAAAACGACACACAAATCACACACCACCCCTAGGGTACGTCTCACTGTTGCCTTGCCCCTCGAAAAATGGTCGTCGAGTAGAGGATGTTTTAGTAAGTCCTCATGTCCATGAACATGGCATGAGGGTAGCTTCTAAGGTGTCTTCCTATTGCTCTGGTGACCACAATGTCCCGAACACTCGAATTGACCCGAACACCTCCAACGGTGGTGCTACCTACCTCTAAATGGTGGGATGGCACTACTTTAAGGACATTTACACAGACGAATTCCTTAGGGTAGGTAGACGACTCGTAGATACTTGCTCTAATTTCAAAACAAATCAAAAACTTCTTTTCACACCGACACCTTTCAAAAAGCTTTCAAAAGCAATTTTTCAAACACTCTTGAGGACTGATACAAGAGTCGAATTGAAACTTTCAAAGAAACTTTTTCAAACCCACTCACCTTGAAAAGCAAACAAACAATTTTGAAAACACAAATGAGCAAGTATCTAAGAGCCCATGGATAACCATGGATAGAAAGGGTGTTAACACCTTCCCTTTCTATAAATCTACCTCCCGAACCGAGAGCAATCTCTATAAGGAATTTTTCTGTGCTTTTGTCCTTTCCATTTGGAGAAAATAAAAGACGGTGGCGACTCTTGCTTCTGCGACATTTCGCGAACCAGCGTTAAACAGTCAGTTCCAGATCCACCGATCACAACTAGTAACATTGTCGTAAGGGCTTTTGACGAATCGAAGAGAATTGTACACGGGGAGGTGGACATCCCTATCAAAGTGGGTTCTCAGACTTTTGGGTTCACCTTCTATATGATGGATATCAGGCTGTTATATTCTTGTTTGTTGGGTCGTCCTTGGATCCACGAGGCTAAGGGAAGTTACTTCCACACTCCACCAAATGCTGAAGTACCCGGTGAAAGGAAAGATTGTCACAGTACGGGTTGAAGAAGAATATATGGTGAGCCACCTTAATTCCTTCCGGTATGTAGAGATGGACGGGGAATTCATAGAAACTCCTTGTCAGAATTTCGAAGAAGTCCCTCAGATCTTGGCCTCGACTGAAATTACTACCAACAAACCTCCTTTGAAGATGGCTTCCCTCAAGGACGCCAGGGCCGTGGTTGATGAAGGTGGGTGTGCCAATTGGGGTCAGCTCCCTGATTTCACTCATAAGACTGACAAATTTGGTTTGGGCTTTACTACAGGGGCTCAAATGGTTATTCGACGCGCTCGGGCTGGAGGACCTCCTATACGCATCAGCAATTAGGGAATTAACGCCATTGAAGACAGCGAAGAGGACTTAGACATCGACAACTGGATCTACCCAACTACCAATGGTGGATCGAGTAACTGGACGGCTAGGGACTTTATATCTGTTTCTTTTATTCTGCAGTAATTGACTTACTTGTTTTGAGATTTGTAATAAACAATTTGAAACTTTACGGCTTGGTGCCTTGCCCGAGGCACCATGGATTTGCTTGTGAGGCCTATTATTTGTCATTTCATATAGCATTAATAAAGCATTGGACGTTTCTTGCATACAAATTTTGTGCTTTCTATTTTTCTTTTCTGTTTTCACTTTATCAAAACAGTTATTCTCTTACACACACTCACGTATCATAATGCAGATCCATATCCACTCCGGATCCCATTGATAACAGCTCTGCTATTGCTAGTTATGACTTCAAAAATATGATCAAATAAGCTGAGGATGAAGGTGAGGATGATTGTGAGGTGCCTGGAGAACTTGCTAGTCTATTAAAGCAGGAAGAAAGGGCCATACAGCCTCATGAAGAGCCGGTTGAGACGGTGAATTTGGGTACTGAGGAAGACAGAAAAGAGGTTAAAATAGGTTCAAATCTAGAGTTTAGTGTCAAACAGAGGTTGATACAGATGTTACACGACTATGTTGAGATCTTCACCTGGTCTTACAAAGACATGCCTGGTTTGGTCACTGATAATGTGGTACATCCCCTGCCGACTAAAGAAGACTGTCCTCCGGTTAAATAGAAGGTCTGTCGTATGTGCCCTTAAAATGTCAGATAAGATCAAGGCATAGGTCATGAAAAAATTCGACGCATGATTCTTAGCTTTCACTTCTTATCCACAATGGGCTGCTAACACCGTTCCGGTACCTAAGAAGGAAGGTAAGGTACGAATGTGTGTGGATTACAAAGATCTGAACAAGGCAAGCCCCAAGGATGACTTCCCTCTTCCTCACATTGATGTTCTGGTCGACAATACCGTGCAACACAAAATATTCTGCTTCATGGATGGTTTCTCTGGCTACAACCAGATCAAGATGGCTCCTGAAGACATGGAGAAGAAAAACTTCGTTACACAGTGGGGCACCTTCTACTACAAGGTGATGCCTTTTGGGTTGAAGAACACTGTGGTAACCTATCAACGCGCCATGGTCGCTTTGTTCCACGATATGATTCACCATGGGATCAAAGTTTATGTTGATTACATGATAGCCAAGTCTAAGACTGAGGAAGAGCACCTTGATCATCTTTAGAAATTGTTTGACAGGTTGAAGACATACAAGCTGAGGTTAAATCCGAACAAGTGTACCTTCAGGGTAAGGTCTGGTAAGCTTCTGGGTTTCATCGTCAGTGACAGGGGTATTCAGGTAGACCCTGCGAAGGTAAAGGCCATACAAGAGATGTCGGTTCCTCGCACAGAGAAGGAAGTTAGAGGTTTCTTGGGATGCTTGAATTACATCGCCAGGTTCATTTCACATCTGACTGCTACATGTGAGCCAATCTTCAAGCTTCTGAAGAAAGATAAAGTGGTAAAGTGGAATGACGAATGCCAGACCGCTATCGAAAGAATCAAAGAATACCTTCAAGAACTGCCAATTTTGATTCCTCCAGTTGAAGGAAGACCGTTGATATTATACTTGACTGTGCTAGACAATTCAATAGGGTGTGTGTTGGGGAAGCATGAAGTGTCTGGTCGAAAAGAGCATGTAATTTACTACCTTAGCAAAAAGTTTATCGACTGTGAGACACGATAATCATTGCTCGAGAAAACTTGTTGGGCTTTGGCATGGGCTACTCGCCGACTGAGACAATATATGCTGACTTACACTACTTTGTTGATATCAAAGATGGATCCGATCAAGTATATTTTCGAGAACCTCGCCCTCTCCGAAAGGATAGAAAGGTGGAAAATGATCTTAATTGAGTACGACATACAACATAAAACCCAAAAAGCAATAAAGGGGAGTGTATTGGCTGATCATTTGGCTCATCAGGCCGTGGATGATTAACAGTACACGAATTTCGAGTTCCCAGATGAGAATATCATGTTGGTAACTGACTACGAAGAACCTGGACCGGAGGAAGGACCCGAGAAGGGATCTCGATGGTCTATGTATTTTGATGGAGCATCGAACACCCTGGGTAACGACATTGGCGTTGTAATCATATCTCTCGAAGGCTGTCATACTCCGTTCACTGCCCGATTATGTTTCAACTGCACCAACAACATGGCAGAGTATGAAGCATGTATCATGGGTCTTCGAGTTGCTATTAACTTGAGGATTAAGTTCTTGAGTGTATTCTGGGATTCCACTCTGGTGATAAGTCAGATCAAAGGCAATTGGGATATGAAGCACCTGAATCTCATTCCTTTCAAAGAGTATGTACTGACATTGCTCCCACACTTTGAGGAGGTAACCTTTGAACATTTCCCACGAGAGGAGAACCAGTTAGCGGAAGCGCTAACTACAATGTCTTCTATGTTCAAGGTTAGGTGGGACAATGAAGCTCCCCAAATTACCATTGACAGGTTGTATGAGCTAGCACACTGCTGTGAGATCGACACCGAAGAAGTGGCAGACAAACCCTGGTTTCACGAAGTCAAAAGGTATCTCGAGGCTCAGGAGAGTCTCGAAGGGGCATCTGTCAATGATAAGAAGTTTCTGAGAAGGTTCGCTGCAAAGTTCTTCCTCGGTAATGGAATTCTCTATAAACGCAACCATGACTCCACACTACTACGGTGTGTAGACAAAACTGAAGCAGAGAGGATCATGACAGATTTACATGAAGGAACTTTCGGAACCCATTCTAGTGGACACCATGGCTAAGAAGATCCTACGGGTAGGATATTACTGGTCCACCATGGAAGCCGATTGTTATCAGCACTCTCGAACTTGTCATAAATGCCAAATCTATGCTGATAAAGTGCATGTACCTCCGATTCCTCGGAATTTCTTGACGGATCCTTAGCCCTTTGCAATGTGGGGCATCGACATGATCAGAGAGATCATACCTACTACATCTAATGGGCATCATTTCATTCTGGTAGCCATTGATTACTTCACGAAGTGGGTTGAGGCAGCTTCCTTCGCTACAGTAACAAAGAATGTCGTAGCGCGATTTATCCGACATAAACTGATCTGTCGATATGGTGTGCCAGAGAGAATTACTGAAAATGGCACGAATCTCAACAACACACTGACCACCGAGCTCTTCAAACAATTCAAGATACAACACCATTATTCTTCTCCCTACCGGCCAAAGATGAATGGCGATGTTGAAGCAGCTAACAAGAACATCAAGAAGATTATACAGAAGATGATCGTGACATACAAAGACTGGCATGGGATGTTACCATTTGCTCTTCATGGGTACCGTACCTCAGCACAGACATCGACAGGGGCAACCCCCTATTCTCTAGTATATGGCATGGAGGTAGTCTTACCCATCGAAGTCCAGATACCCTTTCTCTGGATTATGAATGATGCGGGTTTGAACAAAGACGACTGGATCCAAATCCGACTTGATCAGTTGAATCTAATCGATGAAAAGAGACTTACTACTATCTTCCATGGTCAGACGTATCAAAAGCGAATTATTAAGACTTTTAACAAAAGAGTCAGACGCCAAGAATATCAGGTCGGGGATCTAGTGATCAAACGCATCATACTTCTGCAAGGTGATCCAAGGGGCAAATGGACCCCCACGTACGAAGGGCCATTTATGGTTAAGAACATTTTCTCGGGAGGAGCTATGATTCTAACCACCATGGATGGTGACGACCTTCCTCACCCTGTGAATGCAGACATAGTGAAAAGATACCACGCCTAATCAAAGACCCGCTAGGTTGACTGTCCTAGGCAAAAATAAGGGCTTCCCGGCGAACCAAAAGGGTTCGGGCAAAAGTAAGGGATGAAAATGAAAAATCTATACACCCGGCAAGTCGAAAACCCGAAAGGGCGGCTTGGGAAAAAAAGTGTATCCCGATGGACTAAAAACCCGAAAGCGAGGTGTTGCACCCCAAAATTTACCCTCTTGATTTAGGCTTATGTTTCATCATGAATATCATATTGCATTGCATTTATACATTGTGATGGGATCAAAGTACTTTGGTTATCAAGTCTTCCTCAAGCTTTGAAGGTTGATTGCATTGACAAGTTTCTCAAGTAGAACCTTATCATCTAAACCTCTAGATCTTCCAAGCTAAAAAGTTATTGCATATCTCAAGATTTTTTATCCATCTCTAAGGATCATCAGAGGATTGAAGTTTCTGTATTATTATAAGAGGAATCACTCTTTTGATTCACCAGTCAAAATTAGGGTTTTGCTTGATCAAGGCTATTGATCAATGTACAAGTCTTGATTTGGAAGCTACAATATCTCATTGGTATTTGAAAGGTCTTTGTACAAGAAATTGGCCAAGATATCCAGAGGATTTGAAATTTTGGAGATAATTCATCAGTCTCCTAAGGTGTTAACCAAAACTAGGGTTTGGGATTTTATCAAGATTTCTTGAGAATTTTGAAGTGAAACTTTGTACATGGCCTCTATGTATTTGGAAGATCATATGTTTGAAGTCTTGATCATCAATTTTGAAGGGAAGTGGATCAATTGATTCAAAGGGGCAAAATGGTCATTTTGACCAAAGTCAATAAAATCAGGAGTTAACCAAGTGGACTTTTGGTCAACCATCAATTTAAACATCCTATTTTCATATTCCATACCAAAGTTCATCTTTGAATCATGAGAAGTGGGGAATTTGAGTATAACTTGTTCAAGAAGCAACTTAAAATTTGAAAAATATTCTAAGTGTCAAGATGACTTCTCTTGGGCAAGTCACGCGCATAATTTCATCAAACACTTGGCGTGCCATTTTATGGAATCAATTTCTTGTGACACAAGCATCAATTTGAAAAATAAAAAAGAACATTTTGTTTTCTCCCATAAGATCTTGTCATTGAACTTTGAATCATCCAATTTGGTCAAAATTTGAGTGAGTTATAATGTCTCAAAGTTGGTACCTCAAGGCTGATTTCATGCACACCATGCATGCCCTTGCACGCACGCGTCCTACAGGCCAAACAGTTCCTTTTCCAAAATTTGGTGCTAGCACATCTTACTCATTTCATGATCATTTTCAAAAATTCAAGGCACATATTGTTCTCTATCAAGAGGTCTTTTGAAAGGCCTCTATTTGGCCCAAAACGCACGAAGGGTTTTCAAATGGCCTAAGCATAAAGTCAGCTGGCCAGAATTTTGGACAACCATGGTCATGTTGCAGAATTTGCATAATTTTGTTTTGATTGATTTCAAGTTATATTTGGCATATGTCTAACACGAATGGTTGCATCCTTTTCTTGTCAAATGAGTCCAAGCAAAGCGCGCATGAAGCATGACCATATCCTCTCAAATTTTTCCAAAAATAGCAAGATCATCTCAACTGATTTTTTGGCCCATGTGAACACTCTTGCCACATCAGCATTCTCACGTTATTCTTACTGAATTCATCTCCTTTTACAATCCACAATACGCATCCCATAGTAGAAAAAAAACTATATCAGACGTAACTTGCCTTTGCTTCTTTTTCAAAAAATCAGAAATGCCACACTTTCCCTCCAACCGTTATCAACTGTTTTTACACTCTTGCCCTCACTCCTGAGTTGCTATATAAGCACACTCCATCACTCATTTTGCAGCATGCTTGATACACACACAAAATCAGATCTGAAAATTCTTCTCACTCTCAAATTTTCCTTCTCATCGAAGCTTCATTCTCATCCATTCTAGTCACGATTTCTTCCACTTTTCGTGTTCATTGAAGTTTCAGAACAAGGATTCAAGGCTTTCTTGTTGATTAGAGGCATTGAGTTGAGTTTATTTCTCACTCATAAGAGGTATCTTCAGATCTAGATCCTTCAAATTATAGCTTAAATTTTTGGTTTCTAAGCTTGTAATTGTGATTATACATGTTTATACTTCGTGTTTTAGGCTTTATTTTGATTTGATTGGAGTTGTATAGCATGATCTGATCTTCAGAATTTTTGTGCATTTTGTGTTTTCATGAACTTTCTGGCTTGATTTCTCATTCTATAGTGGTTGACCCATGAATCTATGATTATCACGATGTAGTTTGTTACTTGACTTTGAGAATGCACTTTGAATCACATAATTTGGTTGAGAAATGGATGTGTGATGAGATCTGGAGTTTTTGTTCATGAACTGTTTGATTACGTGTTAGTTAGGGCGTCATGTGGTTAGGGGTGAAGTGAGGTGGCGGTGCGTGATTGGATCATTCAATTTTAAATGCATTTTCATATTATTTGTTTTATCTGTTTTCTCTTATTTTTATTTTTTGACTAAAACATTTTCAAAAATTCTAAAAAAATTACCATAGGCTAATGATAATTTCTAGTATTTTTCATTTTTTTTTTTGGAATTTTTTAAAAATGTTTGGTTGGTTTAAAATTTCATAAGTTTAATTAATTGTTTGTTCAAAGATTATTTTAATTTTAATAGTTCTCTTGATCTAAAAATTCTACAAAAAATGTTTTGAACTCTTAAAATTATTTAGAATTTGATTCTGAAATATGTTTGGTATTTTTTCCTGTTTTTGATTAGAAGATTAATTTGGGAGTTTTATTTGATTTTTTTGGTTTCACAATTTTATTTTAATATTTATCTTAATCCAAAAATTCTCAAAAAATCATACAAGCTTGTTTTTGATCATAGTGTCTGAATATAATTTTGTTTTGACCTTTTTATGACTTTTGGCTAACGTCTGCATTTTTGTCATTTAATAATAGTTTAATTGTTTAATTGTTTGTTTAATTTTGTTTTAATATTTCCTTTAATTCAAAAATTCCACAAAAAATCAGGGACGTGTGTTTTTAATTCTAATATTTGAATATAGTTTTGGTTGGATATTTTTTCTGATTTTTTATTAGAATTTTATTTTGAGATGTGATTATTTGTTTAATTGATTAATTGTTTGAATTTGAATTTATTTTTGACTTTTCTTTAATCCTAAAAATGTGAAAAAATATGTATTCTGATATTTAGAGTTTCCTTGTGATTTGCATGATCTTGGTTTGAATTGATGGAATTTTGATCTTACCTAATTAATATTTAAGATTAAAATTCAAACAATTAGGATGTTGTTGCTTATTGTGTAAGTTTCAATTCAAAAACCATTGTGCCCTGCATTTTCAATGGAATTTAGATCTTGATTATGGTCCATGGATGTATTGAGGATTTGAAAACCATTTTTCTTGAATTATTTGACTTGGTTTGATATTTTTTCATAAATTATTTTGAAAACTTGTCTAGTTTTGATAGTTTGGCCAACTAGTTTTGAACTTTGGGTCTCATTTGATCCCCTCCTCAACCATTCATGAACTTAAGACTTGCTTTCTAACTTCTAAACAATTCAAATATGCTAAGAAATGTTTTGTATGAATTATTGATCCTTGTTTCTATTTTTGATGTATTTTTGAAGTGAAGGTACCCAATTAATGTTGCATATCTTGTTGCAATTTGCTTGATGGTCAATGAACTTGAGTGAGGCCTATAATTGGGCACCTAATGATCATGTTGGTTCTATTTATCCACATAAACTCAAGTCATTTCACTTAGTGCCCCATGTGTGAATGATTGAACCCTTTGATGCATTGTGTGGGATTCCTCTTCTATTATGCTTGTGAGCTGTGATGAAGTATTTGAGTATAGTTGAATTTTGGTTTCTACTGACCTTCATGGTATTTGAGTGTATTCTTCTCAAGCTCCCATGATCCTTGATTGATATTCAATTGTCAACTCAACATGGTGATAGAAAGGAGCAACATTCCTCTAACTTTTGACCAAATTATGCATATGCTTGTTTCTTTTTGTCTATCATATCTAATGTTTTGATAGTTGCTATCATGTTTCCTCACTTCATTATGGTGTCATTATCCATCCCTTATGTGAGTCATCATTCAATTTACGGGAATACTAACTTGGATGTTGAATGTGCGAGGTACTTTGAGAAAAGTTTTCCATTTTTGACTTGAGGCTACTGTGTTTCACTTTATTTGTGGAACACAACTTATTATATTGGCACTGCTCTTATGTTTGGCATATTTGATAGTCTATGCAGGATATGTATATGTGATTATGAATGCCATACATTACCCATGGGATCTGTTCATATCTGAAAATCTCAATACTTACATCCTGATGGCGTAATTTATGACTTGATTTGTCTGTTGATGCCAACTTGTTTTAAGTTCTCTGGGTTTCTTTTATTCTTGCTCAGTTGCTACGGATAGTTATCTGTTTGGTATTGCACTATTTCCTTTCTTCTATTTTCATTTTGTATAGCTCTATGTTGCATGATGGGACCTCTGTTGCTGATATATGTCAGGAGGCCCTCTGTTTTTGTTTGATACATGTGTTGTGTTTGTTTTTTCATTTGTTGATCGATAAGTCACTCAATTTAGAAATTGAGATCACGACTTCGCTCTCAGTGCATGTTCCCTATAGGTTGTTTATTGTTTTTTTCTTCTTTAATTGTTTATCGACGAGTAACTCAATTTAGAAATTGAGATCACGACTTCGCTCTCAGTGCATGTTCCCTATAGGATGTTTATTGTTTTTCTTCTTTAATTGTTGATCGATGAGTCACTCAATTTTGAAATTGAGATCACGACTTTGCTCTCATTGCCTGTTCCCAATAGGATAGTTTTTTTAGGCTTCCTTTAACATGTTAATTAAGGTAGGAATCCATGTATGCTAGCATAGGGTAGGATTTTCCTTTATCCTCAACCTTAGGGTTAATCATTGTATGATAACACTAGGGATAATGCTAGGCTAGTTTCCCTTAGTTGTTTTTACTTCCTTTGCATTTTGCATCTTAAATCAAAAATTGTTTTCTTGACAAATCATAATACACCTCTAATAAACTCAAAATCCTTCTTCAAGGTAAAAGATACAAATCAATCTTATTTGTTTATGCGCCTCTTGGTTTTGTTTTTAAACCTTTTAGCTGATGTTTCGCCATCACACACTTGTTTGAAGCCGATGTTTCGCCATCGCACATGTTTGTTATCCTACTTTGATTCTCAATGTCATTGTTAGGTGTGATGTTTTATCATTTGATGTTTCATCATCTTTGCCATGATACCTTGTTATCTTTTAGCCAATGTTTCACCATCGCACACTTGTTTGAAGCCGATGTTTCGCCATCGCACATGTTTGTTATCCTACTTTGATTCTCAATATCATTGTTAGGTGTGATGTTTCGCCATCTTTGCCATGATATCTTACTACCTTCTAGCCGATGTTTCGCCATCGCACATTTGTTTGAAGCTGATGTTTCGCCATCGCACATTTGTTTGAAGCCGATGTCTCGCCATCGCACATGTTTGTTATCCTACTTTGATTCTCAATATCATTGTTAGGTGTGATGTTTTGTCATCCATTTTATCGATGTTTCGCCATCACATACTTGTTTGAAGCCGAGGTTTCGCCATCGCACATGTTGGTTATCCTACTTTGATTCTCAATATCATTGTTAGGTGTGATGTTTTATCATTTGATGTTTCGCCATCTTTGACATGTTACTTTGTTATTATTTAGTTGATGTTTTACCATATCATTTGTTTGTTGCTTTATTTGATGTTTTTCCATCTTGACTAATTTTGTTGTCTTAACTAAAAAACACAAACCAACAAAAATATATAAGCCGAACTACGGCTGCTCTGATTCCTTAAAAGGGATACGTAGGCATTGGAGTAGGGCCCAACTGAGCATAACTTTTGTTTTCCCTACATTGTTTTATTTTGTTTCTTTCGCATGCATTCCCTTTTTAGCTTTAAGCCATAGACATAGGTTTTGACCACACCCATTAGATTAGACAACAAGAGTGGATACCGTAGAGTACTACGGGCGTGTGGGGTGCTAATACCTTCCCCTCGCGTAACAGACTCCCTTACCCGATATCTCGGTCGAATGATTGTGATTTCTCCCTTTTCAGGTTTTCTTGATGTTTACCTTTCCCTTTCGACGGGATAAAAGACGTTCAGTGGCGACTTCATTGATATTTCATTACACCAGATGACAGGTTCAGCTAGGTGGTTTCAGCTGGCGACTTCATTGGGGACAGGTTGACCTCTTGCTGGTCCATCCTGGAGTCGATCCTATCTTTTGTATGTTTTCTTTTTTTTGGGTGTTTATTTTACCACTTTGCATATTTATCTGTTTGCATTGCATCCTATGTGCGCTTTACTTTCTGCATATTGGATTTGGATGGACTGTTTAGATTCTGGATTTCTTGGTGGGTGGGTTGTTCCATGAGGTAAAAGGCCTCATACCCAGGCTATGAGTGAATTCCATAAGAACTAGGAATAGAGTGGCCATGGCAGCTATGAGGTGGATGCTTTGTAGACCTGACCATGAGACCCATGAATTCGTAGGTAGTTCGGATAGGTGTTATCGTATGATGATACCGACAGTCGAGCTCCTGTACTCTGATTTGGCTTTTAACCTTACCTTGACCTAGACTACACCCGTGAGAGGGGCGGGAAAATTTTTCTTACATGTACTGTTGGTGACTTTATGTTGCGAAGGTGACTCAGGTTCCCATGATAGTTTTGAAGCTTTGGAATTTTCTTTTGATCTTGAGTGGTGCTGTTTTGTAATAGTCCAACCATTATCCAGTGTGAAACTTTGATCCTGTCATGTTGCATCATAGCATATTTATTTTTAAAAAAATGATGTATAAAAAATAACTAGCATGCGCATGTCATCTTCCAGGGATATTCGAGAGTCTTCTTTTCATCAGGAATGGTCGGCCTCCCGTCAGATGAATTTGATTCGGTTCGTGTTAAAGAGCCCAACAGGCATACGTTCGCTTATCAGATTCCTACTATTGATCTGTCCGAATTGAAGAGGTTGAGTTCTTATCTGAAGAGTGATGTTTTGAATAATTTCAACAAAAATTATGGCAATTTGTTACTAGTTCTTAACTCTCCAGTTGACCCAATGGCTTTGATCACTCTCCTCTAGTTCTATGACAAGGAGTTACAGTGTTTTACTTTTCAAGATTATCAACTGGTTCCCACACTAGAAGAGTACGCGTACCTACTTAATATCATGTTGTCCGATGAAGTTCCTTTTGTCCAAGTGCCGGAGAAGCCGAAGTTCGAAGTTATTGCTGAAATTCTTCATTTGAGTTGGAAAGAGGTGAAAGACAATTGGAAATCAAGTGAGGATACTACATGGTTTTATTTGGATTTCTTAGTGAAGAAAGCTGAAGACAGGGCAAAGAAAGGGAATTGGAGTAACTTCAGCTCTCTTTTTGCTCTCATGATATACGGGATCATCCTCTTCCCTCGCAAGAGGAATTTTGTGGATTTGACGGATATTTGTGTTTTTAGAAATAAGAACCCGGTACCGACACTCTTGGAAGATACTCTTTACACCATTCATTTCAGGCATGGAAAAGGAGGTAATGTAAGTTTATGTCATTCGATGCTGTATCAGTGGTTGAAGTTGCACCTACCGGTAAGTGGCCCTTTCGTGGATACCAGGCATTCTCTCTGATGGTCATCAAGACTTGTCAACCTTACGTCATTTGATATCCGGTGGAATTATTACATGAGGGAAGTAGGAAGTATTATCACTAGCTGCGGATATTTCCCTAATGTTCCCCTCATAGGAACTAAGGGGTGTATCAACTATAATCATGTGCTTACTTATCGTCAATTAGGATATGCAATGGATGGACCGCCAAAGGTTGAAGAAGTGTCTGAATTAGTGTATTTTGTTAAAGGAAGTGATCCTGTGATGTTGAATAGAGCGACAAGTGCTTGGAAGGGAATTCACAAGAAGGACAGAACTACTTTGGGCAAGAAGGTTCCTATTGCTAGGGTTCCTTACTTGGAATGGATTAGAGCCAGGGTTAAGATTTTACGGTTACCGTTTGCAAGGTAGGCTCCTATATGTGAGCAATCTCCTACTGTCCTGAGTAACACAGTGCTTATCGAGGTGTTCACCCAAGTTCATGTTGAGAACATTCAACTTCGTGCAAAAGACCGTGAGGCAAGGATGAAACTTTATTGGGTAGATCAAGAAAGGGCCGACTTAGCTCGCAAACTCAAAGAAGCTCAAGGGGAAACTTCTGATGCAACCAGTTTTAGGAAGAGATCTCCTGCTGAAATGGAAGAAGAGTTAAGTAAGACCCAACAAGAGTTCCAGAAGCTTCAGGCATCTGAGAATAGCTACAGGAAGAAGATTCAAAACTTGGAGAAACAGCTCAAAGACAAGGATGCTCAGCTCGAGAGGGAAGTAGCCCAGAGGCGTGTCGCAGAGGATCGGTTTCAAGAAAGTAAAGTAGTCATATCACAACTTTTGAAGGAGAAAGCCAGGCTTGAAGAGTATTGTTAACACCTTGAAGCGTGTCTTGTTCCGGAGATTTAGTTTTTGTTACTTACCTTTGGTGTATTTGGTCACCCCCAGGGTTGTTGGAAGGGACCATTGTTTGTTTTTATTATTCTGTTTTTTGTTAAGTTTACTTTGAAACGCGTATTTTGTTGTTTACCATTACACTCTTAAATGTCCGAAGTCACTCGAACATCGTTTCTTTTATTTGTAAATAATTGAAGTGTTTGTTTTATTGTCTTTTTTTTCGTTTGATTGTATGCTTGTTTTTTGGTTGCATGCCGTGATTGATGAATAAAAGGACTCTCGGTTACCGGGAAATGACAAACATATCATGCACATCATGCATTTCATAACATTACAGGTTATCTCAAGACGGTATTCTTATTCTTCTGCTTTTCTTATTCATAATTAAAGATGACTACTTATCGGTATTCCACCAGAAATAATTTGCCAAGACAGATGGAACAAGTTCAAGTTGAACTTGCTGAAATGAGGGCCCAGATGGCTACTCAAATAACCCTGTTCATGGAGGTCATCACCAATGTGAATCACTGACATGAGGAACTGGCTGCCATTGTCAACAACTAGCGCCGCTATCTTAGGGATGGTGGAAATCAAGGGCTCTATCATGACATTTCTGTAGGATTGGGGGATGCGCAAGATCAGCCTGTTGAAAATTTTCACAGGATGCCCGAAAATCCTTTTGTGCGCAATGTAGGGCAGTTTCCCCTATCTCCAGGACCTCTTCTTGTGGGGAACAGAACGGATAATCAGGGCGGTATAAGAGGCTATCAAGAGAAGGATTATGACTTTGACCAGGATGAAGATCAGTTTTCTGTTCGGCGTTCAGAGCCGGAAGTTCAGGTTGAGGATATGAAGTATCGGTTGTTGGAAGAACATTTGAAGGCTGTGGAAGGGAAATGAGCCCTTGGTATGGATGCTAATGATCCCGGGTTGGTGTCTGGGGTGAAAGTTCCTCCAAAGTTCAAGCCTCCTGTATTTGAAAAGTACAACAGAACGTCATGTCCTGTTACTCATGCAACTGCTTATTTCCGAAAGATGTCGGTGCATACTGAGGATCAGGGGCTTTTGATTCACTTTTCCAGGATAGCCTATCTGGGGCATCCCTGGAGTGATACATGAAGTTGGAGAAAACCCATATTCGTTGCTGGAATGATCTTGCTCGGGCTTTTGTCAAACATTATCAGTACAATGTGGATATGGCGCCTAATCGCACTCAGTTATAGAATTTGTCACAAGGACCAAGAGAATCTTTCAAGGAATACGCTCAGAGGTGGCGTGAGTTGGCTGCGAGGGTTCAACCTCCACTCATGGAGAGAGAACTTATTGATATTTTTATGAGTACCCTGCAAGGGCTATTCTATGAGCACATGATAGGAAGTACTTCGGCAGGATTTGTAGACTTGGTTATGGTTGGTGAAAGAATTGAGGTAGGTTTGAAATTGGGGAAAATTCAGATTGGAGGTTCTAGTGGTTCATCAGGGGGAAGTAAGAAACCATTCAACACTTACCCTAAGAAAAGGTAAGGCGACGCAAGTGCGTTTTACTCTCTTAGAGGAAGAAGAGAGGATCCTCAACACCAACAAATCAATGTTGTTTCTATTCTTGTTAATGCTCCTCCGCAGCAGAGACCGAATACAGTGCCTCAACAACAAAGACAGCAAGATGCTCCCCGTCAGTATAATAATTAACAGCAGATACAAATTAGAAAATTCGATCTCTTGCCGGTATCTCTTACTGAAGCACTCCACCATTTGCTCGATTTGAAGTTGATCGGTTTGAGAAATATGCCACCACCACCCGCAAGACTTCCTCCTAACTATGATGCTAACGCAAGATGTGAATTTCATTCAGGCGGAGTTGGTCATTCTATTGACAATTTCTTTGCATTGAAGTACAAAATACAAGACTTGTTGGATGCTAAGGCAATTAAGTTTACTCCAGTGATTGGTCCGAATGTTACTCAGGACCCAATGCCTAGGCATGGAGGGGGTGTTGTTAATATGATCGATGATAATGGTGAAATGTTGAATTTAATCATGAATGTGGAACAAGTAACTACTCTGTTGTGGTATGTTAAGAGGTATTTGCTTGACATTCTATTTTCCCGGGTTGTACTTCAGAGTGTACCAAGTGTAGAGAGAAACTAAAAGGTTGTGATGATTTAAAAGCCGGTATCCAGTTGATGATAAAGGAGGGTTCCCTAAAGTTCGATATAAAACCGAGCTAACATAAGGTTACCGAAGAAGATGTTGTTGTGGTATCTATTCCTTACACCCCTGTGTGCATTCCTACCCCATCTAGGACACCTCCTTTGATGATTACGGTACCTGTTCCTATGCCGTATACTAGTGAGAAGGTCATCCCATGGCATTATGGTGCTGATGTTTATTACCATGGGATGAAGCAGGAGGTAAGTACTCTTTTGTATGAGGAAGAACGTGCTGAAGATAATGAAGGGGAAGTTCATAACTTTTCTGGTGTGGGTCGAATGACTAGAAGCGGGAGAGTATTTGGTCCTTCCAATATGCAAGATGCGGCAGATGCTTCTGCAAGAGAAAAAGGAAAACAACAGGCGATGATTGGTAATCCAAGGGTTACACTGGACAATGTGACTCAACCAATTCCAATACTAGAAGCTTCTTCAATTCATGGTGAGGTTGAAGAGTTAATGCGAATTATCAGAAAGAGCGATTATAGTATAATTGATCATCTGAACCATACTCCTTCTAAGATGTCTATCTTGTCTCTGTTGATTTATTCAGAACCTCACAGAAATGCTTTGATGAATTTGTTAAATAATGCGTTCGTGCCACATGAGATAACAGTCAATCAGTTTGAGAATGTTTGTGCTAACATATCTGCCTGGAACGGTCCGGGCTTCACAGATTTTGATCTTCCTCCGGAAGGGAGAGACCATAACAAAGCGTTGCATATTTCAATGGAGTACAAGGGAACTACTTTATCCCGAGTTTTAGTGGACACAGGGTCGTCTTTGAATGTATTGCCAAAGTCATCATCGATGAAGATTGATTATTCTGGACTGGAGTTGCGCCCTAGTGATTTGATGGTGAAAGCGTTTGATGGGTCTCAAAGGTCAGTGTTTGGGGAGGTGGAGTTACCAATCAAGTTTGGTCCTCGCACCTTCACGGCTACTTTTTTGTGATGGATATACAGCCAACGTATTGTTGTTTGTTGGGGCGGACGTGGATTCATAAAGCAGGGGCAATCACTTCTACTCTTCATCAGAAACTCAAGTATCCTGTAGAGGGGAAGGTGATAACTATGTGCAGCAAGGAATAATACATTGTGAGTCATTTGACATCATTCCGCTATGTTAAAGTTGAAGGCGAGATACATGAGACCCCGTTTCAGGCGTTTGAGACAGTTCATGCTGTCAATTTTCCTCCTCCAGAGCATAAAAGGAAAACTGAAACTGTTATGTCTTCTCTCAAGGATGCGAGAGTTGTGGTGGAAAATGTTAACCTTGAAGGTCGGGGTCAGGTGCTGGAAGTTACCCCAAAGTTTAATAAATTTGGTCTTGGTTTTAGCCCAGGTCATCAGAGTTCAACTCCCATAGCATCTAGTTTATCTACTCCTGTGAAGTTTTCCCGTCCTTGTGCTACTCAAGAAGGACACGTCAATGCAGTTGACGACAATAGGGTTGATGGCTACAATATCAAAGATTGGATTCGTCCGAGTATTCCAGGCCAGACACTCAACAATTGGACTTCTGTGGATGTTATCCAAGTTTCAAGCGCTGAGGAGTAATTTTCTTGTTTACTTTTATTATCATATGATAATTCCTACGCTCTGCCCAAGGCGTAGTGGATCATTTGTGTAGGGCCACCATGTTTATTTTCAAAAAGTTTATCATGAAATAAAGGACGTTTTTGCATTCAAAATTTTGCTCCATTTCTTTTTTTTTATTTGAATGGAAATGTTTCTCTTTTCACACAATGTCACTAAAAAACGCCAAAATGTCGTTCATGCAGATGCACTTCCACCACCGATTATATTGATAACGACTCTGCTATGGCTCATTATGACTTTGATACTCCTATTTATCAAGCTGAAGAAGAAGCATATGAGGATTGTGATCTTCCTGAAGATTTAGCAAGATTGTTAAAACAAGAGGAGAAGGTTATCTAGCCGAATCAGGATTCGATTGAGGAGGTGAATATTGGCACAGAAGAGGTAATAAGAGAAGTCAAGATAGGGGCAGATCTCGAAGAAAGTATAAAGGTCAGATTGATTGAGCTACTCCGTGAGTATTCTGATATCTTCGCTTGGTCTTTTGAGGATATGCCTGGGTTGGATACAGACATAGTGGTGCATCGACTACCGCTCAAAGAAGGTTGTTCCCCTGTCAAGCAAAAGCTCTGAAGAACTCATCCTGAGATGTCCAAGAAGATCAAGGAGGAGGTCCAAAAGCAGTTGGACGCGAATTTCTTAAAGGTCATCAATTATCCGCCATGGATTGCAAATATTGTGCCTGTGCCCAAAAAGGATGGTAAGGTCAGGATGTGCATGGATTATAGGGATTTAAACAGGGCCATCCCTAAAGATGATTTCCCTCTTCCGCATATTGATGTGTTGGTCGATAATACTTCTCATTCCAAAGTGTTTTCGTTCATGGATGGTTTTTCGGGTTACAATCAAATTAAGATGGCTCCGGAGGATATGGAGAAGACAACATTTATCACGCCTTGGGAAACCTTGTACTATAAAGTGATGTCGTTTGGTTTGAAAAATGCCGGGGCAACATATCAGCGCGCCATGGTCACTCTCTTTCATGATTTGATTCACAAAGAGATTGAGGTATATGTGGACGATATGATTGCTAAGTCTGACACGGAAGAGGAACATCTTGTTCATCTGGAAAAATTGTTCAAGAGACTGAGGCGGTTCTTGCTAAGGTTGAATCCGAATAAGTGCACCTTCGGGGTGATATTCGGCAAGCTGTTGGATTATATTGTAAGTGAAAAAGGTATCGAGTTGGACCCGGCCAAGGTAAAAGCGATACAGGAAATGCCTGAACCAAGGACAGAGAAGGAAGTACGTGGTTTCTTGGGAAGGTTAAACTACATTTCTAGATTTATTTCTCATCTCACAGCCACCTGTGAACCTTTGTTCAAGTTGTTGAAGAAAAGTCAGACAACAAATTGGAATGAGGATTGTCAGAAGGCCTTTGACAAAATAAAGGACTATTTGCAGGAACCTTCGATACTCATTCCGCCAGTGGAAGGAAGGCCACTAATCATGTATCTAATTGTGTTGGAGAGCTCAATGGGTTGTGTCCTCGGTCAGCACGACGAGACAGGGAAGAAAGAGCAGGCTATTTACTACTTGATTAAGAAGTTTACGGAATGCGAGTCGAGGTACTCATTGCTGGAAAAGACTTGTTGTGCGCTTGTCTGGCTTTCCAAACGTTTGAGGCAGTACATGTTAATTTGTGTAGGGCCACCATGTTTATTTTCAAAAAGTTTATCATGAAATAAAGGACGTTTTTGCATTCAAAATTTTGATCCATTTCTTTTTTTTTATTTGAATGGAAATGTTTCTCTTTTCACACAATGTCACTAAAAAACGCCAAAATGTCGTTCATGCAGATGCACTTCCACCACCGATTATATTGATTACGACTCTGCTATGGCTCATTATGACTTTGATACTCCTATTTATCAAGCTGAAGAAGAAGCATATGAGGATTGTGATCTTCCTGAAGATTTAGCAAGATTGTTAAAACAAGAGGAGAAGGTTATCTAGCCGAATCAGGATTCGATTGAGGAGGTGAATATTGGCACGGAAGAGGTAATAAGAGAAGTCAAGATAGGGGCAGATCTCGAAGAAAGTATAAAGGTCAGATTGATTGAGCTACTCCGTGAGTATTCTGATATCTTCGCTTGGTCTTTTGAGGATATGCCTGGGTTGGATACAGACATAGTGGTGCATCGACTACCGCTCAAAGAAGGTTGTTCCCCTGTCAACCAAAAGCTCTGAAGAACTCATCCTGAGATGTCCAAGAAGATCAAGGAGGAGGTCCAAAAGCAGTTGGACGCGAATTTCTTAAAGGTCATCAATTATCCGCCATGGATTGCAAATATTGTGCCTGTGCCCAAAAAGGATGGTAAGGTCAGGATGTGCATGGATTATATGGATTTAAACAGGGCCATCCCTAAAGATGATTTCCCTCTTCCGCATATTGATGTGTTGGTCGATAATACTTCTCATTCCAAAGTGTTTTCGTTCATGGATGGTTTTTCGGGTTACAATCAAATTAAGATGGCTCCGGAGGATATGGAGAAGACAACATTTATCACGCCTTGGGAAACCTTGTACTATAAAGTGATGTTGTTTGGTTTGAAAAATGCCGGGGCAACATATCAGCGCGCCATGGTCACTCTCTTTCATGATTTGATTCACAAAGAGATTGAGGTATATGTGGACGATATGATTGCTAAGTCTGACACGGAAGAGGAACATCTTGTTCATCTGGAAAAATTGTTCAAGAGACTGAGGCAGTTCTTGCTAAGGTTGAATCCGAATAAGTGCACCTTCGGGGTGATATTCGGCAAGCTGTTGGATTATATTGTAAGTGAAAAAGGTATCGAGTTGGACCCGGCCAAGGTAAAAGCGATACAGGAAATGCCTGAACCAAGGACAGAGAAGGAAGTACGTGGTTTCTTGGGAAGGTTAAACTACATTTCTAGATTTATTTCTCATCTCACAGCCACCTGTGAACCTTTGTTCAAGTTGTTGAAGAAAAGTCAGACAGCAAATTGGAATGAGGATTGTCAGAAGGCCTTTGACAAAATAAAGGACTATTTGCAGTAACCTTCGATACTCATTCCGCCAGTGGAAGGAAGGCCACTAATCATGTATCTAATTGTGTTGGAGAGCTCAATGGGTTGTGTCCTCGGTCAGCACAACGAGACAGGGAAGAAAGAGCAGGCTATTTACTACTTGATTAAGAAGTTTACGGAATGTGAGTCGAGGTACTCATTGCTGGAAAAGACTTGTTGTGCGCTTGCCTGGCTTTCCAAACGTTTGAGGCAGTACATGTTAACTCACACTACCTACTTGATATCCAAAATGGATCCAATCAAGTACATTTTTGAGAAGCCAGCTCTTACAGGCAGGGTAGCCCATTGGCAGATGATACTCACCGAATATGATATCCAATACACTACTCAAAAAGAAATCAAGGGTAGTGTACTGGCCGACTGTGATACGGTGGGAGAACTGACTTGAGGTTTTGCGTTTGTTTTCGCAAATGTTTCGGTTGAGCAAGAGTCGCCACCGACTTTTTATTTTATCCTAAGGAAAGGTTTAAAAGGCACAGCAAAAACCTTTTGAGATGTTTTCTTGGGTTCGGGGAGTAGATTATAGAAAGGGAAGGTATTAGCACCCTTTCTATCCATGGTTATCCATGGGCTCTTAGTTACTTGCTTAGATCACTTGCCTTTTGTTTTCAATTGTTTTAAATGGTGCTTGTGTGTGTGTGGGTTTGAAAATGTTTTGAAAAGAAGCCAATATGGTGGCAACCTTTGTAATGATCCATGTGGGGATGTATACAAAGATGTATGTCTTTTGAAAAGGTTTTCATTTGTTTTTGAAGGTTGTGTTGAAAGTGTAGTGATGTGTGGTTTTTTGAAATAGGCAAGTGTTTTAGTTTGCAAGTTTGATTCAAGTAACTAAGAGGTTATCTACTCCTAAATTTCTCAAAGTTTTATTGCTATGTTTTAACCCTTTTAATAAGTTTGTTCCACCATTGTATTTGGTGGACAATCTCATGTTAGGATGTGAAAGGGACAGGCGCGGGTCATCGTTTAGACCATAATTGCAATGGTGCCAAGTATCTTTAGGCATTTTCTTTAAGGGACTTGATCATTTGTTTTGGCAATATTTTGAAAGTGTTATCGAGGGACTATGATCATTCAATTTGTTTGTTTTGCCCAAAGAGACCTAACATACAACATGGCCCAATTTTGAAAGGCAACAAGTGGAATACCCTAGGGGGTGCAAGTGTGATTTGTGTGTCCATTTTCATGCTTGTTTGTCTTGAGATTAGGTCATAACTATTTTGTCATTTTTTCGCATACAAACCCTAATTCTAACATGGTATAATTAGAAAGCAATAAAGTGCGAAAATAAATTTACTAAGCTATTACAAAACCAAATATGGGAAGGGGGGTACAAAGGTTCAAATGGGGATTTTGACAATGAATTTAAACCTAAGACTATTATATCAATATTGAAATATTTTACAAGATGATTAATTTACATAGATTAAATAAAATAAGACAAATATGCAAGAATGCAAAAAGAATTTTTATATGTATGAAAAAAAAGAATTATTTATGTGAAATAATAAAAAAAGAAAATAAAAAGGTATTATTTTTTTGGAGTATTTTCATATTTAGGGCAAAACCCTAATTTTATTAAATAAAATGTATTATTATTTAATTTAATACAAGTATTTATTTATTATGTACAAAAATAAAATAAAATGAAGTATATTTATAAAAAGTATTTTTTTATGTCAAATATTAATAAAATGAAAAAATATAGGTATTTTTGTATTTTAACCTAAATATACTAATATATATATATATATATATATATATATATATATATATATATATATATATATATATATATATATATATATATATATATATATATATATATATATATATATATATATATATATATATATATATATATATATATATATATATATATATATATATATATATATATATATATATATATATATATATATATATATATATATATATATATATATATATATATATATATATATATATATATATATATATATATATATGTATTAAGTTCTAAATATGTATTATATATAAAAATAATAATATTTAATATTTAATAAAAAAAAGGTATTTTTCTATAAAATATTTTCAGAAAGTAAAACAAAAATAAAAGTGTATAAAAATATATTTTGCACTATTTTAGTATTTTAAACAAAATATATGTATTTATCTATTTATGTATAAACTAAAAAGAAAACTAAATAAATGCCTAATAAATTCAAAATGGTGAGAAAAAATATTTTTATATTTTTAATATCATTAAAAAAAATAAATAAGTCAGTCAAAAAAAGAAAAAGTCAAAAAAACATTAAAAATGAAGCAAATGGGCTCAGGGGTGCAAAACAAAAAAAAGTGGTGTGAATAAGAAAATTGCTCAGGCCCAGCCCAAGAAGACATTGTCTTCAACCTTCAGCCAAAAACAATTCAAAAACGCGCGCCCTGTTCTTGATCTTCTAACTCCTGATTCCTGGCTTATTAATGAAAACTCATAACATGAAAAATGTTCAGCATGAAGAGACGAATCCAACCATATGCAGAACTTGATCTAACTCTCTAAGATGAGGGAGAATTTCTTCTCCCCCAAATCCTAACCTAGATTTTCTGCCATTTTCAAACCTCAAATTCTCACAGCTCAAGCAAAAGAAATGAAAAGTAAAAACATGTACATGTTCAGTGGCATGAGTAGAACATTGTTTATTCACAAACTTAAAGCTAATGATGCCTAATAAAAGAGATACGAATTCAAAAACTTACCTGTTCAGTTGAAGTTCTATCTGGCAATGTAGAAACTTTCAGTGCAAGGTGATGATTGGAAAAGCTTCCTTGAGGTCCAGGGATGCTATTCCAATGTTTACTTTGTCTTGAAAGCTTTGGAATCGAGCTAGAGCACTTCACCTGCAAGTCAGAAATGTGAAAATGGTGGAACCAGTTAGAGGGATTACAGGTCGTGTTTTTGCTTTTGGTTAGCTTGCATAAATGTTAGGGAATGTATGTGAACTGGTTTGGGCAAGAATGCTTGAAAGGATTGAGAGTTGGAACTCAATCTGCAGAGGTTGCTCTGTTTGAGCAGTTTCAAGGTGATTCTGAGTTTTGGGAGAGATTGGAGGTAAAAGGATCGTGCAATAGCTTGGTTGAGATGTGTGTAATGTGTTTGATAAGTTTGTCTAAGTGTTTGTAGGCTGAGATGGAAGTTGGTACAAGTTATGCTATCTTACTTGAACTTGAAGCAAGCAATGGCCAGTTGATCATTCTAGCATGTACAGGCCCTCACACTATGCTGCATATTTTAGTCTTGATCAGTGTGTTATGTCCATGAATCTTGTGTCCAAAGATATGCATTGTACCATTTGATTTGCAATCTTGACATAAAGTTCTACTTTACAAAAATGGATAAACCACTTTTTCCAATTAAGGCTTAAATCTTTGTACAATGACCAAACTCAAAGAATAACATCTTGGCACAATGGATTAGCATTAAATTTATGAGTGTCAAAGGGTTTTAGGACCTGTAATGTAGCACAAACTATGCTGATTTGAAAATGGCCTAAGTTATGAACATGTTCATGAACCATTCAAAAGTGGATTTTTGCATATTGTGAAATTCGATTCTCTCAAGTTATGAGGTTGTTTGAGAAGTTCTTGGACATTTTGGAAAGCTTGGAATGTGTACTACAAACCATATTTGAAATGCAAATTGAAATTCCAAGTGGAAGTGTATGGAAAATGTCCTTGAAGTTAGGTAGAAAACCTTGTCAAAAAGGTCAAATTTTCACTAAGTTATGAATGGTTTAGTGCCCTTATTCAAAAATTTGTAACTTGAGATACAAGCCTCATTTGGGAAAACTTTGTGAATAAAAGTTGTAGATTATGCAACAAGCTACAACTTTCATGTTTTGACTTTTATTTGAATCTAAATGAATCTTGGTGAAAAAGTGGGGCAAAGTTGGGAAAAAATTAGGGTTTTCCATAACTTAGAAAAATTCTAAGTTATGAAAAATTCCATTTCAAACCCTAATTTGCATTTCTTGGTTTCTTGGTGAACAAGTTTCATGATTTGGCATGTTTTGATGAAAAATTAATCTTGACTCTTGATTTTGACCAAAAAGTCAAAGTTTGACTTTTCAGTATACAGTCAAAATTGATCAATTGACTGGGAAATTCAACTGTCAATCTTGTGTACTTGGGATTTTTTGAGTTTGTTGAGCATGTCAAGATAATTCCATGGGGTCCTTGAGTCCATATGTGAGCTTGGTTTGCCATTGGCTAGGTCAAACAGTCAAAAATTGCCTTTGTGCAGTCAAAACCCTAAAAATGACCATTTTGCCCTTTTGATGATCTGATCAAATTTCTTGTGGAATTGTGATCCAAACTTGATCAAATGGTCCATATGAGTTCATAATGTTGATGTGGGTCAATTTTTATGAGATTTGACTGTCAATTGGCCACAGTTGACTTTTTCCCCAATACAGCTGATTTATAGGTCATATGTCCAATTGACTGGGCAAAACTTGGAATCAAGATTTGAAACTTGGTATGGATAAACTTGGGAGTCCAACATGAAGCATGAAAGTCATCTTAGGCATTTTAGGTCAAAACATCTTTGTTCAACCACAAACCCTAATTTGGGTTAACAGTGCAAGAAGAAGTCTTGAGCAGAGGAAACCCTAACTGGATCTTGATCTTCAAAGGTCTTGTGATGAGAAAATGTTGAGGAAATGGGAGGGAAAATTTTGGGGTACAACAGTTGCCCCTGTTCAATCTTCTTGGACCTGAAGAGTTAGATTGGCAAGTTTGCCTTTCGTGACTCGAGGGTAAAAGGAGATTGGACACTAGAGTGCCCGGAAATTTGCACTCGCATGTTGGAGTCTCAACAATGTGATGTCGGGAATGGGCTTACAGATGCCATTTGGAGATATGGTGGATAGGGAGATGGGCTTATAGATGCCATCTGGAGATGTGACAGAACCTTGTCGGGAATGGGCTTATAGATGCCATTTGGAAGTGTTGATCGCACAAGAGATTCCTTAGCGAGAACTTGTGTATTTAAGAAAGACAGATGTTTTCCTGGCTTGTTACATGTGTTTGATCTTCAATCTCTTTATGCAGATATGCCCTGGCTGAATACAGGTATCGAATCGACAATCGGTTGTTCACAGATCTGCCCTGGCTGGATACAGGAGTCGAATCTGGAAATAGTCGTCAACAGATATGCCCTGGCTGGATACAGGAATCGAATCTTCGAACTCTTCAGACGTGCCCTGGCTAGATACAGGAATCGAGTCTGGAAATGTGGTCAACAGATATGCCCTGGCTGGATACAGGAATCGAATCTGGAAATGTTGTAGTTGATAGATATGCCCTGGCTGGATACAGAAATCGAATCTTTGAACTCTTCAGACATGCCCTGGCTAGATACAGGAATCGAGTCTGGAAATGTGGTCAACAGATATGCCCTGGCTGGATACAGGAATCGAATCTGGAAATGTGTCAGTTGAAGGTAGTTGTCTTTGGGATTGTCTTTTTCCCTGAAAAGGCAAAAACATAAGTTGTATGCAATGTCATGACGTATGATATGCATGATGTCATGATGTTCAACATGAGATAGTGTTGTATGCACTTTATCATGTATGTAGGCAAGATGTATGAAAGTGTGAAATGTTTATGAAGGTATTTTCGTCTTAGGAAAATAAATCCCTGATGATCGGCCGGGGAATTGCTTATGTGGAAGAGATACGTTGCTGAAGTTTTGATGAGAGGTCTGCTGAGGACTTCAATGATGGATTCCGCTGGGGATAATGATGATAAACTCCGCTGGGGAATAGGAAGAACTTTGCCGAGGGCGATCTTCCGTGGCAGATAGCTGAGGATAACCCAGTTATAAGCCCTTGTGAGGAATAACTTTGAATAAAGCTCGGGAGAGACGTCCGTATTCTGCAGGGAACAAGCTTCCAGAATCTACTGGGGATAAGCTTTAAGATCTGCCGGGGAATGTTGTGCCTTTTCAGGATTGACAGGGAATCAACTCCACTTAGGGAAAGTATTGCTGAATCTTGTCTTACTCTACAGGGCGTTGAGATGATTTGGTCACATTCTTCAGTCGAATCTACCTTGGTACCTTGGCGGACAAAGCAACCGGACTGCATCAGACAACTTCACATTGCCCCTGTCCCTGATGTCACCTGTAATTAATCTCTTGTTTTATATGCAAATATTTATGAATCAGCAATTTAATGTCAAATGCATATATCAAAAATGAACATTGGACGTTCTTCGCAAAATAAAACAGAAAAAAGAAAAACAATGGCAATTTGTATGGACAAGTGAATTTGTATTGATTTGAACTTTGCCTGTGAATATGCGTTTTTGTACAAGAGGCTGACATCCTAGTAAGAGGACGCCGCCAAATAACATAGAATTTACAATTTTGAAAAGGAAACAAAACAGCTATGTGAACAATCCCACTGGGTTCCAACTCTGCTATCGCCTTTATGTCTCCGAGCGTCTCATCGCTTTGCTGCCTAGTTGAAGATGAAGCTTATTGGTCGATGCCGAAGTCTGAGCCAGATAGTTGATGCCGAATTCCGGATGCGAAGTGATCCAATGAGACATAGTGTTACGCTTTATCCCTAACTTTTGCCTGGACCGCCCTTTCGGGTTCTCAGTCCACCGGGATACCCATTTTTGCCCAAGCCGCCTTTTCAGGTTTTCGACTTGCCGGGTGTATAGATTTTTTTCATTTCATCCCTTATTTTTGCCCGAACCCTTTTGGTTCGCCGGGAAGCCCTTATTTTTGCCTAGGTATGTCAACCTAGCGGGTCTTTTATTTATGCGTAGTATTTTTTCACTATGTCTGCATTGGCGGGGTGAGGAAGGTCGTCACCATCCATGGTGGTTAGGATCATGGCTCCTCTTGAGAACACATGTTTAACCACAAATGGCCCTTCGTACGTAGGGGTCCATTTGCCCCGGGGATCACTTTGAGGAAGGATGATGCGTTTGATTACCAGGTCCCCGACTTGGTACTCTTGGGGTTTGACTTTCTTGTTACCGATTTTGATACGTCTGACCATGACAGATAGCGGTGAGTCTCTTTTCGTCAATCAGATTTAATTGATAAAGTCGAGTCTGGATCCAGTCATCTTCACTCAAGTCTGCATCCTTCATAATCCGGAGAGAAGGTATCTGGACTTCAATTGGCAAGACTGCCTCCATGCCATAGACCAAGGAGAAAGGAGTTGCCCCGGTTGACGTCCTTGCAGAGGTACGGTACCCATGAAGAGTGAATGGTAACATCTCGTGCCAATCTTTATAGGTCACTGTCATCTTCTGCACAATTTTCTTGATATTTTTATTAGCTGCCTCTACAGCCCCATTCATCTTCGGTCGGTAGGGGGAAGAATTATGGTGTTGTATCTTGAATTGTTCACAGAGTTCAGTGATCATCGTGTTATTGAGATTGGTACCATTGTCCGTAATGATTCTTTTCGGGACGCCGTACCGACATATCAGATTATGCCGGATGAAACGTGCCACGACGCTCTTGGTTACTGTGGTGTAGGAAGCTGCCTCAACCCACTTTGTGAAATAATCGATCGCCACCAAGATGAAGCGATGCCCATTGGATACCGTCGGTCGGATCTCACCGATCATATCAATGCCCCACATTGCAAAAGGCCAAGGTGTCGTCAGGACGTTCAGAGGAACCGGCGGAATATGCACCTTGTCAGCATAGATCTGGCATTTGTGACAAGTTCGGGAGTGTTGGTAACAATCAGCTTCCATTGTGGACCAGAAATATCCTGCCCGAAGGATTTTCTTAGCCATGGTGTGTCCACTGGAATGTGTTCCAAATGTACCTTCATGCAGTTCTATCATGATCTTCTCTGCTTCAGCCTTATCCACACAACGCAGTAGAGTTGAATCATGATTCCGTTTGTAGAGAATGCCGTTGCTGAGGAAGAATTTCGCCGCAAACCTTCTCATGAACTTCTTGTCATTGACAGATGCACCTTCAGGGTATTCCTGAGCTTCCAAGTACCTCTTCACCTCATGATACCAGGGTTTTTCAGTCACCTTTTCAGCCTCAAGCTCGCAGCAGTATGCCGGTTCATCCAACTTCCAGATAATGATCCGGGGAGCCTCATTGTCCCATTTAACTTTGAACATTGAAGACATCGTAGCTAGGGCGTCCGCTAGCTGATTATCCTCTCTTGGGAAGTGCTCAAAAGTTATTTCTTCAAAGTGGGGAAGCAAGGTTGACACATACTCCTTGTAAGGAATAAGATTTGGGTGTTTCGTATCCCACTCGCCTTTGATCTGATTGATCACGAGAGCGGAATCTCCGAAGACACTCAGAAACTTGATCCTTAAGTCGATTGCAGCTTGTAAACCCATGATACATGCCTCATATTCTGCCATGTTGTTGGTGCAGTTGAAACACAATCGGGCGGTGAGTGGAGTATGAGTTCCTTTGGGAGATATGATTACAGCGCCGACGCCGTTACCCAAAGAATTGGAGGCTCCGTCAAAATGCATAGACCATCGGGATCCTTCCTCAGGTCCTTCATCCGGTCCAGGTACTTCACAGTTAGTTACCACCATGATGTCTTCGTCCGGAAAATCAAAGTTCAATGATTGGTAATCGTCCACAGGTTGGTGTGCCAAATGATCTGCCAGTACACTTCCTTTAGTTGCTTTCTGAGTTGTATACTGGATATCGTATTCTGTTAAGATCATTTGCCATCTTGCTATTCTTCCAGACTGAGCAGGCGTTTCAAATATGTACTTGATGGGATCCATCTTTGAAATCAATAGAGTAGTGTGAGTCAGCATATACTGTCTCAGCCGGCGAGCAGCCCATACTAGAGCGCAGCAAGTTTTCTCAAGCAGTGAGTAACGAGACTCACAGTCGGTAAACTTTTTGCTCAAGTAATAAATAGCGTGCTCTTTTCGGCCAGACTCGTCATGCTGCCCCAGCACACACCCCATTGAATTGTCAAGTACTGTCAAGTATAGTATCAGAGGTCTTCCTTCCACTGGTGGCATAAGAATGGGTGGCTCCTGGAGATACTCCTTTATCTTTTCAAAAGCGGCCTGACATTCATCGTTCCAACGTACTACTTGATCTTTCTTCAGTAATTTGAAGATTGGCTCACAGGTAGCAGTTAGGTGTGAGATGAATCGGGCTATGTAATTCAGTCGTCCCAGAAAACCTCTAACTTCTTTCTCTGTCTTTGGAGTCGGCATCTCTTGTATGGCTTTTACCTTGGCAGGGTCCACCTGAATACCTTTATCACTTACAATGAAACCTAGCAATTTTCCGGATCTTACCCCAAAGGTGCATTTATTGGGATTCAACCTCAGCTTGTATAACTTCAATCGGTCAAACAGCTTCCTCAAATGATCAAGGTGCTCCTCCTCAGTTTGGGACCTTGCAATCATGTCATCAACGTATACCTCAATCTCATGATGGATCATATCATGAAATAAAGCAACCATGGCACGTTGATAGGTTGCCCCAGCATTTTTTAATCCGAATGGCATGACCTTGTAGCAGAAGGTGCCCCACTGAGTCACAAAGGTAGTCTTTTCCATATCTTCCGGGGCCATCTTGATCTGATTATACCCTGAAAAACCATCCATGAAGGAGAATACCTTGTGTTGAGCGGTATTGTCGACAAGGACGTCGATGTGAGGTAAGGGAAAGTCATCCTTGGGGCTTGCCCTGTTCAAATCTCTGTAGTCGACACACATTCTGACTTTACCGTCCTTCTTCGGTACTGGCACCACGTTGGCGACCCATTGAGGATAAGAAGTTACTGCTAGAAACCCGACATCGAATTGCTTCATAACCTCAGCCTTGATCTTTTCAGACATCTCTGGGCGCATACGGCGGACCTTTTGCTTTACCGGAGGGCAATCTTCCTTGGTTGGCAGGTGGTGAACTACAATTTCGGCATCCAAACCAGGCATGTCTTCATAGGACCAAGCAAATATCTCCATGTAATCATGTAGCATCAGGATCAATCGTTGCTTCACGCTGAGCTCTAGATTAGCCCCAATCTTGACTTCTTTCCTATCTGTCTCAGTACCCAGGTTAATTGTTTCCACCGGCTCCTCATGTGGTTGAATAGCCCTCTCTTCCTGGAGTAGTAGCCTCGCGAGTTCACCAGGCACTTCGCAATCATCTTCACCTTCGTCTTCGGCTAAGTTGATCGGATTCTCGAAGTCATAACTGGCGGTAGCAGAGCTGTTACCAGTGAGATCTAGAGTGGATTGAAACCTGTATAAGTGAGTGTGTGTAAATATAGCTGTTTTGCAATATATAACACAGAAAGAAAAGAGCACAAGATTTGAAATGCAACAAACGTCCAATGTTTTGATTGATGATATATGGAAATGTCATACAAAAAGCCCTCATAAATGGAGCTACGATGCCCCGGGTAGGACACCGAGCCAACAAAGTTTTAACATATTGTTTGTTACAAATTGGAAATCAAAAGAAATTAATTACTGCGTGACAAATGTGATAGGTGTAAAATCCTTTGCCATCCAGTTGCTCGGTCCGTTGCTGGTAGTCGGGTAGATCCAACTGTCAAACTCTGCTTCCCCTACATCCTCCTCAATAGCATTCACCCTTGGGTTGGAGATAAACATCGGAGCCTTTCTGATCTTTTCCTTTCGCACAACCCTATGAGCCTCTGGAGTAAAGCCCAACCCAAACTTGTCGTTCTTTTGAGTGAAGTCAGGAAGTTGACCCCAGTTTGCACAATTGCCTTTCTCGATTACAGCCCAGGCATCCTTCAAGGACGCCATCTTCAATGGAAAATCTTCTTCAACCACTGCCTCAGCTGATGCCAACACTGGAGGTACTTCCTCAAAATGCTGAAAGGGGGTTTCAATAAACTCCCCGTCCATCTCGATATACCGGAATGAATTCAAGTGACTAACCATGTATTCCTCCTTACCCTGCACAGTAACAATCCTCCCTTTGACAGGGTATTTGAGATTTTGGTGTAAAGTGGATGTTACTGCCCCAGCTTTGTGAATCCAGGGTCGACCCAACAAGCAGGAGTAAGATGGACGAATATCCATTACATAGAACGTTGAGTTGAAAACTTGGGAACCCACACGAATAGGGATGTCCACTTCACCGTGCACCATCCTCTTAGAACTGTCGAAGGCTCTAACAATGATGTTACTAGGTTTCAACTCCAGGCCCTCACAATCCAAGCTGTCCAATGCCTTCTTGGGCAAGACATTCAGGGAAGAGCCGGTATCCACTAACACGTGTGCGAGAGTAGTGCCCCTGCATTCTATGGAAACATGTAGGGCATCATTGTGATTTTTCCCCTTGGCGGTAAGGTCAGCATCCGAGAACCCTAGGCCATTGTCAGCCGTCAAATTAGCCACACAGTCGGTGAATTGATCCGCGGAGGTCTCTTGCGGCACATGGGCCGTTTTCAGAAATGAAATCAGGGCTTTTGCATGGGCCTCTGAGCACAGCAGCAGTGATAGCATAGAGATTTTGGAGGGAGTATGCCCCAACTGTTCAACAACATTAAAGTCACTCTTTTTGATAATTTTAAGGATTTCCTCCATTTCTTGTTGGGAGGCTTCCACAGCAGTCTTCTTTGGTGCCTCCGTCCTGGCAGGCGAATTGGTAGCAACTTCTTTGCCCCGAGTATCAGAGGACTCGGTGGCAGTAGTAGACACAGGAACTTGAATTGGAACATGCACACTTGCGGGTGTGATGGTGAGAGGTTTTCGGGTAACTGGCGGTACGATGTCAGGCGAGAAGAGCCTGCCACTGCGGGTAATCTTGGCGGGACCAGTGATGCTACTGATATTGGTATTGGTGTTGAACTCCTGCTTCACCCCAAGCACATACACGTCGGCTCCATAATGCCAAGGAACAGGTTTATCAGACTCATACGGGAGAGGCCCCGGGACAGTAATAGTGATGGGTGCAACAGACATAATTTGGACTGGCTTCTTTACGGGAGCTTTGGCAGGATTGTAAATCGTGACAACAGATATATTTTCAATGGGAACAGACGGAACAACAGTCTTCTTGAACAGAATCTACTTGCTATCCATCAGGCCTTGGATGCCTGATTTCAGCAGTGGACAACCGGTAGGGATAACAGCACACAGGAGGCAACCCTTACTACAACCCGGAAATAAACCGGCTAGTAGTAAGTTCCTCTTAACAGTCGAAAGAGGGGTAACAACTTCATTCACCGAAACAACATACAATTCTTCCTCAATGGAATTTACTCTATGCTGGGGCATAGGAGCAGTTACAACATTCGGTCTCTCAGGCGCTTCAAACTGAATTTCCTTCGCGTCGATAAGATCTTGCACTTTGTTTCTCAAGGCCCAGCAATCATCAGTAGTGTGCCCGGGACTATCAGAATGATAAGCGCACCGGGCATTCGGGTTATATTTAAGAGACGCAGTGTTGACGACCTTAGGAGCTTCTTTGAGGGTCACCAAGTTGGTTGATAACAGTTGGGGTAAAATTTGAGATAGGGTCATACTCAGCCGAGTATACTGCCTCTTGGGCCTTTCACTTCTTTGTTGATTGTACTACTGAGGAGCAGCAATAGGTTTTTAAATGACCAAAGCATTGACGGCTTGGCGACTTTCGGGCTTGACTTGTCGTCTAGGACCATAGACGGCACTTGCTTCTTTCTTAAACGGCCTCTTCTCAGTACTTGTAGAGGCAACCTTTTGTATCTTGCCTGACCTGATGCCAGCTTCAATTCTTTCTCCCGTTAGAATCAAATCCGTAAACCCAGCGGAGGAGTTACCAACCAAATGATTGAAAAATGGACCAGACAAAGTCCCTAGGAACATATCAACCACCTCACGATCAGTCAATGGAGGCTGCACCCTGCCAGCCAAATCTCTCCATTTTTGTGCGTATTCTTTGAACCCTTCACCCGTTCCTAGAGACATACCCTGAAGTTGGGTACGCGTAGGAGCGAGATCAGAATTGTATTGATATTGTCTTTAGAATGCGGTTGCCAAATCTTCCCAGTGTCGGATGCTAGTTCCATCTAATTGGTAGAATCATTCAAGCTGTGACCCCGAAAGGCTATCTTAGAAGAAGTGAATCCAAAGGTTCTTATCCGCTGTGTAAGGTTGGATCTTCCTTACGTACGACCTCAGATGCAGCTTTGGGCAGGAGACCCCATCATACTTGGCGAAGGCAGGCGCCTTAAACTTGTGTGGAATTACTACTCCAGAAGATAACCCCAAATCTCTGAAATCCAGTCCCGACACATTCTGAATTTCCATGGCGCTCAAGCGGTCCTCCAATTGCTTGTATCTGTCAGCAACAAGTGGGTATTGTTCGTCATTGTAGTCCGTCTCGTTGTCGGAGACTGCGGGACTAGGAGCTCCTCCGCGGGACTAGGAGCTCCTCCCCCTTGGGACTGTTTTTCTCAATAGAAGAAGTAGTTGGATCAGCTTCATTATGGAGTGTGTTCCCAAATCTGCGTCCGGTATTGAATAACGCAGTCCTCTTTTTCTTCTTCTTCTTCAGGAGTAGAGTCTTCAACTCTTGCTGACCTTGAGCCAGGCTTAGGACCATCTCTTGAAACTGTGCACTTTGGGCCTGAAGGGCCTTGATTGCTTGCTCACTGGATGAGTCTGGATTCATGATGACTGTTCAAAATAAACAGCGAAGGAGATTAAGCAACCTGTGAAATAGGGTACCTGCTATGCATATGGTGCAATGGAATGCGTATGTTTTATGTTTTCAAAGACAAACAAGATTCAACTTTGTAGACAAAAAGGGAAACACACTTCATTAGATTGAAAATTTAATTGTTCAACAACTTGCCCTTAGGCATTACAGGAATGGAAAATACTGGAAAGGAAATAAAAGCTATAAAAGGAAATATCCAAAGCCCATCAGTGCTCCCATGGCCTCCTTTTCTCAGTGTTGATGTAATTGTTCAGGACCCGCTCTTCCTCCAATTGCTTAGTCAGCCTCTGGATCTTTCGTTCCTGCTCGTTGAACTTCTCCCGATAGAAATCCCGTTCTTCCTTTAGTTGCGCCCAAGATCTCTTCATTGTGTCAAAATCAGTAGGTATCTGAGGAGGGAGGACAGTTGGAGGAACCCCATCTTCATCAGGAGATTCAAGAATGAGAGGTCTAACAGCTTCGTATGGCATACCTAACCTCTGAGCACGGATGCGGACCCATTTGCAATAGGGTTCCATTGGTAGAGAAGTCTTTGGTCCCAACTCATGTGGGTCAGCTTTGTGAATTCTGTCCCAAGCTCTAATGAATCCATGGCGTAGTTTGTCACTGTCTGCCTGAAACTCAAAATGGAAGTGAGGAACCAGCATTTCATGAGGCCCAACTCCTCTGGCTCTTCCAAACTGACGGAGAGCTAAGCATGGATTGTAAGAGATTCCTCCTTGGATACCAATCAACGGAACATTAGGGTATTTTCCGCAACGGTCAACAACAGCTACCTCATCCAAACCTCTGAGAGTCCAGGTGATGTCATTATCAGTGAGAGACATTAACCTCTGAGCCCAACCTTTTCCCTTTTCATTCTTCAGCACGAACTTAGGAAGGCGCGAAATAAACCACCTTACTAGCAAAGGAGCACAACACCACGGAGTTCCCCGTTTTCAAGCAGTACAAGCATAGAGTTGTTGTAGAATATCACCCAAAAGAGTGGGTACAGAATTCCGAGACATGAAGATCCTTATGACATGGATACTGATAAAGGTGTCAGGGTTGGGAAACAATACCCGACCATAGATCAAAAGGGCCAGAATATCTTCGTACGCCTTGAAGTCCAAGTCATTCCAGAAATCATTAGCCTTGCCAACCAGAAATTTGACCAAAAAGCCCTTGACCCCATTTCTAGTTTCCCAGTTAGACAATACCTCTTCTTTGGTCAAGGGGAGAATTGCAGCAATCTCCTCAGGCCTAGGAGTCTTTTCCAAACCAGTGAATGGAGTTTGTTCCAAGACAGGGATCCCAAGCAAATAAGAGAATTCTTCCAGGGTAGGAACCAGCTGGAAGTCTTGAAAGGTGAAACAATGATACAGAGGGTCATAAAACTGGGTCAGAACACTTATCAGTTGTTGGTCCCATTTTGCAGTGATCAAGCCAAGGAGAGAACCATGTCTGTTGATGAAGGAATAAGTGTTTGGAATCCTTCCAACCAAATCCTTGAGCAAAGTTGGTGGTTGAACAAAGTTGAGCCGGACAGTATTCCTACGCACGGGCATCATGATGTCCTACAAAATAGAGCAAAGATGAAACTCTTTTGTCTTTGAAACGGGTTAGTCCTTTATACAGGATGCATGCAATGGTATGATGGCATGATGCTATGATGAAGCACACCACAAGTATTCACATAGGCAAGCATGGTAAGGCACACAAGTAACACAAGACACCCTTAGGTTTCAGGCCAGCATGAATTTCAGGTATTACCCTCTTTTGGTTTTGTTGGTTAAAACCTGTCCTATCAAAAGTAACCGGGTTCTAGAGGATCTCAAATCATTGGCTACCCTCAATCGGTCATAACTCCAGCATCGCAATCTTTTCTCGCGGCCAAAACCATCTCGAGAGTTTAGCCTCAATGAGTGTAGCATACTGCTACTGTCATAATAGCCAAGTTGGTCAATTTAGGGTTCTAAGGTTGGTTGGTGTTTAATGACTCCTTAGAAGACCTATATTCTCCCCGTTGCAACACAAGGGATATAGGTACATACTAAGATGCCACACCAATGTAGCCACTGCTTCACCCATGTCGGTCTACGCCGGACATGTCCCTCACAGATTATGCTACCTAAAAAGGGTATTTCCCAGATCCGGGTTAGGATCTATGAAACTCCGATGCAAAGCCCACAAATATAAAAGCAAACAAAGCAAACAATTGAAAACAAAGGTGATCTAAACCCACGGTTACTCCACTTATAGGTATTCCCCAGCAGAGTAGCCAGTTCTATGATACGGTGGGAGAACTGACTTGAGGTTTTGCGTTTGTTTTCGCAAATGTTTCGGTTGAGCAAAAGTCGCCACCGACTTTTTATTTTATCCTAAGGAAAGGTTTAAAAAGCACAGCAAAAACCTTTTGAGATGTTTTCTTGGGTTCGGGGAGTAGATTATAGAAAGGGAAGGTATTAGCACCCTTTCTATCCATGGTTATCCCTGGGCTCTTAGTTACTTGCTTAGATCACTTGCCTTTTGTTTTCAATTGTTTTAAATGGTGCTTGTGTGTGTGTGGGTTTGAAAATGTTTTGAAAAGAAGCCAATGTGGTGGCAACCTTTGTAATGATCCATGTGGGGATGTATACAAAGATGTATGTCTTTTGAAAAGGTTTTCATTTGTTTTTGAAGGTTGTGTTGAAAGTGTAGTGATGTGTGGTTTTTTGAAATAGGCAAGTGTTTTAGTTTGCAAGTTTGATTCAATAACTAAGAGGTTATCTACTCCTAAATTTCTCAAAGTTTTATTGATATGTTTTAACCCTTTTAATAAGTTTGTTCCACCATTGTATTTGGTGGACAATCTCATGTTAGGATGTGAAAGGGACAGGCGCGGGTCATCGTTTAGACCATAATTGCAATGGTGCCAAGTATCTTTAGGCATTTTCTTTAAGGGACTTGATCATTTGTTTTGGCAATATTTTGAAAGTGTTATCGAGGGACTATGATCATTCAATTTGTTTGTTTTGCCCAAAGATACCTAACATACAACATGGCCCAATTTTGAAAGGCAACAAGTGGAATACCTTAGGGGGTGCAAGTGTGATTTGTGTGTCCATTTTCATGCTTGTTTGTCTTGAGATTAGGTCATAACTATTTTGTCGTTTTTTCGCATACAAACCCTAATTCTAACATGGTATAATTAGAAAGCAATAAAGTGCGAAAATAAATTTACTAAGCTATTACAAAACCAAATATGGGAAGGGGGGTACAAAGGTTCAAATGGGGATTTTGACAATGAATTTAAACCTAAGACTATTATATCAATATTGAAATATTTTACAAGATGATTAATTTACATAGATTAAATAAAATAAGACAAATATGCAAGAATGCAAAAAGAATTTTTATATGTATGAAAAAAAAGAATTATTTATGTGAAATAATAAAAAAAGAAAATAAAAAGGTATTATTTTTTTGGAGTATTTTCATATTTAGGGCAAAACCCTAATTTTATTAAATAAAATGTATTATTATTTAATTTAATACAAGTATTTATTTATTATGTACAAAAATAAAATAAAATGAAGTATATTTATAAAAAGTATTTTTTTATGTCAAATATTAATAAAATGAAAAAATATAGGTATTTTTGTATTTTAACCTAAATATACTAATATATATATATATATATATATATATATATATATATATATATATATATATATATATATATATATATATATATATATATATATATATATATATATATATATATATATATATATATATATATATATATATATATATATATATATATATATATATATATATATATATATATATATATATATATATATATATATATATATATATATATATATATATATATATATATATATATATATATATATATATATATATATATATATATATATATATATATACATATATATATATATATATATATATGTATTAAGTTCTAAATATGTATTATATATAAAAATAATAATATTTAATATTTAATAAAAAAAAGGTATTTTTCTATAAAATATTTTCAGAAAGTAAAACAAAAATAAAAGTGTATAAAAATATATTTTGCACTATTTTAGTATTTTAAACAAAATATATGTATTTATCTATTTATGTATAAACTAAAAAGAAAACTAAATAAATGCCTAATAAATTCAAAAATGGTGAGAAAAAATATTTTTATATTTTTAATATCATTAAAAAAAATAAATAAGTCAGTCAAAAAAAGAAAAAGTCAAAAAAACATTAAAAATGAAGCAAATGGGCTCAGGGGTGCAAAACAAAAAAAAGTGGTGTGAATAAGAAAATTGCTCAGGCCCAGCCCAAGAAGACATTGTCTTCAACCTACAGCCAAAAACAATTCAAAAACGCGCGCCCTGTTCTTGATCTTCTAACTCCTGATTCCTGGCTTATTAATGAAAACTCATAACATGAAAAATGTTCAGCATGAAGAGACGAATCCAACCATATGCAGAACTTGATCTAACTCTCTAAGATGAGGGAGAATTTCTTCTCCCCCAAATCCTAACCTAGATTTTATGCCATTTTCAAACCTCAAATTCTCACAGCTCAAGCAAAAGAAATGAAAAGTAAAAACATGTACATGTTCAGTGGCATGAGTAGAACATTGTTTATTCACAAACTTAAAGCTAATGATGCCTAATAAGAGAGATACAAATTCAAAAACTTACCTGTTCAGTTGAAGTTCTATCTGGCAATGTAGAAACTTTCAGTGCAAGGTGATGATTGGAAAAGCTTCCTTGAGGTCCAGGGATGCTATTCCAATGTTTACTTTGTCTTGAAAGCTTTGGAATCGAGCTAGAGCACTTCACCTGCAAGTCAGAAATGTGAAAATGGTGGAACCAGTTAGAGGGATTACAGGTCGTGCTTTTGCTTTTGGTTAGCTTGCATAGATGTTAGGGAATGTATGTGAACTGGTTTGGGCAAGAATGCTTGAAAGGATTGAGAGTTGGAACTCAATCTGCAGAGGTTGCTCTGTTTGAGCAGTTTCAAGGTGATTCTGAGTTTTGGGAGAGATTGGAGGTAAAAGGCTCGTGCAATAGCTTGGTTGAGATGTGTGTAATGTGTTTGATAAGTTTGTCTAAGTGTTTGTAGGATGAGATGGAAGTTGGTACAAGTTATGCTATCTTACTTGAACTTGAAGCAAGCAATGGCCACTTGATCATTCTAGCCTGTACAGGCCCTCACACTATGCTGCATCTTTTAGTCTTGATCAGTGTGTTATGTCCATGAATCTTGTGTCCAAAGATATGCATTGTACCATTTGATTTGCAAACTTGACATACAGTTCTACTTTACAAAAATGGATAAACCACTTTTTCCAATTAAGGCTTAAATCTTTGTACAATGACCAAACTCAAAGAATAACATCTTGGCAAAATGTATTAGCATTAAATTTATGAGTGTCAAAGGGTTTTAGGACCTGTAATGTAGCACAAAATATGCTGATTTGAAAATGGCCTAAGTTATGAACATGTTCATGAACCATTCAAAAGTGGATTTTTGCCATATTGTGAAATTCGATTCTCTCAAGTTATGAGGTTGTTTGAGAAGTTCTTGGACATTTTGGAAAGCTTGGAATGTGTACTACAAACCATATTTGAAATGCAAATTGAAATTCCAAGTGGAAGTGTATGGAAAATGGCCTTGAAGTTAGGTAGAAAACCTTGTCAAAAAGGTCAAATTTTCACTAAGTTATGAATGGTTTAGTGCCCTTATTCAAAAATTTGTAACTTGAGATACAAGCCTCATTTGGGAAAACTTTGTGAATCAAAGTTGTAGATTATGCAACAAGCTACAAATTTCATGTTTTGACTTTTGTTTGAATCCAAATGAATCTTGGTGAAAAAGAGGGGCAAAGTTGGGGAAAAATTAGGGTTTTCCATAACTTAGAAAAATTCTAAGTTATGAAAAATTCCATTTCAAACCCTAATTTGCATTTCTTGGTTTCTTGGTGAACAAGTTTCATGATTTGGCATGTTTTGATGAAAAATGAATCTTGACTCTTGATTTTGACCAAAATGTCAAAGTTTGACTTTTCAGTATACAGTCAAAATTGATCAATTGACTGGGAAATTCAACTGTCAATCTTGTGTACTTGGGATTTTTTGAGTTTGTTGAGCATGTCAAGATAATTCCATGGGGTCCTTGAGTCCATATGTGAGTTTGGTTTGCCATTGGCTAGGTCAAACAGTCAAAAATTGCCTTTGTGCAGTCAAAACCCTAAAAATGACCATTTTGCCCTTTTGATGATCTGATCAAATTTCTTGTGGAATTGTGATCCAAACTTGATCAAATGGTCCATATGAGTTCATAATGTTGATGTGGGTCAATTTTTATGAGATTTGACTGTCAATTGGCCACAGTTGACTTTTTCCCCAATACAGCTGATTTATAGGTCATCTGTCCAATTGACTGGGCAAAACTTGGAATCAAGACTTGAAACTTGGTATGGATAAACTTGGGAGTCCAACATGAAGAATGAAAGTCATCTTAGGCATTTTAGGTCAAAACATCTTTGTTCAACCACAAACCCTAATTTGGGTTAACAGTGCAAGGAGAAGTCTTGAGCAGAGGAAACCCTAACTGGATCTTGATCTTCAAAGGTCTTGTGATGAGAAAATGTTGAGGAAATGGGAGGGCAAATTTTGGGGTACAACACCGACCATCTTGCTCATCATCCCATGAATGATTATGAACCGATGAAGTTTGATTTTCCAGATGAGGAAATTGTGTATATTCGGGATTGTAATATGCCAGACCCAGACGAAGGACCCGAGCCGGGATCATGTTGGACGCTTGTTTTTGATGGTGCCTCCAATGCCATGGGCAACAACGTCGGAGCTATTATCACTTCCCCTGAGGGATACCACATTCCTTTCATGGCTCGTATTTGTTTCGATTTCACTAACAACATTGCCGAATATGAGGCTTGCATTTATGGCATTGAAGCGATGATGGACCTGCGCATCAAAGTTTTGAATGTTTACGGGGATTCTAATCTTGTTATCAGCTAGATTAATGGAGATTGGGAGACTCGCCATCAGAACCTAATTCCGTATTGTGAGCATGTTATGAAGCTGATTCCGTACTTCGAAGAGATCACGTTTGAGCACATTCCCAGAGAAGAAAAAAATCTAGCTGATGCACTGGCAACTTTGTCCTCCATGTTCAAGGATAAGTGGGCAAAAGAGGCACCTTCCATTACCATCAGAAGTTTGAGTGAGCCAACTTTCTGTTTTGAGGCTAGTTTGGAATCAGATTGTAATCCTTGGTTTTATGATGTTAAATGATATCTTGAAACACAAGAGTACCCAAAAGAGGCATCTGTCACAGATAAGAAGTTCTTGAGAAGATTTTCAGCCAAGTTCTTTCTCAGCGGTGGTGTGTTTTATAGAAGGCATCATGACCGTTTACTGCTCAGATGTGTTGACAAGAAATAAGAAGCTAGAATCATTGAAGAGATACATGAAGGTGATTTTGGGACCCATTCCAACGGGCATACCATGGATAAAAATATCTTGCGAGCAGGTTATTATTGGTCCACCATGGAGACTGATTGTTAAAATCATGCACGGGTTTGTCACAAATGTCAAGTTTATGCTGATAAGGTGCATGTGCCGCCAGTACCTTTGAATGTCTTGACTTTGCCTTGGCCGTTTGTGATGTGGGGAATTGATATGATCGGCAAAATTGAACCGATTGCATCCAACGGGCACCATTTCATTCTGGTTGCCATCGATTATTTTACAAAAATGGGTCGAAGCTGCATCCTATGCCAATGTCACCAAGCAAGTGGTAACTCGATTCGTTAAGCACAATATTATCTGTGGCTAAGGAGTGCCTGAAAAGATCATTACCGATAATGGGTCTAATTTGAACAACAAAATGATGAAAGAGCTTTGTGAGTCCTTCAAAATCAAGCATTATAACTCTTCCCCATACCGACCAAAGATGAACGGTGCTGTCGAGACGGCCAATAAGAATATTAAGAAGATCGTACAGAAGATGGTGGTAACCTATAAATATTGGCATGGGATGCTTCCTTTCGCTTTGCATGGTTATCGCACCACTGTGCGTACTTCGACTGGGGCAACCCCATTTTCATTGGTTTACATCATGGAATCATTATTGCCAGTAGAAGTCGAGATTCCTTCTCTTAGGATCATGAGGGATGTTGAGCTGGATGAAAATGAATGGGTACAAAATCGGCTGGGTCAGTTGGAACTTATTGACGAGAAGAGGTTGACGGTTGTATGTCATGGTTAGGTATATCAGCAAAGGATGAGGAAAGCTTTTGATAAGAGGGTACGGCCTCAGTGTTACAAGCCAGGTTACCTTGTGCTAAAAAGGATAATTCTCCCCCAGGGAGATCCCAGGGGCAAGTGGGTTCCGACTTATGAAGGTCCTTTCATGGTCAGAAAAAGTTTCTCTGGAGGAGTGATGATGCTCACTACTATGGATGGAGATCACTTCCCTCTCCCTGTGAATGCTGACGTAGTTAAAAAATATTTGCATGAAAAAAACCCGCTAAACTGAAAACCCGAAAGGGCAGTTTAGGCAAAAAGAGGGTGTCCTGGTGAATCGAAAACCCGAAAGGGCGATTCAGGAAAAAGTTAGGGACTTAAAGCAAATGACTACGCTCGGAATGAGATCCTTTGTTTCTTTCCTTCATTCTGTCACCTGGCATAAGCTCGAAGTTAATCCAGGAATGATCTGTCTGAAAGCAGGAAGATGAAAACGTGAGAGTCATAAGAGTCATAGCAGAGTCGGGACTTGATGGATATTCACATTCACATTGCCATTTGTAAATAATTGTTTACTTTGATTTTGTAATTACTTGCTTCCAAATGTAATTGCCTTTTTCACAGGCTGATTTCTCAAAATCAATAGAATATCTTCTTTCAAGTATACATATACGTTTCTTTTCTCCCTTTTTACTATTTTGTTTGCAAAAATGTCCAATATTTTTTATAAGCATGTGCATGTAAATTTTGTGGACCTTACATGAAAATGGTAATCTAAGTCATGGTTAGTTGATCGCTTGAAATACGGATAACAAACACAACTACTACTGTTCAAGGGGCATGTTTGGTGCTTTGTTTGGTGGCATTTTCATTCAGTTTACTGGTGGATGCCTTGCCATTTTGTTTCACAGCTCCGTACTGTTGGTAAAGGTCATGGGTCAGGGTAATATCAAGATTACGGCAGGTCGGCGAGATCGGCGAACCTAGTTGGAGACATTTCTTCCCCATAATGGCTTTTATTATGTTTCTTTGCCGCACTTTCATGTGTTTTCTTGATTGATTGTTTTAGCATTGTCTGCATATAGGATTTTGTTTATAGCCGAATGTCAGTCTTGATGCGTTGAATATTTTTTCCTTGAAAAAATGTTTCATTTTACTTAATCCATCCAGTATCACTCTTTAATCATTTTCTCGGGCATTTTGATACCAACTGTGCCATTTCTTTTGCTTAGCCCTGAGTTTGGAGGAAGGAGTTTAGCTAAAAGCGATGACTATAATGGTATGCTTTTGAGTAGAACCCCATTAACGATGTACATGCATTGTTTCTATCCCCAAACACCGGAGATATAAGGGAGTTAGACCCTCGTTAACCACTCTGAGCCTTCGAAGTAGGAGTTTCTTTTCTGTTAAAAAAACCTTATTTTTTTACCAGGGGCAGGGTAGATATTCAGTAAATTTTACCAAGCATTCGAATTTCAGAAGGAATGTCCCATCTGAGGATCATCACATTTTATCTTTCGCATCATAAGATCGGGAAAAATGTCTAAACCACGATGTTCATTTCCTCACAAAGTCCTGAGGTCGAGATCGAATCGATACAATAATGGCTATCCCTCACCGACCAAGTAATGAGGCATTTGTTTTCTTCAAAAAAAGAAGAGAGAGAAAGAAAGAAAAAGTTCAAAGACCTAAAGTTATGTTGACTTGTTCGAAGAGGAAAGTATGAATAAGAAAGAAACAAAAAGCCCCGCTAAGTTGAAACTTGAAAACAAGTCACTTAGGCAAAAGTTAGGGCGTCCCGCTGGACTCCCAAATTTGAAATTCAAAAGATTTTGTCCAGGCAAAAGTTAGGGAAAAGAGAGCCTAAAAGGCCAAAAAAAATAGATTATTCAATAAAATTTTCATCAAAAGAAGAGGAACGATAATATAAAAAAAAACAAAAGCAGCAAAAGTTAAGTGACAATCATGTTGGAGAATTTATCGTGATCACTCAACCATTACAAATCCTTTTGAAAGATGAATTCTTGTGATAAGTCAGCTGAACTTAGGACAGTAGAATATCTCGAAGGGGGTGGACACCAAATAACTTGAGCCTTAAAAAACGTTTTTCTAAAAAACGTCGAACCAGGCCATGTTACAACCTCTAAAAGTCCTAACTGAAACAAGGGTGTAACTCGAAAGCATACTACAACAGGATAAAGTTTCCTAAACTCCTAAATATGTGTTGCATATTCATGTTGGTATCTTATCACCCGCATCTTGACTCATTTTTTTGAAGCAAAAGAGAAGGGGAAGAAAAGTTTTGAAATTTTTGCACTCTAGCCAGTGATTCATTCACAATAGAGATGCAACACTTTGTTAAGGTTTTCAACTTAAAGGCTTAAATAATCGTCGCATCAGGTCTGTCATTCCTAAAATAAACATCTTTCTGCATGCAAAACATTTGTTTGACATAAAAAAAAGAGTTTACACATTGAACACCTATAAAGAGCTTAATGATTGTCCGGAAGGGAATATTTGGCTTTCTTCTGTTAGACAGAGCCCATGTATGAATATGACTTTACCTATCCCCAGTGAAGTTTCGTTTCCGCAGCGAAGTTTTGTTGCCCCAGGAATCTTCTTTTAAAGGCTTCATTCTGAGACTCCGGATTTGAGGATGTCACATGTCCCCAATGGAGTTGCCGACAAATATCCCTCGCCATGACCTCTCATTTCCCAGCCGATCTGTTGATTGGGGCATCCTTATGTTAAGATCTTTCCTTATCCCCAGTAAGGCCGTTACCGTGTGGCTATCTGCATGATCCATCCAATGGTTGCTTTCCAAGAAAAATATCTCTCCAACAAAATCTTCAACAGAGTTATGTATCCCCGGTGAAGTCCCGTCTCCTCAGCAGAGCTTTGTTCCCCCAGCAAAGGTTTTCACCCCTCACATCGGCTTTGTTGTCTTGGTGTCATCCTCAACACCGTCGTGCGCTGTCTTTTCTAGAGATTACAGTCTTACCCTGATCTTCTCCCTCAATGTCTAATCTTCAGATGGCGTCCCTCTCCAAAAACTATAGTGTCGATCTGATCTTCCCTAGGAGTTTGTAATTTATTTTTGCAGCTCCTGTCAATGGTTGTGGCCCGTTTCTACTGGTTGCTCGGTTGTTATTCCCCGCGGAGTTTCAGCTCTTCAAGGGTTCCTCTCCAGCGGTTCCCCGTATTTTCTCCTCTCCTTTGGATTTTGCAATTTATTTTTGCAAGTCACGTCAGATTCTGACTTCTTGGTTATTGGCTTCTCAATTGGCCATTCCCTAGTGAAACTTTTAAACATGCATCATTACATTGTATCCACCAAAACGTGTAGCATTTCCATTATATGGAGCATTGTGCTATATAGAAAGAATTCAAACATGCATCGGAACATGAGCCATTATTGTTTCTGTTGTCCCCATTGAATTTGCTAATACTTCAGATTAAATCCCCAGCGAGGTCTTCATCCTCATTATCTCAATTTCCTCCCTATACCAATATCCTTTTGACGTTAATCATTTATTTGTTTGAGTGTCTACTCTTGACTGTAGTTCAGTTTCGCCCCGGAGTGGTCTTCTCGGGTTTAGTCTTCACTACTTTCTCTGGTTCATTCCAATGTCTGTTGATGCACCTTCCGAATACCAGTTTTGTCCTTATATTCGCTTTCAGCAGGTTTTTAGGTGTACGCCCTAATCTCCTTGCTTTGGGTTGAGCTCATAGTTTCGTCTCCTCACCTTGCGCATGAAATCCGGTTTCATCATGGTGATCATCTAGCTCAGTTTCTCCTAACTAGTTATTGAGTCGAGTTTCACCTCGTTTTTGCTTTCATACCTTGGACCCTTTGACGGTGTTTGATTACCGAGTGCAGTGTTCGTACTGCGTCCCTGGTTTGAAATCGGTCTCCTTTGTTCCTTGGATTTTTCTATCAGTTTTTGTCACTGTTTATCCATTGATCTGAGACCAGCAGGTGCTTTGAGAAACATGCACTCTCATCACTTTGCTTTGGGTCGAGTTTCGCCTCGTTACCCGTGCGTGAAATCCAATTTCGTGTAACTGGTTATTGAGTCGAGTTTCGTCTCTCTTTTGTTCCTCGTTTCTTGGATTCTTCTAGTTCCTTCATACTGTCTATCTTAGTTTGAGATTAGCAAGTTCTCCTAGAATCACGCACTCTAGCCACTTTGCTTTGGGTCGAGCTTAGAGTTTAGCCTCCTCACCCGCGTACGTTTTCTTTTCCAGAGCTTAGTCTCGCCTATACTCTGTGGTTTGAGTTTTATCTCACTTTTCTTTGAAGCCCAGTTTTGCCCTGACACATTTATCCGGAAGTTTAGTTGCGTCTACTCTTCCTTTGTTTTCGTTCTGTTTTAACCTGCGTTACAGCTTCATTCTGACGCATGTCTTGGGGTTTTTCTGCTTCTTTCTTTTTTTCTTTCCTCTTCAAGAGTGTAAATTTTCGGGTTCTTTTGTATTCAATCATCTTCAACTTTGAACGCTCGAAAGTTGTCACTTTACTCACTTATCATGTTGAAGATATTTGAATAGGGGCAGCTGTTGCACCCCAAAATTTACCCTCTTGATTTAGGATTATGTTTCATCATGAATATCATATTGCATTGCATTCATACTTTGTGATGGGATCAAAGTACTTTGGTTATCAAGTATTCCTCAAGCTTTGAAGGTTGATTGCATTGACAGGTTGCTCAAGTATAACATTATCATCTAAACCTATGGATCTTTCAATCTAAAAAGTTATTGCATATATCAAGATTTTTTATCCATCTCTTGGGATCATCAGAGGATTGAAGTTTGTGTTTGATTATAAGAGGAATCACTCTTTTGATTCACCAGTCAAAATTAGGGTTTTACTTGATCAAGGCTATTGATCAATGTACAAGTCTTGATTTGGAAGCTACAACATCTCATTGGTATTTGAAAGGTCTTTGTACAAGAAATTGGCCAAGATATCCAGAGGATTTGAAATTTTGGAGATAATTCATCAGTCTCCTAAGGTGTTAACCAAAACTAGGGTTTGGGATTTTATCAAGATTTCTTGAGAATTTTGAATTGAAACTTTGTACATGGCCTCTATGTATTTGGAAGATCATATGTTTGAAGTCTTGATCATCAATTTTGAAGGGAAGTGGGTCAATTGATTCAAAGGGGAAAAATGGTCATTTTGACCAAAGTCAATAAAATCAGGAGTTAACCAAGTGGACTTTTGGTCAACCATCAATTTAAACATCCTGTTTTCATATACCATTATCCGATCGAATCCATGCTTCATGGTGTTCGAGGAAATCAAGATATTATTCGGTCGAATCCGGGCTTCATAACTTGCATTAAAGATATACCACTATCTGGTCGTAATCCAGGCTTCGCCATGTCTTATACCATTATCCGGTCGAATCCAGGCTTTATGGTGTTCGAGGAAATCAAGATATTATCCGGTCGAATCTGGGCTTCATAACTTGCATTAAAGATATACCACTATCTAGTCATAATCCAGGCTTCATAGTATTCTTGGTTTCTATCTGGTCATAATCCAGGCTTTACAACGTCGTCTACCATTATCTGGTCAAGTCCACGCTTCATGGCGTCTTTGTATTGCTATCTGGTCGTAATTCAGGCTTCACAATAACTTGCTGAGCTGTTATTTGGTTGACTCCGGGCTTCACGACTTGTGTTTATGATATACCACTATCTGGTCGAATCCAGGCTTCATGGTGTCTTTGTATTGCTATCTGGCCATAATCCAGGCTTCACAATAACTTGTTGGGGATTAAACTACTATCTGGTCAAATCCGGGCTTCATAGCTTGAATCTGAGATAAACCACTATCTGGTCGTAATCCAGGCTTCGCGGTATTCTGATACTGTTATCCGGTTGTTCTCTGAACTTCACAATATGATGGGGGAATCAAGATATTATTCGGTCGTACCATGGCTTCATAGCTTGAACTTTGTGAGAATTTGATTGTGTCTTTTCCTGAAATGTAAAGGGTTAGCCGTATGTAATGTCATGATGCATGACATGTATCGAGCAATGATGTTCTAAAAATAAATGAGATTGTGATGTATGATGCGTATATTCATGTCATGATGTATGTATGTTCAATGTTCTCGTGATGTTCTCTAGTTGGGGAAAATAAATCCCGGACCGCTGCTGGAGAGTATAAAGAGTTTCGTTCGCTGAGGATAACGACCGAAGATGATTTGAGAATACATTGGTAGGAGAAAAATTCTACTGGAGAATAAACTGGTGAGAGGATGACTCTATGGGGGAAGAGATACTCTGTCAGAAGATCTGCTGATTTGAAGAAATAACCTCGACTGTGGATGAATTACCATTTCTGGCGGTGATGAACTCTGTCGAGGATAGAATTTTTGTTTATGGAAGAAATAAACTCCATTGGGGATAATCTTCTGGTGTTGGTGATAGATGAACTCTACTTGGGGAGAATTAACACCAACGTTTTTAGATACCTTTTGCTCTGCGGGTAGTGTATGCATTTTTAGTCATACTCTTCAGCAGGGTCTATCCATGTACCTGGTGAATAGAGCAACTGTAAGGTTTGGACATTTCTTGTTTGCCCCTGTTCTTGAAATTACGAGTAATCGTCTTTTGTTTCGCATGTAAATATTTGTGAGCAACAATTATTTTCAAATGCATATATCAAAAATGAACCATTGGACATTCTTGCAAAACAAAACAGAAAAAGAAAAAAAATTTGAAATTTATTGAAAAATGAATTGTATTGATTCTGAAGTTGGCCTGTAATAGGCGTTTTGTACAAGAGGCTGACGTCCTAGTAAGAGAACGCCGCCGAAAGATAGAAATTATACAATTTGTGAAAAACAAAGAAAAACAACTATGTGAACAATCCCACTGGGTTCCGACTCTGTTATTGGCTTTATATCTTCGAGCATCTCATCACTTGCTACTTGGTTGAAGGTAGATCAGATTGATTGGTGCCGTCCGAGCTTGATAGTCGGTATCGAAGTCTGGTTGCAAGATGATCCAATGAGACATAGTGTTACGCTTTGATCCTTAATTTTTTCCTGGACCTCCCTTTCGGGTTTTCAGTCCACTGGGATACCCTTTTTTGCCCAAGCCGCCTTTTCACGTTTTCGACTTGCCGAGTGTACAAATTTTTCATTTTCATCCCTTATTTTTTCCCGAACCCTTTTTGTTCGCCGGGAAGCCCTTATTTTTTCCTAGTCCAGTCAACCTAGCGGGTCTTTGATTATGCGTAGTATTTTTTCACTATGTGTGCATTGACGGGGTGAGGAAGGTCGTCACCATCCAAGGTGGTTAGAATCATAGCTCCTCCCGAGAAAATGCTCTTAACCACAAATGGCCCTTTGTACGTAGGGGTCCATTTTCCCCTGGGATCACCTTGCGGTAGTATGATGCGTTTGATGACCAGATCCCCGACTTGATACTCTTGTCGTCTGACTTTCTTATTAAATGCCTTGATCATTCGCTTTTGGTACGTCTGACCATAACAAATAGCAGTAAGTCTCTTTTCATTGATTAAGTTCAGCTGATCAAGCCGGGTCTGGATCCAATCATCCTCGCTCAAACCTGCATCCTTCATAATCCGAAGAGATGGTATCTGGACTTCAATGGGTAAGACTGCCGCCATGCCATACACCAGAGAGTAGGGTGTTGCCCCTGTCGATGTCTGTGCTGAGGTGAGGTACCCATGAAGAGCGAATGGTAGTATCTTGTTCCAGTCTTTGTATGTCACCGTCATCTTCTGCACAATCTTCTTGATGTTCTTATTAGCCGCTTCAACAACCCCATTCATCTTCGGCCGGTAAGGAAAAGAGTTGTGATGTTGTATCTTGAACTGCTTGCAGAGCTCGGTGATCATCGTATTGTTGAGATTTGTACCATTGTCCGTAATGATCCTCTCTTGTACACTGTATCGGCATATCAAATTGTGTCGGATGAACCGCGTCATGAATTTCTTGGTTACCATAGCAAAGGAAGCTGCCTCAACCCACTTCATAAAATAATCAATAGCTACCAGAATGAAACGATGCCCGTTGGACGCAGTAGGTCTGATCTCACCAATCATGTTGATGCCCCACATTGCAAAGGGCCATGGTTCCATCAAAACATTCAGAGGAACTAGAGGTACATGTACCTTATCAACATAGACTTGGCACTTATTACAGGTCCGAGAATGCTGATAACAATCGGCTTCTATAGTAGACCAATAATATCCCGCCCGTAGGATTTTCTTCGCCATGGTATGTCCACTGGAATGATTTCCGAAAGTACCTTCATGTAACTCTGCCATAATCCTTTCTGCCTCGTTCTTCTCCACCTCTGTACCCAAATTTACTAATTCCACTAGCTCTTCATGAGGCTATATGGCCCTCTATTCCTGTAGTAACAGTCTAGCAAGTTCCTCAGGCACTTCTCAATCATCCTCACCTTCGTCCTCGGCTTGGTTGATCCGATTTTCGAAGTCATAACTAGCAGTAGCAGAGTCGTTACCAATGGGATCCAGAGTGGATGTGGATCTGCATTATGATATGTGAGTGTGTGTAAGACAATACCTGTTTTGATAAAGTGCGAGATAGAAAGGAAAAACAAGGAGCACAAAATTTGTAATGCAAGAAAACGTCCAATGCTTTATTGATGATATATGAAAGTGACAAATAATAAGCCCTCACAAACAAAACCAAGGTTCCTCGGGCAAGGCACCGGGCCGTAAAGTTTTAAACTGTTTGTTACAAATCTCAAAACAAAAGTCAATTACTGTGTAATAAAAGAAACAGGCATGAAGTCCTTCGCTTTCCAGTTGCTCAATCCACCATTGGTAGTCGGCTAGATCCAGCTATTGATATATGAATCTTCTTCATCATCCTCAATTACATTGATTCTCGAGTCATGCTTGGGCATGGCCGCAGTTATGACGTTGGGTTTCTCCAGAGTGTCAAACTCAATCTCTTTAGCTTCGATCAAATCTTGCACTTTATTCTTCAAGGCCCAACAGTTGTTTGTATCATGACCTGGGCTATCGGAGTGATAGGCACAACGGGAGTTCGGGTTATAAAGCGGAGATGTGGTGCTGGGATTCTTCGGGGCTTCCCTCAGAGTTACCAGGTTGGACTTCAATAATTGTGGTAGAATTTGAGACAAGGTCACATTGATCCGAGTGTACTGTCTTTGCGATCTCTCCATTCTTTGCTGATTGTTGCATTGTGGGGCAACGGTGGGTCTTGATATCAATATCGCATTCACTGCTTGATGGTGTTCAGGTCTGTCTTGGCTTCTCGAGCCATAGACTGCACTAACTTCTTTCTTACCAGTGAAAGACTTATTTTCTGCACTTGATGAAGTACCTTTCTGAATCTTACCACTTCTGATACCAGCTTCTACTCTCTCCCCAGTCAAAATCAATTTAGTAAACCCAGATGACGAATTTCCGATCAGATGATTGAAAAATGGACCAGATAACGTCCCTAGAAAAATTTCCACCAACTCCTTATCAGACAAAGGGGGTTGGACTCTTCCAGCCAAATCTCTCCACTTCTGAGCATAGTCCTTAAAACCTTCACTTGCACCCATGGACATACCCTGAATTTGAGTACGAGTGGGAGCAAGGTCAGCGTTATACTGGTACTGCTTGTAGAAAGCAGCAGCAAGGTCCTCCCAGTATCGGACATTAGCTCCTTCCAATTGATAAAACCATTCAAGCTGATTCCCTGACAGACTATCTTGAAAGAAATGTACCCACAAATTTCTATCGGCAGTGTAAGGTTGTATTTTTTTGACGTACGAGCGGAGATGAATTTTTGGACAGGATACTCCATTGTATTTGGAAAAAACAGGTGCTTTGAACTTATGAGGGATCACCACTCCAGATGCCAGTCCCAAGTCTCCGAAATCCAAACCAGGAATCTTCTGAATCTCCATAGCACTCAGACGGTCTTCAAGTTGTTTGTACCTATCCTCAGCAGGAGGATATTGCTCATTATCAAAATCAGTATCATTATCAGAGACTACAGGACTAGGACCCATTTCTTATTCTTGGTTCTCCTCTCCTATGGATGAAAGAGACATATCAGCTTCCTATCGCAACCTATTCCCAAATCTGTTACCCATATTCAGAAGAACCAACTTCTTCTTCTTCTTCTTCTTCTTCTTCTTCTTCTCCTTCATGATGAGAGTCTTCAAATCTTCTTGCCCTTTAGCCAAGTTCAAGAACATCTCTTGGAATTGGGCATTATGTGCCTGAAGAGCTTTGATGGCTTTATCGGTAGGTATTTCAGAAGACTTTTCGTGCTGAAATAAACAACGAAGAAGATGAGAAACCTGTAATGGTACCTGTAATGATGTGCATGATAATGGGATGCGTATGTAATGATTTCAAAGACTTTGGGAGATTTAAATTTGCAAACCAAGAAATGAGCAAACTTTATTAGATTAAACTTGTAAAAATGTTTAACAATGCCTTTGAGGCGTTACAAAAGAAATACACTGAAAAACAAATCTAAACTAGAAAAATCAAAATCAGAAATCCCATGGACGCTTCCCCTTCGCGCTGACGTAGTCATTGATCATCCTTTCATTCTTAAGTTGCCTCGTGAGCTTCAAGATCTTCCTTTCTTGCTCATGATACTTCTCCCGATAGGTATCCCTTTCCTCCTTTAGCTGAATTCAAGATCTCTTCAATGCCCCAAGGTCAGTGGGCATGTAGGGATAAAGGACTGTATAAGGAGTGCCCTCTTCATTGGTGGGCTCCACAATCACCGGCAACACAGCTTCATAAGGAATCCCAAGCTTCTGGGCTCGAGCTCGGACCCACTAGAGGTAAGGTTGCATAGGGAGAGAAGTCCTTGGTCCTAGCTCTTGAGGTTCGGCTCTGTTCACCAAGCCCCAAGCTCGTATAAACCTTCGGCGATGCTCGTCAACGTCCTCCTTGTAGTCAAAGGCAATATATGTAACAAGTAGCTCATGAGGACCGTCTCTCTAAGCATGACCAAACTGTCGCAAAGCCAAGCAAGGACTGTAGGTTATTCCCCCTCTGATTCCAAGCAATGGGACATTAGGGTATCCCCCACATCGATCAATGACAGCCATGCTTTCCATAGCCTTAGAACTCCAAAGAATGTCTGTATGGGAAAGGGACATTATCCTGTAAGACCATCCTAAACCTTACTCATTCTTCAACACGGACTTGGGGAGGTGCAAAATAAACCACCTATCCAGCAGCGGCGTGCAACACATGAGATTCCCTCTTATACGCACAATACAAGTGTAGAGGACATGCAAGATATCACCCAGAAGAGTAGGCACTGGATTGCAATACAGGAAGATCTTAACCGCATTCACATCTACGAAGGAATCTGGATTCGAGAAAAGAACCAAACCGTAGATAAGGAGAGCCAAGATGTCTTCAAAAGCTTGAAAGTCCAAATTATCCCAGAACAGTTGAGCTTGATAAATCAGAAACTTGGCTAAGAAACCTTCAACCCCGCTTCGTGTCTCTCAGTTGGATACTACATCAGCTCTTTTCAAATGTAAAGATGAAGCAATGTCCTCTGTTCTAGGAGTCTCTTCCAAACCTGTGAAGGGCATCTGCTCAAGGATGGATATGCCCAATAAGTGAGAAAACTCTTCCATAGTGGGAACTAGCTGATAATCCGGGAAAGTGAAACAATGATGCACCGGATCAAAGAACTGGAAAAACAGACTCATCATCTGCTCATCAAACTTTGAGGTAACCAAGCAAAGAATTTGACCATGTCTCCTAATGAATGAAGAAGTATCAGAAACTCTCGAGGCTAAATCTTTGAGTTGAGCAGGTATTTGCACAAACTTAACTCGGATGGTGTTTCTGCGCACGGAAGCCATAATCTACAAAACAGGACAAAGATAAATCCCCTCGGTCTTTGAAATGGTTAGTGTAATGAAGTATGCATGCTATGTTATGATGCATGATGTCATGGTAAAACACACAACAGGTATAACAGATAATAGACATGGTAAAGGAAAACAAGTCACACAAAAGCCCTTAAGTTTAAGGCTTGCATGAGGTCTAGGTACTACCCTCTTGAAGTTCAGTTGGTTTTAACCTGTCCTAATAATAGTAACCCGGTTCTAGAGGTTCTCAATATCACTGACCATCCTCCATCGATCATGGTTTCAGCTCACACAATCTTTCCTTGCGGCCTGAACTATCTCGAGAGTATGGTCTCAATGAGTGTAGTATCGAGTATCAACCAGTTCTCAGCTTTACACCAAGGCCGACTATTTCACTACTTCCTATGGCCAAGTTGGTCAATTATAGGTTCTAAGGTCAGTTGATGCTTAATGACACACATAGCAGCCTCGTATTCTCCTCGTTTCTCCACAAGGGATACCAGTACCAACCAATGTGTCACATCAACATAGCTACTTCTTCAACCGTATCAGTCTACGCCATACTGTTCCCTCCCAGTTTATTGCTACTTACCTAAAAGGTGTTCCTCAGATCCGGGTTAGGATCTATAGTAACTCCCAATACAAAACCCTCAAAAGTAAAGCAATCAAATCATACAAGAGAAGCAATTTATGATGAACTAATCCTAAGGTATACCCCACCTAAATCCCCAACAGAGTCGCCAGTTCTGTGATACGGTGGCAGAACCGAAACTGTTTGAAATGTAGGTTTGAATTTTGCGTTTGTGTTTGCAAAATGTCGCGGTAAGCAAGAGTTGCCACCGACTTTTATTTTATCCAACTGGAAAGGAAAAAAGCACAGAAAAAATCCTTTTTCGAGATATTCTGAGTACGGGGGGTAGATTATAGAAAGGGAAGGTATTAGCACCCTTTCTATCCATGGTTTTCCATGGGCTCTTAGGTGCTTGATCATCTTTTAAAAATTGCTTGTGTGTGTTTGTTTTGAAAAGTTTGTTTTACTTCGTTTTTACCCTTGCTTCTTTCTTCAAGAGTGTTACGAAGTGTTTTTGAAAACTTTGCTTGAAAAAGAGTGTAACTATGAAAAAAGTTTAATTGTTTTGAGCAAGTACCTACTAGCATCTACCTACTCGAAAAAAGAATTGTTCTATGGTTGTTTCCTTTAGACAGCGCTATCCTACTATTAGTGAGTAGGTAGCACCGTCGTTGGAGTTATAAGGGTCAATTCGAAAGGGACGTACGATCACTAAAGCAATGTTAGGACGTCTTAGTAATAACCCTAATGTCTTAAGATTAATATTTGAGGCAACAATTCAGAGGCAACCTTTCCGAGGCAACTTTGATCTTTGAAACAAAAGAGCGACCACTAAAATACCCTATACTTAATGATCGTTTACCGAAGGCAACCGAAGTGAGAGTATACCCTAGGAGTGCGCATGTGCGAGTGATTCAATTTCAAGTTTATTATCTTTTCACATTTAGGGTTCGCTAACCGTTTTAAAATTTACATACATTCTTGTCATGCATCCCTAATATTCATACATCTAACAGTTAATATTTTGCGGAAAATAAAGCTAAGCTATTACAAGGCTTCGGGTATTAATTACATAGCCAAAAAACCCGCTAAACCGATAAATAAATGGAGGAAGTCCTAATTAATCTATTACATCCTGTGAGCAATTACATCAATATTATAAAAATGATAAAGCGTGCGATGAAACGAGGGAGAATAGAAATTAGGGTTTTGACCCCGTCTAAACCTAATTACAAAGAAAATTTGTTTTTTGTTGTTTTTGATTATTTTGAGAAAATAAGGTTTTTAAATTAAATATGTACAAAATTACTAATTAAATTAAATTAAAGAAAATAATTTACATTTTTGACCTAATTTTGTATTTTTTGTTATTTTTAAGAAAAAATAAAATAGAAATTAAATTAAGCTAAAACCCTAATTTTCTAATTTGTTTTAATTTATTTACAAAATAATTAAGGTTACCCTAAAATTAAATTAATTAAATTAATTTTTTTGATAAAAAATAACCTAAATCTAAATGGATGACAACTTATTTTTTATGATTTTTGATAAAAAGAAAATTAATTTGGTGTTAGTAAAAATAATTAAATAAATTAAATAAAAGAAATTATAAAAGAAAAAAAAAAGAATGGGCCTGAGAATCAGCAACTTGGGGGGTGGGAATATCAGCTTCTGGGCCCAAGATCAAAGGTCCACGTTTGACTTCCTGGATTCCATGCTATGCGTTGACTGAGATGTGTGATGGTCCTTCATATAATGGCCTTTAGATCTGGCCATCTGGAGATCCAATGGTGGAGCCTTGAGGTCACATGGTGGACTTCGTACCTACATGCGCCCCTGAATATGTAAATCAAAATAATATGAAACAAATGGGGGGACCTGGGATTCGAACCCAGGCCCCATGGCCTTTTCCACCTGCATCAATGCCAGCTTAGCTATGCACGTTTATTGTATATGAAATAATAATAATAGATAATAAGTAATAATGTAAGTTAGTGAGAGACAAAATAAAAAAGCGCGCCAGAATTCAAGTGGACATATAAGATGGTGCCACGCAAGTCGTCCCTGTCCTCTCTCTGTTGCTAAAAGTCACTGACTTTTACCTATGGACAAATGTCCGTAGCTATATGCCAACGATTTTCCAAAATCATCCACAGGCACGATAAATGGAATCTAAAGCCATGAATCAAACCGCCTTGGCCTGCTGAGCATTACGGTGCCCTTCTTGTGGACCAATATGGCCTGCATAGAAAGATCCTAAAACGAGACACAAAACCCTAGCCATGGTGGATTTTAATACAGCTAATAAAAATGTAATTAATTATCACCATGAGCTTGCAAACACGTTAGGGGTTCAGAATATGCTATTGAAACATGATGAATATGCAAGAATAACAAGATTCAATTTTGGAAATAAGGGCAAACCGTGGGAGTCGTGGGGATGAATTTTGGGCACTAGCGTGCTTGCTTTCGATTGGTACAACTTCCTTGCAATCCCAGGAATCGAATGAGATGGTTAGGGAGTCCTGTAAATGCCTGGAAGTATGAAATCAAGTCAGCACTTTTTGGTAATTTTATCAAGTTTTGTTCTTCCTCTATGCGCCTCAAAACCTTGTTCTTTTGATCTGCTTTTATCCGCTATATACCAAGGGATGAATTAGGTTTACAAATATGATCTCAATCTTTGCCAATTATGATTTTTGATCTTGATTTGATTCACTTGAAAATCTTTCCAAAATAGGCCAAAATCAATCTTTTTGTACCCACTTATGCCTTGCACGAATTGATTCACTTGCTAGCTGGATATAGGACCTGAAATGTGCATAAGATCTTGAGGTTTCAATGATTTGGATTTTTTCATGATTTGTTTTGATTTAAATGATTTAATTGAAATAAAAAATAAAAATAAATAGAAAAAATAAGATAAAGACAAATGGGAAGAGTTAGGGATCGTGGACCATACTACCAACTTAAAACAAGTGCAAAAAGTTAGGCCCATTTAGCAAAAATTACAACTTGAGGCATTTTTTACTTTTTGCAATTTTGCAAAAAGGGTCAACTTCACCAATGCATAACTTCCTCAATTTTGACTCTTTGAAGGTGTTCTTGGACTTTTTAGAAATCTTGATATGTCCTATAAGCAACCCTTTTGGTCTCATCTCAATTGAGTCTTCCATGTTTATGTATTAAGCTTTGACAAAAAAGGTGTTTTTGTTGACTTTTCAAAGTAACCTATAATGTCCAAATTCATAACTTCTTGTGAGTGCATATTTTGAACTTGGAAGATGAGGATTTATTTTAGAGCATTTCATCCTCTTCAAAACGAGCTTTGGATGGGTCATTTCTCATAAATTATGAGAAAGTTATGCTTGGTCAAAGTTGAGTTGACTTTTCCTACAAAACCTTAATTTAGCAACTTTTGGGTTTTGATGAATTGTGAGCAATCCTTGATGAATCATGATCAACCCATGATCAAATGATGAATAATACTTCAAAATGAGAATGTTTACCTAAAATCTTGAAGTTTGACTGTATGTGGGCCACAGTTAACTTTTGCCCTAGCATAGTCAATTTTCAGGCCATTGAGCAATTGACTGAGCAAATTTCCTCTGCAAGGCTTGAAACATGACATGGATGATCTTGAGATCATATTAGGACAATGGTTAGCATTTTGGATCCCTTGGACTCAAATATATTGATGCAACATGAAACCCTAATTTTGGATAGATTGCCTTAGGAGAGAGTTTGTCTAGTCAACCCTTGGACTTCCTTGAGCAACTTGAGGATCTTTCTTGAAATGTATTGAGAAATATGGGAGGGAAAATTTTGGGGTACAACATTACCTAATTAATATTTAAGATTAAAATTCAAACAATTAGGATTTTGTTGCTTATTGTGTAAGTTTCAATTCAAAAACCATTATGCCCTGGATTTTCAATGGAATTTAGGTCTTGATTATGGTTCATGGATGTATTGAGGATCTGAAAACCATTTTTCTTGAATTATTTGACTTTGTTTGATATTTTTCCATAAATTATTTTGAAAACAAGTCTAGTTTTGATAGTTTGGCCAACTAGTTTTGAACTTTGGGTCTCATTTGATCCCCTCCTCAACCATTCAGGAACTTAAGACTTCCTTTCTGACTTCTACACACTTCAAAGATGCTAAGAAATTTTTTGTGTGAATTATTGATCCTTGTTTCTATTTTTGATGTATTTTTTAAGTGAAGGTGCCCAATTAATGTTGCATATCTTGTTGCAATTTTCTTGATGGCCAATGAACTTGAGTGAGGCCTATAATTGGGCACCTAATGCTTATGTTGGTTCTATTTATCCACATAAACTAAAGTCATTTAACTTAGTTCCCCATGTGTGAATGATTGAACCCTTTGATGCATTGTGTGGGATTCCTCTTCTATTATGCTTGTGAGCTGTGATGAATTATTTGAGTGTAGTTGAATTGTGGTTGCTACTGACCTTCATGGTCTTTGATTGTATTCTTCTCAAGCTCTCATGATCCTTGATTGATATTCAATTGTCAACTCAACATGGTGATAGAAAGGAGAAACATTCCTCTAACTTTTGACCAAATTGTGCATATTCCTGTTTCTTTTTGTCTATCATATCTAATGTTTTGATAGTTGATATCATGTTTCCTCACTTCATTATGGTGTCATTATCCATCCCTTATGTGAGTCATCATTCAATTTACAGGAATACTAACTTGGTTGTTGAATGTGCGAGGTACTTTGAGAAAAGTTTTCCATTTTTGACTCAAGGCTACTGTGTTTCACTTTATTTGTGGAACATAACTTATTATATTGGCACTGCTCTTGTGTTTGGCATATTTGATAGTCTATGCCGGATATGTATATGTGATTACGAATACCATACATTGCCCATGGGATCTGTTCATATCTAAAAATCTCAATACTTACATCCTGGTGGCGTAATTTCTGACTTGATTTGTCTGCTGATGCCATCTTGCATGAAGTTCTCTGGGTTTCTTTTATTCTTGCTCAGTTGCTACGGATAGTTATCCGTTTGGTATTGCACTATTTCCTTTCTTCTATTTTCATTTTGTATAGTTCTATGTTGCATGATGAGACCTCTGTTGCTGATATATGTCATGAGGCCCTCTGTTTTTGTTTGATACATGTGTTGTGTTTGTTTCTTCATTGTTGATCGATGAGTCACTCAATTTAGAAATTGAGATCATGACTTCGCTCTCAGTGCATGTTCCCTATAGGTTGTTTTTTCTTCTTCTTTAATTGTTGATCGATGAGTCACTCAATTTAGAAATTGAGATCACGACTTCGCTCTCAGTGCATGTTCCCTATAGGATGTTTATTGTTTTTCTTCTTTAATTGTTGATCGATGAGTCACTCAATTTAGAAATTGAGATCACGACTTCGCTCTCCTTACCTGTTCCCTATAGGATAGTTTTGTTAAACTTCCTTTAACACGTTAATTAAGGTAGGAATCCATGTATGCTAGCATAGAGTAGGATTTTCCTTTATCCTCAACCTTAGGGTCAATCATTGTATGATAACACTAGGGATAGTGCTAGGCTAGTTTACCTTAGTTGTTTTTCCTTCCTTTGCATTTTGCATCTTAAAACAAAAATTGTTTTCTTGGCAAATCATAATACACCTCTAATAGACTCAACCCTTCTTCAAGGTAAAATATACAAATCAATCTTATTTGTTTATGCGCCTCTTGGTTTTTTTTAAAACCTTTTAGCCGATGTGTCTCCATCGCACACTTGTTTGAAGCCGATGTTTCGCCATCGCACATTTTGTTATCCTACTTTGATTCTCAATGTCATTGTTAAGTGTGATGTTTTATCATTTGATGTTTCGTCATCTTTGCCATGATACCTTGTTATCTTTTAGTCGATGTTTCGCCATCGCACACTTGTTTGAAGCCGATGTTTCGCCATCGAACATGTTTGTTATCCTACTTTGATTCTCAATATCATTGTTAGGTGTGATGTTTTGCCATCTTTGCCATGATATCTTATTACCTTTTAGCCGATGTTTCGCCATCGAACATTTGTTTGAAGCCGATGTTTCATCATTTCACATTTGTTTGAAGCCGATGTCTCGCCATCAGACATGTTTGTTATCCTACTTTGATTCTCAATATCATTGTTAGGTGTGATGTTTTGTCATCCATTTTATCGATGTTTCGCCATCACATACTTATTTGAAGCCGATGTTTCGCCATCGCACATGTTGGTTATCCTAATTTGATTCTCAATATCATTGTTAGGTGTGATGTTTTATCATTTGATGTTTCTCCATCTTTGACATGTTACATTGTTATTATTTAGTCGATGTTTTACCATCTCATTTATTTGTTGCTTTATTTGATGTTTTGCCATCTTGACTGTTTTTGTTGTCTTAACTAAAAAACACAAACCAACCAAAATATATAAGCCGAACTACGGCTGCTTTGATTCCTTAAAAGGGATACGTAGGCATTGGGGTAGGGCCCAACCGAGCATAACTTTTATTTTCCCTACATTGTTTTCTTTTGTTTCTTTCGCATGAATTCCCTTTTTAGGTTAAAGCCATAGACATAGGTTTTGAGCACACCCATTAGATTAGACAACAAGAGTGGATACCATAGAGTACTACGGGCGTGTGGGGTGCTAATACCTTTCCCTCGCGTAACAGACTCCCTTACCCGATCTCTTTGTCGAAATACTATGATTTCTCCTTTTTCAGGTTTTCTCGATGTTTACTTTTCCCTTTCGACAGGATAAAAAACGTTCGGTGGCGACTTCATTGATGTTTTATTACACCAGATGACAGGTTCGGCCAGGCGGTATCACGAGGTCTAGGAAAAAGTTTGGGATTTAAGCGTATCACTATGTCTCATTGGATCATCTTGCGACAAGACTTTGGTATCGACTATCAAGCTCGGACGGCACCAACCAATCTGATCAACCTTCGGCCAAGCAGTAAATTGATGAGACGATTGAAGATATAAAGGCAATAGCAGAGTTGGAACCCAATGGGGTTGTTTCACATAGTTTTTTTTCTTTCTTTTTTGTAATTTCTTTCGGAGGCGTTCTCTTACTAGCGCGTCAGCCTCTTTGTACAAAAAACGCCTATTACAAGCTAACTTCAAAAGTCAATACAAATCATTTTTCACAAGAAACTTCAATTTGTTTTTTCTTTTTTCTATTTTGTTGCAAGAACGTCCAATAATTTATTTTTGATATATGCATTTGAAAATGATTGCTGCTCATAAACATTTAGATAAGAAACAAAAGGCAATTACTCGTAATTCCAGAAACAGAAAAACAAGAAGTGCCAAACCCTATAGTTACTCCACCCATCAAGTATCGAGATAGAGTCAGCTTTAGAACACAATCACGGGTACATACACTCCCCACAGAGTAAAAAAATCAAAAGGCATTGATGTCAGCTTCCCCGAAACAGGACATAACTCTCCCCAGTCAAGGTTCATAATCGCGGGAGAGTCAGTACAATTTCATCCCCCAAGAGGAGATTATTTCTCCAACAGAGCTTATCATCTCCAGCAACGGAATTTCTTCCCCAATTGATTTTATTCCTCCAGATCATCAGGTCTACCAACAGAGTATCTCTTCCCCCTAAGTTTGTTCCCCTCCGAGTTATTCTCCAGCATCTCTTCCCGACATAATATTTACAAATCTCCAACAACCGTCAGGGATTTATTTTCCCAAGACACGAGCATACCCTGATAGCATTTCATGAACATACATGATGTCATACACATGCATATCATATATAGCATAATCTCATTTATTTTGAGAACATCATCTCACCCTGATATCTTTTCAGGAAAAGAGGATTAGCTTCAACAAATTCAGCAGTTATACAAATCACATCTATAGACGACCAATGGAAACTCAGTTCCCGAAATCAAACGGGTCAACTAATCTATACTTTCATATCGAAGTAACCCTACTATAAAGGTTCCTTCTCACAGCCCTACTATCCAGGCTTTCATATCGAAGAAACCCTACGACCCAGGTTCCTTCTCACATCCCTACTATCAAGGCTTTCATATCGAAGTAACCCTACTATCCAAGTTCCTTCTCACAGCCCTACTATCCAGGCTTTCATATCGAAGTAACCCTACTATCTATGTTCCTTCTCACAGCCCTACTATCCCGGATTTCATATCGAAGTAACCCTACGACCCAGGTTCCTTCTCATAGCCCTACTATCCAGGCTTTCATATTGAAGTATCCCTACTACCCAGGTTCCTTCTCATAGCCCTACTATCCAGGCTTTCATATCGAAGTAACCCTACGACCTAGGTTCCTTCTCATAGCCCTACTATCCAGGCATTCATATCGAAGCAACCCTACTACCCAGGTTCCTTCTCATAACCTTACTATCCAGGTTCCTTCTCTCTTATCTCCAGACAACAATTTACAACACTGTAAGACCGAGACCTGATCAAACAAGATTGGTTTCGCATTTCCCCAGTAAGTCGCGGTACAGCCTGTACATCGACCGAATATGCAGTTCACTTCCGCTTCCTTAAGTAAGGGTTATTTCCCCAATAGAGTAACGGGAAACTGAAGCTCCTAAAATTTTATTTCTCCCAAGACGGATACCAACGTTCCTCCGCAGATTCCTCATCAACAACAGTACCATGAACTCTCATCGAAGGAATGTCTCAGGAAATCAACATCCTTTAGATGGCGTCTTTAAACCCATCTCCGATGATTCTCCATCAAATCTAGGATGGCATCTTTAAGCCCATCTCCGACAATCTTATATCATCAACTTCTGAATGGCATCTATAAGCCCATTCCCAATATCACAAATCAAGTGCCACTTTATGCGAGTACAAATTTCTGGGCACTTTAGTGTTCAATAATCTTCCACCTTCAGATTACGAATGGCAGGCTAGCCAATCTACATCCTCAGGTTTAAGAAGTTTGAACAGGGGCAGTTGTTGTACCCCAAAATTTTCCCTCTCATTTTACTCAATACATGTCCATTGAGATCTTTAATTTGCTCAAGGTTGCCCAAGAATGGACCAGACAAACTCTCTCATAAGGCAGTGTACCTCAAATTAGGGTTTCCATTTTCATCAAGATGGGTGAACCACAAAGGCCTCATATGCTCTCCATGGTACTAATATGTTCTCAACACCCTACATGTCAAGTTTCATGCATTGCACAAAATTTTGCTCAGTCAACTGCTCATATGCTTGAGAATTGACTATATTTGGTCAAAAGTCAACTGTGACCCACATACAGTTAAACTTCTATATTTTTGGTAAACATTAACATTTTGAAGTGACTTTCATCATTTGATCAAGGGTTGACCATGATTCCACAAGTAATTCTCCAAATTCATCAAAACCCAAAAGTTGCTAATTAGGGTTTCTTAGTAAGTCAACCAAACATTGACCAAGCATAACTTCCACATGATTCATCATACATTTTCCATCCAAAGCTCATTTTTAAGAGGATGCAATTCCCTACAATTCATCTTCATCTCACAAGTTCAAAATATGTACTCATAAAAAGATATGAATTTCTACATTATGGGTCCTTTTGAAAAGTCAACAAAAACACCTTTTGGGTCAAAGCTTCTTACATGAACATGGAAGAATAAATTGAGATTATACCATAGGGTTGCTTAGGGGACATCCTAATCTTTCTAAAAAGTCCAAGAAAACCTCTCTAGGATTAAAATTGGAGGAGATATGCCTTGTCAAAGTTGACCTTTTTTGCAAAATTGCCAAAAGTCAAATGTACTTAAAATGCATTTTTTGCTAAACGGGCCTAACGTTTTATGCTTTCACCTCACTTATAATGTTGTCCACGCGTCAAATACTTATCCACACATTATTTGCTTCATTTTTCAATTTATTTTGATTTTTTATTAATTAAAAATTAAATTAAATCAAATAATTGATGAATAATAGCAAAGATATGATTTGATTTGGTTTTTGGACAGGTGGGAAATCAAAATATGCTGAATTATCAAGGACAAAACGAATCAAGCATAATTGGTACAAGAAAGGGAAGATTGGGCTCAAAATAGCAAGTTTACCTAAGCTTGAAAATCAAATCAAATCTCTTATAATTGCAAAGATTGAATCCAAATTTGTAACCCTAATTCATTCCTAGATATATAATGGACAAGAACAAAGCATGGCATAAGGTTTTGGCAGTCGTGAAAAGCACAAAATAAAACGTGGATTTCTTACAAAAAGTGGGATTCGGTTTTCAGTCTATAAGGCGATTCAAGGGAATTTGAAGCTAGAAATCTCTTCTTGGGCGTGCATAGAAGCTATTCCAATCATTCCCAGGTCATCAAACCACCAGAATCACCAGCTATACATCACGGTTTACATCCTCTAAACTCAAACTTTTTCCTCTAGTTTTACGCATTCTTGATCCAATTTGGTTGCATATACATGTTTAGAATCATGCTAGGAAGCTTTTTGATAGCATGTATTTGAGTTTTGATGCAGGAATAACTGTTTGCCATAGTTAGGGTTCATGAGCTCCAAATTGAGGAACCCTAGCTAGAGGCAAAATTGGGTCAAATTAAGGTTTTTTTCATGTTCAGGGGATGATGTATAGTTTATTCATGCCCTTGAATGGAGTTTATGTTGCTTGAATTTTGTTTTAAGATTCTTGCAGGTTTTAGCCACGCATAAAAAACCGTCACCATAGCCTATAGTGACGAGTTTGTCCGTAGGTAAAGGGTCAATGCCAAAAGCGATGGTTCCCTGGAGAAGATGATGACGTGTCCAATCATCATTGGACCATTTAAAAATTCGCGCACATGGGAATCAGGGACTTGATTTCTTTATATTATATTTGGTTTTCATTATACTAACAGTTCAAATACCTAGCGCAGCTGGCAAAGCATATGGTTGGTAAACATAAGGACCTCAGTTCGATCCCAGGTCCCAGCAACGCCTATTTTCCTATTTTCTGAACGCATATTGCATGCACTTCTTATCAAAGGGTCTACCATGCTCCATCAAAATCCAACCACTTGATCCAACATGGCATCAGATCCAACGTTTCAGCAAAGAGGGACTATGGTACACCCTCAAGTCAACGCTACACATAATCCAATATTGCTACTCAACACATGCCCATATTCTTTTTCTTTATTTATTTCTTTTATTTTAATTATTTTGTTTAATTATTTTTCACCAAATTAATTACCCTTTTTATTAATCATAAAATCAATAAATCACAAAAAAAACATTTTTTTAATAAAATATTTATATTAATATAATTATTAAATTAGGTAAATTTAATTTCTTTTTCATAATTAAAATCAAATAGAAACTAGGTTTTAATTTTACAATTATATTTCTTTTCTCAAATAAAAAAAACCAAAAATACACAAAATCATGTTTTTTTTTGTAAAGTATTTTATTTTTTTGAAATTATTTAATTTAGCTAGATTAGTTTAATTTCAATTTCTTTTTCTTAATTAAAATAATTAGAATTAGGGTTTTAGTCGTACGTAACTCAATTAACTCTTTTCTTAAAAATAACTTAATTATTTCTCGATTAGATTTTAGGGTTTTCAACATTCCTCGTATTTAATTCGCCGCACATTTAATTATTTCTTTTCCATTATTTTTTTGTAACTGTCGATGGTTTGTAATAGTTAAATTAGGGTTTTATTTATTGCTTTAATCCCCGATTGTTTAGTTATGTAATTAATCCCCATCCCCCAAAGCCTTGTAATAGCTAGGTTTATTTTCTCGCATTTTAAATTCCTGCAAATATTTAACTATCTAGATGTATGCTAATAGGATTGTATGGAAAGAATATCTGAAATTAAAACGATAGATCACCAAATGTGCAAAGATTAAATAACTGAAACAAATCATATGCACATATTCACTCCTAGGTTTTACCTAACTTTTGTTGCCTTCGGTAAACATTCATTAAGCATAGGAGATTTTAGTGGTTGCCCTGTAGTTTAAAAAGATCAAATTGTCCCATTCGAAAGTTGCCTCAGAAATGTTTCCTCGGAGAGATCTTAATACTCTAGGGTTACTACTAAAGTTTTCTAACTATTGCTTTAGTGATTGTACTTGTCCCTTTCGAATGTCCCTTACAAATCCAACGATGGGGCTACCTACTCCTTTATAGTAGGATAGCACTGTCTAAAGGAAACGAGAACAAACAATCTTTTTTCGAGTAGGTAGAATCTTAAGTACTTGCTCAATAAAAACTTTTCACACAAACACCTTTCAAAACAAATTTTCAAAATAAACTTCGTCACATCCATGAGGACTGATACAAGGGTTATCACGAAGTAAAACATTTTCAAGACAAACACACACAAGCAATTTGAAAAATGAGCAAGTACCTAAGAGCTCGTAGATAATTACGGACAGAAAGGGTGCTAACACCTTCCCTTTATATAATCTACCCCCCGTACTCAGAATATCTCGAAAAAAGGTTTTTTCTGTTCTTTTTCCTTTTCCATGATTGGACAAAATAAAAGTCGGTGGCGACTCTTGCTTACTGTGATCGGTGGATCTGGAACTGACTGTTTAACGCTGGTTCGCGAAATGTCGCGGAAGCAAGAGTCGCCACCATCTTTTATTTTCTCCAAATGGAAAGGACAAAAGCACAGAAAAATTCCTTATAGAGATTGCTCTCGGTTCGAGAGGTAGATTTATAGAAAGGGAAGGTGTTAGCACCCTTTCTATCCATGGTTATCCATGGGCTCTTAGATACTTGCTCATTTGTGTTTTCAAAATTGTTGGTTTGCTTTTCAACTGTGGGTTTAAAAAAAAGTTTCTTTGAAAATTTCAGTTCGACTTTTGTATTAGTCCTCAAGAGTGTTTGAAAAATTGCTTTTGAAAGCTTTTTGAAAAGTGTCGGTGTGAAAAAGAAGTTTTTTTGATTTGTTTTGAAATTAGAGCAAGTATCTACGAGTTGTCTACCTACCCTAAGGAATTCGTCTGTGTAAATGTCCTTAAAGTGGTGCCATCCCACCATTGAGAGGTAGGTAGCACCACCGTCGGAGGTGTTCGGGTCAATTCGAGGGTTCGGGACATTGTGGTCACCAGAGCAATAGGAAGATACCTTAGAAGCTACCCTCATGCCATGTTCATGGACATGAGGACTTACTAAAACATCCTCTACTCGACGACCACTTTTCGAGGGGCAAGGCAACAATGAGGCGTACCCTAGGGGTGGTGTGTGATTGGTGTATCATTTTCAGATATGTTTGTCTTGTTCATGCATTGGTGATCTACGCGTTGCTTTTATTTTTGGCATTCATTCTTTCATGCAAGTTATTAACAGTTTAAGAGATGCGAGAAGGTAAAAGTCCTACGCTATTACAAAGGCGCGAGTCTACATCGCCAAATTAATCCAAGACCTGATTTGAAATAAAATAAAATATGGAAAATAAATATCCTAATTAATCTATTACACGGCTTTGGGATAAATACATTATATTCACAAAAAGGAATAAAAGTAAATGCGAAAAGAAATGAAATCGGGAGTGCGAGGGCGTTGGACCCTTTTAAGGAAATTAAATTAGAGTTAATAAATTAATCAAGTTAAATGAGAAAAGGAAATTATTTTTGAGTTTTTGTATTTATGGAATTAGTAAGAAAATTAATTGAAATTAAAACCCTAATTCTAAACTATTTTTAATTTATAAAAAAAAATGTTTAAATCTAACCTAGTTTTAATCTAATTATTTAATGGCAAATTTATTTACAAAAAATAATTAATTATTAATAATGGTAAAAGAAAAGAAAAAAAGGATAAAAGTATTTAAAACCCTAATTCTACATTTTTTTAGTTTATTAAAAAAAACATTAAAATTAAACCTAGAATTGAAACAAAATTAATTGTTGAATTTATTTACAAAAATGTTAGTGAGTTAAACATTAAAACATATTTTTTTATTTTTATAGTTTCTGATTTTTTGGTATTTTTATGTTATGAAAAATTAATTTAAATAATTAAAATAAAACTAAATAAAACAAAAAAAAATAGAAAAAATAAAAAGAATGAAAAATAGAATGCAAACCAATGGGGGGTGTTGACCCCAATTTTGGAGGTAAATTGCCAGCAATCTGGCCCATTTATTGGAGGCCTGGTTGACTTTTCTGGGATGCGTGTGGCACATTTGACTGATGCCCATGGTGGAGATCCTGTGTTGGCCCTTGGATTCATCTTCTGAGACGCGTGGCAAGCTCCAACGCTGGATGCATGGTAGAATTCTGGACGTGTACTGCATAGAATCACATTAAAACAAAATGCATTGAGAAATATGGGGGACCTGGGAATCGAACCCAGGTCCCATGGATTGCATGACAACACATTAACCACTCAGCCAGGCGCGTTGGTTTTTATGTATATTGAACAATGAGCATTATATGTGAAAAAACATTAGTGACTGTAATAATAAAAAAATGCGCCAAGCTTCAAATCAACCAACCGCTGGCTTACACCTCATCTTCTTCTCCACTCGTTTGCTTTGGCCTGAAAAAAAAAAGATGGATAGCGGGGGTTTTAAACCCCCACTAAATGAAGAACATGATAATAGCGATTAGGCCACCGTTGCTCATAAATTGAGTGCGACATGTGTAATCAATTCGTATGAAGGTCACGAGTCTAATGGTCCAGGTCTTGTGGTTTAATTTTCCCATATGAGTGAAGCCCTAATTTTTGACCTCTGAAAACCTAACGAGCTTCCATGGCAACTTCGCATATAGGCTATAAAAACTTAATTAAAATACACCATTAGCTTCAGGGAGTGCATATTAGTACAAAACGATTATTAGAATGCATGAATATGGCATATATATTAAAACACGATTATGAGAAAAGTTTGAGAAAATTGGACTTCTATATACCAATTCTTGATGCGTGAGGACTGGAAAAAGATTGAATCACGTTCAGGAAAGCCTCAGAAAGCTTTTGGAATTGGTTATAAGCTTTGAATCACGCTCTATGTGTGAAATCAGTTTTGAAAAAAATTGACAAAAAATGCAAAGTGTGTATTCTTTTCTGAGCGCAGCTTCTAGGTTGTTAGCATTAGGGTTGTCATCTTGTATATGTATGGGACGAATTAGGGTAAGAATTTGAGTCAAAAAGCCTTTGCATTGATGAATCAAATATTTGATTTCCATGGAATCTTTTCCAATATTTTCCTCATGAAGGACATGCCAATTTGCACCAAATCTTTCCTTTTTTGATGTGCACGAGATCTTGAGTGAATAATGAAGGCATATGCTGCATAAAAAGATTTAGAATACATGCTTGAGTATTTTTTTCATATTTTATTTAATTAAATGAATTAATGGTGATTAAAAATTCAAATAAATAATAAAAAATGATGAAATAACTCCCCTTTGGGTCAATGGGTCGTGCATAGCTTTTGGATGATGATTCTTGGAAGAAAAAGTGGCCCATTAGCAATTTTGAGGCATTTGAAGTAAAGTTGACTTTTCAAAATTCCCAAAAATTTCCCAACTTCCACAAGGCATATCTTGCTCAATTTTTAAGCTTTGATCATGTTCTTGGACATTTTGGAAAGGTCTTGAAGTCCTCTAACCAATGCCTTTAGCCCCATGTCATTTTTATTTACCAATCTCAAGTTATGGTCTTTGACTTAAAGTGCCTTTTTGTTGACTTTTGAAAATGACCTATAATGTTGAGATTGATAACTTTTTGTGAGAGCATTTCTTGGACTTGAAGTGTGAAGAGGAGTTGTAGGAAATGTCTTTCTCTTCAAAATGAGCTTTGGATGGAATTTTTCTGATGAACCATGTGGAAGTTATGCCTTGGTCAAGTTACAGTTGACTTTTTCAACTGTCCAAATATGGAAACTTTTGCATCTTGGGACTTTTTGAGCCATGCCTTGAGAATCATGATCAAGAATTGATCAAATGATGTTTGTGGCTTCAAAATAAGATGTTGACCAAAAATTTGAACTTTTGACTGTCAAATGACCATTTTGCCCCTGCAGTTGACTGTAGGGCAATTAGGGTTTTTGACTGTGCAATTTTGTGTTGTAAGTCTTGAAACTTGGCATGAGGATGCTTGACCATGTTTATGGGCATGTGGGACTTGATTGGACCCTTGGAAACTTCAACTTCTTTGTCAGAACCAAAACCCTAGTTTTTTGACTGTTAGGAGGCTCTTGAACTGTGCAACCCTTTGGGGAGATTTTGAAGCATGCTTTTGGCAAATCTTGAAGAATATGGGAGGGCAAATTTTGGGCTACAACAGTTGCCCCTGTTCAATCTTCTTAGACCTGAGGATGTAGATTGGCTGACGTGCCTTTCGTAATCCGAAGGTGGAAGATGATTGAACACTAGAGTGCCCAGAAATTTGCGCTGACATGTTAGCAGTGTGATGGGGGAATGGGCTTATAGATGCCATTTGCAGATTGATGGATAGGATGATGGGCTTATAGATGCCATGTTGAGAGGTGATGGATAGGTGGATGGGCTTATAGATGCCATCTGGATGTCGATCGCATAAGAGATTCCTTAGCGAGAACTTGCGTACCTGAAAAAGAAAATGAGTACCTGGCCTGTTACAGAAGCTGGTCTTCAAACTCTTTGTATGGATGTGTCCTGACTGGTTACAGGAATTGAGTCTGGAGCTTCAAAAGGTGATGAATGAACCAGGGATGGTTACTACCTCAACGGGACGGTGAGAGAACCTTGGATGATTACTACCTCAACAGTGACGATGAGAGAACCTTGGACGATTACTACCTCAACAGGAACGCTGAGAGAATCTGGGGGCGATTACTACCTCAACAGGGACGCTGAGAGAATCTTGGGGCGATTACTACCTCAACAGGGACGCTGAGAGAACCTTGGACGATTACTACTGGGATAAGAATCAGGGAGATCTTAGGGTCGATCTGACTGAACCAGAGAAGGCCTTTGACTGGATAAGAATCAGGAAAATCTTAGGGTCGATTTAACTGAACCGGACAAGGTCTTGAAATAACTTCAACTGGATAAGAATCGGGGAGATCTTAGGGTCGATCTGACTGAACCAGAGAAGGCCTTTGACTGGATAAGAATAAGGAAAATCTTAGGGTCGATTTAACTGAATCGGGCAAGGTCTTGGAATATCTTCAACTGGATAAGAATCAGGGAGATCTTAGGGTCGATCTGACTGAACCAGAGAAGGCCTTTGACTGGATAAGAATCAGGAAAATCTTAGGGTCGATTTAACTGAACCGGGAAAGGTCTTGGAATATCTTCAACTGGATAAGAATCAGGGAGATCTTAGGGTCGATCTGACTGAACCAGAGAAGGCCTTTGACTGGATAAGAATCAGGAAAATCTTAGGGTCGATTTAACTGAACCAGGCAAGGTCTTGGAATATCTTCAACTGGATAAGAATCAGGGAGATCTTAGGGTCGATCTGACTGAACCAGAGAAGGCCTTTGACTGGATAAGAATCAGGAAAATCTTAGGGTCGATTTAACTGAACCAGGAAAAAGTTTTGAAATATAGCTGAGAACTTAACTGGATCTTTCCTGAAAGGTAGAAGTCACTTATATGCAATGCATGATATGGATTAAACAATGGAAATGCGGTGTTTATGAATGTATGTTTTTTCGTCTAGGAAAGTAAATCCTTGACGGGTGCCGGGAAGTCACATCCTGGGCTGATGTTTGAAGAGAGTTCTTCATTTCTGCTGGGGACGATAGTTGCAAGAATGAACCGGTAGGAGAAGATAAGTACTCTAGTGATCTTGCTGGGGAGAAATACTCTGTGGGGAGAGAGGTACTTTACTGGAATGTTGATGGTAACTTCGCTGGGGATATCGTTGTTATGTTGGAAGTTTTGATAGACTCCGCTGGGGATAAGAAGGCTTCGCCGTGGACGATATTTCCGTGGTTTTTTGGCTGAGGATAACCCAGTTATATCCTGGTAGGGAAATAACCTTTGAATAAAGCCGGGAGACGCGTTCGTGCTCTGTGAGGGATAAGCTTCCAGAATCTACTGGGGATAAGCTTACTGTTTGGGGAGATGGATCCCAACTTTCCTGGGGAAACTGGATTGGACTCTCCTGGGGAAGTTTTGAACTGTATCGGGGATGTGACTCCATTGAATGTTTGATATACCGCCAGGGAACAATCTTTAGACCAAGACTGCCGGGGATGCTTGTTAAGAATGCATGTATATTGTTGGGGAATGTTGAGATCTGCGGGGGTATTCAACTCCCTTAAGGCTGATAATAGCTTTGCTTGGGGAGAGTGCACTGACTTGCTGGCTCACTCTCTGGGGAATTAAGATGTACTGGTTATGTTCTTCAGCCGAACCCACCTTGATACCTTGGAGGACGGAACAATTAGATTGCTTAGACAACTCTTTATTGCCCTTGTTTCTACTGTTACCTGTAATTGATCCTTTGTTTCGTATGCAAATATTTATGAGTTAGCAATTAGTGTCAATGTATATATCACAAATTGAACCTTGGACGTTCTTCGCAAAACAAAACAGAAAAGGAAAAACAATTGGCAATTTTAACTGAAAAGTGATTTTTGTATTGATTTTGAATTTGCCTGTAAAATAGGCGTTTATGTACAAGAGGCTGACGTCCTAGTAAGAGAACGCCGCCGAACAAAAGAGTTTATACAAATTTGTACAAAGGAAAATAAACAGCTGTGTGAATAGAATGATCCCACTGGGTTCCAACTCTGCTATCGCCCTTATATCTTCGAGCGTCTCATCACTTGATGACCTAGTTCGAGGATGAAGCTGATCGATCGATGTCGTCTGAACTTGATGTAGATACCGGATTCTGGATGCAAAGTGATCCAATGAGACATAGTATTACGCTTTATCCCTAACTTTTGCCTGGACCGCCCTTTCGGGTTTTCAGTCCACCGGGATAACCATTTTTGCCCAAGCCGCCTTTTCAGGTTTTCGACTTGCCGGGTGTACAGATTTTTTTCATTTCATCCCTTCATTTTGCCCGAACTCTTTTGGTTCGCCGGGAAGCCCTTATTTTTGCCTAGGTATGTCAACCTAGCGGGTCTTTTTTCATGCGTAGTATCTTTTTACTATGTCTGCATTGGCGGGGTGAGGAAAGTCGTCACCATCCATGTTGGTTAGAATCATGGCTCCTCCTGAGAACACATGTTTAACCACAAATGGCCCTTCGTACGTAGGGGTCCATTTGCCCCTTGGATCGCTCTGAGGGAGGATGATGCGTTTTATTACCAGATCCCTAACTTGATATTCTTGTGGTCTGACCTTTTTGTTAAATGCCCTGATCATCCGTTTTTGGTACGTCTGACCGTGACAAATAGCAGTAAGTCTCTTTTCGTCGATAAGGTTTAGCTGATCAAGTCGTGTCTGGATCCAATCATCTTCGCTCAGATCTGCATCCTTCATTATCCGGAGAGATGGTATTTGCACTTCGATCGGTAAGACTGCCTCCATACCGTAGACCAAGGAGAAAGGAGTTGCCCCGGTTGACGTCCTGGCTGAGGTACGGTACCCATGTAGAGCGAACGGTAACATCTCGTGCCAATCTTTATAAGTCACTGTCATCTTCTGCACAATTTTCTTAATGTTCTTATTCGCTGCTTCTACAGCCCCATTCATCTTCGGCCGATAAGGAGAAGAGTTGTGGTGCTGTATCTTAAACTGCTCGCAGAGCTCAGTGATCATCTTGTTATTGAGATTGGTACCGTTGTCCGTAATGATCCTTTCTGGGACACCGTATCGACAGATCAGATTGTGCCGAATGAACCGTGCCACAACAGTCTTGGTTACCGTAGCGTAGGAAACTGCTTCAACCCACTTCGTGAAGTAATCAATTGCTACCAGGATGAAACGATGCCCGTTGGACGCTGTAGGTTTAATCTCACCGATCATATCTATGCCCCACATTGCAAACGGCCAAGGTGTTGTCAAGACATTCAGAGGAACTGGAGGAACATGCACCTTGTCCGCATATATCTGGCATTTATGGCATGTCCGAGAGTGTTGGTAACAGTCGGCTTCCATTGTGGACCAGAAATACCCTGCCTGAAGGATCTTCTTTGCCATAGTGTGTCCACTGGAATGTGTTCCGAAGGTACCCTCATGTAGCTCTTCCATGATCCTTTCTGCTTCTGTCTTGTCCACACAACGCAGTAAGGTCGAATCATGGTTTCGCTTGTACAGGATGCCGTTGCTAAGGAAGAACTTGGCTGCGAACCTTCTCAGAAACTTCTTATCGTTGATAGAGGCACCTTCAGGGTATTCTTGAGCTTCCAAGTATCTCTTCACCTCATGGTACCAAGGCTTCTCTGTCACCAATTCAGTTTCAAGATCACAACAGTATGCCGGTTCGTCCAGTTTCCAGATAGTGACCTGGGGTGCCTCATTGTCCCATTTGACTTTGAACATGGAAGACATCGTAGCTAACGAGTCCGCCAGCTGATTCTCCTCTCTTGGGAAATGTTCAAAGGTTATCTCTGTGAAGTGGGGGATCAAGGTCAACACACATTCTTTGTAAGGAATAAGATTCGGATGTTTCGTATCCCACTCTCCTTTGATCTGATTGATCACGAGAGCGGAATCTCCGAAGACACTCAGATACTTGATCCTTAGGTCGATCGCAGCTTGGAGACCCATGATGCATGCCTCATACTCCGCCATGTTGTTGGTGCAGTTGAAACATAGCCGGGCAGTGAGTGGAGTATGAGTGCCTTGAGGGGATATTATCACAGCGCCGATACCGTTACCCAAAGCATTGGAGGCTCCGTCAAAGTGCATAGACCATCGGGATCCTTCCTCAGGTCCTTCATCCGGTCCAGGTACTTCACAATCAATCACTATCATGATGCTCTCGTCTGGAAACTCGAAGTTCATTGACTGATAGTCGTCTACTGCCTGATGTGCCAAGTGGTCTGCCAATACACTTCCTTTGATGGCTTTCTGGGTCGTGTACTGGATGTCGTATTCTGTCAAGATCATTTGCCATCTTGCTATTCTCCCAGACAGAGCAGGCTTTTCAAATATGTACTTTATAGGATCCATCTTTGAGATCAACAAGGTAGTATGAGTCAGCATATACTGTCTCAACCGGCGAGCAGCCCATACCAAAGCGCAACAAGTTTTCTCAAGCAGTGAGTATCGGGTCTCACAGTCGATAAACTTTTTGCTAAGGTAATAAATGGCATGCTCTTTTCGGCCAGACTCGTCATGCTGCCCCAGCACACACCCCATTGAGTTGTCGAGTACTGTCAGGTATAGTATCAGAGGTCTCCCTTCAACCGGTGGCATAAGGATGGGTGGTTCTTGGAGATACTCTTTGATTCTGTCAAAAGCAGCCTGACATTCATCATTCCAACGTACTACCTGATCTTTCTTCAGCAGCTTGAAGATTGGCTCACAGGTAGCAGTTAGGTGCGAGATGAATCGGGCAATGTAATTCAGGCGTCCTAAAAAGCCTCTGACTTCTTTCTCTGTCTTAGGAACTGGCATCTCTTGAATAGCTTTAACCTTGGCAGGGTCCACTTGAATACCCTTGTCACTTACAACGAAGCCTAGCAACTTCCCAGATCTGACCCCGAAGGTGCACTTGTTCGGGTTCAACCGCAGCTTGTACAGTTTCAGACGGTCAAACAATATCTGCAGATGATCAAGATGTTCTTCCTCAGTTTGGGACCTTGCGATCATGTCGTCAACATATACTTCAATCTTATGATGGATCATGTCATGAAATAAAGCAACCATGGCACGTTGGTAGGTTGCCCCAGCATTCTTCAGTCCAAAAGGCATGACCTTGTAGCAGAAGGTGCCCCACTGAGTAACAAAGGTAGTCTTTTCCATGTCTTCCGGAGCCATCTTGATCTGATTATACCCTGAAAAACCATCCATGAAAGAGAACACCTTGTGCTGAGCAGTATTGTCAACCAGGACATCAATGTGAGGTAGAGGGAAGTTATCCTTGGGGCTGACCATGTTCAGATCCCTGTAGTCAACACACATTCTGACCTTTCCATCTTTCTTTGGTACCGGCACCACATTAGCAACCCACTGAGGGTAAGAAATCACTGCAAGGAACCCGGTATCAAACTGTTTCATAACCTCGGCTTTGATTCTCAGACATCTATGGATGCATACGGCGGACCTTTTGCTTGACCGGAGGGCAGTCTTCCTTGGTAGGCAAGTGATGGACCACAATGTCGGTATCCAAACCGGGCATGTATTCGTAGGACCAGGCAAAGATCTCCACATAATCATGTAACATCTGAGTCAACCGTTGCTTCACGCTGAGCTCTAGGTTGGCACCAATCTTAACCTCCTTCCTATCCGTCTCAGTACCCAGATTTATTGTTTCCACCGACTCTTCATGTGGTTGAATTTCCCTCTCTTCCTGGAGTAACAGTCTTGCAAGCTCGCCAGGCACTTCGCAATCATCTTCACCTTCGTCTTCGGCTAAGTTGATCGGATTTTCGAAGTCATAACTGGAAGTAGCAGAGTCGTTACCAGTGAGATCCAGAGTGGATTGAAACCTGTATGAGTGAGTGTGTGTAAATACAACTGTTTTGTAATATATAAAGAAAGGAAAGAAAGAAAAGGAGCATAAGATTTGAAATGCGAGAAAACGTCCAAGATCTTTATTCATGATATATGAGATGACAATTAATATACCCTCACAAATGAAGCCACGGTGCCCCGGGTAAGACACCGGGCCAGAGTTTTAATTCATTGTTTATTACAAATAACAAAACAAAGGAGTTTATTACTGCGTAACAAAAGTAGCAGGAGTATGATCCTTAGCAGTCCAATTGGTCAATCCACCATCAGTCGTCGGGTAGATCCAGCTATCGAACTCTGATTCTTCCACCTCCTCTTCATCCCCAATAGCATTCACTCTTGGGTTGGTAATGAGCACAGGAGGTCTTCTGGTCTTTGCCTTGCGCACAACCTTCTGACCTTCTTCAGCAGAACCCAGTCCAAACTTGTCAGTTTTTAGTGTAAAATCAGGGAGCCTGCCCCAGTTAGCACATTCACCTTTCTTGATCACCGCCCGGGCATCCTTTAAGGACGCCATCTTCAATGGAAAGTCCTCTTCAACCACTGTTTCCGCTGCTGCCAATGTTGGAGGTACCTCTTCAAAATGCTGAAAGGGGGTTTCAATAAACTCCCCGTCCATCTCAATATACCTGAAGGAATTCAAATGGATCACCATATACTCCTCCTCTCCCTGTACGGTGACAATCTTCCCTCTGACGGGGTACTTGAGCTTCTGGTGTAGGGTAGAGGTCACTGCCCCAGCTTTGTGGATCCAAGGTCGACCCAGTAGACAAGAATAAGATGGGCGGATATCCATCACATAGAAAGTAGAGTCGAATACTTGAGAACCCGCACGAATAGGAATGTCTACCTCTCCATGGACCATCCTCTTAGAACCGTCAAAGGCTCTGACAATGATGTTGCTAGGTTTCAGCTCCAGGCCCTCACAATCCAACCGGTCTAAGGCCTTCTTGGGTAGCACATTCAGGGAAGAACCAGTGTCCACCAACACGTGCGCGAGAGTAGTGCCCCTGCATTCAATAGAGACATGCAGGGCATCATTGTGATCCTTTCCCTTAGCAGTAAGGTCAGCATCTGAGAAACCCAAACCATTGTCGGCTGTCAAATTGGCTACGCAATCAGTAAACTGGACTGCAAATGTCTCCTGTGGCACATGGGCCGTCTTTAGAAAATAAATCAAGGCCTTAGCATGGGCCTCTGAGCACAGCAGCAAGGAGAGCATAGAGATCTTGGAGGGTGTATGCCCCAGCTGCTCAACAACATTAAAGTCACTCTTCTTGATTATTTTCAGAATTTCCTCCATCTCTTGTTGGGAGGCCTCAGCATTCACAGATTTTGGTGCCTCCATCCGGGAAGGCTCATCTTCAATCCCTTTTCCCCGAGCATTAGATGACTCGGCAGCAGGGGAAGCAACTGGATCAGAAACGGGAACAGGTACACTTGCAGGTGTTATAGTGAGAGGTCTTCGAATAGCTGGTTGCGCAATGTCAGGCGAGAAGAGCCTGCCACTGCGGGTAACTTTGGCTGGACCAGTGATATTGCTGATGCTCGTGCCAGTGTTGAACTCTTGCTTTATACCATGTACATACACATCTGCCCCATAGTGCCATGGGACAGCCTTATCAGATTCATAGGGAAGAGGCCCCGGAACAGTAATCACAATGGGTGCGACAGTCATGATTTTAACCGGCTTCCTTGGGAGAGCCTTGATCGGATTATTGAAAATTGTAACGACAGAAACTTCTTCCACCGGAACAAACTGAACAGCAGTCTTCTTGAACAGAATCTCTTTGATGTCCATCAGGCTTTGGATGCCCAACTTCAGCAAAGGACAACCAGAAAGGGAAACAGCACAGAAAAGGCAACCCTCACTACAACCCGGAAATAAACCGGCCATCAGTAGGTTCCTCTTAACAGTCATAAAGGGAGTAGCTACATCATTCACAGAAACGGCATATACATATTCATCGACGGCATTCACTCCATGTTGGGGCATAGGAGCAGTCACCACATTTGGCCTCTCAGGCGCTTCAAATTGTATCTCTTTTGCGTTAATAAGGTCTTGCACCTTATTCCTTAAGGCCCAACAGTCATCAGTGGAATGCCCCGGGCTATCGGAGTGATAAGCACAGCGGGCATTTGGATTGTACTTGGGAGAAGCCGTATTCACAACCTTCGGGGCCTCTCTAACAGTCACCAAATTGGTGGATAGCAACTGCGGCAAGATTTGCGATAGGGTCATACTCAGACGGGTAAACTCCCTTTTGGGTCTTTCAGCCCTTTGAGGATTGGTTTGCCGAGGAGTGGCAACAGGTTTAGCAATCATCACCGCGTTGACAGATTGGCGGCGTTCAGGTTTCTCTTGCCTCCTAGGCCCATATACAGCACTGGCCTCCTTCTTAAAGGGTTTCTTCTCAGAGCTTGCAGATGCACCCTTCTGAATTTTTCCGGACTTCATTCCAGCCTCTATTCTCTCCCCAGTCAGAATAAGATCAGTAAACCCTGCAGACGAATTACCGATAAGATGATTGAAAAACGGCCCAGATAGGGTCCCCAAGAACATATCCACCAGCTCCCGGTCAGTTAACGGAGGCTGCACCCTGCCAGCCAGATCCCTCCACTTCTGTGCATACTCTTTGAAACCTTCGCTTGATCCTAGCGACATACCCTGGAGTTGGGTACGTGTAGGAGCAAGGTCGGCATTATATTGATACTGCTTATAAAAAGCAGTAGCCAACTCCTCCCAGTTACGAACCTTGGTCCCATCCAGCTGATAGAACCATTCGAGATGAGTCCCTGAAAGACTCTCCTGGAAGAAGTGGATCCACAAGTTCTTGTCCACTGTGTACGGTTGAATCTTCCGCACATAAGATATGAGGTGTAGCTTGGGACAAGACGCCCCGTCATACTTGGTGATAGATGGTGCCTTAAACTTGTGAGGAATAATCACACCAGTAGATAAGCCCAAGTCTCCGAAATCCAGCCCAGGCACTTGTTGGACTTCCATTGCATTCAGTCTGTCTTCCAACTACTTATACCGGTCTTCAGCAGGAGGATACTGTTCCTCATTAAAGTCAGTCTCGTTGTCAGAGACTACCGGACTAGGACCTTTTCCCCCTTGGGTACTGCTCTTGCCTATAGAAGAACCAGCCTCTTCATTCTGCAGAGTGTTGCCAAACCTTCGGCCCGAGTTGAAAAGAACAGTTCTCTTCTTCTTCTTCTTCTTCAGGAATAAAGCCTTCAGCTCTTCTTGGCCTTGATCCAAACCCATGACCAGCTCCTGAAATTGCGTGTTCTGCGCCTGAAGGGCCTTGATAGACATCTCGGTTGATGATGAGTCAGGGTTCATGATGCTAAAATAAACAGCGAAGAACGGTAAGCAACCTGAAAAGAAGAAAACCTGCTATGCACATGATGAATGATATGTGTTTATGCAATGCATTCAAGGGTTCGAAAGTTCAAATTTGTTGTAGACAAAAAAGGAACACACGTTATCATTAAGGAAATAATTGTTCAGTACATCAAAGCCTCATGGGCGCATATTACAAAGCAAATCAATCCCAAAAGACACTACGCATCCTCTGTGGAGCTATGTAGGTGTTGAGATTCCTCTCCTCGTGCAATAGGCGTGTGAGCTCCAAGACCTTCTTTTCACTAGCATGTAGACTGGTCTCAAGAGAATTCCGTTCTTCCTTAAGCTGGATCCAGCTCTTCTACATCTCTTCCCAGGACGTGGGCATGTCAGGATGTTGAATGGTGTAGGACACCTCTCCTTCCAAGACTGGCTCTTTGATCACAGGGAGCACATGAGGATAAGGCATTATTAACTTCTGGGAGCGGGCTCGTATCCACTTGAGATAAGGTTCCAATGGGATGGAATTCTTGTGCCCCAGTGTCTTGCTGTCTATCTTACTGGGCATCCTCCAAGCTCTGATAAATCTCTGGCGAAGTCCTTGTGCATCGTTGTCGAAATCAAAAACTATGTCAGGAATTAACATATCATGAGGGCCATCCCTCCGAGCATAACCAAACTGTCTCCAAGCCAGGCATGGGTTGTAAGTAATACCTCCTCTGATTCCAAGTAAAGGAACATTAGGGTACTCCCCGCAACGATCAATGATAGTGACATCCTCTCTGGACCGAGGGCACCAATGTATATCTGCATGTGTAAGAGTCATCAACCGTTGTGACCATCTCAAACCCCGCTCGTTCTTCAAAACTGATTGTGGAAGGTGCGAAATAAACCACTTTCCCATGAGAGGAGTGCAGCACATAAGGACACCTCTTTTTCTCATGGTTCGAGTGTAACATGAGTGAAGGATGTCCCCCAGCAACGTAGGTATAGGATTCCTGGACATGAAGATCTGGACAGCACTGATATCTATAAGCTGATCTGGGTTAGGGAACAACACCAAACCATAGACAAGGAGGGCCACAACTTCTTCAAAATCTTGTAAGTCAAGAGAGTTCCAACATTCCTGGGCTTTTTCAAACAGAAACCTGGCTAAGAACCCTTTGATGCCACTTCTAACCTCCCAATGTCCCTTGAGGTCAGATGATTGTAGGTGTAAGGCTTTAGCAATCTCTTCAAGCTTAGGTTCCTTTTCCGTACCGTTGTAGGGTAGTTGATCAAGGATAGGGATCTTCAGAAGCCGGGAGAACTCCTCCAATATAGGTACCAGCTGATAATCCAGGAAAGTGAAACAGTGATGCAGAGGGTCAAAGAACTGGAACATGACCTTTATCATATCCTCCTCAATGTTGGTATTGACCAAGCTGATGAGTCTTCCATGTCTTTCACTGAATGAAGAGCTCTCGGGAATCCTGGATATAAGCTCCTTAAGCTGAGGAGGGATCCTTACAAGGCTGATTTGAATTGTCTTTCTGCGAACAGTTTCCATGTCCTACAAAACAAGAACAAAGATGAAGATTCGAACCCCTGAAATGGTTAGTCAATGCATATGATGCTGAATGATGTCATGATGCTATGATTAAACACACCACAAATATTTACAAAGGCAAACATGTAAGGCACACAAGTCACACAAGACAAGCCCTTAGAGTTTAGGCCAGCATGGGGTCTGGGTATTACCCTCTTGAAGTTGGTGGGCTCAACCTGTCCTATTAGAAGTAACCGGGTTCTAAGGGTCCCAATATCACTGGATTGCTTTCATTGTTCATCGTTTCGATTTAGCCACTGAACTGGCGACCAAAATATTCCAGGAAAGCAACCCTCAATTGAGTGTAGTATCGAGTATCAACCAACCTCGGACTGCACCAAAGTCAGTTATCTCACCACCCTAAAGAGGCCAAGATAGTTCAATTAAGGTTCCTATGGTCAGTTGATGCTTCACGACACCACATGGAGGCCCCGTACTCTCCTTGACTGAACTCAAGGGTTACCAGTACACACCAAAGTGCCACATCAACGTAGCAGACTGTTTCAACCATGTCGGTATACCCCACACAGTTCCCTCACAGCCTTGTTGCTACTTTCTAAGAAGGTATCCCCCAGATCCGGGTTAGGATCTATAGAACTCCCAAGACAGTCCCACAATTTAAAGCAAACAAGTCAAAGCAATTGAAAACACAGTGATCTTAGTCCTAAGGTACACCTCACTTTTAATTAGTCCCCAGCAGAGTCGCCAGTTCTGTGATCGGTGGATCTGGAACTGACTGTTTAACGCTGGTTCGCGAAATGTCGCGGAAGCAAGAGTCGCCACCGTCTTTTATTTTCTCCAAATGGAAAGGACAAAAGCATAGAAAAATTCCTTATAGAGATTGCTCTCGCTTCGGGAGGTAGATTTATAGAAAGGGAAGGTGTTAGCACCCTTTCTATCCATGGTTATCCATGGGCTCTTAGATACTTGCTCATTTGTGTTTTCAAAATTGTTGGTTTGCTTTTCAACTGTGGGTTTAAAAAAAAGTTTCTTTGAAAATTTCAGTTCGACTCTTGTATCAGTCCTCAAGAGTGTTTGAAAAATTGCTTTTGAAAGCTTTTTGAAAAGTGTCGGTGTGAAAAAGAAGTTTTTTTGATTTGTTTTGAAATTAGAGCAAGTATCTACGAGTTGTCTACCTACCCTAAGGAATTCGTCTGTGTAAATGTCCTTAAAGTGGTGCCATCCCACCATTGAGAGGTAGGTAGCACCACCGTCGGAGGTTTCGGGTCAATTCGAGGGTTCGGGACATTGTGGTCACCAGAGCAATAGGAAGATACCTTAGAAGCTACCCTCGTGCCATGTTCATAGACATGAGGACTTACTAAAACATCCTCTGCTCGACGACCACTTTTCGAGGGGCAAGGCAACAGTGAGGCGTACCCTAGGGGTGGTGTGTGATTGATGTATCATTTTCAGATTTGTTTGTCTTGTTCATGCATTGGTGATCTACGCGTTGCTTTTATTTTTGGCATTCATTCTTTCATGCAAGTTATTAACAGTTTAAGAGATGCGAGAAGGTAAAAGTCCTACGCTATTACAAAGGCGCGGGTCTACATCGCCAAATTAATCCAAGACCCGATTTGAAATAAAATAAAATACGGAAAATAAATATCCTAATTAATCTATTACACGGCTTTGGGATAAATACATTATATTCACAAAAAGGAATAAAAGTAAATGCGAAAAGAAATGAAATCGGGAGTGCGAGGGCGTTGGACCCTTTTAAGGAAATTAAATTACAGTTAATAAATTAATCAAGTTAAATGAGAAAAGGAAATTATTTTTGAGTTTTTGTATTTATGGAATTAGTAAGAAAATTAAATGAAATTAAAACCCTAATTCTAAACTATTTTTAATTTATAAAAAAAAAGTTTAAATCTAACCTAGTTTTAATCTAATTATTTAATGGCAAATTTATTTACAAAAAATAATTAATTATTAATAATGGTAAAAGAAAAGAAAAAAAGGATAAAAGTATTTAAAACCCTAATTCTACATTATTTTAGTTTATTAAAAAAACATTAAAATTAAACCTAGAATTGAAACTAAATTAATTGTTGAATTTATTTACAAAAATGTTAGTGAGTTAAACATTAAAACATATTTTTTTATTTTTATAGTTTCTGATTTTTTGGTATTTTTATGTTATGAAAAATTAATTTAAAGAATTAAAATAAAACTAAATAAAACAAAAAAAATAGAAAAAATAAAAAGAATGAAAAATAGAATGCAAACCAATGGGGGTGTTGACCCCAATTTTGGAGGTAAATTGCCAGCAATCTGGCCCATTTATTGGAGGCCTGGTTGACTTTTCTGGGATGCGTGTGGCACATTTGACTGATGCCCATGGTGGAGATCCTGTGTTGGCCCTTGGATTCATCTTCTGAGACGCGTGTCAAGCTCCAACGCTGGATGCATGGTAGAATTCTGGGCGTGTACTGCATAGAATCAAATTAAAAAAAATGCATTGAGAAATATGGGGGACCTGGGAATCGAACCCATGTCCCATGGATTGCATGACAACATATTAACCACTCATCCAGGCGCGTTGGTTTTTATGTATATTGAACAATGAGCATTATATGTGAAAAAGCATTAGTGACTGTAATAATAAAAAAATGCGCCAAGCTTCAAATCAACCAACCACTGGCTTACACCTCATCTTCTTCTCCACTCGTTTGCTTTGGCCTGGAAAAAAAACAGATGGATAGCGGGGGTTTTAAACCCCCACTAAATGAAGAACATGATAATAGCGATTAGGCCACCGTTGCTCATAAATTGAGCGCGACATGTGTAATCAATTCGTATGAAGGTCACGAGTCTAATGGTCCAAGTCTTGTGGTTCAATTTTCCCATATGAGTGAAGCCCTAATTTTTGACCTCTGAAAACCTAACGAGCTTCCATGGCAACTTCGCATATAGGCTATAAAAACTTAATTAAAATACACCATTAGCTTCAGGGAGTGCATATTAGTACAAAACGATTATTAGAATGCATGAATATGGCATATATATTAAAACACGATTATGAGAAAAGTTTGAGAAAATTGGACTTCTATATACCAATTCTTGATGCGTGAGGACTGGAAAAAGATTGAATCACGTTCAGGAAAGCCTCAAAAAGCTTTTGGAATTGGTTATAAGCTTTGAATCACGCTCTATGTGTGAAATCAGTTTTGAAAAAAATTGACAAAAAATGCAAAGTGTGTATTCTTTTCTGAGCGCAGCTTCTAGGTTGTTAGCATTAGGGTTGTCATCTTGTATATGTATGGGACGAATTAGGGTAAGAATTTGAGTCAAAAAGCCTTTGCATTGATGAATCAAATATTTGATTTCCATGGAATCTTTTCCAATATTTTCCTCATGAAGGACATGCCAATTTGCACCAAATCTTTCCTTTTTTGATGTGCACGAGATCTTGAGTGAATAATGAAGGCATATGCTGCATAAAAAGATTTAGAATACATGCTTGAGTATTTTTTTCATATTTTATTTAATTAAATGAATTAATGGTGATTAAAAATTCAAATAAATAATAAAAAATGATGAAATAACTCCCCTTTGGGTCAATGGGTCGTGCATAGCTTTTGGATGATGATTCTTGGAAGAAAAAGTGGCCCATTAGCAATTTTGAGGCATTTGAAGTAAAGTTGACTTTTCAAAATTCCCAAAAATTTCCCAACTTCCACAAGGCATATCTTGCTCAATTTTTAAGCTTTGATCATGTTCTTGGACATTTTGGAAAGGTCTTGAAGTCCTCTAACCAATGCCTTTAGCCCCATGTCATTTTTATTTACCAATCTCAAGTTATGGTCTTTGACTTAAAGTGCCTTTTTGTTGACTTTTGAAAATGACCTATAATGTTGAGATTGATAACTTTTTGTGAGAGCATTTCTTGGACTTGAAGTGTGAAGAGGAGTTGTAGGAAATGTCTTTCTCTTCAAAATGAGCTTTGGATGGAATTTTTCTGATGAACCATGTGGAAGTTATGCCTTGGTCAAGTTACAGTTGACTTTTTCAACTGTCCAAATATGGAAACTTTTGCATCTTGGGACTTTTTGAGCCATGCCTTGAGAATCATGATCAAGAATTGATCAAATGATGTTTGTGGCTTCAAAATAAGATGTTGACCAAAAATTTGAACTTTTGACTGTCAAATGACCATTTTGCCCCTGCAGTTGACTGTAGGGCAATTAGGGTTTTTGACTGTGCAATTTTGTGTTGTAAGTCTTGAAACTTGGCATGAGGATGCTTGACCATGTTTATGGGCATGTGGGACTTGATTGGACCCTTGGAAACTTCAACTTCTTTGTCAGAACCAAAACCCTAGTTTTTTGACTGTTAGGAGGCTCTTGAACTGTGCAACCCTTTGGGGAGATTTTGAAGCATGCTTTTGGCAAATCTTGAAGAATATGGGAGGGCAAATTTTGGGGTACAACACTTATCGCGACATTTTACGAACACAACACAAAATGCAAACCAGTATTAAACAGTCGGTTCTGCCACCGTATCACACCTACATACCACCTTTCGTGCAATAGGGGATCAGGGTACACGTAGTTCCTCTTTAAAATTTTTAAAACATAAGTGTGTTGGTTAATTTTATAAGATAAGACACCATCGTCATTATCTGTGTGGAAAACATACTTACTACCCACAATCATGAGAAAGGAGAATTTGCATCATCTCAAAGTGGAGGATATGGCTTGCATTTTAAAATCAACAATGCTTCACTCAACACCCAAGTGGAAAATATCTCACTTCACTACATATTGTAGAAGTATAGTTGTTTGCATTACTACAAGGATTGACAAGAGTCTAAGATTTCGAGAAAGGTTTTAACATAAAAAGCCAAAGTGGAAAAATGGTTTGAAATGGGGTTGATTGACTTTTAGTCTTCTCACAAAAAAAATATCAAGGTATTACTAAGTTGATTGAATTTTATTTATGAAAATGTTTTAAAAATAAGCATGGACATAAGTCCAAGTTTATTATGAAAGTGGTTCAAGTTTAGAAACAAGAAGAGTTTTCAAAAGGAGGAAGAAGATTTTTGAAATTAAAGAAGATGGGAGGAGAAGAAGAGACTATCCTAAAGCATAAGGTAAAAGTTAAGGAGAAGAACCATCTAACCAACAAAAAGCCAATACTTGACATTATGAGTCAAGTTAGAAATCCCATTCTTTGGATTGAAACGAAACAACCAAAGATACTAGACCTCTTTAGAGATCCAAACTAGAAGTGTATTAAGTCTTCACAAAAATCGGGCAGAGTAACGGCTGTATACAGGTGATTTCCCGATTACAAACAAAGAATGTAATCACAATAACCTGCACATAAAACAAACAAACAACCCAATGTCTTGAGGTATACCTCAAGAACTCTAGACAAAATATCAATTAAGGTCACAAGGTCTCCAACATAGGCCAATGTTTCTAATCCTGAGTCCAAGAAGTCCAATACTCCATAATGCCAAGGATAGTAACCAAATAGTCCAAGTATCATTAAATATTTTTATGGTTCATGTTGATTATTAGGTATCTTCAAAAAGAAAATAAAAGCTCAAGTGAGCAAAATAAAAATGACAAGAATATAAAGGGGCTCAAGTGAGAAAAGATGAAAAATAGCATGAAATGTAAATGCTAAAGGTAAATTGTGCATAAAATAAAAGAGCATAAAATAAAAACACAAAATAAAGTCAATTATTAGTAATTAGTGGTTAGTTGGATGACATTCTTGAAACTTGCATTTGAATCTCATTAGAGGATTGGTAGAACCATTTTGGAATCCTCAAAAGTAACATTTAATGATCAATGATGTTTAAGTGATCCGCGTTGACCAAAAGTGGTGTAGATCCATTAAAGGACTGGTAGAACCAAAGCCTACACATAATGAATCTCAAGGTTATTGGATCAAAGAGATCAAATTAACATACTTGGGCTTGCAAACATAGGTTTGGGCCACGAATGATCATTCATTCTATTCGAGACAAAATTTATCGCTATGTTAAGCAATCGTAAGTGGACTTATATAGATGTAACACCTATTTTGAGGCCGGTCAATAGCAATCTATGCACCATTTTTTTAAGACATGATATAGAGATCATGATCCAATAACACTTAGTGCAATAAGAAAGGGATGAGATGAAGAAGGGTGGAAAAGAATATACAAACCATATTTGAACTAAAATTTAATCAAACTATTATTAAAACCATTCATCCATTTTTGTAGAGTTAGACTCAACACCATGGATCCAATGATGTTAACAAAGTTCATGATCAAAAATTCAATCCAAGATCAGCCAGAAAATATACAAGAATTAAATTGTATTTTTAAAATAAAAGAATAACGGTTTAAAAATGGTAAAAGATGAAAATAATAGAGAAAAAAGGAAACCATGTTCAAATTAATCAAGAAAAAGTAAGTAAAACCATAGAAAAATAAGAAATGGACTCAAATATTTTTATAAAGTTTTTGGTAATTTTTTAAAGTCATAAACTATTTTTAAAATTAAAAGAAATAGGTAAGATATACAAAAAATGATGAAAAATAACAAAGTCAGAAATAAAAAATAAATGAGGTTACCAATATTTGTCACGATATCATTAGATCATTCCATATTTTTTCCAGAACATAAAAATGCATAAAAATATTTTTAAACATTTAAAATAACTCAAATAAAGTGATAATTTATGAAAAATATCAAAACACAAAATAAAATTGTAAAAAAATAACAATCAGAGAGAGAAAAATCAAAAATATTTTTCATAATTTTTTTAGATTTTTTGGACTAAAAATAAATTTTCTATGATTTTTTGAAGTTTAAAACAATTAAATATAAAAATCAGAAAATAAAATAAAATCCAAAAAGATGTGGACCAATGGATGAGAGTCAAAACGCGTTAGTAATCAAATCCAAGGGATCTAGTGCGTTGTGCATATTATGGTCATTACTGAATAAAATAATGAATCAAATTTAAAATCAAATTTTCGACAAGAACAAATGGTATGCCATCATTGGTTGGAAGATGACATGTTAGTCATCTTTAACCTCCAGCCAACGTGAAATACTGGTCTCTCAAACAGTAAAATCAGAAGCTCAGACCTATGCCATTCGCTTCATCTCATCAAGACAAAGACAACCACACCTTCGCAAAAAATTTATATACAATGTAGCTCAAGCAATTTGGAAGGAAAGTTTTGAAAAGGAATTTGAAAATTCATTGCCAAAACTTGTTTCTATTTAAAAGCAAGTGTTGCAAATAGAACTAGGCCAATGAGAACTTCACAATAGTATTAAAGTTTGAGAGAATTGGTGAAGGAATCTACCTATTGAAGTTAAGTTGTAGAGCTCTGAAACTGGACTTCCATGGATCGATATAAGTCACGATTCTTGAAGGTAATTGTCTGGTTAGTGTGATACGGTGGCAGAACCGACTGCTTAGTTACTACTGGTTTTTGTGTTTTTTGTTTGCAAATGTACGGTAAGAAATAGTCGCACCATCTTTTATTTTATCAAACAAAGGAAAAGGGAAAAAGAATAACAAAAAACCTTTTTCTAGATGTTTCTGAGTACGCTATCCATGGTTTTCCACGGGCTCTTAGGTACTTGCTCATTTTTAAAGTGCTTTTGTGTGTGTTTTCAAAAGCTTTGAAAATGCCTTAGTGTGGCGTTTCACTTTATGGTAACCCTTGTATAAGTCCTCAAGAGTGTGATAAAGCGTTTTTGAAAACTTTGTTTGAAAAGTGTTTGAAAGTGTAAGTGTGAAAAAAATATTGTTTTAGGCAAGTACTTAAAAGTTTCTACCTACTTGAAAAATGTTATTCTTTTTTATATTTCCTTGAGACAGCCCTATCCTACTATTAAGGAGTAGGTAGCTCCATCGTTGAGGTTTAAGGGACAATCGAAAGGGACGATTACGGTCACTTAAGGCAACGGGGCAAGATCTCTTAATAACTGTCCTAAAGTTCTAAGATTTCATTTTGTTTTACCGAGGCAACCTTTGAAAGGGACTTGCGATCTCTTAATTAGAGGACAATCACTAAGAATTCTCACGTTCGAGAATAGTGACCGTATTTCCGAAGGCACCCGTAGTGGAGATATACCCTAAGGGTGAGCATGTGCAGCAGTGTGCTTTTTTCAAATATGTTATCTTGCGCAATTAGGGTTTTCTACTTCTTTAAATATTTATTTATCTTTCGCATACAATCCTATTATCAATCATCTAACATTTTAATTAATAGTAGAAAATAAAGTGCGAGAAATTTAGAGTCTAACTATTACAAGTCTCCGGGGGATGTGAGTTACATAACCAAAACTGGGGAAATAAAAGCATTAAATATCCTAACTTTAACAATTACAAACCTCGGAGCAATTACATTAATTGGAAAAAATATTCAAAGGAATAGACGCGATGAAATTAAATACGAGGAATTAAAGTTTAAACTCAAAGGAAATCTAGAAAGAAAATATTTTTGTTATTTTATTTTAGGAAAACCCTAATTCTAATATTTTTTATTTTTATTTGAGAAAAGTAATTTAATTGCAATTAAAACCTAATCTCTAATTAACTTTAATTATGAAAAAGAAATTAACTACCCTAATTAAATTACACTAATTAATTAGCAAAATTATTTTTTTATAAAAAACAAACTAATCCTAGTATTTTTGTGATTTTTGATTTGGCTTTATGATTGAGTAAAAAAAAGTAGAAACAAAGAAAATTGGGCCTGCTGATGATAGCAATCTGGCGGTGCCTTGCTGAATTTTTCAGGCCCAAAGCTTGAAGGCCCACTTATCCAGCGCCTGATTCAGTGGGAACTCAATCTTGGGAGCCCACCGTGCACTGCGTTTGTGATACGTTAGATTTGAACTAGTGATAGATCTAGTGGACATTATATGGGAGCGCATAACATGGGCCTGGGTGTGAGGTACATGGAATCTGCAAGCCGTAGTTCAGAAAATGTGAAAAATGCTTGGACCTGGGATCGAACCCAAGTCCTTTCTCTCACCAGCGCTGCCTTTTACCATCTGGTCTACATGACTTATTTGTTAACATAATAAACAAAAAAAATACATAAAGTAAATAAAGTAGCATGCCTGGAAAAACGTGCGAAATTCAAACGGGCCAGTGGTATGCTGCCACGCCCTTATCTTCTTCCCCAGAACTGTCGTTTTTGGTAACGACCTTTACCTACGATAAAAAGCTTGTAGCTGCAAACCTGCTAATTTCAAAAATGTAGCATACGCACAATAAATTCAAATGGAGACCATGGATCAACTGGGTTTGACGCCCTGAACACCATGGTACCCATAATCAAACCTGATTTTGCCTATATTAAGAAATCCTAAAACAAAGCTTGAAACCCTAAGAATGGCATCTTTTGATTCACGCGCTTAAACTCAAATAAAAACATCCAAACATGTTGAAAACATGATTACAAGCATGAATTTATACTTAGAACATGTTGATAATTCCAAAATCAATGAAAACAAATTTAAAAAAAGATGCAAACCGTGAAGGTGGTAGCACATGATTCTAGACGTTTTGAGGCTTGGAGTTGGATGGAATAACTTCGGTAATCTCCCTGGGATGTTGTTTTGCCTTTTGATTTTATGGAAACTGAGATGGAATCGAGCTTTTGGATTTTTTTAACTTAGAAGTTTTTGAAGTTTTGTTTCTTGATTTTTGAGGTCGGCTGCCTACTACTGTCTATGCTTAGGGTTGAGATGCCTTTAGCATATATAATGAATCAAAATTAGGGTAACATGGTTGGAAAGAAATCAAGGAATGAATGTGCTATTCAAATTTGGTTCAAATCTTTTCAAAATTGGAGATTCCTTTCTCTCATGGCTTGGCCCAGTTTTGCTTGATGTTATACAACATATTTGGATTGTAATTTAATGCAAAATCAAATCAAAACAACCTTTCATTATTTTGTATCATTTATTTGATTTTATTTGATTTTTTTTTATTTTTTAAATGATAAAAATCAAAATAATTTAAATAAATAAATCAAATAATGCATGGAAAGGTGTATGGGTCGTGGACCAGGCTAGGATTATGTTGCGAGCATAAAAAGTTAGGCCCATTTGAAGAAAAATGCATTTTTGGGCATGGTTGACTTTGTGCAAATTTCAAAAAATGGCCAACTTTGACAATGTATATCTCTCTCAATTTTGATGCTAAGAGGGTGTTCTTGGATTTTTTTAGAAATATTAGGATATCCTCTAAGAAACCTCTTTGGTTTCATCTCAATTAGATCTTCCATATTCATGTAAGAAGCTTTGACCCAAAAGGTGTTTTTGTTGACATTTGAAAAGGACCTATAATGTATGAACTTGTATCTTTTGATTGAGGCATTTCTTGACCTTGAGGGATGAAAGGGAGTTGTATGGAATTGGATTCTATTAAAAATGAGCCTTTGTTGGAAAATTTTTGAAAAACTATGAGAAAGTTATACCTGGTCAATGTTTGGTTGACTTTTCTTATAGAAACCCTAAATTGCCATTTTTGACTTTTGATGAGTTAAGAGCATTTCTTGAGGAATCATGATCAACCCTTGATCAAATGATGGATAATACTTCAAAATATTGATGTTGACCAAAAACCTTGAAGTTTGATCGTATTTGGGCCACAGTTGACTTTTGACCTAGTATAGTTGATTTTCAGGTATTTGAACAGTTGACTCAGCAATCTTATTGTGCAAGGCATGAAACATGGCATAGATGATATTGAGGACATATTAGGACATTGGAAAGAAATTTAAGTCTTTGGATTTGACACATCCTGATTTAAATCGAAACCCTAGTTGAAGATTCATTGCCTTAGGAGAGAATTTGTCTGGTTAATTCTTGGGCATCCTTTAGCAAGTTGAGGACTTCAATGAGCATGTGTTGAGTGAAAATGGGAGGGAAAGATAGGGAGGAGAACCAAAAGCCCTAATGTGATCTTGTTGTGATTGAATAAATATGGTATGATGAAGGGATCTTAGGGGAAAAATTGAGGTACAATTGTTTCGCTTATTTAAGTTTCTTCTATCCGGAGATACGAAGGTTAAAAATCTTCGTGTCGACGCGATCAAAGATACTTAAATATAAAACAAACCCTATTTTTAGCCCTAAGATGCCAGGTAATGCTTATGAGTATGAATGCATACGAACAACTTCAAAGGGATGCAAAACATCACTGGGGATGTAACAAAGGAAATAAGGATTAAAAGAGAAACCCGACCAAGAAAATAGATCACTGGTGAATCAAAAGGGATACGAATCATAGAGAATGGTAAAAAGTGAATGGATACACCAACTTTTACTGAAGGCGAAACTACCAACGTTCACTGAAGATAGAAATAGAAAAGAATAACAACACTGACGTTCACTGACAATGAGCTACCAACATTCACTGAAGGTAGAGAGACAAACATCGACGTTTACTGACGATGAACTACCAACTTTCACTAAATGTAGAGAGAAAAGAAATATTATAGCACCGACATTCACTTAAAGTGAACTACCAACGTTCACTGAAGGTAGCAAAAAGATAACAATCACTAACATTCATTGATGGTGAACTACCAACTTTCACTGAAGGTATAGAGAAAAGAAATATCATAGCACCGACGTTCATTGACAGTGAACTACCAACATTCACTGAGGTAGCAAAGAGATAACAATCACTAACATTCACTGATGGTGAACTACCAACTTTCACTGATGGTAGAGAGAAAAGAAATATTATAACACTGACGTTCACTGACGGTGAACTACCAACGTTCACTGAAGGTAGCAAAAAGATAATAATAACCAACGTTCACTGATGGTGAACTACCAACTTTCACTGAAGGTACAGAGAAAAGAAATACCATAGCACTGACGTTCATTGACGGTGAACTACCAACATTCACTGAGGTAGCAAAGAGATAACGATCACTAACATTCACTGATGGTGAACTACCAACTTTCACTGATGGTAGAGAGAAAAGGAATATCATAGCACCGACATTCACTGACGGTCAACTACCCACATTCACTGAAGGTAGAAAAAAGATAACAATCATCAAAGTTCGCTGATGGTGACCTACCAACTTTCACTGAAGGTAGAGAGAAAAAAAACATCACAACACCGACGTTCACTGACGATGAACTACCAACGTTCACTGAAGGTAGAAAAAAGATAGAAATCACCAATGTTCACTAATGGTGAACTACCAACTTTCACTGAAGGTAGAGAAAAGAAATATCATAACACCGACGTTCACGGACGGTGAACTACCAACATTCACTGAAGGTAGCAAAAAGAATAACAAGTTTCTACAAAATTATGGCATTTCACCTAGAACGGGTCTCAACTTCTTCTTTAACCAAGACATTCCGCCTAGAAAGGTTAATATATAAGCTGTCTCAAATAAAGATACAATCACTTACAAAGATTTCACAATGAACTGTTCATGCGATGTTGAAAGACTTGCCATCCACTGGAGTAATTTGACAACAAACTGAAAACTATCCACTCATAGAGAAGATAGCAAAAAAATAACGTCAACTTTTACGGGGAATTATAATTTGCTCAAATAAAGAGACCTGCTACTTGCTATTATATGAAGGATTGTAGAAATGACTTTCTGGGGAAAGCAATATGGCTTCCTGGGGATGAAATATGACTTCTTGGGGAGTGAATCATGACTTCATGGGGAATAAATCATGACCTCCTAGGGAAATGCAAACATATTCTTGGTGAGGAGATAAAGTCTTCTCGTGTCAAAATAAATGTACATTCTCAAACCAATGCTCGAAGCTCGCAAAAATCCAAAGTAATAATATTGATGGGAACCAAAGATTCAAACCAGAAATAAACTGGAGTGAAATGGTCAACCAAAATACATCCTTTGAGAAATAAACTCAAGAAGGAAACCCAATCTATCCAGACAAAGAGCTGTACAGGAAAAAAACTTCCACGAGGGAGAACTCAGTGGAGAAATTGCAAGAATATACACTTTCTGCTTAAGTCTGACACACTATTGGAGAGAGGACAAGACAACTCTGCAAAACAGGGTAATATGTCAACAAAATATTAACGAATGCGAATGAGTAATGATTTTCTAAATTTAACTATGCATGATGTATGAATGAATGTATGAGTGTTATCATGTATATGCTGACAAAATACACATATAACACTGGGAATAACCAGGCAAAACCAACTCGGGCACAATCAACACTCGGGTAAATCACATCCAAGATGAACATTTCATAAGAAAATAAGCACCAATTGAGGAAACAAAATCCTATTTGTGGCTTAACTTCACAGGGAAGGAACATAATCCGGAAGTAAACAAATCATAGCAACAAAACAATATTGATACAAGGATATAACATCCTTCTCCAGGCTTCACCGGGGAATATCACTCAGACTTCAATGGGGAAACAAATTTTTTACGGTCCGCACTTCTACTGGGGATTGCAATACTAATTTCAAATAGTATTAATAGTAGGTTCTGCCACCATATCACAATTAGCTCCAGGGAAGATCAAGGAAGGTGAATTGATAGAAAAAATTGATTGAAAAAGGATTGAACAATAACTTCAAAGTTGCAGAAAAGTGAGTTATGGAGCAAGTTTGGCAGGGTCATTTTGGTTGTTCAAGCTTGAGAAAACGAATGGGATAGCTCATTTATTTATAGGAGAAGCAAATGGGATCAAAAGGAAGGGTGAATGATGCAATTTGGAGGGATTTCGTGTGGGTCTGCATCATGAATAACGTATGACTTGTTTAGCATCAAAACTCAGCCAAATCATGCGTTTCATGATGCTAAACGCCTTTGGAAATTTTCTAAACACGATTAGAAGCAAAGACGCTTGGAAACTTTGTGATTAGAAGCCAAAACAAAGATTTCAAAATCTGACTTGTGATGAAACATCAGTTTTAAGTTACCAAATTTAAATCAATGGTATTCTCAACTCAAGGGGTCTTAAGGCATGGTTCTTGATGCTTTAAATAGATGATATTAAAAGCTTTGCAATAGGAAAAGAATGGAATCAAATGGATGTTTCATCTGAAGTTGCAATGAGTCAAAGTTGGGAAAAAGAAGTTGACTTTCCATACTTCGAAATATTTCAAGTGTTTCTTCAAAAGTGACCTATAATCTTTTGCATCCAAACATGGCCTTCCTTTTGGAATTTTATCTTGACCAAAAAAGATGGAATGAAGTTGATATCTTTAATGTCATTTTGATACTTCAACCATTCAAAATATACAAAATTTGAGAGAGTTATGACTTGTTGAGGTTGGCAAAAATTCATGAAATGACATATAATCTTTTGAATCCTTTAGGCATCCTCCATCCATTTTCTCACTTTGCACATAAAAGAAGTAATAAATTTCACATCCTCAATATCATTATGGGAAAAGAGTGGGCTCAAGGTAATAAAAATTGACCAAGTTATGATCATTTGAAGTCACACATTGGAATTTGGTGGTTCATCTGGAGGACTTGTAATCTTTCTTCATCATCAAGTTTCTTCCACATGAAAAATCATTGAAACTTTTGAAGTGAATTGTTATTAACCCTTTGAAGAGAAGGATGTTTTTGGAATCACTAAAAAATACCAAAATATGAGCAAGATATACTTATTTGAAGTTCAAAACCCTAGCTCCTAGATCAAGAAAATTCTTTGAGGAACTTTGACAATTTTAAACAACCTTGTTGTACCAACACTCTTTCTTTGTTGAGGATGATAATAATAACTCATAGTAACTAAAACGACTTCCATATATTTAGAATTGATAGAAATATACACTTGTGACAAATGGGAACAAGGCCTTGTCCAACCATGACAACTTCTTCAATCAAACCCTTGTACTTTTGAATAAATCTTGATAAATTTGAAATGTGGTGAACCAAAATAAACCTTTCCATGCCATTTATTCCAAAACAACTTCAATGGTGAGGTTTGAATTTCTCAAGCTTTATTGACTAGGGCATGGAAATAAACTCATGAACCCATGGATCAAATTGCTAAGCCACATTGCCTTTACCTACATTATTAACAAGTAAGACAAACCAAAATTGCATTTTATTAATTAAAAGTAAATTCAAAACAAAACACGCATGATCACAAAAGAAAAACAAGTCAAGGTGCTTGGTGATTCCTCAAAGAACAAAGTTAAAGATAGGGAGGAGAACCAAAAGCCCTAATTTGATCTTGTTGTGATTGAATCAATATGGTATGATGAAGGGATATTAGGGGGGGAAATTGGGGTACAACAGCATGGTATTTAATGGAGCAGTGAACGCTTACGGAAAAGGAATTGGTGCGGTGATCATCACTCCACATGGATCACACATTCCTTTTACTGCAAGGCTGACATTTGATTGTACTAATAATATGGCAGAATATGAGGCTTGCATTATGGGTCTCGAGGAGGCCATTGATCTTAGAATCAAAGTTCTAGATGTGTATGGTGATTCAACTTTGGTTGGTAATCAGATTAAAGGAGAATGAGATACTCGTCATCTTGGCTTGATCCCTTACAAAGATTATGCTAGAAGACTATTACCCTTCTTTGACAAAGTTGAATTCCATCATATTCCAAGAGATGAAAATCAGATGGCAGATGCTTTGGCAACTCTGGCTTCTATGTATCAGGTTAATACTTGGAATAGTGTGCCTCTTATTACGGTATGACATTTGGATAAACCGGCTAAATTGTTTACAACAGAGGATGTGGTAGATGAAAAACCTTGGTATTTTGATATCAAGCATCTTCTTTAAACTCAAGAATACCCGGTTGGTGCATCAAATAAGGAAAGAAAGACATTGTGAAGGTTGGCGGGCATTTCCTCAATGAAGATTTACTGTATAAAAGAAATCATGACATGGTCTTGCTCAGACGCGTGAATAGACACGAAGCTGACATGTTGATGCATGAGGCTCATGAAGTTTCATCTGGTACCCATGCTAATTCCCATTCAATGGCGAAAAAGATGCTTAAGGAAGGTTACTATTGGCTGACAATGGAACCTAACTATTACAAATTTGCGAAGAAGTGCCATAAATGCTAGATTTATGCTGATAAAATTCATGTACTTCCAACACTTCTCAATGTTATTTCTTCCCCATGGCCTTTATCTATGTAGGGTATTGATATGATCGGAATGATTGAACCAAAAGCATCAAATGGACATCGTTTCATACTAGTGGCGATTGACTACTTCACCAAATGGGTGGAGCAAGCTTCATATGCTAATGTCAATAAACAGATAATAGTGCGTTTTATCAAGAACAACCTCATATGTCGGTATGGTGTACCAAGCAGGATTATTACCGATAATGGTTCAAATTTGAATAACAAAATGTTGTCTGAACTTTTTTAGGAGTTCAAGATTGTCCATCATAATTCATCTCCCTACAGGCGAAAGATGAATAGGGCTGTTGAAGCGGCCAATAAGAACATTAAGAAGATCATCCAGAAAATGGTTGTTACTTATAAAGATTGGCATGAAATGCTCCATTTTTCTCTGCATGGGTATGGAACATCTGTACGCACTTCAACAGGGGCAATCCCATTCTCTCTTGTATATGGCATGGAAGCACTGCTCCCCATTGAAGTTGAGATTCCCTCTTTTCCTGTAATAATGGAAGTCGAATTGTCGGAAGTTGAATGGGTCCAGAACAGGTTTGACCAGCTGAATTTAATAGAAGAGAAAAGAATGACGACTTTGTATCATGGTCAATTATACCAAAAGAGAATGAAGAAGGCTTTTGATAAGAAGGTCAAACCTCATGAATTCAGAGAAGGAGACCTCGTACTCAGGAAGATCATGTCTTTTAACGCTTATTCTAGGGGCAAGCGAACTCCCAATTTTGAAGGCACATATGTTTTCAAAAAAGCCTTCTCTAGATGTGCACTGATTCTTGAAATAGTGGATGGTGAGGAGTTCCCACGTCCTGTGAATGGTGACGCAGTCAAGAAATACTTCACCTAGAAAAATAAAAGAACAACTCGCTAAGACGAAAACACGAAAAGTCGGTCTAGGTAAAAATTAGAGACATAAATATAATACATTTTCCGGTAGGTTTAAAACCCGAAGGGAAACCTAGGCAAAAGTTAGTGATTTTATGGCAAGTAACCACATCAGACAAGACTTGATCAATGGAGCAACAATCTGCTTGGATCTTACTACTCTTCGACCGAATTTGCGGCTCAAGAATTCAAAGTTGTTAGGGAGAATAGTTGTCATTGTAATTCAATGTATCTTTTCCAATATATATTACCATGTTCCAAACTTTGTAATTATCTATGGAATCTTGCCTTTTGCAGACCACCATTCTATTAATAAAGTCTGAGTCTTCTATCCAATTCCTTACAATTCTTATTTTTATTCAGCTTATAAAGATTTAATTTATTATTAATAGTAATGATCAAAGAAAACCGATTAAATAACAAAATTATTTTTGAAAAGAATTTACAAATTACTTATTGCTTTAGATTTTATGAAACAAGAGGAGAACAAAATTAGTGACTTCGGGGATGGATAAACTCAAAGGTTTGTATGATATGAAGACTATGTCCAAGGTTCCCCAGTGAAGGCTTCACTCATATAAATAAAAGTCTTTTCTCCCAGTGCATGCTGAGTTGGACTCATTTGTGAAGCATCTCCTTTCTGAAGTACTAGCATATTGTTTGTTTGCCCGGCACTCAGGCAAGGGCAATGTCTTATTTAAGAAGTGTTGAAACGGTTATCAACTTTTTGGGTTTTCTCCTACCCGGTGCTGGTTTCGAGTTAAAATCCCCATAAGTTTTCTCGAAATAGTGTTTGATTTCTTGAATTCCCCAGATGAAGTTGAGATGATATACTTCTCTAAAATTGTTGTCCCTGTGAGGTTTCATACTTTCTCCCTAGAGAAGTTGGTGCAATCATCACTCTCAGTATTAAAGAATGTATCTCGATATTTCCTTCGAAGATATAGTATTACCCTCCCTAATGAAGTCAGTATGTCATCTCCAACTGATGTCTCAATGATGTGATATTATTTCCCGTAGTAAAATCAACCATAGAAGAAGTGTGAACTTCAAACATTTTTGTTTCCCCCGCTGAAGTCTGTGTGATTTTCCCAGTGGAACTTGGAGAAGATGCTATATCACCATGTTTGTGTTAATTTACTATTATTAATCTTGTTCCTTCCCAGTGAATTTAAGTTATGAAATAGGAATTTTTTTCCTCAATTGGTTCTTACTTTCCTATGGAATTTCCATCCTGTTTGTGATTTAGTCGAGTATTGATTGTAACTAATTTGGTCTTGTATGTACCCCCCAGTGTCATATGTCTGTTTTGTCAGCATGTACATGATAACATTCATACTTTCATACCAGCATCATGCATAATCATTGCTCATTTTCATTTTTTTAATATCTTGTTGGTATAATACCCTATTTTGCCGAATTGTGTTACTCTCCCTCCAATAGAGTGTCAATCTTAAGCAGAAAGTGTATATCCTTTCAATTTCCCCACTGAGCTATCTCTCGTGGAAGAATTTTGTTTCATCCTTCTTTTCAGCCCGTGTCTAGATGGAAGGGATTTCCCTCTTGAGTTTATTTCTCAAGAGATGTATTTTGGTTGACTGCTTCATTCTGGTTTATTTCTGGTTGGGGTGGGTACCCTCAGCAATATTATTATTTGGATTTCGATAAGCTCAGTGGGGAAATTGCTGAATACATCTTGAAATTTGCTGGTATTATCTTACCATTCCTTTCCCCGGTGGGTCGACATTGCTTTTTTTTTCTATCCCCTCAATGAGTTGGTAGTTCACAGTTATCTGTCGGTCACCGTTATCTTTCAATCTCTCTCCTCAATTTTTGAGTTGACGATGTTTTAGATCATATCTTGGGCATTACCCCAACAAATTCTTGTCTTTTCTTCACCAATGATTTATTTTCCTAGTAAATATTTCCTTTTGTTTCTTATTTTACTTTTTACATCCCCAGTGGTGTCTTGCGTCCCCTTAGATTTGTTCATCTGCATTCATAATCATAAGCATTGCATGGTATCTTATGGCCAAAATAGGGTTGTTTTATATTTAAGTATCTTCAATCGCGTCTACATGAATATTTTAACCTTCATATCTCCGGATAGAAGACACTTAAATAAGGGCAGCTGTTGTACCCCAATTTTTACCCCTAAGATCCCTTCATCATATCATATCAATTCAATCACAACAAGATCACATTAGGGTTTGGTTCTTCTCCCTATCTTTAGCTTTTGATCTAGGAAGAATCACCAAGCATATTGACTTGTATTTTATGATCATCTATGTTTTGTATTGATTATCCATTAACTAATAAATACAATGAGTATTTTCCCCAATTGTTGATGTTGTAGGTGAAAGCACAATACATTCCATCAAGATTGATCTAGGAATTCATGAGTTCATTTACGTGCCTTCCTCAACAAAGCTTCATTGAGATTCCAGCCTCATCATTAAAGATGTTTTAAAGTAATATCATGACAAAGTATTTTATGATTAATGATCCCTCAAGTTGTAAAAATTAGTTCAAACGTACAAGGGTTTATTGAAGAAGTTTGACTCAATTGGACAAGTCTTTGATTTCAATGATCACAAGTGCATATCTTCTTAAATTCTCAAGATTTGGAAGTGGTTTTAGTTTCTATGGTTTCTCCTTGTAATCCTCAAAAACTTATATTCACATGACAAAGGTATGTGTTCAAGAAGGTTGGTCAAAATTGCAAAGGTTTCCCAAGGAATTTTCTTTCTGTAGGAGTTAGGGTTTTGAACTTCAAAAGGGTATATCTTGCTCATATTTTGGTATTTTTAAATGATTCCAAAGAAATCCTTCTCTGAAAAGGGTTATTAACAAATCACTTATGTTGTACCCCAATTTTCCCCCTAATATTCCTGCATCATACCATATTGTTTTAATCACAACAAGATCACATTAGGGTTTTTGGTTCTTCTCCCTATCTTTAGCCTTGCTCTTTTGAGGAGTTACCAAGCACCTTGACTTGTTTTCTTTTGTGATCATGGATATTTTTTACTTTGATTTTCTCTCTAATTAGTAAAATGCAATATTGGTTTGTCTTACTTGTTAATAATGTAGGTAAAGGCAACGAGGTTTAGCAAGTTGCTTCATGGGTTCATGAGTTTATTTCCATGCCTTAGTCAATCTTGAGAAATTCAAAACCTCACCATTGAAGTTGTTTTGGAAGAAATTGAATGACAAGGTTTATTTTGGTTCAACACATTTCAAATTTATCAAAATTGATTCAAAAATACAAAGGGTTAAGGGAAGAAGTTGTCATTATTGAACAAGGTCTTGTTCCTATTGGTCACAAGGGCATATTTCTATCTAATTTCAAGATATGGAAGTGGTTTTGGTGGCTATGAATCCTCATCATCATCCTCAACAACTTCTATTCACAAAGGAATACTATTGGCACATGAAGTTTGTTCAAACTTGTCAAAGTTCCTCAAAGCATTCTCTTGATCTAGAGGATAGGGTTTTGGACTTCAAAAGAGCATATCTTGCTCATCTTTTGGTATTTTTGAGTGATTCCAAAAACATCCTTCTCTTCAAAGAATTACCAATAAATTACTTCAAAAGTTCCAAGGAGTTTTCATGTGGAACGAACTTGGTGAAGAAGAAAGATTACAAGTCACGCAGATGAATCCCCAATTTTCCATATGTGACTTCAAATGGTCATAACTTGGTCAATTTTTATCACCTTGAGCCCATTGGTTTTTAATGATGATCTTAAAGATGTATACTTCATTCCTTATTTTATGTGAAAAGTGAGAAAATGGATGGAAGTTTCCTTAAGGATGCAAAAGATTATAGGTCATTTCATGATTTTTGGCCAACTTCAACAAGTCATAACATGCTCATTTTTTGGATATTTTTAGTGGTTAAAATTGCAAAATGTCATTCAAGAGATCTACTTCATTCCATCTTTTTTTGTCAAGAGCAAATTCTAAGTGGAAAGCCATGTTTGGATGCAAAAGATTTTAGGTCATTTTTAAAGAAGAATTTGAAATATTTCTAAGTATGGAAAGTCAACTCTTTTTCTTCAACTTTGACTCCATGTAACTTTCAGATCAAGCATCCATTTGATTCCATTCTTTTTCCATTGCAAAGTATGTAACCTCATCTTTCCAAAGCATTAATAATTATTCCCTAAGACCCCTTGAGTTGGAAATGCCATGGATTTGAATTTGGTAGTTCGAAAATGAATTTTTCACAAAGTCTGGATTTTGAAATCTTTGTTTTAGCTTCTAATCACAAGATTTGAACGCGTTTTTGTTTCTAATAATATTTAGCAACTTTCCAGAAGTGATTAGCATCATGAAACACACGATTTGGTTGAGTTTTGATCAAGTTTGAGTCACAATTTCTTCATGATACAAACCCACACGAATTCCCTCCAAAACGCATCATTTGCTATTCCTTTTGATCCCATTTGCTTCCATATAAATAGAGGGTCATCCCCATTCAATTCTCCAAGCTTAGATAGCCAGAATCGCCTTGCCAAACTTGCTTCACAACCCAGAATTCAGCAACTTTAAAATCTATTCTCAAGCCTTTTTCAATCCATTTTTCCCCTCAATTAACCTTCCTTGATCTTCCCTATAATTACACTCATGAATCATGCCCTATACTGCTCCATAGAAGTCCAGTTTCAGAGCTCTACAACTCAACTTCAATAAGTAGATTCCTTCATCAATTCTTCAAAACTTTGATATCATTGTAATGCTCTCATTGCCCTGGTTCTAGTCGCAACACTTAATTTAATCTGGAAACTCGTTTTGACCATGAATTTTCAAATCCCTTTTCAAAACTTTCCTTCCAATTTGCTTGAGCTACAATTTATATAAATTTGGCGCGAGATTGTGGTTGTTTTTGTCTTGAATAGACGAAGCGATTGGCATAGGTCTGAGCTTCTGATTTTACAGTTTGAGAGACCTGCATATCACGTTGGCTGGAGGTTGTAGATGATCTATGTGTCATCTTCCAACCAATGATGGCGTTCGATTTGTGTTTTTAAAAAATCTGATTTATTATTGGTTCTGTACATTATTCATTAATGACCATGATATGCACAGTATGCCAGATCCCTTGCATTTGATTACTAACACGTTTTGACTCTCATCCAATGGTCCACATCTTTTACTTTTATTTTCTTTTTATGAATTTTATATTTTAATTGTTTTAAATTTCAAAAAATCATAGAAAATTCATTTTTAGTCCAAAAAATATGAAAAAATTATGAAAAATATTTTTGATTATTCTCTTTCTGATTTTTCTTTTTTCACAATTTAATTTAGTGTTTTGGTATTTTTTATAAATTTTACACTTATTTGATTTGTTTAAAAATGTTTAGAAATACTTTTATACATTTTTAAATTCTGAAAAGGTTATGGAATGATCCAATGATATTGTGAAAAATATTGGTGACCTTATTTTATTTTTGTTTCTGACTTTTCTATTTTTTACTATTTTTGTTTATTTTACTCATTTATTTTAATTTTAAAAATATTTTCTGTCTTTTAAAAATTACCAAAATTTTTATAAAATTACTTGGCCTCTTTCCTGATTTTTCTATGGTCTTATTTTTCATTTCTTAATTAATTTGAACATGATTGATATTTTCCTCATTATTTTCCTTTTTTTAAAACATTTTTAAACCTTTTAATGTATATATTAATTATATTATTATTTTGTGATTATTTTCTGGTTGTCTTGGGTTGATTTTCTGATTATGGCTTTATTAACATCATTGGATCCATGGTGTTGAGTTTAACTTCACAAAAAATGGATGAATGATTTTAATAATAGTTCGATTAAATATTAATTCAAATGTGGTTTCTCTTTTTACCCTAATTCCTTTTCATCTCATCCCATTCTCAATGCACTAAATGTTGTTGGAGCATGATCTCTATATCATGTCTCAAAACAAATGGTGCATAGATTGTTATTGACCGGCCCCAAAATAGGTGCGACTTCTACATAAGTCCACTTACAATTGCTTAACATAGCGCTAAATTTTGTCCCGATTCGAATAAATGATCATTCCTGGCCCAAACCTATGTTTGCAAGCCCAAGTATGTTAATTTGATCTCTTTGATCCAATAACCTTGAGATTCATTGTGTGGAGGCTTTGGTTCTACCAATCCTCTAATGGATCTTCATCAATTTTGGTCAACGCAGATCACTTAAACATCGTTGATCAATAAATGTTACTTTTTGAGGATTTCAAAATGGATGATATAATTGACAAAAAGCAAATGCAACTTGTTGTGTGGAGGCTTTGGTTCTATTAATCCTCTAATGAGTTCCAAATGCAAGTTTCAAGATGGTCATCCAACTAACCATTAACTTATAACAATTGACTTTATTTTATGCTCTTTACTTTATGCTTTTATTTTTTATGCTTTATGTACCATTTACTTTAGCATTTACATTTCATGCTATTTTCATCTTTGCCTACTTGAGCATTTACTTCTATGTCATTTTTATTTTTCTCACTTGAGCTTTTCTTTTCTTTTGAAGACACTTAATAATCAACATGAACCATAAAAAACATTAATGATACTTGGACTACTTGGTTACTATCCTTTGCATTATGGAGTATTGGACTTCTTGGACTCAGGATTAGAGACCATGGCTTATGTTGGAGTCCTTGTGACCTTAATTGATATTTTGTCTGGAGCTCTTAAGGTTAACCTCAAGACATTGGGTTGTTTGTTTGTTTGTTTTGTATGCAGGTTATTGTGATTACATACTTTGTTTGTAATCTGGAATTCACCCGTATACAGCCGTTACTCTATCCAATTTTTTCGAAGACTTAATACACTTGAAGTTTTGTCTTCTCAAGAGGTCTAGTATATTTGCTTGCTTGGTTTCACTCTAAAGAATTGGAATTGTATCTTGACCCATAATGTCAAGTATTGGCTTCTTGTTGGTTAGACGGTTCTCTTCTTTGGCTTTTACCTTATGCTTTAGGATAGTCCCTTCATCTCCTTCCATCTTCTTTAATTTTCAAAATCTTTTCATCTTTTTAAAAACCTTCTTTGTTTATAAACTCAAACTGCTTTCATAATAAACCTCGACTTTGTCGAGTGCCTTTTGTTTTAAAACTTCTTTTCTTTAAACAAACTTCAATACATTTAATCATACTTTGACATCTTTCGAAATTAACAAAAACACTTCAACTCATTCTAACTCTTTTTTGCGCTCGAGCACTCTTTACATTCAAAACTTTTTTCAAGGTGAGACATGATTCATTGATAGTCGAGCAAAATTCTCCTATCCATATGGTTATAAGGGTGTCGACTTTTCCACTTGAGTACTAGAGGCGTTCTCAAACCCCCACTCTTACTGAAGCAGGGTCCATATTTCTCACACCTTGTGGGCGTTATTCGAGATTTCTCTCCTAACAATGACGACTTGTTTCCTTTTTTAAAAACAATCAACATACAGGTCTTTTCTATCCGAACTACGTTGCTCTGACTTTCCCATTGCACGAGGGAGTACGTAGGCACTAAGTCTTACGATCCAAGGCAAGAAACAAAAATAATAAAAAAACATTTCATTTTCTTTTGTTTGCAAATAAACATTCATTCTTTCCCTTTAGCAAGTAAACCTTTACATAACACTCCTTTTGAAAGAAACCAAACAAAGTGGATCCTAGGAGTATCATAGATGCTTGCCGTGCTAATACCATGCCTTTGCATAACTGACCCCCGTACCTCGATCTCGGGTCTTTTATTTCATTGTGGGTTTTGTTCGCTTTTTTCCCATTTCCCTTTGGAAAAAATAAAGTGCAGTGGCAACTTCATTATGTTGAGATAAGTCAATTGATGACTTAATCTCAAATCTTTACCGCTACATTTCTTTACATATCATCACTGTTGCAATTTCGTTCTCTCTTGAGTTCTGATTTGCAAGTGGCGACAGGAAAGTGGCGACTTCACTGGGGAAAGATTTACCTTTTGCTGGTTCATCCCTAAGTTGGTCAATCCTAGCTTTCTTTTTTCTTTTCTATGAGTGTTTATATATTGTTTTACTTGATGTTTATATTTTGTCTGGATTTTCCTTGTTTTCGGGGGCTTGGTGATTTCTTATAAGTCCTCTACCCGGACATTGGGAAAACTTAAGATAGGACGGGCGATATAGTCATGTTAACTTTGAGGGAGTAATCCCAAAAAAGGAGACATAAGATCCCCCACTCAGTGGAGGCCCCTTTGACTGTAGTGTCATTTACCGAGTAATCGGGAAGACGTAGTGCTTTCGACCTGGGCGCCTACTGAAGCTGAGGACCATAGATTACCTAACCCATCTTGGCCTTTTAGGTGTAGTGTGGAAATTATGACGTGTAATCCAGAAATAGTTGTCACGCGATACTTCGCTCTAACGAGTTTTTCATGAGAATATTACTAATTACCGAGTTAATTGGGACGTTGGTAATATCCGAAGGAAGGATGTAGACTTTGGGAACCTCTTAGAACCTTGTTCGGCAGGTGATAACCATTATTCCATACCTTACGGGTTGTACCTTTGACTCTAGGCTCATGACTCTGAACCATCTGATGTTGTTACTGTGTAGTGCATTGCATAACATTGTATATCATTTGCATCCTCTTCATCATTTTACATATATCTAGTTTGTTCAGGATCTTATTCCTAGTTGCTTATTTGTTCCAATTAGTAGTCTACCGTCAAGCTGATTCCTCAATACAACTACGGGACTAGAGCTACTGTCAGATTGAGAATGGAAAACCAAGAACAACACAACATGGAAGTTAGAATGGAAATCGACGAGTTAAATTCAGGAATGACCAAACTTACTGAGATGATGCAAGTCATGATTTCCAGAGGAGAGCCACTTCAAAGGACTGTGATATCTGAAATCCCAACTGCTGCTGTTGACACTCAACCTATCCAACATACATCTACTACATGGCCAGAGTTTGGGTTACCTCAGAATTACTCTCCTCCTGTTGCAATTACTTCAATGGTTAGAAAATCTTCCCGATCAGTCTTTCAAGCTCCGGTTTTCACAGAACCTCGGCCAATTGTTCATACTACTTCTCGTCAACCTGTTGCACAAGCTGCTTTTGGGAACCCTCTATTTGAGTACAATGCTGCCAGTCCTCGACGTATGAGTCAGGGAGACTTTGGTGAGTTGGAAGAGTTCGAAGAACAATATCAGACTTTAGAGAAAATACTCCAAGCTATGGAAGGTAATGATATCTTTTGTATTGCTACTGAAAACATGTGCCTAGTTTCTGATTTGGTTATGCCTGCAAAGTTCAAGACTTCCGAGTTTGAGAAATACCGGGGGCATACTTGTGCAAGAAGTCATTTGGTGGTGTACTTTCGAAAGATGTCTGCTTACACCAAGAATGACAAGCTGCTTATCCATTGTTTCCAAGATAGTTTGAGTAGAGCTTCATTGAAATGGTATATGGGACTTGATAAAGGCTGTATCCAATGATTCCAAATTCCTTTTGATGCTTTCATAAAGAAATAGAAATACAACCTTGACATACCACCTGATCATCACCAACTGCAAAATATGTCTCAGAATGAGAAAGAATCTTTCTAGGAGTATGCTCAACGATGGAGAGAACTGGCATCTCAAGTTGAACCACCTCTGGCATAGAAAGAGCTAACTGGTTTGTTCAAGGATACTTTGTCCCCTTTCTTTTAGGAGAAGATGATTGGTAGTGTGTCCTCCAGCTTCACAGACCTGGTGACTATTGGCAAGAGATTATAATAAGGAATTAAGAATGGTAAAGTGTCTAAAGTTGCTGAATCTTCTAATGGTGCAAAGAAATACCTTGGGAACTTTCAGAAGAAGAAAGAGGTAGAAGCTAATGTTGTATCGACTGAGAGAGGAGGACCTCGCCGTAGACCTCAATATATTGATCAATCATAAGTAGCGGCTGTTACTCGTACAGTCAATGCTCAAACAATTCATGTCCCTCAACGACAGAATATTGTGCATAATCAGAATCAGAATATGGCTCAATTTGGTCCATCCCTATGAAGTACATTGAATTGTATCCTGCATTGGTGCAGAAGGGCTTGATTACAAATAGGCCTTTGATTCCTCGAAATCCTCCTCCAGTCGGGTTCAGATCTGACCTTCACTGTGAATTTCATTAGGGAGTTGTCGGTCATGATTTAGAAAGCTGCTATGCATTGAAAAATAGAGTACAACGATTGGTAAAAGTAAATATTCTCATTTTCAAAGAGGCAGGTCCTAATGTTACCGATAATCCTTTTCCAAAACAAAGTGGCTGAAGACTAAGTCGGGGTACCCTTAAGTCACTTCCTAAAGCTAGTGTTTCAGACAAGACAGCTCATCCTTGTTATTGATTAGTCACTAGGCCATCTTATTTTCTGTTTTCATTTTTCCCTTGTTTATGTTAAAATTGTTTCTTTCATTTTGTTTGTAATATCACGTTAAGTTTAATGAAATGAGCATTGCAATATTTTGAATCAAATAATTTTTCATTTACTGCTTTCAAATATATTTCTCTTGTTTACTTTCTTTATTAAACTTTTGTTTATGCAAAGATTTGAGGTCGGATGATGAAAACGAAATACCCGTAATTGTTGTTAGTATGCTTTCAAATAAAACTTTGCTGAGGATGTACAGGCATTATTTCAACTCCCAAACACCGGAGCAATAAGGAAGTTAATCCCTCATTCACCCTTTTGAGCCTAGAAGTTAGAGTTTCTTTCTATACGAAAAACCCGCAATCTTAACCTGGGGATGGGTAGTTCTCAGTTAATTTGGTTGTGTATTCAATTATAATATAAATCGTGCAAGACACCATTCAATAAATGTCGCAATCAAGCTTTCCTTTGCACACAACAAGAAGTGTCAAAGATGCTCCCAACCCAAAAATGACAAAGATGGTTCCCCGTAATCATTGAGCAAGGCAATCATTATCTTTCCAAAAAGAAAATGAAATGAAAAGAAAAATAAAAATAAAAATCCTGCTAAGTCAAAACCTCTAAAGGAGACTTAGGAAAAAACTAGGGCTCCCCGCTGACTGTAATTCCAAATGAAACAGTTCAGGAAAAAACTAGGGCATCCCGCTGACTGTAATCTCAAATAAAACAGTTCAGGCAAAAGTTGGGAATAATAAATTCAATCAGAAGAGGTCTTCAAATCCTCAAAATTCTCCACCAGAGTTGACAAAAGTCCTCAAATTAGCTAAAAGATGTAAGAAGAAATGACTGTCATTCTCAAGAATCCTTTAGCTTCTGAGCCATCGTCATTGCTGCCATCAGTGCAATTCCAAAATCTTTTGGAACCTGAATGCATATTCTGAATTAACTGAACGTAGGGCTGGAGAACATCACAAAGATTGGGTTGGGTACAAATAAACTTTGATCCTTTATCCTTTATTTCTTAAATATTGAACCAGACCATGTTACAACCCTCAAAAGACCTAATTGAAGTTAGGTTTCTTTTGAAAGCATAATACAGCAAGGTTGCGTAAACTGACTCCTAAGATATTTTGCGAATCATTTGTTTTGGTATCATACCTTTGCTTTCTCTTTCACTTTAAAAGTATAATCCACTGTGTTTTAACTAGTGATGCACTTTCCATACACCAATAACATCATTTCAAAAATGATTTTGGATTCAAAACTTTTGCATGAACTTTGCATTAAAATTACCATGTTTGAATAAACAATTTTGCTTGCAAACAAGCTTTCCTCGTCAAGGAATTTCAAACAGCTGAGAAACTTGGTCAGTGATCCTATCAGGGGCAAGTATCTTCAAGATCCAGTTGCGAATCAGTTCAAGAATTATTGCTCATTGCGAGTTTCCCCAGAATTGGTTAGCCAGAAGATCATTTTCAAGACTCATACTGGGGCATTCATTTCCAACAAACATTTCAAAACTGAAGCCATGATCAGTTTATTCCAACAATTATCTCAAGAACTGAAGCCATGATCAGTTTATTCCAACAAATATTTCAAGAACCGAAGCCATGATTAGTTTATCTCCAATAGTCATTTCAAGAACTGAAGTCATGATCAGTTTATTTCTAGCAGTCATTTCAAGAACTGAAGCCATGATCAATTTATCTCCAACAATCATTTCGGAACTAAAGCCATGACCAGTTTGTCTCCAATAGTCATTTCAAGAGCTGAAGCCATGATCAGCTTATTACCAGCAACTTTCGACTAAAGCCATGATCAGTTTATCCTCAACAGTCAGCTAATTTGGGACAAATCCCCAAGCAGCTCTCCATGTCCTTCCTCAGAAGATCACCAGTTCAATACATTTTACAAGTGTGACAAATTTGGGTTTAAGACATTTTCTTTCCAAGCAAATTTGGCAGAGTTCTCCGTGTTGAGGAATCAAAATTCCAATCTTACATCCACAAAAGAGTCAAACTCCATTGTCGTAAACATCGACATTACATGCATAGATCATTCACATATCATGCATAACAAAATTCATACATAATGCATAACAAGAGTGTTTCATCCTCATTTGCATTTTACGAGGTCTTGTTGTAGTTGACAGGTCACCTTGACATCCAAGTCTAACTTACTTGGCATCTACCAAAACAAATTCCGGTTAGGCTGTTTCTCTCTTTCTTCCAATGCTAATCTTGGATGAGTTGTTTCTCTCTCTCGTCCAATGCTTATCTTGGATGATCTGTTTCTATCTTTCGTCCAATGCTAATCTTAGATATGCTGTCTCTTTTATTTCCATCCAAAGCCAATATGGGATGTTGTTACCTTCTGTTGCCGTCCAAAGCCAATATTGGATTCTACCATCTTTTCTTTCATTCAAAGCCAATATTGGATGTTGTTACCTTTTCTTCCATCCAAATCCAATATTGGATGTTGTTGTCTTTTGTTTCCATCCAAATCCAATATTGGATGTTGTTATCTTTGTTGTTGTCCAAAGCCATAATTGGAAGACACGATTTTTCTCACCTCATTCAAAGCCAGTATTGGATGTTGTGACATTTTCTCTCGTCTAAATCCATTATTAGATGTTGAATTTTCCATTAATCCAAAGCCAGTATTGGATGTTATGATCTTTTCTCTCGTTTAAAACCATTATTAGACGTTGAGTTTTCCATTCATCCAAAGCCAGTATTGGATGATGTGATATTTTCTCTCGTCTAAAGCCAGTACTAGACGTTGAGTCTTCCACTCATTCAAAGCTAGTATTGAATGTCAAGATCTCTTTTTCCATCCAAATCTAGTATTGGATGTTGTTACCTTCTCCTTCATTCAAATCCAGTATTGAATGTCAAGATCTCTTTTTCCATCCAAAGCCATTATTGGATGTTGTTACCTTTTCTGCACTCCAAAGCAAGTATTGGACGCCTTTTTTATTCTCACCCCATCCAAAGGCAGTATTAGATGTTGTGACCTTTTCTCTTGTCTAAATCCAGTATTGGACGTTGAGCTTTCCCCTCATTCAAAGCCAATATTGTATATCGTGTTTCTTTTCCGTCCAGCGTCTTTCCTGGATGACTCTGATGTAGTTTCAGATTTGGTCTCATCCCATATCTATTATTCTTCTATATGCTTTTGATTGTCTTTTCCAGAGAGTTGCTCGCCTCATTCAATGCCATTCTTGGATGTCGCTGCTTGCCTTCTCGGGTTTTATCTCTTTTTTCTAAGTATTGATGGTTACTCTTTGTCTCCCTGACAGATATCCAGAAATATCTTGTTGTTTCCCTAATGTGTCTTTCCACATCATTTCATTTTAACTACCATAAGTTTCCAAGTTTCGAGTCTTTCTATGTTCCCACAGTATCTGTCTCATCTCATACATCATTCAAAAAAATATATGTCAAAAAAGAGTCCATGCATTCATTCATAACATATGTTATCATCTCATCGCATTAGGGACTAAATTCAGGTCTATTTGTATTTAATTACTTTCCGCCTATCTGGCTAAACGATGATTAAATAAGGGCAGTTGTTGTACCCTAAATTTCGCCCCTAACTTTTTCGGTCGCACTTTCATATCATATTTTGTCATTTGGTCTCAATCATTAACAAATAGCTTCATTCATCACATTTGCATCCTATCTTTAAGTTTGCTCTTGTGTTGTTGACTAACTTCTAGTCAAAATGCAAAAAAATATTTTTCTTTGTATATTTGTGTTTTGTAGGTACTGAGTCAAAGCATCTGACAAATAAGGTTTTTAGGTATTATTTCCCCAAAATCTCCATTTGTAAATAAAAAATTATTAAAAATTTTCATTTTTTCACTGTATAATCGATTGCTCCTAGAGTGCAATCGATTGCATAAAGTGTATTTTGCGCAATTTTTGAAAAAAATACATTGTGCAAATCTATTTGCACTGTAGTCCGATCGATTACACAGCGTGAAAATTTGAAGAAAAAAATCAGTAATTTCAAGCTTGTCAAATTTTGGCTCCAATTTTCCTCTAATTTTTTAAAAATTATCATTAATTCAAATTTTGGCCCGAAGAATCAATTACCAAATTACCACTAATCCTAATCCAAAACTCTATAAATAGAGTCCTCATTTCATTCAAATCACGAGCTTTTGATAGCCAAATCCACCTTGCAAAAAAATCTCTCAATTCACTCCATCTACCAAATTCACTCAAAGCTCCATTTTCAAAAAAAAAGTATGCAAGCTTTGCATTAAAGCTTACTAATCTTTGATCTAAACCTTCATCCAAACACATTTTGTTCATAAATTCTGTACATCCAAGCTTGAGCAATTCATTCTTGTGGTTGAATTGAAGCAAATTCTTGAAGTTGTGTTGATAATTCTCTACATCTACCGTTGGTAAGTTGGATTTTCGATCTTTCACAATGTGATCTCTGGTTGATCTTTGGGTTGAATCATTGAGCATTGTTTTGTGATTCCATTGGTACTATTTTCTCATAATTTGATGGAATTTTCGTGCTCAATTGGATCCATGGTCATAAGGTGTTTGATTGAAAGTTTGAACAAGGATTTGGCCTTTTGAAATGTTGTTTTTCCTACTGTAACAGTGTGCAATCGATTATTGTCCTGGTGCAATCGATTGCACATAACCATTTTGCGCAGATTTTTGAAATAAACACTGTGCATTTTGATTTACACTGTAGTGCAATCGATTTGCATAGAAACATAATGCATTTTTTGCCTTGTTTTGGGGCTGTTTTGATCCAAAATGCTTTTTTCTACTCATTCCTTTTGATTGTTGGTTTGGATTGTAATTTTAAATATCCAATTTCTCTTTAAATTCAATGGAATTTTTGGTGTAGATGAAGTTGGATAAATGTTCATCAATTCAAATCTACCAAAGAGTAAATTATTTAATTCATTTTTGGTGCTTTAGATTAATGATATGTTTAGTGCTTTAATCCATCTAGATTAATGATTGAATTTAAAGATGAAATAATTTTGAGGTAGTGATCCAAATTAGCTTATCATTCCCCTCCCTCTTCATCTTATCCCTTTCTTTTTTAATTGTTCTACATTTTAAGGGATGATGATCTCTATATAATTTATCCAAACATGAAGTAAATAGATTGTTATTGACCGGACTCAAAATAGATGCGACTTCTACATAAGTCCACTTACAATTGCTTAACATAGCGCTAAATTTTGTCCCGATTCAAACAAATGATCATTCGTGGCCCAAACCTATGTTTTCAAGCCCAAGTATTTTAATTTGATCTCTTTGATCCAATAACCTTGAGATTCTATGTGTGGAGGATTTGTTTCTACCAATCCTCTAATGGATCTTCATCAATTTTGGTCAACGCGGATCACTTAAACATCGTTGATCATTAAATGTTACTTTTTGAGGATTTCAAAATGGATGATATACTTGACAAAAAGCAAATGCAACTTGTTGTGTAGAGGCTTTGGTTCTACCAATCCTCTAATGAGTTCCAAATGTAAGTTTCAAGATGGTCATCCAACTAACCATCAACTTCTAACAATTGACTTTATTTTATGCTCTTTACTTTATGCTTTCATTTTTTATGCTTTATGTACCATTTACTTTAGCATTTACATTTCATGCTATTTTCATCTTTGCTCACTTGAGCATTTACTTTTATGTCATTCTTATTTTGCTCACTTGAGCTTATTTTTTTCTTTTGAAGACACTTAATAATCAATATGAACCATAAAAAACATTAATGACACTTGGACTACTTGGTTACTATCCTTTGCATTATGGAGTATAGGAATTCTTGGACTTAGGATTAGAGACCTTGGCTTATGTTGGAGACCTTGTGACCTTAATTGATATTTTGTCTGGAGCTCTTGAGGTTAACCTCAAGACATTGGGTTGTTTGTTTGTTTTGTATGCAGGTTATTGTGATTACATACTTTGTTTGTAATCTGGAATTCACCCGTATACAGCCGTTATTCTACCCAATTTTTTCGAAGACTTAATACACTTGAAGTTTGGTCTTCTCAAGAGGTCTAGTATATTTTCTTGCTTGGTTTCACTCTAAAGAATTGAAATTGTATCTTGACCCATAATGTCAAGTATTGGCTTCTTGTTGGTTAGACGGTTCTCTTCCTTAGCTTTTACCTTATGCTTCAGGATAGTCCTTTCATATCGTCCCATCTTCTTTAATTTTCAAAATCTTATCATCTTTTTCAAAACCTTCTTTGTTTATAAACTCGAATTGCTTTCATAATAAACCTCGACTTTACCGAGTGCCTTTTCTTTTAAAACTTCTTTTCTTTAAAAAAACTTCAATACATTTAATTATACGTTGACATCTTTCGAAATTAACAAAAACACTTCAACTCATTCAAACTCTTTTGTGCGCTCGAGCACCTTTTACATTCAAAATTTTTTTCAATGTGAGACATGATTCATTGATAGTCGAGCAACATTGTCCTATCCCTAAGGTTATAATGGTGTTGAATTTTCCACTTGAGTACTAGAGGCATTCTCAAACCCTCACTCTTGCTGAAGCAGGGTCCATCTCTCTTATACCTTGTGGGCGTTAGTTGAAATTTCTCTCCTAACAATGACGACTTGTCTCCTTGTTTAAAAACAATCAACAAACAAGTCTTTTTTATCCGAACTACGGTGCTCTGACTTTCCCATTGCACGATGGAGTAAGTAGGCACTAAGTCTTACGAACCAAGGCGAGCAACAAAAATAATAAAAAACATTTCATTTTCTTTTGTTTGCAAATAAACATTCATTATTTCCCTTTAGCAAGTAAACCTTGACATAACACTCCTTTTGAAAGAAACCAAACAAAGTGGATCCTGCGGAGTACCGTAGATGCTTGGGGTGCTAATACCTTCCCTTTGCATAACTGACTCTTGTACCTCGATCTCTGATCCTTTATTTCATTGTGGGTTGTGTTCGCTTCTTTCCCATTTCCCTTTGGAAACAATAAAGTGCGGTGGCGACTTCATTTTGTCGAGATAAGTCAATTGATGGGTTAATCTCAAATCTTTACCGCAACATTTCTTTACATATCATCACTGTCACAATTTCATCTCTCTTGAGTTCTGATTTGCAAGTTGCGACATTGAGGAGTCCGTGCATGTGTATTTTGATGAATCTTGTCCGAGATCGGTCGGAAAAGGTATTATATTGGATGGTGTAGGTGTATCTTCGGAGAGTATACTTAAATATCCAGATGTTAAAAGCGATGAAGATGATCTCCCATTGGAATGGAAATCTATTGAAAATAAAGATCTGGATGTTAAAAGCGATGAAAATGATCTCCCATTGGAATGGAAATGTATCAAGGATCATACCGTTGACAATATCCTTGGAGATATCACCAAAGGAGTCACTACACGGTCAAAGATAAGTAACTTTTGTTATCATTTTACTTTCATCTCACAAATTGAGCCTAAAAACTACAAAGACGCTTTACTCGATGAACATTGGTTTTTAGCTATGCAAGATGAGCTAAACCAATTGAAGAGAAATAAGGTTCGGGACCTTGTCCCTCCTCCGTGATACCATCGTGTAATTGGCACTAAATGGGTGTTTAGAAACAAATTGGATGAAAACGGAATAATAACTCACAACAAGGCTCACCTTGTTACTCAATGGTATAACCAAGAGGAGGGCATCGACTATGAGGAAACTTATGCACAGGTCGCCCGACTCAAGGCTATACGCCTTCTGTTTACCTTTTCATGTTCACAAAATTTCATGTTATATCAAATGGATGTTAAGCCTGTGTTTCTAAATGGCTATATTAATGAAGAAGTTTATGTATCTCAACCTCCCAGATTTGAAAACTTTGACTATTCTAATCATGTTTATTAACTAAATCATGCGTTATATGGTCTCAAACAAGCCCCTAGGGCTTGGTATGAACGCCTTAGCAAGTTTTTGTTAGAACAAGGATTCTCAAGAGGAAAGGTCGAAAAAACTCTTTTCATTAAGCTCCAAGGAAAACATTCAATTTTAGTACAATTTTATGTAGATGATATTATATTTGGATCTACTAATATATCGTTGGTCAAGGAGTTATCTAAGTTGATGCAGGGAGAATTTGAAATGAGTATGATGGGTGAATTAAAGTACTTCCTTGGGATTCAAATAAATCAACTCGAGGAAGGGACTTCAGTGAGTCAAACCAAGTATTGTCAAGACCTATTAAAGCGGTTCAATATGGAAAAATAAAAGATCATTGAAACTCCAATGCCTATTACGGTTAATCTTGATCGTGACGAACATGGTAAATCGGTTGATGTAAAAAGGTATAGAGGCATGATCGGTTCCCTTCTTTACCTTACCGCTTCTCGTCCCGGTGTTATGTTTAGTGTATGTATGTGTGCTAGGTATCAATCATGCCCCAAGGAGTCACATTTAAAAGTCGTTAAGCGCATACTCAAGTATCTTTGTGGTACGACTAGGTATGGGCTACAGTTCTCCAAGGTTAGTGATTGCTCCTTTGGTTGATTTTTCTTATTATGACATTGCCATTTTCAAGTTGGATAGGAAAATTACTACTGGTATGTGTCACTTCTTTTCAAATTCCTTATTAATTTGGTGTTGTACCCCAAAATTTTCCCTCTCATTTATCAAGATTTTTCTCACAAGATTTCTTTGACTCAAGACTGGATTAGGGTTTGGTCAGCTCAAGGCATATCATCTTGCACTGATGACCCAAAATTAGGGTTTGAGGTTGCACAAGGATTTTTGGACTATCAATGTTTCATGTGACTTTCAAACATCATTATGGAACCCCAAGATTACTCATGTCAAGTTTCAAGCCTTGGATCACACTTTTGCTCAGTCAATTGGACAGTTGACCTAAAAATCAGCTGTATTAGGGAAAACGTCAACCATGGCCAATTTACAGTAAAACTTCATAATTTTCGATCGACATCAACATTTTAAGCTTATATGTATCATTTGGTAAAGTTTGGATCACAATTCCTCAAGAAATTTGATCAAATCACCAAAAGGGCAAAATGGTCAAAAATTAGGGTTTTGACTAAGGAAGGGTAATTTCTGGTTTTTAACCTGGAAAATGACCAATTGAGTTAAAGTATGATTTAAAGGATTCAATATCATCATATTTACCTAATTACATGGCTCAAAATATTTCAATTTCATTGGATTGACAGATGAAATTTGCAGTCAACTGATCAAAAGTCAATTGTACATTGAAAAGTCAAACTTTGACTTTTTGGTCAAAATCAAGTGCCAAGGGTCACAATTCATCAAAACATGTAAAAATGTGAAACTTGTTCATCAATAAATCCAAGTTTGAAGATTAGGGTTTAAATTGGAAAATTTTCTTAACTTAGAAAATTTTCTAAGTATAGAAAATTTCTTATTTTTTCTCAACTTTAGGCCATTTTTTCACCATGATGCATAATGATTCAAAGAAAGTTCCCAACATGAAAGTTGTAGACCTCCATGAAATATACAACTTTTATGTACACACTTTTCCCTAAAGATTCTTGGATCTTAAGATATAAATTTATGAATACATGCTCATGAACTAAATAAGTGAAATATTGCCCTAAATTTAGGCAGGTTTTAGACCCAACTTCATGGCAATTTTTCACCTAGTTCCAAGAGGTATCTTGAAATGAATTTGAAATATGAGTTATATAGAATATTGCAAGCTTTCCAAAATGTAGAAGAACTCCTCAAGATCATTTTTGAGTAGAGAGAATCGAAGAGATGAAGTTGATAATTTCTCACTTTTTGTCCAAGACATTTCATGAAGAACAAAGTTCCAATCAGCTCCTATGCTACCTAATCCATGATTTACAGGTCCTAAACATGTTCCTCACTCCTTAATTTAATGCTTACTAAGTTGAGAAAGCTTTGATCCATGCCCTAGAGCCATTATCCAAGTTGTAATTCCATAAATGGCATAAAGTGACCATTGCCATTTTGAAAAAGCTCAACTTTTGCCACTTTCCAATTCTTGAGCATTGAACCTGTCTCCATTGTACATACAAGTTTTACAGGCCTAAAGTAAATTGTACAAGTCCATACCAACCCTAAGAAAGCCAGTACAAGCATGGTAAGTCTTGTCCCTTCACTTTACTTCAAAAGCAAGAAAAGTTGCAAAAAGGCTAGGGCTGGCACATCTGTTGGAGGGATGACTAGAAACCAATTCCATACTAATATACAAACATAATACAACACAAGACACGATTGAAAAAGGCCTGAAACACTCCCAAGCTCAAAAATACCAAAAAACTGTCAAACTTGCAGTTTTTGGCATAAGCCTACCAATCTCTCATTAGGCTCGGGCGTTTCCAGTTTTTATCATCAAAACACCTTACCTACTTGATATCCAACAAATATAGACTTTCTTCCCTGTACTGTAACCGCTTCTCCATCATCTGCCATTTTTGTTTTCAAAGCTTGCAGGTTAACTTGGTCAACGAGTTTCAGGCACTTTCAAAGCAAGGCAAGGGCTAGAATACATTCAAGGAAGTTCAAGGAAGCTCAAGCAAGCATCAGGCCTCCATCAAACTCACTCCAGTTCTATCCAAGATTTCAACTGAAGGAGGTAAAATCTCAACTTCTATCTCCTTGTACAAGCAACCATTGGCCACGATTTGTGAATAAATAATGTAGTCCTCATTGCAATGAAATTGTACATATCTTTATCTTACATTTATTTGGCCTGAGTTGAGAGAATTTAGAACATGAAGTTTCTGAAAATTTTAGGTTTAAATTTAGGGATTTTAAAATTCTCTCTGATCTTTGATTGATAGCTTACATAACTTATATGGTTAGAATCGTGAGATCAAATACTATAACTTTCATGTTATGAGTTTTCATTTTCATGGAAGAATGAGAGAATTACAGGACATCTGGCCATGCTTGAGGAAGAAGATGAAGTACAAGGCAAGGACTTGTTTCATGTTATGTTATTTTTGCTTCACTTAAGACAATGGATGTATAGCCACCCCAGTGGCAAAGTAGCGCGCTGGTGAGACCCATGTCCTGGGTTCGAACCTGGGCGCTACTGTTGTTTTCCATATTTTTCCATTTTTTCAGCTTTGCTATGTTTTTGCAGGTTGGGCCTCCATATTTGGGCCACAATTCATTTTGCTAACATGCTATCCTTAGTCTGCTTATTATACCCCCCTTGACCCATTATTTTCCATACATTTATATTCAATTTTTTTTGTTTTCATTTATATTTTCTTTAATGTATAAAAATCCAAAAAAATATAAATTTCATAATATTGCATATTTATTTTATTTTAGTTTATTTTTCACATAAAAATATATTTTATTTTTAATATATATCATATATTTTCTTAATAAACTTGTAAAATACAATTAAAATATATTTAGTTTAATTTATTTATTTACTTTTCATACTATACTCATACATATTTATTTTTGCATATATAAAAACTTTATATTTTTTATACAATATTATTTATTATTCTTATACAAAAAAATACATAAAAAAATAGTATATAAGAACTTTATTTTCTTTTAAAAATAGTAATTAGGGTTAAGCCTCCCTTTTAAAAATTAGTTTCTTTTCCTTATATTTTTAGGTTTAGATTAAAATTTCTTTTACATAAAAACAAGACAAAAATCTTTTCTTACATGTACATTATATTGCATCTTTAAATATTGTATTTTATTTATAATAATTGTACAAATTAGATTTGGTTGTAATAATTTATTTAGGTTTACATTCTTGAAAAATCCCCATTCAAATTTGTATTCCCCCTCCCATAAAATTGTTGTAATAGCTTAGTAATATTTACATTATGCAATTTACCGCTTTACATACCATGATTAGTAATTAGGGTTTGTATGATAAGATCAAAACAAAGAAAAATAGAAAACCCTAAATACAAGATAAAACCAAAGCATGAAAATGATACACTTGCACACAAGCATCCTTAGGGTTTCTCCACTTGGTTGCCTAAAACAAAAATGGCCATATTACGCATGTGAAATATCTTGGAAAAACAAACAAATATAAAGATCATAGTCCCTCGTTGACGCTATTCAAGGTTGCCTTACAAAAATGGTCTTGGTCCCTCAAAATGCTAAGATACTTTGCAAACATTGCTTATCATGGTTATACGATGAGCCACGCCTGTCCCGTTTACATCCAAAGATAGGGTTGCTTACCAAATCAATGGTAAGACAACAATGTCAAAGGAATAGAAAATGTACAAGAAAGACATTTGAGTAGGTAGATTACTTCTAGTTACTTGCTCTAATTTCAAACAACTATCCTTGCTATTTTCAAAACAAACACACACATTTCAAAACATCTTACAAACATTGAAAATATTTTCAAAAAGACAAACATCTTTATATACATTCTTACGAATGAGAATCATTACAAAGATTGCCTAAACGAATGGCCTCTTTTACAAAATACTTTCAAAACCACACCAAACACAATTTCAAACAAACAAAAGCAAGTGATCTAAGCAAGTAACTAAGAGCCCATGGAAAACCGTGGATGAAAAGGGTGTTAATACCTTCCCTTTTCATAATCTACCCCCCGAACTCAAGAAAACGTCTCAAAGGTCTTTCCTGTGCTTTTTCACCTTTCCTTTTGGATAAAAAAAAGTCGGTGGAGACTCTTTCTAACCGCAACATTTGCAACGAAACGCAAAACCCTCAAGTCAGTTCTCCCACCGTATCACAGAACTGACGACTATGTTGGGGAATTAAATGAAAGTGGGGTTACATTATGGTTCTTTATTTTGGTTTAAATCCTCCACCCGGATTTAGGAAACATCATAGGTAAATAGCAATATGTTGTGGAAACTGTGCGGGGTTTACCGACATGGTCTAAGCAATAGTTATGTTAGTGTGACATATTTGTCAGTACGGGTAGCCTTTGAGTCAATCAAAGAGAATACGGGGCCGCTGAGTGATGTCATGAAGCACTAATGAACTTTTAGAACATTTACTTGACCAAGTTGGCCTTTAGGATGTAGTGAGATGATCGGCTTTGGTGCAGTCCGAAGTTGGTAGATACTCGATACTACACTCATTGAGGGTTGGTTTCTTGGGATATTTCTGTCGGTATTAAAGAGGCTTGAGCTGAAACAATGAGCAAGGAAATAGTCCAGTGATATTGAGCTCCTTATAACCCGGTTACTATTATTAGGACAGGTTGAACCAACTAAACTTCAAGAGGGTACTTACCTATAAAACCCCATGCAAGCCTAAACTAAGAACTTGTTTGTTTTGCTTGTATATGCATACTTGTACATAACATCATGGGCATCATGAACATCATATGCATCCACTAACCATTTCAAGGATTTTTGAGATTCATCTTTGTTCTTGTTTTGTAGGATATGGATTCACTCCGCGGGAAAACTATCCAAATCAATCTTGTAAGAATTCCTCCACAAATTAAGGAGTTAGCTTCAAGGATCCCTGAGAACTCTCCATTCACCGAGAGGCATGGGCGTCTACTCAACTTGGTCACCTCTAACACATAGGAGGATATGATGAAGGTGCTCTTCCAGTTCTTTGACCCTTTGCATCATTGCTTCACATTTCCTGACTATCAACTTGTGCCCACTTTGGAAGAATTCTCTCAACTCTTGAGGATTCCCATTCTCAATAAACTACCTTTCAACGGTACGGAAATAGATCCAAAGCCAGAAGAGATTGCTCAAGCTCTGCACTTGCACCCGTCTAATGTCACAACTCATTGGGAAACTATAAGTGGTGTCAAAGGCTTCTTAGCAAAGTTTCTGTTTGAGAAGGCCCAAAGTTGTTGGAATTCCTTAGACTTGCAAGCATTTGAGGAAATTGTGGCTCTTCTTATCTATGGGATGGTCTTGTTCCCCAATCCTGACCAACTCATAGATGTGAGTGCCGTCAAAATCTTCATGTCACGCAATCTGGTGCCTACATTACTAGGGAATATCCGGCACTCTTTTCACACTCGTACAATGAGGAAAAGAGGTGTCCTTATGTGTTGCACTCCCCTCCTGGCAAGATGGTTTATTTCTCATCTTCCCCAACCAGTCTTAAAGAATGAGCAGGGATTAAGGTGGTCACAAAGGTTAATGACGCTCAAACATTCAGATATTCATTAGTGCTCTCGATCCAAATAGAATGTTATCATTGTTGACCGTTGTGGGGAATTCCCTAATGTCCCTCTACTTGGCATTAGGGGAGGCATCACCTACAACCCATGCTTGGCTCTAAGACAGTTTTGTTATGCCCAAAGGGATGGCCCACATAATATGTTGATTCAAGGCTTAGTATTCGACTACGACAACAACGATCAAGGTCTTCTCCAGAGATTCATCCGAGCATGGAGGATGCTAAACAAGGTGGATAGCAAGACTTTGGGACACAATAATTCCATCCCTCTTGAGCCTTACCTCAAGTGTGTAGGAACCCGCGCTCAAAGACTTATGATTCCTTATCCTTCCATTCTCCCGGTGATTATTGAGCCTGTTAAGGAAGGAGAAGTTCCATACACTATCCTACACCCTTACATACCTACCTCTCTTGAATACTTACAAAGGGATTGGATACAACTCAAAGAAGAGCGAGATACTTTCGAAGCCCAATTCTACGCAAGTGAGAAGAAGGTTTTGGAACTCACTAGGCTATTTCATGAGGAACAGACTTTAAACACCTACATTGGACCAAAGAGGATGCGCACTACCTGTTCATCTTAGAGTGTTGTATTATTTTGCCAAAGGGGCATTGATGTACTCAAACTCTATCTTATTAATATAATGTGTGTTTCTTTTTGTTTAAAACGAACTTGAATCTTTTAAAATCCTTGAAAACATTACATATGCACATATCATTCATCATAACATAAACAGGTATTTTGCAACAAGTTTCCTCATCTCTCTACTATTTATTTCAGTAAGATGGATCTCGAACAGACAGTCAAAGATCTTCAAACTCAAAACATGCAGTTTCAACAGTTACTCACAACCCTGGCCAAAGGACAAGAGGAGCTGAAGACTCTGTTGGCAAAAGAGAAAAAGAAGAAAGAGAAGAAACCAACTGGTGTTGTAATCATGGGGAGAAGGTTTCAAGGGAAAACTAGGAGAACCTTGAATTTCGCAGCAACATCTGATGAAGGGGAAGGGAAAGGAAAAGAAACAGCAGTTCCGTCAGAATCTGAAGAGGAGGAACAGGAGGAAGAAGAGGAAGACTACTCTGAGGAATAGTAACCACCAGCTGATGATAAGTACATACATCTTGAAGAGCGTTTGAGCGCTACGGAAATAAAAAGGGTACCAGGTATAGACTTTGAAGAATTGGGGCTAGTGTCAGGGATTGTGATCCCACCAAAGTTCAAAGTGTTGTTGTTTGCAAAATATGTTGGGGTGTCATGTCCTAAGATGCACCTCCGATCGTATGTGAGAAAGATTCAGCCGCACTCTACTGATAAAGACTTGTGGGTCCATTTTTTCCAAGATAGTTTATCCGGAACACAACTCGATTGGTTTTACCAATTAGAAAGGGATGACGTCCACAACTCGGAAGATCTTGCCGCAGCTTTCTATAAACAAGACCAGCATAATGCAGATTTGGCGTCTACCCGTACTCAACTTTAGAGTATGGCTATGGCTTCAAATGAGGGTTTCAAAGATTACGCGCAGAAATGGAGAGATATAACTGGAAGAGTGCAACCCCCTCTGTCTGAAAGGGAGTTGGTGGATATGTTCCTAGGCACTCTATCGGGCCCTTTCTTCAACCATTTGATTGGAAGCTCATCTGCTGGGTTTACTGAGTTAATACTAACCGGAGAGAGAGTGGAAGCTGGCATAAAAAGTTGAAATATTCAGAAGGATTCATCTGCCTCTACAACTGTGAAGAAACCCTTCACTGGGAAAAAGGAGGTATCTGTTGTTTATCCATAAAGGAACCAAGGGAGAGTTGAACGCCTACCAATGGTAGGGGCCGTTATGATCCTAAAGCTTACATATGATCAACCAAGAAGTAACCAACCAAGGGTGGAAAGGCCAGTCCGGCAATTCACCAGAATTAATATGACTCTAGCCCAGGTTTTACCACATCTTCAGAAATCTAATTTGGCAACTTTGAAGGAAGCTCCAAATAATCCCAACACTACGTCCCCTCATTATCACCTGAATGCCAGATGCGCATATCATTCCGAAAGCCCGGGTCACGACACTAACAACTGTTGGGCTTTGAAAAACAAAATTCAAGACCTTATAGATGCAAAAGAGATTGAGTTTGAGGCACCCGAGAAACCAAACGTCATTTTCGCTCCTATGCCTAGGCATGGTCACAACGCCAATGCTGTCATAGAAGATTTGTTTGTTACCACAGTGGATGAACTCTTTTCTCTGCTCCCAATCATTAAGATAAACTTGTTGAAAGCTGGCATATTCCCAGGTTGTAATGAAGACTGCCATCTTTGCTTATCCTCACTGACTGTTTGTCCTTTTATTGAAGACATGCATTCAACGCTTGATAGACAACCAAGAGATTCTGTTTGAAAATGCTCATGTTTCACATGTTCCTGTTGAAGACGTTTCAATCATAACCATCTCCTCCAATCCTTCCAGGGTCCCCAAAATACCCGTTAGGATTACATCGGTTCCAAAAACTACTCTTCTCATAATCACAATGCTCGGGCCGGTCCCGTATGAATAAGACAAAACAGTATCGTGGAATTACGGTGGAGACATCTACTACCATGGTATCAAACAAGATGGGATGACCGCCGAAGAAGTGAGCTCTGAAGAAAAAGACTCTGACATTAGCAATATTGCCGGAACCAGTAAGATTACCCGTAGCGGTAGAATCTTCTCTCCAGAAATTGCCCCTCCAAAGGCAGTTTTTGGACCCGTGGCTGTTCCAAAGGTTACCTCCATACCAATAATCATATCTTCAAGTGCTCCTAATGACAAAGACGACACAACCCCTGCTGTTATCCCTACCAACACTTCTACTGCTGAAATTCGAGGAAAAGGTACTCAAGAAGAGCCTGTCCGGACGAAGGCTCAACCATTAACGATCCCCGAAACATCCAAGAAAGAAATGGAGGAGATCCTGAGAATAATAAAGAAGAGTGACTATGACGTGGTTGAACAGTTGGGGCAAACTCCCTCCAAGATCTCCATGATAGCATTGTTGCTGTGTTGTGAGGCACATGCGAAAGCTCTGGTGAAGTTTCTGAAAACAGCCCATGTGCCACAAGAGACATCTGCTGACCAATTCCAAGATTGTGTGGCCAGTTTGACAGCTGATAACGGCCTAGGCTTCTCTGATACTGAGTTAACACCAAAAGGGAGAAAGCACAACGAGGCATTACATGTCTCTGTGGAATGTAGAGGAACAACTCTGGCCCATTTCTTGGTGGACACTGGCTCATCTTTGAATGTTTTACCAAAGAAAGCTCTCGACAGACCAGACTACGAAGGACTGACATTGAAACCCAGTAACATAGTCGTGAGAGCATTTGATGGCTCAAAGAGGATGGTCCACGGGGAGGTGTGAAGGAAAATTGCGATAAAAAATGCAGCGGAATTTAAAATTTTCCTTTAGCGATCCTTACGAATGAGAATGGTCAGTGATAGAAATATTTACTTCTTGTGGTGATTCAGACCTTTGATGTTGTGATCACGAGCGTTGATGAAGAACAACGCCTCTACTCAGTCCACACGAACATATCGCTTCCGATCACAGTGCTAGCTGATCACAAATGGAAACCTTGAGTGAGAGAGAGAATCAAAAACGAAATTGCATCAAGTGAAATTGCTTCATCACAAGGGATCTATTTATAGAATCACTCGTGTGGGCTACAAGCTAAAAGCCCAATTAAGGCTATAAGCTAAAAGCCCAATTAATCTTATGGACATCATACCTTATGATGTACCATATATCACTTATCCACGTGGTACCTTACCACTTTCCGTATTACACTTAAGTGCATCGTACCTTACGGTGTTCCTTATTTATTCTATCTCTCATCAACCTGTCCTTATGTGTGTGACCCTGTAGGTTTTCACGACGTTGGCAATTATATTAAATCACACATTTAATATAATAAACAGTGAGCGGTATCTAGCAACACATCACTGTTACCCAAGTCACGAAAATGTCATGTGATCTGACCAAACCTTTTCCGTGATAATATTTGTGTTGTACAATTACCCTTTTTCCCTCATGTCTATATTGAACATAAGGCATACACTGTGTCACCCTTGTCCAGTTCAATATTGGGCCCTTAGACATTTATCCTGTTATGCAGAATGAGCAAATTCCATCTAGGTCACTCATGTCCCTTAGCATGCTTTGTGAAGTACCCATCAACCGTCTTTATAGTCATCCAGTTACGGATGACGTTTGATCAGCAATAAAGTACTTGACTCTACATCTAGGGTCCATAGTGGTTTCAGGTCGAAGGGTGGTATACACCATTATCATCATGAGAATAACTTATGACACTTTGCATAACATTCTATGTAGTATTCTCATAGCGGGTCAATCTAGTATAAATATTACTCCTAATATTCATACCTATGTCAAGACTTGATAACTCCTTATCTATGATCCATGAGATGTGATCATCAATCTATCTTCATAATAATCTTAATGCTTTAATGTTATCCCACTTCACATTAAAGCTTGACTAGAGATACTTTAAGAATAGTTTCTTATGTTTAATGGGATCTCATGATTAAGTCACACTTAACATTTCATTAAACCAATAAACCATTCTAGGGACTTTATTATTTTGGAAAGCAAACATAATAAAGAAATGCCTTTTATTATTAATAAATAATTCGATACAAGTACCAAAAGTATTGGCCTCTAGGGCTTACACCAACAAGGTGGACATCCCCATAAAGGTGGGAACTCAGACTTTCAACTCAACTTTCTATGTAATGGACATTCTCCCCTCTTACTCCTGTCTGCTAGGACGTCCCTGGATCCATAATGCTGGTGCTGTCACCTCTACACTACACCAAATGCTGAAATACTCAGTCCATGGAAAGATTATCACTATCCACGGAGAGGAAGAGTACATGATTAGCCATCTAAATTCTTTCTGGTATGTGGATTTGGATGTCGAGTTCATTGAAACTCCTTTTCAACATTTCGAAGAAGTATCTCAAGAGGTAGCGGTAACCAAGACGGTATTGCAAATCCCCAAGATCACAAGACCTCTGCTTCGGATGTCATCTCTAAAGGACGCCAAGGCAGTAGTGGAGGAGGGTGGATGCACCATCTGGGGGCAGCTTCCATACATTCCGTATAAATCTGACAAGTTTGGCTTAGGGTTTACTTCGAATGCTCAGAACGTTGTGCGTCGTGCCCGTGCTGGAGAGCCACCTCTGAAGATTAGCAACCGAGAGGTCAACACAGTGGAAGATGGTGAAGAAGATGGCAACTTGGAGGATTGGATATTTCCTACTGTCAATGGAGGTCTTCGCAATTGGGAAGACAAAGACTTTGTCCCAATAACTTTCATCTCTCAGTAATTTATCTTTTACATTTCTGTTGGACTTGTAATATTCACAAACAATTCGCACATTAAAAACCTTGTGTCTTACCCGAGGCACAATGTTACATTTGTAAGGGTTATTATTTCATCTTCATATAACATTCAATGAATTATGGACGTTTTTTCACATACCAACCTTTTGTGCTCATTGTCTTTCTTTTACATTTTATTGTTCAAAGATGGCTATACCCTTACACACACCCACAATCACAAATGCAGGTACCCCTCCATTTCGGATCCCATGGGTAACGATACTGCTATGTCCTTTAGTGACTCTGAAGATCTAATCTACCAAGCCGAAGACGAAGGTGAGGAAGATTGTGAAGTACCAGGGGAATTGGCCAGACTACTACAACAAGAGGAGAGAGCTATTCAGCCTCATAAGGAACCATTAGATACAATCAACTTGGGTACCGAGGAAGATAAAAAGGAAATCAAGGTGGGTGCCAACCAAGAGCCTAGTGTCAAGGAGCGTCTAATTCAGCTATTGCATGATTATGTTGAGATCTTTTCCTGGTCATACGAAGACATGATAGGACTTGATACAGACATCGTGGTACATCGTCTACCCACAAGAGAAGACTGTCCACCAGTAAAACAAAAAGTCCGCCGCATGAGACCTGACATGTCAGAGAAGATCAAAGCGGAAGTCATGAAACAATTCAATGCTGGATTCTTGGCTGCCACTTCCTATCCTCAATGGGTTGCCAACATTGTCCCCGTGCCTAAAAAGGACAGCAAAGTACGAATGTGCATGGATTATAGAGATTTAAATAGGGCCAGCCCTAAAGATGATTTTCCACTTCCCTACATTGATATTCTGGTTTACAATACGGGCCAACACAAAGTATTTTCATTCATGGATGGATTCTCAGGGTATAACCAAATAAAAATGGAACCTGAGGAAATGGATAAAACTACATTTGTCACACAGTGGGGCACATTCTGCTACAAAGTGATGCCATTCGGACTGAAGAATGTTGGGGCAACCTATCAATGCGCCATGGTAGCTGTGATCGGTGGGAATGAGAACTGACCTGTTAGAACAAAGTTTGAATCTACTACCCTATATTTAAGTTTTGATGATAACAAAGTGAAAAGATATAGTATTTATAAGTTTCATGTATGAACTATCTGCTGCCTAAAATTATTATGTTCTGACTTGCAGATACTCTAATTGATATAAGCAAGATCACATCTATTCAGCATCAGAACTTGATTTCAGACACCAGCATCAAATGTTGCCATATCAGAATGTCAAAATCAGATGATCAACTCACGTACATGCTGAAGCCTGATGAACAAGACTGCGCTCAACACTCTGATAAAGAAACACAACAGTTCATCAGCAGCGAAGTAGAGTCAGAATGAGCCAAGCTAGAACTTGCATTAAGTAAGCAACGGTACTGTGCATTGAAAGCAAATTAATTCCAACGGCCTCATTCCAGACAAGATCTGCTCAATAAGGAAAGTTTGTTATTAGCATTGAATCAAGAATATTGCATCCAACGTTCATCATCTCAGTGCTATATAAACAAGACTTTGAAGATTGAAATGGCTAATGCTCTCCAAATCTCTACACGCACAAAAGCTAATTATAATCTTCTTTCTCTCAGTTTTGCTAAACCACTCATTCTGATATTCTATCATTGTTTAGCAATCTAGTTTCTAAGCTTCAAATTGTGTATACATCACAGTTGTGATACAGTTTTGTAGAAAACATCCACAACTTAGTTTTATCTCTTTGTAAGAAAGTGTTACCTTGACAAACTGGGTTGTGGTTTGGATCAAGAAGGCTTTAGCAGTTGTTAAAGCAGTCTGTAATATTCAGTTGAATATAGTGGATTAAGACCTCGTTGGAGAGAGGCGAAATCACCTTGACGGGTGGACTGGAGTAGTTTGAGATCAAACGAACCAGGATAAAAATATCTTGTTCACTGCATTAGATTTCAGTTTTACAATTCAACCCCCCCTTCTTGTGTTTTTCACCACTTCAATTGGCATCAGAGCGCCTGGTTCTGAGCTAAAACACTTAACCGTGTCAGTACAAGATCCAGCGTCAGAAAAACACAATGGCAGGAAACAATTCTCACATCAGCAATGACAACAATGAGGACAAAGACAGATTCAGTGGGAAACCTCCAGTCTTTGATGGAGAAAACTTTGATTACTGGAAAGACAGAATTGAAAGCTTCTTTCTGGCTCATGATACTGATCTGTGGGATATGGTGACAGATGGATACACGCACCCTGTGAATGCAAGTGGTCAGAAGATTGATAGAAAAACAATGTCTGATCAACAAAAGCGTGACTTCAAGAATCACCACAAGGCCAGAACCATCCTCCTCAGCGCCATCTCCTATACTGAGTATGAAAAGATCTCCAACAGAGACACAGCAAAGAATATTTTTGACTCTCTCAGAATGACGCATGAGGGCAACGTTCAGGTCAAAGAAACAAAAGCTCTGGCGCTCATTCAGAAGTATGAGGCGTTCAAAATGGAAGAATCTGAATCCATTGAAACCATGTTCTCTAGATTCCAGATTCTGGTAGCTGGTCTCAAAGTTCTGGACAAAGGATACTCTACTGCTGACCATGTCAAGAAAATCATCAGAAGTTTACCCAAGCAGTGGAGACCTATGGTTACAGCTCTGAAGCTAGCTAAAGATCTCAACAAAATCACTCTGGAGGAACTTATCAGCTCCCTCAGAAGTCATGAGATAGAGCTCGAAGCTGATGAGCCTCAGAAGCAAGGTAAGCCTTTAGCATTAAAATCTAACAGAAAATTTGAGTCTAAAGTTTTGCAGGAAGTTGAAGAAACATCTGATGGATCCTCATCAGAAGAAGACGAACTCTCCCTTCTCTCCAGAAGAGTAAATCAACTGTGGAAGCAAAGACAAAGGAAGTTCAGGAATCCCAGAAGATCTGATCAGAACGAGTCTTCTTCCAGATACAGAAGGACAGATTCTTCCTCTGGATACAGAAGATCTGAAGGCTCCTCCAGTAGAAAAAATCCAAACACCAAAGACATCATCTGCTATGAGTGCAATGAGCAAGGACACTATAAGAGTGACTGCCCAAAGCTTCAGAGGGAAAAGCCCAAAAAGAAGTTTGGAAGAGAGAAGAAGAAAAGTCTCATGGCTACATGGGATGACTCTGACTCGTCTAAAGCTGACTCAGAATCAGATGATGAAAGGGCAAACATAGCTCTCATGGCTAACATTTCAGAAGATAGTGAAGCTTCTGAATCAGACTCAGAATCAGACACTGAAGAGGTATTTCCTAACTTTGCTGTTAACTTTACAAAGGCTGAACTTGCTGAAAGCCTTAATGAGATTCTGGAACGTTATCAGCAAATTAGAGCTAAATTCAGAGACCTGAAAAGGAATCTTGAATCTGACTCTAATAAGACTGAGAGTCTCAAATTGGAAAATTCTGAGCTGAGAAATAAGATTTCAAAATTAGAAAACACTTTAAAAAACTCTCAGAAGGAACCAATTTCTGAAACTCCCAGCAACGCTGATGAGATCATCAAGGAGTATGATCACAGTTTCCAGAAGTTCCTAGCTAAAAGCATAGATAGAAGCAGAATGGCTTCAATGATCTATGGAGTTAGCAGAAACGGCAGGAAAGGAATAGGATACCAAGGTAAGGTTCCTACACCAAAGAATGTCATGGACTTAACCATTAAACACACTCCTCTGAATTCACATTTTGTATATGGTCACACACATGATATCAAATACACTAGTAGTAAGCACTCTGTGAAACCAAAATTCAACCAGAGTTTTGGTAAAACTAACAAATCAGGACCCAAGAAAATCTGGGTACCTAAGGATAAAATAATACATGTTGCAGATATCTTTAGCAGCAAGTCAGAAACACCAGTCATGGTACCTGGACTCTGGCTGCTCACGACACATGACGGGAAGAAGGCATATGTTCCAAAGCCTGGAACTTAAGCCTGGAGGCCGCGTTGGCTTTGGAGGCAATCAGAAGGGAAAGATAATTGGCTCTGGAACTGTAGGTAATGGAAATCTTCCCTCTATTAATAATGTTCTGCTAGTAGATGGATTGATGCATAATCTGTTATCCATAAGTCAATTAAGTGATAACGGTTATGATATAATCTTTAATCAAAAATCATGTAAAGCTGTTAGTCAGAAAGATGGGACTATCCTGTTTAATGGTAAGAGGAAAAACAACATTTACAAAATCAAACTTTCTGAACTAAAAAGTCAGAATGTAAAATGTCTTCTGTCTGTTAACAACGAGCAGTGGATCTGGCACAGAAGATTGGGGCATGTTAGTATGAGAAGAATATCTCAAATTAACAAACTCAATCTGGTCAGAGGACTTCCTAATTTGAAGTTCAATTCAGATGCTCTGTGTGAAGCATGTCAGAAAGGCAAATTTGCAAAACCTTATTTTAAATCCAAAAATGTTGTTTCTACCTCTAAGCCATTAGAACTTCTGCACATTGACTTATTTGGACCAGTTAAAACTGCTTCAGTCAGTGGTAAGAAGTATGGGTTAGTAATCGTAGATGACTATAGCAGATGGACATGGGTAAAGTTCTTAAGACACAAGGACGAGTCACACTCTGTGTTTGTTACCTTCTGTAACCAAGTTCAGAATGAAAAGGATCTTAGAATCGTTAAAGTCAGAAGTGATCATGGTGGAGAATTTGAAAACAAAGATTTTGAGTCATTCTTTAATGACAGAGGCATTCTGCATGATTTCTCTTGTCCTAGAACTCCCCAACAAAATGGAGTTGTAGAACGAAAGAACAGAACATTGCAAGAAATGGCCAGAACCATGATCAATGAGACAAACGTTGCTAAGACCTTCTGGGCAGAGGCAATAAACACAGCGTGCTACATTCAGAATAGAATCTCAATAAGACCTATTCTGGAAAAGACTCCATATGAATTGTGGAAGAACAGAAAGCCCAACATTTCATATTTTCATCCATTTGGATGTACTTGCTTTATATTAAATACAAAGAATTATTTGAACAAGTTTGACTCTAAAGCACAGAAGTGTATTATGTTAGGATACTCTGAACGCTCAAGAGGGTACATAGTATACAATACAGAAACACAGATTGTGGAAGAATCAATCAGTGTTCGTTTTGATGATAAGCTTGACTCTGAAAAGTCAAAGCAGAATGAAGTTTTTGCAGGTATAGAAATTGAATTTGCAGGTTCTGAAGACAAGTCATCATAAGCTCTCAACACAGACATTCCTTCAACGTCTGAAAGGAGCACTGCTAGCAATCCTACAACAGCTACTGATCAACCTCAGAAGAGATTATCCAGAAGCAGTTTGGATCACCCAGAAGAGACTATCCTAGGAAGAAAGGAAGATCCAATCAGAACAAGTGCAAGCTTCAGAAACTCTGAAGAAACACTTATGGGACTTGTGTCTCTAATTGAACCTTCTTCTATTGATGAAGCACTTCTGGATAATGACTGGATTCTGGCAATGCAAGAAGAGCTGAATCAATTCACCAGAAACGACGTATGGGATCTCGTTCCCAGACCAAAAGGATTCAACGTCATTGGGACAAGATGGGTGTTCAGAAACAAGCTAAATGAACAAGGTGAAGTCATCAGAAACAAGGCACGACTGGTTGCACAAGGTTATAGTCAGCAAGAGGGGATAGACTATACAGAAACCTTTGCCCCAGTCGCCAGGTTAGAATCTATCAGACTTTTAATTTCATTTGCTGTTAATAGAGGCATCACTCTGTATCAGATGGATGTCAAAAGTGCATTCTTAAATGGTTATATAGAAGAAGAAGTTTATGTACACCAACCCCCAGGTTTTGAAAATACAAAACATCCAGAACATGTTTTCAAACTAAAGAAGTCACTGTATGGTCTGAAACAAGCTCTCAGAGCTTGGTATGAAAGGCTAAGTAACTTTCTGCTGGAAAATGAATTCACCAGAGGGAAGGTGGACACTACTCTATTCTGTAAATCAGTTAAGAGTGACATCTTAGTCTGTCAAATTTATGTTGATGATATTATTTTTGGTTCTACTAATCCTTCTCTTGGAAGAAAATTTGCTAAGTGTATGCAGGCAGAATTTGAGATGAGCCTCATGGGGGAACTGAAATTCTTTCTAGGAATTCAGATCAATCAAACTCCAGAAGGAACTTACATTCATCAGAGCAAATACATCAGAGATCTTTTGAAGAAATTTGACCTCTCAGAATGTAAGCCATCAAAGATTCCAATGCATCCCACGTGCATTCTGGAAAGAGAAGAGGTAAGCAAAAATGTAGAACAGAAAGTCTACAGAGGTATTATTGGTTCTCTCCTCTATCTGACTGCTTCAAGACCTGACATATTATTCAGTGTTTGTATCTGTGCTAGATTCCAATCAGATCCTAGAGAATCTCACTTAACAGCTGTTAAGCGAATTTTCAAATATCTGAAAGGTACTACTAATCTGGGTTTGTTTTATAGAAAATCTAGTGATTACAGCTTGGTAGGCTACTGTGATGCTGATTTTGCTGGAGACAGAGTGGAACGTAAAAGTACTTCTGGAAGCTGCCAGTTTCTGGGAGAAAATCTGATCTCTTGGTCCAGCAAAAGGCAATCAATAATTGCTCTGTCAACAGCAGAAGCTGAGTACATAGCAGCAGCAGGATGTAGCACACAAATGCTCTGGATGAAAAGTCAGCTTGAAGACTTCCAGATTTTTGAGAGTAACATTCCTATACTTTGTGATAATACTTCTGCTATTTGCTTAAGTAAGAATTCCATTTTACATTCTAGAGCTAAGCATATAGAAATAAAACATCACTTCATTAGGGACTATATTCAGAAAGGTATTTTGAACTTAAAATTTATAGATACAGACCATCAATGGGCTGATATCTTTACTAAACCCCTTTCAGAAGATGGGTTTAATTTCATTCTGAAACATCTCAGCATGAAAGTGTGTCCAGAGTGAAAATGTTTTAATTCCATATATTTACCCTCAGAATGTAATTGTTTTACTGTGAACTTCTGATCAATCTCCTTTCAGAAAGATAGAACATGCAGATTGTATCAGATGCAAGTCTAAAGATCTGAGAGTCTAAGCTCAAAGACAGACGTGCTGATCACTACATCAAACAAGTGTCATCCAATCATCAGCATATCTCTGAAGCAGAACGCGTGCACGCTTCTGAGAAGGCAAAGCGCTGATTGGGTGTATTGAGACACATGTCTGGTAACCGTTTTTAAGTATCTTTCTCAAATCCCCCAAAATCAGCAAGCATTTAATGAAAAGTAATCATGCTTTTAAAATGCAATCATGATTTTTCTCTCTCTTAAAAAACGTTTATCTTTTCAAAACAGTTTTGAAAACTCTATTTAAGCACATTAATCTCTCATTCTCATTCTTTACGCTTTCTCACTAATACTCAAGCATTTTCTGCATATTTCTGTGTTCATCTCTTGCAACCTATTTTCCTCAGTTTATTCTCAAAACCCTTTTAGTGTGAACATGGCAACCTCCAGCAGCGCTTCTGCAGGTCCTCAGAAGAAAGCATCATCTGAGCAATATCAAGTGCCATTCAGAACTCTCCTCACTCCTGTGAAGAATCTTGAAGTGCTTTCTGAATTAATCATTGATTTTGAAAGCTTGAAGGAGAACGGTTTTGACCTAACTGAAGAAGTTAGGGCTCAGAAGTGGGAAAGGTATTTCGACAAGTTGGTTGGACCAACATTCCCAATGCTAGTCAAGGAATTCTGGATTCACGCCAAGGCTTCAACACATCTAGTCACCTCCTTTGTTATGGGGAAGAAGATTGTGATCACTGAGGATCACATTGCAAGGCTAATCGGTTACAGTGGCGGTGGCGTCCGTTGTGTGGACATGGCTGAAAGATATGCTGATGTAGGTGTGATAGCTGCAAGGATTTTCACTCTTGGGGTGCCCAGTAGCAAGATTAAAGATCTGAAGGATCATTACAGGGTGTGGGCTAAGATAATTCTGGGGTGCTTCAACCATAGGAAACCAACCAGTTCTCCTGATTACATAAATGTGGATCAACAGTTTCTGATCTACTTTATTGATCAGAAGGTAAAGATCAACCTGGCTCACTTCATGTTCAACCACCTCAGAACAAGTGTGAAGGAAACAAGGGAAGAAGAAAGAACCAAGAGGGATTGGATACCTTTTGGAAGGTTGATATCAGATATTCTGACAGAGAATAGACTGATTGAGCATCTGATAGAAGCTCAAGAGCTAAGCACTATTGAACTAACAATTGGGAAACCTCTGAATGCAAAGAACTTGAAAAAGATGAAGCTGATAGAGAATATTCAGAAGGAACCCAGAGCTACTCCTATTGCTGATGTCTCCAGCAGAAGAGTGCCTCTGAGTGACTTTCCGTTATTTTCTGAAATTTAATCCAAACCAGAGGTGATTCTCAGGTACTTGGATGCGTGCAAGGCAGATGGTACAGATCCAAATCTGAATATCAAAGATCTGCATCAACCTCAACCAGAAGTGACTCTGAAGAAGACGAAGAAGAGGAAGGCACCATCAGAAGGATCATCCCAGCAGACACCCAGGAAAAGAGGTAATTCATCTGCTGCTCCTGTTTTAAATTCTTCTACTATTCCAGCATCTATTCCTCCTCAAACCTCTCATAGAATCTCAATCCCCATCCCTACCATAGATGAAACTGTACAAGAAGAGGACCCTTCTGAGGCATTAAAACTCAGAAGACCCAGAACCAAACATCCCAAACAACCAACAATCTCAACAACATCAGCAATTGACCAAGTACTGTCTGACATTGATCAACACACCTCTGATCAACCAATCTCTGAACCACAAACTGTTCCTCCTCCACAACCAGAACAACAGCAATCTGCTGAAGAACCAGAACAACAACAACCACTCTCATCAATTCCAGAAGAACCCCTTATCTCTGAACAATCAGAAATTCCGTCTCCCTCTCCCCAACCAGAAATTAATCCACCATCACCTCAAACAGAGTTTCATCACTCTGAAACTCCTTCTCCTCAACCATCTGAACCTCATTCACCTCAACCATCACCTCTGGCAATCCAGCTGCCATGTGGAACAACTGTTATCATGCCCCAGTTACCATCCTCACCAGAATCTACACCACCAAATACTCCCAAAACACCACCCAGTCCAATCATAATCTCTGATACTGATACTCCATCTCCAAAACAAACAGCTGCTCAGAAAACCTCCGAAAACCCCAGCAGGACTTTCATAGACTTAACCAGTCTTGACCGTCTTGCTGATCTGAAACACAAAATTGCCATCCCAAAACCAAAACAACCAGATGTTGGCTCTGGTATTATGAATTTTGAAACAGGTGTGCTGCAATGGATTGCTTCTTTGAAGCAAGTCTGTCCTGGAATGATTGACCCAGCTGCTTCTGATCAGCTCTGGTCACAATTCAGACTTTGGGTACGTGCTGAAGCCCTCAAGTTGCAGGATATCAACTATGAGCAGGCACAACAAAATTTCAGCAAGCTTCTGAATGAAGTTGGAAGTCAGCTTCTGAAAGAAGACGTGCTCCCTATGGATAGTGAACCTTGGTCTGAGAAACAGCAAGCTGCAAAGGTGCAATCAGAAGAAGACAAGACCATTCAAGCTGAAGAAAGTCAAGCAGAGGATGTTGCTGAAAGTTCTCAGAAGCTTCCTGATTCTGATGCTTCTCAAGCTGCCTTGGACAGGCAGACTCTGGAAGAACTAAGGCTGAATGACATGCGTCTGCAGCAGCGGATGGATGAAAGCGATCAGAAGATGAAAGAGAGAATGGATGTGCAGGATAGCAAGATTGACACTGTTGTCAGCATGGTGCACAAGCAGAATGAGACTGCTGAAAAGATCCAAGCCATGCTGGAGAACCTGTTCACACGCTTGCCTCCTCAACCTTAATCTCTTTTTTTTCATTCATGACCTTTTTCATGTTTTCCTTGATTTTCTGATGTACCGTTTGAATATGTTTTGTACTATTTTCCTGTTTTGATTCTGAACTCTCTCAATATGATTAGTTTTTTTTCTGATCTTAATTGTTTTAGCACATCACCTACACTTTTTGATTGCTGACAAAAAGGGGGAGAACAAGAATGATATTTTAATCAATAACGGCTAACTAGACAGAAATTCTCAAACATTCTAACTCTATTACTTGAAAATGTTTTTTCTGTTTTGCTTAAAGTCTACAGGTACAAGGAAGCTCCTGGACACTCTGAAGACTAGAAGCTCTGAAGCTCTGATCACTATGAAGTTCTGATCCGCTCTGATATTCTGATCCAAAGCAAAGCTCTGACAAGAAAAACTTTGAAGCTCTGCTCTGACATAAAGCTTCTGATAAGTCAAAGACTCTGATACTCTGATGTTCAAAGAAAGGCAAAAAGATCTGATCCTGAAGAACACGTGTAATCAAAGGGAAGTAATAAACTCAGGGGGAGTATCTCTCAACTCTGATATCTCTTTACTCCTTATCCATTTACTTCTTACTCTGATACATATTCCAGATACCTTTTCACGTTATTTTCATTTAAAATGTCTAGTTTTTGTCATCATCAAAAAGGGGGAGATTGTTAGAACAAAGTTTGAATCTACTACCGTATATTTAAGTTTTGATGATAACAAAGTGAAAAGATATAGTATTTATAAGTTTCATGTATGAACTATCTGCTGCCTAAAATTATTATGTTCTGACTTGCAGATACTCTGATTGATATAAGCAAGATCACATCTATTCAGCATCAGAACTTGATTTCAGACACCAGCATCAGAAGTTGCCATATCAGAATGTCAAAATTAGATGATCAACTCACGTACATGCTGAAGCCTGATGAACAAGACTGCGCTCAACACTCTGATAAAGAAACACAACAGTTCATCAGCAGCGAAGCAGAGTCAGAATGAGCCAAGCCAGAACTTGCATTAAGTAAGCAACGGTACTGTGCATTGAAAGAAAATTAATTCCAACGGCCTCATTCCAGACAAGATCTGCTCAATAAGGAAAGTTTGTTATTAGCATTGAATCAAGAATATTGCATCCAACGTTCATCATCTCAATGCTATATAAACAAGACTTTGAAGATTGAAATGGCTAATGCTCTCCAAATCTCTACACGCACAAAAGCTAATTATAATCTTCTTTCTCTCAGTTTTGCTAAACCACTCATTCTGATATTCTATCATTGTTTAGCAATCTAGTTTCTAAGCTTCAAATTGTGTATACATCACAGTTGTGATACAGTTTTGTAGAAAACATCCACACACTTAGTTTTATCTCTTTGTAAGAAAGTGTTACCTTGACAAACCGGGTTGTGGTTTGGATCAAGAAGGCTTTAGCAGTTGTTAAAGCAATCTGTAATATTCAGTTGAATATAGTGGATTAAGACCTCGTTGGAGAGAGGCGAAATCACCTTGACGGGTGGACTGGAGTAGTTTGAGATCAAACGAACCAGGATAAAAATATCTTGTTCACTGCATTAGATTTCAGTTTTACAATTCAACCCCCCCTTCTTGTGTTTTTCACCACTTCATGACCGTTTTTGGAATGCTGGTTCACGTTTGCGTTTGTTTTCGCAAACTTTCGCGGTAAGCAAGAGTCGCCACCGTATTTTATTTTATCCAACAAGGGAAAGGACAAAAGCACAGAAAAATTCCTTTTCGAGATTGTTTCTCGGGTTCGGGAGGTAGATTATAGAAAGGGAAGGTGTTAGCACCCTTTCTATCTGTGGTTATCCACGGGCTCTTAGGTACTTGCTTATTGTGTTTTCAAAAGTTTGCTTTTCTTTCTGTTTGTGGGTTTTGAAAAGAGTTTTGTTTGAAACTTCGATTTAACTCTTGCTTCTGTCCTCAAGAGTGTAATGAAGTGTTTTGAAAACTTTGTTCGAAAAGTGTAAGTGTGAAAAGTTTTGTTTTGTTTTTAAAATGAGCAAGTACTTAAGAACCTCTACCTACTCGAAAAGGAATTAAATTGTGCTAATGTCCTTTAGACAATGCTATCCCACTATTGAGAAGTAGGTAGCATCGTCGTTGGAGTTTTCAGGTCAATTCGATTTTAGGGACGTGTGGTCACTAAAGCAATGTTAGGATGCTTTAGCGGTAACCCTAATGTCTTAGATCATTTTTATCGAGGCAACCATTTCGAGGCAACTTTTGATCTTTGGACAGGAGGGCAATCTCTAAAACATCTTATACTCAATGACCACGTTCGAGGCAACCAAGTGAGGTATACCCTAAGAGTGGCATGTGAAAATGTATTATTTTTTCAATTATATTATCTTTGCATGTCATGGTGAGCTACTGTTGATTTTAAGTTTAAGAGTTAATCTTGTCATACAATCCTAGTTATCATACATCTAAGCAGTTAATATATGTACAGGAATTTAAAGTGCAGAAATTGTAAATCCTACGCTATTACAAAGCTTCGGGGAGGGGGATTATTTACATGTCCAGAAATTGGGGGAATAAAAGAAGTAAAGTGTAAAAGTCTTAGCTAACTTATTACAAACCAGTAGGCAGTTACAATAAAATAAACGCGCGCGAATCTGAAAATAAACTCTAAAAATTCTAAGAATAAAATCTTTTTGTTGTTTTATTTTATTTTGGGAAAATGCTCTAAATCTATTTAATTTTAGTTTTTGAGAAAATGTTAAGATAATTATGAGATTAATTAACAAAGTTAATTTAACAGAAAAAGAACTAGCCTAATGTTTTTGTGGTTTTTTTTATTTTAATGTTAATTAAAAGATAAAAAGAAGTCTATAAAAAAAACAAAAATAAAATGCAAGAGGAATCCTTCAATCCAGGGGAAAAAAAAGAGTTTCGAACCCGGGAAGCTTCGATCCAGAGAGGGTCATGGTCCTTTCGATTGGGCCAGACAGTAAGGCGTGAGTAGCCTTTGATCCAGGGAAAAGGATTGTCCTTTGATCATGGAGGTCATGGCTTTCGATCCAGGAATGAGATGACTCCTTCGATCCAGCATGCTAATGGGTTCGATCTAGAGAAGGTGTCTCCTTCGATCTGGGATGTTATACTTGGAAAAGGGTGTTAGCGAAATAAAATGCAGGGCCTGGGTATTGAACCCCAGGCCCTTCGATCCTGCGCTTGCTGGGTCTCTTCAGGCTAAATCTGCAGCAAATGTTAGCAAACAAAGAACACGACATGGGGCCAAACCCAGGCCTCTTGATCCTGTCTAGGATAGAAAATCGAAGGTAACAACCAGTATGGATGTATTATGCAAATATGAGGTTGGATAGTTTACCCTTTCTTACCTGCAGATTGAGTCTTCGATTTGGGTACTTGCTGGAGGTGAGCAATTTCGATCTGGGCTTCTTCCTGGATGTAGGCACTTTCAATCTGGGATTTCTGGGCGTGGATGCTTTTGTTGAAGGGTTGCTTTAGCACAGCCTGTGGTGGGCAGCGTCTCCAACTCCTCCCTGTTTTGTTTCTCCAGAGTTTTCTGTATATTTTCGTGTGTGTTTTTCGTGTCCGTTTTTGCAACATTCGTGATTTCTTTATATAGAGGGGGTGGAGGGGACAGGAAGACAAAGCTTTAAATGACCTTGATTATGTGTTTGACAGCCATGAATGAGAGTTTGTAACGTTAATTATGTGTTTGAAAGCCATGAATGAGAGTTTGTAACATTGGCTAAACACATGGGATCTTGTCCCTTTTTGAATTTTGAATGCCATGTAACTGGCCTTCGAATGCTCCCTTTCAAATGGGTTGATGGCTTCCTTCAAATGCTCCTTTCTAGAATTCCAATCGAAGGACACCGTTATAATGCCAATCGAAGTACCTGTCCAGAACGCCAATCGAAAGGCTCCTTCAGAACACCAATCGAAGGGTCTTTCAGAATGCCAATCGAAATGCTTGTCCAGAATGCCAATTGAAAGAGCTTGACAGAATACCAATTGAAAGGCTCCTTCAAAACACCAATCGAAGGGTCTTGACAGAATGCCAATAGAAAGGCTCCTTCAAAACACCAATCGAAGAGTCTTTCAAAATGCCAATCGAAAGAGTTTGACAGACTGCCAATCGAAAGGCTCCTTCAGAACACCAATCGAAGGGTCTTTCAGAATGCCAATCGAAAGAGCTTGACAGAATGCCAATCGAAAGGTTCCTTCAGAACACCAATCGAAGGGTCTTTCAGAATTCCAATCAAAATGTACTTAAAGCATCACTCAAAAACTTTCCTTTTCCTTAGGCAAGAGTTTGTGATCAACCATGCATGGGGAAGACTTTGGGAAACATGAGAGGGCAAATTTTGGGGTACAACAGTAGCTTTATTTCATGATATGATACATCATGAGATAGAGGTCTATGTAGATGACATGATATCACGATCATAAACTGAAGAGGAGCACCTTGATCATTTGAAAAAATTGTTTGAGAGGTTGAAGGAGTACAAACTAAGGTTGAATCCAAACAAGTGCACATTCGGGTCCAGTCCGGTAAAATTTTAGGTTTTGTTGTCAGTAACAAAGGCATCGAGGTTAATCCGGCCAAGGTTAAAGCGATACAAGAAATGCCTTCTCCTCGTACTGAGAAGGAAGTCAGAGGATTCTTGGGACGCCTGAACTATATTGCCAGATTCATTTCTCACCTAACAGCTACTTGTGAACCAATCTTTAAACTCTTGAAGAAAGATCAAGTAGTCAGATGGAATGATGAATGTCAGATTGCTTTCGACAAGATAAAAGAGTACTTACAAGAGACTCCTTTTTTGATGCCACCAGTTGAGGGAAGACCCCTGATCATGTATCTGACCGTTTTAGAGAAGTCAATGGGGTGTGTATTGGGGCAGCATGACGAGTCTGGCCGAAAAGAGCACGCTATTTATTACCTGAGCAAAAAATTTACCGACTGTGAAACCAGATATTCACTGCTCGAGAAAACTTGTTGCGCTCTGGTATGGGCTGCTCGCCGGCTAAGACAGTATATGTTGACTCATACTACTTTGTTGATATCTAAGATGGATCCGATAAAGTACATCTTCGAAAAGCCTGCTCTGTCTGGGAGGATAGCTAGATGGCAGATGATCCTAACAGAATATGACATACAGTACACTACCCAGAAAGCTATAAAGGGCAGTGTGCTAGCTGATCATCTTGCTCATCAAGTTGTAGAAGATTATCAGTCCATGAAATTTGAATTCCCGGATGAAGACATCATGACATTAGACACTTGTGAAGAAATCAGACCATATGACGGACCTGAACAAGGATCCCGATGGACCATGTTCTTTGATGGGGCATCCAATGCACTTGGTAATGGTATCGACGTTGTACTCATATCTCCAGAAGGGTGTCATACCCCCTTTACTGCTAGACTTTGCTTCAACTGTACGAACAACATGGCGGAATATGAAGCATGCATCTTTGGTCTCAAGGCTGCCATAGACTTGGGAATCAAATCTTTAGATGTGTTTGGAGATTCAGCTTTGGTCGTTAGTAAGATCAAAGGAGAACGGGACACTAAGCACCCAAATCTTATCACTTACAAAGAACATGTTTTGACATTGCTACCACATTTTGAGAAGATTTCCTTCGAGCACTTCCCACGAGAAGAAAATCAGCTAGCAGATGCTCTAGCCACACTGTTTTCTATGTTTAAACTTAATTGGGATAACGAGGCTCCCCAGATCACCATTGAACGAATGGATGAACCAGCACACTATCATGAGATTAATACTGAAGAGGTAGTGGACCAACCTTGGTTTCATGATGTCAAGAGGTATCTCTAGGCTTAAGAATATCCATAAGGAGCTTCAATCAATGATAAAAAGTTCTGAAGGAGATTCTTTGCTAAGTTCTTCATGAGTAATGGCATCCTGTACAAACACAATAATGACTCCATTCTGCTCCGGTGTGTGGATAAGATTGAGTCTGAAAAGATCATGGATGAATTACATGAAGGTACTTTTGGCACTCACTCCAGTGGGCATACAATGGCGAAGAAAATTCTACGGGAAGGCTATTATTTTTCTACCATGGAAGCAGAATGCTATCAACACACTCAGACTTGTCATAAGTGTCAAATTTATGCTGACAAGGTCCATGTACCTCCGGTTCCTATGAATGTCTTGACGGCTCCTTGGCCCTTTGCTATGTGGGGAATTGATATGATTGGTGAAATCAAGCCTACAGCCTCCAATGGACACCGCCTCATTCTAGTGGCCATTGACTATTTTACCAAATGGGTCGAAGCAGCTTCCTTCGCATCTATTACTAAGAATGTTGTTGCTCGCTTCATCAAGAAGAATGTCATTTTCTGGTACGGTATTCTAGAAAGGATCATCACTGATAATGGTACCAACCATAACAATATTATGATCACCGCCTTGTGCGAGCAGTTCAAGATTCAGCATCACAATTCATCCCCCTATCGACCAAAGATGAATGGTGTCATTGAAGCTGCAAATAAAATCATTAAAAAGATCATACAAAAAATGACAGTCACCTACAAGGACTGGCATGAGATGCTACCATTTGCTCTCCGCGGGTATCGTACCACGGCTTACACGTTAACTGGGGCAACACCCTATTCTTTGGTTTATGGCATGGAGGTTGTCTTGCCCATTGAGGTTTAGATCCACTCTTTGAGAATTATGAAGGATGCAGGTTTGAATGAGGATGATTGGATCCATTCTCGACTTGATCAACTAAACTTAATTGATGAAAAGAGACTTACTGCTATTTTCCATGGTCAGATGTCTCAAAAACGGATGATCAAGGCTTTCAACAAGAAAGTCAGACGCCAGGTATATCAAGTTGGAGATCTAGTGATCAAGCGCATCATCTTGCCACAAAGTGATCCCAGGGGAAAATGGACTCCTACCTATGAAGGGTCATTTGTAATCAAGAACATATTCTCCGGTGTGGCGATGATCTTAACCACCATGGACGGCGACAACCTGCCACACCCTGCGAACGTGGACATAGTCAAAAGATATTACGCATAAGAGACCCTTTAGGTTGACACAACTAGGCAAAACAAGGGAATCCCGGCGAACCAAAAAGGTTCGGGCAAAAATTAGGGATAAAATAAAAAAAATTTGTATACCCGGCAAGTTGAAAACCCGAAAGGGCGACTTGGGAAAAAAAGGGTTTCCCGGTGGACTGAAAACCCGAAAGGGCGGTCCAGGCAAAAATTAGGGAATTAAAGCGTATGACTATGTCCCGTTGGATCACTTTGAGGACAACCTCCCGACTTCCACTGACAAAATAGAAGTTTCTGATCAATTTAATCATCTTTGGACGAAGCAACAAATAGACAAGATATTCAGAGATACGACGGCTATAGCAGAATGGAAACCCCATGGGATTATTACACATAGCTATCTTTCTTTGTATAAATTTTTCTTGTTTTATGACGCCATTCTCTTACTAGAATGTTTGTCTCCCTTGTACAAAATACTTACTCAAAGTCAAAATACAAAGATATCTCTTTGAAAGTACATAAAACTATTTGTCTTTTTCCTTACACTTGGTTTTATTTGCGAAAACGTCCAATGATTCATTAATGAACATATGCATTTGAACATAATTACTGTTTACAAATAAACAAAATGCGAAACATAATTACTGATAGGTTGGAAGGATAGGAAAACATCTCTAGGCTATTCCATAAGCAATCCCCACAGTACGTCATTTAGATCCCCAGCAGGACTAAAACTTCAAAGTATTAATCCTCTGTAGAGATCGTCAAAATTCTCAGGATTCCTCAAAGCAATATATGGCATTACTCTCACAAGTGAAATTTTGTCAGTACTTCAAACTTCAAGACATGAAGAATTCAACATATCCTCAGCAGCATTCAAGGATTTATTTTCCCCAGCAATACAGCAAACCAGCTTACATGCATATACATTACATCCATATATCATAAACATCGATAAAACAAATACATTGCATCATACATCGCATGCAACATAACTCTGTGTTTCAGCTAACATTTTATCCTTTTTCAGGATAAGATTGACAACTACCATTAACAAATATGCAATCATGATACAGTTCAGATACACTCCAGATACGGATGCCATTTTGTTACTCATTCAGATTCAACTTTCAGATACAGTACAAATACGCTACAAACACGGATGCCATTCTGATACTCATTCAGATACCACCTTTCAAATCTAGATACAGTTCAGATATGTTCCAGACACGGATGCCATTCGGATACTCATTCAGATTTCAAGGTTCATATACATTACAGATACGCTCCAGACACGGATGTCATTCTGATGCTCATTCATATTTAGACTTCAGATACAGTATGGATACCTCCAGTCACGGATGCCATTCTGATACTCATTCAGATTCAGACTTCAGATACAGTACGGATACGCTCTAGACACGGATGCCATTCTAATACTCATTCAGATTCAGACTTCAGATACAGTACAGATACGCTCCATACATGGATTCCATTATGATGCTTATTCAGATTCAACTTTCAGATAAAGTACAGTTACGCTCTAGGCACAGACGCCATTCTGATACTCATTCTTTTAGCTTACAATGTACAATTCAACAAACATTCTCGGATGGAATCTACAAGCCCATCTCCAACAAGGTTCTATCACTTCTCCAAATGGCATCTTTAATTCCATTCCCTCAACTACACATTGTCGAGTGCAAATTTATGGGCACTCTAGTGTCCAATCATCCTTCACCTTCGAGTCACGAACGACAAAACTCGCCAATCTAACTCTTCAGGTTCAAGAAGATTGAACAGGGGCAGCTGTTGTACCCCAAAATTTTCCCTCTCATTTATCAAGATTTTTCTCACAAGATTTCTTTGACGCAAGACTGGATTAGGGTTTGGTCAGCTCAAGGCATATCATATTGCACTGATGACATAAAATTAGGGTTTGAGGTTTCACAAGGATTTTTGCACTATAAATGCTTCATGTGACTTTCAAACATCATTATGGAACCCCAAGATTACTCATGTCAAGTTTCAAGCCTTGGATCATACTTTTGCTCAGTCAATTGGACAGTTGACCTAAAAATCAGTTGTATTGGGGGAAAAGTCGACCATGGCCAATTTACAATCAAACTTCATAATTCTTGATCCACATCAACATTTTAAGCTTATATGTATCATTTGGTCATGTTTGGATCATAATTCCTCAAGAAATGTGATCAAATCACCAAAAGGGCAAAATGGTAAAAAATTAGGGTTTTGACTGAGGAAGGGTAATTTCTGTTTTTAACCTGGAAAATGACCAATTGAGTTAAATTATGATTTCAAGGATTCAATCTCATCATCTTGACCTAATTACATGGCTCAAAACATTTCAATTTCATTAGATTGACAGATGAAATTTGTAGTCAACTGATCAAAAGTCAACTGTACACTGAAAAGTCAAACTTTGACTTTTTGGTCAAAATCAAGTGCCAAGGATCACAATTCATTAAAACATGTCAAAATGTGAAACTTTTTCATCAAGAAATCCAAGTTTGAAGATTAGGGTTTAAATTTGAAAATTTTCTTAACTTAGAAAATTTTCTAAGTATAGAAATTTCTTATTTTGTCTCAACTTTAGGCCATTTTTTCACCATGATGCATAATGATTCAAAGAAAGTTCCCAACATGAAAGTTGTAGAGCTCCATGAAATCTACAACTTTGCTTCACACACTTTTCCCTAAATATGCTTGGATCTCAAGATATAAATTTATGAATACATGCACATGAACTAAATAACTTAGTGAAATTTTGCCCTAATATAGGCAGGTTTTGGACCCAACTTCATGGAAATTTTTCTCATAGTTCCAAGAGGTATCTTAATGCTTACTCAGTTGACAAAGCTTTGATCATGCCCTAGAGCCATTATCCAAGTTGTAATTCCATAAATGGCATAAAGTGACCATTGCCATTTTGAAAAAGCTCAACTTTTGCCACTTTCCAATTCTTGAGCATTGAACCTGTCTCCATTGTACATACAAGTTTTACAGGGCTAAAGAAAATTGTACAAGTCCATACCAACCCTAAGAAAGCCATTACAAGCATGGTATGTCTTGTCCCTTCACTTTACTTCAAAAGCAAGAAAGGTTGCAAAAAGGCTAGGGTTGGCACATCTGTTGGAGGGCTGACTAGAAACCAATTCCATACTAATATACAAACATAATACAACACAAGACACGATTGAAAAAGTCCTGAACACTCCCAAGCTCAAAAACACCAGAAAACTGTCAAACTTGCAGTTTTTGGCATAAGCATACCAATCTCTCATTTGGCTCGTGCGTTTCCAGTTTTTATCATCAAAACAGATTACCTACTTGATATCTAACTAATCCAGACCTTTATCCCTGTACTGTAACCCCTTCTCCATCATCTTCCATTTTTGTTTTCAAAGCTTGCAGGTTAACTTGGTCAAGGACTTTCAGGCACTTTCAGAGCAAGGCAAGGGCTGGAATACATTCAAGGAAGCTCAAGCAAGCATCAGGCCTCCATCAAACTCACTCTAGTTCCATCCATGATTTCAACTTAAGGAGGTAAAATCTCAACTTATATCTCCTTGTACAGGCAATCATTGGCCACGATTTGTGAATAAATAATGTAGTCCTCATTGCAACGAAATTGTACATATCTTTATCTTACATTTATTTGGCCTGAGTTGAGAGAATTTAGAACTTGAAGTTTCTGAAAATTTTAGGTTTAAATTTAGGGCTTTTAAAATTCTCTCTGATCTTTGATTGATAGCTGGCATAACTTATATGGTTAGAATCGTGAGATCAAATACTACAACTTTCATGTTATGAGTTTTCATTTTTATGGAAGAATGAGAGAGTTACAGGACATTTGGCCAAGCTTGAGGAAGAAGATGAAGTACAGGGCAAGGACTTGTTTCATGTTATGTTATTTTTTCTTCACTTAAGACAATGGATGTATAGCCACCCCAGTGGCAAAGTAGCGCGCTGGTGAGACCCATGTCCTGGGTTCAAACCTGGGGGCTACTTTTGTTTTCCATTTTTTCAGCTTTGCTATGTTTTTACAGGTTGGGCCTCCATATTTGGGCCATAGTTCTTTTTGCTAACATGTTGTCCTTAGTCTGCTTATTATACCCCCTTGAGCCATTATTTTCCATACATTTTTATTTAATTTATTTTTGTTTTCATTTATATTTTCTTTAATGTATAAAAATCCAAAAAAATATAAATTTCATAATATTGCATCTTTATTTTATTTTATTTTATTTTTCACATAAAAATATATTTTATTTTTAATATATATCATATATTTTCTTAATAAACTTGTAAAATACAATTAAAATATATTTAGTTTAATTTATTTATTTACTTTTCATACTATACTCATACATATTTATTTTTGCATAAATAAAACTTTATATTTTTTATACTATATTATTTATTATTTTTATACAAAAAAATAAATTAAAAAATAGTATATAAGAACTTTATTTTCTTTTAAAAATAGTAAATAGGGTTAAGCCTCCCTTTTAAAAATTAGTTTCTTTTCCTTATATTTTTAGGTTTAGATTAAAATTTCTTTTACATAAAAACAAGACAAAAATCTTTTCTTACATGTACATTATATTGCATCTTTAAATATTGTATTTTATTTATAATAATTGTACAAATTCGATTTGGTTGTAATAATTTATTTAGGTTTACATTCTTGTAAATCCCCATTCAAATATGTATTCCCCCCTCCCATAAAATTGTTGTAATAGCTTAGTAATATTTACATTACGCAATTTACCGTTTTTCATGCCATGATTAGTAATTAGGGTTTGTATGATAAGATCAAAACAAATCAAAATAAAAAACCCTAAATACAAGATAATACCAAAGCATGAAAATGATACACTTGCATACAAGCATCCTTAAGGTTTCTCCACTTGGTTTCCTAAAACAAAAATGGCCATATTACGCATGCGAAGTATCTTGGAAAAACAAACAAATATAAAGATCATAGTCCCTCGATGACGCTATTCAAGGTTGCCTTACAAAAATGGTCTTGGTCCCTCAAAATGCTAATATACTTTGCAAACATTGCTAATCATGGTTATACGATGACCCACGCCCGTCCCGTTTACATCCAAAGATAGGGTTGCTTACCAAATCAATGGTAAGACAACAATGTCAAAGGAATAGAAAATGTACAAGAAAGAAATTTGTGTAGGTAGATTACTTCTAGTTACTGGCTCTAATTTCAAACAACTATCCTTGCTATTTTTAAAACAAACACACACATTTCAAAACATCTTACAAACATTGAAAACATTTTCAAAAAGACAAACATATTTGTATACATTCTTACGAACGAGAATCATTACAAAGATTGCCTAAACGAATGGCCTCTTTTACAAAATACTTTCAAAACCACACCAAATAGAATTTCAAACAAACAAAAGCAAGTGATCTAAGTAAGTAACTAAATGCCCATGGAAAACCATGGATGAAAAGGGTGCTAATACCTTCCCTTTTCATAATCTATCCCCCGAACTCAAGAAAACATCTCAAAGGTCTTTCCTGTGCTTTTTCACCTTTCCTTTTGGATAAAAGAAAAGTCGGTGGCGACTCTTGCTAACCGCAACATTTGCGATGAAACGCAAAACCCTCAATTCAGTTCTCCCACCGAATCACAGTTGGCATAGCAAGAAACAAGTTTTCGTTTCCTTATCAACTGCCGATGCCAAATATGTCGCAGCAGGAAATTGTTGTGCCCAAATTTTGTGGCTCAAACAACAACTACTTGATTTTAATGTCAAACTCGATCATATTCTGATATTTTGTGAAAAGACTAGTGCCATAAACCTAACTAAAAACCCGGTTTTACATTCACGCACAAAACATATTGAGATTAGGCATCACTTCCTTAGGGATCATGTAGAAAAAGGTGACGTCGTATTTGAGCATGCTGATAGAACTAATCAATTTGCAGATATTTTCACAAAACCTCCTGCGACCGGGCCTTTCTTCCACATCTGTAGGGAACTTGGTGTTCTCGATAATTCGGATAGGTTGCAACTACATTAGTTGCATTGCTCTTATTCGTACTTGTACTCTCATGAATTATCTACACTCTTATAACAAGTTATTTGTGAGGGAAAAATGTCATCCCACATCATATAAGTAATATCATTCTAACTCTAACTCTACTCTTGATAACTCAAAGTTGTAAACTTATAAATTTTTTGATTTGTGCTTTTCAATCTTTGTGATATGTCATATATGTTTAAGTGGTTACTTCTGACCAAAGTAGGTCATAGCGGGTGCACTAAAACCGCTTGACCGTATTCTGCAGTGGATTATTTCTCGCATCATTTGCCCTAAGAGGGGGTGGATACTCATGGGTTTATCAGCCTGAGGTGCACTTAGTCTATTCTATCAAGAAAAAAGTTAGGATCAATTGGCCTTACCACATTACGAGTAGAATATATAACTTGAAAGATTTGGGTAGAGGAACATTCTTGGGATATGCTTCCTTTATTCAACATGTCCTAAACAAGGCTGCTATTGGTGTTACGGGCCTTCCCTTAATTGGATTATCAACTGATCAAGAGTTCATTGAAAAGACATTGACTATGATGGGTCATCAGTGGGATGTGACTCAGCAATGGTATTGATATGTGGTAAGAATTTATAATGTGTGCTTGCAGCAAGGAGATGATAGTGACGAGGCAAATGATTAAGAAAATGAGGAAGGTGAGAATGTTACTTCCATGGATGAATATGAAGTGCCGAATGGAAACAATGCTACCATTTTGAACTTTCTTGAGTCTATGCATCTTCAATAGGAAGATAATTCTTTGCTTGTAAATGAGAGACTTGCTACTCTATCAAACCGTGCCAGGGTACACGGTGAACAATTTTCCGCATACTCTACCATCCAAGATCAACGATACAATACTTTGTATGGGACAGTGGAGTCTCAAGCGAACAACTTCACCAACAATTTCATGCAACACTTCCCTCTTAACCAACCATCAAACTCAACACCACAAGGAGGAAATGAGAGTGATGAAAATTGATGTTTTTCTTAGTCTTGTACTTTTCTATTTTCATAAACTTAAGCTAGTTATTTTTGTTTAATTATTTTTGTATTATGACTTTCTTTGTGTTTGTCTCTCTTTGAACACCGGTTTGTAACTAAAATATGAGATTGGTGCATATTTATGTTTTCTTTTCCTTTATGCCTTTCTCTAACAACTCTTTATGTGATTGTTTGTTAGGGTTATTGATTGCCAAAGTATATAATGGTCTAACCTTACTTGTATTAATTTTTTTTATTTTTAACCTATTGTTTTGCTTCTTTTTGATGTTATCAAAGGGGGAGAAGCATGTGGAAACCAAGAACAGATGATATGAAAGCCAAAACTAAAGTGTGCACAAAGATAGGGGAGAAATCTATGAGATTAAGATTCCGATATTTGGTACTAAGGACAAGTTTTTCCATCATCAAAAAGGGGAGTATTTGAGGGCAATGTTCTTTCAATAAGGGTTTCAATGATGTCAAAACTTTCCACTACATGTTGGAAATGTTGCTAGATGATATGGTGGATAAGGTTGAAAAAGTGAAAAACACAAGAAGGGGGGGGGGGGGGGGGTTGAATTGAAACTCAAACTACTCCAGTCCACCCGCCAAGATGATTTCGCCTCTCTCCAATGAGGACTTAATTTACTAATCAAACAGATTACAAATCTACTTTGACAACTGCCAAAGTCTTCTTGAGTATAACCACAACCCGATTTATCTCAAGGAAAATATCTTAATTAAAGAGAAATTTACTGTGTACTATTTGTTTTTCGTTACAAAAATGGTATCACTACTGTGATGTATTACACAATTTAAATATAGAATGAATATAAATCTTTGCAACTTTTTGAGATTGTATGGAGAAGTTGTGAGGAAAATCGTAAACGAATTACCCTTTGATCTTGTTTAAATAGGCGTGGAAATATGTCCAAATTGAAATGTGATAATGGAAATTTAATGCACTTTCCCTACTGAGAAGATTCTTGTCTGAATGAAGCAGTTGCATATGATACTGCCTTAATGGAAAAGTAACGGTTCAGAACTTAGGAATCTTGCATGTTGCTTTACTTCAGAACTTTGATAACTCAAAGACATGAGGATCTGTTGGCGCGTTAGACTTCTGTTCAGAATTAGAATATCTTTTACTTTAGCGCAAATTTTGATCATGATTCTTCAGAACATTCTGATTACTCAGCTTGTAAGCTTCTGTGGCTTAACTTCTGATGCCATTTCAGTCAGAAATTTTGTACAACATAAAAAACAAATTTAGAGTGCATATTTGTTTTTTGTGTTTGTTATCATCAAAACTCTTATAAGGGTTGTAGAATCAAACTATGTTCTAACAATCTCCCCCTTTTTGATGATGACAAAAACTAGGATTTTCAATAAAAAATATACAGAACAAAAAACTTAAGAGAGTCTCCCCATGAGTTGAGTACTCAGATAGAGATGAATTACTTCCTTGAAGTTCCATCTCATCAAAGCTTTTGATGCATCTCCTTTTGTCTTTATCAGAATATGTTCATGTTCATGCTTTCAGAGAAAAATAGAAGTTAAGATATTCAGAATGTTTTAGACTTTATCCTGGTATACTGTTATTGAAAATATCTTACGTTCTCCCCCTTTTTGTCAAGTATCAAAAAGCAATATAACCAGAGTCAAAAAGATGATGATTTGTATTAAAAACAAACTACAATGACATTTTCCAAAAACAAAGAAGATAAGATGAAGAATACATAATATAAGTTAAAGGAAATCTAAGATGGAGGGGGAAGTCGTGTGAACAACGCTTCCAGCAAGCTCTTAATCTGAGTGCTTGATTCTTCATACTTTCCCAAAATATCCTTGATTTATTTTGTTGCATCTTCATGCTTGTCCAATATATCCCTTATCTCTTTGTTTGTGTCTTCTTGCTTATCCAACCTTGTGTTGATTAAATCATTCTCCTTCTTCAACTCTTCCAGAGTTTGCATGACTAGAGACGTCGCTGGTGTATCCTCAGAGGTTGCATGTCATTCAGAACACTCTACATCCTCTTCTTATTTTACTACTTCTTCTATTGAAATTTCCTTTTCTGGAGCAATAGTCAGAGGGTGACTATCAGAACCTGGTTCAGTGGCTTCTGAAGGTTGGTGCTCTTTCTAGGGAGCATTTTCCAGCAGAAAATTTTTTTTCTTGTCAAAGACATAGAACTTGGTCTTTGAAGGCTTTCAGTTGATCAATAAAGTTCTTCTGAGCCATCTCATAGCTCAATTATTTCAACCTTTTGGATTCAGAATTGAACCATTTTCTGAATCTACCCCACAGAGAATCATAAGCAGCAGGATTAGAAATCTCTTGACTTGCTTGCTTCAAAGAAGTAACTCATTCCTGTATTTCTGTTTCAAAAATCAACAAGTTCTTACCAACATCTGATTTGTCAGAAGTTTACCAAAGCAATGGAGGCCAATGGTCACTTCTCTGAATCAGGCTAAATATCTCAAAAAGATATCTCTGGAGGAACTTGTTAGCTCCCTCAGAAGCCATGAGATAGAGCTAGAAGATGACGAGCCTCAGAAGCAAGGTACGCCTTTAACATTAAAATATAACAAGAAACTTGATTCTAAGGTTTTGTAGTCTATGGAAGAAACCTCTGATGGATCCTCATCAGAAGAAGACGAACTGTCTCTTCTCTCTAGAAGGGTCAATCAACTGTGGAAGCAGAGGCAAAGAAAATTCAGAAATTCAAGAAGATCAGGGAATCATAATGAATCCTTCTCTGAATACAGAAAGTCTAAGCTCTCCTATAGACACAGAAGATCTGAAGCTTCATCTGGTCACAGAAATTCAAACGACAGAGACATGATCTGCTATGAGTGCAATGAACAGGGGCACTACAAAAGTGATTGTCCAAGGCTTCAGAAGGAGAAGCCCAAAAATAAGTTCTTCAAGGAGAAGAAGAAAGGTCTCATGGAAACATGGGATGATTCAAATACTTCTGACGCAGACTTAGAATCAGATAATGAAAAATCCAGCATTGCTCTTATGGCTAATGTGACAGAAGACAGCGAAGCATCTCCGTCAGACTCAGAATGACACACAGAAGAGGTATTTCCAAATTTTACTGTTAATTTCACTAAAGTTGAACTAGCAAAAAGCCTGAATGAGATTCTGGAAAGGTATCAGCAGATCAGAGTCAAATTCAAGAACCTGAAAAGGGATCTTGTCTCTGACTCTGAAGAAACTGTGAGTCTTAGATTAGAAATTTCTGAGCTAAAAGAAAAGATTTCAAAACTAGAAAATGATTTACAAAACTCTCAGAAAGAAATAATCTCATAGGCTCCGAGTAGTGCTGATAAAATCATAAAAGAATAAGATCACAGCTTTCAGAAGTTTCTGGCTAAAAACATAGATAGAAGCAAGATGGCTTCAATGATCTATGGAGTTAGCAAAAATGGCAGAAAAGGAATAGGATACCAAGTTAAGGCATCTCCACCTAAGAAAGTCATGGACCTATTAATTAAACACACACCACTAAAATCACACTTCACATATGGGCACACACATCATCTGAAATACACTAGCAATGATTATTCTGTCAAACCAAAATTCAAACAGAATTTTGGTAAAACAAACAAACCAGGACCCAAAAAGATATGGGTACCTAAGGACAAAATTATATATGTAGCAGATATCTTTAGCAGCAAGGCTAAAACACCAGTCATGGTACCTAGACTCTGGATGATCTCGACACATGACGGGAAGAAAGCATATGTTCCAAAGCCTGGAACTTAAACCTTGAGGCTACGTGGGCTTTGGAGGCAACCAAAGAGGGAAGATCATTGGCTCTAGAACAGTAGGTAATGGTAACCTTCCTTCTATTAATAATGTGTTGTTAGTTGATGGATTGATGCATCACCTGTTATCCATAAGTCAATTAAGTGATAACGATTATGATATAATCTTTAATAAAAATTCATGCAAAGCTGTTAGTCAGAAAGATGGAACTATCCTGTTTAATGGAAGGAGGAAAGACAACCTTTATAAGATAAAACTTTATGAACTAAAAAGTCAGAATGTAAAATGTGTTCTTTCTGTTAACAACGAGAAATAGGTCTGACACAAAAGATTGGGGCATGTTAGTATGAGAAGAATATCTCTGATTAACAAACTCAATCTGGTCAGAGGACTTCCTAATCTGAAGTTCAGCCCACATGCTCTGTGTGAAGCATGTCAGAAAGGCAAATTTGCAAAACCTGCTTTTAAAGCTAAAAACATTATTTCCACCTCTAGGCCATTAGAACTTCTGCACATAGACTTATTTGGACCAGTGAAAATTGTGTCTGTTAGTGGCAAGAAGTATGGGTTAGTGATCGTAGATGACTATAGCAGATGGACATGGGTAAAGTTCTAAAGACACAAGGACGAGTCACATTTTGTGTTCGTTGCTTATTGTCACCAAGTTCAGAATGAAAAAGATCTTAGAATTGTCAAAGTCAGAAGTGATCATGGTGGAGAGTTTGAAAAAAAAAATTTGAAACATTTTTCAATGAAAAAGGCATTTCGCATGACTTCTCTTGTCCTAGAACTCCCTAACAAAATGGAGTTGTAGAACGAAAGAACAGAACATTGCAAGAAATGGCCAGAACCATGATCAATGAGACCAACATTGCTAAGATCTTCTGGGCAGAAGCAATTAACACAGCGTGTTATATTCATAATAGAATCTCTATAAGACCTATTCTAGAAAAGACTCCATATGAATTGTGGAAGAACAGAAAGCCCAACATTTCTAATTTCCATCCTTTTGGATGTACATGTTTTATTCTGAATACTAAAGATCATGTGAACAAGTTTGACTCTAAAGCCCAGAAGTGTATTATGTTAGGATACTCTGAATGCTCAAGAGGGTACAAAGTATACAATACAGAAACACAGATTGTTGAAGATTTAATCAGTGTTAGATTTGATGATAAGCTTGACCCTCAAAAGTCAAAGCATAATGAACCCTTTGCAGATATAAAAGTTGAATTCACAGGTGCTGAAGAGAAATCATCAGAAGTGCCCAACAGAGACGGTCCAACAGCGTCAGAAGGAAATTTCACAAGCATTCCAGTACCTTCTGTTGATCAACTCCAGAAAAAGTTATCCAGAAGCAGCATAGCTCACCCTGAAGATAAGATTCTCAGAAAGAAGGATGATCCAATCAGAACAAGATCAACATTTAGAAACTCTGGATAATCCCTCATGGGATTGGTATCTCTGATTGAACCAACAACAATTTTTTAATCTCTTCTGGACAACGACAGGATTCTGGCAATGTAGGAGGAGTTAAACCAATTCACCAGAAATGACGTATGGGATCTGGTTCCCAAATCAAAAGGATTCAACATCATTGGAACAAAGTGGGTGTTCAGAAACAAACTGAATGAGCTAGGAGAAGTCATCAGAAACAAGGCACGACTGGTGGCACAAGGTTATAGTCAGCAAGAGGGGATAGACTATACAGAAACCTTTTCTCCAATCGCCGGGTTAGAATCTATCAGACTTTTAATCTCTTTTGCTGTAAATAATGGCATCACTCTGTATCAGATGGATGTCAAAAGTGCATTCTTAAATGGTTACATTGATGAAGAGGTATATGTGCACCAACCCCCTGGGTTTGAAAATTCCAAACACCCAGAATATGTTTTCAAACTAAAGAAGTCACTTTATGGTCGGAAACAAGCTCCCAGAGCTTGGTATGAAAGGCTAAGTAACTTTTTGTTAGAAAAGGAATTCATCAGAGGGAATATAGACACAACCCTGTTCTGTAAGGCATTTAAGAATGACATTTTAGTTTGTCATATTTACGTAGATGAAATTATATTTGGATCTACTCAACCTTCTCTAGGAAGAGAATTTTCTAAGTGCATGCATGCAGAGTTTGAGATGAGCTTAATGGGGGAACTTAAATTCTTTCTGGGCATTCAGATCAATCAGACTCCAGAAGGAACTTACATTCACCAGAGCAAATATGTTAGAGAACTTCTGAAGAAATTTGACCTCTCAGAATGTAAGCCCTCAAAGACTCCAATGCATCCCACATGCATTCTTGAAAAGGAAGAAGTAAGTAAAAAGGTAGAGAAGAAGATCTATAGAGGTATGATTGGTTCTCTCATTTATCTAACACCTTCAAGGACTGATATTTTATTTAGCGTTTGATTATGTGCTAGATTCCAATCAGATCCTAGATAATCTCACTTAACTGCAGTTAAGAGAATTTTTAAGTATCTGAAAGGTACTACTAACCTGGATTTGTTTTATAGAAAATCCAATGAATACAGCTTAGTAGGATACTGTGATGCTGATTTTGCTGGAGACAGAGTAGAGCGTACAAGTACTTATGGGAGCTGCTAGTTTTTGGAAGACAATCTGATCTCATGGACCAGCAAGAGGAAGTCTACAATTGCATTGTCAACAACAAAAGCTGAATACATAGTAGCTGCTGGATGTAGCACATAAATCCTCTGGATGAAAAGTCAGCTTGAATACTTCAACATATTTGAGAGTAACATCCCTATTTTCTGTGATAATACTTTTGCTATCTGTTTATCCAGAAATCCCATTTTGCATTCTAGGGCTAAGCATATAGAAATAAAACATCATTTTATTAGGAATTATATTCAGAAAGGAATTCTCTAAAATTTATTGACACAGACCATCAATGGGCTGATGTGTTTACAAAACCCCTTTCTGAAGATAGATTTAATTTCATTCTGAAACATCTCAGCATGAAATTATGTCCCGAATAAGTTTTTTTATTTGCATATTCTAACCCTCATAATTTTATTGTTTTCTGTGAACATCTGATCAACTTGACTTCAAAAGTTAGGAGCACAGTTACCTCGAAATCTATCTATGAAGATCTGAACTTTTCATTTCAAAGATAGAGGCATGCAATTCACACCGTCAAACATCTATCATCCTCACACAAGCTACCTTCTGAGGCTGAACACGCGTTCAAATTCTGAAGGGTCCAAGGCTCTGATTAGATGCATTGAGATACGTGTCAATGGTAACTATTCAGTATCTACACGAAATCCCCTAATTTCAGGTTTCATTAATTTAGTATAATCATTAGTCATTTTCTCTTTCTTACTGATTAAGTTTTCAAAAGTGTTTATATACTCAACATTTACTATTTCATTCACTTCTTACTGCTTTCACTATTCTCTCTCGCTCTAGTTTTTCAAAAACCCCTTTTCTCAGTTTTCTTCAACGAATCCGTGTGAACAATGGCATCCTCATCAAGCATCAAGAATCTCAACAGTGCTCCTGGTTCTTCTTCAACAAAACAGTATGAGGAACCCATTAGAACACTGCTCACTCTGGTCGATAACCTTGAAGTTCTATGTGAATTGATCATTGATTTTGAGAGTTTAAAGGAAAATGGGTTTGATCTATATGAAGATGTAATGGCACAGGGATGGAACAGATACTTTGATCGTCCGTTGGGTCCAACATTTCCTATTCTTGTTAAGGAATTCTGGATTCATGCTACCTCATCCAACCATCAGGTTATATCATATGTTATGGGGAAGAAGATAGTGATTACCGAAGACTTGATTGGGAAACTTATTGGGTATCATGGTGGAGGAGTCAGATGCATTGACATGGCTTACAAGTGTTCTGACCTAAAATCTATTGCTAAAGTCATTTCACTTCTGGACATCCATCCAAAAAGATAAGAGACTTGAAAGATTATTACAGAATCTGGACTAGGATCATTCTAGGATGTATCAATCACAAGAAGCCTATAAGCTCTCCTGATTACATAAACATTGATTAGCAGTTTCTGTTATACTTCATTTCATAGAAGACCAAAATAAATCTTCACCATTTACTCTTCAGCCATCTGAGAACAAGTGTGAAAGAGACAAGAGAAGGAGAAAGAACAAAGAGGGATTGGATTCCTCTAGGAAGATTGATTTCAGATATTCTGACGAAAAACAGACTGATAGAACATCTGACAGAGGCTCAGGAGATCAGCAATCTGGATGCAACTGCTGGGAAACCATTAAATACCAAGAATCTGAAGAAAATGAAGATTATTGAAAGCTTTAAGAAGGAACCAACAATTGCTTCTCATGAAGTCATCACGTCTATAAGAATCCCTCTGAAGGATTTTCCACTATTCTCTGAGATAGATACTTCTCCATATATTATGGTCAGATACCTTGAAGCTTGCAAGGAAGATGGAACTATTCCAGAAATCAACATCCATGACCTGCACAAGAAAGCTCCAGAGGTTGTGTTGAAGAAATCCAGAAAGAGGAAGGTAGCAGGAGAAGGATCCTCTCAGAGGACACCTAAAGCTACGAAAAAGAAAGGTAACACATATTTTTTTTCTGTTGTAGAATCTATAGTTTTTCCAACATCTATACCATTCCCCCTCAACCAACAGAAATCCCTCACCACAAACATTTAAGGATTTTGAGATAGAGTTTGATACATCTGTAACTCTTGGCAGTTTCTTAAATGAACCTCACTCCCCCAATCCAAATCCAGAACAAAATCAACCAGAAATTGCAAGTGTTCTCTCTGATATTGAACTGTTTGATCAAGACTTTCACTCACCAATCCCCGAAAATCCAAATATCCAGTCTCAACAACTAGAAAATCCACACCCACACTCTCCACAATCAGAACATCAAAACCTCAACTCACCTCAACCAGAAAATGAAAACCCCCTAACTCCTTAATCTGAAAATCCAAATTCAGAAACACCTGAACCAGAAAATAAACACGCTACCGCAAACCAATATGAAGACTCCCTTACAGAATTGATACTACTACCCCAATTCCTGGAATAACAGAACCTCTTATAGTTCGTTTACCTCTCTTCATCCATGATATTCCAGAAATACCTTCACCATATGATCCCACACCACCAAACACTCCTCACTCACCAATCCTGATTTCTGATTCTCTTACTCCCTCACCAATTAACCGTCCAACTGCTCATCTCAGAACTGTCATTGATCTAGAAGCGCTGAACCATCTAGCTTCCACCTCAAATAAAATTTCCATTCCCAAACTCAAACCAACCTTAACGATGATCTTATTTACGTGATCAGTAGTAGAATACCCTTTGTCAAGAACTCACAGCCCATCAACTAGAATCTGGAATCTTGAGAACATCGCTTTTATGGATTCACTGTCTTCCATTTTGAAAGCTTTGTATTTTTTAGTGAGCGCAAGGGCCTTGATTTCCCTAACTTGTATGTTGCCTTCATGCGTCATTCTCAGAGAGTCAAACATGTTTTTGGCTGTCTCTCTATTTTAGATATTATCATACTCTGAGTATGAGATGGCAATGAGAAGAATTGTTCTGGCCTTATGATGGTTTCTAAAATCAAGCTTTTGTTGGTCAGACATTCTATTTCAATCTATCTTTTGACCACTTTCATCCACTTGATGCATGTATCCATCAATTACCATGTCCCATATGTCAGCATCATGAGCCAGAAAGAAACTCTCAATTATGTGTTTCCAGTAGTCAAAATTTTCTCCATCAAATATTGGAGGCTTGCCGCTAATTCTGTCCTTGTCATCGTTATAGTAATTCTTGATGTTTTGGCTTGGTCCCACCATAGTGTTTTTCTAAAGCTTGGATCTTGTACTGACACGGTTAGGTGTATGAACTCAGAACCATCCTAGTTCGCTTGATCTCAAACTACTTCGGTCCACCTTCGAAGGTGATTTCGCCTATATGCAACAAGGACTTAATTCACTAATCAAACAGATTACAAATCTACTTTGACAACTGCCAAAGTCTTCTTGAGTATAACCACAACCCGGTATATCTCAAGGTAAATATCTTAATCAAAGAGAAATTTATTGTGTACTATTTGTTTTTCATTACAAAAACGGTATCACTGTTGTGATGTATTACACGATTTGAATATAGAATGAATATAAATCTTTGCAGCTTTTTGAGATTGTATGGAGCAATTATGAGGAAAATTGTAAACAATTTACCCTTTGAGCTTATTTATATAGGCGTGGAAATCTGTCCAAATTGAAACGTGATAATGGACACTTAATGCACTTTCCATACTGAGAAGATTCTTGTCTGAATGAAGCCATTGCATATGATACTGGCTTAATGGAAAAGTAACGCTTCAGAACTTAGGAATCTTGCATGCTGCTTTACTTCAGAACTTTCAAAACTCAGAGACATGAGGATCTGTTGGCGCATTAGACTTCTATTTAGAATCAGAATATCTTTTACTTTAGCGCAAATTTTGATCATGATTCTTCAGAACATTCTTATTACTCAACTTGAAAGCTTCTGTGGCTTAACTTCGGATGTCGTTTTAGTCAGAACTTTTGTACAACATAAAACACAAATTTAGAGTGCATATTTGTTCTTTGTGTTTGTTATCATCAAAACTCTTATAAGGGTTGTAGAATCAAACTATGTTCTAACAAAGGTAGCATGAAAAGTCTTCAAGAATTGGTATTTGTGGAAATTTATATGCTTTGAGTCGACTCAAAGAAAGATTCGGTCGGTGCATGATTAAAAGTTTCTCCTTTAGGAAGTCTCAGGTTTACTCACGACGAATGTATGTTCGACTCATCTTGGTATTAATGTTTAGGAATTATGCGTCAATGCATTGCCTTGGAGTAGTCAACGCATGGATCGTGCACTTTGTCATGTGGCACTTTCGGGAATGCTCAGGCCGAGTCAACCTTCTTCATAGGTTGATGCATGGATCGTGCACATTGTCATATGGAACTTTCTGGAATTCTCAGATCGAGTCACCCTTCTGCATAGGTCGACGCATGGATCATGCACATTGTCATGTGGTACTTTCGGGAATGCCCAGGTCGAGTCACCCTTCTACATAGGTCGACCGTTCACTCGTTAAAGTTGTTTTTCAGTCTGTTAGTTTGGGTCTTGACTTTAGATAACATATATAATATTGTTAGGTTCTATCATTTGGTTTTTTCACAAGAAAAGGGAAATCGATACACAATGTACTCATCATCTTCAACCTCTCATTCATCCATTGACAACTACACATAATATTTTTTGTCGATCAAGGTGCGGAGAGTGTTTTGATAATGTATGAAGTATAAGATTGAAATCTTGTTCGGGTTGAGTAATTGTGGGTTTTTCTTGAATAAAATCCGAGGGTTTTGTGTTCCAAGGTCATTGGGATTTGGGGGTTTTTGACAATTCTTTACTTCATCAAATTTAGTCGTGTTTAAGGGATTGAGGAAACGTGGGTTCGCTCGACAAGGTATATATAATCGGAGGTTTGTCAAAGAGGGTTTGAGAAACAGTTTGGGTTCTCAACAAGGTAGCTACAATCGAAGGTTTATCGAAGATTGGTGACATACTTGGTTTAAATCGAATCGAGGGAAGAGAGGAGCTTAGTTTTTAATTCAACATATTGGGTTTTAATTATGGTGACTATTTTCTATCTCTTGTATAAACTTTGCAATCATAATAGAAATTATCCTAATTCTAAAGTCTATAATTAGGGGAAGACGTACCCCACACGAGGACGACAGGGCGAACTGCCTAAATAAATTGCGTGTCATTTTTCTTTCTCTTCTTTTACTGTTTATATGCTATAATCTGTGAATTTGCACTTGTGGTTCCAAGTGTCTAGATTTGTAGTGGAATAGAATCATTTCTAAGGGCTATTGTAATAAGTTTGATTGCTATAATTGGTTTTAACACTACAAATTAAGATAGATTAGACTTGGTGTGATTACACACACCAAGTGTTCGATAAAAGTACGCACACAGTGTTCGATAAAAGTCAAAAAGTGCAAATTTGTGAGTTTTATTCTGAACAATTCCTTGCAAGTAATTGACAACAGTTAAAGAGAATAAGTGATCAATTATAATTTATTTAAGTGTTAATAATTCCCATTGATTCATTCCATTCAGTTTTATGCATATCGTCTTGATTAGTCTTGTGCATGTGATGATCATCATAATTCTCATTGCCTTAATTTGACTTTCTAAATGAAAAAGAAGGAAAATTGGAATGATACTTAAGTATAAAGCATGGTTACAGAGGTATCTAAATAGGAAGCTCTAGATTTAAATATTCTTAAACAAACTCTTTGCGTCATGTGAACATCGGACATACTTCTTTTTGGTCAATTTGAACGGATGTCTCACATATGAGTATCGGGTTGCTGTGAATTTCATGAGTTCTTGTAATTTTCGCTTGAGGTCAAGCAACTATTTAAGTTTGGGGGAGTTTGATCAATTGTTTTTACACAGACATTTAGAATTTATTTTAGTTATCATTTCTTTATTTTTTCAAGTGTTTTATGTCATTCTTATATGTTTTTATACGATGGTTATGTATTTTGTTGTTTTCAGGCTAAGATGAATAAAACCAGGAAAATCGGTGAGAAAAGTGAAAATTCAAAGTTTCAGAGGAAATCTCAAAAACCAAGATACAGGTGCCTGACACGGTCACCTGTGTCACTTGACACGAGCCGTGTCAGGATGAGCGCTATTGTCAAAGGGGAAAATCATGGGGTTGACGCGGGTGCCTGTGACGCCTGACACGGCCCGTATTAGGGTGTGTGATACGGTGGGAGAACTGACTTGAGGTTTTGCGTTTGTGTTCGCAAATGTTTCGGTTTAGCAAGAGTCGCCACCGACTTTTTATTTTATCCAAAGGAAAGGTCAAAAAGCACAGGAAAGACCTTTGAGATGTTTTCTTGGGTTCGGGGGGTAGATTATGAAAAGGGAAGGTTCTAGCACCCTGTTCATCCATGGTTATCCATGGGCTCTTAGTTACTTGTTTAGATCACTTGCTTTTGCTTTTTAATTGTTTGAAATGGTGCTTTGTGTGTGGTTTTTGAAACTGCTTTGAAAAGAGGCCATCGTTGTGGCAACCTTTGTAATGATTCTTGTTTGAATATATACAAAGGTGTTCGTCTTTTTGAAAAGATATTTCCATGTTTGAAAGTTTGTTTTGGGAAATGTTTTGAAATTGTGTTGTGAGGTGTGTTTGAAAATAGCAAGGATGTTTTTGCAAGTTTGGATCAAGTAACTAAGAGTTATATATCCTATTTTACTCAAAGGTATTTCCTACACATTTTTAACCCTTTTGACAGTGTTGTTTTACCATTGTATTTGATAAACAACCTTGTATTAGGATGTTAAACGGGACAGGCGCGGGTCATCGTATGGACCATGATAGCAATTGTGCTAAGTATCTTTAGCAAATTTTTCTGAGGGACTAGATCATTTTGTATAGGTAACCAAGATAGCGTCATCGAGGGACTATGATATTTTGTTTTGTTTTTGTTTTGCCAAAGTACTCAACATGCATAACATGGCCCTTTTTTTTGAAGGTAACAAGTGGATGGAACCCTAGGGGTGCAAGTGTGCATTGTGTTATCATTTTCATGCATTTTTGTCTTTGTTTTAGTCAAGCTATTTGTTTGATTTTGGATTTTGCATACAAACCCTAATCTCTAATCATGGCATAATTGGAAGCATAAATGCGTAAAGGTAAATCTACCACTATTACAACATGATTATGGGGAGGGGGATACAATTTTTGAATGGGGATTATTTGGCAAGAAATTAAAACCCTAATTTTACTATTACATCCAAATTGAATCAATGGCATAAATAATAAATGAATAATATTTAAATAAACAAATTAAATAAATATACAAAATAGTATGAATATGCAAAAATGTTTATGTTTATTTTTTATGTATGTAAAAAATATTTAGTGTATATATAAACAAGAAATAAAAGAATTATATATATATATATATATTTTTATTAAGGGTAAAACCCTAATTTTCTTTTAAGAATGTAAATATATTAAATATACAATTTATATGTATAATAAAAATAAAATAATGTATATACAAAAATGAAATATATTTAGAAAAAAAATGTTATTTTTATATTTATAAATAATAAAAGTATACAATATTTCTAAAATGTTTATTTGTTTTAATTAAAGAAAATAATAAGTATTTATTAATTAATAATTTTTCATGTTAGAAAAATAAAATAAAAATATAAAAATAAAAAGTGAAAATTAATAAAAATATTTTGGTATTTTTTTATGTTCAAAAATAATAAAATAAAATCAGAAATGAAAATAAAATACAAAAATACAAAAATATGAAGAAATGGGCCAGGGGGTGCAATTAGCAAAAGGGGGGTGCCAATAGTGAGCCAGGACCAAGCCCAGCGCACCAGACTTCATCTTCAACCTTTGTTCACAAACGCGCGCACCCTGTACATAAAGTCAGATCCTGTATACATGCCCTAATGAAAAAACACATAACATCAAAGTTGTTACATTTTTCAAGATGAATTCAACCATATAAGAAACTTGTCCTAACTCTTAAAGACCAGAGAGAATTTCTCTGGCCCTAATTTCTAACCTAACTTTTTCAGAAAGTTCATAGATCAAATTCTCTTTGCACGCTTAACTTAAATGAAAATTGAGCTTATGTACAACTTCATGGCTATGTGTTGTACCCCAAAATTTGCCCTCTCATGTTTTCAAAGGTCTTCCCTTACATGGTTGGTCACAAACACTTGCCTAACGAAAATAAAGTTTTTTGAAGATGAACAAGGTGTCTTTCGATTGGCATCTGGGAAAAGTCTTCGATTGGGTATCCAAAATCCTTCGATACAGGATTGACTCACCAGTCTTCAATTGGGAATTTGGAAATCTTCGATCGGGCTTTGATTAGTAAGCTTCGATTAGGTGTTTGGAACCCTTCGATCAAGCTTTGGTTCGTAAGTCTTTGATTGAGCGCTGGACCCCCTTCGATCAAGTCAATTTCACAATGCTTCGACTATGCATTATCTACTTCAGGCTTACCTTCGACTCACGAGGCAAGAATCTCCTACAATTTTGTTTCGATTCACAAAGGAAAAGGCCCCTCAACTTGCCAGCGCACCAAGCAAGAGGCTCATTCGAAGAACATGTAAATGACTCATTCGAAGAACATGTAAAGGTCCATTTGAAGAATCATTCAAAGGGTTAATTCAAAGAACATTCAAAAGGTCCATTTGGAGAAGCATTCAGAAGGCCCATTCGAAGGGTACATAAGAAGTCCATTCGAAGGAGGCAACTCAAGACCAATCGAAGAGCATGGCCTGGAGGCATTCGAAAATCAAAGGTGTCCAGGTTCATTCATGATTCCAAAGAGACATGAATATTTCAAAAAAGAAAATCTTTTAATATGTCTGATTCTTGTCTCATGGCTTTAAAGGCCTGGTTAAATGGTTGTCCCTTGCCATTTTCATGCACCCTCACACTCCTATAAATACGAGGCCAATGACACATTACAGGTGGACGAGGATTTGGAGATACGCTGCCCATAAACCCACCAAAGGTTTACAACATTTTCACAAGTAATCCAAGCCAAAGCAACCATTCAACAAAAGTATCCACGCCCAGAAATCCCATATCGAAGATACCCACATCTAGAAAGTTCCAAATCGAAGGTTCCAACTACTGGTAAGAGAGGGTAAAATGTCAAACCTTGTATTTAAATAACACATCCATATTTGTTGTTTCATTCGATTGTCATTCTAGACAGAATCAAAGGGCTTGGGTTTGACACCAGGTCATGTTTTTTTGTTGCTAACACTTGCTACAGATATAGCCTAAAAAGACCGAGCGCGCGCAGGATCGATGGACCTGGGTTTCGATACCTAGGTCATGCGTTTTATTTTGCTAACATATTTTTGCAGATGCAGTGCCTCCACAGGTGATCCTTCAGGCCTTTCCAGCAACACCCTTCATAGAATCGAAAGGCAACCTTCTTCCTCTGAATCGAAGCCCCCCTTCTCTCTGCAATCGAAGTTTACCCATATCCTTCCCAAACCCAATCGAAGGAGTCAGGAAAGGGTGCAAATTGAAGCTTTCCCCGTCAATTCTCAAGCCCAATCGAAGGCTACTCACACCCATTCCCTAGCTCAATCGAAAGAAGGCCAAAGAAGGGTGAATCGAACGAGTCCATGGCATGGATCGAAGAAGTCTTTTCTCTTCTTTATTTTTACTTTTTACTTGTTTTTCAATTTAGTTGTAATAGTTAATTAGGTATTTACTTTTTTCGCAATTTAATTTTCAAGGGTTTATTTTTGGCGATGTAAATACCCGATGCCTTGTAATAGCTTAGATTTATTTTCCGCCATTTAATTTCCACAACTATTAACTGTTAGATGTTTGAATAATAGGCTATGCATGACAAGATCAATTTTTAACTTAAAATCAACAGTAGCTCACCCTGACATGTACAAAGATAATATAACTGAAAAACAATACACTCGCACATGCCACTCCTAGGGTACGCCTCACTTGGTTTCCTCGAACGTGGTCATTGAGTATAGAATGTTTTAGAGGTCGCCCTCTTGTCCAAAGATCATAAGTTTCCTCGAAACGGTTGCCTCGGATAAAATGATCTAAGACATTAGGGTTACCACTAAGGCGTCCTAACATTGCTTTATTGACCACATGTCCCTTAATCGAATTGACCCGAAAACTCCAACGATGATGCTACCTACTCCTCAATAGTGGGATAGCATTGTCTAAAGGACATTTGCACAGTTTAGTTCCTTTTTGAGTAGGTAGATGTTCTTAAGTACTTGCTCTTTAAAAAAAACAAAAACAAAACTTTTTGCACTTACACCCCTTTCAAAACAAAACTCTTTTCAAACCCATAATCACAAAGAAAAGCAAATTTTTCAAAACATAGTGAGAAAGTAGCTAAGAGCCCGTGGATAACCAGGGATAGAAAGGGTGCTAACACCTTCCCTTTCTATAATCTACCTCCCGAACCCGAGAAACATCTCAAAAAGGAATTTTTCTGTGCTTTTGTCCTTTCCTTGTTGGATAAAATAAAAGACGGTGGCGACTCTTGCTTACCACGACATTTCGCGAAAACAAACGCGAACCAGCATTCCAAAACAGTCAGTTCTATTCCCACCGATCACAGAACTGGCGACTCTGCTGGGGATATGTATAAGTGAGGTGTACCTTAGGATTAGATCACTTGTGTTTTCAATTGTATGCTTTGTATGCTTTAAATTTTGTGGGCTTGTATCAGAGTTCTATAGATCATAACACGGATCTGGGGATACCCTTTAGGTAAGTAGCAATAAACTGTGAGGGATCTGTCCGGCATAGACCGACATGGATGAAGCAGTAGCTACGTTGGTGTGGCACTTTAGTCTGTACCGGTATCCCTTGTGTTGTAACGAGGAGAATATGGGTCTTCTAAGGGGTCATTAAGCACCAACTGACCTTATAACCTTAAATTGACAAACTTGGCCATAGAGCAGTAGCAGTATGCTACACTCATTGAGACTAAACTCTCGCGATGATTTCGGCCGCAAGAAAAGGTTGCTAAACTGGAATTATGACCGATTGAGGGTAGTCATTGATATTGAGATCCTCTAGAACCCGGTTACTATTTCTAGGACAGGTTGAACCAACTGAACTGAAAGAGGGTAATGCCTAAACTCCATGCCAGCCTAAACTTAAGGCTGTTTGTGTGACTTGTGTGCCTTCAAACTTGAACTACTTGCACATTCTTGTTATCTGACAACATGAGTTCCTTGCAGGTTTTGTTTACAGTCCTTATCCCATAATTTGGATTTATTGCAGGGTTTACTTACATCACCTCACATTTTTGCTTAAACGCATAACATACACATCATAACATCATGCCTTAACATTTCCTTAACCATTTCAAGGATCTCAAGAGTTTGTGATGCAGGTTATGGTAAATCAAATGTCTAGCAAGGGGAAAAGGGGATTTATTTTCCTCTAGCCAAGGTTGTCTAGAAATCAAAACACGATAACTTGAGTCAGGGGCTATGACCCACTCGATATGGTGAGCTTGACTCTTGAAGAAGGACTCTTAACGACACGAAGTTTATTCTATCAAATTCTAACAAGTTTCTTGTTTACCCCGCGAGATCCTTGAAAACATTGCATAACAGGTCGCATACATATATCATACATATCAGGTTCAAAACGCTCTCCTCACAAGGGGATTGGTCCTAGGGAATCCAGGCGGCATCAGGAATGATCAGTTGGAAGGGCTACAAATCGATTTGGCAACAATGAAGATCCAGATGATGGGACAGCTGGTGGGCCAGATGGCTCTCATTCAAGACTTAGCTCAAAGATAAGAAGAGCTCAGAGTCCTCGTCAACAAGCTGCTTCAAAATAACCAAGTGGGGCAAATAACTAGGGTTGAAGATCAAGTCATCATTCAACCTCCTTTGAGACAAGAAGGCGAGGGAAAAGCTCCCCAACTTGCTTCAGGGTCACAAGCCCAGCAACAACCTCGCCAGCGTCAACGGGGTAATCGGCGTAAGCAAAACACATCTGGAAGACATTTCTCGGAGACTAATATACCATCATCTCTAATACTGAAACGGTTGTTGGAGGTCAATCTGATTCATTTAAAGGATCCTCCCTGGAATCCCAATACCTCTGCTCCTGGCTATCACCCCGACGCATTTTGTGTATACCACTCCTTTAGTCCTGGACATGACACCGACGACTGTTGGACTTTGAAAAACAAGATCCATGACTTGATTGACGAAAGAGTGCTGGAATTCATGCCAGATGGCGAGATGAAAATCTTCCGCTGAGGGTTCTCCACCGGAAATGATTAGTTTAAACTAAGAGACTTTTTGTTCATTGGAATTTTCAAGTTGTAATTTTCTTTTGATTGTTCGAACATATATTCATGTCAAACTTTATTACTTTATCAATGCATTGCATATGTCTGTTTTGAATCAATCCATTCGTATTTCACTATATTCAAATTTCTTTCATTTTTTGTGATGATCAACTCTCGATTAAAAAAAAATTCTAAGCCTTTAGAGGGAGGATGACGAATATGATACCTGAATCTCTATAGTATGCTTTTGAACAGACCCCGCTGACGAGGTACAGGCATTGTTTCAAATCCTAAAAAGTGGAGTTATAAGGAGGATAATCCCTAATCAACCCCTTTGAGCCAAAGAAGTTGGAGTTTTTCTTTTCACAAATTAAAACCCTTAATTATAACCTGGGGCAGGGTAGTTTTCTCAGTTGATCCAGGTGCACAATGAATGGCATCAAAGAAGTCCTTCTGAAACAAAAGACGGTGTTGGTTCCGTATAATCGTAACGACAAGCAGTCAATATCTCTCAAAATAAAAGCCCAATAAGTCAAAACCTGTGAAGGAGACTTAAGAAAAACTGGGGCATCCCGCTGACTGTAATCACAAAAAAGAAACAGTTCAAGCAAAAGACAAGGATGATAAAAACCAAAAAGGAAGAGATCCTGCAAACTCTCAACAAAATGACTGCCTGTTCAAAATTGTCAGTATCCGAACCATCACTGGTATATCAGAGCAAAGACTCAAACAAGATCTAATACACGATTAGCTGAGTTTAGGATCGAAGAACATCACAAAGAACGGGTGGGTACAAATAAAATTTGAGCCTTTATCCTTTGTTTCTTAAACCGTGAACCAGGCCACGTTATAACCCTTAAAAGTCCTAGATGAAGCATGGGTTAGTTCGAAAGCATATTGTTAGAAAAGGTATCCTGACTCTTGTAGGGCTTGCTGTAAATCCTGAGTTGACGTCACATTTTACGAAATTTTCCTATCTTACTGAAAAAAATGCATTTTTAAAAAACTTCAAGACAGACATAAGCTTTGCATTCTTAAAATAACATTGTTTACATATGACTATTTGTTCAACAGCAGAGAAATTCGCACAACGAATATCTAGTGAACAAAAACCTGTTCAATAAAAAGGGTCACCTCAAGTGGAAAAAACACTTCCAACCAAGGGGCACGACATGAGCATTGTCTATCACTGGGGAAGTCAAGTCAAGATTCAGAGAATCTCTCAAAGATGCCAAATAGCCAAGGGCAAATCTCCATCTGAGTCACTTGAGGCATTAGACATGGATTCCCACAACGAATCTTGCATGATCAAACGAACATCTTCTGGTAGTATGGAAACACGACACTAGCGACAGTGACAACTCCCTACGCTCTGAGAGCGTGGACATGGTCAGAAAATACTGCGCATGAACAAAGACCCGCTAGGTTGACACACCTAGGCAAAAAAAAGGGCATCCCGGCGAACCAAAAAGGTTCGGGCAAAATTAGGGATAAAAACAAAAAGATTTGTACACTCGGCAAGTCGAAAACCTGAAAAGGCGGCTTGGGCAAAAAAGGGTATCCCGGTGGACTGAAAATCTGAAAAGACAGTCCAGGGAAAAGTTAGGAAGTAAAGCGTACAACTATGTCCCGTCATCTCGTCACTTAGAAGACTTGTCATTTCAATCGGCAATTACCAAGAACCTCATAGGTTGGAATAATACTCGATCTACAAGGCCTCCGGAGGCACCTTCTCCCGCAGATACAGGGGCAGAAAAGTCTCAATGCAAAGTCATTGTCATATCCTCAGCCCGCGTCCCAGTAACATCTACACTCCCCGCAGAGTAAGAAAAGGACATTGGTGTTAATTCTCCCCAGCTGAGGCTCGCAACCACGAATGGGTCGGTAAGATTCTCCCCAAGCAGAGTTTATCTATCACCATCACTGGAAGATTATCCCCAATGGAGTCTGGAAGATTATCCCTAGTAGAGTCTAAAGGATTATCCCCAGTTAAGTCGCTATTGGAAAATCATTCCCCAGCGGAGTTATTCTCTCATGCAGGATTATTCTCCCAATCATCTTCGGTCGTTATCTCCAGCGAGTGAAACTCTTTATTCTCCAACAACAGTCAGGGATTTATTTTCCCAAACTCGGACGTACCATAATAGCATTTCATGTTCATACATCATGACGTGCGCATACATATTGCATACAGCATAATTTCATTTATTTTGAGAACATCATCATACAATGCATGTCATGCGTCATATACAATTAATCATGTACCTTTTCGAGAAAGATGGTTATCATCAACAACTTCCTGCAAGTTCAAGATTAACTCTAGAAGCTAAACAGAGTAATTATCTGCACGATCAAATGCAGCTTTACACGGGTTCGTCACGAATAAATCTTACACGGGTTTCTCCTAAATGCAGCTTCACACGGGTTTATCCTAAAAAATCTTACACGGGTCCTTTCTCATATATTTTTGAATAAAGTTTTACACGGACTTATCATAAGGTAGCCTTACCCAGGTTCCTCCTGAAGTTTTACACGGACTTATCACAAAGTAACCTTACCCAGGTTCCTCCTGAAGTTTTACACGAACTTATCACAAAGTAACCTTACCCAGGTTCCTCCTGAAGTTTTACACAAACTTATCTCACAGTAACCTTACCCCGGTTCATTCTGAAGTTTTATACGAACTTATCACAGAGCGACCTTACCCAGGTTCCTCCTGAAGTTTTACACGGACTTATCACAAAGTAACCTTACCCAGGTTCCTCCTGAAGTTTTACACAAACTTATCTCACAGTAACCTTACCCCAGTTCATTCTGAAGTTTTACACGAACTTATCACAGAGCGACCTTACCCAGGTTCCTCCTGAAGTTTTACACGAACTTATCACAAAGTAACCTTACCCAGGTTCCTCCTGAAGTTTTACATGGACTTATCACAAAGTAACCTTACCCAGGTTCCTCCTGAAGTTTTACACGAACTTATCACAAAGTAACCTTACCCAGGTTCCTCCTGAAGTTTTATCACAAACTTATCTCACAGTAACCTTACCCCGGTTCATTCTGAAGTTTTACACGAATTTATCACAGAGCGACCTTACCCAGGTTCCTCCTGAAGTTTTACACAAACTTATCCCGAAGTAACCTTACCCACGTTACTCATTACAATTTCCCGATGTAGTTTTACCCAGACTCATCCTGAAGCAACCTTACCCAGGTTCCTCCTTACCATTTCCCGATGTAGTTTTACCCAGAATCATCCTGAAGCAACCTTACCCAGGTTCCTCCTTACAATTTCCCGACGTAGTTTTACCCAAACTCCTCGCAAAGCAACCTTACCTAGGTTTCTTCCCGGTTTAGATGCAGTTTTACCTAAACTCCTCATGAAGCAACCTTACCTAGGTTTCTTCCTATTTCAGATGCAGTTTTACCTAAACTCCTCATGAAGCAGCCTTACCTAGGTTTCTTCCCAGTTCAGATGTAGTTTTACCTAAACCCATCATGGAGAAACCTTACCTAGGTTCCTTCTCAGTTCAGATGTAGTTTCACCTAAACCCATCATGGAGCAACCTTACCTAGGTTCCTTCTCTTTCCCGATGTAGTTTCACCTAGACTCGTCCTGAAGCAACCTTACCTAGGTTCCTCCTCAGTCCCGATGCAGTTCTACCCAAACTCTTCACAAAGCAACTTTACCCAGGTTCCTTCTCGGTTCAGATGCAGTTTTACCTAAACTCTTCACGAAGCAACCTTACCTAGGTTCCTTCCCATAAGCCTTACTATCCAGGTTCCTTCTCAAAACCTTACCATCCAGGTTTCTTTTCTCTTATCTCCAGACAGCAGTCCACAATATTGTAAGACATGGACCTGATCAAACACGATCGGTTTCACCTTTCCCCAGTAGGTCGCGACGTAGCCTATACACTGACCAGATATGCAGTTCACCTCCATAGTTAATTCCCCAGTAGAGTAACGGACAACTGAAGCTCCTAAAATTCTATTTCTCTTAAGACAGCTACCAACAATCTCCAAATGGCATTTGTAAGCCCATTCCCGACATCACAATGCTGATACTACACCATGCGAGTGCAAATTTCTGGGCACTCTAGTGTTCAATCATCTTCCACCTTCGGATCACGAAAGGCACGCAAGCCAATCTACATCCTCAGGTTTAAGAAGATTGAACAGGGGCAGCTGTTGTACCCCAAAATTTTCCCTCTCATGTTTTCAAAGGTCTTCCCTTACATGGTTGGTCACAAACACTTGCCTAACGAAAATAAAGTTTTTTGAAGATGAACAAGGTGTCTTTAGATTGGCATCTGGGAAAAGTCTTCGATTGGGTATCCAAAATCCTTCGATACAAGCTTGACTCACCAGTCTTCAATTGGGAATTTGGCACTCTTCGATCGGGCTTTGATTAGTAAGCTTCGATTAGGTGTTTGGAACCCTTCGATCAAGCTTTGGTTCGCAAGTCTTCGATTGAGCGTTGGACCCCCTTCGATCAAGTCAATTTCACAATGCTTCGACTATGCATTAACTACTTCAGGATTACCTTCGACTCACGAGGCAAGAATCTCCTACAAGTTTGTTTCGATTCACAAAGGAAAAGGCCCCTCAACTTGCCAGCACACCAGGCAAGAGGCTCATTCGAAGAACATGTAAATGACTCATTCGAAGAACATGTAAAGGTCCATTTGAAGAAGCATTCAAAGGGTCAATTCGAAGAACATTCAAAAGGTCCATTTGGAGAAGCATTCAGAAGGCCCATTCGAAGGGTACATAAGAAGTCCATTCGAAGGAGGCAACTCAAGACCAATCGAAGAGCATGGCCTGGAGGCATTCGAAAATCAAAGGTGTCCATGTTCATTCAAGATTCCAAAGAGACATGAATATTTCAAAAAAGGAAATCTTTTAATATGTCTGATTCTTGTCTCATGGCTTTAAAGGCCTGGTTAAATGGTTGTCCCTTGCCATTTTCATGCACCCTCACACTCCTATAAATACGAGGCCAATGACACATTACAGGGGGACGAGGATTTGGAGATACGCTTCCCATAAACCCACCAAAGGTTATCAACATTTTCATAAGTAATCCAAGCAAAAGCAACCATTCAACAAAAGTATCCACGCCCAGAAATCCCATATCGAAGATACCCACATCTAGAAAGTTCCAAATCGAAGGTTCCAACTACTGGTAAGAGAGGGTAAAATGTCAAACCTTGTATTTACATAACACATCCATATTTTTTGTTTCATTCGATTGTCATTCTAGACAGAATCAAAGGGCTTGGGTTTCGAACCAGGTCATGTTTTTTTGTTGCTAACACTTGCTAAAGATATAGCCTGAAAAGACCCAGCGCGCGCAGGATCGATGGACCTGGGTTTCGATACCCAGGTCATGCGTTTTATTTTGCTAACATATTTTTGCAGATGCATTGCCTCCATAGGTGATCCTTCAGGCCTTTCTAGAAACACCCTTCATAGAATCGAAAGGCAGCCTTCGTCCTCTGAATTGAAGCCCCCCTTCTCCCTGCAATCGAAGTTTACCCATATCCTTCCCAAACCCAATCGAAGGAGTCAGGAAAGGGTGCAAATCGAAGCTTTCCCCGTCAATTCTCAAGCCCAATCAAAGGCTACTCACACCCATTCCCTAGCTCAATCGAAAGAAGGCCAAAGAAGGGTGAATCGAACGAGTCCATGGCATGGATCGAAGAAGTCTTTTCTCTTCTTTATTTTTACTTTTTACTTGTCTTTCAATTTAGTTGTAATAGTTAATTAGGTCTTTAGTTTTTTCGCAATTTAATTTTCAAGGGTTTGTTTTTGGCGATGTAAATACCCGACGCCTTGTAATAGCTTAGATTTATTTTCCGCCATTTAATTTCCGCAACTATTAACTGTTAGATGTTTGAATAATAGGATATGCATGACAAGATCAATTTTTAACTTAAAATCAACAGTAGCTCACCCTGACATGTACAAAGATAATATAACTGAAAAACAATACACTCGCACATGCCACTCCTAGGGTACGCCTCACTTGGTTGCCTCGAACGTGGTCATTGAGTATAGGATGTTTTAGAGGTCGCCCTCTTGTCCAAAGATCATAAGTTGCCTTGAAACGGTTGCCTCAGATAAAATTATCTAAGACATTAGGGTTACCGCTAAGGCGTCCTAACATTGCTTTAGTGACCACATGTCCCTTAATCAAATTGACCCGAAAACTCCAAAGATGATGCTACCTACTCCTCAATAGTGGGATAGCATTGTCTAAAGGACATTTTCACAGTTTAATTCCTTTTTGAGTAGGTATATGTTCTTAAGTACTTGCTCTTTTAAAAAAACAAAAACAAAACTTTTCGCACTTACACCCCTTTCAAAACAAAACTCTTTTCAAACCCACAATCACAAAGAAAAGCAAAATTTTGAAAACATAGTGAGCAAGTACCTAAGAGCCCGTGGATAACCACGGATAGAAAGGGTGCTAACACCTTCCCTTTCTATAATCTACCTCCCGAACCCGAGAAACATCTCAAAAAGGAATTTTCTGTGCTTTTTTCCTTTCCTTGTTGGATAAAATAAAAGACGGTGGCGACTCTTGCTTACCGCGACATTTTGCGAAAACAAACGCAAACGCGAACCAGCATTCCAAAACAGTCAGTTCTATTCCCACCGATCACACTATGATTACTACATTTTTCATTCACAAACCTAAGCCTAAATGTTTCTAAATAGAGAGATAGGAAGTTGACAAAAAACTGTTTCAGTTGACTTCGTGTATGGCAATGTGGAGCTTTGCAGTGAGGCCTGAGATGTTTGGGAGCTTGCTTGAACTTCCTCTGATCTTCCCCAATACCTAGCTTGCCTTGAATGTGCTTGAACAAATCTGTAGAACTCAACCTGCACAAGTTGAAATCAAAAATGGCAAACCCTGTAAATGAAGTTACAGTCAGTGTTTAACGGTTGGGATAGCTTGGATAGGTTGTATGGAAGGTGTTTGAACCAATTTGAGACAAAACACACGAGGGATTTGTGCTAGGGAAGTCAAACTGCAGGGAGTGCCCTGTTTTGCCAATGGAAGATGATTTTGTGCTATAGGAGGTTTCAGGACTCGAAGGCTCGTGTTTTAGGTTCAATACAATGTGTAAAAATTGTCTCAAAATCTTGCATAAGTTGGTTCTTTTTGATATTCCAGTTATGTGAATTTTGACAAGTTTCTTGTATATGAAGCAAAAAGCAAAACATGATGCAAGACAAGCCAATACAGGCTATCCATCAGCCTGCACCTTATGCTCTTGGCCCCTCAAGTTGGTGGATATGATTTGCTGCATAAGATATGGTTCAATGCTCAAGGGATGTGGTTTGACATAAAGGAAGATTTTGACAAAAATGGGAATGTACCTTTTTCTACTTAAGGATTAATCTATTGTATAATCTTCTAATGACCAAAACAAATCCTTAAACCAATGGATTTTCATTTAATTATTGAGTATGGAATGGTTTTGAGACCTGTAATCTAGTGCAAAGCAAGCTGATTAGAGTTTGCAACTTGTATCACTAAGAAAATGCCATGGATCAAAAGTGAGTTTTTGCCAACTTCAAGCTTTCGATTCTCCCTAACCACAAATGATTTTGGAGAGTTCTTGGACTTTTTGGAAATCTTGTAACATGCTATATAATCCATCTTTGAAATGCATTTTGAGATTCTAAGTGGAACTAGGTGAAAAGTTGCCAAGAAGATAGGTAAAAATCATGCCTAAACTAGGGCAAAATTTCACTAAGTTAAAAGTTTCATGGACCCTTGTTCCAAATATAATAACTTGAGATCCAATCTTCTTTTGTGAAAACTTTGTGAATAAAAGTTGTAGACTTTGTGGAGGAATACAACTTTCATGTTGGAAGTTTTGTTTGAATCCAATTGCATCATGGTGAAAATATTGGGCAAAGTTGGGAAAAAATAAGAAAATGTTTTAACTTAGAAAAATTCTAAGTTATGAAATTTTTCAATTTTAAACCCTAATTTGAAAAATTACGTTTCTTGATGAACAAGTTTCATGTTTTGACACATCTTGATGAAAAATGACCCTTGGCACTTGATTTTGACCAAAAAGTCAAAGTTTGACTTTTCAGTGTACAGTCAAATTTTGATCAGTTGACTAAAAAATTCATTTGTCAATCCAATGCATATGATATCTTTTGAACCTTGTGAATAGGTCAAGACGATGCCTTTGAGTCCTTGAATCCATGCTTGAACCCAATTTGCCATTGGCTAGGTCAAAAGCCAGAAATTGCCCTTCTGCAGTCAAAACCCTAAAAATAACCATTTTGCCCTTTTGGTGATCTGATCAAATTTCTTGTGGAGTTGTGGTCCAAACTTGATCAAATGGTTCATATGAGATTATAATGTTGATGTGGGTCAAAATTTATGAGGTTTGACTGTAAATTGGCCACAATTGACTTTTTCCCCAATACAGCTGATTTTTAGGTCAACTGTCCAATTGACTAGGCAAAAATTTGATTCAAGGCTTGAAACTTCGTAGAGGTAATCTTGTAAGTCCAACATTAAGTATGAAAGTCACTTTGAGCATTGAAAATCCAAAAATCCCTGTGCAAACTCAAACCCTAATTTAGGTCAACAGTGCAAGGAGATGTCTTGAGCAGAGTGAACCCTAGCTTGGTCTTGAGTTCAAAGAGTCTTGTGATGAAAAATATTGAAAGAATGAGAGGGCAAATTTTGGGGTACAACAGTTTCCCCTGTTCAATCTTCTTGAACCTGAAGAGTTAGATTGGCGAGTTTGGCCTTTCGTGACTCGAAGGTAAAAGAGGATTGGACACTAGAGTGCCCGTAAATTTGCACTTGTCGAAGTATTTGAGGGAATGGGCTTAAAGATGCCATTTGGAGGTGTGACAGAATATTTGTCGGAGATGGGCTTAAATATGCTATCCAAAGTCTTTGTTGTGGTAGAAATAGAACTTCAGTCGTCTGTTATTCCACCGGGGAGTCATCTCTTGGTTGAAGAGGTGATAGTGAACCGTTATCTGGTCAACATCCAGTCTTCACAGTCTTGTATTGCTATCTGGTCAAAGTCCAGGCTTCACGATACTTTTCTTCCTATCTGGTCAACGTCCAGTCTTCAGAAGGAAATCAAATGATTATCCGGTCGCCTCTGGGTTTCCCTTTGACTTCGGGGCCTACCAATGTCCACTTGAATCTGGGCTTCAAGGTAATCAGCTAAGTAAACTGTTATTTGGTCAACGTCCAAGTTTCACAGTATACCTTACTGTTATCTGGTCAACATCCAGGTTTCACAGTGTTGTATTTCTATCAGGTCAACGTCCAGGCTTCGCGATACCTTTCTTCCTATCTGGTAAACGTCCAGTCTTTAGAAGAATTTGCAGGGGATTTAACTATTTTCCGGTCGATCTCCGGATTTCAGGATAATCAAGGTATTATCTGGTCGAGTCCAGGCTTCATAACTAGAACAAGAATCTTCCCCTTAATTTTAATAAACAAATAGAGAAGCGTCCGTGTCTGGAGCATCTTTAAGCCGTTTTCCGAGCTTTGAATATCTGTTTTAGGTAGATTATTAATTTTATCCTGAAAAGGGTAGAATGTTATCTGAAACACAAATTTATGTTGCATGAGATGTATGATGCAATACATGTGTCTTGTCAATGCTCATGATTTATGAATGTAATGTATACGCATGTAAGCTGATTAGTTGTCTTGTTGAGGAAAATAGATCCCGGATAGCCGGAGATGATAAGATCTTGGGATGTTGTCGGGGAAAATAAATCCATGAGCGCTGTTTGGAGATTCAAGATTTTTGACAACCTCTGAGGGGAGAAGCTATACTGCTGGGGAGATCAAGAGTTTGGGTTGTATGCCAATATACTAGGGATTTCAAGAGTGAGAATCTCCGTTCTGTTGGGGATATCAGGGGAAAACTGAATGGTTTCCGCTGGGGATTAGTAGATCAAGGTTTCATCTCCTTTGGGGATCTTAATGACATGCTGATTTGATTGGCGGCTTCACTGGGGAAGAATAACTCTCTGGGGAATTATCTGGTTTTAAAGTGACTCTTCAGGGATAATAGAGGAAACTGGATTTCCACGGGTGCTCAAAGGCTGATGTTTTGGCTCCACTTGGGGAAGAAAGTTTCATCTTCACTGAGGGTTTGTAGTTCAAAGTTTTGCTCCACTGGGGATTGGGAGTTTGAAAACTCAACTCTGATGGGGATTCTCGAAACTTGACTCCGTTGGGGATATGTATTTCAAGGTTTTAGTTCCGCCGAGGATTTGGATGATGTATCGCAGGGGACTTCTCCTGGAATAGCCTAAAGATAACTTTCCTATACTTTTATCCTATCAGTAATTATTCTTTCTCGTTCTGTTTCATTTGTAAGCAGTGATTATATTCAAATGCATATGTTTCATTTTAATAAATTATTGAACGTTGTCACATAAAACACAAGTGTAAAAAGAAAGAAAAGACAAACAATTTTCTACACTTTGAAGTATCTTTATATTAACTTTGTGTAAGTATTTTGTACAAAGGAAACATACATCCTAGTAATAGAATGTTGTCATAAAATTGAGAAAAGATTTTATACAAAGAAAGATGGCCATGTGCAACAATTCCATGGGGTTCCCATTCTGCTATAGCCTTCGCAACTCTGAGTATCTTGTTCATTCGTTGCTTCATCCGCAGATGATTGGATTGATCAAAAGCCTGGAGCTTGTCCGTGAAGAGATCGTCCTTAAAGTGATCCAACGAGACATAGTCATACACTTTAATTCCCTAACTTTTGCCTGGACCGCCCTTTCGGGTTTTCGATCCACCGGGAAACCCTTTTTTGCCCAAGTTGCCCTTTCGGGTTTTCAACTTGCCGGGTGTACAGATTTTTTGTTTATCCCTAATTTTTGGCTGAATCGCCCTTTCGGGTTTTCGATTCACCGGGATGCCCCTATTTTGCCCAAGTCGCCCTTTCGGGTTTTCAACTTGTCGGGTCGTTTATGCGTAGTATCTTTTGACTATGTCTGCATTCGTAGGATGCGGCAGATTGTCACCGTCCATGGTGGTTAGGATCATAGCCCCACCAGAAAAGATGTTTTTGATCACAAATGGTCCTTCGTAAGTAGGAGTCCATTTGCCCCTGGGATCACTTTGCGGCAAAATGATCCGCTTGATTACAAGATCTCCGACTTGATACACGTGACTCCTGACTTTCTTGTTGAAAGCCTTGATCATCCGTTTTTGATACGTCTGACCATGACAAACAGCAGTAAGTCGCTTCTCGTCGATCAAATTAAGTTGATCAAGCCGGGTCTGAATCCAATCGTCTTTACTTAAACCAACATCCTTCATTATTCTCAAGGAATGAATCTGAACCTCCATAGGTAAAACAACTTCCATGCCATATACCAAAGAAAAGGGGGTTGCCCCGGTTGAAGTACGCGCCATGGTACGATATCCATGCAGAGCAAACGGTAACATCTAATGCCAGTCCTTGTAGGTGACTGTCATCTTTTGAATGATCTTCTTGATATTTTTGTTCGTAGTGTGATCGGTGGAAATAGAACTGACTATTTTGAAATGCTGGTTCGCAAAATGTCGCGGTAAGCAAGAGTCGCCACCGTCTTTTATGTTCTCCAACAAGGAAAAGACAAAAGCACAGCAAAATTCCTTTTCGAGATGTTTCTCGGTTCGGGAGGTAGATTATAGAAAGGGAAGGTGTTAGCACCCTTTCTATCTGTGGTTATCCACGGGCTCTTAGGTACTTGCTCACTATGTTTTCAAAAATGTTTACTTTTCTTGTGTATGTGGGTTTTGAAAATAAAGTTTGTTTGAAAACTTCTAGGTAACTCTTGTATCAGTCCTCAAGAGTGTATGAAGTATTTGTTTGAAAATTTTTTGAAAGTGTAGGTGCGAAAAGTTGTTTTTTTGTTTTGAAAGAGAAAGTACCCAGGAGAAATCTACCTACTCTAAGGAATTAAGCTGTGTAAATGTCCTTTAGACAGTACTATCCCACTATTGAGAAGTAGGTAGCACCGTCGTTGGAGTTTTCGGGTCAATTCGATTATAGGGACATGTGTGGTCACCAAAGCAATAGTAGGACGCCTTAGCGGTAACCCTAATGTCCTAGATCCTTTTTTTATCCGAGGCAACCGTTTCGAGGCAACTTGGATCTTTAGACAAGAGGGCGACCTCTAAAACACCCTATACTCAATGACCACGTCGAGGCAACCAAGTGAGGCGTACCCTAGGAGTGGCATGTGCGAGTGTGTCAGGTTTCAATTTAATTATCTTTGCACATGTCATGGTGAGCTACGAGTTGATTTTATTTTGAGAACAAGTCTTGTCATGCATAGCAGTTAATAATTGTGCGGAAAGTAAATTGCGGAAAGTAAATCTACGCTATTACAAGGTGTCGGGTATTTACATCGCCAAAAACATAACCCTTGAAAATAAATGCGAGAAAATAAAGAAAGCGATAAAAGTCGTAATTATCTATTACATCCTCTGAGCAGATACATAAATATGATCAAAATAATGAATCAACAAAAAATATGTGCGCGAAAGAATTGAATCGGGAAAGTCCTTAGGGTTTTGACCCTTTTTAGAAAAGAAAGAAATTTTGGTCCTTTTTGCAATTAATTAAATCTAATTCTAATTAATTAAATAATTAAAAGAAAAAAAGTATTTTTTAGTTTTTTAATGTCTTAATGAAAATAAAATAAAAAGGATTAAAATTGTCAAAAGAAAAACCCTAATTCAAGATTGATTTTATTTATTGTGAAAATAATTACAATTAACCTAATTAAAACAACTAAATTAATTAATTACATTTATTTGCAAAAATAATAAATAAAAGGTGAAATTAATAATTAATAATAATAAATAAAAATATTTTAGTTTTCTGATTTTTATTGTGAAAAAATTAATTATGAGTAAATTAAATAATAATAATAATAGTTATAATAATTATTAAAAGAAAATATAAAAGGGAAAGAAAATAAGAAAATAATAAACCAGGGGGGGTGATGGCCCAATATGGAGGTTAGAAAGCAATTTCCAGGCCCATTTGTTTCCAGCCTCTTTGACTTTGATGATTGTCCATGGCATGGTTGACTGAGGAGTACCATGATCTTCCAATCCAGGCCTTTGGATCTATGCTGGCAGCCACATGGCGCTTGAGATGTGAGAGTGTATGGTGTACCACCTTCAGAATTCTGCATATGAACATATTGGAAAAAATAGAAACAATTATTCTGGGGGACCTGGGATTCGAACCCAGGTCCCAATGGTTACCAGCCAGCTCATCTTCCACTACGCCAACACGCTTCAGTCATCATTGAAATAACAAACAAACATTATATTAAATAATCAATTCATATGCTGCACAAAAGCAAAACTCGCACCCTTTTTCAAACCAACCAACCACATATCAACACGCAATCGTCTTCCTCGTTTGCCTATAAAAAAAACAAATAGATAGCGGGGGTTTTTAACCCCCACAACCTGCAATGACAAATAATAGCGATTAGAGCTACAAGCAATATAAATATTTCGCGATGGTCCAGTTACATTCGTCTGAGTCTCCTGAATTCAACCATGGGTCTTATAAGGTTCAAGTTTTCCTGGATAATAAAGCCCCAAAATCAAAGCTTAGGAACCCTAGAATTTGTCAATGGTATCTTTTGATTTAGGGCGCTATAATTTAATTAAATTATACCATTAGCTTTATACAATTCCTAGCAACACAAAACAATGATTAGAACATGTTAATTATGCATGAAATATGAGTTACGATTCTGAAAAAATCAAGCAAACCGTGAGACTGTTCTTGAGAATTTCTTGAGCTTTAGCACGCGAATTTGATTGCTACACGTTCCTCACACTTCCAGTAATGTGTTTGAATCAACCAAAGTCCTTGAATTGGCCTGGAACCTGGAAAACAGTTTTCAAGTTTCTTGAGTTTTTTTCAAAGTTGCTATGGCTTTTTCTGCAGCAAATTCACGTGCATGAGTAGGGTTGGCTTGTGTACTTATAGGAGAATGAAATTAGGTTAAATCTTTTCCAAGAAATCCATGGAATTGATGTTTGTATATTTGATTTGCAATCATATATTTTTATATCTTTTTGATTGAAGAAACTTGCCAAACTTGGAGATTTTTGTCCCTTTGATTTGCACACGAATTGCCAGCATATCTTGATCTTGTTTGCTTCACAAAAAGATTGAAAAAAATCAAATCTTTGAATTTCCTACATTTTAAATTAATTAAATGAATTAAAATCAATTAAAAATCCAATTAATTAATAAAAAATAAGAAAATAAATTCAAATAATCTCAATGGGTCGTGCATAAGCTTTGAATAAAGTTTCAAGAAGGAATTTGAGGCCCATTAGCAAAAACAAAGTGTTTTGAGCAAAGTTGACTTTTGCAAATTCACAAAAATTTCCCAACTTCTCCAATGCATATCTTGCTCAATTTTGATCATATGAACATGTTTTTGGACATTTTGGAAAGGTCTTGAAGTCCTCTAACCAATGCCTTTGGTCCCATGTCATTTGGATTTACCAATCTCAAGTTATGGTCTTTGACCTAAAGTGCATTTTTGTTGACTTTTGAATTTGACCTATAATGTAGAAATTGATAACTTTTTATGAGAGTATTTCTTGGACTTGGAATGTGAAGATGAATTGTAGGAAATCACATCCCCTTCAAAATTAGCATTGGATGGAATTTTTCTGATGAACCATGAAAAAGTTATGCCTTGGTCAAGATACAGTTGACTTTTCTACTGTCCAAAAATAGTAACTTTTTGCATCTTGATGATTTTTGAGCCATTCTTGTAGAATCATGATCAAGACTTGATCAGATGATGATTGTGTACTCAAAATAAGATGTTGACCAAAAATTCTGACTTTTGACTGCAAAATGACCATTTTACCCCTGTAGTTGACTGTAGAGCAAATAGGGCTTTTGACTGTGCAAATTGGCACTGTGAGTCTTGAAACTTGGCATGTAGGTGCTTGAGGATGTATATAGGCACATGAGACTTGATTGAGCCATTGAAAACCTCAAATTCCTTGAAAGAAACAAAACCCTTATTTTGACTGGCTTAGGAGACATTTGGACTGTGCAACCCTTTGAGAAATCTTGAGCCATTTGAAGATGACTCTTGTCAAACTTTGAAGAATATGGGAGGGCAAATTTTAGGGTACAACAGTTGCCACTGTTCAATCTTCTTAAACCTGAGGATGTAGATTGGCTTGCGTGCCTTTCGTGATCTGAAGGTGGAAGATGATTGAACACTAAAGTGCCCAGAAATTTGCACTCGCATGGTATAGTATCAGCAAGGTGATGTCGGGAATGGGCTTACAGATGACATTTGGAAAGATGATGGTAGGAGGATGGGCTTATAGATGCCATCTGGAGAGGAGACAGAATCTTGTCGGGGATGGGCTTATAGATGCCATCTAGAAATGTAATGGATAGTTGTGGAGATGGGCTTAAAGATGCCATCTGGAGATGTTGATCGCATAAGAGTTTCCTTAGCGAGAACTTGCGTACCTGAGAAAGAAAGATAATTTCCTGGCCTGTTACAGGTGTTGATCTTCAAACTCTTCATGTAGATAACTTTCCTGGCTAGATACAGGTATCGAATCTACAAACAATCGCTCACAGATATGCCCTGGCTAGATACAGGTATCGAATCTGGAACTTCAACACGTTGATCGAGATAGCTTTCCTGGATGGATACAGGCATAGACCTATAATTAGTCGCTCACAGATATGCCCTGGCTAGATACAAGTATCGAATCTGGAACTTCAAAAGGTTGATCGAGATAGCTTTCCTGGCTGGATACAGGCATAAACCTCTAATCAGTCGCTCACAGATATGCCCTGGCTAGATACAGGTATCGAATCTAGAACTTTAAAAGGTTGATCGAGATAGCTTTCCTGGCTGGATACAGGCGTAGACCTCTAATCAGTCGCTCACAGATATGCCCTGGCTAGATACAGGTATCGAATCTGGAACTTCAAAAGGTTGATCGAGATAGCTTTCCTGGATGGATACATGCGTAGACCTCTAATCAGTCGCTCACAGATATGCCCTAGGTAGATATAGGTATCGAATCTGGAACTTCAAAAGGTTGATCGAGATAGCTTTCCTGGTTGGATACAGGCGTAGACCTCTAATCAATCGCTCACAGATATGCCCTGGCTAGATACAGGTATCGAATCTGGAACTTCAAAAGGTTGATCGAGATAACTTTCTTGGCTGGATACAGGCGTAGACCTCTAATCAGTCGCTCACAGATATGCCCTGGCTAAATACAGGTATCGAATCTGGAACTTCAAAAGGTTGATTGAGATAGCTTTCCTGGCTGGATACAGGCGTAGACCTCTAATCAGTCGCTCACAGATATGCCCTGGCTAGATACAAGTATCGAATCTGGAACTTCAAAAGGTTGATCGAGATAGCTTTCCTGGCTGGATACAGGCGTAGACCTCTAATCAGTCGCTCATAGATATGCTCTGGCTAGATACAGGTATCGAATCCGGAACTTCAAAATGTTGATGGTAATCATCTTTTGATTGACCTTTTCCTGAAAAGGCAAAACATTAGTTGTATGCAATGTCATGATGTATGAAATGCATGATGTCATGATGTTCTAAAAAATAAATGAGATCGTGTCGTATGCACTTTATCATGTATATAAATAGGAGATATGAAATGTGAAATTTTTATGCATGTATTTTCGTCTGGGAAAATAAATCCTTGACGAATGCCGGGAGTTTGTTAAATCCTGGACCGATGTTGAAGAGTAGAGTTCTCTGTTTCCGCTGGGGATGATGAACGAAGATGATCGCAAGAATAAACCTGTAGGAGAAGATGACTCCGTTGGGGAATAAACCTGATGGAGAGATTACTCTGTGGGGAATTACTCTGTGGGGAAGAGATACTTCGCTGAGAATTTAACGATAACTCCGCTGGGGATTCCGTTGATAAGCTCTGTTGGGGAATTTGATGAACTCCGCTGGGGATAAGAAGAACTTCGCCGAGGATGATCTTTCCATTGTAATTTGCTGAGGATAACCCAGTTAGACTCTGGTGGGGATAACCTTTGCATATGGCTGGGGAGATATTTGTACTCTGCATGGGACAAGCTTCTAGAATCTACTGGGGAGATGGTTCAACTCTCCTGGGGAAACTTTGGACTACACTGGGGAAATGGCTCCGCTGGGGCGTCTTGTATTCCGCCGGGGAACAATCTTATATTTCTGTCGAGGAATATTAAGACTGTCGGGGATGCTTGCTGAGGAATATCTGTATACTCTGCTGGAGAATATTGAGATCTTCTGGGGATACCCGACTCCTTAGGGCTGACAGTAGACTAACTCTGCTCGGGGGAGAGTGTTGCTGACTTGCTAGGGATACTGTGCCTTTTCGGGGCTGATGGGAGACCAACTCTGCTTGGGGAGAGTATTGTTGATTTGTCTTACTCCCGGGGAGTGAAGATATCTTGGTCGTATTCTTTAGCTGAACCTACCTTGGCACCTTGGTGGAGAGAGCAACTAGATCGCTTAGACAATTCTCATTGCCCATGTTTCTGATATCACCCATAATTAGTCCTTTGTTTCGCATGCAAATATTTATGAGAAGCAATTAATGTCAAATGCATATATCAAAAATGAACATTGGATGTTCTTTACAAAACAAAATAGATAAAGGAAAAAATAATTGGCAATTTGTCTGGAAAAGATGAGCTTGTATTGATTTTGAAATTTGCCTGTAAATATGCGTTTTTGTACAAGAGGCTGACATCCTAGTAAGAGAACACCGCCAAACAATAGAGTTTATACAATTTGTGAAAAGGAAAACAAAACATCTATGTGAAAAATCCCACTGGGTTCCAACTCTGCTATCGCCTTTATATCTTCAAGCGTCTCATCACTTTGCTGCTTAGTTGAAGATGAAGCTGATTGATTGGTGCCGTCTGAGCCTGATAGTTGGTACTGAAGTCCGGATGCAGGGTGATCCAATGAGACATAGTATTACGCTTATCCCTAACTTTTTCCTGGACCGCCCTTTCGGGTTTTCAGTCCACCGGGATACCCATTTTTGCCCAAGCCGCCTTTTCAGGTTTTCGACTTGCCGGGTGTACAGATTTTTTCATTTCATCCCTTATTTTTTCCCGAACCCTTTTAGTTCGCCGGGGAGCCCTTATTTTTGCCTAGGCCAGTCGACCTAGCGGGTCTTTTATCATGCGTAGTATTTTTTTACTATGTCTGCATTGGCGGGGTGAGGAAGGTCGTCACTATCCATGGTAGTTAGAATCATCGCACCTCCTGAGAAGATGTTCTTAACCACAAATGGCCCTTCGTACATGGGGTTCCATTTGCCCTTGGGATCACCTTGAGGTAGAATGATGCGCTTGATTACCAGGTCTCCAACTTGATACTCTTGTCGTCTGACTTTCTTGTTAAATGCCTTGATCATCCGTTTTTGGTACGTCTAACCATGACAAATAGCAGTGAGTCTCTTTTCGTCGATTAGGTTCAGTTGATCAAGCCGAGTCTGGATCCAGTCATCTTCGCTCAAACCTGCATCCTTCATTATCCGGAGAGAGGGTATCTGAACCTTGATGGGTAGGACCGCCTCAATGCCATATACCAAGGAAAAGGGAGTTGCCCCTGTTGATGTTCGTGCTGAGGTACGGTACCCATGAAGAGAAAACGGTAACATCTCGTGCCAATCTTTGTAGGTCACTGTCATCTTCTGCACAATCTTCTTGATATTCTTATTAGTTACTTCTACAGCCCCATTCATCTTCGGCCGGTAAGGAGAAGAGTTGTGGTGCTGTATCTTGAATTTCTCGCAGAGCTCAGTGATCATCTTGTTGTTAAGATTGGTACCATTGTCCGTAATGATCCTCTCTGGTACACTGTATCGATAGATCAGGTTATGCCGAATGAACCGTGCCACGACATTCTTGGTTACGGTGGCAAAGGAAGCTGCTTCGACCCACTTTGTAAAGTAATCAATCGCTACCAGGATGAAGCGATGCCCGTTAGATGTCGTAGGTCTGATTTCGCCGATCATATCAATGCCCCACATTGCAAAAGGCCAGGGTGCCGTCAAGACGTTCAAAGGAACTGGAGGAATGTGCACCTTATCAGCATAGATTTGGCATTTGTGACATGTTCGAGAATGCTGATAACAGTCGGCTTCCATTGTGGACCAGTAATATCCTGCCCGAAGGATTTTCTTTGCCATGGTGTGTCCACTGGAGTGTGTTCCGAAGGTACCTTCATGCAGCTCTGCCATGATCCTCTCTGCTTCAGTCTTATCCATACAACGCAGTAAGGTTGAATCATGGTTTCGCTTGTACAAAATGTCATTGCTGAGGAAGAACTTCGCTGCGAACCTTCTTAGAAACTTCTTGTCGTTAACGGATGCGCCTTCGGGGTATTCTTGAGCTTCATGGTACCTCTTTACTTCATGATACCAAAGCTTTTCTATTACCTCTTCGGTCTCAAGATCACAGCAATGTGCAGGTTCGTCCAATTTCCAGATAATGATCCGGGGAGCCTCGTTGCCCCATTTGGCTTTGAACATAGAAGACATCGTAGCTAACGCGTCCGCCAACTGATTCTCCTCTCTTGGGAAGTGTTCAAAAGTTATCTCCTTGAAATGGGGAATCAACATCAATACATACTCCTTGTAAGGAATGAGATTTGGGTGTTTCGTATCCCACTCGCCTTTGATCTGACTGATCACAAGAGCGGAATCTCCGAAGACACTCAGAAACTTGATCCTTAGGTCAATTGCAGCTCGAAGACCCATGATGCATGCTTCATACTCCGCCATGTTGTTGGTGCAGTTGAAACATAGCCTAGAGGTAAGTGGAGTATGAGTGCCTTTTAGAGATATGATCACAACACCAATGCCATTACCCAAAGCGTTTGAGGCCCCGTCAAAGTGCATAGACCATCGGGATCCTTCCTCAGGTCCTTCATCCAGTCCAGGTACTTCACAATCAGTCACTACCATGATATTCTCGTCTGGAAATTCAAAGTTCATGGACTGGTAGTCATCCACTGCCTGGTGTGCCAAATGATCTGCCAACACACTTCCCTTGATTGCTTTTTGAGTCGTGTACTGGATATCATATTCAGTCAAGATCATCTGCCATCTTGCTATTCTTCCGGACAAGGCAGGCTTTTCAAATATGTACTTGATTGGATCCATCTTTGAAATCAATAGAGTAGTGTGAGTCAACATATACTGTCTCAGCCGGCGAGCAGCCCATACCAAAGCGCAGCAAGTTTTCTCGAGCAGTGAGTATCGGGTCTCACAGTCGGTAAACTTTTTGCTAAGTTAATAAATGGCGTGCTCTTTTCAGCCAGACTCGTCATGCTGCCCCAGCACACACCCCATTGAGCTATCAAGTACTGTCAAGTATAAGATTAGAGGTCTCCCTTCAACTGGTGGCATAAGAATGGGTGGCTCTTGGAGATACTCTTTGATTCTTTCGAAAGCGGCCTGGCATTCATCGTTCCAACGTACTACTTGATCTTTCTTCAGTAGCTTGAAGATTGGCTCACAAGTAGCAGTTAGATGTGAGATGAATCGGGCAATGTAGTTCAACCGTCCTAGAAAGCCTCTGACTTCTTTTTCTGTCTTGGGAACTGGCATCTCTTGCATGGCTTTCACTTTGGCAGGGTCCACTTGAATACCTTTGTCGCTCACGATGAAACCTAGCAGTTTTCCAGATCTCACCCCGAAGGTGCACTTGTTCGGGTTTAATCTCAGCTTGTACAATTTCAACCGGTCAAACAGCTTCTGTAGATGGTCAAGGTGTTCCTCCTCAGTTTGGGACCTTGCAATCATATCATCGACGTATACTTCAATCTCATGATGGATCATGTTATGAAACAAAGCAACCATGGCACGTTGGTAGGTTGCCCCATCATTTTTCAACCCAAAAGGCATGACCTTGTAGCAAAAGGTGCCCCACTGAGTAACAAAAGTGGTCTTCTCCATGTCTTCAGGAGCCATCTTGATTTGATTATAACCGGAGAACCCGTCCATGAAGGAGAATACCTTATGCTGAGCAGTGTTGTCAACCAGAACGTCGATGTGAGGCAGAGGGAAGTCATCCTTAGGGCTCGCCCTGTTCAAATCCCTGTAATCAACACACATTCTGACCTTACCATCTTTCTTCGGCACTGGAACCACGTTGGCAACCCACTGAGGGTAAGAAGTCACTGCTAGAAAACCGGCGTCAAATTCTTTCATAACCTCAGCTTTGATTTTCTCGGACATCTCAGGACGCATACGGCGGACCTTCTGTTTTACCGGAGGACAGTCTTCCTTGGTAGGCAAGTGATGAACCACGATGTCGGTATCCAACCCAGGCATATCTTCGTAAGACCAAGCAAAGATTTCCACATAGTCATGCAGCATCTGAATCAACCGTTGTTTCATACTAGACTCCAGATTGGCACCGATCTTGACTTCCTTTCTCTCTGTCTCAGTACCCAGATTTACCGTTTCCACTGGCTCTTCATGTGGCTGAATGGCCCTCTCTTCCTGGAGTAGCAGTCTTGCAAGCTCACCAGGCACTTCGCAATCATCTTCACCTTCGTCTTCGGCTAAGTTGGTCGGATTTTCGAAGTCATAACTGGCAGTAGAGGAGTCGTTACTAGTGGGATCAAGAGTGGATTGGAACCTGTATATGTGAATGTGTGTAAATATAGTTGTTTTGCAATATATATATAATAAAGAAAGACAAGGAGCGCAAGATTTGAAATGCAAAAAACGTCCAATGCTTTTATTAATGATATATGAAAATGACACACAAAAGCCCTTACAAATGAAGCCACGGTGCCCCGGGTAAGACACCAGGCCATAAAGTTTCACAATATTTGTCTGTTACAAATTCAAAACAAAGGAGTTCATTACTGAGTGACAAAAGTAATAGGTATGAAGTCTTTCGCAGTCCAGTTGCTTGGTCCACCGTCGGTCGTAGGGTAGATCCAGCTGTCGAATTCAGATTCCTCCACGTCCTCTTCAGCCCTGATAGCATTTACTCCATGATTGGGCATGGGAGCAGTCACAACATTGGGCCTCTCGGGCGCCTCGAACTCAACCTCTTTAGCATCAATAAGGTCCTGAACCTTATTCTTCAGAGCCCAACAATCATCAGTAGTATGCCCCGGGCTGTCAGAGTGATAAGCGCAGCGGGCGTTGGGATTGTACTTTGGAGAGGTGATGTTTACAACCTTTGGAGCTTCTTTTATAGTTACCAGATTGGTTGACAGTAGCTGCGGCAATATCTGGGACAAGGTCATACTGAGCCGAGTGAGCTGCCTTTTAGGTCTCTCACCCCTTGGTTGGTTATATTGCTGAGGAGCGGCAGCAGGCTTTGAAATTACCACCACATTGACAGCTTGGCGGCGTTCCCGTTCATTTTGTCTCCTTGAACCATAAACAACACTAGATTCTTTCTTGAAGGGCTTCTTTTCAGTGCTCGAGGAGGCACCCTTCTGTATCTTCCCAGACTTGATACCAGCTTCTATCCTCTCACCAGTCAAGATCAGATCTATAAACCCAGCAGAAGAATTCCCAATCAGATGATTGAAGAAAGGACCAGACAGGGTCCCCAAGAACATATTAACGAGCTCACGGTCAGTTAGAGGTGGATGCACCCTCCCAGCCAGGTCTCTCCACTTTTGTGCATATTCCTTAAATCCTTCACCTGTCCCTAGTGACATACCCTGGAGTTTGGTACGCGTGGGAGCGAGGTCGGAATTATACTGATACTGCTTATAAAACGCAGTAGCCAAGTCCTCCCAGTTACGAATACTGGTTCCATCCAACTGATATAACCATTCGAGTTGAGTCCCTGAAAGACTATCCTGGAAGAAATGGATCCATAAATTCTTGTCTGCAGTATAAGGTTGGATCTTCCTTACATACGATCTGAGATGCAGCTTAGGACAGGAAGCTCCGTCGTACTTTGCAAAAGCATGTGCCTTGAACTTATGGGGAATCACCACCCCAGAGGATAAGCCTAGGTCTCCAAAGTCCAACCCGGGCACATGCTGAATCTCCATAGCACTTAAACGGTCCTCCAGCTGTTTGTACCGGTCCTCAGCAGGAGGGTACTGCTCATCATTATAATTTGTCTCGTTGTCGGAGACCACGGGACTAGGAACCCTTCTCTCTTGGGGACTGTCCTTCCCTACAGAGGAAGTAGTCAGCTCAGCTTCATTTTGTAGTCCATTTCCAAACCTCCGTCCAGTGTTGAACAATACAGTCCTCTTCTTCTTCTTCTTCAGAATCAGAGTCTTTAACTCCTGTTGACCCTGGGCTAAGCTCATGACCAACTCTTGGAACTGGGCGTTCTGGGCCTGGAGGTCCTTGATAGCTTGTTCTGTAGTAGGTTCAGAAGACATGATGATTGCTGAAATAAACAGCGGAGAAGATAAGTGACTTGTAAAAAAGAGGGTACCTGTTATGCATATGATGCATGGTATGCTATTTATGCAATGCATTCAAGGGTTCGAAAATTCAAATTCGTTGTAAACAAAAAGGAACACACGTTATATTAATAAATAATTTGTTCAGTACATCAGGGCCTCATGGGCAAAAAATTACAAAACTTAATGCCAAAAGACACTGCGCATCCTCTTTGGATCGATGTAAGTGTTAAGGGTCTTTTCCTCGTGCAGTAGGCGGGTGAGATCCAAGACCTTCTTCTCACTGGCATGTAGACTGGCTTCAAGAGAATTTCGTTCTTCCTTGAGTTGGATCCAGCTCTTTTGCATTTCTTCCTAAGATGTTGGCATGTCAGGATGTAGAATGGTGTATGGCACCTCTCCTTCCAAAACAGGCTCTTTGATCACGGGGAGAATGTGAGGATATGGCATCATAAGCTTCTGGGAGCGGGCTCGTACCCACTTGAGATAAGGCTCAAGGGGGATGGAGTTCTTGTGCCCCAGTGTTTTACTATCCACCTTGTTAGGCATCCTCCAAGCTCTGATAAACCTCTGGCGAAGTCCTTGCGTATCATTGTCGAAGTCAAAAACTATGTCAGGAATCAGCATGTCATGAGGGCCATCCCTCCGAGCATATCCGAATTGTCTCAAAGCCAAACAAGGGTTGTAAGTATTGCCTCCTCTAATTCCAAGTAAAGGAACATTAGGAAATTCTCCGTAACGGTCAATGATAGTGACATTTTCTCTGGACCGAGAACATCAATGTATATCAGAATGTGTAAGAGTCATTAACCGTTGTGACCACCTTAAACCTCGCTCGTTCTTCAAAACTGATTGTGGAAGGTGCGAAATAAACCACCTTGCCAGGAGACGAGTGCAGCACATGAGAACACCTCTTTTTGTCATTGTTCGAGTGTAAAATGAGTGGAGGATGTCCCCAAGCAATGTAGGTATAGGATTCCTGGACATAAAAATCTTGACAGCATTTATATCTATAAGTCGATCAGGATTTGGGAACAAGACCAACCCATAGACAAGGAGTGCCACAACTTCTTCAAAGGCTTGTAGGTCGAGAGAATTCCAACATTCTTGGGCTTTCTCAAACAAGAACTTTGCCAAGAATCCTTTGATACCACTTCTGATTTCCTAATGCCCCTTGATGTCAGATGGTTGTAGACGTAATGCTTGAGCAACCTCTTCAAGTTTTGGTTCCCTTTCCGTACCGTTGTAGGGTAGTTGACTAAGAATAGGAATTTTCAGAAGTTGAGAAAACTCTTCCAAAGTAAGCACCAATTGATAATCTGGGAAAGTAAAACAGTGGTGCAAGGGGTCAAAGAACTGGAAGAGAACTTTTATCATATCTTCTTCAATGTTGGTATTGACCAAGCTGAGTAGTCTACCATGCCTTTCACTAAAGGGAGAGCTCTTGGGAATCCTGGATGTAAGTTCCTTGAGTTGAGGAGGGATCCTTACAAGATTGACCTGAATTGTTTTCCTGTGGATAGTCTCCATGTCCTACAAAACAAGAACAAAGATGAAGATTTGAACCCTTGAAGTGGTTAGTAAATGCATATGATGCTTTATGATGTTATGATGTTATGATAAAGACACACCACAAGTATTCACAAAATGCAAACATGATAAGACACACAAGTCACACCAGACAACCCTTAGAGTTTAGGCCAGCATGAAGTTTAGGTACTACCCTCTTGAAGTTGGTGGGCTCAAAACCTGTCCTATCAAAAGTAACCGGTTTCTAAGGAGCTCAATATCATTGGATTGTTTTCTGTGTTCATTGTTTTGGTTTAGCCACTTAACTGGCGACCAAAATATTCCAAGAAAATAACCCTCAATGAGTGTAGTATCGAGTATCTACCAACTTCGGACTGCACCAAAGTCGGTCATCTCACTACCCCTAAAGAGGCCAGGATGGTCAAGTAAGGTTCCTAAGGCCAGTTGATGCTTCACGACACCACGCGGCGGCCCCGTACTCTCCTTGACTTGACTCAAGGGTTACCGGTACTCACCAAAGTGCCACATCAACGTAGCAACTGCTTCAACCATGTCGGTATACCCCGCACAGTTCCCTCACAGTTTGTTGCTACTTCTAAAGGGTATCCCCCAGATCCGGGTTAGGATCTATAGAACTCCGATGCAAGCCCCCAATATTAAAGCAAACAAAGCATTCAATTGAAAACAAGAGTGGTCTAATCCTAAGGTACACCTCACTTATTAAGTTTCCCCAGCAGAGTCGCCAGTTCTGTGATCGGTGGAAATAGAACTGACTGTTTTGAAATGCTGGTTCGCGAAATGTCGCGGTAAGCAAGAGTCGCCACCGTCTTTTATGTTCTCTAACAAGGAAAGGACAAAAGCACAACAAAATTCCTTTTCGAGATGTTTCTCGGTTCGGGAGGTAGTTTATAGAAAGGGAAGGTGTTAGCACCCTTTCTATCCGTGGTTATCTACGGGCTCTTAGGTACTTGCTCACTATGTTTTCAAAAATGTTTGCTTTTCTTGTGTATGTGGGTTTTGCAAAAAAAGTTTGTTTGAAAACTTATAGGTAACTCTTGTATCAGTCCTCAAGAGTGTATGAAGTGTTTGTTTGAAAACTTTTTGAAAGTGTAGGTGCGAAAAGTTGTTTTTTTGTTTTGAAAGAGCAAGTACCCAGGAGAAATCTACCTACTCTAAGGAATTAAGCTGTGTAAATTTCCTTTAGACAGTACTATCCCACTATTGAGAAGTAGGTAGCACCATCGTTGGAGTTTTCGGGTCAATTCGATTATAGTGACATGTGTGGTCACAAAAGCAATAGTAGGACGCCTTAGCGGTAACCCTAATGTCCTAGATCCTTTTTTTATCTAAGGCAACCGTTTCGAGGCAACTTGGATCTTTAGACAAGAGGGCGACCTCTAAAACACCCTATACTCAATGACCACGTCGAGGCAACCAAGTGAGGCGTACCCTAGGAGTGGCATGTGCGAGTGTGTCAGGTTTCACTTTTATTATCTTTGCACATGTCATGGTGAGCTACGAGTTGATTTTATTTTGAGAACAAGTCTTGTCATGCATAGCAGTTAATAATTGTGCGGAAAGTAAATTGCGGAAAGTAAATCTACCCTATTACAAGGCGTCGGGTATTTACATCGCCAAAAACATAACCCTTGAAAATAAATGCGAGAAAATAAAGAAAGCGATAAAAGTCCTAATTATCTATTACATCCTCTGAGCAGATACATAAATATGATCAAAATAATGAATCAACAATAAATATGCCCGCGAAAGAATTGAATTGGGAAAGTCCTTAGGGTTTTGACCCTTTTTAGAAAAGAAAGAAATTTTGGTCCTTTTTGCAATTAATTAAATCTAATTCTAATTAATTAAATAATTAAAAGAAAAAAGTATTTTTTAGTTTTTTAATGTCTTAATGAAAATAAAATAAAAAGGATTAAAATTGTCAAAAGAAAAACCCTAATTCTAGATTGATTTTATTTATTGTGAAAATAATTACAATTAACCTAATTAAAACAACTAAATTAATTAATTACATTTATTTGCAAAAATAATAAATAAAAGGTGAAATTAATAATTAATAATAATAAATAAAAATATTTTAGTTTTCTGATTTTTATTGTGAAAAAATTAATTATGAGTAAATTAAATAATAATAATAATAGTTATAATAATTATTAAAAGAAAATATAAAAGGGAAAGAAAATAAGAAAATAATAAACCAGGGGGGGTGATGGCCCAATATGGAGGTTAGAAAGCAATTTCCAGGCCCATTTGTTTCCAGCCTCTTTGACTTTGATGATTGTCCATGGCATGGTTGACTGAGGAGTACCATGGTCTTCCAATCCAGGCCTTTGGATCTATGCTGGCAGCCACATGGCGCTTGAGATGTGAGAGTGTATGGTGTACCACCTTCAGAATTCTGCATATGAACATATTGGAAAAAATAGAAACAATTATTCTGGGGGACCTGGGATTCGAACCCAGGTCCCAATAGTTACCAGCCAGCTCATCTTCCACTACGCCAACACGCTTCAGTCATCATTGAAATAACAAACAAACATTATATTAAATAATCAATTCATATGCTGCACAAAAGCAAAACACGCGCCCTTTTTCAAACCAACCAACCATGTATCAACAAGCAATCATCTTCCTCGTTTGCCTGTAAAAAAACAAATAGATAGCGGGGGTTTTTAACCCCAACAACCTGCAATGACCAATAATAGCGATTAGATCTACAAGCAATATAAATATTTTGCGATGGTCTAGTTACATTCGTCTGAGTCTCCTGAATTCAACCATGGGTCTTATAAGGTTCAATTTTTTCTGGATAATAAAGCCCCAAAATCAAAGCTTAGGAACCCTAGAATTTGTCAATGGTATCTTTTGATTTAGGGCGCTATAATTAAATTAAATTATACCATTAGCTTTATACAGTTCCTAGCAACACAAAACAATGATTAGAACATGTTAATTATGCATGAAATATGAGTTACGATTCTGAAAAAATCAAGCAAACCGTGAGACTGTTCTTGAGGATTTCTTGAGCTTTAGCACGCGAATTTGATTGCTACACGTTCCTCACACTTCCAGTAATGTGTTTGAATCAACCAAAATCCTTGAACTGGCCTGGAACCTGGAAAACAGTTTTCAAGTTTCTTGAGTTTTTTTCAAAGTTGCTATGGCTTTTTCTGCAGCAAATTCACGTGCATGAGTAGGGTTGGCTTGTGTACTATAGGAGAATGAAACTAGGTTAAATCTTTGCCAAGAAATCCATGGAATTGATGTTTGTATATTTGATTTGCAATCATATATTTTTGAATTTTTTTGATTGAAGAAACTTGCCAAATTTGGAGATTTTTGTCCCTTTGATTTGCACACGAATTGCCAGCATATCTTGAGCTTGTTTGCTTCACAAAAAGATTGAAAAAATCAAATCTTTGTATTTCCTACATTTTAAATTAATTAAATGAATTAAAATCAATTAAAAATCCAATTAATTAATAAAAAATAAGAAAATAAATTCAAATAATCTCAATGGGTCGTGCATAAGCTTTGAATAAAGTTTCAATAAGGAATTTGAGGCCCATTAGCAAAAACAAAGTGTTTTGAGCAAAGTTGACTTTTGCAAATTCACAAAAATTTCCCAACTTGTCCAATGCATATCTTGCTCAATTTTGATCATATGAACATGTTTTTTGACATTTTGGAAAGGTCTTGAAGTCCTCTAACCAATTCCTTTGGTCCCATGTCATTTGGATTTACCAATCTCAAGTTATGGTCTTTGACTTAAAGTGCATTTTTGTTGACTTTTGAATTTGACCTATAATGTAGAAATTGATAACTTTTTATGAGAACATTTCTTGGACTTGGAATGTGAAGATGAATTGTAGGAAATCACATCCCCTTCAAAATGAGCATTGGATGGAATTTTTCTGATGAACCATGAAAAATTTATGCCTTGGTCAAGATACAGTTGACTTTTCTACTGTCCAAAAATAGTAACTTTTTGCATCTTCATGAGTTTTGAGCCATTCTTGTAGAATCATGATCAAGACTTGATCAAATGATGATTGTGTACTCAAAATAAGATGTTGACCAAAAATTCTGACTTTTGACTGCAAAATGACCATTTTACCCCTACAGTTGACTGTAGAGCAAATAGGGCTTTTGACTGTGCAAATTGGCACTGTGAGTCTTGAAACTTGGCATGTAGGTGCTTGAGGATGTATATAGGCACATGAGACTTGATTGAGACATTGAAAACCTCAAATTCCTTGAAAGAAACAAAACCCTTATTTTGACTGGCTTAGGAGGCATTTGGACTGTGCAACCCTTTGAGAAATCTTGAGCCATTTGAAGATGACTCTTGTCAAACTTTGAAGAATATGGGAGGGAAAATTTTGGGGTACAACACGTAGCTTCAACAGCACCGTTCATCTTTGGCCGGTAGGGATATGAATTGTGATGTTGAATCTTGAACTACTCGCACAGAGCATTAATCACATTGTTATTCAGGTTTGTACCGTTGTCCGTGATGATCCTATCGGTGATACCATACCGGCATATGAGGTCCTGCTTGATGAAGCGGGCAACCACATTCTTTGTAACGGAGGCGAAGGAAGCTGCTTCGACCCATTTGGTAAAATAATCAATAGCCACCAGGATGAAGCGATGTCCATTGGATGTCGTAGGCTTGATCTCTCCAATCATGTTGATTCCCCACATTGCGAATGGCCAAGGAGCTGTTAGAACATTGAGAGGAACTGGAGGAATATGTACCTTGTCAGCACAGACTTGGCATTTGTGACAAGTACGGGCGTATTGATGACAATCAGCTTCCATGGTAGACCAGTAGTAGCCTGCCCTTAGAATCTTCTTAGCCATCGTATGTCTGCTCAAATGGGTGCCAAATGTGCCACTATGCAATTCAGTCATGATCTGCTCAGCTTCAACCTTGTCCACACAAAGAAGCAGAACACAATCATGGTTGCGCTTGTATAGGATACCATTGCTCAGGAAGAACTTGGCAGAAAATCTCCTTAAGAACTTTTTGTCGTTGACTGAAGCTCCTTCAGGGTATTCTCGAGTCTTGAGATACCTTTTGATTTCATGAAACCAGGGTTGTTCCACTACTTCATCGGTATTAATCTCATGACAATGTGCAGGTTCATCCATTCGCTCGATGGTGATTTGGGGAGCCTCATTATCCCAGTTAAGTTTAAACATGGAAGACATTGTAGCTAGAGCATCTGCTAGCTGATTTTCTTCTCGCGGGAAGTGCTCGAAGGTAATCTGCTCGAAATGAGGCAACTATGTTAGGACATGTTCTTTGTATGGGATGAGTTTAGGATGTTTAGTGTCCCACTCTCCTTTGATTTTACTGATAACCAAAGCGGACTCTCCAAACACAACAAAGGATTTGATTCCTAAGTCAATCGCATCCTTGAGACCAAAGATACAAGCTTCATACTCAGCCATGTTATTGGTGCAGCTGAAGTAGAGTCTAGCAGTGAAAGGTGTATGGCAACCTTTTGGAGATATAAGTACCGCGTCGATACCGTTGCCAAGTGCATTTGAAGCACCATCAAAGTACAGGGTCCATCGGGATCCTTGTTTAGGTCAATCATACGGTCCATTACCTTCAATGTTGTCCAATGTCATAATGTCCTCGTCGGGGAAGTCGAACTTCATGGATTGGTAATCTTCGACAGCTTGATGAGCTAGATGGTCAGCTAGTACACTCCCCCTTTATATCTTTTTAGGTTATGTATTGGATGTCATACTCAGTCAGGATCATTTTCCATCTAGCGATTCTTCCAGATAAAGCAGGCTTTTCAAAGATGTACTTGATCAGATCCATTTTAGAAATCAGCAGAGTGGTATGTGTCAACATATAATTCCTTAGCCGGCGAGCAGCCCATACCAAAGCGCAGCAATTTTTCTCGAGCAGTGAGTAGCGAGTCTCACAATCGGTAAAATTTTTGCTAAGGTAATAAATGGCATGCTCTTTTCGACCAGACTCGTCATGTTGGCCCAGTACGCACCCCATTGAATTATCCAAAATAGTCAGATACATGATCAGCGGCCTTCCTTCGAAGGGTGGCATCAAGATAGAAGGTTCTAGCAAATACTCCTTGATTTTATCGAAAGCAACTTGACAGTCATCATTCCATTCAACCACCTGATATTTCTTCAACAAGTTGAAGATTGGTTCACAGGTAGAAGTTAGATGAGAAATGAACCTTGCAATGTAGTTTAGGCGTCCCAAGAAACCTCTGACCTCCTTCTCAGTGCGAGGGGCAGGCATTTCTCGTATAGATTTGAATTTAGCAGGATCAACCTCAATGCCTTTATTGCTGACGATGAATCCCAAGAGTTTACTAGACCTAACTCCGAAAGTGCACTTGCTAGGGTTCAGTCTGAGCTTATATTCCTTCAACCTAACAAACAGCTTTTGCAGATGGTCGGGGTGTTCTTCTTCTGTTTGTGAACGGGCTATCATATCGTCTATGTAGACTTCAATCTCATGATGTATCATGTCATGAAACAAAGCTACCATGGCTCGCTGATAGGTTGCCCCGGTATTCTTCAGTTCGAATGGCATCACTTTATAGCAGAAGGTACCCCACTGTGTAACAAAAGTAGTCTTTTCCATGTCTTCGGGGGCCATTTTGATCTGGTTGTATCCCGAAAATCCATCCATGAAAGAAAACACCTTATGTTGAGTTGTATTATCGACTAAAATGTCAATGTGTGGCAGTGGAAAGTCATCTTTAGGGCTAGCCCTGTTTAAATCTCTGTAGTCCACACACATTCTCACTTTTCCATCTTTCTTAAGCACGGGCACAATGTTAGCAACCCATTATGGATAGGAGGTAACAGCAAGAAACCCTACATTGAATTGGTTCATCACTTTGGCTTTGATCTTTTCAGACATATCGGGCCTCATTCAGCGGACTTTCTGTTTAATTGGTGGACAGTCTTCTCTTATGGGGAGACGGTGAACCACAATATCTGTGTCGAGTCCTGGCATGTCTTCATAGGACCAGGACAAGATTTCAACATATTCATTCAACAGTTGAACTAGACGCTCTTTGACATTTGGCTTCAGGTTGGTACCCACTTTAGCTTCTCTTCTGTCTTCGGCAGTACCCAAGTTGATAGTCTCTAACAGCTCTTCATGGGGCAGAATAACCCTTTCTTCCTGTTGCAGAAGTCTAGCTAACTCTCCAGGCACTTCACAGTCTTCATCACCTTCGTATTCGGCATGATTGACCAGATCTTCAGAGTCACTGAAGGCCATAGCAGAATTGTTACCCATGGAATCCAGAGTGGACAGGTACCTGCATTTTATGAGTGTGGGTGTGTGTAAGGGATAGCCATCCTTAAACAAAATAAAATGTAAAAGGAAAGAAAATGAACACAAAAGTTTATAGATGAAAACATCCATGATTCATTAAAAATGGCATATGAAAATGAAGAATCAAAACCCTTACAAATGGACCTATGTGCCCCGGGAAAGGCACAAGGCAAAAGAGTGTACGAATTGTTTAAAAATTATTACATACCAACATAAATTTTCAAAATATAAATTACTGATTGATGAAAGTAATGGGAACGAAGTCTTTCGCCTCCCAGTTGTCCAGTCCTCGTTCAATGGTTGGGAAAATCCAATCTTTAAAATTTCTCTCATCTTCAACATCTTCCAAAGAATGAACTCCATGATGAGTGATCTTTAATAATGGTCCTCCAGCCCGGGAGCGACGCACAGCCTTCTGACTAGCAGCAGTGAAACCCAAACCGAACTTATCTGCCTTGAAAGGAAAATCTGGTAACTGACCCCACACTGTACTTCCTCCTTCCTTGATCACAGCCTCCGCATCTTTAAGGGATGACATCCGGGACACAGGTTTGGTAATGATGGGCACATCAGTCATGGTCTTGGTCGTTGCAACTTCAGGAGAAACCTCTTCAAAGTGTTGGAAAGGTGTTTCTTTGAATTCACCATCTAACTCCACGTAGCGGAAAGAGTTAAGGTGGCTTATCATATACTCCTCCTCCCCATGAACTGTTACGATTTTACCCTGGACTGGATATTTTAGCATTTGGTGTAAAGAGAAAGTGACTGCCCCAGCGTTGTGGATCAATGGCCTTCCCAACAAGCATGAATATGAAGGACGGATGTCCATCACATAAAAAGTAGAGTTGAAAATTTCCGTTCCCACCTTAATTGGGATGTCCACCTCTCCATGAACCATCCGCTTAGAACCACCGAAGGATCTAACAATGATATTACTGGACTTTAAGGTAAAACCTTCACAGTCTAGCTTGTCCAATGCTTTCTTTGGTAGGACATTTAAAGATGACCCGGTATCAACCAGAACATGAGCAAGTGTGGTCCCTCTGCACTCTACTGAAACATGCAGTGCATCATTATGCTTTCTTCCCTTAGATGTTAGATTGGCGTCAGAGAAGCCAAGGCCATTGTCGGCTGTAAGGTTGGCCACACACTCTTGAAACTGATCCGCAGAAGTTTCTTGAGGCACGTGTGCCGTCTTCAGAAATTTGATCAAGGCTTTGGCATGAGCCTCGAAACAGAGCAATAGGGCCAGCATGGAGATTTTTGAAGGGGTTTTCCCCAATTGTTCTACGACATCATATTCGCTCTTCTTAATTATCTTTAAAATTTCCTCCATTTCCTTTTGGGTGGTCTCGGGGATAACCAAAGGCTGAGCCCTCGTCCTGACGGTCGCTTCTTCAATTCCCTTACCTTTATCAGCAACAACAGCGGAGGGTACAACTTCAGGAGTAACAATTTCTTTGATCACTGGACTTCACACAGATATCTTGACTGGCACATGAGCACTCGAGGGTCCGAAGACTGCTCTTGGAGGAGAAATCTCCGGAGAGAAGATTCTTCCGCTACGAGTTATCTTACTTGTCCCTGCAATATTTCCCACGCCAGGAGTTTCTTCATCAGAATTCTCTTCGACTGATTCGATCTGCTTGACACCGTGGTAGAAGATCTCTCCTCCATAATTCCATGGTATCGTCTTGTTGGACTTATATGGGATAGACCCCAGCATGGTAATCTTCAGCGGTACAAACTTTGGATCAGGTGTAATCTTAACAGGTCTTTTGCATACCTTGGAAAGATTGTCGGAAATGGTGATTATAGCAACATCATTGATAGGAGTAACAGGAGTAATGGTAGCAACAGGAGTTTTTTGACATAGGATCTCTTGATTATCCATCAGGCGTTGGATGCCTGACTTCAATAACGGACAGTCGGATTGTAGAGACAAACAAAAGTAACAATCTTTTTCATAACCTGGGAAGATCCCGGCTTTCAACAGATTTATCTTGATCATCGGAAAAGGGGTCATTAAGTCATTAACAGCGGCAACATACAAATCCTCTTCAATAGCATGGACATTATGACCATGCTTGGGCATTGGGGCAGAAATCACGTTCGGCTTTTCGGGCGCATCGAATTCTACCTCCTTGGCATCTATTAAATCTTGGATCTTGTTTTTGAGGGCCCAACAATTGTTGGTGTCGTGCCCTATGCCGTCGGAATGGTAAGCACATTTTGCATTGGCATGATAAAAAGGAGAAGTGGTATTCGGATTTTGTGGCGGATCTCTCAAGGTTGTAAGGCTCAGCTTCAAGAGATGGGGGAGAACCTGGACAGGCGTCATGTTTATTTTGGTGAACTGCCTAGCAGGCCTTCCCCCTCTTTTTTGGTTGGTTCTTGGTTGGTCATTTCTAGTATGATCAGCTGCAGTCTTTTGGATCATTACAGCCCCCACCGTTGACCGACGCTCTTCTCTTCCTCGACCTTTTTGAGTGTAAACAGCTGACACCTCCTTCTTTGCTGGAAAAGGTTTTTTGACAGCGGCATAAGCAGATGTATCTTTTTGAATCTTACCACTCTTGATGCCAGCTTCAACTCGTTCACCAGTCAGAATTAATTCAGTGAACCCTGTCGATGAACTCCTTATCAGGTGATTAAAGATTGGACCAGACAGCATCCCCAAAAACATATCAACCAGCTCTCTTTCAGACAATGGTGGATGCACCCTTCCAGCCAGGTCCCTCCACTTCTGGGCATACTCCTTAAAGCCCTCATTAGAAACCATACCCATACTCTGTAGTTGAGTACGAGTAGGTGCTAAATCTGCGTTATATTGATATTGTCGGTAGAAGGCAGCAGCCAGATCCTCCCAATTATGTACGTCAGCCCTCTCAAGCTGGTAGAACCAGTCCAATTGTGTACCCGAAAGACTATCTTGAAAAAAGTGGACCCACAAATCCTTATCAGAAGAGTGAGGTTGGATCTTTCTGACGTAGGACCGCAGATGCATCTTCGGGCAAGACAAACCATCGTATTTAGCAAATGTAGGCACTTTAAATTTAGGGGGAATGACAATCCTAGCAACCAACCCTAGTTCTTCGAAATCCAACCCAGGCACTCTTTGTACCTCCATAGCTGCCAACCGGTCTTCCAGATTTTTATACTTATCGTCCACAGGAGGATACTGCTGCTCAGAGTAATCTTCGTCTTCTTCCTCTTCTTCTTCAGCCTCAGACTCGGATGGTACTAAAACTCCCTTTACTTTGCCAACCCCTTCATCAGAAGTTGAAGGGAAGTCCAGGACCCTTCTAGCTTGGTTCTCAAATCTTCTACCCAGAGTGGCCACACCAGACCTTTTCTTCTTTTTCTCCTTTTCTTTTTCTAACAGTGCTTTAAGGTCCTCCTGACCCTTTGCCAAGGTCATAAGGAGTTGTTGGAACTGGGAATTCTTTGCTTGCAGATCTTTGACTGTCTGCTCTATATCCATCTTGCTGAAATAAACAGCAGAAAGATAAGGAAACCTGGTGTGAAGACCTGTTTATGCATATGATGAATGATATGTATTCATGTAATGCATTCAAGGATTCATAAATTCAAAGTTGTTGCAAACAAAAAGAACACATGTCATATTAATAAGAAGAAATTTGTTAGTACATAAATGCCCCATGAGCAGAATATTACAAAATTCTTAATGTAAAAAGATGTTGCGCAGCCTCTTTGGTGCGATGTAGGTGTTGAGAGTCCCCTCTTCGTGAAGTCGGCGGGTAAGTTCCAAAACCTTCTTCTCACTGGAGTAGAAGCTAGCTTCAAAAGTGTTTCGTTCTTCCTTGAGTTGTATCCAACTCTTTTGTAATTCTTCCAATGATGTTGGCATGTCAGGATGTAGAAGGGTGTATGGAACCTCTCCTTCCATAATAGGCTCTTTGATCACAGGGAGAATGTAGGGGTAAGGCATCATAAGACTCTGGGCACGGGTTCGTACCCACTTGAGGTAAGGCTCAAGGGGGATGGAATTCTTGTGTCCCAGTGTCTTACTATCCACTTTGTTGGGCATCCTCCAAGCTCGGATAAACCTTTGTCAAAGTCCTTTAGTGTCGTTGTCGAATTCAAAAACCAAATCTGAAATAAGCATATCATGAGGGCCATCCCTTCGAGAATATCCAAACTATCTCAAAGCCAAACAGGGGTTGTAGGCAATGCCTCCCCTAATGCCAAGTAGTGGGACATTAGGTAATTCCCCACAACGATCAATGATGATGACATTTTCTCTGGACCGAGAACACCAATGAACATCAGAATGTGTGAGAGTCATCAACCGTTGTGAGCACCTCAAGCCTTGCTCATTCTTCAAGACTGACTGGGGAAGGTGAAAAATAAACCAACTTGATAGAAGAGGGGTACAGCACATGAGAACACCCCTTTTCCTCATTGTTCATGTGTGAAATGAGTGTAGGATGTCCCCAAGCAATATAGGCACAGGATTCCGAGATATCAAAATCTTAACAGCATTCACATCTATAAGTTGATAGGGTTTTGGGAACAAAACCAACCCATAGATGAGAAGTGCTACAATCTCCTCAAAAGCTTGCAGATCTAGAGAATTCCAGCATTCTTGTGCCTTCTCAAACAGAAACTTTGCCAAGAAACCCTTGACACCACTTCTAGTTTCCCAGTGACCTTTGATATCAGATGGTTGCAAGTGTAAGGGTTGAGAAACATCTTCAATCTTTGGCTCTCTTTCCTTACCGTTGTAGGGTAGTTGATGGAGAATAGGAATCCTCGGGAGTTAAGAAAATTCCTCCAAAGTAGGTACTAGTTGGTAATCAGGAAATGTAAAGCAATGGTGTAGGGGGTCAAAGAACTGGAAGAGGACTTTCACCATGTCTTCTTCAATGTTGGAGTTGACCAAGTTGAGAAGTCTACCGTGTCTTTCACTGAAGGGTGAATTCTCTGGAATCTTGGAAGTAAGCTCCTTGAGTTGAGGAGTGATTCTCACAAGGTTGACTTGGATTGTTTTCCTGCGAAGAGATTCCATTACCTACAAAACAAGAACAAAGATGAAGATCCAAACCCTTGAAATGGTTAGTGGATGCATATGATGCTTTATGATGTTCATGATGTATGCACAAGTATATGTACAAGCAAGTCACACAAGATCCTAGTTTCAGGCTTGTATGGGGTTTCATAGGTAAGTACCCTCTTGAAGTTAGTTGGCTCCACCTGTCCTATAAATAGTAGCCGGGTTCTAAGGAGCTCAATATCACCGGATTATTTTCTGTGTTCATTGTTTTAGTTTAGCCACTTTACTGGCGACCGAAATATTCCAAGAAAACAATCCTCAATGAGTGTAGTATCGAGTATCAACCAACTTCGGACTGCACCAAAGTCGGTCATCTCACTACCCCTAAAAAAAAAGGCCAAGATGGTTAAGTAAAGGTTCTAAAAATCATTAGTGCTTCATGACATCACTCAGCGGCCCCGTATTCTCTCTGATTGACTCAAAGGCTACCGGTACCCACAAATATGTCGCACTAATATAGCTATTGCTTTAACCATGTCGGTATACCCCGCACAGTTTCCACAACATATTGCTATTTACCTATGAATGTTTCCCAAATCCGGGTAGAGGATTTCAAGCCCAAACAATAGAACCAAATGTAAAGCAAACAAGATAAGCATGTAAAGGTGATCTAAACCCTTAGGTTACTCCACTTTTCAGATAATTCCCCAGCAGAGTCTCCAGTTCTGTGATACGGTTGGAGAACTGACTTGAGGTTTTGCGTTTGTGTTCGCAAATGTTTCGGTTTAGCAAGAGTCGCCGCCGACTTTTTATTTTATCCAAAGGAAAGGTCAGAAAGCACATGAAAGACCTTTGAGATGTTTTCTTGGGTTCGGGGGGTAGATTATGAAAAGGGAAGGTGCTAGCACCCTTTTCATCCATGGTTATACATGGGCTCTTAGTTACTTGTTTAGATCACTTGCTTTTGCTTTTCAATTGTTTGAAATGGTGTTTTGTGTGTGGTTTTTTAAACTGCTTTGAAAAGAGGCCATCGTTGTGGCAACCTTTGTAATGATTCTTGTTTGAATATATACAAAGGTGTTCGTCTTTTTGAAAAGATATTTCCATGTTTGAAAGTTTCTTTTGGGAAATGTTTTGAAATTGTGTTGTGAGGTGTGTTTGAAAATAGCAAGGATGTTTTTGCAAGTTTGGATCAAGTAACTAAGAGTTATCTACCCTATTTTACTCAAAGGTATTTCCTACACATTTTTAACCATTTTGATAGTGTTGTTTTACCATTGTATTTGGTAAACAACCTTGTATTAGGATGTTAAACGGGACAGGCGCGGGTCATCGTATGGACCATGATAGCAATTGTGCTAAGTATCTTTAGCAAATTTTTCCGAGGGACTAGATCATTTTGTATAGGCAACCAAGATAGCGTCATCGAGGGACTATGATCTTTTGTTTTGTTTTTGTTTTGTCAAAGTACTCAACATGCATAACATGGCCCCTTTTTTTTTTAAGGCAACAAGTGGATGGAACCCTAGGGTTGCAAGTGTGCATTGTGTTATCATTTCCATGCATTTTTGTCTTTGTTTTAGTCAAGCTATTTGTTTGATTTTGGATTTTTGCATACAAACCCTAATCTCTAATCATGGCATAATTGGAAGCATAAATGCGTAAAGGTAAATCTACCACTATTAAAACATGATTATGGGGAGGGGGATACAATTTTTGAATGGGGATTATTTGGCAAGAAATTAAAACCCTAATTTTACTATTACATCCAAATTGAATCAATGGCATAAATAATAAATGAATAATATTTAAATAAACATACAAAATAGTATGAATATGCAAAAATGTTTATGTTTATTTTTTATGTATGTAAAAAATATTTAGTGTATATATAAACAAGAAATAAAAGAATTATATATTTTTTTTTATTAAGGGTAAAACCCTAATTTTCTTTTAAGAATGTAAATATATTAAATATACTATTTATATGTATAATAAAAATAAAATAATGTATATACAAAAATGAAATATATTTAGAAAAAAAATGTTATTTTTATATGTATAAATAATAAAAGTATACAGTATTTCTAAAATGTTTATTTGTTTTAATTAAAGAAAATTATAAGTATTTATTAATTAATAATTTTTCATGTTAGAAAAATAAAATAAAAATATAAAAATAAAAAGTGAAAATTAATAAAAATATTTTGGTATTTTTTTATGTTAAAAAATAATAAAATAAAATCAGAAATGAAAATAAAGTGGAAAAATACAAAAATATGAAGAAATGGGCCAGGGGGTGCAATTAGCAAAAAGGGGGTGCCAATAGTGAGCCAGGACCAAGCCTAGCCCACCAGACTTCATCTTCAACCTTTGTTCACAAACGCGCGCGCCCTGTACAAAAAGCCAGATCATACATACGTGCTCTAATGCAAAAACACATAACATCAAAGTTGTAGCATTTTTCAAGACGAATTCAACCATATAAGAAATTTGTCCTAACTCTTAAATACCAGAGAGAATTTCGCTGGCCCTAATTTCTAACCTAACTTTTTCAGAAAGTTCATGGATCAAATTCTCTTTGCACGCTTAAATTAAATGAAAATTGAGCTTATGTACAACTTCATGGCTATGAATACTACATTTTTCATTCACAACCCTAAGCCTAAATGTTCCTAAATAGAGAGATAGGAAGTTGACAAAAATCTGTTTCAGTTGACTTCGTGTATGGCAATGTGGATCTTTTCAGTGAGGCCTGAGATGTTTGGGAGCTTGCTTGAACTTCCTCTGATCTTCCCCAATACCTAGCTTGCCTTAAATGTGCTTGAACAAGCATGTAGAACTCAAACTGCACAAGATGAAATCAAAAATGGCAAACCCTGTAAATGAAGTTACAGTCAGTGTTTAATGGTTGGGATAGCTTGGATAGTTTGTATGGAAGGTGTTTGAACCAATTTGAGACAAAACGCACGAGGGATTTGTGCTAGGGACGTCAAACTGCAGGGAGTGCCTTGTTTTGCCAATGGAAGATGATTTTGTGCTATAGGAGGTTTCAGGACTCGAAGGCTCGTGTTTTAGGTTCAATACAATGTGTAAAAATTGTCTCAAAATCTTGCATAAGTTGGTTCTTTTTGATATTCCAGTTATGTGAATTTTGACATGTTTCTTGTATATGAAGCAAAAAGCAAAACATGATGCAAGACAAGCCTGTACAGGCTATCCATCAGCCTGCACATTATGCTCTTGGCCCCTCAAGTTGGTGGATATGATTTGCTGCATAAGATATGGTTTAATGCTCAAGGGATGTGGTTTGACATAAAGCAAGATTTTGACAAAAATGGGAATGTACCTTTTTCTACTTAAGGATTAATCTATTGTATAATCTTCTAATGACCAAAAAAAAGCCTTAGACCAATGGATTTGCATTTAATTATTGAGTATGGAATGGTTTTGAGACCTGTAATCTAGTGCAAAGCAAGCTTATTAGAGTTTGCAACTTGTATCACTAAGAAAATGCCATGGATCAAAAGTGAGTTTTTGCCAACTTCAAGCTTTCGATTCTCCCTAACCACAAATGCTTTTGGAGAGTTCTTAGACTTTTTGGAAAGCTTGTAACATTCTCTACAATCCATCTTTGAAATGCATTTTTAGATTCTAAGTGGAAATAGGTGAAAAGTTTCCAAGAAGATAGGTCAAAATCCTTCCTAAACTAGGGCAAAATTTCACTAAGTTAAAAGTTTCATGGACCCTTGTTCCAAAAATCATAACTTAAGATCCAAGCTTCTTTTGGGAAAACTTTGTGAATCAAAGTTGTATACTTTGTGGAGGAATACAACTTTTATATTGGAAGTTTTGTTTGAATCCAATTGCATCATGGTGAAAATATTGGGCAAAGTTGGGAAAAAACAAGAAAATTTTATAACTTGGAAAAATTCTAAGTAATGAAAATTTTCAATTTTAAACCCTAATTTGCAAAATTAGATTTCTTGATGAACAAGTTTCATGTTTTGACACATCTTGATGGAAAATGACCCTTGGCACTTGATTTTGACCAAAAAGTCAAAGTTTGACTTTTCAGTGTACAGTCAAATTTTGATCAGTTGACTGAAAAATTCATCTGTCAATCCAATGCATTTGAGATCTTTTGAACCTTGTGAATAGGTCAAGATGATTCCATTGAGTCCTTGAATCCATGCTTGAACCCAATTTTCCATTGGCTAGGTCAAAGGCCAGAAATTGCCCTTCTGCAGTCAAAACCCTAAAAATGACCATTTTGCCCTTTTGGTGATCTGATCAAATTTCTTGTGGAGTTATGGTCCAAACTTGATCAAATGGTTCATGTGAGCTTATAATGTTGATGTGGGTCAAAATTTATGAGGTTTGACTGTAAATTGGCCAATTTGACTTTTTCCCCAATACAGCTGATTTTTAGGTCAACTATCCAATTGACTGGGCAAAAATTTGATTCAAGGCTTGAAACTTGGTAGAGGTAATCTTGTAAGTCCAACATTAAGTATGAAAGTCACTTTGAGCATTGAAAGTCCAAAAATCCTTGTACAAACTTAAACCCTAATTTAGGTCAACAATGCAAGGAGATGTCTTGAGCAGAGTGAACCTTAGCTTGGTCTTGAGTTCAAAGAGTCTTGTGATGAAAAATATTGACAGAATGAGAGGGAAAATTTTGGGGTACAACAGGGTGCCTGAACCACAAGTCAAAAAATTATTTATCAGAAGGCCAACACGGCCGGCCGTGTCACCTGACACGGGCCGTGTTGACCATTGACGCTGATTTTGAGTGTTTTTTATGACTTTTCACTATTGGGAACCCAGAGGGGCGTTTTGGGCTATTCAGACCAAGACAAATGGATTGTTCACTATTTAGCCAAGTTTCCACGATGAAAACAGGGACTTTTAGATGAATGAAGATTAAGAACCATAAATATTGGGGCTTTCAAGAAATTTGGGGACAGAAGTTCCTTTATGAGCGATAGCAATTGAAGATCTAAGAATCCTCACCTTCTGTAATGTCTAATTTTATTATTGCTTATCTTTTTAATACTATGAGAGGATAAACCCCCCAATGCTAGGGGGTGTCCTTGATTTGCAAATGTATATATTTTGAGTTCTTGGTATTGATACAATAATTGCTTTCCAATTTGATTGTTCAATGTTCTTATGCCTTTCCTATCGGATAAATAGGGATTGATCCATGATTAACGATTAGGGATGGACCACATTATTAAGGTTTTTGAACAATTAGACTATGGTAGGTATCACCTAGGACTAGGGATACCCCATAGGTCACCGGTAAAATCTTGATAACATAACTGCTTGGTTTCATCATAATTCACTAAGGACTTAGGTATTAGGATGAAGGACCAAAGACTTTCTCACTAAGGACTTAGGGGAAAACAAACTAAATATTTGGTAGTTGAAAGTAATGAACTTGTTGAATAGACCAAGAATGAAGGTTAATACAAGGTCAAATCACACACTTACCCTAGCATGCTCCTCATATCTGTTAAAAATCCATTTTATCTTTATGTTGATTAAGTGACAATTTCAAAACTTTATCCCAAAGTAAAGCTTTTGTTTAGTTGAACTATGCATTATCCTCAGTACTACACGTGGTCCTCGAGATCGATATTTGCAAGGCAAAATAGTACACTTGATATTATCCCTATCAGTAACCCTTTGATGTTTCCGTCCTTTTAGCAAGAATTTCTATGTTGTATTGCCAGTGGATTTAAGAAAGACAATCATCATTAACTTCCAATAATCATAGTCGGTGCCATCCAAAACAAGTGGTTTGTTGATTTATCCTCCATCTTTCATTGTCTCTATTTGAGCATAATTTTTCTTCCCTGGAGCTCTCTCAATAGGCTATAGTTCTTGCTCTAATGCCAATTAAAATTTTGTTCATCGGGGGATAGATATTGAACATGATGTTCCGACAACAAATTCTACAAGTTATACCAGAACCAACACAAATATGACGGTATGAGTTGTACAAATTGACACTAATACAAATAACACATCTAATGTCGGACGCGAAATACATTTTACCTCAGCATTAGAAGCGAGGTAAATAAGTACTTCATATAAATTAAAGACATATCACCTCGGTGTTTAAAACACCAAGGTATAAGTTTATTAGCACATGGGTTCAAACTCCAATTTCTGAACTTTTATTATTTACAAAAACTAGCGCCTTTTTTATCTCGGTTTATCATTAAAACCAAGGAGTTATTATTTTTTTAATAAAACTCGTTACATTTTTTACACAGAACATTAATAAAATAATTTTTTTATAAACTACAATATTTATCCAGAATATTACATTTTTTACACACAAAAAATTGTCCATGATGATCATATGTTGGATCTTAAATTTATTGATATTCTAGGCAAAATCAAATATTGGGAAACTCTTTTCTCCCAACAAAAACAATGGTTTATCTATGGCTTTTGCTTGCATCTGTTTCTGAACGGTTAGATAAATAAATAATTTTATGCTCAAATAAATATTTAAGAACACAAACCTTAAACCCAAATAATTTTCTGCTCTTGCAATCCATCATAGAGAACTACGCATAAAAAACACTCTTGCAAACCTTAAACTCTTCATGATGCTTGGAAACATAATATTTTCAATTCCTTTTTCTTGCGTTTGTTTCTGATATGAAAAAAAAGGTTTACATGAATAAATAATTTTTGTTCAAATAAATATTTAACAACACAAACCTTAAGTCCGAATAATTTTATGCTCTTGCAATTCATCATATAGAGCTCTTCATGAAAAAGACTCTTGCAAATCTTAAAGTGGAGGATAGTTTCACTATTAATTTTAGGCATTCATAATGCTTTTATAATGAAAGTTATTTATGTTTCATGCGGATCACTAATGGTAATGTCTTGAGCGTTAATAGTCATGAAATGGACGACAAAGATTTGATAAATATCCTCAATTTTAATGCTAAATATTTCCTCGGTTTTTAGGAAAACTGACGGGTTAGAACATTTAATTTACAAAAAAAAATACAATTAAAATCTCAATTTTAATGCTAAATTTTCCCTTGATTATTAGGAACACTGACGGGTTAGAACATTTAATTTACAAATAAAAATACAATTAAAAGAGAGGTTAAAATACTGACATGGCGCACATGCATTGTAATCATATCATTAGAATAACAATGATCAGCTATATTTAAGTCGTAACGTCTCTTTTGGATTATCAAGGAGGCTTTTGAGCTATTTAAAGGTCTAATTACCAACTCGTTGTGTCTTCCGACATTGTTTCAAGGTCTTTTCATATTTTTAAGGTCTCATTACCAACTCTCATTGTCTTGTTTTCTTATTTCAAAGTCCTTTTTTTCTTATCAGAAATGGATGCAAATCTTTTGTTCGTTATCAATGAAAAATATGTTGATTTCAATAACTTTGATCATTTTGAACCAAGGAAAGTTGTTAATAAATAAAGGTTGAATGGTTACTTTCATATTCCTCATGGCCCCATATACATTAATCTCATTAAAGACTTTTGGATGAATGCCTCCGTTGTGCCAGCTGGTCATGATAAAATCATCTAGTCCTATGTCAATGGCTCTTATTTCTTTATTACTCCATCACTAATTGTTATGATAATCAATTGTGAAGAGTTTGATAGTTGTGTTAAACATTATTAATTCAACAATGTCTACACAATCCGCCTTCACCAACTTTATGCCAACCAAAATAAGCTCTCCAGTCCTACTTCTCTACTCCCAATTTCAAAATTTTGGTTTCAACTTCTAGTGGAAAATCTCCGCCCAAGAGAGAATGACCTAGAAACACTTACTTCGTATGACAAACATCTCTTGTTATTCGTCACCTATAATATCAGAGTTAATCTTTCTCTTACCATTTTAAACTTCTTGAAGGAAATGATAAATACTACTCGGGAGGAAATGACTTTCCTCATACCTTATGGAAGAGTTATTTCTCACCTTTTCTCTAGGTTAGGGATACTTAGGGGTAATTGTGAAGTTGAGTGAACTGGGAAGTTTGAATTTGTTAAGTATTTTTCTTTGTTGTGTTATTTTTTTTATTATCACTAAAATATTTCCTTTTTCTATTATTTCCAATTCTTGTTTATTGAGAATTAATAAAAAACCATGGCATCTGGAAAAGACGTCAAGTGATAAATCATTGAAAAAAGTTTTAAATGCGGCAACAGAGATACAAAGCGAGTTTCCTTATAGGTATATTACCTAGGTTCTAAAAAAACGAGATAATAAGTTTATTGGCCAAAAAGGGGGGAAATTGGGTTAGATTCGCTCTATAATCGATTAGTCGGTGGTGCTAATCAATTAGCTCTAGCTTTTTAAGAAAGAAAACAACCAAGTTTGGGATCTAATAGATTAAGTTGGTTCATAATCTATTACGAGAAGTGTATGCTCCATAATTAATTAGACATGTGTTCTAATCAATTATAGATGAAATATTCTTCCTAATTAGCTTCCCAATAACTTTTAACCATAATTGATATTAAGAACATTTTTAAATTAGATGAATTTTGTAAAACATTTTAAGTGTGGTGTACATTAATTAAGTGCTTTGAGAGTTAGTCACACTTATTACGATTTAATGATCCAAAATAAATAAAAGTAGTTGTGACACATGATCACAATCGAGTTTTCATAAACCTTGGTTCCTTTGATGTTGCCATTAGAATTTAATTCTCATGTGCCAAACATCAAAACGTTCTTGCTTTTTGATTTACTGAAAGCCCTAGGCCAACCTTCTAATGTCTAACTTGGTGGGAGTAATATTTATTCATGGCACTACGCCAAAAATAAGATTAGACAGCACATTTAAGCAGCGCTTCTTATCAAAAGTGCTGCTAAAAGTCCATTTTAAATACACGGGAATTTGGTCGTATAAATTAGACAGCGCTTTCTAAAAAAGCGCTGCCTAAGGGGGTGAATATGGTTTGATAAAGCGCTGCTAAAGGGGGTAGGTACTGAAGCGCTGCCTAAAGGGTGGGCTTACAAAGCGCTTTTTAGAAGCGCTACCTAAAGGGTGGGCTTAAGAAGCACTTTGTGAAAGCACTTCCTAAAGGGGGTTAATGTGGTTTTATAAAGTGCTGCTAAAGGGGGTAGGTACTGTAGCGCTTTGGAGAAGCGCTGCCTAAAGGGTGGGCTTACAAAGCGCTTTCTACTAGAAGTGATGGCTAAGGGTAGGCTTACACAGCGATTTTTCAAATTTGTATATATAAATATGTACATTTGGTGCATATTTATTTATGTATATATAAATTGTTAGATTAAAGTTGTATATATAAATATGTAAGTTTGGTGTATATTTATTGGATTGAAGCTTCAAATTTATAAATTCTGGTGCAAATTTGAAAGAAAGCGCTTAAATTTTAAGCGATTATATGTACAGGACTCTTAAAATATAAGTTGAACATATTAAAAATTCCTTGAACATTAGACAGTGCTTTAACCCAAAAAGTGCTTCCTATTATGAAGAATAGAAAGCGCTTGTCAAAAGTGCTGCCTAAAAGGGGACTTTAGATAGCGCTTCAAAATAAAGATTTGCCTAAAATATAAAAAAAATATAAAAAAATACATTAGACAGTGCTTTTTCTATAGTGTTCCTATAGCAGCACTTTTACTTTAGACAGCGCTCGAGGAAGCGTTGTCTAAAGTAAAAGCGTTGTTATACGCACACTATAGAAAACGCTTACATTGTTAAAAGCACTTCCTATAGGGGCCTTTAGAAAGCGCTTATTCAATAAAGAGCTGTCTAAAGGGGGGAATTAAGCGACACTTTCACATAGACTAAAAGCGCTGCCTATGGTTATTGCAGTGCAGAAATAGGCAGCGCTTATAAACGCTGTCTATGACCAAAAAAGCGTTGTCTATGTGCTTGTTTGGCATATTGTGGGTTTCTCACCTTAGCCGACTCCTTAACCTCAACAATTATGACTGTTGAGTTTCTTACTTCTAAAGGTGAATCCTCTAAATTATTGGGTTATTCCTCAGCTTCAGTCTGAGACGACACATCAATGATTTTTTTCACACTACTTAAATTTTTAATGTGATATCTATGTTTCCTATGTTTCCCATAAATGTTAAAGAAAATGAGAAACAAAGAAAGGAAAAGGTGAGAGATAGGTACCATTTTTGTAGGTTCTGAAGAATGAAGAATCAAGAGTTTGGAACCATGAAAGCTGCAGATTCTGAAGAAAGAAGCACAAGGCAACAAAGAATGGATATTTCAGAACCTAGGAAGTTGAAATATCTATATTTGAAATCACAAAGAGAGGAAGATGGACTATAGAAATTGAAAGCAAAATAATACGGAAAAAGTAAACCAACTTAATTTCCCCTATTTATTGACATACAAAGCACCAATATTAAGACTAAGAGTCAAAGGCGAACCCAAAGCTACAACAAAAGGTAAGTTTGAAACCTCAATATTGTAACTGTCCTCAAGCTCACTCAAGTGTTCTAAATGTGTATTTCCCACTTCCTATTCCCATGATGCATGTGGAGACCTCCCCGAAGAAACATTTTAATGATATGTTAGACCAATTCTCACTAAGCTTGTCAGTGAACCTCTCCCTCTTCCTAGAACATCTTTCCAATGGACTTACTTTTTCAATGGTGCATCCACATAGGCTGGTTTCAATGCTTCCATGTCTATATTATTGGCTTCATTATTGACAACAAGGACTTGGGAGACAATTATTCTAGATTTTCCAGACAGAATAAGATCGCACGTAAGCAAGGCCTTGTATTCATCTCAACCGTTGATGGTTATCCAACGGTCTTCTGCATCTTACGTCAGACCAATCTGTGAAAGTTTGAAGAATGACTATGAATCACACCTAGATATTTATCACACCCGCTCTATCAAATTCTAAAACTATCATTGTCTGACTTGATGTTTGAAATACCGTAAAGCGGTAAGAGTAAAAGAAAGGAAGTATTTTTCCAGGAAATTTATCATCTCCACAATGATCAGTGCGAGGGAAAGAATGTCATTCAACAGTTTCTGTGTCTCTGAGTATGGGTTAAAATGAGTTTGAGGTATGAGGTGCAAAAAGTAAAGTTATTAATAGAAAATAAATGCATGCTAAGAGAGGAGAGAACTTGTCCGAGTTTTAATCTCATATACCAGTCAAATACTTAAACTTATTATTCAATTGTACTTAACCTAATTTACTTGTCAATATCATCATGCATCTCTCACATCAGTATTCGTTTCTGAAATACCTATAAAATGCACCACAACAAAGGTTATTCCTAACGCAAAGTTGCAAGAACAACCGTATTACTCTTATTGGTGATGTCTCGTGCAACTCAAACAACACAGAAGCATTAAGCTTCGATACCCACAATGAATATTAGCTCTAAATCTATCTCTAGAATTTAGAAATTAATATATATTCATCCTCAATCAAGATTTGTAAGGTATATGTCTATAACAACATAAATCCAAACATAAGGCAAACAGATTAAGGAAGATATCAACATAGATTTCGAATACAGGTTTTATACAACACCATGAGCAACAAATATACATATAAAACAAGTATACTTAAAAACAAGCCCCAACAAATAAACCTTACAAATAGAATAATGGAGAAGAAAATCAAATATTTCAGTGTCAATCATGAGCAAAGAGGCTTCGACTATGGATCATCTGATTACAACCTCCAAATGTTGTTTTCTAAGCTTAATCATCAAAAGAATGAGGGTGATAGGGTTGAGACTTAAAAATACCCAAACCATAACCCTAGAAATGAAAAAAAAACATGAAAATATAGTGTACTGGAGAGTGAGTTAGCGCTTAGAGCTAGCAGAGTCTGCTAAACACACTTTGCTGCAATGAAAAAAAATTCAGATTTTGTTTCCACCTACTACTATGAAAAACATGTTTAACAATGGCTGGAAAAGATATATAACAACACGGGCTAAGGTGTTGTTATGTAGAATGTCTTTGAATATATGATACTTTCAATCTTGGTCAATTGACCATTGTAGTATTCTATAAAGCACGTGACATATCACAACAATTATTTAATCCAACCACTGTGATAAAACTAAATGTCCCAAGTTCGATTCTCAGCTACAACATTTTGTAATTTATATTATTTTGATCACCGTTCAATATACAATCACGGTTAGGTTTTATAACCGCTGTCAAAACTTCCTCTGTTTTGAATTTGTATTTCTCAGCTTCTAAAATTCTTCCCATTTTTTATCCTGCAATTTTATAACTATATCAGAGAATTTATAACAACCCGTATTTTTGCTAACTATGTAGAAAGAGCATAAAAAATAGATAAAATTGTGCATCAAAAGTAAAAATTAATATTTACATCAAACACAATATGTTTAAGTCAAAAGTAATGTTCACATCATCATATACAAAAAATAAGTCATTAGCCCATCTATATAAATCAAATAGCAGGACCGTTAAACACATTATGGATAAACACCGAACGTTTACGAAGATCTACAAAGTCCTCAACGAGGAATGGGGTTAATGATGAGTGCTAAATTGTTGTTTATTTGAGTGTGAATAATTAGCACTCATCGGCTTAATTTGTTTGCTTTTTGTCAATAAATCTCAACTTTAGTGTATATTCAGTATAGTTTATGTTATAGTGTATTTATTGTGTTATTGTGTAAATATAATTGAGTTTAATTGATTTTATCTCATTTTTGTATGTATTTAAGCATTTTTATTTAGGCATTGTTAGATAGATCATTCAATAAGCTTTCCAACGTGTAGAAACTAGTTTTTTAATCAAGAGTCGCCACTATTAGTTTTTATCCTAGGGGAGGGAACCTAACATAAAACCCTAATTCGTGGACAAAGATTCTAGGTTTCGGACTTAATTAGACGAAAGGAAGGTGTTAGGCACCTTTCATCCACATTGTTCACAAGGATATTAAGCTATAGGTTTAAGTTTGGGGTAAACAGGGTTTTAAGTTTTAATTAGCAAGACTCGCCACGATTTTAGATCGCGTGCCTATGTATCCTCTTATGAGGAATCACAGTCCCAATTCGTAGTTCATATGGGTTGGTGTTTTTTAGGGGTTTGGAAACATATTTTGAATCACTTCGCACTCGGTCGGGAGTAGTGATTGTGGAGATTTTGACTGAGTACACAGTAAGTCAAAACTGGTTTGAAACCCTTTTGCAAAAACTGTTGATTAGTTTAGTTTTATTGCGAAAAATAGTTTGAGATTTGTTTGTGTTTTTTTATTGTATTAATTGCGAAAAGTCTTGATTAATGCATGATAAAAATATTTTAATGCAAATAATACATAAGATAATATATGTAATTTTAATATGAAAATAATTTATTTTGTAATATTATAATATTTACATATAATAAATAATAGTAATAATATTTAAAACATGATAATAAAAATTAATAATAATAATTATTATTATTATAAATGAAAAAAGAAATAAATAATTAAATAAAATGTAGAATAAAAAATAACATAAAAGAAATAATAACAAAATAATTATAATTTTAAGTAAACCTGGGGGGTGCGTTTTATTGTTGATAAGCAAAAGAAGGGGGTGCTAAAAGGAAGCTGACTATGCCTCTTATTCATTCTAGACGGGGGGGGGGGGGGGGGGGGGGGGGTATGTAATTGTTGCATTTAGAAAATAGTGGAACGCGGGTGCAAATAGCAGCGGCCCAAGCCCATTAATTTTCAAAGGGGGCATGCTGATTGTGTGTAGCGAGGTGTATGGATATTATGATGCTGCCTGGCCTTATAGCCGCCTGATTGAGACCTGACGGCTGTTAACTAGGGAGCACCGTTATTATTGTGCGTGCGCGGGCATAGGATACGAACTGATAATAGATTTTTATTTTAACTTTTGTTCATTTTCATTTTCAACTGCATTTCACAGAACTTATATATTTACAAAAAGAAACTTTATCCTCTCTCTCCCTCGGCAAAAACCAAACGAACCCTAAATTCTCTCAATTCCTTTCCTTCTTCTTCTGTGATTCACATAAACAACAACAAAAGAAAACAGAGTATGAGAAAACAAGAAGAAAACCATAATCGAATGGCCTAAGATGGTCGTGGTTGTTGTTTCGTGACGAGGCTAAGTGGTGGTTTTGTGGTTCTGATCTAGAGAGTCGTCGAAAGGGCAGAAGTCACGCGTGGATTTGAACAACAGTGGAAGTAGCTACTGCTAAAGTTTCGCTGCGGGTGATAAGTGGTGGTTCCGTGGGTTGTCAGCGGTAGTTCATGGGCTAGTTATTAGGGTTTCCGATCTGAAAACTCTAATCACCTTCTCTTCTCGTTTTCAACGGTGCAAGAGGGTTTGTGTTTCAACTTCTTCTCTCCCGTTTTCGTCTCCGAATCCTCCTCTGTCTTGTTCTTGTTTTGTAAGAAGTCCCCGTCTCTCTCTTCTGTATACGAACCTCCCTTTAAGTTTTTAAGATATTTTTGTAATCGATCCCTATTGATTCATTGTAATTGCAACATATAAATTATGAGATTTGATTCATTGATTTTTCAGCTGTAAATTATAGATTTTGTAAAGATTTTCCATATTTTGTGTTATATGCGATTTGATTCTGAGATTGATAGCCGTAGTGTTTGGATTGATTCTGGCAATTTTTGATCTGCTGTAGATTTAGTTTTGCAAATTGAATTTGAATAGTAGCTGTTTGTGGAATGAAAACAAGCGTGATAGGTACAGTAATAGTTTTTGGGCCTTATGTTAGTTAATTATTTTAGCCTAGTATGGACTGCAAACTACACTTTTTGACATCAATTGGCCTGATTTGTGTTAATATGCCATGCGTTTTTTCATATAAATTGGGCCTAACTTTGGTCCAACGAGACTTTTCCCAGCATAACATTTTCCCAATAAACAAAATTAATGGTTATGAAAAGTCCAACAACAATAGCAAGAATACACCACGCTTTCTTAAAGGTTTATATAATTATATTTTTTTAATTAAGACAATAGCAACAAGCAATTTTATGGATAATGGTCCTTTTTAGCAAATGAGACGACAGAAATCCCAACAAAACCAATGGGCCAACTTGCAAAACCTTACTGGGCCTGTTATTTGTAATTCACCCCTACTTTTACTAAAACTAACTTAACCTACATAAACTTATACAATTTAAACTTGAACGGGCCTAATTTAACTTCAATCTCCCTTTTACTAACGATTATTTAATAATCTAGAATTTTACAGTTACTCCATTAATTTCCATTTACGAATTGCATTGGCCAATGGCCAACATGCCTCGCGAATGGATTCAAGGACACGCGAGTGTTTCTGATTTAGAAAGCCCCGTTTTACTAGATTAAAAATACACCCCCTAGTCAAATAAAGACGGACCATCTAATATTGTTGTACTGTCTTAAGTATTTTCTTTATTTCAATCTCAAAAAATATAATCATCATGGTAGGACAAATTTAGGGTACAACAGCTTCCCCTATTCAATCATCTTTCAATCGAATAGCGTGAGAAAACTCGAGTCTCGCGCATTTTAATTGAAAGTTTATTGAATACTTGAAGTATCCCAAAATTTGTCCAACAAACATAAGGTTATACTATTGTAGCATACACTTATAAGTCTCAAGGAAGTAGGCAAAGCTGATGATATATCGCTTACCCGGGTTTGATAATGAGGCAGATAGCGCAATTTTGTATGTCTTGGCTTATTCACCCATTTGGAGGATGAGAAACACTTGATTGATGATGCATGGCTGCTTGAAGACTGAGGCCATGGATTGTGTTTGTGAATCGCTGCATGACATTTGATGTGATATGCTAAACCTTGGTTTCGAACATCTCTACATGAAGTCTGAGACGATGGTCAGAGTTTGGGTAATGCATTGCTTCATGAAGTCTGAGACAATGATTTGTGTCGCAGAATAAGAAACACATTGCTGCATGAAGTCTGAGGAAACGGGTTAAGTTCTCAAATCACTACGTGATGTCTGATGTGATTGTCGTACCCCAAATTTGCCCTGTCTCTTTTACTTTTGTCTGGCTTTGAACTTTGCATCCCATTTGCACCATTTTTTACTCAGTCATTTGCATATCCCGCATCTCATGGAATTAAGCGCCTTGGTTTGAGGTATTAGGGTTGTTCCCTCTTTATGTCTAATTTTGTTTTGAAGTTCTCTTATCAAGTAAAAGGGAAACGCATCTGGTTCTCGATTAGTGGATCGTGGGATGAGATTTTGGGGTATCATGAAGTTTTTGTCATCAAGTTTCAAGTCTTGAATCACAATTTTCCAAGAAAGTCATTCACAAGGGAAAAATGGTCAAATGCACTTTGAAAAGTCAAACTTTGACTTTCAGATCAAATCAAGTTTCAACAATTTTATTTCATCAAGACAAGAAATTGGTTCATCAAGAAGTCAAAAATCAGAAACTACTTTGAGAAAAGAAAAAAATCAAATTTTCTAAACATTTAGAAAATTTTCTAAGTGTTAAAAGTATGTGATACTTCAGAACTTCTGAGCCAGCCTTCGTGCAAGTGCAGTCAGAAGTTGAAATTCGGTTCAGAACATAGCCTTCAATCATAACATGGCTCTTCAGCCTCCATGCAGGTGCAGTCAGAAGTTGCAAATTTGGTTCAAAACATAGTGTTGTTCCCCAAAATTTGCCCTCGCACTTTTCCACAAGAAATCTCAGCTTCAGACATTTCCTGACTTTTCAAACTGGTCCAAGAATCGGACAAACGGACTTTTCTTGACAGTCAAGCAAAATTAGGGTTTTACTGATTCTCAGAGCTCTGGATTGTTTCATACAGTTGGCTTAGGGTTTTGGTTGATTTTTGGTTCAATTTTGATCAGGCGAGCGTTATTTGGCATTTAATCAGGAGTTAGGGTTTTGCGGGCATATTCTCAGAAAGGTTGAAATTCCACAGTACTTTGCGGTTTATTCCGAGATTCGGGTTAAAATTCGCGTTATCTTGGTTTAATCAGCAAAAGAGACAGTGGTTTGAATTCAGTACGTTTTGATTGGGCCAGTCATATACAGGAGGCAGTGTTGGATTCACAGTGTTTATGCGTTTGATCAGTCCATTTGGGTTAATTGCTGCTTTGCTTTGAATGTTGAATAAGACAGGATTAATTGATCAATGTTGTTTTATTTTAGTTATTTATTATTCTGAAATTGAATGATTGAATTTATTTTTCAATTGTTTTAATTCTAAGAATTTTAAATAAATAAATAAACAATAAAGAAAATTAGAATTAATTGGATGATTTTATTAATAATTGAATTATTTGTACAAATTGTTGTTTATAATTTAAATTATGAACAATAATATACATTAATTTAAATATTACATAAAATTAAAACTATCCTATTTTCTAATATTCTTCATTCTTCACTCCGCGCCGGTGCTCCATTTTTATCTGCAAAAAGAGAAGAAAAAGTCAGAAAACAGTTAATTAAAAAAGAACAGTTAAAATTGCTCATCATTAGGGGCCACTGACTGGGATCAGTTGACCCTCTCTGCAAATCACGGGATTTCTCCCGGTTCACAGAGAGGGAAGATTTTTTGTTCATGAAATGCAAATGCATAATTTCTAAAAGTTCAAAATGCAAACTTCCAATTCAAACTAAACTGAAAAGTCCAATTCCCACTTAAATGCCAAAGATACCAAAGAAAATCAAGGAAGTACAATTGCTGCAAAGTCAAAATCCCAGGCTGTCAAAGAAAGATATGGGACATATCACAAAGTCCCAAGATATCAAAGAAATGCAAAAAAGCAGAGCAAAGCACAAAAGCTGGAGAAAAAGATGCAAAATGTGTTATGCAATCTAAAATCATCATTTCCATCAGTAGGGCCCCTTCAGAAAAGAAGTACAACAATAAATCATATAATATATTCTTTGCTGTACTATAGAGTCAGAAGAAGAGAGAAAGAAGCATAGGCAGGTTTAGGCAGGTATACAGCAGAAAAGATATAACACAAGAAAAGCAACTCAGTTCAGCAGGAGACAGTAGGAAAGCAAAACAGAAAAAAAGATATACAAATCCACAAGCCAGACAAGACAGTTCAGCAGGCAGGATAGAGAGGATAGAGGAGAGATATACAAATTCAGAACACCCTGCCTCAACCTAAAAAACACACAAAAACCTGATAAGCAAAACCAACACCCTGTCATAACCTCATACGAGTACCATGACCAAAAACTATCAAACCTGAACAGCCAAGCAAACATACAACCGGCCTACTGTCCACAAACTTCATCAACCCTGCCTCAATATACAAGATACACAGGCCAATACAAAGAAGAGAGGTGAGAATAGAGAAGAAATATACAAACTCCAACCACTACTGTCCAGAATCAAAAATCTATCAAGCCTGAGCTGATCAACCAAGAACCAACCCAAACCATTTACCTACATTAAGAAAGCCTAACCACATCAACTTATCACAAAGCCCAGCTAACATGAAAACCAGTAAAAACCTGCTAGCATCAGAACCTGCCTAACATCCAAACTGAAGAAAACCATAACCAAACACATAATCCCCCAATCATACTGTAAAACCAAAACAGCATCCATCACCACAGCCTCAGAATTTCTTCATCATTGGCCAAACCCAACATACTGTCAATAACCAACATAACCCCTCAACAGAAGTTCAAAGCCAGCAAACATCTCAAGCATATAGGCAACCAATACGAGCCCCTCAGAACTGTAAGTTCATCATGGGGGGAACCAAATCAAATCATATAGCATCAAGCACGTAAGCAAAGGCAACACGAGAGAGAAAGAAGAAACTCAGGCAACAATACATAGGCCCTCAGATCTCGGAGATCATCATTGGGCATCTCAAACAATACTCAAGCAAATACTCAAGCATACACATGCTCAAAAGCATTCAACAATTCAAAGGGACGAAAGTGGAAGAGACAAAGATATCAAGGCAGCAATGTTCTAAAGTATTCAAAGCAAATGTTCGAGGCAACATATAAATTCCCAAAGGCATCATAGTGGAAGAAGAAGATAAAAGAAAAAGTGAATTTTAAGAAGGGCTTCTCAGCACATGTCATCATAAAAGCCTAAGCAAGAGGTAAGAACGAAAATACCAGGAAAGCTCAAAACTTCACGCGCTTCTCCTCTTCGCCAGCACGCCTCCGAGCATCTCCACCATTCCTCCCCCTCTTCAGTAAAGGTAATGCACGTTCTTTCTTTCATCTCACGTACCTCCAAATAAACACAACATGCAAATCAAAATCAACATTCAATCTAATCAATTAATTAACCAAGAAGAAAACACATTCCCAAATGAAAACGCAAGTAAAACCCTAAACAGCCAAAGAAGGTGGATTACCGTGCTACGCGCTTCGTTGAATCATGAAGAGGGAGAGGAGGCGAAGGAATTGCTGGTGGCTTGAGCAAGGAGACGGATTCAGAAAGCTTGCAAAAGGCGACGAAGATGAACATACGAATGCACAAGCACGCCGCTGTTAACCCTAGCCTTTGTTCTGAATGACAAAATTCCACGCGAACCCTAAATTTCGTTCAAAACCAAGCTTGGGCCTGACCCGTCCTCACTTCCCCAAAGCCCATTAAACATTAACCTCTTTTCATTTTCATCAACAATATTCATTTAACCTATTCTTTTTTATATATTAACACTAACCCTTTTATATTTTATGTAAACACTTCATTTGCTTCACAAAAATCATTTTAATGCAAAATACTTTCTTTTTTATTTACAATTTAATTAAAGCATTTTATATATACTTAATTTAATTAAACATACTAACCTAATTAAAATACATCTTTACCTCATATATTAAGTTTGAAAATAATTATTTTCATTTATTTATTTACTCTTTCATTTAAAATATATTTGTACATAACAATTTAGATACATTTATTTTCTAATATCGAAATTCACAAACATTTGGACTAAAATATTTTCCAATTAAAAATTGAACATCTTAATCAAAACACTTTCTTTTTTTCTTTTGTACATAATTAAACATACAAAAAATCAAAGATTCGTTTAAAACATTTCTCTAGGTCAAACTCTAATACGATTCAACTTCGCATTTCGCACCTGTACATAATTACACATACACCATTCACATACATAAACACTTGTACACTTACACAAATACATTCACATTGCCCTATACACATTTTTGTCTTATATTTGTACATTCGATATTTACATTTTGATCGCACATTCGATTTGGTTGTAACTTATTGGGTACTATAAGTCTCATCCCCTTGTACATTTATACCCCCACTCTCGGACACTATTTTGTAATAGCGTAGATTTTATATTCCGCAATTTACAGTTTCCAATTATACCATGGTTAGACCTAGGGTTTGTATGTACATAAAATCAAACGCTAGATAACCTAATACAAGACAAACGCATGTAATCAATACACAATCACACTTGCACCCTCTAGGGTAATCCCACATGATGCCTTCCAAAATGGGCCATGCTTGCACGTCGAGTATCTTTGGCAAAACAAAATCAAATGATCATAAGTCTCAAAGTGTTGCCTAAACGAAATGATCATAGTCCCTTCAAAGCGAATTGCCAAAGACACTTGGCATCATTGCATTCATGGTCCATACGATGACCCACGCCCGTCCCGAATAAACTTCCTAAACGCAAGATTGCCTACCAATTTCAATGGTAGAACAAAATTGTAAAAGGGGTTAGAGCATGACAAAAAAACCTTTGAGTACAATAGGGTAGACAAAACTCTTAGTTACTTGAGATCAAACTTGCAAAAACACTTGCCTTCTTTTCAAAAACCACAATCCACAACACTTTCAAAAATCAACTTTTCAAACCTTTGAAACATCTTTTCGAAAAGATATACGCCTTTGTAAAACATTCGAGTAAAGAATTTTTACAAGGTTAGCCTAAGACAAGGCATCTTTTTCCAAAACATTTTCAAAAAGCACCCACACACACACAATTTTCAAAGCAATCGAAAAACAAGGCAAGTGATCTAAAAAACCAAGTAACTAAGAGCCCATGGATAACCATGGATGAAAAGGGTGCTAATACCTTCCCTTTTCATAATCTACCCCCCGAACCCACGAAATATCTCAAAAGGTTTTTGCTGTGCTTTTTTAACCTTTCCTTTAGGATAAAATAAAAAGTCGGTGGCGACTCTTGCTCAACCGCACAAGTGCGAATACGAACGCAAAACACTAGTCAGTTCTCCCACCGTATCACAGAACTGGCGACTCTGCTGGGGATAGTTTTTAAGTGGGGTTACCTTAGGGTTTAGATCACCTTTACTTTCAATTGATTGCTTTGTTTGCTTTACATTCGTGGGCTTTGTATCAGAGCTTTATAGATCCTAACCCGGATCTGGGGAAACCCTTTTAGGTAGCAACAAGGCTGTGAGGGAACTGTGCGGGGTATACCGACATGGTTGAAGCAGTCTGCTACGTTGATGTGGCACTTTGGTGTGTACCGGTAACCCCTGAGTCAATCAAGGAGAGTACGGGGCCTCCATGTGGTGTCGTAAAGCATCAACAGACCTTAGGAACCTTAATTGAACAATCTTGGCCTCTTTAGGGTAGTGAGATGACTACTTTGGTGTACTCCGAAGTCGGTTGATACTCGATACTACACTCAATTGAGGGTTGCTTTCCTGGAATATTTCGGTCGCCAGTTCAGTGGCTAAATCGAAACGATGAACAATGAAAGCAATCCAGTGATATTGGGACCTTTAGAACCCGGTTACTTTTGATAGGACAGGTTTTGAGCCCACCAACTTCAAGAGGGTAATACCCAGACCTCATGCAAGCCTAAACCTAAGGCCTTGTGTGCTTTGTGTGAATATGTTTGCCTGTATATATACTTACTTGTGCATACATGTACATAACATCATAACATCATACCATAGCATTTTAGCATTTTCAATAACCATTTCAAGGATCTCGAGGGTTCTGTTAATGCAGGATTACGTTGAGCCAGACGTCTATCAAGGGGCAAGAGGTTTCTCCTCTAACCAATCCAGTCAAAGTTCAAGTGCAACAACTTGAATCAGTGGCTATGACCCACTGGACATGGTGAGCTTGATTCTCGTGGAAAGACATCCAACAACACAAAGTTCTCCAATCAAAGTTCGAGTACAACAACTTGAATCAGTGGCTATGACCCACTCGACATGGTGAGCTTGATTCTAGTGGAAAGACATCCACCGATACAAAGCTCTCCAATCAAAGTTCAAAAACAACAACTTGAATCAGTGGCTATGACCCACTCGACATGGTGAGCTTGATTCTCGTGGAAAGACATCCAACGACACAAAGTTCTCCAATCAAAGTTCGAGTACAACAACTTGAATCAGTGGCTATGACCCACTCGACATGGTGAGCTTGATTCTAGTGGAAAGACATCCACCGATACAAAGCTCTCCAATCAAAGTTCAAAAACAACAACTTGAATCAGTGGCTATGACCCACTCGACATGGTGAGCTTGATTCTCGTGGAAAGACATCCACCGATACAAAGCTCTCCAATCAAAGTTCGAGTACAACAACTTGAATCAGTGGCTATGACCCACTCGACATGGTGAGCTTGATTCTAGTGGAAGGACGTCCACCGGTGCAGAGATCTCCAATCCAAGAGCAAAGTTCAACCTCTAACATTTTCTTGTGTTTACCCCAAGAGATCCTTGAAAGCATGCATCCACATATCATGCATTGCATTTTGACAATCTTTCCTTTTTCAGGTTTCCTTACTCTCCTGCTGTTTATTTCAGCAAGAGATGGCTCTAGAACGGTCTGTCAAAGACATCCAAGACCAGACTGCTCAGCTGCAGGAGATGTTCCTGAACTTGTCTCTGGGGCAAGAAGAGAAGAAAGCTCTCATCACCAAGGGCTTGGGGAATTCCAACAATGCCAGGAGTGATCAGATTGCGGAGCTGCAGTTTGATTTGACAACACTGAGGACTCAAATGATGGGACAGATGGTGGGCCAGATGGCTCTCATTCAAGACCTATCCCAAAGACAAGAGGAACTCAGAGTTCTTGTCCGCCAACTGCTTCCAAACAACCAACCGGGGCAAACATCTGAAGTCGAAGAGCAAGTCACCGCTCAGCCTCCATCCACTCAAGAAGACAAGGGGAAAGCTCCTTTGTTAGCTTCAGGGTCACAAACCCATCAACAACCTCGCCAGCGTCAACGGGGTAATCGGCGAAAGCAAGAAACGTCGGGAAGGCAGTTCACTGAGACTGACATACCGTCATCTCTAATTCTGGAGCGCTTGTTGGAGGTCAATCTGACTGCTCTGAGGGATCCTATCCGGAACCCAAATACCTCCGCTCCTAGCTATCATCCCGATGCATTCTGTGTTTACCACTCCTACAGCCCGGGGCACGACACCAACGACTGTTGGGCCTTGAAGAACAAGATTCAAGATCTGATTGACATTGGGGTGCTGGAATTCATGCCAGACGGCGAGATGAAAATCTTCCGTTAAAGGGTTCTCCGCTTGAAGTGACAAAGCTCGAGCTGAAAGACTTTTGCTTCTTTTTGAATTTTCAAAGTTGTAATTTCTTTTGCTGTCAAACAATTATTTGTTGATGTTAAAACTCTGTTTTCATTAATGCATTGCATATGTTTGTCTTGAATCCATCCATTCGTTTCACTAACTCTTATGCTTTTCGTTATGATATTTGACTCCTGATAAAAAGCTGTAAGCCTTTAGAGGGAGGATGACGAAACAATACCGTGATCTTATACAGTATGCTTTTGAACAGACCTTGCTGATGATGTACAGGCATTTCTTTCAATTCCCAAACACTGGAGTTATAAGGAAGTTAATCCCTAGTCAACCCCTTCGAGCCAAAGAAGTAGGAGTTTTCTGTTCTGAACAATCAAAACCTTTGATATAAACCTGGGGCGGGGTAGTATCTCAGTTAATTCAAAAGACAATGCGCATTGAAGTCGCAAACTCTCAGTTCGTAATACAACGAACGACGTCAAAAAAAGAAAGCGTTCCTTTGGAATCAAAAGACCAGGGTGGTTCCCTATCACATAGACAGTCAATCTCTCAAAAGAGAAAAGCCCACTGAGCCAAAACCTATAAAGGAGGCTTAAGAAAGCTGGGGCATCCCGCTGACAGTAATCCCGAAAACGGTAACAGTCAAGCAAAAATTAGGGATAACAAATCAAAATCAAAATAGTGAGGTCATTACAAATCCTCAACAACATGAAAAAATGTTGAAAAAGAAAAACGAGATGATGACTGTCTCCCAAATTCAATTGGTGAACCATCACCCAAAAAGTCGTTCCAAACTCAAAACAGAGTGCGACGCACAATTAACTGAGCTTAGGTTGGAGAACATCACGAAGAGCGGGTGGGTACAAATATACTTTGAGCCTTTATCCTTTGTTTCTTAAACCGTGAACCAAGCCACGTTACAACCCTTCAAAAGTCCTAATTGAAGCATGGGTTAGTTCGAAAGCATACTGTTACAAAAGGTATCCTGACTCCTGTAGGGCTTTGCTCTAAATCTTGTGTTAACTTGTCTTGTGAAAAGTTTTCTGCTAAAAACGCATTTTTTTAAAAAGTTCAAAGACAAACATAAACTTTGCATTATTCGAATATCACTGTCTGCATTTGACCCTTTTGTTTGACAGTGAAGAAATTCATACAGCGAATGTTCGGAGGAACGAAAACTCTCTCAGTAAGTCAAAATCACTTCAAGAGGATAACACTTCCATCAAATCCCTTATCAACAAGGGGCATGATCTTTCAAAGTTCAGTTAACCTGGGGCAGTCCAGTCAAGATCCAACAGATCTTTCAAAGATCAGTTAACCTGGGGCAGTCCAGTCAAGATTTCAAGAAATCTCTCAATATGCAGAGTAATCTGATTCAAGATTCCTTCTTCACCACTTGGGGCATTCGAATGTCAAAAGTGTTCAAAACCGATGCAGTTTTACACAAGCTCATCTTCAGGGAGCCCTACACCGGTTCCTCTTCAAGATTTCTGAAAACAGTTCATGGATTCTTCCCAAGTAACGGATGTTAATCTATCAACTTGTTCAGATGCAACTTTTTGAAGACAGTTTACGGAAGCTTCCCAACAACGGATGCTGCTCTATTGCTGATTCAATCCCAAGATTTCTGAAAACAGTTCACGGGTTCTCCAAGTAAACGGATGTTAACCTATCACTTGTTCAGATTCTTCTCAAGACTTCTGAAAACAGTTCATGGATTCCTCCCAAGTAACGGATGTTAATCTATCAACTTGTTCAGATGCAACTTTTTGAAGACAGTTTACGGAAGCTTCCCAACAACGGATGCTGCTCTATTGCTGATTCAATTTCAAGATTTCTGAAAACAGTTCACGGGTTCTCCAAGTAAACGGATGTTAACCTATCACTTGTTCAGATTCTTCCCAAGACTTCTGAAAACAGTTCATGGATTCTTCCCAAGTAACGGATGTTAATCTATCAGCTTGTTCAGATGCACCTTTGAATTCAGTTTACGGAAGCTTCCCAACAACGGATGTTGCTCTATTGCTGATTCAACTTCAAGATTTCTGAAAACAGTTCACGGGTTCTCCAAGTAAACGGATGTTAACCTATCACTTGTTCAGATTCTTCTCAAGACTTCTGAAAACAGTTCATGGATTCTTCCCAAGTAACGGATGTTAATCTATCAACTTGTTCAGATGCAACTTTTTGAAAACAGTTTACGGAAGCTTCCCAACAACGGATGCTGCTCTATTGCTGATTCAATCTCAAGATTTCTGAAAATAGTTCACGGGTTCTCCAAGTAAACGGATGTTAACCTATCACTTGTTCAGATTCTTCTCAAGACTTCTGAAAACAGTTCATGGATTCTTCCCAAGTAACGGATGTTAATCTATCAACTTGTTCAGATGCAACTTTTTGAAGACAGTTTACGGAAGCTTCCCAACAACGGATGCTGCTCTATTGCTGATTCAATCTCAAGATTTCTGAAAATAGTTCACGGGTTCTCCAAGTAAACGGATGTTAACCTATCACTTGTTCAGATTCTTCTCAAGACTTCTGAAAACAGTTCATGGATTCTTCCCAAGTAACGGATGTTAATCTATCAACTTGTTCAGATGCAACTTTTTGAAGACAGTTTACGGAAGCTTCCCAACAACGGATGCTGCTCTATTGCTGATTCAATCTCAAGATTTCTGAAAACAGTTCACGGGTTCTCCAAGTAAACGGATGTTAACCTATCACTTGTTCAGATTCTTCTCAAGAATTCTGAAAACAGTTCATGGATTCTTCCCAAGTAACGGATGTTAATCTATCAGCTTGTTCAGATGCAACCTTTGAAATTAGTTTACGGACGCTTCCCAACAACGGATGTTGCACTATTGCTGATTCAACTTCAAGATTTCTGAAAATAGTTCACGGGTTCTCCAAGTAAACGGATGTTAACCTATCGCTTGTTCAGGTTCTTCTCAAGCTAATAACCACAGAAGATCGCACTCGCCAGAATTCTCCCTATCCCCAGCGGAGTTCATCAAAATTCCCCAGCAATAACTTATCTTTGCAAATCCCCAGCCAGGGAATCCCCCAGAATTCAATTCCCCTCAGAGTTTAAGCTTCAGTATCCCCAGCAGATCAAGAGCTTCAAGTGGACAATCCCCGGCGGAGTCAGACTTTTAAACCTTCTCCCCACAGAGTTTTGGAAGGACAAATCTTGAGTTCCCCAGTGAAGTCTCCAGAGTTTACTTCCCATCAAGCCGAAGATTCTCAATCTGGCCTCCCCAGCATGAGTCTACTAGTTTGGAACCCCCCAGTAGAGGTCATCAGGAATTCTCTTCCCCAGCGACAGCCAAGGATTTATTTTCCCCGGCAGCAGTCAAGATGCTTTTATCTTCAGCCATCTCGGATTCATGTATCCTCGGCAAGATTAGCTCATCAGCTTACATGCGCATTCATCATAAACATTAATGTCACACGCATTGCATCATACATCATAACATTGCATACAACTAACCCTTTGCCTTTTCAGGAAAGATCAGTCGACAGGCACAGATCATCTCCCGAGGTTCATCCAGAGATAGTTCAGATGTGACTCGGACACGGCAACATTCTGATACTTATTCCAGATCCATTCAGACGCATCATCAAGAAACCCTACACCGGTTCCTCTTCAACTTCAAGATTTCTGAAAACAGTTCACGGGTTCTCCAAGTAAACGGATGTTAACCTATCACTTGTTCAGATTCTTCTTCAAGACTTCTCAAAACAGTTTACGGATTCTTCCCAACAACGGATGTTAATCTATCGGCTTGTTCAGAATCTTCTCAAAACAGTTTATGGATTCTTCCCTACAACGGATGTCAATCTACCGACTTATTCAGACTCTTCTCAATTTTTGAAAATAGTTTACGGACATGTCCCAACAACGGATACTGCTCTATTTCTTATTCAATCTCAGATAGCTTACAGATTCTCCAGAGATGGACGTCAATCTGTTGCTTGTTCAGACCCCCAATTCAGAGATGTTCCAGAACATGGTTGCCTTTTTGATACTTGTCCACTCACCATTGACCTACAGTTCAACATGTCTAGATGGCATCTATAAGCCCATCCTCCTACCAGCAGTCGCCGAATGGCATCTGTAAGTCCATTCTCAGATGGCATCTCTAATCCCATCCCCCGACAAAATTCTCTCGCATCAGGTGGCATCTTTAAGCCCATCACCAAATGGCATCTTTAAGCCCATTCACATCTACCATCAGATCGCCGAGTGCAAATTTTCTGGGCACATTAGTGTCCAATCTCCTTTTACCTTCAAGTCGCAAAAGGCAAACTTGCCAATCTAACTCTTCAGGTCCAAGAAGATTGGACAGGGGCAACTGTTGTACCCCAAAATTTGCCCTCGCACTTTTCCACAAGAAATCTCAGCTTCAGACATTTCCTGACTTTTCAAACTGGCTCAAGAATCGGACAAACGGACTTTTCTTGACAGTCAAGCAAAATTAGGGTTTTACTGATTCTCAGAGCTCTGGATTGTTTCATACAGTTGGCTTAGGGTTTTGGTTGATTTTGGTTCAATTTTGATCAGGCGAGCGTTATTTGGCATTTAATCAGGAGTTAGGGTTTTGCGGGCATATTCTCAGAAAGGTTGAAATTCCACAGTACTTTGCGGTTTATTCCGAGATTCGGGTTAAAATTCGCGTTATCTTGGTTTAATCAGCAAAAGAGACAGTGGTTTGAATTCAGTACGTTTTGATTGGGCCAGTCATATACAGGAGGCAGTGTTGGATTCACAGTGTTTATGCGTTTGATCAGTCCATTTGGGTTAATTGCTGCTTTGCTTTGAATGTTGAATAAGACAGGATTAATTGATCAATGTTGTTTTATTTTAGTTATTTATTATTCTGAAATTGAATGATTGAATTTATTTTTCAATTGTTTTAATTCTAAGAATTTTAAATAAATAAATAAACAATAAAGAAAATTAGAATTAATTGGATGATTTTATTAATAATTGAATTATTTGTACAATTTGTTGTTTATAATTTAAATTATGAACAATAATATACATTAATTTAAATATTACATAAAATTAAAACTATCCTATTTTCTAATATTCTTCATTCTTCACTCCGCGCCGGTGCTCCATTTTTATCTGCAAAAAGAGAAGAAAAAGTCAGAAAACAGTTAATTAAAAAAGAACAGTTAAAATTGCTCATCATTAGGGGCCACTGACTGGGATCAGTTGACCCTCTCTGCAAATCACGGGATTTCTCCCGGTTCACAGAGAGGGAAGATTTTTTGTTCATGAAATGCAAATGCATAATTTCTAAAAGTTCAAAATGCAAACTTCCAATTCAAACTAAACTGAAAAGTCCAATTCCCACTTAAATGCCAAAGATACCAAAGAAAATCAAGAAAGTACAATTGCTGCAAAGTCAAAATCCCAGGCTGTCAAAGAAAGATATGGGACATATCACAAAGTCCCAAGATATCAAAGAAATGCAAAAAAGCAGAGCAAAGCACAAAAGCTGGAGAAAAAGATGCAAAATGTGTTATGCAATCTAAAATCATCATTTCCATCAGTAGGGCCCCTTCAGAAAAGAAGTACAACAATAAATCATATAATATATTCTTTGCTGTACTATAGAGTCAGAAGAAGAGAGAAAGAAGCATAGGCAGGTTTAGGCAGGTATACAGCAGAAAAGATATAACACAAGAAAAGCAACTCAGTTCAGCAGGAGACAGTAGGAAAGCAAAACAGAAAAAAAGATATACAAATCCACAAGCCAGACAAGACAGTTCAGCAGGCAGGATAAAGAGGATAGAGGAGAGATATACAAATTCAGAACACCCTGCCTCAACCTAAAAAACACACAAAAACCTGATAAGCAAAACCAACACTCTGTCATAACCTCATACGAGTACCATGACCAAAAACTATCAAACCTGAACAGCCAAGCAAACATACAACCGGCCTACTGTCCACAAACTTCATCAACCCTGCCTCAATATACAAGATACACAGGCCAATACAAAGAAGAGAGGTGAGAATAGAGAAGAAATATACAAACTCCAACCACTACTGTCCAGAATCAAAAATCTATCAAGCCTGAGCTGATCAACCAAGAACCAACCCAAACCATTTACCTACATTAAGAAAGCCTAACCACATCAACTTATCACAAAGCCCAACTAACATGAAAACCAGTAAAAACCTGCTAGCATCAGAACCTGCCTAACATCCAAACTGAAGAAAACCATAACCAAACACATAATCCCCCAATCATACTGTAAAACCAAAACAGCATCCATCACCACAGCCTCAGAATTTCTTCGTCATTGGCCAAACCCAACATACTGTCAATAACCAACATAACCCCTCAACAGAAGTTCAAAGCCAGCAAACATCTCAAGCATATAGGCAACCAATACGAGCCCCTCAGAACTGTAAGTTCATCATGGGGGGAACCAAATCAAATCATATAGCATCAAGCACGTAAGCAAAGGCAACACGAGAGAGAAAGAAGCAACTCAGGCAACAATACATAGGCCCTCAGATCTCGGAGATCATCATTGGGCATCTCAAACAATACTCAAGCAAATACTCAGGCATACACATGCTCAAAAGCATTCAACAATTCAAAGGGACGAAAGTGGAAGAGACAAAGATATCAAGGCAGCAATGTTCTAAAGTATTCAAAGCAAATGTTCGAGGCAACATATAAATTCCCAAAGGCATCATAGTGGAAGAAGAAGATAAAAGAAAAAGTGAATTTTAAGAAGGGCTTCTCAGCACATGTCATCATAAAATCCTAAGCAAGAGGTAAGAACGAAAATACCAGGAAAGCTCAAAACTTCACGCGCTTCTCCTCTTCGCCAGCACGCCTCCGAGCATCTCCACCATTCCTCCCCCTCTTCAGTAAAGGTAATGCACGTTCTTTCTTTCATCTCACGTACCTCCAAATAAACACAACATGCAAATCAAAATCAACATTCAATCTAATCAAATAATTAACCAAGAAGAAAACACATTCCCAAATGAAAACGCAAGTAAAACCCTAAACAGCCAAAGAAGGTGGATTACCGTGCTACGCGCTTCGTTGAATCATGAAGAGGGAGAGGAGGCGAAGGAATTGCTGGTGGCTTGAGCAAGGAGACGGATTCAGAAAGCTTGCAAAAGGCGACGAAGACGAACGTACGAATGCACAAGCACGCCGCTGATAACCCTAGCCTTTGTTCTGAATGACAAAATTCCACGCGAACCCTAAATTTCGTTCAAAACCAAGCTTGGGCCTGACCCGTCCTCACTTTCCCAAAGCCCATTAAACATTAACCTCTTTTCATTTTCATCAACAATATTCATTTAACCTATTCTTTTTTATATATTAACACTAACCCTTTTATATTTTATGTAAACACTTCATTTGCTTTACAAAAATCATTTTAATGCAAAATACTTTCTTTTTTATTTACAATTTAATTAAAGCATTTTATATATACTTAATTTAATTAAACATACTAACCTAATTAAAATACATCTTTACCTCATATATTAAGTTTGAAAATAATTATTTTCATTTATTTATTTACTCTTTCATTTAAAATATATTTGTACATAACAATTTAAATACATTTATTTTCTAATATCGAAATTCACAAACATTTGGACTAAAATATTTTCCAATTAAAAATTGAACATCTTAATCAAAACACTTTCTTTTTTTCTTTTGTACATAATTAAACATACAAAAAATCAAAGATTCGTTTAAAACATTTCTCTAGGTCAAACTCTAATACGATTCAACTTCGCATTTCGCACCTGTACATAATTACACATACACCATTCACATACATAAACACTTGTACACTTACACAAATACATTCACATTGCCCTATACACATTTTTGTCTTATATTTGTACATTCGATATTTACATTTTGATCGCACATTCGATTTGGTTGTAACTTATTGGGTACTATAAGTCTCATCCCCTTGTACATTTATACCCCCACTCTCGGACACTATTTTGTAATAGCGTAGATTTTATATTCCGCAATTTACAGTTTCCAATTATACCATGGTTAGACCTAGGGTTTGTATGTACATAAAATCAAACGCTAGATAACCTAATACAAGACAAACGCATGTAATCAATACACAATCACACTTGCACCCTCTAGGGTAATCCCACATGATGCCTTCCAAAATGGGCCATGCTTGCACGTCGAGTATCTTTGGCAAAACAAAATCAAATGATCATAAGTCTCAAAGTGTTGCCTAAACGAAATGATCATAGTCCCTTCAAAGCGAATTGCCAAAGACACTTGGCATCATTGCATTCATGGTCCATACGATGACCCACGCCCGTCCCGAATAAACTTCCTAAACGCAAGATTGCCTACCAATTTCAATGGTAGAACAAAATTGTAAAAGGGGTTAGAGCATGACAAAAAAACCTTTGAGTACAATAGGGTAGACAAAACTCTTAGTTACTTGAGATCAAACTTGCAAAAACACTTGCCTTCTTTTCAAAAACCACAATCCACAACACTTTCAAAAATCAACTTTTCAAACCTTTGAAACATCTTTTCGAAAAGATATACGCCTTTGTAAAACATTCGAGTAAAGAATTGTTACAAGGTTAGCCTAAGACAAGGCATATTTTTCCAAAACATTTTCAAAAAGCACCCACACACACACAATTTTCAAAGCAATCGAAAAACAAGGCAAGTGATCTAAAAAACCAAGTAACTAAGAGCCCATGGATAACCATGGATGAAAAGGGTGCTAATACCTTCCCTTTTCATAATCTACCCCCCGAACCCACGAAATATCTCAAAAGGTTTTTGCTGTGCTTTTTTAACCTTTCCTTTAGGATAAAATAAAAAGTCGGTGGCGACTCTTGCTCAACCGCACAAGTGCGAATACGAACGCAAAACACTAGTCAGTTCTCCCACCGTATCACACATAGCCTTCAATCAGAACAAGGCTCTTCAGCCTCCATGCAAGTGCAGTCAGAAGTTGCAAATTTGGTTCAGAAAATAGCCTTGAATCAGAACATAGCTCTTCAGCCTCCATGCAAGTGCAGTCAGAAGTTGCAAACGTGGTTCTAAACACAATCTTCCAGAAGAACGTGACTCGTTAACACATAGAGGTTACGCTTATGATCTTCTGTGATCAGAAAATCACCAAATCCAAAAACCTCGTTTAAGTAACCTGCTGCCCTACTATGGCACAATCCTGCAACCAGCTGCCACAATGCTCCAAATTGTTGCTGACCCAGTCCACGCCTGCACTTTCTCAGACCCCATATTTGCATCAAATTAGCATACCAAAACTATGATTAAAAAGAAAAGGAACAATATGCCAAAAGTGTTTAAAACTCATTTGTTCTTCCCCCCAAAACCACAGCAAATCCATCTATAAATAGTTTGTTCCATCACACGTTCAAAGGGCTGGGTTTTGAGAGAGGGGCTGGCTTTTGAAGAGAGGATTATGAAATACACGAAAAAAAGAGAGAGAAAAAGAAACACTCAAACACTCATAAACTTAGAATTTTCCATATCAAAAACCTTCGTTTTTCCCTTTGAAACAAAGAACTTAACATTGTTGTTTCATGTTCGTGCAAACCCCGGAACATTCAAAGACAGTAGCTCAAATCCTAAACCCACACTTCAGGTTCAAGGTAAGTTATTCTAACTTTGAAAATCTCATTTAGAACATCATTTAACATGTAAATACTATAATGTTGATGCTTCCCATATCATTGCATAAGTAGAAAAAACTGTGAATCATAATTTCTTGAAGAAAACTAGACTCATAATTAGGATAGAACTTCTATAAACTTTCATGTTTTTATCTTCATGTTTTGATGTTGTTAATAACTGAATAAGTTGCAGATGCCCTAGCTAATGTAAGGAAGATGTTGAAGTGTAACACTGAACTTCTGAGTTTTCTTCCCCACTGTTTTGACACAGTATTAGAACTTCTGGATTTTTTTCACTGATTTAGCACAGTATCAGAACTTCTGGATTTTTTTCACTGATTTAGCACATTATCAAAACTTCTAGATTTTTTCTCATTGATTTAGCACAATATCAGAACTTCTAGATTTTTTCTCACTGTTAGCACAACATCAAAACTTCTAGATTTTTTCTCACTATTTCAGCACACATAGAACTTCTAGGCTTTCTTACTGTTTTAACACGCACAAAACTTCTAGGTTTTCTTACTGTTTTAACACGACACAGAACTTCTGATTCACTCAATGTTTTAACACAACACAGAACTTTTGATTCACTCACTGTTCTAACCCAGCACAGAACTTCTGAGTTCTCCTCACATGTCAAATACACAGAACTTCTGATGTTTCCATTCACGGTTTTCAAACACTCAGAGTTTCTGATTTTCACATGCTAACAATACATTGAATTTCTGAAGTTTACTTACTATTTTAGTGTAATAAAGAACTTCTGACTTGTGGCCCACTGTCTGAATACCACCCAAAATTTCTATGTTTTCCCTCTAACATTTCTTGCAGGACCTCAGAGTGTACGTATCCAGAACTTCTGATTCCATTGACGTTCCTTTCTGAGTCACGTGTCTGGCTTCAAAACTTCTGATCCTTGTTTGTTTTGCTTGCAGTAGCACACTTTTTCTATCTTTCATTTATTTTCCTTTTCATCATTTTTAATATTAACATAAAAAGTCATAAAAATATTTATAATTTAAGTTTCCTTATTTGTTCAAACCTTGAAACCATATCTTAGGTAGCTCCATGAGGCGATTAAACCCCGTTCTGGTCGCCTTATGTCGAAATAGACTTTTAGTCCACTTGTACATAACTTACAATTAGATTTTTAGTTTCCCTCTTAACCATTTTCTTTTGTAATTAAAACTCAACTGTCACAAATCAAAAATCCAAAAACACTTTTAATCATTACTTGAATTTATTTTAAAACTCGCAAAACACTCAACCAATCAAAGCTTCCCCCAAAGGGAATGTTATCTTCGTTTTACCGCGATATCGGTCGTGCCTATTGCTAGAATGTGCGCGTTAACGTCACCCACTAAAAAACACAAACAAATAAACTATTTTCTAGAGGAACTACGGTGTTCTGATTCCTTCATTGGATACGTAGGCAAAGGGTCGCGAAACCCTCACGAATGCAATAATAAAACCATCTTTCCCCCTTAAGCAAGCATAGTTGTAGATAAACACACCCTTTAAGACTAGCAAACAAAATGGATCTCGTTGAGTACAATGGATGTGAGGGGTGCTAATACCTTCCCCTCGCATAACTGACTCCCTTACCATTTCTCTTGGTCGCAAGACCATCTTATCCATTCCCTTGTAGTTTTATCGATATTTCCCCTTCCTTAGGGATAAATAAAGTTCGGTGGAGGCTCTGTGTTTTCTGTCGGTAGCTTCAGCTAGCGACTCTGCTGGGGAGTTTTTACGAGTCTCTCCTAGTTTTGTTTATTTGTATTTTTGGGTGTTTATTTATTTGCTTTATTTTGCTTTACTATTTTATTATTGCTTTATTTGTATATATTGCATATATTGTTGCTACTCACATATTATGGATACATTGTGATGTTGGGTTTGGTGATTACTTTTGATAAGTCCTATACCCGGACATGGGTTACACATAGGATTAGGACGGGCGGTATAGTCATGTTAACTTTGAGGGAGTAATCCCGAAGAAGGAGGCATGAAAATCCACCACTCAGTGGAGGTCCCCTTGAAAGTAGTGATGTTTACCGAGTAATCGGGAAGACGTTATTGCTTTCGACCTGGGAACTCGAGAAGCTGAGGGTCGTAGAACCATTAACCCATCCTGGCCTTTTAGGTGCAGTGCGGAGACTATAACGGAGTAATCTGGAAGTAGTTGTCACGCGATACTGCACTCGGACGAGTTTTTCCTGCGAATATTACCGATTGCCAAGTAATTGGGATGTCGGTAATATCCAAAGGAAGAGCGTAGACTTCGAGAACTCTTTAGAACCTTGTTCAGCAGGTGATAAACCCCTAGTACATACCTTATGGGTGGTTACTTTGACTCCATGTCTGTGACGTCGGACTTTTGATCCTGTTACTTTCAGCCTGTGCAACAGACTACGCAATGGTTATCCAGAATATGTGGAGATGAGACTTCACAAATGTTGATACTCCCACCGGCATTCCTAGGAATGATGTCGACGATCATCATGATGTTATTGATCTTGATGAACCCCAAGTGAACTTTGCCGCCGGAGTTGCCGAAACTGCGAAAATGTATCATGCTCTCGAAGAGCGTCTTAGAGCCATGGAGGGTAGCAAGGCTTCTGGATTCAATACTACTGCAATGTGCCTCGTGCCTGGGGTAGTTATTCCTCCCAAGTTCAAAGTCCCGGATTTTGACAAATACAAAGGCACTTCTTTCCCAGAGACTCATCTTCGTTCCTATTATCGCAAAATGGCTGCCTATGCTGAAAATGAACCGTTACTCATGCACTTCTTTCAAGATAGCTTGACCGGGGAACCATTGGATTGGTATATGGAATTGGAAATATCTCACGTCGGTACTTGTGGAGAACTTACTGACGCATTTTTGAAACATTACCATTACCATACTTCCATGGCTCCTAGTCGCACTTAGCTTCAAGGAGTGATACAAAAATCTGTAGAGTCGTTCAAAGAGTACGCTCAAAGGTGGTGTGAACTCGTTACAAGGGTCCAGCCTCCTCTCTGGGATCGTGAATTGAATTATTTGTTCATGGGCGCCCTGCAAGACCCATATTTCCAACATATACTCGGTAGTATTTCGACCTCCTTTTCGAACTTGGTTACCATCGGGGACTGTATTGAAGATGGCCTCAAGTCAAGAAAAATTCAAGGTACATCTAGCGCTATCAATGGAAGTAACAAGAAACCTTTCTTTGGCCTCCTCAATAAGAAAGAAGGAGAGACGAGTTCTACTATCAACAAAGGAAAGGCCCTGGTCCATCATCAAGATCAAGCTCTGCACCGTTAAACGTCGTTTGTTCATCCTAATGTTCCTCGAGCATGTGCTACAATCTCAGGTCAATAACCGCGGGTGACTCAACATCCTTCAATCCATCATCAACATCAGTACACACAGAGACAACTGTATGTTCAACGAGCACGATCTGGGTCTTTTCAGCTGAGTCATCAACCCCAAGGGCAACAAGGATGAAAGAGGAAGAAAGTTATTGAAAGGAGGGTGGATCCCATTCCCATGTCTTATGCTCAACTTATCCCTCAGTTGCTTGCCAATCAGTTGGTTCAATTGCATGAACTTGGTCCAACACCAAATCCTCTCCCACGAGGGTATGATGTCAGTGTTCGTTGCAAATTCCATTCAGGGGTTCCAGGCCACACAATTGAGAATTGTAGGGCATTAAAAAACAATGTTCAAGACCTCCTTGATGCCAAAGTTATCACGTTCACTCCAAAGGGTGTGATAATGGATTGAATCCCCTTACTAAGATAGGTGTCAAGACTGCACGAGCGTCTCCTCAAATGAGCCAGGGCTGAAGAAGTCTCCTGAGCATGGAAATTTCTAATTTCATTTGCATTATCATTTCTAATCTTTCTTGTTTTGTTCAGTACCCATTGTATGCAAAACTGTTTGTCTTTTTATATTGAATCACCATGCATTGACTGTGTTTGTCTTGAACTAATCCATTCGTATTCACTCATTTACGTTTTGTTATTGTACTTGCTTTTGATGCTTAACTCTTTTTAATTTAAAGAACAAAATAACTCTTGAGGGAGGATGATGAAGATCTGATACTTAGATTCTCAAACGGTATGCTTTTGAATAAAACCTTGCTGACAATGTACAGGCATTGTTTCAAATCCCCAAACACCTGAGTTATAAGGAAGATAGACCCTCGTCAACCCTTTCGAGCTTTGAAGTAGGAGTTTCTTTTACACAGAAAAACCCTAAATTTTAACCCTGGGGCAGGTATATTTCAGTTAATCTGATCGAGTATCCAGAACTCGTCAAGAGGGAGTTCCTAGGGATACAACAATGGTTATCCATCAAAGGGCTAGGAGAAGTCAACACCATAATGATAAACTGTCACCTACCAGCAGCGTGCATCGAGTAGAACGATATCCCGATGGGTATCTCTTGCACAATCAGGAGGTCAGTAGATGACGATACCATAACAGTTATTCTTCATCTATCCATGACTCAGACAACCACAACCATTTCCAACAAATCGAAGATGGCGCAAAGATCAATAACTTGTTCAAAAAGAAAGAGACAAAAAGCCTCGTTAAGTCAAAACTTGAAAAACAGGAGACTTAGGCAAAAGTCAGGGCATCCCGCTGGACTGCAACTTCAAAATCAAGAAATTGTCTAGGAAAAAATTAGGGAAAGCGAAATAAAAAATAATAATAATCCTCAGTAAAGAACAAGATCGAGTGATCAGACGCCAAGAAGCCAGTGATTGTCGGGTCTTAAAAACCCATGTGGTTCCTCAATCATCGCAAACTCTCTTCTCAGGAGATGAGTGCTCATATCGAGTTAACTGAACATAGGAATGGAGAACATCATGGATAATGGGTGGGCACTAAATAATTTTGAGCCTTAAATATTTTTTCTAAAACCGTGAACCAGGCCACGTTACAACCCTTAAAAGTACTAACTGAAGCATGGGTTAATTCGAAAGCAATACTGTAGCGAGAATATGGTCACCTGACTCCTCGGGGATGTACTAAAATTTGATTTGGTAACACGTCACCTATTCATAAAAAGAAAAAAACTGATGCTTCGACATAATTTCAATAATAGTTTTTCGAACTTCAAAACAAGCATAGAATTTTCATTAGAACCATCATTCTTAGACAAACATTCGTTGCATATAAATAAGTGCCTAAACATCAAGTAAGCTTGCGTGATGAGCATCAATTGAAAACGTGGTCATCTCGAAGGACGAATTGCTGCAGAAACTTGTCAAAAAACAAAGAATGATCTTATTCTGGGGAATTCCCTCAAGCTGCCAATCAGAGGCTATCACACTGATAAATCTCTTCCATAATTTGCCAGTCAATCAGAAGCCATCAAACTTCAAACTAGGGGAATCAGGATGAGTAACCTATTCAAAATTTGTGAAACCTGGGGCAGTTACGTCAAGATTCGACAAATCTCTACGAGAATCCATGATCAGAGGCAGATATTGCGGCATGCCACTTTGCATCGTATTATGACACGAATCTTACAGCATTCCACTCGAAGAGATCCTTGCAGACAGGGGCATTCCTCCTCCCCTCTTATGAAGCTACTCAAGCAAAATTTTGTCATCCATACAAATGCAATCAGGCTAAAAGCGTCATGACGTTAACTTTGGTTCAGTTAACATCCTCAGAATCATCATCATTCCCTGCAGATGTTTAAACACGCAACTCCCGGGCAATGAAGTGAACTCGGGGCAAATGAAGACACTCATGTCCATTTCCTAATCCCCAAGTGGTTCGTGAAGTAAGGAAAGTAAGACGGGGCCCTTTCCTCCCTGAAAAAAAAAAAGAGAAAACTTGGGGCATTTGATGAGATCCATGTCTCTATTCAGTCATTCACAAGAAGTCTAGTAGGTGAAGAAAGTCAGATCAAGCTACTCCTCCTCAACAAGATTTAATCCCCAATGAACTCGACAAGGCTAACTCTGCTCTCTCAAAATTTCAAGCACCAATCCATATTAGTACCTCAAGATGACGAGCAACAGATCCCAATGAGCTTTTGGCATTTTACATACAATAATCATCACGACATATTGCATTGCATCCTCAAACGCATAGCATATCCATGGATCATCATGTCGCACTTCAAAATGCATATGAAGCATGAGTCAGATTTGGTACCTCGCTCGAAAGCCCCAAATCAATCCCAAATCAACAAAACATCCCCACAAAGAATGTCATCCTCATAATTCCAAGTTAACATCTGTTATTACACTACCGACTAAAATAAACCATGGTTTCAGTACATTGTACTCCCCAACTCTCAATACTCACATTATCTTTCTATAGGGTCGTAGGTCGCTCGTAGGTCTTACACTCATGTTATCTTTCTATAGGGTCGTAGGTCACTCGTAGGTCTTACCCTCATGTTGTCTTTTCTAGGGTCGTAGGTCGCTCGTAGGTCTTACCCTCACGTTATCTTTGCTAGGGTCGTAGGTCGCTCGTAGGTCTTACCCTCACGTTATCTTTTTTAAGGTCGTAGGTCACTCGTAGGTCTTACCCTCACGTTATTTTTCATAGGGTCGTAAGTCGCTCGTAGGTCTTACCCTCACATTATCTTTCATAGGGTCGTAGGTCGCTTGTAGGTCTTACCCTCATGTTATCTTTTTTAGGGTTGTAGGTCACTCGAAGGTCTTACCCTCATGTTATCTATTATAGGGTCGTAGGTCGCTCGTAGGTCTTACCCTCACGTTATCTTTTTTAGGGTCGTAGTTCGCCCGTAGGTCTTACCCTCACTTTACCTTTCTCTTGGGTCATAGATCATACTTCTATCTTTACCCATTGTCTTTACCTTTCTCTTGGGTCATAGATCATACGCCGATCTTTACCCATTATCTTTACCTTTCTTTTTGGGTCGTGAAATACCGCTTGATAGATTCTCTGCCGTCATCAAGTTCTACTCATTGTATTTAAGTTATCATTTTTCCAAGTAATTCTACTTTCAGTCATCACGACATTGTCAACCATATCCTTTTAGTCACTCTACCGCCCACTCCCTCAAGAACATTGTATTGGCACCGTTACCCAAATACGAGCTACCATTGTTCAACCATGTTTATCCATCATGACCAGTCCACCAGGAGACCATTTTGTCCTTCCCCAGCAGACATTCACACCAATAAATGACACTCACACCAATAAATGACACTCACACCGTCTCTCCAGGGCAAATTTTGGGTCCTAGTATTTAATCATCTTCCACCTTGAACTTTCGAAAGGCTGACGCCAATCTTACATTCAGGTTTAAGAAGATTAAATAAGGGCAGCTGTCGTACCCCAAATTTTCCCTATCTCTTTTACTTTTGACTGGCTTTAAACTTTGCATCCCATTTGCACCATTTTTTTACTCATTCATTTGCATATCCCGCATCTCATGGAATCAAGCGCCTTGGTTTGAGGTATTAGGGTTGTGCCCTCTTTATGTCTAATTTTGTTTTGAAGTTCTCTTATCAGGTAAAAGGGAAACGCATTTGGTTCTCGATTAGTGGATCGTGGGATGGATTTTTGGGGTATCATGATGTTTTTGTCATCAAGTTTCAAGTCTTGAATCACAATTTTCCAAGAAAGTCATTCACAAGGGCAAAATGGTCAAATGCACTCTAAAAAGTCAAACTTTGAATTTCAGATCAAATCAAGTTTCAACAATTTTATTTCATCAAGACAAGAAATCGGTTCATCAAGAAGTCAAAAATTAGAAACTACTTTGAGAAAAGAAAAAAAAATCAAATTTTCTAAACATTTAGAAAATTTTCTAACTGTTAAGAGTATGTGATACTTCAGAACTTCTGAGCCAGCCTCCATGCAAGTGCAGTCAAAAGTTGCAAATTTGGTTCTGAACATAGCCTTCAATCAGAACATGGCTCTTCAGCCTCCATGCAGGTGCAATCAAAAGTTGAAAATTTGGTTCAGAACATAGCCTTCAATCAGAACATGGCTCTTCAGCCTCCATGCAAGTGCAGTCAGAAGTTGCAAATTTGGTTCAGAAAATAGCCTTCAATCAGAACATGGCTCTTCAGCCTCCATGCAAGTGTAGTCAGAAGTTGCAAACGTAGTTCAGAACACAATCTTCCATTAGAATGTGACTCTTCAGCACATAGAGGTTACGCTTCTGATCTTCTGTGATCAGAACATCACCAAATCCCAAAACCTTGTTTAAGTAACCTGTTTCCCTGCTATGGCACAGTCTTGCAACCAGCTTCCACAACGCTCCAAATTACTGGTGACCCAGTCCACGCCTGCACTTTCTCAGACCCCATATTTGCATCAAATTAGCATACCAAAACTGTGATTAAAAATCAAAGGAACAGTATGCCAAAAGTGTTTAAAACTCATTTATTTCCCCCCCAAAACCACAACAAATCCATCTATAAATAGTTTGTTCCATCACACGTTCAAAGGGTTGGGTTTTGAGAGAGGGGCTTGCTTTTGAAGAGAGGATTATCAAATACACGAAAAATGAGAGAAAAAAAGAAACACTCTGTGATCGGTGGGATAGAACTGACTGTTTTGGAATGCTGCTTTGCGTTTTGCGTTTGTTTTCGCAAAATGTCACGGTAAGCAAGAGTCGCCACCGTCTTTTATTTTATCCAACAAGGAAAGGAAAAAAGCACAGAAAAATTCCTTTTTCGAGATGTTTCTCAGGTCCGGGGGGTAGATTATAGAAAGGGGAGGTGTTAACACCCTTTCTATCAGTGGTTATCCACAGGCTCTTAGGTACTTGCTCAAAGTGTTTTTAAAATTTGCTTTTCTTTGTGTTTGTGGGTTTGAAAGAAGTTTTTTGTTTGAAAGGAGTGTAAGTGCGAAAAGTTTTTGTTTTGTTTTAAAAGGAGCAAGTACTTAAGAACCATCTACCTACTCGAAAAAGGAATTAAACTGTGCCAATGTCCTTTAGACAATGCTAGCCCACTATTGATGAGTAGGTAGCATCGTCGTTGGAGTTTTGAGGGTCAATTCCATTAAGGGACGTGTGGTCACTAAAGCAATGTTAGGATGCCTTAGCGGTAACCCTAATGTCTTAGATCATTTTTCTGAGGCAATCATTTTGAGGCAACTATGATCTTTGGACAAGAGGGTGACCTCTAAAACTTCCTATACTCAATGACCACATTCGAAGGCAACCAAGTGAGGTGTACCCTAAGAGTGCGCATGTGCGAGTGTGTTATTTCGGTTATATTATCTTTGTACATGTCATGGGTGAGCTATGTTTATTTTAAGTTCATACATTTGATCTTGTCATGCATTCCCTATTATCAAACATCTAGCAGTGTATAGTTGCGGAATTTAAATTTGCGGAAATTAAATCTAAACTATTACAAGGCGTCAGGTACTTACATCGCCAAAAACAAACCCTTTAATTTAAATTGCGAAAATTAAAATAAAGCGATAAATAATTAAAGTCCTAATTAAAAGTTATTACATACCGGAAGCAATTACAATATTGGATAAAATGATACGCGTGCGAGAAATTAAATCGGGCGAGTTTTTAGGGTTTTGACCCCTTTTTGAAAGAAAGCATGTTTTTGTTATTTTTGAATTAAATGGAAATTAAATTAGGTTAATAATTTAATTAATTAATTAATTAATAAAATATTTTTGGGTTTTTGAATATTTAAGGAAATAAATCAAAAATTGGTCAAAGTTATTAAAACCTAATATTCTAAATTAATTTTAATTTATTGCAAAAATGTTAAAAATTAAACCTATTTAAAACTAAATTAATTAAATTAGTATTTATTTACAAAAATAAAATAATGAAATTAATAAAAATAATATTTTTGTGTTTTTCTGATTTTATTAAGAAAAAGAATTTGATTGGTTAATTAAACAATAAAAATAATAATCAAAATAAAATGAAAATATAAAAAAGGAGAAGAAATAACCCAAGGGGTGTTGGGCTCAATCTAGAGGTAAAATCAGCATTTCAGAGGCCCATTTGTGAGCAAGCCTTGTTTGACTTTGGCCATTCCATGCGCGTCTGTTGACTTGAGGGTATGGTACACATCCAATCTGGGCCTTCAGATTTGGCCTAGAGGCCATCTGACATGTTGAGACCTGAGGTACATGGTAGACCATGCTTTGGAGGTTGTATAAGAGTACCTATTAAAAAAATATAACAAGCAATTTGGGGGACCTGGGATTCGAACCCATGTCCCAATGGACAATCCACTAACATGCTTACCAACTCTACTAGCGCGCCTGTTTGTTATTATAATGGACAAATAATATTATAAAAGAAATGCAAGCAATATACTGGAAATAAAAAAAAACGCGCGGAATTTATTTGAACGGGCCAATCGGACGTGAACACGTCTTCATCTTCTCCAATGGCCCTGGTTATTTCCTGTGGATTTGAATCCGTAGCAAAATCCCTAGATGCCTTCTAAAATCATATGTAGGCCATGGAAACGAGTTTTAAGAACATCATCATTATCGTCTCTCGTCCCTGAACACAACCATGGTCGTTATTTGTCCCAATTGTTCCTGCAAAACAAACGCCTAAATGCAAACCTCCAAAACCCTAGGTTCGGGTATGGTGATATAGCTCATGAAAACAAAATTAAATGATGCAGAAAGACTGGAAATTGAATGGCAAGCATGATTATACCAACGATTTGTCCAAAAGATGCGAAAATACAGAATCACGATCTCATGTAGAGGGTTATGTTCAGGACGACTTACAGTGAGTTTTAGGAGGTTTCAGAGCTTGTGAATGGTTGTAACAACTTCAGTGGATCTCCAGCAAGAGGTCTATGTGGAGATTTTTCTTTGAATCGAGCTCTAAGTATGATTTTAGTTTCAAGATTTTCAAGCTTTTTTTCAAGTTTTGTCTGGCCGTTTTTGCAACTTTCAGGTCGTGTTTTTGTGTGCTTCATGTTGTATATGTATCATAGAAACAATTAGGTTAAATCTTGGGCTTGGAATCCTTGTGAATTGATGACTTTTGATATGATATGATTCCTCCATTAAAGGCCTTCAAACTCTTTCCAAATCCAATATTTTGTGCATGATATGGCTTGGCACGAATTTTATTGTATTCATGATGTTAATTGAAAAGTGTATCAATCAAAAAGATCACAAGTTATTAATATTGAGATTTTATTTTGATTTAAATTGATTAAACATGAATTAAATCAATAAAAATCAAATAAAATAGAAAAATTAATAATTGGTCATGAAATTGAAGATAAGACACGTGTGTGGTGTGACAAGATCAAATCAAGTGGAAAAAAGTGGTCCCTTTTATCAAAATTTGAAGTTTTGGGGATAGTTGACTTTTGGCAATTTTGGAAAAATGCCCAACTTCAACAATGCATAACTTCTTCAATTTTGTACTTTTGGAAGTGTTCTTGGACTTTTTATAAACCTTGATATGTCTTATAACCAACCCTTTTGGTCTCATCTCATTTTGATATTCCATTCTCAAGTTATAAGCTTTGGAAAAAAAGGTGTTTTTGTTGACTTTCAAAAATGACCTATAATGTCCAAATTTGTAACTTTTTGTGAGTGCATTTCTTGATCTTGGGGTGTGAATATGGATTGTAGGAAATTGCATCCTCTTCAAAATGATCTTTGTATGGGTCATTTCTCATAAACTATGAGAAAGTTATGCTTGGTCAAAGTTAAGTTGACTTTTCCTACCAAACCCTAATTTAGCAACTTTTGAATCTTGATGAATCTTGAGCAATCCTTGATGAATCATGATCAACCCTTGATAAAATGATGAATTATCCTTCAAAATGATAATGTTGACAAAAAATCTTGAGATTTGACTATTTGTAGGTCACATTTGACTTTTGCCCTAGCACAGTCGATTTTTGGCCTTCTTGAGCAATTGACTGACCAAACTTTCTCTGCAAGGCTTGAAATTTGACATGGATGGTCTTATGAACATATTAGGACATTGGGAAACATTTGAGGACATTTTTATGTAAGGACCTTGATGCAACACAAAACCCTAATTTTGAATTGACTACCTTAGGAGGTGATTTGACTGTCCAACTCTTGAGCTATCTTGAGCAACTTGGAGATTCTTCTTGACATGTCTTGCGAAATATGGGAGGGAAATTTTTGGGGTACAACAGTTGCCCATGTTCAATCTTCTTAAACCTGAGGATATAGATTGGCTTTCGAGCCTTTCGTGATCCGAAGGTGGAAGATGATTGAACACTAGAGTGCCCAGAAATATGCACTCACATGAAGTAGTACCAGCCTTGTGATGTCGGGAATGGGCTTACATATGCCATTTGGTGATTGTTGGTAGGTGGTTTTGTCTTCTTTGACTGATTGTCTCCTTTGATAGGTTGTCTCCTTTGACGGGTTGTCTCATTTGACGGGTTGTCTCATTTGATGGGTTGTCTCCTTTGACGGGTTGTCTCCATTGACGGGTTGTCTCTATTGACGGGTTGTCTCCATTTACGGGTTGTCTCCATTGAAGGGATGTCTCTTTTAACGGGTTGTCTCCATTGACGGGTTGTCTCCATTGACGGGTTGTCTCTTTTGACGGGTTGTCTCCATTGACGGGTTGTCTCCATTGACGGGTTGTCTCTATTAACGGGTTGTCTCTATTGACGGGTTGTCTCCATTGACGGGTTGTCTCCATTGACGGGTTGTCTCCATTGACGGGTTGTCTCTTTTGACGGGTTGTCTCCATTGACGGGTTGTCTCCATTGACGGGTTGTCTCTTTTGACGAGTTGTCTCCATTGACGGGTTGTCTCCATTGACGGGTTGTCTCTATTGACGGGTTGTCTCTATTGACGGGTTGTCTCCATTGACGGGTTGTCTCTTTTGAAGGGTTGTCTCCATTGACGGTTCGGCCTCAGAAAAATATTTAGGAATCGATTTAACTGATTTTGTCTCCATTGACTGGCCTCAGAAAAATCTTTAGGAATCGATTTAACTAATTTTGTCTCCATTGACTGGTTGGCCTCAGAAAAATCTTTAGGAATCGATTTAACTGATTTGTCTCCATTGACATAGTTGAGAATTTAACTGCATCTTTCCTGAAAGGTAAAGATCAGTCATATGCAATGCATGATATGGATCAAGCAATGACGTTCTCAACATAACTGAGATAGTATGGTATAATGCATATATGCATGTATCATGATGTATGAGAATGTGATGTTTTAGTTGGGGAAAATAAATCCCGGAGCTGCTGGAGAATATAATTGGATTCTTCGTTTCCGCTGGGGATGATGAACGAAGATGATGAGCTTGCAGGAGAAGATAACTCCATTGGGGAATATACTGATGATGAGATTACTCCGAGGGGAATTACTCTGTGGGGAAGAGATGTTCTGCTGAAGATTTTAATGGTAAACTCCGCTGGCGATCCCGCCGATAAGCTCTGTTGGGGATTTCAATGATAAACTCCGCTGGGGATGAATTATCGTTGCTGGTGATATTAAATATGTTGAGGATTGAATTCCTATTTGTGAAAGGACAGAACTTCATTGGGGGATGATCTTTCAGTTGAAACTTGCTGGGGATAAACCTATTAGACTCTTATGGAGATAACCCTCTGAATTTGGCTGGGGAGATTTATTTGCGCTCTGCAGGGGATAAGCTACCAGAGTCTATTGGAGTTGATGATTCAACTCCGTTGGGGATGATTTTTCAGACCGTGGTGGGGAAATATTGAATCCACTGGGGGTATCTTGTATTCTACCGGGGAACATTCTTATACTCTGTGTAGTAATTCTTATACTCCACTGGGGAATATTAAGACCTTCTGGGGATACCAAGCCTTTTTAGGGCTGATGGTAGACTAACTCTGCTTGGGGAGAGTATTGTTGATTCGTCCCTAGTTGCAAGTCTTAGCTGAGAGAGCTATCATTATTGTCTTATTCTGCGGGGAGTGAAATTACCTTAGCCATATTCTTCGGCTGAATCTACCTTGGTACCTGGTGGACAGAGTAACTGTACAGTTTGGACAATTTTATTGCCCCTGTTTCTGCGGGAGAAGGTGCCTGCGGAGGCCTTGTGGATCAAGTATTATCCCAACCTATGAGGTTCTTGGTATCTTTCGATTGAAATGACAAGTCTTCTTCTGGTAGGCAAGTGACGAGATGACGGGACATAGTCGTACGCTTTGATCCCTAATTTTTGCCTGGACCGCCCTTTCGGGTTTTCAATCCATCGGGATACCCTTTTTTTCACAAGCCGCCTTTTCAGGTTTTCGACTTGCCGGGTGTACAGATTTTTTCCATTTTTATCCCTAATTTTTGCCTGAACCCTTTTGGTTCTTCAGGAAGCCCTTATTTTTTCCTAGGCCAGTCGACCTAGCGGGTCTTTGATTATGCGTAGTATTTTATGATTATGTCCATGGTCTCAAGATGTAGGGAGGTGTCGCGGTCAGTAGTATTGTGTTGTCATACTACCAGAAGATCTTCGTTTAATCATGCAAGATTCGTTGCTGGAATTCATGTCCAATGCCCCAATTGATTCAGATGGAGATTTCCCCCTGACTATTTGGCATTTTGAGAGATACCTTGTATCTTGACTTGACTGCCCCAGATGATGGACAATGATCATGTCGTGCCCCTTGATTGGAAGTGTTTCTCCACTTGAGGTTATCCTTTTTATTGAGAAGGGTTTTTTTTGGTTCACTAGATATTCTTCGTGCGAATTTCTCTGTTGTTGAACAAATAGTCAAATGCATTTTTCCAGTAAAACAGGCAATTTTTTTTTGTAAAATGTGATTGTTGTACCCCAAAATTTGCCCTCTCATTTCTCCAATATTTTCTCATCACAAGACTCTTGGAGCTCAAGATCAAGTTAGGGTTTGTTCTGCTCAAGACTCCTCCTTGCACTGTTGACCCAAATTAGGGTTTGAGTTTGCACAAAGATGTTTTTACCTAAAATGCCCAAAGTGATTTCCATGCTTCATATTGGACTCACAAGTTTATCCATACCAAGTTTCAAGCCTTGATTCCAATCTTTGCCCAGTCAATTGGACAATTGACCTAGAAATCAGCTGTATTGAGGAAAAAGTCAATTGTGGCCAATTGACAGTCAAACCTCATGATTTTTGACCCACATCAACATAATGAACTCATATGAATCACTTGGTCAAGTTTGGATCACAATTCCACAAGAAATTTGATCAGATCACCAAAAGGGCAAAATGGTCATTTTTAGGGTTTTGACTGCACAAAGGTAATTTTTGACTGTTTGACCTAACCAATGACAAATCAAGCTCACATATGGACTCAAGGACTCAATGGCATGGTCTTTACACATTCAACAAGTTCAAAAGGTCCCAAATGCACAGGATTGACAGATGAATTTTCCAGTCAACTGATCAAAATTTGACTGTATACTAAAAAGTCAAACTTTGACTTTTTGGTCAAAATCAAGTGCCAAGATTCATTTTTCATCAAGACATGTAAAATTATGAAACTTGTTCATCAAGAAACCCAAAATTGCAAATTAGGGTTTAAAATGAAGAAATTTCATAACTTAAAAATTTTCTAAGTTATAAAATTTCCTTAGTTTTTTTCCTAACTTTGTCCCATTTTTTCATCAAGATACATTTGGATTCAAACAAAACTAAAAACATTAAAGTTGTAGTCCATTTCAAAATCTACAACTTTGATTCACAAAGTTTCCTCAAAAGAAGCTTGTAGCTCAAGTTATGATTTTTGGAACAAGGGTGCAAAACATTCTTAACTTAGAAAATTTTTGACCTATTCTAGGCAGGATTTTTGCCCAACTTCATGGCCACTTTTCACATGCTTCCACTTGGAATTTCAACTTTCATTACAAATATAGATTTTAGTACACATTCAAAGCTTTCCAAATTGTCCAAGAACTTCTCAAACACCCTTGTGGTTAGGGAGAATCTAATTTGCAAAGTTGGGCAAAATCCACTTTTGTTCTTGACCAAGGCATGTTCATACACTTTGCATTTTCAAACTCAGCATGGTCAAGCTAGATTACAGGCCTCTAATCTTTCTCACATTCAATAATTTAATGCATATCCTTTGTGTTCAAGTCTTATTTTGTGTATTTATCCATTACATGCAAGATTGGTCCATAATTAGAAAAAGCATTTTTGCCATTTTTGAAAAGGTCCACTTTATGTCAAGTTCACAATCCAAGAGGTACAAGCCAGATCTTTTAGGCACAAGTTTGTGGACAAATCCCACTGATCAAGAACCAAGTTTGCAGCATGCTTGAGGGGCCTGTATGAGCCTATAACCCAACTTGACAATCTTTGCTTAAAAAAGAAGAAACATTTCAAAAGATATCCAACTTGGAGCTCCTGTCAACACAAGCCTAAACAAACTTCCTAAACACTTTCCATACACAAAACCTGACCTAAAACACGAATCCATCGCAGCTCAAACCTTCTCATTCATCAAAACACCATTTTTCTGCAAGAAACAGGGTATTCTGCATTTTGACTTGGCCAGCATCATTCACTCGTGCGTTTTCTCCCAAACAAGTTCCAATACACTCCATACCATCCATTGAAGTTGTCCCAAGCCTTAGATACAAGTTGTAACATCCATAGCCAAGTTTGCCATTTTCACTTTTCATTGTTGCAGGTTGACTTCCATAGCTTGATTCAGGAGGATTCAAGGCACACCAAGCATAGAGGAAGCATCCTTGGACCTCAGGCAAGCTGTACAAATCCTCAAACTCCATTGAAGGTACCTCCATTGCTGCACACGACTCAAGCTGAACAGGTAAAATTTTGAACTTCTATCTCTCTATCCAAGCATAGTTAGGCTTAAGTTTGTGAAGAAAGCATGTCCTACTCATAGCCCTGAAGCCATCCATGTAGTTACTTTTCATTTATATTGTGTGTGCTGTGAGAATTTTGAACTTAAATATGGAAGAAAAGTTAGGTCAGAAATTGGGGGAGGAGAAATTCTCTCTCGTTTCTGAGAATTAGAACAACTTTTTTATATGTCTGAAATCGTGACTTGATGCTCTACATTATTGATGTTGTAAGTTTTTGTTAAAAATCAAAGAATCAGAAGTTAGCAGGATGAGCAAGGAACGCGCGTTTTCTTGTTTCAAACAGAAGCTGGAGGTTGAAGACAAGCCCCTTGGGCTGGGCCTGAGTTGTTTCTGCTTCTTGCACCATCCTTTTCCACTTACACCCCCTTGGCCCATTGTGTGATATTTTGATTATTTTTGACTTTTTATTTTTTCTTCTGACTTATTATTTTTTGTCAAAACATAAAAAATATTAAAAATATTTTTCCACCCCTTTTTTGCATTTTATTTGGATTTTATTTGTTTTATTTGAACTTATACATGTAAAATAAATATAAATACCTTTTTATTTAAAACATTAAAAATAACATAAAAAATATATTTTCAGCCATCATTTTTTATTTACTTTTTGGAAACATTTTCTAAAAAAATATACTTTTTTTTGTATATTTAATAATATAAATACTTATACATATTTTATTAAATATTTAGGACAAAAACATGAAAATAATACATTTTTTATTTTTATAAATATTTGACATCAAAAAATACTTTTTACAATATACTTCTCTTTTATTTATTTTTTGTATAAATAAATACATAAATATTGTATATAATTAATAAATAATTACTATTTATTAAAGAATTAGGGTTTTGCCCTAAAAACATAAAAATACTCCAAATTGATCTTTTTCTATTTTGTTTTTATTTCAAACATGAAAACTTTTACATACATAAAAAACCATTTTTTGTGCATAATACATTTTTGCATTTTTTATCCGTGTTCATTCAATTATTGTACAATTAAATTATTTGCCTATTCAATATGGATGTAATAGTCTAGATTTAATTTCTTGCTAAGTATACCCCATTCAAACATTTGTACCCCCCTCCCTATATCATGATGTAATAGCTTAGTATTTAAAGTTCCGCATTTTAAAGCTTTCTAATTATGCCATGATAGACCTAGGGTTTGTATGCAAAAATCAACCAACCAATAGCTTGACTAATGCAAAGACAAAAATGCATGAAAATGGACAACACTAATCACACTTGCACCCTTAGGGTTACTCCACTTGTTGCCTTCAAAAATGGGCCATGTTTGCATGTTGAGTGTCTTTGGCCAAACAAAACAAATCAAATGATCATAGTCCCTCGATGACGCTTTCTCAAGTTGCCTAAAATGATCAAGTCCCTTAAAGAAAAAATTGCCAAAGACACTTGGCACCATTGCATTCATGGTCTAAACGATGACCCACGCCCGTCCCGTTAACATCCTAACACAAGATTGTCCACCAAATACAATGGTGGAACAATACTGTTAAAAGGGTTAAAACATAGGGAAAATCTTTGAGTAAATTTAGGGGTAGACAACTCTTAGTTATTTGATCAAACTTGCAAAACAAAACCTTGCCTATTTTCAAAAACACACATCACAACTTTCAAAAACAACTTTCAAAACATTGAAAACTTTTCAAAAGACAAATACACCTTTGTATACATTCAAACATGGATCATTACAAAGGTTGCCACCACCATGGCCTCTTTTCAAAATATCTTTCAAAACACACACAAAGAACCATTTCAAACAATTGAAAGCACCATTTCAAACAATTGAAAATGCAAGGCAAGTGATCTAAGCAAGTAACTAAGAGCCCATGGATAACCATGGATAGAAAGGGTGCTAATACCTTCCCTTTCTATAATCTACTCCTCGAACCCAAGAAAACATCTCAAAGGTTTTTGTTGTGCTTTTTAACTTGTCCTTAGGATAAAATAAAAATTTGGTGGCGACTCTTGCTAAATCGAAACATTTGCGAAAACAAACGCAAAACCTCAAGTCAGTTCTCCCACCGTATCACAGAACTGGCGACTCTGCTGGGGACTATCTTTAAAAGTGGAGTAACCTTAGGGCTTAGATCACCCTCTTGCATGACTAATTGTTTGCTTTGATTGCTTTACATTTTGGTTTTCTTGTTTGGGCTTGAAATCCTAACCCGGATTTGGGAAACATTTCATAGATAGCAATACGTTGTGGAAACTGTGCGGGGTATACCGACATGGTTAAGGCAATAGCTATATTAGTGCGACATATTTGTGAGTACCGGTAACCCTTGAGTTCAATCAAGGAGAGTACGGGGCCGCTGAGTGATGTCACTAAGCACTAATGAACTAGAACCTTACTTGACCATCTTGGCCTTTTTAGGGGTAGTGAGATGACCGGCTTTGGTGCAGTCCGAAGTTGGTAGATACTCGATACTACACTCATTGAGGGTTATTTTATTGGAATATTTTGGTCGCTTGTTGAGTGGCTAAACCAAAAAAATGAACATAGAAAACAATTCAATGATATTGAGCTCCTTAGAACCCGGTTACTATTTATAGGACAGGTTTCTAAGCCAACTTCACTCAAGAGGGTACTTATCTATGAAACCCCATACAAGCCTGAAACTAGGGTTTTGTGTGACTTGCTTGTACATATGTTTGTGCATACATCATGAACATCATAAAGCATCATATGCATCCACTAATCATTTCAAGGGTCTGGATCTTCATCTTTGTTCTTGTTTTGTAGGTCATGGAACTTCTTCGCAGGAAAACTATCCAAGTCAACCTTGTGAGAATCCCTCCTCAACTCAAGGAGCTCACATCCAGAATTCCAGAAAGCTTTCCCTTCAGTGAAAGACATGGTAGACTACTCAGCCTAGTCAACAACAACATTGAAGAAGACATGGTGAAAGTGTTGTTCCAGTTCTTTGATCCCCTTCACCACTGTTTCACATTCCCCGACTACCAATTGGTGCATACTTTGGAGTAATTTTCTCAACTCCTGAGAATTCCTATTCTTAATCAACTACCCTACAACGGTACGGAAAAAGAACCAAAGCCTGAAGATGTTGCTCAAGCACTACACTTGCAACCATCTGACATCAAGGGGCATTGGGAGACTAGAAGTGGTGTCAAAGGCTTCTTGGCAAAATTCTTGTTTGAGAAGGCACAAGAGTGCTGGAACTCCTTGGATCTACAAGCCTTTGAAGAGATTGTGGCACTCTTTATTTATGGGTTGGTCTTGTTCCCAAATCTTGACAAACTTATAGATGTCAATGCTGTCAAGATTTTCCTATCCAGGAATCCCATACCTATATTACTTGGGGACATCCTCCACTCATTTTACACACGAACAATGAGAAAGAAAGGTGTTCTCATGTGCTGTACTCCTCTCCTTGTAAGGTGGTTTATTTCTCACCTTCCACAATCTGTTTTGAAGAATGAGCAAGGCTTAAGGTGGTCACAACGGTTGATGACCCTCACACACTCTGATGTACATTGGTGTTCTCGGTCCAGAGAAAATGTCATCATCGTCGATCATTGTGGTGAGTTCCCTAATGTTCCATTACTTGGCATTAGGGGAGGCATTACCTATAACCCTTGTCTAGCTTTGAGGCAATTTGGATATGCACGGAGGGATGGCCCTCATGACATGCTGATTCCTGACCTAGTTTTTGACTTCGACAACGATGCGCAAGGACTTCGCCAAAGATTCATCAGACTTTGGAGGATGCCTAACAAGGTAGATAGCAAGACACTGGGGCACAAGAACTCCATCCCTCTTGAGCCTTATCTCAAGTGGGTACGAACCCGAGCCCAGAGTATAATGATGCCTTACCCTCATATTCTCCCTTTGATTAAAGAGCCCGTTAAGGAAGGAGAGGTTCCCTACACCATCCTATATCCTGACATGCCAACATCATGGGAGGAGATGCAGAAGAGTTGGATCCAACTCAAGGAGAAACAAAATACTTTCGAAGCCAGCTTCTACGCCAGTGAGAAGAAGGTTTTGGAGCTTACCCGCCGACTTCATGAGGAGGAGACTCTCAACACTTACATCGCACCAAAGAGAATGCACAACGTCTTTTTACCTTAAGAAGTTTTTGTAATATTTGGCCCATGAGGCATTTATGTACTAACAAAATTTCTTCTTATTAATATGACGTGTGTTCTTTTTGTTCGCAACAAATTTTGAATTTCTAAATCCTTAAATGCATTACATGAATAAACATATCATTCATCATATGCATAAACAGGTCTTCACACCAGATTTCCTTATCTCTCTGCTGTTTACTTCAGTAAGATGGATCTCGAACAGACGGTCAAAGATCTGCAGGCACAAAACTCACAGTTTCAACAGCTCCTTATGACCTTGGCAAAGGGTTAGGAGGATCTAAAAACACTGCTTGGGAACAAAGAGCAAGAAAAATTGAAAAAGAAGAAGAAAAGAGTCGGGGTAGCTACACTGGGAAGAAGGTTTGAGAATGAAGCTAGGAGAGTTCTTGAATTTCCTTCCGCATCTGAGGAGGAAACCAGTAAAGGAAAAGGAGTTGCACTACCTTTTGAGTCTGAAGCCGAAGAGGAAGAGGTTGAGGAAGAGGAAGACTACTCAGAGCAGCAATACCCGCCAGCGGACGACAAGTACAAAAACCTGGAGGATAGACTGGCCACTATGGAGCTGCAAAGGGTTCCTGGGTTAGATTTTGAACAATTGGGTTTGATTGCTGGAATTGTGATCCCTCCAAAGTTTATGGTGCCAACTTTTGCAAAATATGACGGGTTGTCTTGCCCGAAGATGCACCTAAGGTCGTATGTCAGGAAAATTCAACCTCATTCATCTGACAGAAATCTTTGGGTACACTTCTTCCAGGATAGCCTGTCTGGTACACAGCTAGATTGGTTTTACAAGCTTGAGAGGTCAGAGGTACATAGTTGGGAGGATTTGGCAGCTGCCTTTTATCGCCAGTATCAATATAACTCTGACTTGGCGCCAACCCGTACTCAGCTACAAAGTATGGGAATGGCCTCAAATGAGGGATTCAAAGAATACGCCCAGAAGTGGCGCGACTTGGCCGGAAGAGTGCAGCCACCTCTTTCCGATAGGGAACTAGTTGATATGTTCTTGGGGATCCTATCTGGTCCATTCTTCAACCATTTGATCGGGAGTTCTTCCGCAGGGTTTACTGAATTGATTTTGACTGGCGAACGGGTGGAAGCTGGTATTAAGAATGGGAAGATTCAAAAGGAGGCCTCTGCATCTACAACTGCTAAGAAATCATTTCCGGCCAAGAAAGAGGCAGTTGTTGTGTACTCTCAGAAGGGGTCAGGAATAACTGAGCGTCGGCCGACTGTAGGGGCCGTGATGATTCAAAATTCATCAAATGATCAGCCTCGTAACAATCAATCCAGACCAAATCAGCAACGGGTAGAGCGGCCACAACGACAGTTCACCCGCACCAATATGACGCCTGCACAAGTTCTTCCACATTTGTTGAAGTTGAATCTGACTGGTTTAAAGGAGGCACCGAAAAACCCTAACACCACATCTCCATACTATCATGCCAATGCCAAATGTGCCTACCATTCTGATAGCGCCGGACATGACACCAACAATTGTTGGGCGCTAAAGAATAAAACTCAAGACTTGATAGATGCAAAAGAGGTCGAGTTCGATGCTCCGGAGAAGCCGAATGTAATATCCGCTCCGATGCCAAAGCATGGCCATCATGTTCATGATGTTGAAGAAGATCTGTATGTTTCTGTTATTGAAGATCTGGTAACCCCACTGTTGACAATCAAGTTAAATCTGTTGAAGGCTGGAATTTTCCCAGGATGTAAAGAAGACTGCTACTGTTGTTCCTCCTTACCAATCGACTGTCCATTGCTGAAGATAGGCATCCAAGGCCTAATGGACAACCAACAAATTCTTTTTGAAAAGATTCCTGCTATTCCAACTCCTATCAAAGATGTTTCAATAATCACCATTTCCACCAATCTTTCCAAGGTCCCTAAGAAGCTTGTTAAGATTACATCTGCTACGAAGTTTGTTCCTCTGAAAATAACCATGCCTGGGCCTGTCCCCTACATTTCTGACAAATCAATACCATGTAATTACGGTGTAGAAATCTACTACCATGGTGTTAAACAAGTTGAGATAACTGAAGAGAGCTCTGACGAAGAAGATGCCGACATTGGAAACATTGATGGTACGAGCAAGATTACCCAAAGTGGGAGAATATTTTCTCCAGAGATTGCCCCTCCAAAGGCAATCTTTGGACCCTCAACTGCTGCCAAAGTTACTCCTGCACCAATAAAACTTTCCGCAAGAACCCCGTTGATTGAAGAAGTTGTTATTCCTGTGGTTTTCCCTCCTACTTCTGCTGATAAGGGGAAAGGGAACCAAGATGAGCTCGTCAGGACGAGGGCTCAACCTTTGGTCATCCCCGAAACCTCTAAGAAAGAGATGGAGGAGATTCTGAAGATAATTAAGAAGAGTGATTATGATGTGGTAGAGAAACTGGGTCAAACCCCCTCGAAGATCTCCATGTTAGAATTATTGTTTTGTTCAGAGGCGCACGCCAAAGCATTGATAAAATTTTTGAAGACAGCCCATGTTCCCCAGGAAACTTCAGCCGATCAATTCCAGGATTGTGTAGCCAGCCTTACTGCCGACAACGGCCTGGGTTTCTCTGATGATGACCTGAATCCGAAAGGAAGAAAGCACAATGACGCATTGCATGTGTCAGTTGGATGCCGAGGAACTACTCTTGCCCATGTTTTGGTCGACACTGGCTCTTCTCTGAACGTGCTGCCTAAGAAAGCTTTGGATCGATTCAATTGCGAGGGCTTGGAGCTGAAACCGAGTAGTATCATTGTCAGGGCCTTTGACGGGTCTAAAATAATGGTGCATGGGGAGGTCGACATCCCTATCAAGGTGGGCACTGAGGTATTCCACTTAACTTTCTATATGATGGACATCCGTCCGTCATACTCTTGCTTACTAGGGAGACCATGGATACATAATGTTGGGGCAGTCACTTCCTCCCTACATCAGATGCTGAAATACCCTGTCAAAGGAAAGATTATAACTGTACACTGTGAAGAAGAATATATGATCAGTCACCTGAACTCCTTTCGGTACGTGGAAGTGGAGGGCAAATTCATTGAGACACCGTTCCAACACTTCGAGGAAATTTCTCCCGAGGTTGCATTAGCAAAGGCAGTAGCTGAGGAGCCTAAGCAGGTGGCCAGGATGGCATCTCTAAAAGACGCAAAGGCTGCAATGAAGGAGGGAAGGAGCTCAACATGGGGATAGTTGCCTGACATTCCTCACAAAACAGACAGGTTTGGGTTGGGATTCACCGTTGCGGGGCAAAAAGCTATGCGTCGCTCAAAAATTGAAAGAACACCCATCAAGATTTCTCCTCATGGAATCCATGCTTTGGAAGACGAAGACGAAGAGGGTAACATTGAAGATTGTATCTTCCCAACCATCGAAGGGGGACTACACAACTGGGAGGCGAAAGACTTGGTCCCCATTACTTTCATTAATCAGTAACTTATCTTTCGAACATTTCCTGTTGGTCTGTAATAATTACTTTTAAACAATCTACACACTACTTTTTCACCTCATGCCTTGCCCGGGGTATGTAGGTCCATTTGTAAGGGTTTTGATTATCTTCATATTCATATGCCATGTTTAATGATTCATTGGACGTTTTTCATTGATAAACTGCTGTGTTCATTTTCTTTCCTTTTGAATTTTTGTTCGTTTAAGGATGGCTATCCCTTACACACACCCACGCTCACAAATGCAGGTACCCATCCACTCTGGATTCTATGGGTGACTATTCTGCTATGTCCTTCATTAACTCTGAAGATTTGGTCAATCAGGCTGAGTGCGAAGACAACGAAGATTGTGAAGTACCAGGAGAGCTAGCCAGACTTCTACAACAAGAAGAGAGGGCCATCTTGCCTCACGAAGAGTTGGTGGAAACTGTCAACTTAGGAACAGAGGAAGACCGGAAGGAAGTACAAGTGGGTGCCAATCTGGAACCAAGTGTCAAGGAACGTTTGGTACAGTTGTTAAATGAATACGTTGAAATCTTCGCCTGGTCTTATGAAGACATGTCGGGTTTAGACACTGATATCGTGGTTCACCGTCTCCCTACAAGAGAGGATTGTCCACCAATCAAGCAAAAAGTCCACCGAATGAGGCCTGACATGTCTGAGAAGATTAAAGCAGAAGTAATGAAGCAATTCAACGCTGGCTTTCTGGCTGTTACATCCTATCCACAATGGGTTGCTAACATCGTGTCAGTTCCTAAAAAAGACGACAAGGTCAGAATGTGTGTGGACTACCGGGATTTGAATAGGGCCAGCCCTAAGGATGATTTTCCGCTACCGCACATCGACATTTTAATTGACAACACAGCTCAGCACAAAGTTTTTTCCTTCATGGATGGATTCTCGGGCTACAACCAGATCAAAATGGCTCCCGAGGACATGGAGAAAACAACTTTTGTTACACAATGGGGTACCTTCTGCTACAAGGTGATGTCGTTCGGACTAAAGAACGCAGGGGCAACTTATCAACGCACCATGGTAGCTTTGTTTCATGATATGATACATCATGAGATTGAAGTCTACGTAGACGACATGATAGCTCGATCAAAAACAGAGGAGGAACACCTTGAACACCTACAAAAGCTGTTTTCCAGGTTGAAAGAGTACAAACTCAGGCTGAATCCCAGTAAGTGTACTTTTGGAGTTAGGTCTGGTAAACTTCTAGGATTTATTGTCAGCAACAAGGGCATTGAGGTCGATCCAGCAAAAGTGAAAGCAATACAAGAAATGCCTGCTCCCCGTACTGAAAAGGAGGTTAGAGGGTTCTTGGGGTGCTTGAACTATATTGCCAGATTCATCTCTCATCTGACGTCTACCTGTGAGCCAATTTTCAAACTATTGAAGAAAGATCAGGTAGTCGAATGGAACGACGATTGCCAAGCTGCTTTTGATAAGATCAAGGAGTATTTGCTAGAACCTCCTATTCTGATGCCACCCGTCGAAGGAAGACCGTTGATCATGTATCTGACCGTCTTGGATAACTCAATGGGGTGTGTTTTGGGCCAGCATGACGAGTCTGGTCGAAAAGAGCATGCCATTTATTACCTTAGCAAAAAGTTTACCGACTGTGAGACTCGCTACTCACTGCTCGAGAAAACTTGCTGCGCTTTGGTATGGGCTGCTCGCCGACTAAGGCAGTATATGTTGACTCATACTACTATGTTGATTTCCAAAATGGATCCTATCAAGTATATCTTCGAGAAGCCAGCTTTATCTGGAAGAATAGCTAGATGGCAAATGATCCTAACGGAGTATGATATCCAGTACACTACCCAAAAAGCTATAAAGGGGAGTGTACTAGCTGACCATCTAGCTCATCAAGCTATCGAAGATTATCAGTCCATGAGATTCGACTTCCCGGACGAGGACATCATGAATTTGGACAACATTAAAGGTAACGGACCGTATGACGGACCTGAAAATGGATCCCGATGGACCCTATACTTTGATGGTGCTTCAAATGCACTTGGAAACGGTATCGGTGCGGTACTCATTTCCCCGAAAGGTTGTCACACGCCTTTCACGGCCCGACTTTGCTTCAGCTGTACCAACAACATGGCTGAATATGAAGCTTGCATTTTTGGTCTCAAGGCTGCTATTGACCTGGGGATCAAATCTTTGATCGTATTTGGGGACTCGGCTTTGGTAATCAGTCAAATCAAAGGAGAGTGGGATACCAAACATCCTAATATTATCCTATACAAAGAACATGTCCTGACATTGTTGCCTCATTTCGAGCAAATCACCTTCGAGCATTTCCCGCGAGAAGAGAATCAGCTTGCAGATGCTCTTGCCACAATGTCTTCCATGTTTAAACTCAACTGGGATAACAAGGCCCCCCAAATCACCATCGAGCGAATGGATGAACCTGCGCATTGTCATGATATTAATACCGAAGATGTAGTGGAACAACCTTGGTTTCACAAAATCAAAAGGTATCTCCAGACTAGAGAATATCCTGAAGGAGCTTCCGTAAATGACAAGAAGTTCCTAAGGAAATTTGCTGCCAAGTTCTTCCTGAGCAATGGCATCCTCTATAAACGCAGCCATGATTGTGTTCTACTCCGATGTGTAGACAAAGCTGAAGCAGAGCTAATCATAACCGAGATACATAGCGGTACATTTGGCACCCACTTGAGCGGGCATACGATGGCTAAGAAGATTCTAAGGGAAGGCTATTACTGGTCTACCATGGAAGCAGATTGCCATCAGCATTCCCGTACTTGCCACAAGTGCCAGGTCTACGCCGACAAGGTACACATCCCTCCTGTTCCTCTCAACGTTCTGACAGCTCCTTGGTCATTCGCAATGTGGGGCATTGACATGATTGGAGAGATCAAGCCCACAGCATCTAACGGACATCGCTTCATCCTGGTCACCATTGACTACTTTACCAAATGGGTCGAAGCAGCTTCCTTCGCCTCTGTTACAAAAAATGTGGTTGCCCGCTTCATCAAGCAAAACCTCATATGCCGGTATGGTGTCCCCGACAAGATCATCACAGACAACGGTACAAATCTGAATAATACTATGAACACCGCTCTATGCGAACAGTTCAATATTTATCATCACAATTCATCTCCCTATCGACCGAAGATGAATGGTGTTATTGAAGCTGCGAACAAAAACATCAAGAAGATCATTCAGAAAATGACAGTCACCTACAAGGACTGGCATGAAATGTTACCGTTTGCTCTGCATGGATACCGTACCACGGCACGTACTTCAACCGGGGCAACCCCATTTTCTTTAGTATATGGCATGGAAGCCGTCCTACCCATGGAAGTTCAGATTCCTTCTTTAAGGATCATGAAGGACGCTGGTTTGAATGAAGACGATTGGATTCAGACCCGACTTGATCAACTCAATTTGATCGACGAGAAGCGACTCGCTGCTGTTTGCCATGGTCAAACGTATCAAAAACGGATGATCAGGGCTTTCAACAAGAAAGTCAGACGTCAAGTATATCAAGTAGGAGATCTCGTAATCAAGCGGATTATCTTACCGCAGAGTGATCCCAGGGGCAAATGGACTCCTACTTACGAAGGACCATTTGTGATCAAAAGCATATTTTCTGGTGGCGCAATGATTCTGACCACCATGGACGGCGGCGATTTGCCACACCCTGCGAACACAGATATAGTCAAAAAATACTACGCATGAAACAACCCGACAAGTTGAAAACCCGAAAGGGCGACTTGGGCAAAAATAGGCATCCCGGTGAACCGAAAACCCGAAAGGGCGGTTCAGGCAAAAATTAGGGATAAAACAAAAAAAATTGTACACCCGGCAAGTCGAAAACCCGCAAGGGCGGCTTGGGCAAAAAGGGGTTTCTCGGTGGATTGAAAACCCGAAAGGGCGATCCAGGCAAAAGTTAGGGAATTAAAGCGTATGACTATGTCTCGTCGGATCACTTTAAAGAACAATCTCTTCATCAACCGGTTCCAAGCTTCTGATTAATCCAGTCATTGGCAAACAAAGCATTTGAATGGACAAGATATTCAGAGTTGTGAAGGCTATGACAGAATGGGATCCCATAGAATTGTTGCACATAGCCATATTTCTTTTGTATAAATTTTCAATTCTTTACGACAGCATCCTCTTACTAGGGTGTCTGTCTCCTTTGTACAAAAATACTCATAAAAAGTTAATACAAATACTTTTCCAAATACAGAAATTTGCTTTGTCTTCCTTTTTCTCTTTTGCACTTATGTTTTATTTGAGAAACGTCCAATGTTTTGTTAAGTAGGCATATGCATTTGAACATAATCATTTTTCTTACAAACCAAGAAGAGATGATTGCAGTTAGTTTAAGGGTACAGATAGATATCTCGATACCCTTTCAGAAGAAATCCCCCGCAGATTTAAACTCCGAATTTCCCAAACAGAGTTAGACTTCAGGATCCTCAGCAGTAAAGTTTTCTCAAAACTGATTTCCCCAGCCAGAGAGCCTTCCAGAACTCAATTCCCCTCAGAGTTTCAGTATCCCCAGTGGAGCCTTAAAAAAAAATCTGAAAATCTAATCCCTAGCGGAGCTAAAAAATTCCAACCATCAATCCCCAGCGGAACCAGACTAGTGAACCTTCTCCCCACAGAGATACTTCCCACTAGACTGAGGATTCTCAGTCTTACTTCTCTAGCATAAGTCTATCAGGTTCTGAACTCCCCAGTAGAGATCATCAGAAATTCTCATTCCCTACAAATCACCAAGGAGTTCCAATCCCCAGCAGTGGTCCTAAGATCCCTCAACAATTGAAGATTTTGCAGAATGAAGACTCTCATTTTTAGTTCCTCACAGGATATTCAGATATTCCCCAGTGAAGATCTCCTCGGGACAGAAATTCCCCAGTAGATTGGCATACAAACCCAAGTTCCTGATTCTCCAGCAGTAGTCAACAAGGATATCTCATCTTCAGCAATCAAAGATTCTTGCAATCCCCTACAGCAGTCAAGAATTCACTTCCCCTGGCAATAGTCAAGATTCTTTTATCTCCAGACATCCAGGACTCATCTATCCTCAGCAAGACAGCTCTTCAGCTTACATGCGTATTCATTTACATTCATATCATAAACATTGATATAACATATATATTGCATCATACATATCATGCAACATAACTTTGTGTTTTAGCTAACATTTCATCCTTTTCAAGATAAGATTAAAAGGCCATCATTAACAATTATTCAGATACAGTATGGATACACCCCAGACACGACGGTCATTCTATTACTCATTCAGAATTTATTCAGATACGGTATGGATACACCTCAGACACGGCGGTCATTCTATTACTCATTCAGAATCTCAAGTCAGATACAGACTAGATACGCTCCAGACACGACAGCCATTCTATCTCTCATTCAGATTCACTTATCCACCTCAAGGTTCAATGCATTCCAAGCACGGATACCATTCTGACCTTTACAACAGCAGTTTGATTCTTCCCAATGCATTCGCCACGGAAGTCATTCTGTCATTTATTTAGATCCCAGTTACAGTTTCAGATACACTTCAAACACGGAAGTCATTCTATTACTCATACGGATCTCAAATCCCAGTTACAGTTTCAGATACACTCCAGACACGGAAGTCATTCTGCTACTCATACAAATCTCAACATCAGATACAGTCCAAATACGCTCCAAACACGGTTTCCATTCTGTCACTCATTCAGGATTTGTCCCCATCACGCAGTTGCTCCCTACAGATATTTCTCTGTTATTCGGATACAATACAGATACACTCCAGACACGGCAGTCATTCTGATATTCATTCTACCTTCAAACGCAGTTACAGCTCGGATACGCCCCAGACACGGAGGCCATTCTTTTGCTCATACAAACTCAGTCTCCAGATACAGCTCAAAGGCATTCCAGATACGGATACCATTTTGATCCTCATTCTTCTGACCAATCACATTGCAGTTCAACAAACATTTCAGATGGCATCTTTAAGCCCATCCCCGACAAGATTCTGTCACCCCTCCAGATGGAATCTTTAAACCCATCTCCAAATGGCATCTCTAAGCCCATTCCCGCATCCATTGTTCTGACGGGTGCAAATTTAAGGGCACTCTAGTGTCCAATCTCCTTTTACCTTCGAGACGCGAAAGGCAAACTTGCCAATCTAACTCTTCAGGTGCAAGAAGATTGAACAGGGGAAACTGTTGTACCCCAAAATTTGCCCTCTCATTTCTCCAATATTTTCTCATCACAAGACTCTTGGAGCTCAAGATCAAGTTAGGGTTTGTTCTGCTCAAGACTCCTCCTTGCACTGTTGACCCAAATTAGGGTTTGAGTTTGCACAAAGATGTTTTAACCTAAAATGCCCAAAGTGATTTCCATGCTTCATATTGGACTCACAAGTTTATCCATACCAAGTTTCAAGTCTTGATTCTAATCTTTGCCCAGTCAATTGGACAGTTGACCTAGAAATCAGCTGTATTGAGGAAAAAGTCAACTGTGGCCAATTGACAGTCAAACCTCATGATTTTTGACCCACATCAACATAATGAACTCATATGAATCACTTGGTCAAGTTTGGATCACAATTCCACAAGAAATTTGATCAGATCACCAAAAGGGCAAAATGGTCATTTTTAGGGTTTTGACTGCACAAAGGTAATTTTTGACTGTTTGACCTAACCAATGGCAAATCAAGCTCACATATGGACTCAAGGACTCAATGGCATGGTCTTGACACATTCAACAAGTTCAAAAGGTCCCAAATGCACAGGATTGACAGATGAATTTTCCAGTCAACTGATCAAAATTTGACTGTATACTGAAAAGTCAAACTTTGACTTTTTGGTCAAAATCAAGTGCCAAGATTCATTTTTCATCAAGACATGTCAAATTATGAAACTTGTTCATCAAGAAACCCAAAATTGCAAATTAGGGTTTAAAATGATGAAATTTCATAACTTAGAAATTTTCTAAGTTATAAAATTTCCTTATTTTTTTCCTAACTTTGTCCCATTTTTTCATCAAGATAAATTTGGATTCAAACAAAACTCAAAACGTTAAAGTTGTAGTCCATTCCAAAATCTACAACTTTTATTCACAAAGTTTCCTCAAAAGAAGCTTGTAGCTCAAGTTATGATTTTTGGAACAAGGGTGCAAAACATTCTTAACTTAGAAAAATTTTGACCTATTCTAGGCAGGATTTTTGCCCAACTTCATGGCCACTTTTCACATGCTTCCACTTGGAATTTAAACTTGAATTGCAAAGATGGATTTTAGTACACATTCCAAGCTTTCCAAATTGTCTAAGAACTTCTCAAACACCCTTGTGGTTAGGGAGAATCGAATTTGCAAAGTTGGACAAAATCCACTTTTGTTCTTGACCAAGGCATGTTCATACACTTTGCATTTTCAAACTCAGCATGGTTCAAGCTAGATTACAGGCCTCTAATCTTTCTCACACTCAATAATTTAATGCATATCCTTTGTGTTCAAGTCTTATTTTGTGTATTTAGCCATTACATGCAAGATTGGTCCATAATTAGAAAAAGCATTTTTGCCATTTTTGAAAAGGTCCACTTTATGTCAAGTTCACAATCCAAGAGGTACAAGCCAGATCTTTTAGGCACAAGTTTGTGGACAAATCCCACTGATCAAGAAACAAGTTTGCAGCATGCTTGAGGGGCCTGTATGAGCCTATAACCCAACTTGACAATCTTTGCTTAAAAAAGAAGAAACATTGCAAAAGATATCCAACTTGGAGCTCCTGTCAACACAAGCCTAAACAAACTTCCTAAACACTTTCCATACATAAAACCTGACCTAAAACACGAATCTACCGCAGCTCAAACCTTCTCATTCATCAAAACACCATTTTTCTGCTAGAAACAGGGCATTCTGCATTTTGACTTGGTCAGCATCATTCACTCGTGCGTTTTTTCCCAAACAAGTTCCAATACACTCCATACCATCCATTGAAGTTGTCCCAAGCCTTAGATACAAGTTGTAACATCCATAGCCAAGTTTGCCATTTTCACTTTTCATTGTTGCAGGTTGACTTCCATAGCTTGATTCAGGAGGATTCAAGGCACACCAAGAATAGAGGAAGCATCCTTGGACCTCAGGCAAGCTATACAAATCCTCAAACTCCATTTTAGGTACCTCCATTGCTGCACACGACTCAAGATGAACAGGTAAAATTTTGAACTCCTATCTCCCTATCCAAGCATAGTTAGGCTTAAGTTTGTGAAGAAAGCATGTTCTACTCATAGCCCTGAAGCCATCCATGTAGTTACTTTTCATTTATATTGTGTGTGCTGTGAGAATTTTGAACTTAAACATGGAAGAAAAGTTAGGTCAGAAATTGGGGGAGGAGAAATTCTCTCTCGTTTCTGAGAATTAGAACAACTTTTTTATATGTCTGAAATCGTGACTTGATGCTCTACATTATTGATGTTGTAAGTTTTTGTTAAAAATCAAAGAATCAGAAGTTAGCAGGATGAGAAAGGAACGCGCGTTTTCTTGTTTCAAACAGAAGCTGGAGGTTGAAGACAAGCCCCTTGGGCTGGGCCTGAGTTGTTTCTGCTTCTTGCACCATCTTTTTCCACTTACACCCCTTGGCCCATTGTGTGATATTTTGATTATTTTTTACTTTTTATTTTTTCTTCTGACTTATTATTTTTTGTCAAAACATAAAAAATATTAAAAATATTTTTCCACCCCTTTTTTGCATTTTATTTGGATTTTATTTGTTTTATTTGAACTTATACATGTAAAATAAATATAAATACCTTTTTATTTAAAACATTAAAAATAACATAAAAAATATATTTTCAGCCATCATTTTTTATTTACTTTTTGGAAACATTTTCTAAAAAAATATACTTTTTTTTGTAAATAATTAATATTTCATTATTTGTATATTTAATAATATAAATACTTATACATATTTTATTAAATATTTAGGACAAAAATATGAAAATAATACATTTTTTATTTTTATAAATATTTGACATCAAAAAATACTTTTTACAATATACTTCTCTTTTATTTATTTTTTGTATAAATAAATACATAAATATTGTATATAATTAATAAATAATTACTATTTATTAAAGAATTAGGGTTTTGCCCTAAAAACATAAAAATACTCCAAATTGATCTTTTTCTATTTTGTTTTTATTTCAAACATGAAAACTTTTACATACATAAAAAACCATTTTTTGTGCATAATGCATTTTTGCATTTTTTATCCGTGTTCATTCAATTATTGTACAATTAAATTATTTGCCTATTCAATATGGATGTAATAGTCTAGATTTAATTTCTTGTTAAGTATACCCCATTCAAACATTTGTACCCCGCTCCCTATATCATGATGTAATAGCTTAGTATTTAAAGTTCCGCATTTTAAAGCTTTCTAATTATGCCATGATAGACCTAGGGTTTGTATGCAAAAATCAACCAACCAATAGCTTGACTAATGCAAATACAAAAATGCATGAAAATGGACAACACTAATCACACTTGCACCCTTAGGGTTACTCCACTTGTTGCCTTCAAAAATGGGCCATGTTTGCATGTTGAGTGTCTTTGGCCAAACAAAACAAATCTAATGATCATAGTCCCTCGATGACGCTTTCTCAAGTTGCCTAAAATGATCAAGTCCCTTAAAGGAAAAATTGCCAAAGACACTTGGCACCATTGCATTCATGGTCTAAACGATGACCCACGCCCGCCCCGTTAACATCCTAACACAAGATTGTCCACCAAATACAATGGTGGAACAATACTGTTAAAAGGGTTAAAACATAGGGAAAATCTTTGAGTAAATTTAGGGGTAGACAACTCTTAGTTATTTGATCAAACTTGCAAAACAAAACCTTGCCTATTTTCAAAAACACACATCACAACTTTCAAAAACAACTTTCAAAACATTGAAAACTTTTCAAAAGACAAATACACCTTTGTATACATTCAAACATGGATCATTACAAAGGTTGCCACCACCATGGCCTCTTTTCAAAATATCTTTCAAAACACACACAAAGCACCATTTCGAACAATTGAAAGCACCATTTCAAACAATTGAAAATGCAAGGCAAGTGATCTAAGCAAGTAACTAAGAGCCCATGGATAACCATGCATAGAAAGGGTGCTAATACCTTCTCTTTCTATAATCTACTCCCCGAACCCAAGAAAACATCTCAAAGGTTTTTAATGTGCTTTTTAACTTTTCCTTAGGATAAAATAAAAAGTCGGTGGCGAATCTTGTTAAACCGAAACATTTGCGAAAACAAACGCAAAAACTCAAGTCAGTTCTCCCAGCATATCACAGTGATGTCAACTCAGGATTTACAGCAAGCCCTACAGGAGTCAGGATACCTTTGTAACAGTATGCTTTCGGACTAACCCATGCTTCAGCTAGGAAATTTTAAGGGTTATAACGTGGCCTAGTTCACGGTTTAAGAAACAAAGGAAAAGGCTCAAAATTTATTTCTACCCACCCGCTCTTCGTGATGTTCTTCGATCCTAAACTCATCTAATCGTGCATTTAAATCTCGTTTGAGTCTTTGCTCTGATATTCCAGTGATGGTTCGGATACTGACAATTTATTTTGAACAGGCAGTCATTTTGTTGAGAGTTTGCAGGATCTCTTTCTTTTTAATTTTATTATCCCTGTTTTTTGCCTGAACTATTTCTTTTTGTGATTACAGTCAGCGGGATGCCCCAGTTTTTCTTAAGTCTCCTTCACAGGTTTTCACTTATTGGGCTTTTATTTTGAGATATAATAACTGTTTGTCCTTACGATTATAAGGAACCAACACCGTCTTTTGTTTCGGAAGGACTTCTTTGATGCCATTCATTGTGCACCTAGATCAACTGAGAAAACTACCCTGCCCCAGGTTATAATTAAGGATTTTAATTTGTGAAAAGAAAAACTCCAACTTCTTTGGCTCAAAGGGGTTGACGAGGGATTATCTTCCTTATAACTCCACTGTTTAGGATTTGAAACAATGCATGTACATCGTCAGCGGGGTCTGTTCAAAAGCATATTGTAGGGATTTTGATATCATTTTCGTCATCCTCCCTCTAAAGGCTTAGAATTTTTTAATCGAGAGTTGATCATCCCAAAAAATGAAAGCAATTTGAATATAGTGAATACGAATGGATTGATTCAAAACAGACATATGCAATGCATTGATAAAGTAATAAAGTTTGACATGAATAAATGTTTGAACAATCAAAAGAAAATTACAAATTGAAAATTCTAATGAACAAAAGTCTTCTCGTCTCAGTACTTGTCACTTCAATTGGTGAACCTTAGGGGGATGACAAAAGAATTCAATCTGACCATCTTGTGTGAGTTCCAATGCTCCTTCCTCAATTAGGTCTTGAATTTTGTTGCTCAACGCCCAACAGATGTTAGTATCATGCCCCGGGCTGTTGGAGTGATATGCACACCTTGCATCAGGATTGTACCTTGGGGAGGCTATGTTGGAATTCTTAGGAGGGTCCCTTAACGTCACCAGATTCAATCTCAACATGTGTTGTAAAGCCTGAGACAACGACATGTTTAGCTTGGTAAATTGCCTCTTGGCCATATTTGGCTTACTCTGATCAACTCGTTGTTTTTGGTGAGGTTGTTGTTGGACCTGTGAGGTAGTAGCAACTTGGAGAGGTCTATTCTTCATCAAACCAAACCTTTGACTTCTCGGAAGTTGATTAATGACTTGGTCCCCGACTTTGACTGTTTGCTTCATGTTGTTGTATTTGTCTTGATGAAGTTGGTTGATAATGGTTCTCAGCTCTTCTTGTTCCCGAGCTAAACATTGGATAAGAGCCATCTGCCCTAGCATCTGGGTTTTCATGGCACTGAACTCAGCTTGCAGTTGTTCCAGCCGTTCGTCCTTATTGTCTTCAGGACTTTTCTTGACCAAGTTCCCAACGAGGAGTGTTTTCAACTCTTCCTGCCCCTTGGATAGGTTTAAGAATACGTCCCTGAACTGAGCTTCTCGATTTTGAAGATTTCGGTTGTCTGGTTGGAAAACCATTGTTGAAATAAACAGCGAGAACATGAGAGACCTGTACTGGGAGACCTGTTATGCAATGATATGTATGTATGAAATGTTTTCAAGGATCTCTGGGATAAACAAGAAAATGTTAGAATTTGTTAGAAGAAACTTTGTGTCGTTAAGAGTCCTTCTTCAAGAGTCAAGCTCACCATATCGAGTGGGTCATAGCCCCTGACTCAAGTTATCATGTTTTGATCTCTAGACGGCATTGGCTAGAGGAAAATAAATCCCCTTGCCCCTTGCTATACATTTGGTTCATCATAACCTGCATCACAAACCTTTGAGATCCTTGAAATGGTTAAGGAAATGTTAAGGCATGCTTTTATGATGTGTATGCTATGCGTTTAAGCAAAAGTGTGAGGTGTTGTAAGTAAACCCTGCAGTAAATCCAAATTATTGGATAAGGACTGTAAACAAAACCTGCAAGGAAATCATGTTGTCAGATAACAATAATGTGCAAGTAGTTCAAGTTTGAAAGCACACAAGTCACACAATAGCCCTTAAATTTAAGGCTGGCATGGAGTTTAGGTATTACCCTCTTTCAGTTTAGTTGGTTCAACCTGTCCTAAAAATAGTAACCGGGTTCTAGAGGATCTCAATATCACTGACTACCCTCGATCGGTCATAATTCCAGTTTAGCAACCTTTTCTTGCGGCCGGAATCATCGCGAGAGTTTAGTCTCAATGAGTGTAGCATACTTCTACTGTTCTATGGCCAAGTTGGTCAATTTAAAGGTTCTAAGGTCAGTTGGTGCTTAATGACCCCTTAGAAGACCCATATTCTCCTCATTCCAACACAAGGGATATCAGTACAGACTAAAGTGCCACGCCAACGTAGCTAATACTTCAACCGTGTCGGTCTACGCCGGACAATTCCCTCACAGTTTATTGCTACTTACCTAAAGGGTACCCCCAGATCCGGGTTAGGATCTATAGAAACTCCGATACAAGCCCACAAAATTAAAGCATACAAAGCATACAATTGAAAACACAATGATCTAATCCTAAGGTACACCTCACTTTTTAGAATTCCCCAGCAGAGTCGCCAGTTCTGTAATCGGTGGGATAAAACTGACTGTTTTGGAATGCTAGTTTGCATTTTGCGTTTGTTTTTGCAAAATGTCGTGGTAAGAAAGAGTCGCCACCGTATTTTATTTTATCCAACAAGGAAAGGAAAAAAGCATAGAAAAATTCCTTTTTCGAGATGTTTCTCGGGTCCAGGGGGTAGATTATAGAAAGGAAAGGTGTTAGCACCCTTTCTATCCGTGGTTATCCACGGGCTCTTAGGTACTTGCTCAAAGTGTTTTCAAAATTTGCTTTTATTTGTGTTTGTGGGTTTGAAAGAAGTTTTTTGTTTGAAAGGAGTGTAAGTGCAAAAATTTTTTGTTTTGTTTTAAAAGGAGCAAGTACTTAAGAACCATCTACCTACTCGAAAAAGGAATTAAATTGTGCAAATGTCCTTTAGACAATGCTAGCCCACTATTGATGAGTAGGTAGCATCGTCGTTGGAGTTTTGAGGGTCAATTCGATTAAGGGACGTGTGGTCACTAAAGCAATGTTAGGATGCCTTAGCGGTAACCCTAATGTCTTAGATCATTTTTCCGAGGCAACCGTTTCAAAGCAACTATGATCTTTGGACAAGAGGGTGACCTCTAAAACTTCCTATACTCAATGACCACGTTCGAAGGCAACCAAGTGAGGTGTACCCTAAGAGTGCGCATGTGTGAGTGTGTTATTTCAGTTATATTATCGTTGTACATGTCATGGGTGAGCTATGTTGATTTTAAGTTCATACATTTGATCTTGTCATGCATTCCCTATTATCAAACATCTAGCAGTGTATAGTTGCGGAATTTAAATTTGCGGAAATTAAATCTAAACTATTACAAGGCGTCAGGTATTTACATCGCCAAAAACAAACCCTTTAATTTAAATTGCGGAAATTAAAATAAAGCGATAAATAATTAAAGTCCTAATTAAAAGCTATTACATACCAGAAGCAATTACAATATTGGATAAAATGATACGCGTGCGAGAAATTAAATCGGGTCAGTTTATAGGGTTTTGACCCCTTTTTGAAAGAAAGCAAGTTTTTGTTATTTTTGAATTAAATGGAAATTAAATTAGGTAAATAATTAAATTAATTAATTAATAAAATATTTTTGGGTTTTTGAATATTTAAGGAAATAAAACAAAAATTGGTCAAAGTTATTAAAACCTAATATTCTAAAATAATTTTAATTTATTGCAAAAATGTTAAAAATTAAACCCATATAAAACTAAATTAATTAAATTAGTATTTATTTACAAAAATAAAATAATGAAATTAATAAAAATAATATTTTTGTGTTTTTCTGATTTTATTAAGAAAAATAATTTGATTGGTTAATTAAACAATAAAAATAATAATCAAAATAAAATAAATAAAATGAAAATATAAAAAAGGAGAAGAAATAACCCAAGGGGGTGATGGGCCCAATCTGGAGGTAAAATCAGCATTTCAGAGGCCCATTTGTGAGCAAGCCTTGTTTGACTTTGGCCATTTCATGCGCGCCTGTTGACTTGAGGGTATGGTACACATCCAATCTGGGCCTTTAGATTTGGCCTAGAGGCCATCTGGCATGTTGAGACCTGAGGTACATGGTAGACCATGCTTTGGACGTTGTATGAGAGTACCTATTGAAAAAATATAATAAGCAATTTGGGGGACCTGGGATTCGAACCCAAGTCCCAATGGACAATCCACTAACATGCTTACCAACTCTACTAGCGCGCATGTTTGTTATTATAATGGACAAATAATATTATAAAAGAAATGCAAGCAATATACTGGAAATAAAAAAAACGCGCGGAATTTATTTGAACGGGCCAATCGGACGTGAACACGTCTTCATCTTCTCCAATGGCCCTGGTTTATTTCCTGTGGATTTGAATCCGTTGCAAAATCCCTAGATGCCTTCTTAAATCATCTGTAGGCCATGGAAACGAGTTTTAAGAACATCATCATGATCGTCTCTCTTCCCTGAACACAACCATGGCCGTTATTTGTCCCAATTGTTCTTGCAAAACAAACGCCTAAATGCAAACCTCCAAAACCCTAGGTTCGGGTATGGTGATATAGCTCATGAAAACAAAATTAAATGATGCTGAAAGACTGGAAATTGAATGGCAAGCATGATTATACCAACGATTTGTCCAAAAGATGCCAAAATACAGAATCACGATCTCATGACCAGGGTTATGTTCAGGACGACTTACAGTGAGTTTTAGGAGGTTTCAAAGCTTGTGAATGGTTGTAACAGCTTCAGTGGATCTCCAGCAAGAGGTCTATGTGGAGATTTTGCTTTGAATCGAGCTCTAAGTATGATTTCAGTTTCAAGATTTTCAAGCTTTTTTTCAAGTTTTGTCTGGCCATTTTTGCAACTTTCAGGTCGTGTTTTTGTGTGCTTCATGTTGTATATGTATCATAGAAATAATTAGGTTAAATCTTGGGCTTGGAATCCTTGTGAATTGATGACTTTGGATATGATATGATTCCTCCATTAAAGGCCTTCAAACTCTTTCCAAATCCAAGATTTTTTGCATGATATGACTTGGTACGAATTTGATTGTGTTCGTGATGTTAATTGAAATCGGTATCAATCAAAAAGATCACAAGTTATTAATATTGAGATTTTATTTTGATTTAAATTGATTAAACATGAATTAAATCAATAAAAATCAAATAAAATAGAAAAACTAATAATTGGTCATGAAATTCAAGATAGGAAACGTGTGTGATGTGACAAGATCAAATCAAGTGGAAAAAAGTGGGCCCTTTTATCAAAATTTGATGTTTTGGGGATAGTTGACTTTTGGCAATTTTGGAAAAATGCCCAACTTCAACAATGCATAAATTCTTCAATTTTGAACTTTTGGAAGTGTTATTGGACTTTTTAGAAACCTTGAGATGTCCTATAACCAACCCTTTTGATATCATCTCATTTTGATATTCCATGCTCAATTTATAAGCTTTGGAAAAAAATGTGTTTTTGTTGACTTTCAAAAATGACTTATAATGTCCAAATTTGTAACTTTATGTGAGTGCATTTATTGATCTTGGGGTGTGAAGATGGATTTTAGGAAATTGCATCCTCTTAAAAATGAGCTTTGGATGGGTCATTTCTCATAAAGTATGAGAAAGTTATGCTTGGTCAAAGTTGAGTTGACTTTTCCTGCAAAACCCTAATTTAGCAACTTTTGAATATTGATGAATCTTGAGCAATCCTTGATGAATCATGATCAACCCTTGATCAAATGATTAATTATCCTTCAAAATGAGAATGTTGACAAAAAATCTTGAGATTTGACTATTTGTAGGTCACAGTTGACTTTTGTCTTAGCACAGTCGATTTTTGGGCCTCTTGAGCAATTGACTGACCAAACTTTCTCTGCAAGGCTTGAAATTTGACATGGATGGTATTATGAACATATTAGAACATTGGGAAACATTTTAGGCCATTTGGATGTAAGGACCTTGATGCAACACAAAACCCTAATTTTGAATTGACTGCCTTAGGAGGTGATTTGACTGTCCAACTCTTGAGCTATCTTGAGCAACTTGGAGATTCTTCTTGACATGTCTTGGGAAATATGGGAGGGCAAATTTTGCGGTACAACACACTCAAACACTCATAAACTTAGAATTTTCCAAATCAAAAACCTTTGTTTTTCCCTTTGAAACAAAGAACTTAACATTGTTGTTTCATGTTCGTGCAAACCCCAGAACATTCAAAGGCAGTAGCTCAAATCCTAAACCCACACTTCAGGTTCAAGGTAAGTCATTCTAACTTTTAAACTCTCATTCAGAACATCATTTAACATGTAAATACTATGATCTTGATGTTGCCCATATCATTGCATAAGTAGAAAAAACTTTGAATCAGAATTTCTTGAAGAAAACTAGGCTCAGAATTAGGATAGAACTTCTATAAAGTTTCATGTTTTTTTCTTCCTATTTTGCTGTTGTTAAGAAATGAATAAGTTGCAGATGCTCTAGCTAATGTAAGGAAGAAGTTGAAGTGTAACACTGAACTTCTGAGTTTTCTTCCCCACTGTTTTGACACAATATTAGAACTTCTGGGTTTTTTTCACTAATTTAGCACAGTATCAGAACTTCTGGATTTTTTTCACTGATTTAGCATAGTATCATAACTTCTAGATTTTTTCTCATTGATTTAGCACAATATCAGAACTTCTAGATTTCTTCTCATTGTTAGCACAACATCAGAACTTCTAGATTTTTTTCTCACTATTTCAGCATACACAGAACTTCTAGGCTTTCTTACTGTTTTAACACGCACAAAACTTCTAGGTTTTCTTATTGTTTTAACACAACACAGAACTTCTGATTCACTCATTATTTTAACACAACACAGAACTTCTGATTCACTCACTCTTCTAACACAACACAGAACTTATGAGTTCTTCTCACATGTCAAATACACAGAACTTTTGATGTTTCCATTCGCTATTTTCAAACACTCAGAGTTTCTGATTTTCACATGCTGACAATACACTGAAATTCTGAAGTTTACTTACTGTTTTAGTGTAATATAGAACTTCTGACTTGTGGCTCACTGTCTGAATACCACCCATAATTTATGTGTTTTCCCTCTAACATTTCTTGCAGGACCTCAAAGTGTACGAATCCAGAACTTATGATTCCATTGGCTTTCCTTTCTGAGTCACGCGCCTGGCTTCAGAACTTATGATCCTTGTTTGTTTTGCTTGCAGTAGCACGCTTTTTCTATCTTTCATTTATTTTCCTTTTCATCATTTTTAATATTAACATAAAAAGCCATAAAAATATTTATAATTTAAGTTTCCTTATTTGTTCAAACCTTGAAACCATACCATAGATAGCTCCATGAGGCGATTAAACCCCGTTATGATCGCCTTATGTCGAAATAGACTTTTAGTCCACTTGTATATAACATATAATTAGATTTTTAGTTTCCCTCTTAACCTTTTTCTTTTGTAATTAAAACTCAACTGTCACAAATCAAAAATCCAAAAATACTTTCAATCATTACTTGAATTTATTTTAAAACTCGCAAAACACTCAACCAATCAAAGCTTCCCCCAAAGGGCATGTTATCTTTGTTCTACCGCGATACCGACCGTGCCTATTGCTAAAATGTGCGCGTTAACATCTCCCACTAAAAAACACAAACAAACAAACTATTTTCTAGAGGAACTACGGTGTTCTGATTCCTTCATTGGATACGTAGGCAAAGGGTCGCGAAACCCTCATGGACGTAATAATAAAAACCATCTTTCCCCCTTAAGCAAGTATACTTGTAGATAAACACACCCTTTAAGACAAGCAAACAAAATGGATCCCGTTGAATACAACGGGTGTGAGGGGTGCTAATACCTTCCCCTCGCATAATCGACTCCCTTACCCTTTCTCTTGTTCGCAAGACCATCTGTTGTACCCCAAAATTTCCCCTCCCATATTCTTCAAGATTTGTCAAGATCATCTCAAATCATCTCAAGTCTACTCAAGGGTTGCACAGTTCAAACACCCTCCTAAGCCAGTCAAATTAGGGTTTTGGTTCTTGCAAGGAAGTTGAAGTTTTCAAAGGCTCAATCAAGTCTCATATGCTCATATACATTGTCAAGCACCTACATGTCAAGTTTCAAGGCTCACAAGATCAAGTTGCACAGTCAAAAACCCTAATTGCTTCACAATCAACTATAGGGGCAAAATGGTCATTTGGCATTCAAAAGTCAAAAATTTTGGTCAACATCTCATTTTGAAGCCACAATCATCATTTGGTCAAATCTTGACCATGATTTCACAAGCATGGCTCAAAAATCATCAAGATGCAAAAGTTTCTATTTTTGGAGAGTTGAAAAGTCAACTATAACTTGACCAAGGCATAACTTTTTCATGGTTCATCAGAAAAATCCCATCCAATGCTCATTTTGAAGGGGATGACATTTCCTACAACTCATCTTCACATTCCAAGTCCAAGAAATGCTCTCACAAAAAGTTATCAATTTCAACATTATAGGTCATTTTCAAAAGTCAACAAAAAGGCACTTTAAGTCAAAGACCATAACTTGAGATTGGTAAATCAAAATGACATGGGACCCAAGGCATTGGTTAGAGGACTTCAAGGCCTTTCCAAAATGTCCAAGAACATGTTCATATGATCAAAATTGAGCAAGATATGCATTGGAGAAGTTGGGAAATTTTTGTGAAATGGCAAAAGTCAACTATCCTTGAAACTTCAATTTTTGACAAAAGGGCCCACTTTTTCCACTTGATTCATCCTTGTCATGCCACCCACGTGTCCCATGATTAAATTCAAGATTAAACATTTATTTTTTCTATTTTTATTTAATTTTATGGATTTAATTCATTTTAAATCCATAAAATTCAAATAAAAATCAAAAAAATTAATCAAGGGATATCTTGTGGCTTGAATGGATTTGATGCATCATAAGGAACATACCAAATTCGTGTAAAGGTCCATTTCAAGCATGAAATTCAAAATTGAACAAAAATGGCAAGTGCTTCAATGGTGATTATGGAAAATTCTCAAACATCATTGCATAGGTTTTAAGGCTCCTAAAGGCATTTGATTACATTCAGAGACATATATGCAACTCTACCATAGATCATTCACGACCTAGAAACCTCTGAAACGACAACCCTAATTCTCTCAAAATTTTCCAAAGTTGACAAATTCGAATTTGTTTTTCTAGCAAGTTTCAAGGAGTTTTAAGCATTCAATCGTGTTCCTGGGCATAGCAGCAATCATTCCCAACTCTTACACGAAGCCAAATCATCCCAGATCGTGCTCCCTAGCTCTCATTTGTTTGTTAAATTTCTTGAATTCGTTTTTCGTATTTCATGTATCATTAATTGTTTTCGATTGTTTGTGTGAACTCAGGATACCTATTAGGATGTATTTGATGCATAACATGCAAGCTTTAACGCAGGAGTAAGGACCTGCCATTGTTAGGGCAGTTTTTGTTATCTTCTTCGAAACTCACCGTACAGTCGTTTTCATGCCAAAACAATGGCACCATTGAATCCGCAGGGGTCGAATTAGGGTGGCAAGGTCTTTCTTTTGCTTTGATTTTTCCTATTTTGCAGGATCGGCCATCGTGCTTGCCGGAGAAGACGATCGGAGCTAGGGCTCCGGCGTCGTTGACTGATTTGGACTCAGGCGTGGCTGGCGTGGCACGACAATGCGTTCTGATTCGCTCCCATGTTACACCTGGGCCCCACGCGTGTTGACTGTGTTTGAAAATTCAAATATGCCACGTATTTCCTTTTTAACCCATTGACTGCAGATTACACATACCAAAGACAGCTAGCTCAGTTGGCAACGTGTTGGTTGATTTCTCCAGAGGGCATGCGTTCGATTCTTGGCCCTGGCATTTTCCCTTTACCATTTTTCATAACTAACATGCTTTCTCTATTTTCTTTAATATTTTCATCCTAATTTAATTTATCTTTAAATAATTTTCTCATGCATTAAAAAAAAAATCACAAAATATTTTCCTTTTGCATCTTAATCAGAAAAATGTTTATTTAATTTTTGCCATTAAAATTAATATTTTTGCATGCATATTTTAATTAATTGTTAAATAATCATTAAATTGACTTTTAATTGCTTTTAATTATCAAAATAGATCCAGAAAATTACCAAAAAATTATTCTATCATTAAATTAACATAACTAACTTTTTTCATAAAAAAATAAAAAAAAGAACTAATATTATTATTAGTATTAATTTCATTTTATTTTTGTAAATAAATACTAATAAATTGAATTAATTTTAATTAGGCAACTTTAACCCTTTTTCTTAATAGCTAAAATAAATTTAGAATTAGGTTTTATTAACTTTTAATTTTATTTCCTTTTATTTTATTTCATTAAAAATACAAAAAAACATTTTTCATTTAATTAATTAATTAATTAGTCATTAGTTAGTTTTAATTTCATTTTAATCACAAAAAAGACAAAAAAATTCATTCCTTTTCTTAAAAGGGTCAAAACCTTTAAGGCATTCCCGATTAATTTTTTATTCGCGCGCATTTATTTTATTTTGATTATTATGTAACTGCTTCAAGAATGTAATAGTAATTAGGTTTATTGCTTTCTTTACTTTCCGCACTTTATCAAAACGGGTCTTTGTTTTTTTGGCGATGTATAGACCCGCGCCTTGTAATAGCGTAGAATTTACATTTTCGCAATTTATTTTCCGCACTGCTAACTGTTAAAAAAATGCATGAAAGAATGTATGAAAAATAAAACCAATCCGTAGCTCACAAATAACATGTACAAGATAAACAATTAACTGAAAACAACACACAAAGCACATGCCACTTCTTAGGGTACGCCTCACTGGTTGCCTCGAACGTGGTCATCAAGTATAGGGTGTCTTAGAGGTCGCCCTTCTGTCTAAAAGATCTAGTCGCCTCGAAACGGTTGCCTCGGATAAAAAAAAGGATCTGGGACATTAGGGTTACTTCTAAGGTGTCCTACTATTGCTTTGGTGACCACACTGTCCCTAATCATCGAATTGACCCGAATACCTCCAACGACGGTGCTACCTACCTCTCAATGGTGGGCTGGCACTATCTAAAGGACTCTTACACAGCTTAATTCCTTAGAGTAGGTAGATTCTCATGGGTACTTGCTCTTTTCAAAACAAAGAAAACAACTTTTCGCACCTACACTTTCAAAAGTTTTCAAACAAATTTTTCATACACTCTTGAGGACAGATACAAGAGTTACTTAGAAAATTTTCAAACGAAACTTTTTCAAAACCCACACACACTTGAAAAGCAAACAAATTTTGGAAACATAAGAGAAAGTACCTAAGAGCCCATGGATAACCATGGATAGAAAGGGTGCTAACACCTTCCCTTTCTATAAATCTACCTCCCGAACCGAGAAACATTCTTAAAGAAGGAATTTTGCTGTGCCTTTGTCCTTTCCATATTGGAGAACATAAAAGACGGTGGCGACTCTTGCTTTACCGCGACATACACGAACCAGCTTAAAAAAACAGTGAGTTCTATTCCCACCGATCACAGAACTGGCGACTCTGCTGGGGAATATAAAAGTGAGGTGTACCTTAGGATTAGATCATACTTATGTTTTCAATTGCTTTTCTTTGATTTCTTTATATTTGTGGGCTTTGCATCGGAGTTTCATAGATCCTAACCCGGATCTGGGGATACCCTTTTAGGTAGCATAAGCTGTGAGGGACCTGTCCGGCGTAGACCGACACGGGTGAAGCAGTGGCTACGTTGGTGTGGCACCTTGGTCTGTACCGATATCCCTTGTGTTGCAACGAGGAGAATATGGGTCTTCTGAGGAGTCATTAAGCCCCAACCGACCTTAGAACCCTAATGTGACCCAACTTAGCCATAGAACAGTAGCAGTATGCTACACCCATTGAGGCTAAACTCTCGCGATGGTTCTGGCCGCAAGAAAAGATTGCGACGCTGGAGTTATGACCGATTGAGGGTAGTCAATGATATTGGGGTCCTCTAGAACCCGGTTACTTTTGATAGGACAGGTCTTAACCAACGAAACTGAAAGAGGGTAGTACCTGAACTTCATGCTGGCCTAAACTCTAAGGGCCGTCTTGTGTGACTTGTGTGCTTTCAAACTTGACTACTTGCATGCTTGTCATCTGAAACCTGAGTTTCTTGCAGGTCTTGTTTACAGTCATTAATCTGGACTCATAACAGGGTTTACCTACATTACTCCACGCATAGCATAACATCATTCCATCATACCATTGCATACATCCTGCATAAGGACTAACCCATTTCAAGGATCTCTAGGGTCTGTGATGCAGGTCTTGATGAATCAAAATGTCTAGCAAGGGGAAAAAGGGGATTTATTTTCCTCTGTCCAAAGTTAATGACTTGAGTCAGGGGCTATGACCCACTCGATATGGTGAGCCTTGACTCTTGAAGAAGGACTCTCAGCAACATGAAGTTCCTTCAATCAAGCTACCCAAATTCAAATTCTAACAAGTTTCTCTGTTTACCCCACGAGATCCTTGAAAACATCGCATGCATACATACATATCATTGCATTACAGGTACTCTTTTCCACAGGTTGCTTAATCTTCTTCGCTGTTTATTTCAGCCATCATCATGAATCCTTAATCATCCAATGAACAAGCTATCAAGGCCCTCCAGGCCCAGAACGCCCAGTTCCAGGAGCTGGTCATGAGCTTAGCCCAAGGACAACAGGAATTGAAGACTCTGCTTTTGAAGAAAAAGAAGAAGAGGACTGTTTTGTTCAACCCTAGACGCAGATCTGGGAATACACTGCAGAATGAAGCTGAGCTGACTACTCCATCTGTTGGGGAAGGCAGTCACCAAGAGGGAAGGGTTCCTAGTCCCGTGGTCTCTGACACCGAGACAGATTTCAATGATGAGAAGTACCCTCCTGCTGAGGACAGGTACAAACAGCTGGAGGACCGGTTAAATGCCATGGAGATTCAACAGGTGCCCGGGTTGGACTTCGGAAACCTAGGCTTATCTTCTGGGGTGGTGATCCCTCACAAGTTCAAGGCACCTGCCTTTGCAAAATACGGCGGGGCTTCCTGTCCTAATTTGCACCTCCGTTCATACGCAAGGAAGATCCAGCCTTACACGGCAGACAAGAACCTATGGATCCATTTTGTAACACCCCTTCTAAATACCCCAATTAAAGGTAAAGATTAAAATCAGAGAAATAAAATTGCACGGAAGGGATGCCACAACACACATCACATTCCAAAGTTTTTAAAGAAAAGCGGACAGGGTATGTTTGAAAGTATAAGCATTCCAACACAAAACAAACATACAATAAATTTTACTTCATTCTCTCGTGCAAATGCAACGGAGTTTCATAATTTCACATCATCTCCATTTATGGAGGAATCAAAACATAATTCAAGGCATCAAGCCATCATAATTCACATAAGCATATGTTATCAAGTCTCACATATACAAAACATCATATACACGAATAAGGATTATATACATCATAAACCAAATACAAAATAATCGAGTTCGACACTAAATAAATTCCCCCCCCATGTGTTACTACCAGAGCATCGACTCGACTCTAATCAAAATAAAACATATTGCAATCCAATGCATCCGTTATCTAGCGCCTCGCGCTACCGTCCTCGGTACCTGAACAATGCCATCAAAAGCATTTTCCAACAGAAGGGTAAGAATTCCAATAATCATATAACATGTAATTTTAAGTAAATGAAATGGCAATAAATAAAGCAATACATAATGATCATGTTCATTTTATCACCTATAGTATCCTTACTCAAGGAATCCATTTCCAACGCATTAACCATGTAAACCGATTATCCGAATACTCACATCCCCGGCACATAACCATAATTCAAACAACAACAACATTGGCACATAATCAAACACATCAACACACATACATAACATGCACAATTATGCATGTGACTCACAACACGACTCAACGTATGCGAATGCGGTACCGACTCGTGGACCCAAGGTTCCACCACCTATGTTTCCCTTCCGATCAAGGTCACTACGTCTTTTCCCACAATAGGGTCACCGTCTAGATATTGTGGACCCAATGTTCCACCACCTATGTTTCCCTTCCGGATCAAGGTCACTACGTCTATTCCCACACTAGGGTCACCGTCTATAAAATCATGTGAACCCACAGTTTCACCGTCTCTGTTTCAAGACCAACCATGCCATGCAATGTACAATATAACCAATGCATGCAATTAAGATTCATAATAATCTTAACATACACATACCATCAAATCCAACCAATGGAACATCAATTATTGTACATGCATGCATACATATAATTTAACAATCACAACGTCAAGTAAAATGTATACAAACAAGTTACTTACTCAACCAAAACATAAACCATCAACTATCAAACAATTCCAAATCGGAAAGTATATTTCAACATAAAGTCATCATCAATGAACCGGCATTACTCTCAATGTTACTCATCGTGATCGAGTCACCGGAATGTAAAATGTTCTGAAAAATAGGTTTGTTATACAATGAACATGCACTTATATCAATACGAGACAATCTCTCGAAGTAATGGAACAACTAAATTATAAAAATTATCTAGTAATGAAACAACTAAATTATAAAAATTATCTAGTAATGAAACAACTAAATTATAAAAATTATCTAGTAATGAAACAACTAAATTATAAAAATTATCTATGGAAAATATATCAAACAATAAAGGAGAATAACTAATTACTATCAACACATGCCAACAACCAAGTTGTGCATCTGACTGACTAAATAAAATTGCATTAACATGGTATTTGGTAAATGTCGTCTATCTGCATCGGATAGAAATGACAAGTAATATATGCTTAAATAAAGCACTTGCTTTAAGAATGCAAACTACTAATAGTAAATCATATGATTGAAGACAATACAATATCTCACAACATGCCAAATTCTTATGGGCCAGGTCGAGGACCAACTCTCTTAAAAGCTTAAATTGTTGCATGCAAAGTAGTCAAAAACGATTATCTACCTAGGCTTGGAAAGGGGGTAGAGCACATTACTTGTGTGTTCACTGCTCATAACACTGATTGTAAGATTCTACTTAAGATACAAAAATGTATTTACATAAAGTGACATAAATGAGAAAAAAAATGACATCAGCAGGCTTTAGAGATGCCACCAGCACTAGAACCAAAACCCCAAACGAAATAGTAATACAACAAAGAATCAGACAGGAGTAGAATAAAAGCCAAACCAGAGCACCCAGAGAAGATCGAAGCGTGTTCTTCATCTCAAAGACCACTCAAACCAGAACAGGACCAGCAACTGTAACACCCCTTCTCCATAGGTGAAAATCAAATTTTTCTTTCTCAGGCGGTTTGCTGTTCATGTTCATTCCAAATTTTTCACAGTATATTTTTTTTTTAATTCCTTGTTTCTTAACTAAGTTCATTCTAACTTCTAAACACTAAACTAATATCAATTCTAACACATATAACACCAATCTAAACCAACAAAATCATCAATTTCATCATCTCTTTCCCAATCTATACAACTCTCTAAAATCCTAATTTCTTCATCTATCAAAATCAAAACCCAAAACCACAAGTATATGAGCAAAGCAATTCAAACCCTTACCTTGGTGTGGGTTTTCTTGAAACAAGATGATGATGATGTTGCAACTTCAAACCTAGCTTCCTTTCTTCTCTTCTCCTCTTTCTCTCTTCTTTTCTTTCTTCCTTCTATTTCTATTCTTACCAACTATCCTACTTTCTATCTTATAAAACAAATTTTACTACTACTTACTTTCATCCCCCTAACTTTCTAAAATTCTAATTTGGCCCAATCTATTTAATTCAAATTATATCATATAATTATATTAAAACCATATTACATTTAATTAATATTTATTCCATAAAAACTAAATTATACCGATAAATCAAACGAAGCCAAATACACACCAAAATAATATTACTCAAAATAGTATTTTATCATTATGAATATTTTTATTTCAAATAATCGAATTAACATTTTAATTGATATCAAATAAATATATTTCTTAAAATAGATTTAATTTGATAATTTCGAAAGAAAAAAAAAATAACTTAAATAACATTTAATCAAAAACGGGGTGTTACAACTCTCCCCCACTTAAAAGATTTTCGGCCTCGAAAATTACCTCTAAACGAACAATTCGGGATAGGAATCCCGCATCCGACTTTCAAGCTCCCACGTCACATTACCATTCGCCGAACCACCCCATGCAACTTTAACCAAAGCAATCTCTCTTCCTCTTAGTTGTTTCACCTTTCTATCTTCAATCCGCACCGGTAAAACCTCAACCGTCAAATTGTCTCTTACTTCCAAATCATCCGCTTGAATAACATGAGACGGATCCGCAATATACTTTCGTAATTGCGAAACGTGAAACACATCATGCAAATTTGAAAGTGATGGCGGCAATGCAATCCGATAAGCCATACTTCCAATCCGCTCTGAAATCTGATAAGGACCAATAAACCGAGGTGTTAGCTTCCGCAATTTAAGCGCCCGTCCAACACCCGTAGTTGGATTCACCTTCAAAAACACATGTTCATCCTTCTTGAACTCAAGAGGTTTCCTCCTCTTGTCATAGTAACTCTTTTGGCGATTCTGAGACACTTTCATCTTCTCTCTTATCAATTTGATCTTATCCGTAGCCTCTTGAACCAATTTCGGACCAACTATAGCACTTTCTCCCGTCTCGTACCAACACAAAGGTGTCCTACACCTTCTTCCATACAATGCCTCAAAAGGAGCCATGCCAATGCTAGAATGAAAATTATTATTATAAGTAAACTCAATCAAAGGCAAATGACTCTCCCATGAACCTCCCTGATCCAAAACACAAGCACACAACAAATCCTCAAGTGACTGAATTGTTCTCTCCGTTTGACCATTCGTCTGAGGATGATAAGCGGAACTCAATCTCAGCTTAGTACCCAAAGCTCTTTGTAAACCTTCCCAAAATCTTGAAGTGAAACGCGGATCTCTATCTGAAACAATACATGTAGGAATACCATGTAAACAAACAATCCGTTCCACATACAACTTAGCAAGCTTCTCCATAGTGTAATCCATCCTAATCGGAATAAAGTGTGCAGATTTAGTCAATCTATCCACTATGACCCAAATAGCCTCATGGTTACTCGGAGTCCTCGGCAAACCAGAAACAAAATCCATCGAGATACTATCCCACTTCCACTCGGGAATAGACAACGGTTGCAACAAACCCGAAGGCTTCTGGTGCTCAATCTTAGACTTTTGGCAAACCAAACAAGAATATACAAACTCAGCAATTTCCTTTTTCATGCTTGGCCACCAAAACAACTTTCTTAAGTCTTGGTACATTTTCGTAGCACCCAGATGAATACTCAATCTGCTTAGGTGTCCTTCCTCTAGAATCCTCTTTTTCACATCCCCCACATCGGGAACGCAAACTCTATCATGACATCTCAAAATTCCATTCTCATCAATTCTGAACTCTCCACCTTGACCTTGATTCACCAAAGTAAACTTGTCAACCAAAACCAAATCTGACTTTTGCCCATCTCTAATCTCTTCCAAGACACCACTAGTAAGCTTCATCATACCAAGCCTCACGCCAAAATAAGTCTCTTCACACACCAAACTCAAATCTCGAAATTGCTCCAACAATTCCCATTCTTTAACCATCAACATAGACATGTGTAAAGACTTTCTGCTCAAAGCATCTGCAACCACATTTGCCTTACCAGGATGGTAATTCAAACTGAAGTCATAATCTTTAAGAAAATCTTGCCACCTTCTTTGCCTTATATTCAACTCTTTTTGATCAAAGAGATATTTCAAACTCTTATGATCGCTAAAGACGTCAAATCTCGACCCAAACAAATAATGCCTCCAAATCTTTAACACAAAAACCACCGCTGCCAACTCCAAGTCAAGAGTTGGATAATTCCTCTCATGCACCTTGAGTTGCCTCAAAGCATACGCCACAACCTGCCCATTTTGCATTAACACACCTCCTAAACCCATCAAAGAAGCATCGCAAAAGACCGTAAACGGTTCAGATGGTTTAGGCAAAATCAAAACTGGCGCAGTTGTCAACCTTCTCTTCAACTCTTGGAAACTATCTTCACACTGCGGAGTCCACACGAACGCTTGACTCTTCCTAGTCAATTGTGTCAACGGTAAAGCTAGCTTGGAAAAGCCTTCAATGAACTTACGGTAATAACCCGCTAAACCAAGAAAGCTTCGAATCTCAAAAACTGACTTTGGAGATTCCCATTCTGACACGGCTTCTATCTTCGAAGGATCCACAGCAATACCTCCACGAGATATCACGTGACCAAGGAAACTCACTTGTTCTAACCAGAATTCACACTTCGAAAGTTTAGCAAACAAATGATTTTCCTTCAGAATTGACAAAACAATTCCCAAGTGTTCGGCATGCTCTGCTTCACTCTTGGAATAAATCAAAATGTCATCGATGAACACCACCACAAACTTATCCAGAAACTCATGAAAGATTCTGTTCATATACTCCATGAACACACCAGGTGCATTCGTAACACCAAAAGGCATCACCGAATACTCATAGTGTCCATAACGAGTTCTGAACGCAGTTTTCTGAATATCACCCGCTTTCACGCGAATCTGATGATAGCCTGACCTCAAGTCAATCTTGCTAAACACACACGCACCCACCAGCTGATCCATTAAATCATCAATCCTTGGCAAAGGATACTTGTTCTTAATGGTCACTTTGTTTAGCTGCCTATAATCCACACAAAGTCTCATTGTTCCTTCTTTCTTCTTCACAAGTAAAACTGGAGCACCCCACGGACTCACACTAGGACGAATAAACCTTTTGTCAAGCAACTCTTCCAGCTGACTCTTCAGTTCCACTAGTTCCGACGGTGACATCCTATAAGGAGCCATCGAAACAGGACTAGTACCAGGAATTAAGTCGATGGAAAACTCTACCTCACGCTCAGGAGGTAAATCCGTAATCTCTTCAGGAAACACTTCAGGAAATTCGCATACCACAGGATAATCCTTTCTTACTCTACCATCTTCCAAAACCATACTCGCCATAAGCATAAACAACCCATCTCCATTCTTCACACTCTTCTCAACTTGTTGTGTAGACAAGAAAACCACACCATCTTTCTCGGACTCGAGAAAAAGAACAGCCTTAGCAAAACAATTGATATAGACATGGTTGGCTATCAACCAGTCCATACCCAGAATCACATCTATCTGATGCAAAGGAAGACACACGAGATCAACTTCGAAATCTCTTCCGCACATGCGCAAAGGACACTTCAAACAAACAACTGAAGTAGAAACTGAACCCATCGCAGGTGTATCTACCTCCATACTTCGATCCAAAGTAGACAAGACAAGGCCCAATCTCTTGGCACAATCTAAAGTAACAAACGAATGCGTCGCACCCGTATCAATAATAGCAACCAAAGGCACATTAGAGATAAAGCTTGTACCTCTGATTAGACGTTCCTCAGCAGAAGTCTCTGCTCCAGATAAAGCGAATACTTTTCCAACTTCTTTCTTTGGCTTTGGACATTTGGTACTTATGTGGCCTCGCTCACCACAATTAAAGCAAGTTACACTCACACCAATTCTACAATCCACCGCTTTGTGACCCACCCTGTCACACTTGAAACACTTAACTATCCCCTGGCGACATTCCATAGCACGATGTCCCTCTTTACCACATTTAAAACATTTGATTGGAGTAGTCACTCCCCCACTCGGACTCTTTCCACTACTTATTGGTCTCTTTCCTCTTCCATCATAAGGCTTAGGACGCATCTGTCCTTTACCTCTTTTCTCACTCAAGCTCTTGTAATAAGCAGTGCTATCCCGACTGTCTTCGTCGTAGATACGACTCTTATTAACCAACTCAGAGAATCTTGTAATCTGCTTATACCCAATCGCCTTCTTTATGTCCGGCCTCAAACCATTAACAAACTTAAGGCACTTCGACCTCTCAGCATTAACAGTATTGTAGTGGGGACAGTATTTGATCAAATCTTGAAATTTAGCCGCATAGTCAGCTACCGAACCACTACCTTGTTTCAATTCCAGGAATTCAACTTCCTTTTTACCACGAACATCCTCCGGAAAATAATTCTCCAAGAATGCATCTCGGAAAATTTCCCAAGTCACCACAACATGCTCCTCCTCATACCTCTGACTAGCGTTGATCCACCAGTCTTCGGCCTCTTTAATTAGCATGTGTGTTCCGAATTGCACTTTCTGAGCGTCGGTGCAATTCATCACACGAAAGATTTTCTCAATTGCTTTTAACCATTCTTGAGCTTCCACCGGAGCATGCTCTCCCTTGAAAGTAGGCGGGTTGTTCTTTTGGAACTTCCCAAGAGCACGGAAAGCATCTTCAGTACCATCATGTGGCGCTTGAGTCGTTTGCGGCATCTGATTTATTGACCCCGCAAGCAACCTCAATGCCTCAGCTAAAGCATCATCATTCCTTCTACCAGCCATCTTCTCTACAACACAAAGTATTGATCGCGTTAGCCACACAATCAAATACAAGGGATTAACAAAAATAAGACCTGACAACTGACCGACTATGCTCTGATACCACTATTGTAACACCCTTCTAAATACCCCAATTAAAGGTAAAGATTAAAATCAGAGAAATAAAATTGCACGAAAGGGATGCCACAACACACATCACATTCCAAAGTTTTTAAAGAAAAGCGGACAGGGTATGTTTGAAAGTATAAGCATTCCAACACAAAACAAACATACAATAAATATTTACTTCATTCTCTCGTGCAAACGCAACGGAGTTTCATAATTTCACATCATCTCCATTTATGGAGGAATCAAAACATAATTCAAGGCATCAAGCCATCATAATTCACATAAGCATATGTTATCAAGTCTCACATATACAAAACATCATATACACAAATAAGGATTATATACATCATAATCCAAATACAAAATAATCGAGTTCGACACTAAATAAATTCCCCCCCATGTGTTACTACCAGAGCATCGACTCGACTCTAATCAAAATAAAACAGATTGCAATCCAATGCATCCGTTATCTAGCGCCTCGCGCTACCGTCCTCGGTACCTGAACAATGCCATCAAAAGCATTTTCCAACAGAAGGGTAAGAATTCCAATAATCATATAACATGTAATTTTAAGTAAATGAAATGGCAATAAATAAAGCAATACATAATGATCATGTTCATTTTATCACCTATAGTATCCTTACTCAAGGAATCCATTTCCAACGCATTAACCATGTAAACCGATTATCCAAATACTCACATCCCCGGCACATAACCATAATTCAAACAACAACAACATTGGCACATAATCAAACACATCAACACACATACATAACATGCACAATTATGCATGTGACTCACAACACGACTCAACGTATGTGAATGCGGTAACGACTCGTGGACCCAAGGTTCCACCACCTATGTTTCCCTTCCGGATCAAGGTCACTACGTCTTTTCCCACAATAGGGTCACCGTCTAGATATTATGGACCCAATGTTCCACCACCTATGTTTCCCTTCCGGATCAAGGTCACTACGTCTATTCCCACACTAGGGTCACCGTCTATAAAATCATGTGAACCCACAGTTTCACCGTCTCTGTTTCAAGACCAACCATGCCATGCAATGTACAATATAACCAATGCATGCAATTAAGATTCACAATAATCTTAACATACACATACCATCAAATCCAACCAATGGAACATCAACTATTGTACATGCATGCATACATATAATTTAACAATCACAACGTCAAGTAAAATGTATACAAACAAGTTACTTACTCAACCAAAACATAAACCATCAACTATCAAACAATTCCAAATCGGAAAGTATATTTCAACATAAAGTCATCATCAATGAACCGGCATTACTCTCAATGTTACTCATCGCGATCGAGTCACTGTAATGTAAAATGTTATGAAAAATAGGTTTGTTATACAATGAACATGCACATATATCAATACGAGACAATCTCTCGAAGTAATGGAACAACTAAATTATAAAAATTATCTAGTAATGAAACAACTAAATTATAAAAATTATCTAGTAATGAAACAACTAAATTATAAAAATTATCTAGTAATGAAACAACTAAATTATAAAAATTATCTAGTAATAAAACAACTAAATTATAAAAATTATCTAGTAATGAAACAACTAAATTATAAAAATTATCTATGGAAAATATATCAAACAATAAAGGAGAATAACTAATTACTATCAACACATGCCAACAACCAAGCCGTGCATCTTACTGACTAAATAAAATTGCATTAACATGGTATTTGGTAAATGTCGTCTATCTGCATCGGATAGAAATGACAAGTAATATATGCTTAAATAAAGCACTTGCTTTAAGAATGCAAACTACTAATAGTAAATCATATGATTGAAGACAATACAATATCTCACAACATGCCAAATTCTTATGGGCCATGTCGAGGACCAACTCTCTTAAAAGCTTAAATTGTTGCATGCAAAGTAGTCAAAAACGATTATCTACCTAGGCTTGGAAAGGGGGTAGAGCACATTACTTGTGTGTTCACTGCTCATAACACTGATTGTAAGATTCTACTTAAGATACAAAAATGTATTTACATAAAGTGACATAAATGAGAAAAAATGACATCAGCAAGCTTTAGAGATGCCACCAGCACTAGAACCAAAACCCCAAACGAAATAGTAATACAACAAAGAATCAGACAGGAGTAGAATAAAAGCCAAACCAGAGCACCCAAAGAAGATCGAAGTGTGTTCTTCATCTCAAAGACCACTCAAACCAGAACAGGACCAGCAACTGTAACACCCCTTCTCCATAGGTGAAAATCAAATTTTTCTTTCTCAGGCGGTTTGCTGTTCATGTTCATTCCAAATTTTTCACAGTATATTTTTTTTTTAATTCCTTGTTTCTTAACTAAGTTCATTCTAACTTCTAAACACTAAACTAATATCAATTCTAACACATATAAAACCAATCTAAACCAACAAAATCATCAATTTCATCATCTCTTTCCCAATCTATACAACTCTCTAAAATCCTAATTTCTTCATCTATCAAAATCAAAACCCAAAACCACAAGTATATGAGCAAAGCAATTCAAACCCTTACCTTGGTGTGGGTTTTCTTGAAACAAGATGATGATGATGTTGCAACTTCAAACCTAGCTTCCTTTCTTCTCTTCTCCTCTTTCTTTCTTCTTTTCTTTCTTCCTTCTATTTCTATTCTTACCAACTATCCTACTTTCTATCTTATAAAACAATTTTACTACTACTTACTTTCCTCCCCCTAACTTTCTAAAATTATAATTTGGCCCAATCTATTTAATTCAAATTATATCATATAATTCTATTAAAACCATATTACATTTAACTAATATTTATTCCATAAAAACTAAATTATACCGATAAATCAAACGAAGCCAAATACACACCAAAATAATATTACTCAAAATAGTATTTTATCATTATGAATATTTTTATTTCAAATAATCGAATTAACATTTTAATTGATATCAAATAAATATATTTCTTAAAATAGATTTAATTTGATAATTTCGAAAGAAAAAAAAATAACTTAAATAACATTTAATCAAAAACGGGGTGTTACACATTTCTTCCAGGAAAGTCTTTCAGGGACTCAGCTCGAATGGTTCTATCAGCTGGATGGAACCAGTATTCGTAACTGGGAGGACTTGGCAACTGCTTTTTATAAGCAGTATCAATATAGTGCCGACCTCGCTCCTACGCGTACCCAACTCCAGGGTATGTCACAGGGGACGGGTGAAGGTTTTAAGGAGTACGCGCAAAATTGGAGAGACCTGGCGGGCAGGGTGCAGCCACCGTTGACTGACCATGAGCTTGTGGATATGTTCCTGGGGACCCTATCTGGTCCATTCTTCAATCATCTGATTGGAAATTCTTCTACTGGGTTTACAGACCTAATCTTGACTGGGGAAAGAATTGAAGCCGGTATCAAGTCGGGGAAGATACAGAATAGTGATACCTCGAACACTGAGAAGAAACCGTCCAAGAAAGAATCTAGTGTTGTCAATGCAGTAGTTATCTCAAAACCGGCCGGTGCTCCTCAACATCGCAACCAACAAAGGGAAGAGAGACCTAAAAGGCAATTCACTCCCCTCGGCATGACCTTGTCCCAGATATTGCCACAGCTGCTGGAGACCAAGTTGGTAACTCTAAGGGACCCTCCTAAGAATCCCAACAGGACACCTTCAAGGTATAACCCCAACGTTCGCTGCACTTATCATTCTGACAGCCCGGGGCATGCTACAGATGATTGTTGGACTTTGAGAAACAAGGTTCAGGATCTGATCAACGCAAAGGAAGTCTAGTTCGACTCTCCAGAGACTCCCAATGTGATCACTGCTCCCTTGCCAAAACGTGGCTAGGATTAGAAATTTTTTGTTCATTCGAATCTTCAAGTTGTATTTTTTCTTTGATTGTTCAAACATTGTATTCATGTCAAACGTTGTTATTTCATTAATGCATTACACATGTCTGTTTTGAAGTAATTATTTCGTATTCACTATACGCAAACTGTTTTCATATTTTTGTGATGATCAACTCTTGATTGAAAAATTCTAAGCCTCTTGAGGGAGGATGACGAAAATGATATCACGATCTTTACAGTATGCTTTTGAACCGACCCCGCTGATGAGGTACATGCATTGTTTCAAATCTAAAACACTGGAGTTATAAGGAAGATAATCCCTCGTTACCCCCTTTGTTGAGCCAAAGAAGTAGGAGTTTTCTTTTCATAAAAAAATTAAACCTTTAATCATAACCTAGGGCAGGGTAGTTCTCTCAGTTGATCCAGGTGCATAACGAATGGCATCAAATGAGTCCTTACAAAACAAAAGATATGATGGTTCCGAATAATCATAAAAGACAGGCAGTCATTATATCTCAAAAATAAAAACCCATTAAGTTAAAACCTATGAAGGAGACTTACAAAACTGGGGCATCCCGCTGACTGTAATTCCAAAAAAGGAAACAGTTCAGGCAAAAAACTGGGATAACGAAAAAAAAGGGAAGAGGTCATACAAACCTTCGACCAAAAAAAGAAATGACTGCCTATCCAAAATAAATTGTTAACATTCGAACCATCACCGGAACATCATAGCAAAGACTCAAACAAGGTCTGACGCACGATCAACTGAATTTAGGTTTGGAGAACATCACGAAGAGCGGGTGGGTACAGCTAAATTTGAGCCTTTATCCTTTGTTTCTCAAACCGTGAACCAGGCCACGTTATAACCCTTAAAAGTCCTAGCTGAAGCATGGGTTAGTTCGAAAGCATACTGTTACAAAGGTATTCTGACTCCTTAGGGCTTGCGGTAAAATAACGAATTGACATCACAGTTTTACAAAATTCACTTGTTTTTACTAAAAAAGATGCATTTTCAAAAACTTCGAAACAAACATAAGCTTTGCATTTTAATATAACATTGCTTGCATGTGACTATTTGTTTGAACAGCATAGAAGTTCGCACGACGAATGTCTAATGAACAAGAGCACCTCCAATCAAGGGGCATGGCATGATCATTGTCCATCATCTGGGGCAGTTAAGTCAAGATTTGGAGAATCTCTCAAAAGGCTAACTAGCTTGGGGCAAACCTCCATCTGGATCACTTGGGGCACTGGACGATCAAACGAAGATCTTCTGGTAGTATGGCAACACAACACTACTGACAGGGGCACCTCCCTACATCCTGAGAGCACGGACATAGTCGAAAAAATACTGCACATAATCAAAGACCCGCTAGGTTGACACACCTAGGCAAAAATAAGGGCTTCCCGGCGAACCAAAAGGGTTCGGGCAAAAATAAGGGATGAAATGAAAAAAAATCTGTACACCCGGCAAGTCGAAAACCTGAAAAGGCGGCTTGGGCAAAAATGGGTATCCCGGTGGACTGAAAACTCGAAAGGGCGGTCCAGGCAAAAGGTATGGATCAAAAGTGTACGACTATGTTCCGTCATCTCGTCACTTGCCTACCAGAAGAAGATTCATCAATCGGCAGTCATCAAACACCTCACAAGCCTTCTTCTCCCGCAGAAACTGGGGCAATAAGAATTGTCTAAGCAATCTAGTTGCTCTATCCACCAAGGTACCAAGGTAGGTTCGGCTGAAGAACGACCAGGATACCTTCACTCCACGTCGAGTAAAACAAGATTCAACAATTCTCCTCAAGCAGAGTTGGTCTCCAATCAGCCTCGAGAAGGCACAATATCCCCAGCAGAGTCGCCAGTTCTGTGATCGGTGGAAATAGAACTGACTGTTATTAAGCTGGTTTTGCGAAATGTCGCGGTAAGCAAGAGTCGCCACCGTCTTTTATGTTCTCCAACATGGAAAGGACAAAAGCACAGCAAAATTCCTTATTCGAGAATGTTTCTCGGTTCGGGAGGTAGATTTATAGAAAGGGAAGGTGTTAGCACCCTTTCTATCCGTGGTTATCCACGGGCTCTTAAGTACTTGCTCTTTTCAAACAAACAAAAACAACTTTTCGCACCCGCACTTTATAAAAGTTTTCAAACAATTTTTTCACACACTCTTGAGGACAGATACAAAAGTTACTTAGAAATTTTTTTCAAACGAAACTTTTTCAAAACCCACACACACTTGAAAAGCAAACAAATTTTGAAAACATAAGAGCAAGTACCTAAGAGCCTGTGGATAACCATGGATAGAAAGGGTGCTAACACCTTCCCTTTCTATAAATATACCTCCCGAACCGAGAAACATTCTCGAATAAGGAATTTTGCTGTGCTTTTGTCCTTTCCATGTAGGAGAACATAAAAGACGATGGCGACTCTTGCTTACCGCGACATTTCGCGAAACCAGCTTAAAAACAGTCAGTTCTATTTCCACCGATCACACCATCTTATCCATTCCCTTATGGTTTTATCGATATTTCCCCTTCCTTCGGGATAAATAAAGTTCGGTGGCGGCTCTGTGTTTTCGGCCAGTAGCTTCAGTGATGAGCTAGATTTATTCTTTATAAACATCGCTGCATGAGGTCTGAGACGATGGTCTGGAGTTTGGAATACATTGTTGTATGAAGTCTGAGGCAATGGGTTAGGCTTGCAAATCACTGCGTGAAGTTTGATGTGATAAGCTAAATTTGTTGTTTCGAACATCGCGGCATGAAGTCTGCGACGATGCTCTGGAGTTTGGAACACATTGCTGCATGAAGTTTGAGGCAATGATTTGTTTTGCAGAATAAGGGAATGCATGCTGCATGAAGACTGGGGCAATGGGTCAGGTTTGCAAATCACTTAGTGAAGTCTGATTTGATAAGCTAAATTTGTTGTTTCGAACATCACTGCATGAAGTCTAAGACGATGGTCTGGAACTTGGCATAATGAAACACATTGTTGCATGAAGTCTGATGCAATGGGTTAGGTTCACAAATCGCTGCGTGAAGTCTGAGGCGATAAGCTAGGTTTTGTGAAAACATTGTGGCTTAGAGGCAATGTAATGAGTTTGGAGAATGCATTACGGCTTTGAGGCAATGTGTTGGCTTGGATAATACATTGCAGCTTAGAGGCAATGTGTCATGTTTTGAGAATTCATTTCGGCTTAGAGGCAATGTGTTGGCTTGGATAATACATTACGGCTTAGAGGAAATGTGTTGGGTTTTGAGGATACATTGAGGATTATAGGCAATGTAATGGGTCTTGAGAATACATTTTGGCTTAGAAAAAATGCAATGGGTTTTGAGAATGCGTTGCAACTTAGAGGCAACATACGGAGTGTTAAGAATTCACTGCGTTAGAGGAAATGTAATGGGTTTTGAGAATATGTTGGGGCTTAGAGGAAACATACTGAGTTTTGGGAATACATTGCGGCTTAGAGGCAATGTAATGGGTTTTGAGAATACATTGCGGCTTAGAGGCAATGTAATGGGATTTGTAAGGAACTCATCACTGTGGGAAGACTTAGGTGATGGGCTGAATGTCTCACGGCATGAAGACTGGGGTGATGGGTTGAATCATTGGAGAAGTATTGTTGTAGTTGTTTAGTTATTGGCATGCATTTTTGGTAAAACTAGGTGTGTGAATGTCATGACTAATGTCATAACATTCTGATTTATTAGGTACTGGTTTATTAGGTACCTTTGCAGAAAAATAGTGGCATACTGGTACTGATGTTTATGAGTGTGTATCTGAGCATTTTGCAAAATGATCACATTTACCAAAATCAGTAAACAGGAATTCAGATGTCCTAACAAATGTTAAGACATCCTGTTCTGATCTAACAGTTATGCAGTTTGGTTAATTCTGAGATTTTTCAAGAAGATGACTCAGTCTTTCTAGAACAGAATCTCTCGTGGACTTTGGGTTTAACCTAGCTCAACCTTAACCTGGTTGATAAAGTCTTGTGACCAAGTCTTAAGGTCAATCGGAATTAACCCTAGCTTTTTATGGAAACCCTAACTGAAGAAGCAGCTGCTATATATTCAACAGGGTTGTTGTTTGGAATTTATCCTTTTTTGACAGAAGATCATTTAGGAGCTGTATAGTTTTAACTATTGTAATCCAAGCAAGTATCATTGTGATAAGTGACTTGGAATAGGTTTTAATTATAAGGGTTTTTGTACCACTCAAAGCTTTGAAGCAAGAGTGTTTTGTGTCTCTTGACTAAAGCTTTGAAGCAAAGTCAAGTTAGGTTTATGTATCACTCAAAGCTGTGAAGCAAGAGTGTTTGTGTTGCTTGATTAAAAAGCTGTGAAGTATAATCAAGTGTATGTTTTGAAGAGTGTTCATTAATTCATTAGTCAATTGTTTTAAGTATCACTGCTGTGATTGAGGGGGAGTGAGTAGGAACTCAGGTTTAAGTTGTACTTAGATTGAAGTTGCATTGGGTAGGTCTTAAGTGAAGGAGATAAACTGGTTGGTTTATTCCTGAATTAATATCTCTTATAGTGGATTTCCTCCCTGGCTTGGTAGCCCCCAGAGTAGGTGTTGTTGCACACTGAACTGGGTAAACAATTGACTGTGTTCTTTACTGTTTTTGTATTTACTGTCTTATAGAAAGTCAGATACGGTGTCATAACATTGAACATGACATTGAGTATCTGCAGCCAGAATTTCAATTGGTATCAGAGCAGGCACCCTGCCTGTATTACTGGGTGAGATCTAGGGATATCACTTTCTGGCACTATGGACAAAGAAGGAGTTTTTGGAAATAGACCACCCATTCTGGATGGAATAAATTATGACTACTGGAAACCTCGTATGATTGCCTTCTTAAAATCTCTAGACAAAAAGGCCTGGAGAGCTGCTGACAAAGGATGGAACCATCCCACCATAACTGAGAAAGATGGGACAATCAGTTTGAAGCCTGAGGAAGAATGGAGCAAAGAAGAAGATGAGTTAGCCCTGGGCAATTCCAAAGCTTTAAATGCCTTGTTCAATGGAATTGATAGAAACATATTCAGACTAGTACATCAATATGAACTGGCCAAGGAAGTTTGGGACACTCTCAAAACTACCCATGAGGGCACTTCCAAAGTAAAAATGTCAAGGCTTCAGATGTTGACTACCAAGTTTGAGAATCTAAAAATGATGGAAGATGAAACCATTCATGAGTTTCACATGAACATCTTGGAGATTGCCAACACCTCAGGAGCATTGGGAGAAAAGATGTCAGAAGAAAAACTAGTGAGAAAGATTCTCAGATCCTTGCCTAAAAGATTTGCAATGAAGTTAACTGCTATAGAGGAAGCCCAGGATATCAGCAAGTTGAAAGTGGATGAATTCATTGGGTCTCTTCAGACTTTTGAGATGGGGATCACTAAAAATGTTGTCAAGAAGAACAAGAGCATAGCACTTGTATCCAACACTGAAGATGAAAACAAGGAGGATGAAGAAGAAAATATTTCAGAAGCTATAGCCATGCTTGGAAGACAATTCAACAAACTCATCAAAAGAATAGATCCAAAGTCAAGGTATAATGTTCATAACATTCCCTCTGACATTGACAGTTCCAGCAGAAGACCAAGGTCAGAAGAGAAGGGAAATCAAGGCAGAGGAATTCAATGCCATGGTTGTGAAGGATATGGGCATATTCGAGCTGAATGTCCTACCTTTCTTAAGAAACAAAAAAAAGGAATGATTGTTACTTGGTCTGACTGTGATTCAGAAAGTAATTCTGAAGAAGAATCTGCCAAACTAGTTACTGCTCTAACTGGTGTTTGTACCTCTGAAAGTGACACTAGTGATGAGGAAGTGACATTTGAAGAATTGGCTGATACTTACAAGAAATTGTGTATCAGAAGTGCTGAAGTCTGTGTGCAGAATGAGAAACAAACAAAACTCATCATAAAGCTGGAGGCTGAAAAAAGGGCAGACCTTGAAACTATAAGTCATCTAGAAGGGGAAGTTCAATTGCTGAACTCACAACTGAACCAGATGACCAAATCTGTCAAGATGATGACAAATGGAACAGACAAATTGGAAGAAATCCTTCAGGTTGGACAAAATGTGGGAAACAAATCTGGACTAGGATTTGTGGAAGCAAAGAAATATGGTGCAGACAAGAAGATCAGGCTTGTTAAACAAATGTCAAAGCAGATGTCTCAACACAACTCTCAACATCAGAAACAGAGATATATGAAGAAAAAGTACCAAAGATGGAGATGTCATCATTGTGGGAGGTATGGTCACATTAAGCCTTTCTGCTTCAGATTGTATGGATACCCTAATCAGAGCCCAGGTGTTAAACCTAAGTCTAAAAGGGTACCACATACTCCTCAATGGAAGAAAAAGGCTACTGCCCTGATAGCCCACACTTCCCTGAGAGTCTCTGCAAAGGAAGGTTGGTACTTTGACAGTGGGTGCTCTAAGCACATGACTGGAATAAAGAACATTCTCAATCATGTTAAACCTCACACCACTAGTTATGTGACCTTTGGAGATGGTGTAAAGGTGAAATCAAAGGAGTTGGTAATTTGGACTGCCCTGAAGTTCCAAATCTGAATGAAGTACTATTGGTAAAAGGTCTGACTGCTAATTTCATTAGTATCAGTCAATTGTGTGATCTAGGATTCAAGGTCAACTTCTCAAAATCTGAATGTCTTGTAATTAATGAAAAACTAGAAGTTGTAATGAAAGGAATCAGATCTAAAGATAACGGTTACTTGTGGCAGCCTGAGAACACTAATAACTCCACTATGTGTTCTATTACCAAAGAAGAAAAAGAGGTGAAACTGTGGCACCAAAAACTTGGCCATCTTCATCTAAGAAGAATGAAAAGAACTATCTCTATGGAAGCAGTCAGAAGGATTCCAAGACTGCAAATTGATAAAAGGAAGGTTTGTGGTGAACATCAAATGGAAAGGCTTGGTAAAAAGAGATATGTCTATGATATGGTGAATAACCTTGAAGTTTTTAGAGAACTGTGCAAAAGAACTCAAAAAGAAGGATGTATTGTCAGAATCAGAAGTGATCATGACAAGGAATTTGGAAACAACAAGTTTAATAAGTTCTGTTTCTCAGAAGGAATGAGTCATGAATTCTCTTCTCCTATAACTCCTCAACAAAATGGAGTTGACAGAAGGAAAAATAGGATCATACAGGAATCTGCCAGAGCTATGATTCATGTCAAAAGGATGCCTTTTCAACTCTGTGCTGAAATAGTTGCAGCTGGTAGTAGTTGTTCTCAAATTATCTGGACAAAACATATGCTCACTGAGTATAATGTCTCACAAGATGTTGTGACATTGTATTGTGACAATCTGAATACAATCAATATTTCCAAGAACCCTATTCAGCATAGCAGGACCAAGCACATTGACCTTAAAAATTACTTTATCAGAGACCTTGTAGAGAAGAAGACAATTAAACTGGAACATGGTGTCATTAAGCTACAGCTGGCTGACTTTTTTACCAAGGCTCTTGATGGAAATCAACTTGAAAACTTGACGGGCAAGATGGGTATTTGCCGACATGAGAAATTATAGCAATTAATTTTGCTCAAAACAAGGGTTGAAGGAGTTATTTGTGTTAAGTCTATTTTAAGTGGGTTAATCATATATTTCCCAAATTCTTTCAAAATTACTAAGAAGTTGAATAGACACACATTTGCCTCCTTCCACTCTCGACTTTGCAACATCTCTTTTTCACTCATTCAAAGTTTTCTCCCTAGTTGCTACTGGTTTTCCAAGTCAATCAAAATGTCTCAAACTTCATCCTCATCCAAGACAACCGTTTCATCTTCATCATCTGATCAAGATTCTCGAGCAATCACCACATGCATAGATTCCGAAGTCCTGGAGATTACTCCTCTCAGAGAAATTGCAACTAACCCTTCCAAGGTCAAAAAGCTGAGAACGAGGCATGCAGGAAGGTCTCAGGCGACGTCTTCCGGTAATCCCTCTCAACCTTCATCTTCTGTACCTAATAGGGAAGGATCAGCTCATGTACACTGTTGTACCCCAAATTTTGACCTAAGATACCATTTCCCATCTGCATCATTACATTGCAAGTGTTTTGACCTATCTTTATCAATTTTCAAAGCAGATTTTAAATTCATAACTTTTTCAAGTCAAGAGCTGTTTATTTTTGAAACGCTAAATTTATTAATTGATCAATGCTAAAATGATGTTTATTTAATTATTTATTATTCTGAATTTAAATAATTGGAATTTATTTTCAGTTATTATATAATTTAAAGAATTATAAATAATAAAGTAAATATTTGAAAAGAAGTTTATTAATTGATCAAACAATGTTTATTTAATTATTTATTATTCTAAGTTTAAATAGTTGAAATTTTATTTTCAGTTATTATAATTTAGAAGAATTATAAATAATGATGTAAATAATTGAAGAGAAGTTAATTGATCAATGATGTTTATTTAATTATTTATCATTCTAAATTTAAATAATTGGAATTGATTTTCAGTTATTATATAATTTAAAGAATTATAAATGATAAAATAAATAATTGGAAAGAAGAAAAGAATTAACTGGTAAAATAATCGAATTTTATTCATCTTTATTCTAATTATTACAATTGTTGTTTAAATACTGTATTATTTACAAAGTATTTACAATGACAATTATATAAAATGTTTAAAGTGAAATAAAACCAGTAAACACAACCTGCATTCAAGACAGCAAAACCATAACCATTTCAAAGCCTAACCAGTAAACTCATCAAAGGCCAAACCTGCTGAAACAAAAAACCAGGCCAAACCTGAAGCAAAACCAGCATAAACTGTGAAACCTTAAACCACTATCAATCCAACCAAAGCCATCAAACCAAACGGTCTAAACTAGAAAAAGCCTACCATTTCAAAGCATCAACATTGTCAAGCAAAGAAAAACATCACAAGCCCTCAGAAAATATCATCACTGGGCGCAAAATCATCGTTAAACCCTCATATTCAAATCATACAGCAACCAACACAAGGCAACCAGAAGAGAAGAAGAAAAATCAAATGTATTCAAAGGGTTTTCAAGATATCATCATTAAACCCTAAAAGGAAAACAAAGACAGAGTACCAGGTTCCAGTGAAGGCGAGCTAGTTTCAGTGTCTTTGCCTCTTCGCCATCCAGCCGCCTGAGCACCTCCACAACCATTCATCCCCCCTCATCCGTCAAGGTACAATTTATTTCCCTCCATTTTGCACCTTTTGACAGAAACACCATGTAAAAGAAACTAGAGTCAGAATCAAGTGATTACAAAGTCATAACATACCAAGTCATAAACATGCAAAAATCATAAAAAAAACTTAATGCGTTAAAGGACGAAATCGTCACCTTCACACCGTCTCACTGAGCGACCCTTGGAGAGGAAGAGCCAGTTGGTGGCGCTGGTAACTTGGAGGCGAAGGAGCTCTATTCCTGGACATGTTTGGCTCGAGAGAAGAAGAAGAAAGACGAAGAAGACGAATCTGTAACGAGAAGAAGAGTGTCGCTCTGTATCTTTTGGCTTAACCCTAATCCTTTTTCCCCAAACTAAAACAAATATGCTTGACCCTAAACATTGTGAAAAAATTGGGCTCAACCCGTTTCCCTTAGCCAAAAACCCAACGAGTCCCATTATAACACCCCCCATTTCTGTTTGTTTTTGATTGGGCCCTTTAAAAACCTTTTAGCCCATGCAATGGTTTGTTTATCTACCCCCTTTATTTCTTGGACACCTCTCCTTCTATTTTACTTTCTTTTAGCTTTTTTTAGAATTTTATTGATTTAGTTAATTAATGAACTTAATCAAATAGAGGTAATTTAATTAAACAAATTTTAAATAATGTGACCAATTTTTATTAAGTTTAACTTTAGGATTAATTTAGTAATTTTAGTATTCCCTTTTTTAATTAGATTTAAGTTAGTAACTTTTAAAGTTTTAATTTAGTTTAGAATTATTTAATAATTCTTAAAATAATACTTTATATTAATATTAAAAAACATATAAAATAGAAACATATAAAAAACATTTTTATTTTCTTTAATTAATTCTCTTGCTTTGTCCATATTAAAAACCAAAATACAAAATGTATGTTCACACCATTTAGTCTGTTATTTAGTCATTGTTATGGTTGTATATCACTTAGCTACGTAAATTGTCTGTTTGATTATTCAGTATTTACATGGTTATTCTGTTTACTTCTTAATCCAAGAGAAAAAATTATTAAATTTGTTGACTTCATGTCCTCAAGTCCAATCACGCGAATATCTTCATTTCATTAAAACTTAAGATAATTTTTCCCCAAATATTCAATCTTTTCAAAACTTATACCTTTTAAGCCAAAACTTCGACATTAGGTCGTCGTACCTTCAAAAACCCATCCGTACCCCTTTTCGGCCAAAACAATTTATTTTTAATCAAACGAACATTTTAATAAACAGATATTTCAAAAGGTTCCTATAGAGTACTATAGATATATTGGGTGCTAATACCTTCCCACTGTATAACCAACCCCCGAACTCTAGACCTCTTTTCAAAACGCCTTGTATTTTCATTACTTTTAAAAGTATTATTTTACATTGCATACTTTAGGGTTTTATTTCGCTCTTTTCCCTTTTCTCTTGGAAATAATAAAGCGCGGTGGCGACTCTTGCTTTTGTGAGACGAATTAATCAATAATTCGATCTCCGATTTACCCCGCTACATTTTTTATCGCTACATACACCAAGCAATAGCTAGGCTTGTTACAAGAATCCTGAGTGAGAACCACTCTGTACCGGGGATTTCTGTTCCATTAAATCAAGAATCATCAAGCCCAAATGTTGAAGCAAATCCAGATGTCTCTGAGAATGTTGAGACACCAGATGACAACATTCAAAAACCATCTGAAAACCTGGATGACATTCAGAACCCTTCAGAGAAGAATGTTGAACCACCTGTTATTGACGTGGATGAGGAATACTCAGACAATGACCTGATTGCAAATATCAACCCTAGCATAGCTAGGAGAATGATGAATAGGAAGGGCAATCAAGATGCTGCAAAAGGTCTGAACAAAGAAAAACCTGCTGACAAGAAAACCAGGTCTAAAAGGAAGACTGGTACTATGAAGACTGGAATGTCCAAAGGGAAGGTGAAAGCTCAAGTGCATACTGGGAGTCTCTCAAAACCTGCTAGACAACCAATTACAAAGAAGAGAAAAGAACCTAAGACTTCTGATTCTGATGAGGAATCAGAGTTTGAAATTAATGCTGAAGAGATTCCTATCAGAAGGAAACTCCCTTCCAGCAAAATGGCTAGAGTTCCTGAAGTCCCAACAGACAACATCTCTTTTCACCACCCTGACAATGCCAACAGATGGAAGTATGTTTGCTTAAATAGAATAGCTTTAGAAAGAGAACTAAACAATGGTGCCATAGATTGCAAGGAAATCATGGACCTGATCAAAGCTGCTGGACTGATGAAGACTGTGGTAAAATTTACCAAGTGCTATGAAAATCTGGTCAAGGAATTTATAGTGAACTTGTCTGATGAATGTGCTGATGGAAGGTCAGCTGACTTTGAATGTGTTTATGTTAGAGGAAGAAGGGTTAATTTCTCTCCATCAGAAATTAACAAATTTCTTGGAAGATCAAATGAGGATTGCCCTGAACTGGAAGTCACTGACAATGAAGTATGCCAAACCATCACAGCAAGACAAGTCAAGTGTTGGCCCTTGAAAGGCAAGCTGAATGCCAGCAAACTAAGCATGAAATTTGCCATCCTGCACAAGATTGGTGCAGCCAACTGGGTCCCTACCGACCACAAATCAACTATCTCCACATGATTGGGGAGATTCATTTATGTTGTGGGAACCAAGGCTGAGTTTGACTATGGCAGGTATATTTTTGAACAAACTTTAAAGCATGCTGGTAGCTTTGCTGTCAAAGGCCCTATTGCCTTTCCCTCCCTCCTTTGTGGAATTATCCTTGCACAGTACCCTGATATCCTGGTGGCAAGAGATACTGCTTGCAAAAGAGCTCCTGCTCTTGGGTTACACTACAAGCTTTTTCAGGGATCTCATGTTCCTGATATTGTCATAACATCAGCTGAGACATCATTTGTAAAAACTCAATCCAAAACATCTGATGTTATAGCTATATTGAAAGATACCTGCAAAGAGCTGGAGACTAGGAAAAAGACTCTAGAAAACCTAATTTCCAGGTTAGAACAGGAGGAGGCTGAAGGAAACAGAAGAGAAGAGGGTGCTGCTGAAGATCAACTCAATACTGAAGAAAGTAGCTCCTATGAAGGGGACAGTGCCTAAAGGTTGGTGGAGTTGATGCTGGTTCCTGGTGGAGTTTACAAGTGTGTTCAGATTTTAGTTGTTGTTTCTATTACCTTTTCTGGATGACTGTATAAACATTTAAGTACTTGTCTCTTTGGCCTATTTGTGGCTAAAGAGGGGGAGATATATTTTGGTAGACATTATTAGACTTTATTTTTCTGCAGTCATATTTATTCTGCTGCTATCTATTCTCTGATTGCTTAGGGACTTTAGCCAAAAATCTGCAAAAGGGGGAGTTTGTAGTTGTTTAGTTATTGGCATGCATTTTTGGTAAAACTAGGTGTGTGAATGTCATGACTAATGTCATAACATTCTGATTTATTAGGTACTGGTTTATTAGGTACTGGTTTATTAGGTACCTTTGCAGAAAAATAGTGGCATACTGGTACTGATGTTTATGAGTGTGTATCTGAGCATTTTGCAAAATGATCACATTTACCAAAATCAGTAAACAGGAATTCAGATGTCATAACAAATGTTAAGACATCCTGTTCTAATCTAACAGTTATGCAGTTTGGTTAATTCTGAGATTTTTCAGGAAGATGACTCAGTCTTTCCAGAACAGAATCTCTCGTGGACTTTGGGTTTAACCTAGCTCAACCTTAACCTGGTTGATAAAGTCTTGTGACCAAGTCTTAAGGTCAATCGGAATTAAACCTAGCTTTTTGTGGAAACCCTAACTGAAGAAGCAGCTGTTATATATTCAACAGGGCTGTTGTTTGGAATTTATCCTTTTTTGACAGAAGATCATTTAGGAGCTGTATAGTTTTAACTATTGTAATCCAAGCAAGTATCATTGTGATAAGTGACTTGGAATAGGTTTTAATTGTAAGGGTTTTTGTACCACTCAAAGCTTTGAAGAAAGAGTGTTTTGTGTCTCTTGACTAAAGCTTTGAAGCAAAGTCAAGTTAGGTTTATGTATCACTCAAAGCTGTGAAGCAAGAGTGTTTGTGTTGCTTGATTAAAAAGCTGTGAAGTATAATCAAGTGTATGTTTTGAAGAGTGTCTTCATTAATTCATTAGTCAATTGTTTTAAGTATCACTGCTGTTGTTGTACCCCAAAATTTGCCCTCCCATATTCTTCAAGAAATTGCCAAGTCAAAGCTTCAAAAGTTCCCCAAGGGTTGCACAGTGCAAGAGCCTCCTGAACAGTCAAAATTAGGGTTTCTGTTCTGATCAAGAAAATGAAGTTTCCAAAGGTCCAATCAAGTCCCACATGCCTATAAATATGGTCAAGCACCCTCATATCAAGTTTCAAGACTTTCAGCACAAAATTGCACAGTCAAAAAACCTAATTGCACTACAGTCAACTGTAGGGGCAAAATGGTCATTTGGAAGTCAAAAGTTCAAAATTGTTGGTCAACATCTCATTTTGAAGCCAAAAACATCATTTGATCAATGCTTGATCATGATTCTCAAAGCTAGGCTCAAAAATCATCAAGATGCAAAAGTTTCCTTATTTGGACAGCTGAAAAAGTCAACTGTAAATTGACCAGGGCATAACTTTCACATGGATTATCAGAAAAATTCCATCCAAAGCTCATTTTGAAGCGAAAGACATTTCCTACAACTCATCTTCATATTCCAAGTCCAATAAATGCTCTCACAAAAAGTTATCAATTTCAACATTATAGGTCATTTTCAAAAGTCAACAAAAAGGGACTTTAAGTCAAAGGCCATAACTTGCGATTGGTAAATCAAAATGACATGGGACCAAAGGCATTGGTTAGAGGACTCAAAGACCTTTCCAAAATGTCCAAGAAAATGAGCAAAGCTTACAAATTGAGCAAGTTATGCCTTGTGGAAGTTGGGAAATTTTTGGATATTTTGAAAAGTCAACATTGATTCAAATGACCTAAAATTGCTAACGGGCCTATTTTTCTTCCACAATTCATTATCCAAGGCATGTGCACGACCACTTGGCCCAAAGGGAAGTATTTCTTCATTTTTTATTTATTTATTTGAATTTTTTATTATTAATAATTCATTTAATCAAATAAAATACATGAAAAATATAAAACCAATGAAATAAAATCTTTTTGTGCATGAAATATACTCAATAATTCGTGCATGATCAGATATGGAAGAATTGGAATTGATTGGATATGATTTGTACAAAAATAGCATGAAAAAAGATTGGAAAAGATCTTTGAAAATCAAATCTCAAAAACCATGAATGCAAAAGATTTGGATTGTTTTCTTTGACCTAATTCATTCTATACTTAAGCCTGATCACAAACCTAATGCAGGAGACCACTAAGCTGCGCAAGAATATAGAAAACCAAACTTGAAATTTTCTTTGAAAACTCATATTCTGAAAACAGGTTTGCAGGTCGTTTCAAGCCACGAGACTCATCCTATTTCCTTCCAAGGACCTCAAGCAATCTTCCTGGATCAAAAACATCAATCATAACCCTTTGAATCACTGTACAGAAGTCCAAATTTTCTCACTTTTTTTCATAATCGTGCTTTACAATTTACGCATATTCATGGCATTTTATTTGTAGATTCATGCTAAGCAATGTGTTCTAAAGCTAACCATGTACTTTGATTGGATTTTTATGCACTGTATGCGAATTCACCATGGATGCAGATTAGGGTTTTGCAAGCTTGAAATTGGGGGTTTCCAAACGCGGTAAAATCAGACCACCATAGTACCATGACTCAAATCAGCATGCTTAGACGATTATGAATCCACCCTCGCGCTCAATTTATGAGCATCCAATGGCTATTCGCTATTTTCCAGAAAGTGGCCTAAAAGAACACTTAAAAAACCGTTGCCTAATATGTTTGTATTTCAGGAAAACAAAAATCAATGAAGAAGATGATGTGGTGGCCAGTCATGATTGGCTCTTTTGAATTTGCGCGCTCAAACCCACTAACGCCTTTATTTTATTTGATATTATTTGTTTATTATATTACATACAAAACGCGTGGAATGGCTTAGTGGTATACGTACGTGCTGGCAATGTTCATGACCTGGGTTCGAACCCCAGGTCTTCATTATTCCCATATTATTTTGTATTCAATGATTCCATGCAGGTTCAATGTAAAAGCGTACCATGCGCCCCCCAAATCTAACCGTCCACGCGTTCAGTTGCATCAAATCAAAGGCCATAATCTGGAGAGCACGGTGAACTCCAGTCAACACTGATGCACGCTAGCCACGAAAGTCAAAAGGGCCTCAGAATATTGGGCCAGATTGCTAAAGATTTCACCTCCATATGGGGACAACACCCCCCCTCCAGTTTGCTTCTTTTAACCTTTTATATTTTTTTTCTTTTCTTTGTTTAATTAATCTTTTTTAATACTTTAATTTATAAAATATAAAATACACAAAACCATAAAAATCAGAAAAGAAAAAATAATAAATATTTTTTATTTTAATATTTCTTGTAAATAAATTCATAAATTAATTAGTTAAATTAGGTTTTAATTTTAACTTTTTTAATAAAAATCTAAAAAACATAGAATTAGGGTTCATATTAATTTTTTATCCTTTTTTATTTTCCTTCCATAGTAATAAAAATAATTAAATATTAGATGTTTATTTTTATAATTAAATTGTATATAAAAATTAGGGTTAATTTTAGGTTAAAAAAACTTCAACATTTTTCTTAATAAATTAAAAATAATTAGAATTAGGGTTAGCATCTTATTTTAATTTTAATTAATTCTCTTTTTTCATTAAAACCAAAAAATACCAAAAACAATTTCCTTTCCTTTCTTTATTAATTAATTCCATGTAATTTAATTTTGCAAAAGGGTCCAACGCCCTCGTTTCGTTTTAATTCTTATTCAATTCGCATGTCTATTTTATTTCTTATAATTTTGATGTATCTCTCCCAAGGCCATGTAATCTTTATCTTTCGCATTTTTTATTCTTTATTTTTCTGTCAAATCGGGTTCGAGAAATTTTGGCGATGTGGACCCGCGCCTTTTGTAATAGCTTTAGAACTTTACTTTTCTCGCATTTTTTAACTGTTTAATCAAGGCATGAAAGAATGTATGGACAAAAATAAAAACAAGCATAGAACACCAATAACATGACAAGATAAATGCAAATGAACATGACACACAAATCGCACACACCACCCCTAGGGTACGCCTCACTGTTGCCTTGCCTCGAAAGGTGATCGTCGAGTAGAGGACGTCTTAGTAAGTCCTCATGATCCGGGAACCTGGCATGAGGGTAGCTTCTAAGGTGTCTTCCCATTGCTCTGGTGATCACCATGTCCCGAACCGCGAATTGACCTGAACACCTCCAACGGTGGTGCTACCTACCTCTCAATGGTGGGATGGCACTACTTTAAAGGACATTTACACAGACGAATTCCTTAGGGTAGGTAGACAACTCTAGATACTTGCTCTAAATTTCAAAACAAATCAAAAATACTTTTCACACCAACACATTTTCAAAAAGCTTTCGAAAGCATTTTTTCAAACACTCTTGAGGACCGATACAAGAGTCGAACTGGAATTTTCAAAGAAACTTTTTAAAACCCACATTGAAAAGCAAACAAACCATTTTTGAAAACACAAATGAGCAAGTATCTAAGAGCCCATGGATAACCATGGATAGAAAGGGTGCTAACACCTTCCCTTTCTATAATCTACCTCCCGAACCGAGAGCAATCTCTATAAGGAATTTTTCTGTGCTTTTGTCCTTTCCATTTGGAGAAAATAAAAGACGGTGGCGACTCTTGCTTCCGCGACATTTCGCGAACCAGCGTTAAACAGTCAGGTCCAGATCCACCGATCACAGAACTGGCGACTCTGCTGGGGATATACTTAAAGTGAGGTGTACCTTAGGGTTAGTTCATAACTGTGTTTTCAATTGTATTGACTTGTCTGCTTTAAATTTGTGGGTTGCATGGGAGTTACATAGATCCTAACCCGGATCTGGGAATACCCTTTTAGGTAGCATAAGCTGTGAGGGACCTGTCCGGCGTAGACCGACATGGCTGAAGCAGTGGCTACGTTGGTGTGGCACCTTGGTCTGTACCGATATCCCTTGTGTTGCAACGAGGAGAATATGGGTCTTCTGAGGAGTCATTAAGCACCAACAACCTTAGAACCTTAAATGACACAACTTGGCCATTAGAACAGTAGCAGTATGCTACGCCCATTGAGGCTAAACTCTCGTGATGGTTCTGGCCACAAGAAAAGATTGCGATGCTGGAGTTATGACCGATTAAGGGTAGTCAATGATATTGGGATCCTCTAAGAACCCGGTTACTTTGATAGGACAGGTATGAACCAACAAACTGAAAGAGGGTAACACCTAGACCTCATGCTGGCCTAAACCCTAAGGGCTTCTCTTGTGTGACTTGTGTGCCTTCGTACTTGACTAATTGCATGCATGTTATCTGACACATAAGCTACTTGCAGGGTTTGTTTATAGTCCTTAACTGGGACTCATAACAGGGTTTACTAGGTCTCTTGCAAGTTTTGTTTATAGTCCTTAATTGGGACTCATAACAAAGTATACTGAATTTCTTGCAGGGTTTGTCTATAGTCCTTAATTGGGACTCATAACAAAGTATACTGAATTTCTTGCAGGGTTTGTTTATAGTCCCTAGTAAGGGCTCATAACAGGGTTTATCCATACTACCCCATGCATCATGACATCATTGCATACATCCTAACCCATTTCAAGGATCTCAAAGGCTTGTGATGCAGGTCATGATAAATCAAACATCTAGCAAGGGGCAAAGAGGATTTATTTTCCTCTAGCCAAAGTTGTCAGGGGCTATGACCCACTTGATATGGTGAGCTTTGACGCTTGAAGAAAGTTCCCCGAGCCAAGGTTGTAAGGGGCTATGACCCACTTGATATGGTGAGCCTTTGACTCTTGAAGAAGGACTCTTAACAAATATGAAGTTCTTTCAATGAAGCTACAAAATTCAAACTCTAACGGTTTCTTGTTTACCCCGCGAGATCCTTGAAAACATTGCACGCATATCATACATATCATTGCATAACAGGTACCCTTGGGACAGGTTACTTACCATCTCCGCTGTTTATTTCAGCAATGGCTTCCCAACAAGATAACCAGGACCTTCTTGCTCAAGAGACTCGGTTCGGGGAAATCCTCCTGAACCTATCCAAGGGGCAGGAGGAGGTAAGGACACTTCTCATGGAAGCTTTGGTCGGGAACAGCGCTGAGGACGAACGGCTGAAACATCTGCAAGCTGAAGTGGATGCAATGAAAGCCCAGATGCTGGGACAGGTGATTACCATTCAAGGTTTAGCTCAAAGACAAGAAGAGCTCGGAGTTCTCATCAATCATCTGCTTCAGGGTAACCAACTAGGGCAAAAGTCTAAGGGCAAAAAGCGAGTCATCGTTCAACCACCTTTGAGACAAGGAGGTAAGGGGAGAGCTCCTCAAATGGCTCCAGTGTCACAAATTCAACATTACAACCAACCAAAGAGTGAGAGAAGGCAGTTCACTCGGCTCAGCATGACCTTATCCCTGATATTGCCACGGTTGCTGGAGGCCAAGCTGGTAACTCTAAAAGAAGCTCCGAAGAACCAAAATACCACGTCACCGAAGTATAACCCCAACGCCCGCTGCGCTTATCACTCTGACAGCCCGGGGCATACTACGGATGATTGTTGGAGCTTGAAAAATAAGATCCAAGACATGATCGACGCTGGAGAGATTCAGTTTAAAGTATCCAAGACTCCCCACGTGATCACTGCTCCCTTGCCGAAACATGGCTAGGATTGAGAAATTTTTGTTCATTCGAATGTTCAAGTTGCAATTTTCTTTTGTTCAAACATTTACTCATGTTAAACATTGTTATTTCATTAATGCATCGCATATGTCTGTTTTGAAGCGATATATTCGTATTCACTATACGCAAATTATTTTCATATTTTTTCTGATGTCAACTCTTGATCTAAAATTCTAAAGCCTCTTGAGGGAGGATGATGAAAAAGATACCGCAACCTACAGTATGCTTTTGAACAGACCCCGCTGATGAGGTACAGGCATTGTTTCAATCCCTAAACACTGGAGTTATAAGGATGATAATCCCTCGTCAACCCCTCTGAGCCAAAGAAGTAGGAGTTTTTCTTTTCGAAATTTAAAACCCTTAATCATAACCTGGGGCGGGGTAGTCTCTCAGTTGATCCAAGTGCATAACGAATGGCACCAAGGAGATCCTTACAAAAAAGGATAGTGATGGTTTCGAATAATCAAGAAGGACAGGCAGTCATTATATCTCTCAAAATAAAAAAGCCCATTAAGTCAAAACCTATGAAGGAGACTTACAAAGCTGGGGCATCCCGCTGACTGTAGTTCCAAAAAAGGGAAACAGATCAGGCAAAAAACAGGGATAACAAAATCAAAAAGAAAGAGGTCCTACAAATCCTCGAGAAAAAAAAGGGGAAAATGACTGCCTATTCAAAATAAACTTTCAACATCCGAACCATCACTGGAAAATCAGAGCAAAGATTCAATCAAGGTCTAACGCACGATCAACTGAGTTTAGGTTTGAAGAACATCACGAAGAGCGGGTGGGTACAAATAAAATTTTGAGCCTTTATCCTTTGTTTCTTAAACCGTGAACCAGGCCACGTTACAACCCTAAAAAGTCCTAGCTGAAGCATGGGTTAGTTCGAAAGCATAATGTTACAAAAGGTATCCTGACTCCTGAAGGCCTACGGTAAATACGGAGTTGACATCACGTTTTACAAACATTCATTTGTTTTATGAAAAAAGAATGCATTTTCAAAATCTTCAAGACAGACATAGGCTTTGCATTTTTAACATAACTCCCGTTTGCACATGACTTTTTGTTTGAACAGCATAGAAGTTCGCACGACGAATGCCTAATGAACAGAAGTACCTCCAATCAAGGGGCATGGAATGAGCATGGTCCATCATCTGGGGCAATCCAATCAAGATTCGGAGAATCTCTCAAAGGCCAAATAGCCTGGGGCAAACCTCCGCCTGAGTCACTTGGGGCATCCCAACAACGAACCTTGCCTGATCAAACACCTTCTGGTGGCATGGCAGAACACTTCTAACAGGGGCAACTCCCTACATTCTGAAAGCACGGACATAGTCGAAAAAATACTACGCATAATCAAAGACCCGCTAGGTTGACATACCTAGGCAAAAATAAGGGCTTCCCGACGAACCAAAAGGGTTCGGGCAAAACGAAGGGATGAAATGAAAAAAACCTGTACACCCGGTAAGTCGAAAACCTGAAAAGGCGGCTTGGGCAAAAATGGGTATCCCGGTGGACTGAAAACCCGAAAGGGCGGTCCAGGCAAAAGTTAGGGATCAGAGCGTACGACTATGTCCTGTCATCTTGTCACCTGCCTACCTGAAGAAGGTTTGACCCTCAACAATTATCAGCATCCCACAGGTGCCTCCCCCATAGAAACAGGGGCAATAATGGGTGGTCTAAGCAATCTGATTGTTCTGTCCTCCAAGGTGTCAAGGTAGGTTCAGCTGAAGAACACAACCAGGTATCTTAATTCCCCAGAGAGTGAGCCAGCAAGCAGTATACTCTCTTCAAGCAAAGCAGTTATCAACCTTAAGGAAGTTGGGTATCCTCCCGCAGATCTCAACCTTCCCCAGCATATCATACATGTATTCTTAACAAGCATCCCCGGCAGTCTTGGTCTAAAGATTGTTCCCCGGCGGTATTTCAAACATTCAGTGGAGTCACTTCCCCGATACAGCTCAAAACTTCCCCAAGAGAGTCCAATCCAGTTCCTCAGGAAAGTTGGAATCCATTTCCCCAATCAATAAGCTTATCCCCAGTAGATTCTGGAAGCTTATCCTCGCAGAGCACGAACGCGTCGTCCGGCTTTATTTAAAGAGTTATTTCCTTAACAGGATATAACTGGGTTATCCTCAGCCAAAAGCCACGGAAAGATCGCCGTCAATGCAGTCTTCTTATCCCCAGCGAAGTCTATTCACACTTCCAATACAGCAAAGATATCCCCAGCAAGCTATTATCAACAACTCAGCAAAGCATCTCTCTCCCCACAGAGTATTACTTCCCAGCAAGATCGTCAGAATACTTTTCTCCCTGCAGAATTATTCCATTCGCCAAGTTTATTCCCCAACGGAGTTATCTTCTCCTACCGGTATTCTTGCAACTATCATCCCCAGCGGAAATAAAAGCTCATTCTTCAACATCAGCCCAGGAGTGATTTCCCGGCACCCGTCAAGGATTTACTTTCCTAGATGGAAAAATACATTCATAAAACATCACATACATCATTATAGCATGCATAGACGCATCATATCATACAAATCTCATTTATGTTGAGAACATCATTGCTTGATCCATATCATGCATTGCATATGACTGACCTTTACCTTTCAGGAAAGATTCAGCTAAATTCTCAATCATATTTCAAGACCTAAACCGGTTCAGTTAATCGACCCTAAGATTCTCTGTTTCTTATCTAGTCCAAGGCCTTCTCTAGTCCAGCTAAATCGACTCCCAACAGATTTTTCTGATGAAGACTCAGTAGAAGTTACCCAGGTTTTTCTCAAACGTCCGCTTTTGAGATTATAATTTCCTATGGTTCTCTCCCCAGCGGTGCGGAGATGATAATTCCATCCCAGGTTTTTCTCAAACGTCCGCTTTTGAGATTATAATTTCCTATGGTTCTCTCCCCAGCGGTGCGGAGATGATAATTCCATCCCAAGTTTTTCTTAAACGTCCGCTTTTGAGATTATAATTTCCTATGGTTATCTCCCCAGCGGTGCGGAGATGATAATTCCATCCCAGGTTTTTCTCAAACGTCCGCTTTTGAGATTATAATTTCCTATGGTTCTCTCCCCAGCGGTGCGGAGATGATAATTCCATCCCAGGTTTTTCTCAAACGTCCGCTTTTGAGATTATAATTTCCTATGGTTCTCTCCCCAGCGGTGCGGAGATGATAATTCCATCCCAGGTTTTTCTCAAACGTCCGCTTTTGAGATTATAATTTCCTATGGTTCTCTCCCCAGCGGTGCGGAGATGATAATTCCATCCCAGGTTTTTTCTCAAACGTCCGCTTTTGAGATTATAATTTCCTATGGTTCTCTCCCCAGCGGTGCGGAGATGATAATTCCATCCCAGGTTTTTTCTCAAACGTCCGCTTTTGAGATTATAATTTCCTATGGTTCTCTCCCCAGCGGTGCGGAGATGATAATTCCATCCCAGGTTTTTCTCAAACGTCCTCTTTTGAGATTATAATTTCCTATGGTTCTCTCCCCAGCGGTGCAGAGATGATAATTCCATCCCAGGTTTTTCTCAAACGTCCGCTTTTGAGATTATAATTTCCTATGGTTCTCTCCCCAGCGGTGCGGAGATGATAATTCCATCCCAGGTTTTTCTCAAAAGTCCGCTTTTGAGATTATAATTTCCTATGGTTCTCTCCCCAGCGGTGCGGAGATGATAATTCCATCCCAGGTTTTTCTCAAACGTCCGCTTTTGAGATTATAATTTCCTATGGTTCTCTCCCCAGCGGTGCGGAGATGATAATTCCATCCCAGGTTTTTTCTCAAACGTCCGCTTTTGAGATTATAATTTCCTATGGTTCTCTCCCCAGCGGTGCGGAGATGATAATTCCATCCCAGGTTTTTTCTCAAACGTCCGCTTTTGAGATTATAATTTCCTATGGTTCTCTCCCCAGCGGTGCGGAGATGATAATTCCATCCCAGGTTTTTCTCAAACGTCCGCTTTTGAGATTATAATTTCCTATGGTTCTCTCCCCAGCGGTGCGGAGATGATAATTCCATCCCAGGTTTTTCTCAAACGTCCGCTTTTGAGATTATAATTTCCTATAGGTTCTCTCCCCAGCGGTGCGGAGACGATTATGCCAATCCAGCTTTTTCTCAAAAGTCCGCTTTTGAGATTATAATTGCCTATGGTTCTCTTCCCGATCCTGCGGAGGTGGTAATCCCAAGACTTTCTCAACGATTGCTGTTAAGGTTAAAGTCACCCAAGGTTCTCTTACCGTTCATGCTAAGGTAGTAACCATCCCTGGTTCATTCATCATCTTGTGAAGTTCCAGACTCAGCTCCTGTAACCAGTCAGGACATATCTATACCAAGCATCTGAAAACCAGCTCCTGCAACGTGTCAGGTACTCATTTTTTCTTCTGCAGGTATGCAGGTTCCCGCTAACGAATCTCTTATACGATCAACATCCAGATGGCATCTATAAGCCCATCCACCTTCCATCACCTCTTAGCATGGCATCTGTAAGCCCATCGTCCTTTTCATCAACCTCTAAATGGCATCTATAAGCCCATTCCATCATCACATTGCTACTATGTGAGCGCAAATTTCTGGGCACTCTAGTGTTCAATCATCTTCTACCCTCGGATTACGAAAGGCACGTCAGCCAATCTGCATCCTCAGGTCTAAGAAGATTGAACAGGGGCAACTGTTGTACCCCAAAATTTTCCCTCCCATATTCTTCAAGAAATTGCCAAGTCAAAGCTTCAAAAGTTCCCCAAGGGTTGCACAGTGCAAGAGCCTCCTGAACAGTCAAAATTAGGGTTTCTGTTCTGATCAAGAAAATGAAGTTTCCAAAGTTCCAATCAAGTCCCACATGCCTATAAATATGGTCAAGCACCCTCATATCAAGTTTCAAGACTTTCAGCACAAAATTGCACAGTCAAAAAACCTAATTGCACTACAGTCAACTATAGGGGCAAAATGGTCATTTGGCAGTCAAAAGTTCAAAATTGTTGGTCAACATCTCATTTTGAAGCCAAAAACATCATTTGATCAATGCTTGATCATGATTCTCAAAGCTAGGCTCAAAAATCATCAAGATGCAAAAGTTTCCTTATTTGGACAGCTGAAAAAGTCAACTGTAAATTGACCAGGGCATAACTTTCACATGGATTATCAGAAAAATTCCATCCAAAGCTCATTTTGAAGAGAAAGACATTTCCTACAACTCATCTTCATATTCCAAGTCCAAGAAATGCTCTCACAAAAAGTTATCAATTTCAACATTATAGGTCATTTTCAAAAGTCAACAAAAAGGGACTTTAAGTCAAAGGCCATAACTTGAGATTGGTAAATCAAAATGACATGGGACCAAAGGCATTGGTTAGTGAACTCACAGACCTTTCCAAAATGTCCAAGAACATGAGCAAAGCTTAACAATTGAGCAAGTTATGCCTTGTGGAAGTTGGGAAAGTTTTGGATATTTTGAAAAGTCAACATTGATTCAAATGACCTAAAATTGCTAACGGGCCTATTTTTCTTCCACAATTCATTATCCAAGGCATGTGCACGACCACTTGGCCCAAAGGGAAGTATTTCTTCATTTTTTATTTATTTATTTGAATTTTTTATTATTAATAATTCATTTAATCAAATAAAATACATGAAAAATATAAAACCAATGAAATAAAATCTTTTTGTGCATGAAATATACTCAATAATTCGTGCATGATCAGATATGGAAGAATTGGAATTGATTGGATATGATTTGTACAAAAATAGCATGAAAAAAGATTGGAAAAGATCTTTGAAAATCAAATCTCAAAAACCATGAATGCAAAAGATTTGGATTGTTTTCTTTGACCTAATTCATTCTATACTTAAGCCTGATCACAAACCTAATGCAGGAGACCACTAAGCTGCGCAAGAATATAGAAAACCAAACTTGAAATTTTCTTTGAAAACTCATATTCTGAAAACAGGTTTGCAGGTCGTTTCAAGCCACGAGACTCATCCTATTGCCTTCCAAGGACCTCAAGCAATCTTCCTGGATCAAAAACATCAATCATAACCCTTTGAATCACTGTACAGAAGTCCAAATTTTCTCACTTTTTTTCATAATCGTGCTTTACAATTTACGCATATTCATGGCATTTTATTTGTAGATTCATGCTAAGCAATGTGTTCTAAAGCTAACCATGTACTTTGATTGGATTTTTATGCACTGTATGCGAATTCACCATGGATGCAGATTAGGGTTTTGCAAGCTTGAAATTGGGGGTTTCCAAACGCGGTAAAATCAGACCACCATAGTACCATGACTCAAATCAGCGTGCTTAGACGATTATGAATCCACCCTCGCGCTCAATTTATGAGCATCCAATGGCTATTCGCTATTTTCCAAAAAGTGGCCTAAAAGAACACTTAAAAAACCGTTGCCTAATATGTTTGTATTTCAGGAAAACAAAAATCAATGAAGAAGATGATGTGGTGGCCAGTCATGATTGGCTCTTTTGAATTTGCGCGCTCAAACCCACTAACGCCTTTGTTTTATTTGATATTATTTGTTTATTATATTACATACAAAACACGTGGAATGGCTTAGTGGTATACGTACGTGCTGGCAATGTTCATGACCTGGGTTCGAGCCCCAGGTCTTCATTATTCCCATATTATTTTGTATTCAATGATTCCATGCAGGTTCAATGTAAAAGCGTACCATGCGCCCCCCAAATCTAATCGTCCACGCGTTCAGTTGCATCAAATCAAAGGCCATAATCTGGAGAGCACGGTGAACTCCAGTCAACACTGATGCACGCTAGCCACGAAAGTCAAAAGGGCCTCAGAATATTGGGCCAGATTGCTAAAGATTTCACCTCCATATGGGGACAACACCCCCCTCCAGTTTGCTTCTTTTAACCTTTTATATTTTTTTTCTTTTCTTTGTTTAATTAATCTTTTTTAATACTTTAATTTATAAAATATAAAATACACAAAACCATAAAAATCAGAAAAGAAAAAATAATAAATATTTTTTATTTTAATATTTCTTGTAAATAAATTCATAAATTAATTAGTTAAATTAGGTTTTAATTTTAACTTTTTTAATAAAAATCTAAACAACATAGAATTAGGGTTCATATTAATTTTTTATCCTTTTTTATTTTCCTTCCATAGTAATAAAAATAATTAAATATTAGATGTTTATTTTTATAATTAAATTGTATATAAAAATTAGGGTTAATTTTAGGTTAAAAAAACTTCAACATTTTTCTTAATAAATTAAAAATAATTAGAATTAGGGTTAGCATCTTATTTTAATTTTAATTAATTTTCTTTTTTCATTAAAACCAAAAAATACCAAAAACAATTTCCTTTCCTTTCTTTATTAATTAATTCCATGTAATTTAATTTTGCAAAAGGGTCCAACGCCCTCGTTTCGTTTTAATTCTTATTCAATTCGCATGTCTATTTTATTTCTTATAATTTTGATGTATCTCTCCCAAGGCCATGTAATCTTTATCTTTCGCATTTTTTATTCTTTATTTTTCTGTCAAATCGGGTTCGAGAAATTTTGGCGATGTGGACCCGCGCCTTTTGTAATAGCTTTAGAACTTTACTTTTCTCGCATTTTTTAACTGTTTAATCAAGGCATGAAAGAATGTATGGACAAAAATAAAAACAAGCGTAGAACACCAATAACATGACAAGATAAATGCAAATGAACATGACACACAAATCGCACACACCACCCCTAGGGTACGCCTCATTGTTGCCTTGCCTCGAAAGGTGATCGTCGAGTAGAGGACGTCTTAGTAAGTCCTCATGATCCGGGAACCTGGCATGAGGGTAGCGTCTAAGGTGTCTTCCCATTGCTCTGGTGATCACCATGTCCCGAACCGCGAATTGACCCGAACACCTCCAACGGTGGTGCTACCTACCTCTCAATGGTGGGATGGCACTACTTTAAAGGACATTTACACAGACGAATTCCTTAGGATAGGTAGACAACTCTAGATACTTGCTCTAAATTTCAAAACAAATCAAAAATACTTTTCACACCAACACATTTTCAAAAAGCTTTCGAAAGCATTTTTTCAAACACTCTTGAGGACCGATACAAGAGTCGAACTGGAATTTTCAAAGAAACTTTTTAAAACCCACATTGAAAAGCAAACAAACCATTTTTGAAAACACAAATGAGCAAGTATCTAAGAGCCCATGGATAACCATGGATAGAAAGGGTGCTAACACCTTCCCTTTCTATAATCTACCTCCCGAACCGAGAGCAATCTCTATAAGGAATTTTTCTGTGCTTTTGTCCTTTCCATTTGGAGAAAATAAAAGACGGTGGCGACTCTTGCTTCCGCGACATTTCGCGAACTAGCGTTAAACAGTCAGTTCCAGATCCACCGATCACAGCTGTGATTGAGGGGGAGTGAGTAGGAACTCAGGTTTAAGTTGTACTTAGATTGAAGTTGCATTGGGTAGGTCTTAAGTGAAGGAGATAAACTGGTTGGTTTATTCCTGAATTAATATCTCTTATAGTGGATTTCCTCCCTGGCTTGGTAGCCCCCAGAGTAGGTGTTGTTGCACACTGAACTGGGTAAACAATTGACTGTGTTCTTTACTGTTTTTGTATTTACTGTCTTATAGAAAGTCAGATACGGTGTCATAACATTGAACGTGACATTGAGTATCTACAGCCAGAATTTCAATTGCATTGGTCGACCCTTAGATAGTTGAGTAGAGGGTGAGATTATTTGTTTGTTTACTATGTGATACATGCGTATGCATGCGTATTGAATGTTGTATGTATGTGAAATGTATGATGTTTGATGTGTGGAACCCTGAGTGTGTTAGTATTGTATGTATAGGGTATATATGCTTTAGATATGAAAAATGTATGTGTGAAATGTTTGTAAGATGCGTATATGCCTTGAAATGTTATGAAGACTATTTCTGGCATTCTCTCCTTTGAACCATTGGCTTAGAGTTACCAATTCCTGGTGTTGTATGTCGTGTCATCGTAGCATTGTTGAACTTGAATGCGGTGTGAAATATTTAGAAAAAGTTGAGCATTGATTTTGTATTGCGGGCGTAGGCGTAGACGTAGACGTAGATAATGGCCTATGCGTAGATTTGTATGTTGCAAGCGCAGGCGCAGACGTATGTATCGACATATGTGTGGCCTTTGTGTTATAAGCGCATGTGTGAGCATAGACGTATGTGGATTCATATGTTGTGAGCGCAGGCCTAAGCATAAACGTATATAGAATTGGCAGGAGTACACATGTTCGTGGACGCATGTGCGGACGTAGACTTTGTGTTGCAAGCGTAGGCATAGGCGCTGACATGGACGTAGGCCTTGCGTAGGGACACGTAGATATATGTGTAGACTTTGTATTGTTGAGTGCAAGCATAGGCGCAGTTGTACGTGTGGGCGTAGAATTTTTGCATCATGAGTGTATATATACATAGATACAGGCATAGACATGTGTATATATTTGCAAGACGTAGGATTAGCCATGTGCGTGGACGTAGACGTGGATTTTATTTTGATATTTTTCTAACCAAAATGGTTTTTTGATGTTTTGTCAAATGCTTTTATTTTGTTAATCCCCCGAAATGATTTCAAGACAATATTCACAAGTAATGATCGTAGTATTTTGTAAACAAGTATGAGAAAAGTAAATACGCAATTTGAAAAGATGCATCAAAAGCAAATGTTTTATTGATATGCCTATGAATAGGCGAGAGTACAAGATGCAATTCCTAGGAAGAGGTAATTACAGAAAGTTTTTAAACTGTAAATGGAAATAAAAATGATAATTTCTACTGCAGTTCCCCAATATCCTTTTAATGATCTCATCTCCTTTGCTTCTGAATTGTATGATTCAAATCTATCTCTCCCTTCGTGGTTCGTAGTCGCGGTTCTTAGATCTCAGTCTTTTTGTTCTTTATTTCTATGAATGATCCCTAATTTTTGCCTGGATTGCCCTTTACGTTTTCAATCCACCGGGATGATTTTTTTTGTCTATATGCCCCTAATTTTTGCCTGGATCTCCCTTTAGGTTTTTCGATCCACCTGGGTGCTCCTTTTTGCCTAAGTCGCCTACTTAAGGTTCGAGCTTAGCGAGCTTCTTAGACGTAGTATTTTTTACTGCGCCTGAATTTTCCGGATGCGGTAGTTCTTCCCCATCCATTGTTGTGGGGGATAAGACTACCATCGAAGAATGTTGTTTTGACTATGTATGGACCTTCATAATTGAGTGCCCATTTACCACGTGAGTGGAGGCCAGGTAGCAGAATCTTCTTGAGTACTAGACTATGTCGTGGTTCATCTTGTAATGTATACAGTTACTTGGAAAGAATTTCACGGATAATTCTCGTAGGGTTTGCTTGCCAATGCTAGAGGCATTTTCTGGATGTCGTGAAACCAAGGCTTGTTATATTGTTGTTTTTTAATAGTAAGGAAAAGTGCGGGTTCTTCGAAGCGTCCATTTGTGATACGCGATTCGTGGTTTGACCAAGTTACTTTTAATATAGACGATATAGTTGCCAGGGTGTCTGTCACTCGATCTCCTTTTCGTGGGACGTGGCTGAAAATGCTCTTCGTGAATTCCGCAGTCGGTTTTAAAACTTGATCTTGATAGGGAATCAATTTTAGATGTTTAGTATCCCATTCGCTGTTGACTTGGTATATGGCTTGTGAGCATTCTTTGGGGGAGTCTATACTGCCCCTATATCGTGCCCCAGTGTATTTGAAGCTTTGTCAAACGTGGATACCCAACATGCCCCTGGCTCGGGTTCTTCGTCAGATCTTGGTATTTCATAGTTGTTTATTTTTACGGCATTTTCTGTATTCGACATTGGCCTGTTTCCGTAGATATGCATAATAACTTGATCAGCTTCTTTGTGGCTGCGCTCTAACATTTCCCCTTGGATTGGTTTCTTCCAGGTCTTCCCCTGTACTCAGATTAATGGTCTTGATAGCCTCTAGATACGGTTGTGTATTGTTAGCTTTTTTTTTATTTCCCTCGCCATTTTCTCAGAGAGTTCAATTTATTTATCATCTTCTTTTTTAGCTTGGTTGATAGGAGCATCAAAATTATATCGGATTGCAGCAGTAGCATTATCGGTGGTTTTGAGCATGAATTTGCACCTTTATCATGTTTTAGTGGTGATATAGTATATGAATATTTGAAAATGCATATGCAGAAAAAGTATTGCCATTTTTAAATTTAAGATATAAATGCAAGAGAAAGACAAGGATCTTGATTGAAAACAAAATATAACTTTCATTAATCGTAAATATTGTCTGAAACAAAATGGGGAATCCCTTACAAGCAACCCCTATGTCTCAGGCTTGACATAGGTTCTTACGAAACCAAGAAAAACTAATTAGAAAAGAAAAATATCGCAGGAATCTCCATGACGGTCCATCTTTTGAGTTTTTCTCCTGGGCACATTCTCGGATGAATTCAGTTTCCCCTTTGGTGTTGGCCTTGTTGGATATCTTTCTCCACATGTCCGCCATGCACTACTCCATTGTTGACAGAGGTCTCTTGGATTGGAGGAAAATGTGCTATGCCCTCCAGAGTAGCTTTATATTTTTCATCACGGTATTGTCCGAACTGGACTATCCCCTGGCCTGTGTAGAGCTCTTTCGAAAGCTTCATTGTGTCCTAGTGGGAGTCTGCATTATTGGTTGGAATCTGTAGGGAATGAGATGCCCCTGCTTTTGGTGGCGGTGGGACAAACCTTTTAGTTTCATCTTCTTGGTGGGCCATGACGGACTTCTGGGGTCCTTCCTCTAACTCTTTCCTTAGTTGGCGACCGCTTGATGCACCAATAGTCTGGGCTACTTCCTCGAAAGCTACCCTGGGAACTTGGTCTTTCCTGTCAATAATGCTCTTCAAATCCAGAAGAACTTGACTCAAATCTCCTTTCATTGAACTTACGTCGCCCTTTACTTGGTCGAGATCCTCTTTGAACGCAGCCTAAGTTTCCCCAATTTTCTCCATTGCTTTTTGTTGATAAGTCCTAGTTCGATATGGAGGCCAAGGAGGTGGAGACATTCTTCTACCAATGTTTCAACTAAAGAGAAGTTTGTGAAAAAATTAGTTTTGACATGATACGCGGGTATTCGTGAATGCATGGGTGCAAATGAATGTGTATGAATATGAAATGGTTAATATTTTAAATGTCTTATTCATCTGGGTATGTATTTGTCTTTCGCTTATTATTTTACTTGATGATTTTCTGTAAAATAGATAAGCAAATGAGATGTAGAAAACAAAATGCCTTTATTGAAGGTAACGTAATTCAGATATAGAAGAATATTACAATCTTGAACCAAAACTTTATTTGCGTGAAATCAAGCGAAAGGAAATAGGTCTTCTAGGTGTGCCTGCGGATATCTGATCTGGAAGTCATCCACCTTGACCTGACAAAGTCGGGGAAAATCTTCAGCATGTTATTTCCTTTCCGTCGCTTTGATTTCAGACATGTTTGGCGTGTTGACACGGGCAGGTTGTTTTCTTCAGTATCCATTTTTAAAGACAGTCATTGAGATCTTGATTTTATTATTACCTTTTATACCCCCTGTGAATAATACAAATGTAGGGTGACGAATATATGAAATCCATGACGAACACATGAAATGTATGAATGCGTGGGTGTAAGGTTGAGTGACGGGATTTTTGTGATAAGTATCCTTAGAAGGTAGGTTCCTTAATTTTGACCTACGGTTGATCTACCCTCTCAGAAGGTGGTTTCCTTAAGGGTATCATGAATAACACCAGAGGGAAAAGGCACAAGGGCCTCCCTTAGGTGGAGCCTCTTTACGGACCGAGACGTCCGTCTCAAAGTCATGAAAGGTCTCATCATGAGATTTTGGGTTAAGGTCGTTACAAAGAGTCATGGGTGTCCTTCCAAAGTCCTACTCGTCAAGAGGATATATCTTAATAAGTATTCCTTTTTTGGAAGTTCACCAACTCTAGGAAAAGTCGCCACATAAACTCGCACGGATGATGTACCCCCTAATCTAATAGACAAACCTTCTCTCTAAGGGTTGTTGAAAATTTTTTGAGAAATAAAAATATCCCGCCACGCAATAAGTCTATGATGATAAGAAAAATTGATAACGAATAAATAAACGCAATAAAATAGATAAATGCGATAAATAAATAAAATAGAAAACCCCCAAAATAAAACCTAAAACCTAGGGTTAAGGAGAGTCCCCAGCAGAGTCGCCAGCTGTAGCAACTGGTTTTTTAATAAAGATTCGCCACTATTAGTTTTTATCCTAGGGAAGGGAACCTAACAGAAAACCCTAATTCGCGGATAGAGATTCTAGGTTTCGGACTCAATTAGACGAAAGGAAGATGTTAGGCACCTTTCATCCACCTTGTTCACAAGGATATTAAGCTCTAGGTTTAGGTTTGAGGTAAACAGGGTTTTAAGTTTTAATTAGCAAGATTCGCCATGATTTTAGATCGCGTGCCTACGTATCCTCTTATGAGGAATCAGAGTCCTAATTCGTAGTTCTTATGGGTTGGTTTTTTTAGGGGTTTGCAAACATATTTTGAATCACTTCGCACTCGGTCGGGAGTAGTGATTGCGGAGATTTTGACTGAGTACGCAGTAAGTCAAAACCGGTTTGAAACCCTTTTACAAAAACAGTTGATTAGTTTAGTTTTATTGCGAAAAATAGTTTGAGATTTGTTTGTGTTTTTTTATTGTATTAATTGCGAAAAGTCTTGATTAATGCATGATAAAAATATTTTAATGCAAATAATACATAAGATAATATATGTAATTTTAATTTGAAAATAATTTATTTGGTAATATTATAATATTTATATATAATAAATAATAGTAATAATATGTAAAACATGATAATAAAAATTAATAATAATAATAATAATTATAAATGAAAAAAGAAATAAATAATTAAAAAAAATGTAGCATAAAAAATAACATAAAAGAAATAATAACAAAATAATTATAATTTTAAGTAAATCTAGGGGGGTGCGTTTTATTGTTGATAAGCAAAAGAAGGGGGTGCTAAATGGAAGTTGGACTAGGCCCCTTATTCATTCTGTACGGGGGGGGGGGGGGGGCGTTATTGTTGCATTTAGAAAATAGTGGAACGGGGGTGCAAATAGCAGCGGCCCAAGCCCATTACAGATTTTCAAAGGGGGCATGCTGATTGTGTGTAGCAAGGTGTATGGATCTTATGATGCATCATGGCCTTATAGCCGCCTGATTGAGACCTGACGGCTGTCAACGAGGGAGCATGATTATTATTGTGGGCGCGCGGGCATTGGATACGAACGGATAATAGATTTTTATTTTATCTTTTGTTCATTTTCATTTTTAACTGCATTTCACAGAACTTATAATTTTCCAGACAGAAACTTTATTCTCTCTCTCCCTTGCCAAAAACCAAACAAACCCTAAATTCTCTCAATTCCTTTCCTTTTTCTTTTGTGATTCATAAAAACAACAGCAAAACTAACAAAGTATGAGAAAACAAGAAGAAAAACATAATCGAATGGCCTAAGATGGTCGTGGTTGTTGTTTCATGATGAGGCTAAATCGTGGTTTGGTGGTTCCAATCTGGAGAGTCGTCGAAAGGGAAGAGGTCACGCATGGATTTGAACAGCAGTGGAAGTTGGTGTTGCTAGATTTTAGTCGTGGGTGATAAGAGGTGGTTTCGTGGGTTATCAATGGTGGTTCAAGGGATAGCAATTAGGGTTTCCGATCTGGAAACTCTAATCACCTTCTCTTCTCGTTTTCAACGATGCAAGAGGGTTTGCGTTTCAACTTCTTCTCTCTCATTTTCGTCTCTGAATCCTCCTCTGTCTTGTTCTTGTCTTGTAAGAAGTCCCCGTCTCTCTCTTCTGTCAACGAACCCCCCTGACTTCTGTATATTTCTTTGTATTTATAGTTTAGAATTTTAGGTTTGTCGTTACAATTCGTTAGGGTTTAGGCAGAAGTTAAGGAATTAAGTTTTTAAGAGATTTCTATAATCGATCCCTATTGATTCGTTGTGATTGCAAAATATATATTATGAGATTTGATTCATTGATTTTTCTTCTGTAAATTATAGATTTTGTAAATATTTTCCAGATTTGGTGTTATATGCGATTTGATTCTGAGATTGATAGCCGCAGTGTTTGGATTGATTCTGGCAATTTGTGATTTGCTGTAGATTTAGTTTTGCAAATTGAATTTGAACAATAGCTGTTTGTGGAATGAAAAGAGGCGTGATTGGTACAGTAATAGTTTTTGGGCCTTATGTTAGTTAATTATCTTAGCCCAGTATGGACTGCAAACTACACTTTTTGACATCAATTGGCCTGATTTGTTTTAATATGCCATGCGTTTTTTCATATAAGCTGGGCTTAACTTTGGTCCAGCGAGACTTTTCCCAGCATAACATTTTCCCAATAAACAAAATTAATGGTTATGCAAAGTCCAACAGCAATAACAAGAATACACCATGCTTTTTAAAGGTTTATATAATTATTATTATTTTTGAATTAAGTCAATAGCAACAAGAAATTTTATGGATAATGTTTCGTTTTTGCAAATGAGACAACAAAAATCCTAACAAAACCAATGGTCCAACTTGCAAAACCTTACTGGGCCTGTTATTTGTAACTTCACCCCTATTTTTACTAAAATTAACTTAACCTACATAAACTTATACAATTTAAACTTGAGCAGGCCTAATTTAACTTCAATCTGCCTTTTACTAACGACTATTTAATAGTCTAGAATTTTACAGTTACTCCATTAATTTCCATTTACGAATTGCATGGGCCAATGGCCAACATGCCTCGCAAATGGATTCACAGACACGCGAGTGTTTCTGATTTAGAAAGCTCTGTTTTCCTAGATTAAAATTCACCCCCTAGCCAGATAAAGACGTACCATCAGATACTGTTGTACCGTCCTAAATATTTTCTCTATTTCAATATCAAAAAATATAATCGTCACGGTAGGACAAATTTGGGGTACGACACAATGCTTCGAACCGGGCACAAATCAAAGTTACAGTTCAAAAATTATGGCAGAAATAGTGCAGAATGTTGTGCTGGTTTTTTCAACTTTTTGTCATATGTCGTCGGGCAAATATTTTTCATCGCCAGGCGATGCTAGGCGAGTTGTAGTATTAGAAAAACGTTGTTCTGGTCGTCGGGTGACTCTTTTTGGTCGTCGGGCGATGCTGGACAGTCAGAAATGCTTATTTAGGTGTAAAAACACATTGTTGGGGTATGGTTTTGAGTATTTTTGATCCCAACTCCATCAACCTTTATTTTTGATAAGATTAGCTTAGAAAACAACATTGAAGCTTGCATACAGATGATCCATGTGGATTTCTTATCAATTGGCGCTGACAAGCCGAGAGATTTGTGGTTCATATCTATTCCTCTTTGTGTATTCTTTATGTGTTGAGTATGTACATGTATTTACTCTAAACTTACATATATTTGTCGTCCATGGCTTTATATTAAACTTGCTTTACAAATCTGTATCGATTATTATATTAGATTTTTGCTCTGTGTTAGGGATTTGAGTTGTTATAGACATATACTTCTTAGATTCTTATCTAGGATGATTATCTGTTAGTTTCTGAACTCTAGAGATAGATTTAGAGCTGAAATATACTTGGGTATCAGAGCTTATTGCCTCTGTGTGGTTGAGTTATACTGAGAGATCGTCAGTGCAATTACATAAGTTATCTTCTGTGTTATTGAAGACTTAGAGAGATCATTTCCTTGGTGATATAGTCGGTCTCTCAGTTTGGGTTAGAAATGGCTTAGGTTGTGAGTGATACATAGTGACATTAATGAGTATTGTTAGGTTGAATGTAACTGGTCGATAAATTTAAGTCTATGATGAGTAGATTATATGCAGGCTTGATAAGTTCTTCCTTAGTTCTTACTTTTGTTTACATTTCTTTTTTGTTGATAACATTTTCTTTACAAATCCATTTATCCCTAAACTCATTAATGAGAGATTTGTCGAACGAAAATTCAATAACCATGGTCGTGGATTAGTTCTATTGTCTTCGCATTATGATAATTCTTTTTTTTTAGTTTTGTAATTAATGTATATGTTGTATAGAAATTGTACATTAACTTGTATATGATATTTGTGCATATATGTGTTTTCACGTATTATTGTAAATTGTATCGTTTTCGTAACGTTTGTTGTGTGATTTTTAGGACACTTTATTTAGGTTTTCATGGTGTGAAAATACCATGGCTTGATGATAGGAGGTTACTAGCTCGCACAATAAAGGCGCAGAGCTTACGACATAAAACAAGCATGTTTATTTGTATTTGTTTATGTGTGTGGTGATTTGTGCTTTAATAAGTTGAAACAAGGAAATGTTCTGAATTACAAATCTTCAATTTTTAACTTGTTAATTCATTTTCACCTGGTTTTCATATCGTTATTTGTATTTGTTTTGTTATGTCAATTTGTGTTTTCTGAAAGCTTGTCGTGTTTAGCTTGAGGAGTTTTGTTCGTTGTATATATTGTAAATTTTGTACATTGAAATTTTGTAGGATTATTATTTATCTAATTCTTTTGTTGTTGTTTGCACTCAAGTTTTGGTCCGGTAACTTGTAGAATATCGAGGTGATTTGTCAAGTTTGATCGTTTTGACTTGTGAATGCATGGTAATGATTTTGTTAAAGTTTTGTACACGTTCGAGGTATGTGTTTATCGCTTTCTATACTTTAGGATATTCATGATACTTAGACTTTTTACAATTTTTATGCCATTCATTCTTTTGTATAATTGTTCATTTGTGAATCACTTTAGTTCCTACCCCTTATGAGATAGCTTTCCATTGTTCACATATTCTGGAGACCACAATTCTTGTTTTAACTGGATTTTATTATGCTTAATCTTTTGTTTATGTTGCTTGTATGAAAGCTTGAACATGATCAAGGCATTTTTTTTGTTTTATTTTGAGCACAACTACCTTGGACGAATAAGTCAATTCACCTTATCTATGAGTGCTAAATTATTGTAAATTTGAGTGTGAATAATTAGCACTCGTCGACTTAATTCATTTTCTTTTTGTCAATAAACCTCAACTTTAGTGTATATTCGGTATAGTTTATGTAATAGTGTATTTATTGTGTTATTGTGTAAATATTATTGAGATTAATTTATTTTATAAAAAATTTGTAGGTATTCAAGAATTTATATTTAGCCATTTTTATATAGAGCATTGAATAAGCTTTCCAATGCTTCAAACCGGGCACGAATCGGAGTTCTGGTTCAATAGTTATGGCTGAAATAGTGCACAATGTTATGCTGGTTTTTTCAACTTTCAGTCATCCGTCGTCGGGCAACACTTTCTGGTCATCGGGCGACGCTAGGCAAGCTGTAGCATGGCAAAAATGCTGTTATGGTCGTCGGGTGACACTTTTTGATCGTCGAACAATGTTGGACAGTCAGAAATGTGTATTTAGATATAAAAACACATTTTGTGGGTATGGTTTTGGGTATTTTTGATCTCAACTCCATCAGCCTTCATTTTTGAATAGGATTAGCTTAGAAAACAACATTGAAGCTTGCATACGGATGATCCGGGGTGGATTGCTCATCAATTGGCGCTGACAAACCGAGATATTTATGGTTCATTTATCTTCCTCTTTGTGTATTCTTTATGTGTTTAGTTTGTACATGTATTTACTCTGAACTTAGGTATATTTATCGCTCATGGCATTATATTAAACGTGCTTTACAAATATTTGTCGATTATTATCTTAGATTTTTGCTCTGTGCTAGGGATTTGAGTTGTTATAGACATATACTACTTAGATTCTTATCTAAGATGATTATCTGTTAGTTTCTGAACTCTAGAGATAGATTTAGAGTTGACATCTACTTGGGTATCACAGCTTAATGCCTTTGTTTGGTTGTGCTATATTGAGAGATCGTCAGTGCAATTACATAAGTTGTCTTCTATGTTGTTGAGGAGGTAGAGAGATCATTTCCTTAGTGATACAGTCAGTCTCTCAATTTGGGTTAGAAATGACTTAGATTGTGAGTGATACGTAGTGACATTGATGAGTATCCCCAAACTCATTAACGAGAGATTTTTCGAATGACAATTCAATAACCAATATTTGTGGACATGATAAATTCCCTGATAAATATTTCCAAAACTTTTGTTGCTTGCCACTACACCGCTCCAACAGTTACATCGTTAAACATTTACATAAGAAAGATCATAAAAGTGAATATCATGCATGATAATAATTCAATAGTCAACTTCTATATTAATATATGTAAATATTTTATGACCTATGTACCTTATCCCATGAATCAACAATGCCGACAAGGACAATGTTTAAATGTGTTTCATGACATAATACCCACACTCGTATTTCTTGGGTTGTCTCCTCGACTACAAATTTAAGCAATAATTACATGAATATAACCACACATGAATGTAAATGAAAGAAATAGGTAATCAGGCCACTTACTTTAGGAAAGATCCATGAGGACTTTCTTCTAACATTGTTCATCTTATTCACTTGCTCCACAACACTGTACATTGAAAATTAATTAAACATATTACATGCTAAACTAGTTATAATATTGAATAAAATGAATTAAACATACACTTACGAATTAATTATTTCTTTCATTTTCTTTTTGAGTGGATCATGCAAGGAATACAGTACAGTTATCGTATTCGTCTTAAATGACATTATGATCAATTTCCAATGACCACCGAATAAGCATGAGGATATATATTATTAGTATTTGCTAAACAAAACTAAATATAGAATACATGAACATCAATTACAAAAATACTTACGAATAAACAACTGATGTGAAGTAACATTCTTTTCCTCCCTCACTTAACTGTTTTTTCAAGTACTCTTGAATGTCTTTTGGTTAATTCTACGCCCATCAAATAAAAAGCGTATCCAAGATTCCATAAATACTCGATTTATTTAACTCTATACAAATACGGTGAATGTACCTAAATGGTTAAAGAAAATGAATAAATTAATTGAGGAAATACAAAATATTATAATGTTAATGACATGTATATTCAACTATATACTTATGTGCACCAAACTTGCAATATCGAAACGTCCATCCACTTATATCCACCGAGAAAATACCTTACATCTTCAGGATTGTAATAGAATAACTCCAAATATGGATAATGTTCTAGCGGGAGATGTTGCGTATCATTTATCACATCAACATTAAAGTATAACAAGGTGATTTCATTTGAGTTATGGTTCATTAACTCATTGCAGTTATTTGGAGGGGGAGGGGATGTACAATTACTTACTTTTGTAGAAGCACGACGTACAACACTTCCATTTGGAGTTTGATCATGATCATCATCACCATCAACATAATGGTGATCTTCATTTGTACATTGTTTGAGGTTTTCACTTAATCTCTACATCATAATATTCAATTATAACATTAAACAAAAATAAACACAATATATATCATACATTCGGATAAAACACTAACATCTAAAGTAAAGCACATACCGAATATAACTCTTGAAACCTTTCCATATCTTTCTCCCTTTTTCCCTCACCTCTTCAAACATCCTCCTTTTTTCTTCAAATTGCTTCTCAACATTCTCAATCTTTTGTTTTTGTGCATTAAATTTCGAGCTTTCGGTACTTTTTCTTTGAGACCCAAAGAATGACCTCAAGCCGACACCTTCTCCAACACCACGAACACGCCCACCATGCTCATTTGTTCCAATTGCTTCTACTAATATGTCATGTCGTGCTTCTGGAACAAATGTGCCTTCACGGGCCGCCTCAACCAACTTATCCTACACAACATGAGCAACTTACATATATTGTTACCAACACATTTAAATAAAAATTAACATAAGAAAAACAAATCATACTTACAATTTTATCGGCAACTAACACCTCAGAGGTGTACTCTCCATTTAGCCTGAATCGAGCCCTCTTCCATTTCTCATGTCTTGACGGTGGAGATGGGATGCGATTATCTTTTGTTTGTGGTTGTTTTTCAAGCATGATTTTTTTCTCAAGTTTCCTGTAACTCCCATGAGACAATCTATGGGGGTACATGTTCTTCTCCTTGTTTTATATTCCTACTTGGTTTGTAGCCTATTATTCACATATTGAAAAATATATATGATTAATATATATAACTCATTAGAATAACATTATCGGTTAAATAAGACTAGTACTAACCTTGAATTCCTCAGAACGACGTATATTCACAAACTTTTTCCAAAATTTCTTTGATATAAAACTATATATTTTCCATGGACGATAAAGACCGCTCTTAGGCTTCCTAATGTAGTCAGTCGTGAGTCGTGACTTAAATCCCCTCCAACAAATACCAGCATAAGAGATTCACTTTTTTCAACTTTGAGTCACCAGTAAACTCAAAATTCAACTACATTTAAATCAATGTATTAGAAATTATAGGTAGTGATATCGAATATATGAAAATTATAGTATGTAATACCTTAATGTGTATCCATATGCTTTCTTTGACTTTCTCATCCACTTGTTTCCAGTCATCTATCAATATACTTACTTTGATACGTCCAAGGAACGCAACATAACTCTTAAAAGTAGAGTAGTGTTCACAATCAACTACTCTATAATACAAATCAAACTCGATCGGAGTTTTTTCACCTGATGAGTTACAAAATGATGTGAATTAGGGGATCATTGTGACACCTCTTTGTATGTTTCTGATTTAGTATTATTTATTTGAGTTTCACTCGCACAACTCTCATTTGTTTGAGTTTCTTCTCTAGTATCTGATGAAGAACTCGACAAGGACGACATCTATGTTCAAAAACAACAACCAAAACATAAAAAACAACAAACACACTATAAACAACAACAACCACAACAATGGCAAATGAAGTTTATTGTAGATGCATGGGAAAAATATTTATGTACCCTAAACATGACGACTAAGTAAATGATGTTGGTGTCGGTGTTGGTGTTGTCTTCCTTCCTTATGGCAACAACGATGTTGTTGTTGTCTTCCTTCTCGATGGTGACAACATGGTTAGTGTACTCTTCCTTCTCGACGTCACGATTGTGATGGTCTTGTCAACCTCTTTGGCGATGATGACGGAAATGATAACTATACAGTGAAAAATGGATACTGAAGAGACAAGTTAGGGTGAACGATCACTACAACAAATAAAGCTTTTCATGACGAAGGTTACACCTCGAACAATGAAAAAACGAGGGTAAAGGTCCTAGGAGTGCTATGTTGTATTAATATTTTATAAATAAAAAACATTAGACCTCGATTATTTATTATAACTGAAGTAAGATATCAGTAAAGGAGCTCCCTTTGACACCCAGTTGTTGCATTTTATGTTTTTTTTTCAATTGATAGTAGGCATTTCTCACTAGGCGCCTTTTCAATTTTCATTTTTATTTTTTCTATTTGTTCCATTAGTATTCACTTCGGCTTAGGATCCAACTGAGACGTAATATATTTTGCATTAACATTTTCATAATACTAATTTCAAAATAATATTTTAATACTTTATTTGATAAATTTTAACCCCTCGATTTTCTTAAATATGTAACGTGATATATCTTTTAAATGAATTCCCAGAATATGATGCTATAAAGTTATTTTTATAATTTTATATTCCCAGAATATGACGTGATATAATTTTATATTCCCAGAATATGACGTGATATATTTTCATTTTTATATAAGATGTATTTTGTTGTTATTATTGCCTGCGTATTTGAGATTTTGATTGTATTTATGTTGTTTTTATGATGCAGACATTGAGTTTGTTGGGTATACTCAGCCTTAAAAATTCAAATCAGATGGAAATTCGAGAGAATGTAGTTGAGAAAGTTACGGCTTGTACAAGCGTGGCACATAGTTTTTCTATCAACCAGGGTAGTGTTGAACCCTCACCATCAAATAAAGATAGCCTTCGGAGACTAGAGATGATGATCCAGAGTATTGAATCTATTACTACGGGTTTCAAATTAATTCATGATCCACTTTGTCCATTGTTTCTTAGCAAGACTTTGTTAAATGAATTTTTGAAGGGAGATGAGGAACTAGACGAGTCCATAATGCAATTTTGGTACTCGTAAGTAGTGTTATGTTTATTTCTATTTATATACATACATTCTTGTACTTTAACATAAAGATTTGACATTGCATGTACATCCATGACTTCTGTTTAGAAAGGAATCTTCTAAACAAGTATTATATCTTAGATACTGCGAAGATTGCTCTTACTCGTGATTCTTCAGATCACAAATTCAGAAATTACGTACAAGATAAGTTGATGGAGAGAGGGAGCATTAAATATTTTTATTTGCCCTGTTTTACCGTGAGTAAGTGTATATTAATTTGTGTTTTCATTTATAAATCAATTGTATCCATATTATTAATTATTCTAAATGTTTATGCAGAGGACATTTGCAACTCCTTGTCATATGTCCCATGAAAAATAATATATTTGTGTTTTGCTCGATTCACTTGACACTTACCGAAGTTGTGATCACCTTGTTTAATGGGTAAGTTGTAGGGGTGTTCAAATCCAAGCCAATCCAAATAAAAAACCGAAAACCGATCCAAAAAACCGAAAACCATAAAAAATCGAAAGTTATTGGTTGTGTTTGGATGTTATTTTATGAAAACCGATCGGTTCGGATTGGATTTCGGATGAATTTTTCAAAACCGATCCAAACCAAATCGAACCGCATTTATATTTTGATACTTATTTACTTTTTATTAGTATGACATGTTATGTGAATTTATTATTAGATGATAATAATTTTTTTAATAATATTTATTAGTTTGGTATAATCTATTTATTTTTATTATTTCAAGCATAATCAATCACTCTCATTTTGTAATATTAACTTTTAATATACTATATGTTATATATTATATCAAATCTATGATTTATTAGTAGTTTTATAATATTAATAAAAATATAATGTGTAATTTGGATATCCAAAAACCGATCCAAATTAAACCGCATAAAATTGGATCGGGTCAGATTGGATTTTTTTTTAAATATATCATCCAAAACCGAACCGAATCTTAAGTGAATTAATCTTTGGATCAGATGAGTTTTTGCTTTAAAACCGATCCAAACCGAATCGCAAACACCCCTTGTTTAATGGGTAAGTTGTATTATTTTTTATACTCAAATTTAACTTTAGAATTGAATAGTTTTTATTCATGTTTAATTTTAACCTACATGTGTAGAGCAGTGGAGGAATATAATGCACGAATAAAAAATCTCATCGGTAGAAAGCCAAACTTTCATTATCCAGGAGTAAGTATAGTAATTATTCTATTAGACATTATATTAATTGTGTGTATTAGTGTGACATTAATAAATGAATTATTTGTAGTGGCCTAAACAAACTGATTCTCATTCTTGTGGATAACATCTGATCTCGTTGGGTCAGTGTCTTCATATCTCTTTATGAAGCTCGAGAACAAAAACAACAATTTCTGTTGGTTACTAACAATGTTATTTTGTATATGAACAGAGGTTTTTTTTTTAATTTTGTCTTGATGATAAAAATGTCATTTTGAATATGAACAGAGGTTTGAAATGATATATGATATTATTCCAATTTTGTTATATATTTGTAGTTTCTGTGTAAAATAATATTGGCAGACTAATAAATTTATTATAATGATATGATACAGACCATTGGAAATGATACTGACAAAAAATGATATAGGGGGGCAATGAAATTGATTAACATAGCCAAAAAGCTAAATAATAAATATCTCGGTTATTCTCTAAAACTGTGGTAAAACGAATACCATTTTACCTCGGATTATAAATAAAATCGATAGCTATATGAGCGCGCAATAAAATGAAAAGAAAATGAAAATATGCAGTTCTTAGGGATCGAACCCATGACCTTTTCAATAATAACATCGGTGTTAAGTGCAGACTTCTCATGACGACCTTAGTAACCTCGACTGAGTTGCTTAGGTAAAACACATTTCACGTCCGACGTTACAAGCGTTATTTGTAATAGTGGATGGTGTTTTGGTTGAAATCATATATTGTTTCACAGTATCGAATGTTAGGGTTTAGGGTTGAAATTGTGTATTGTTTCGTCTAATTTCTTTTTTCAATATAAAAAAGGATATTAAAGAGACAAGCTAACTAGGAGTGTATAATATTATAAAGATACCACCACGGTCAATATCAGCAATTGTTATGATATATTACTTTCATAGTGAAATTTCATAAAGAACCGCTAGAGTTTAATTTACAATTAAAAATTTTAAATAAAAAAATAAAATATATTACAACGGTGGAACATACCGACCGTAGTTATAACCCTTTAAGTTTTTTATTTAAAAATAAATAAAAAAGAAAATGCGTGTCTTAACATTAAAGGAATAATATATATGATGGCGATGAGGTTCGAACTCATGAAAACTAGATAGTATCACCACAGATGGATCATGTAAATAAAAATAATATGGTAGCGCCTTAGTTTAGAGATGTCACCACAGTGTAGGGAAAAACCATGATAACCATGGCGTTGTTCTTTACGCGTTTTGTAGTCGTGACCATAACTTGAGAACCGTAACTCCGATTTACACACGGTCAGAAGCGTTGGAAAGTTTATTCAATGCTCTATATTAAAATGATTAAATATCATTGCTTGAATACCTACAAAAATGAGATAAAAATAATTAAACTCAATAATATTTATATAATAACGCAATATTTACACTAACACGTAAATTATACACAATATACACAAAACTGAGAATTATTAATAAAAAACAAATGAATTAAATAGATGAGTGCTAATTATTTTTCATTCAAAATATCAACAAATTAACACTCATCACGTAAGCGTTAGAATACTAATCTGACACATATCTCAGCATTTTCTAATTGTCAAAAATATTTACTACCGTATTAAATGTCTTTCCGCTGTGATCATCTTCAAACTACCATCATTTTTCAATTCATGTACAAAATAAATGATAAATAACTTTAGTTAGCAGATATCTTAGGGTACGGAGATACTCCAACCTTTATTAAGGAAGCAGTAGGTCTAACACACAAAAACCAGCACCATAACAGCAAAAAGAGGCTAACAAAAAGAAAGACATTAAGTAAAGAAAAAAAAACTATATTGAGATAAAAATCACACAGGCACGCAAAAGACTTAGCTCATTTCCTTATGTTTTACAATATTCATAGCCTACCGACGACTTCTTTTGACTTTAGGTAATTTCTTACGAATTATCTCGATATGTATTTGAACTTCTACGTGCCAAAAATAGTAGTACTCAAAATGCATACGCTATTACTGTACTATTCAAAATGTTCAAAAAAATAATTACAATGCAAATTCGCTAAATGTCAACAAAACGACGTATGAGAGAAATTACATCAACCATATACACACGTAGACAGTATGAGTAATTACATCATTATAAAAGGACTAGAAAATTGTCTTAAATCTTCATAATCCAAAAACTATGGCATCTATCTCACCTCTTTCCTTCAATGTAATCTCTTCCAACTCAAACATTTACCCTTCATCCTTGTTTCCATTACACAAATATTCCAAATATAGAACATTATCAAAACGCCAACTGATCACATGCAGTGGCTATAATAGTAACCAAAAGAACCCTAAAGAAGAACAAGCACTACCAAACATTGTAGGACATAGGAGAAATGTCCTTATTGGTCTTGGAGGACTTTATGGTACTTTTTCCAGTAACCCTTTTGCCCTAGCTTCTCCAATATCTCCACCAGACCTATCCACATGTGGTCCACCTGATCTACCCTCAGGTGCAACACCTCCCAATATTAATTGTTGTCCACCAATGTCCACAAAAATCATAGATTTCGAAATCCCTTCAAAGCAACCCTTAAGGGTAAGACAGGCAGCACATTTAGTCAATGATGAGTATCTAGCGAAATACAAAAAGGCCGTTGAACTCATGAAAGCTTTACCTTCCAATGATCCACGTAGCTTCACACAACAAGCAAATATCCATTGTGCTTATTGTGATGGTGCATATTCCCAAGTTGGTTTCCCTAACCTTGATCTTCAAGTTCATAACTCTTGGCTCTTTTTTCCTTTTCACAGATGGTATCTTTATTTCTATGAAACAATCTTAGGTAGCTTGATCAATGATCCAACCTTTGCTTTACCATTTTGGAACTATGATGCTCCAGATGGCATGCAATTACCCTCAATTTACACCGATAGTGCATCGCCTCTTTACGACAAACTCCGAAATGCAAGTCATCAACCTCCAACACTCATAGACTTGGACTTTAACGCTGTTGATAACGATGTTGATGCAAGTGAACAAATCTCCAACAACCTTACTATAATGTATAGACAAGTTGTTTCTAATGGAAAAACCTCAAAACTTTTCCTCGGAAACACTTATCGTGCCGGTGATAAATCCAATCCGGGACCGGGATCAGTCGAGAATGTTCCGCATGGAACAGTTCATACTTGGACCGGTGACAATACTCAACCTAACACTGAAGACATGGGAACTTTCTATTCAGCTGCAAGAGATCCTATTTTTTTCTGTCACCATTCAAACGTTGATAGGCTTTGGTCTATATGGAAAACACTTGGTGGGAAAAGAAAAGATTTCAATGACAAAGATTGGTTAGAATCAGGGTTTCTTTTCTATGACGAGAATAAGAATCTTGTTAGGGTTAATGTGAAGGATTGTCTTGACATAGAAAAGCTAGGTTATGCTTATCAACATGTTGACATTCCATGGCTAAATGCTAAACCTACTCCAAAACGAACACAAAAAAAGGTGGAAGTTGCACAAGGAAACTTATTTGGTATTGGTGAAGCACATCCAGCTGAGACTAATTTGAAAGTAACTAATTCAAGGAATTTTGTTAAGTTTCCATTTGTTTTAGATGATGTTGCGAGTGCTATTGTGAAGAGGCCAAAGAAATCAAGGAGCAAGAAAGAGAAGGAAGAAGAGGAAGAGGTTTTAGTGATTGATGGGATTGAGTTTGGGAAGAATATAGCCATTAAGTTTGATGTTTTAATTAATGATGAAGATGATAAGGTGATTGGGCCAGGGAATACTGAGTTTGCTGGTAGCTTTGTGAATGTGCCTCATTCTTCACATGGACACAAGAACAAGAAGATTAATAGTTGTTTAAGACTTGGATTAACTGATTTGCTGGAAGATTTGGGAGCTGAAGATGATGATACTGTTGTGGTAACGTTGGTTCCAAGATGTGGGAAAGGACTTGTCACAATCAAAAACATTAAGATAGAGCTTGAAGATTGAAAGCTTCTACCACGTGTGAAGATATATTTTATTTTTATGGAGATTCTATCATATATTTTTATTATATAGATTTTATTATATGGTGTTGTGTAATATTTATTTTTATTTTATGCTTTTATATAAAAATATGATATCAAAATTTATTTATAATAATTATGAATTATCTTTAACTTCTAAGTTGTAAGAAAACTGTGCTAAAAACAGCTAAAGACAAAAATATGTACTGCTGGAGAGTTTCTTTTAATTTGGTATGAATTTAAAATTGAAAAAAAAAATGAAAATTTTTTTTCTAGAATAAATGCGAACAAATTAGTAGTTTTTTATTGGTGATTTTTTTATGCAACAAAGTTTCTTTTAGAGAAAATCTATATATAAATTAGACTGGTTAATGTGTGCGTGAAAGTTCTCTATTCAAAACATTTTTGTTGGGTATTACTCTTCGCAAACCATCATCCAGCTTAGTAAAAAAACTAATAATACTTTTAAAGTCTAGAATTTATTCGCACTAAAAATGTAAGGTATCTACACTCAAGTCTCAGACTTAGGTTAGAATAGACCTGAAAATTTTAGAGGTTAATGTTTTTTTTTTTTTTTAAGTAAAGAATATAATGAACTCAAACTTTATGATATTGTAAATTTTAATAGACAATGAAAACAGAAAATTGAGGCTGTATAAGTAATCTTAAATAAAAAAATTTAAAACTAAAATTCTTAATTTTCAGTTCACTATGCTAAAGAATAAGACTTACTTAAACTACTTCTTTTGACTAGGAATTTATTAACAGACTAAAATTCAAATACTAATTAAAACAAATATTAATATTCCAACAATTCTTCCCCTAAACTAAGCATGTATACTACATTTTAGTTTAATCTTCTCCTGCTTGTATTTCCAATTGCTTTCGAATTTTCTCAAATTGGTCTAATTTCAATGGATTGGTCATGATATCTGCAACCTGGATTTTTTGTAAGCTTAATGGTAGAAGAATTGTCGCAAAACATTGTAACACAATCAGATTGAGAACCTTTAATTTGTTTTAGAATGTGTTGCATCTAAATACACTGGCAAGCACATGATGCAGCTGCTACGTATTCGGCCTCAGTTGTAAAAGAGTAACTATTGGCTGCTTCTTAGATGCCCATGCAATAGCTCTACCACTTAACATAAATACATAGCCTGAGGTACTTTTCCGGTCATCTATATCACCGACATAATCATTACCGTGTAAGCTACTAACTTGTCCTTGCACCCTTTCCAGTAGAAGATGCCTAGATCAATCATTGACTTAATATACCTTAAAATTCTTTTGGCTGCAAGCATGTGTACTTCCTTTGGATTTAACATGAACCTACTAATAAGACGCACGCAATACATTAAGTCAGGCCTGGTTGTTGTTGTATACATCAAACTCCCCACCATCTTCTTGAAAAGAGTTTCATCAACTTGTTTTCCTTCTTCTTCTCTAGACAGCTTAATACTTCCAGGGACTATGTGATTTTTTACACCATTACAATTTCCCATGTGGAATCTCTCGAGAACTTCTCCTGTATATTTCTTCTGGCTTATGTGTATTCCTTTCGCATTTTGACACACTTCAACTCCTAGGAAGTTCTTCATTTCGCCTAGATTAGTCATCTCAAATTCTTTTTTCATAGAATTTTTGAACCCTTGCATCATGATCAGATCATTACCAGTAAAAATAAGATCATCAACATACAATCTTACAATCAATATTTTCTCTTTTTCTTCTTTGACGAACAAAGTGTATTCATAGCAGCTCCTTTTGAAACCTTCATTGAGGAAGTAGATCTCGATTCTACTGAACCATACTCTTGGAGCCTGCTTCAACCCATAAAGTGCCCTTTTCAGTTTATAAAATTTGTTTTCCTCCCCTTTTACTTCATATCCTTGCGGTTTTGATACATATACATTCTCATGCAACTCTCCGTGCAAAAATGTATTTTTGACATCTAATTGATAGAGTTTCCAGTCATTTCTTGCTGCTAGAGCTATCACCATTCAGATGGTATCCCATCTTGCAACCGGGGAAAAAACTTCATCGTAGTCTACATCTTTCTCCTGTGCATAACCGCTGGCCACCAAGCGAGCTTTGCACTTGATAACTTCACCGTTTTCATCCAACTTTGTTCTGTAGATCCACTTTACACCTATTATTTTTGCTTCTGAGGGAAGTTGACCTAGCTCCCAGGTTTGGTTCTTTTTTATTGCTGCTATTTCCATGTCCATGGCATATCTCCAATTTTTCTCTTTCACTGCTTCTTCATAATAAATTGGATCAGTAGACATAAACATAAGAAAATTTTGTGCCTCATCTTCTGAAAATTCACCTCCACTTGTATAGTCTTGAAGGTATATTGGAGTTTTTATTGTTCTCTTTGCTAAGGTTGGTGGAGTTGTCGCTTCATTTGAAGAGGAATCCTCAGTTTCTAAGTGTTCTTCTTATGATTCACTCGTGGTATTTTCATCTTCATGTTCATCTAATTCCTCAAATGCTTCCTCGTAGGCTTCACCATAATCAAGTACATCACTTTTTGATTTTGTATCCTTTTAATTTCTCGCTGTATCCAATGAGTACCTTCTTTTAGCTTCTAGCATCAAGTTTGAGTCTTCTTATTTCTGGTACATGAACATTTCCTACACATCCGAACACTTTAAAATGTTCGACACTGGGCTTGAAACCACTCCAACACTCTTCTGGCGTCTTGTCTTTTACAGTGAAGGATTCACTTTTCTCATTTAGAAAGTAAACCAAATTTTTTTGACTAAACTCATCAATGAATGCCAGTATATAGCTTTTGTTTCCATGTAATTCTAGAGAGATTGGACCGCATATATCAGAGTGAATAAATTGCAGTTGTTGTTTGGCTCTCCAGATGCTTTTCTTAGGAATAACTTCTCGATGTTGTTTTATGACCATGCAACTTATACAGATTTTTGATGAAGCATTCAATTTTGGAAGCGCTCGAACCAATTTCTTGTTATGCAACAAAGCGAAATTTTTATAGCTCAGATGACCAAACCTTTTATGCCATATTTAACCAAGGTTATCAACATTTGCTTTGAAGCGTGTAGACGTTAATATAAGAATGTTTGTTTTCACAAGGAACATTATGTTGGTGGTCATCATGCTTTCCATAATGCAACCTTTGTTTGGATGATATAGCTTGCAAACTGCATGCTTAATTACAATTGTGATGTCTCAATCTTAGAGCTTCCCAATACTCAGTAAATTGTTGCATAATTCAGAAATAAAAAATACATCGCTTATAGTTTGAGTGCTTCCTCCGAACTCCAATATGATGTTTCCCTTTCCCATTACTTCTTGCTTTGAGTTATTTCCAAGCTTAACTGAGTTCCTAAAGCTTTCATCCAACTTAACAAACCATTCCTTGTTTCCGGAAATATGATTTGAACATCCAGAATCAAGAAACCGTACTCCCTCTTTCTTGTTTTTGATGAGAATCTTCTTGTGCCATCAGCAACATCTCTTTGTCTTTGTTAAACTCATCATTATTCGCTCTTTTTTCCCATGTTGGACACTCATACTGATAGTGTCCCAAATTATGACACTTGTAGCATTCCACAACAGCCCTACTTGTAAATGATCTGCCTCTACCTCTTCCTCTACCTCTTCCTCGGCCTCTCATTATGCCTCTACCTCTGCCTCTTTCGTAACGCTCTTCGTGTGTCAACTTCAATGCCTGCTCCTCCTCATTTGAACCCTTCATTCTTTGCTCATGGATAAGGAGGCTGCTTTGGAGTTCATCAACTGTTAGAGTTTCCATATTGTTAGAGTCCTCAATAGAGCACACAACATAGTTGAATTTTGTCACAAGAGACCTCAAATTTTTTGACGTAATATCGTTTTCTTTCACATTCTCTCTGCAAGCTTTCATCCGTTTTGCTATGGAAAGAGCTCGTCCAAAGTATGCATTGATGGATTCTCCCTCTTTCATCTTCAGTACCTCGAACTCAGTCTTTAAACTTTGAAGCTGAGCTCTCTTCACTCTAGTTGAACCTTTGAACTTTTGCTTCATAGAGTCCCATATCATCTTTGAGGTGTCATCATTTAGTATTGTCTCCAAAATTTCTCTGTCAATAGCCTGATAGAGATAATTCTTCACCTTTCTATCCTTCAACTTTTGTTCTGCTACGGTTTTTTTCTCCTCATCAGTGGGCTCTCAGTTTTGTGGACCAACAACCACTACATCCTCGACCAAGTTCCACATCTCTTTAGATCTGAGGAAGTTCTCCATCAGTTTTGCCCAATGCTCATAGAAGCCATCAAATTTGGGAATAGTTGGCTTCACAAATATGCTGCTACTACTGCTATCAGTCATTCTCACGATTTTCTTTAAATTCTCTATGTTTCTCTGATCAGTCCTCTTTGATGAGGCTCTGATACCAATTTTTGAACAAGTAAAGAATACAATAAACTCAAACTTTATGATATTGTAAACTTTACTCGATGATGAAGACATAAAATTGAGGCTGTATAAGTAGCCTTACATAAAACCGCCTGAAACTGAAACTCTTAATTTTCATCCCATTATGCTAAAGAATAGGACTTACTTAAACTACTCCTTTTAACTAGGAATTTCTTAACTGACTAAAATTCAAATACTAATTAAAACAAATATTTATAGTCCAACATTTTTTACGGAGGTTAACATCTCTAATTTTTATGAAGGTTAACTTTTGAACTTGTTTGATTTATATAACGTGTCATATCTTCCCTCTTTTTTCTTCATTTCAAAAATATTATTCAAAATTCAAAACAGAGTTTGTGAGCTAACTAAATTTCCATCATTTTGCAAGCCTTCTCGATATTTCTATTATACATTACATTCAAGCCTAAAAAATCAATCAACCTATACTCCACTCCATTCAATTAGATTTCTTTCTCATTTTTCAAGGCTTTCTCACAATTTTGTAAGTATTTTATTACTTTCCTTTTTTTGGTTTGTGATTAATGAATTACCTAAATAGGTTGTGTAAGGTTCATTAAGTTTTAGTTAAAAGTATAATATGAATTGATTTTTGATTAATGCATATAGAGTTTTTTTTCAAGTTTAGATCGTAGGGGTTTTTCATGTTCGTGTTATGCATTTTCTGGTTTTGTCTAGTACGAAAGTTAACTTTCAGATTTTCTTATTTTGTTTGATTTTTCCTATTCTAATCATTGTGTTTGAATTATTTGATCATGATATGATTTTACTGGTTTAATTAAAGGTAACATATCTGTCTACCAAGAAATATTGAGATATGGTAGAGTGGCTCAACATATTCCCGTTTGAATGGAAAAAGCTAGAATCTCTCATACTGACATTGGTGCCACTTCATTTGATGTAAGAGCATTGTCTTTCGGAGTTCACGTGTCTCTGACATCATCCTCTCAGAGACATGACTCCCCTGCTGATGCCAGAGGCCCCAAAAGTCACACTTGTTATTATTGTTCTTGATGTTTATCCAAGAGGCCCCCTCAGACACCTCACTATTTTTTTTGTATGCAGACCATGCTGCTATGCACGTGTGAGATGATGGTCATAAAAATACACGAGGGGGGGGGGGGGTGAATTGTGTATTGTGGAATCTTTTGCTTCCTTAAAAACATCTTATGAAATTGAATAAATTCAGAGTCTAATCAAGAGTGAATAGTAGCGGAAATAGTTAAAGTGTAGAAGGAATAAGTAACAGCACACACAGAAGTTATCCCAGTTCCTCTACAACTGAGAGTAGTCCAGTCCCATTGTCCCCTAAGATATTTTCCACTATAATCAAAACCTGATTACAGACTACTTAACCAAACCAGCTTAAGACTTCTTTGCTCAATCAACCTAGAAAGAGATTTATGATCAAGCAACCTAGCAAGAGACTTCTTTTTGTTCTAGCAACCTAGAAAGAGACTTCCTTTGCTCAAGAAACCAAGAAAGATACTTTAACTATGTGAGTGAAATTTCTCTATCAATTATGTTGCATGATGTTAAAAATACAAGTGTGTCTCTAAATGGCCTCTTAGATGGTTTGATGTATTAGGACACTTAGGAATGGTTAGAAAGTCATCGCAATGTGTGTTGAATCATTTGTGTCCTTAAAAACTAAGTTTTTGTGTCAATTTTTGTTGCATATGTAGACACATCCGAGTTTCAGGTTGACACATGTTACTCAATTTTAAATCTTGTAAGCTTTTGTAAGTCACAAGTCGACACATGCATACATGTCAACACATACTGAAAGAATTCTGAAATTGCATAAATTCTTATTTTATGTGTCGACACATCCATATTTTAGATCGACACATTTACTCTCATTTTAGAGCTTGTAGCTACTGACTTACTCAGGTAGAAACATAGAGTCTTTCAGGTCGACACATGTAGCCTTTTTATGAAGTATGTGTCGACACATACGGTTTTGAGTTCTACACATAAATTATGTTTTGGTCAAATTTTCATTTTCTTTTAATCTGAATTTTTCCTTCTTTCCTTAAAGTCTTCCAAACTATAAATACACATTCATTCATCATTTCTAACTTAATGATACCATAAAATTAGCCTACTGTGATGCGGTGGGAGAACTGACTTGAAGGTTTTGTGTTTGATCGCAAATGTTGCGGTTAGCAAGAGTCACCACCGACTTTTCTTTTATCCGAAAGGAAAGGTGAAAAAGCACAGGAAAGACCTTTGAGATTGTTTCTTGAGTTTGGGGAGTAGATTATGAAAAGGAAAGGTATTAGCACCATTTTCATCCATGGTTTTCCATGGGCTCTTAGTTACTTGCTAGATCACTTGCTTTTGTTTGAAATTGTGCTTTGTGTGGTTTTGAAAGTATTTTGTAAAAGAGGCCATTGTTTAGGCGATCTTTGTAATGATTCTCGTTCGTAAGAATGTATACAAAGATGTTGATCTTTTTGAAAATGTTTTCAATTTTGTAAGATGTTTGGAACTGTGTGTGTTTGTTTTGAAAATAGCAAGGATATTTGTTTTGAAATGGAGCAAGTAACTAAAAGTAATCTACCTACTCAAATGTCTTTCTTGTTCATTTTCTTTTCATTTGACATTGTTGTCTTACCATTGATTTGGTAAGCAACCCTATCTTTGGATGTAAACGGGACCGGCGTCGGTCATTGTATAGCCATGATTAGCAATGTTTCAAAGTATCTTAGCATCTTTTAGGGACTAAGATCATTTTTGTAAGGAAACTTTAAATAGCGTCTTCTAGGGACTATGATCTTATATTTGTTTGTTTTTGCTAAGATACCTCACATGCGTAATATGGCCATTTTTGTATAAGGCAACCAAGTGGGATAACCCTAGGGGTGTTTTGTGTGCAAGTGTGTAATTTTCATGATTGATTTTGTCTTGGATTAGGGTTTTCTATTTGATTGATTTTATCTTGCCATACAATCTCTAATTACTAGCATGTTATATAAAAGCGATAAATTGCGAAATTTAAATGTCCTACGCTATTACAACATTTATGGGAGGGAGGAATACAATTTATGAATGGGGATTGCAATAATATAAACATAATTAAGCTATTACAACCAAATTGAATATGTAAAAATATTGGAATAAATAATATACAAGATGAATTAAATATGCAAAGAAAGGTAAATGCCAAGGAGATTTTTGTTTGGTTTTTTATGTGAAAAAAGGTTTTAACCTAAACCTAATAAATAAATCAAGATTAACTTAAATCAATTAAGAAAAGAAATTATTTTTTTAGAAAAGATTTTTGAATAAACCCTAATTCTATTTGATTAAAAGAAAATAAATTTCTTTAAGAAAAAAAGTATGTATTTTTGTTTTTTTTTTTTGTCTTGAAAATAATATATGGTATTATGTGATATTTTTTGTCTCATTTCTTATATTAAAATAAATATTTAATTGGTTTAAAGAAAAAATAAATATTAAACTAGTTATAATTTAATTTACAAAGTTTATTTAATGAAATAGATAATATATAACTAAATAAAAATATTTTATGTAAGAAAAATAAAATAAAATAAACCAAAATATAAGTTTATCATTTTTATATTTTTTATGATTTTTAATATTAAGAAAAATATAATTAAGCAAATAAAATGAAAATAAAATAAATAAATGAAATTATATGGGTCAGGGGTGCTGCAAGCAAACAGGAGGTAGCATATTAGCAAAAACAAAAAGGCCCAAAAATGAGAGGCCCAGCGCTGCCAGAAATATAAAAAAAATGGACAAAAGTGTGAAAAATGCAAAAGGCAGACGCTAAGGCTCGAACCCGTGACCTATAGCATTTTTGCGTGCTGCCTTACCACTGGGGTGGTTGTACATCAGTTTATGTAAACACAATCATAAATATATATTAGAAAATGCCCCCTGAAGGCAACTTCATCTTCAACCTTGAGCCATGGCCGGACCACCTGTATCTCTCTCATTTCTCCATAAAAATGGAATGTCCAAACATGAAAGTTATGGTGTTTCTTCCCACGAATTCAACCATATTATTTACCCTAACATCAAAGCTAATTTTACTTCCCCTAATTTGAAACCTAATTTTTTCAGAAATTTTAAATCCAAAATTCTCTATGCACGGTTAATATAAATGAAATCCATGAACATGGTTAGCTTTAGAGCAAAGATATATACATTTTTCTTTCACAAATCAAGACCAAAGGATGCTTGTATGAAGAGATAGAAGTTTGAGTTTTTACCTCTTGCAGCTGGGATCGTGAATGGAGTTTGAGCAAGTTTTGAGAAGGCCTGGGGATCTATTTAACTTGCCTGGACCTTCTTGAGTGTATTACAATCCTTACTTTGTCTTGAAAGTCCTTGAGTCTCCCTACTCAAGTCAACCTGCAAGCTTGATGTTTGAAAATGGTGGATGGACGAGGAGGAGTTACATTGAGGGAACAGGGGTATGGATCACTTAGGTGTGATGTATATTAAGTGTTTAGGTGGTTAAAACTTAAAACACACGAGTGGATTTGGAGATGGCTGAGTAAGGTTCAAAATTGTCAATCTATGGCATATTTTCAATGGCAAAGTGTTTGGGAGTGTTTCTGAGTCTTAGCATTCGTGTGTTATGTTGCAATACATTTGTGTATATGTATGGAAAAGGTTAGAGATCAACTCAATTCCAGATTTCTGAGTTATAGCCTTTTGGCTCTATAACTTGCTTTTGAAGAAAAGTGAGGAGACAAGTCCCTAAGTGTTGTACAAGCATGGTCTTATTTTTGAGAGGCCTTATACAAGTTGCTTTTGGTTTTGACTTTGCTTGTGTGTAGAGAAAATAATTGAGAGGCTCAACAAGTTGACAAAGGAAAAAGTTGTGCTTTATCAAAATTGAAATAGAACCTTTGTGCCATAAATGGAATTATAGCTTGGATAAAGGCTCTAATGCTTGGATTAAAGCTCTATTAGCTGTGCAAACTGTTAGAACAAAGTTTGAATCTACTACCCTACATTTAAGTTTTGATGATAACAAAGTGAAAAGATATATTATTTATGATATTCATATATGAACTATCTGCTGCCTAAAATTATTATGTTCTGACTTGCAGATACTCTGATTGATAAGCAAGATCACATCTAACCAGCATCAGAATTTGGTTCTTGACACCAGCATCAGAAGTTTCCATATCAGAATGTCAGAATCAGATGATCAACTCACGTACATGTTGAAGCCTGATGAACAAGACTGCGCTCAACACTCTGATAAAGAAACACAACAGTTCATCAGCAGCGAAGCAGAGTCAGAATGAGCCAAGCCAGAACTTGCATTAAGTAAGCAACGGTACTGTGCATTGAAAGCAAATTAATTCCAACGGCCTCATTCCAGACAAGATCTGCTCGATAAGGAAAGTTTGTTATTAGCATTGAATCAAGAATATTGAATCCAACGTTCATCATCTCAGTGCTATATAAACAAGACTTTGAAGATTGAAATGGCTAATGCTCTCCAAATCTCTACACGCACAAAAGCTAATCATAATCTTCTTTCTCTCAGTTTTGCTAAACCACACATTATGATATTCTATCATTGTTTAGCAATCTAGTTTCTAAGCTTCAATTTGTGTATACATCACAGTTGTGATACAGTTTTGTAGAAAACATTCACACACTTAGTTTTATCTCTGTGTAAGAAAGTGTTACCTTGACAAACCGGGTTGTGGTTTGAATCAAGAAGGCTTTAGCAGTTGTTAAAGCAGTCTGTAATATTCAGTTGAATATAGTGAATTAAGACCTCGTTGGAGAGAGGCGAAATCACCTTGACGGGTGGACTGGAGTAGTTTGAGATCAAACGAACCAGGATAAAAATATCTTGTTCATTGCATTAGATTTCAGTTTTACAATTCAACCCCCCTTCTTGTGTTTTTCACCACTTCAATTGGCATCAGAGCGCCTGGTTCTGAGCTAAAACACTTAACCGTGTCAGTACAAGATCCAGCGTCAGAAAAACACAATGGCAGGAAACAATTCTCACATCAGCAATGACAACAATGAGGACAGAGACAGATTCAGTGGCAAACCTCCAGTCTTTGATGGAGAAAACTTCGATTACTGGAAAGACAGAATTGAAAGCTTCTTTCTGGCACATGATGCTGATCTGTGGGATATGGTGACAGATGGATACACACACCCTGTGAATGCAAGTGGTCAGAAGATTGATAGAACAATGTCTGATCAACAAAAGCGTGACTTCAAGAATCACCACAAGGCCAGAACCATCCTCCTCAGCGCCATCTCCTATACTGAGTATGAAAAGATCTCCAACAGAGACACAACAAAGAATATTTTTGACTCACTCAGAATGACGCATGAGGGCAATGTTCAGGTCAAAGAAACAAAAGCTCTAGCGCTCATTCAGAAGTATGAGGCGTTCAAAATGGAAGAATCTGAATCCATTGAAACCATGTTCTCTAGATTCCAGATTCTGGTAGCTGGTCTCAAAGTTCTGGACAAAGGATACTCTACTGCTGACCATGTCAAGAAAATCATCAGAAGTTTACCCAAGCAGTGGAGACCTATGGTTACAGCTCTGAAGCTAGCTAAAGATCTCAACAAAATCACTCTGGAGGAACTTATCAGCTCCCTCAGAAGTCATGAGATAGAGCTAGAAGCTGATGAGCCTCAGAAGCAAGGTAAGCCTTTAGCATTAAAATCTAACAAAAAATTTGAGTCTAAAGTTTTGCAGGCAGTTGAAGAAACATCTGATGGATCCTCATCAGAAGAAGACGAACTCTCCCTCCTCTCCAGAAGAGTAAATCAACTGTGGAAGCAAAGACAAAGGAAGTTCAGGAATCCCAGAAGATCTGATCAGAACGAGTCTTCTTCCAGATACAGAAGGACAGATTCTTCCTCTGGATACAGAAGATCTGAAGGCTCCTCCAGTAGCAAAAAGCCAAACACCAAAGACATCATCTGCTATGAGTGCAATGAGCAAGGACACTATAAGAGTGACTGCCCAAAGCTTCAGAGGGAAAAGCCCAAAAAGAAGTTTGGAAGAGAGAAGAAGAAAAGTCTCATGGCTACATGGGATGACTCTGACTCGTTTGAAGCTGACTCAGAATCAGATGATGAGAGGGCAAACATAGCTCTCATGGCTAACATTTCAGGAGATAGTGAAGCTTCTGAATCAGACTCAGAATCAGACACTGAAGAGGTATTTCCTAACTTTGCTGTTAACTTTACAAAGGCTGAACTTGCTGAAAGCCTTAATGAGATTCTGGAACGTTATCAGCAAATTAGAGCTAAATTCAGAGACCTGAAAAGGAATCTTGAATCTGACTCTAATAAGACTGAGAGTCTCAAATTGGAAAATTCTGAGCTGAGAAATAAGATTTCAAAATTAGAAAACACTTTACAAAACTCTCAGAAGGAACCAATTTCTGAAACTCCCAGCAACGCTGATGAGATCATCAAGGAGTATGATCACAGTTTCCAGAAGTTCCTAGCTAAAAGCATAGATAGAAGCAGAATGGCTTCAATGATCTATGGAGTTAGCAGAAACGGCAGGAAAGGAATAGGATACCAAGGTAAGGTTCCTACACCAAAGAATGTCATGGACTTAACCATTAAACACACTCCTCTGAATTCACATTTTGTATATGGTCACACACATGATATCAAATACACTAGCAGTAAGCACTATGTGAAACCAAAATTCAACCAGAGTTTTGGTAAAACTAACAAATCAGGACCCAAGAAAATCTGGGTACCTAAGGATAAAATAATACATGTTGCAGATATCTTTAGCAGCAAGTCAGAAACACCAGTCATGGTACCTGGACTCTGGCTGCTCACGACACATGACGGGAAGAAGGCATATGTTCCAAAGCCTGGAGGCCACGTTGGCTTTGGAGAAAATCAGAGGGGAAAGATAATTGGCTCTGGAACTGTAGGTAATGGAAATCTTCCCTCTATTAATAATGTTTTGCTAGTAGATGGATTGATGCATAATCTGTTATCCATAAGTCAATTAAGTGATAACGGTTATGATATAATCTTTAATCAAAAATCATGTAAAGCTGTTAGTCAGAAAGATGGGACTATCCTGTTTAATGGTAAGAGGAAAAACAACATTTACAAAATCAAACTTTCTGAACTAAAGAGTCAGAATTTAAAATGTCTTCTGTCTGTTAACAACGAGCAGTGGATCTGGCACAGAAGATTGGGGCATGTTAGTATGAGAAGAATATCTCAGATTAACAAACTCAATCTGGTCAGAGGACTTCCTAATTTGAAGTTCAATTCAGATGCTCTGTGTGAAGCATGTTAGAAAGGCAAATTTGCAAAACCTTCTTTTAAATCCAAAAATGTTGTTTCTACCTCTAAGCCATTAGAACTTCTGCACATTGACTTATTTGGACCAGTTAAAACTGCTTCAGTCAGTGGTAAGAAGTATGGGTTAGTAATCGTAGATGACTATAGAAGATGGACATGGGTAAAGTTCTTAAGACACAAGGACGAGTCACACTCTGTGTTTGTTACCTTCTGTAACCAAGTTCAGAATGAAAAGGATCTTAGAATCGTTAAAGTCAGAAGTGATCATGGTGGAGAATTTGAAAACAAAGATTTTGAGTCATTCTTTAGTGACAGAGGAATTCTGCATGATTTCTCTTGTCCTAGAACTCCCCAACAAAATGGAGTTGTAGAACGAAAGAACAGAACATTGCAAGAAATGGCCAGAACCATGATCAATGAGACAAACGTTGCTAAGACCTTCTGGGCAGAGGCAATAAACACAGCGTGCTACATTCAGAATAGAATCTCAATAAGACCTATTCTGGAAAAGACTCCATATGAATTGTGGAAGAACAGAAAGCCCAACATTTCATATTTTCATCCATTTGGATGTACTTGCTTTATATTAAATACAAAGAATTATTTGAACAAGTTTGACTCTAAAGCACAGAAGTGTATTATGTTAGGATACTCTGAACGCTCAAGAGGGTACAGAGTATACAATACAGAAACACAGATTGTGGAAGAATCAATCAGTGTTCGTTTTGATGATAAGCTTGACTCTGAAAAGTCAAAGCAGAATGAAGTTTTTGCAGGTATAGAAATTGAATTTGCAGGTTCTGAAGACAAGTCATCAGAAGCTCTCAACACAGACATTCCTTCAACGTCTGAAAGGAGCACTGCTAGCAATCCTACAACAGCTGCTGATCAACCTCATAAGAGATTACCCAGAAGCAGCTTGGATCACCCAGAAGAGACTATCCTAGGAAGAAAGGAAGATCCAATCAGAACAGGAGCAAGCTTCAGAAACTCTAAAGAAACACTTATGGGACTTGTGTCTCTAATTGAACCTTCCTCTATTGATGAAGCACTTATGGATAATGACTGGATTCTGGCAATGCAAGAAGAGCTGAATCAATTCACCAGAAACGACGTATGGGATCTCGTTCCCAGACCAAAAGGATTCAACGTCATTGGAACAAGATGGGTGTTCAGAAACAAGCTAAATGAACAAGGTGAAGTCATCAGAAACAAGGCACGACTGGTTGCACAAGGTTATAGTCAGCAAGAGGGGATAGACTATACAGAAACCTTTGCCCCAGTCGCCAGGTTGAAATCTATCAGACTTCTAATTTCATTTGCTGTTAATAGAGGCATCACTCTGTATCAGATGGATGTCAAAAGTGCATTCTTAAATGGTTATATAGAAGAAGAAGTTTATGTACACCAACCCCCAGGTTTTGAAAATACAAAACATCCAGAACATGTTTTCAAACTAAAGAAGTCAATGTATGGTCTGAAACAAGCTCCCAGAGCTTGGTATGAAAGGCTAAGTAACTTTCTGCTAGAAAATGAATTCACCAGAGGGAAAGTGGACACTACTCTATTCTGTAAATCAGTTAAGAGTGACATCTTAGTCTGTCAAATTTATGTTGATGATATTATTTTTGGTTCTACTAATCCTTCTCTTGGAAGAAAATTTGCTAAGTGTATGCAGGCAGAATTTGAGATGAGCCTCATGGGGGAACTGAAATTATTTCTAGGAATTCAGATCAATCAAACTCCAGAAGGAACTTACATTCATCAGAGCAAATACATCAGAGATCTTCTGAAGAAATTTGACCTCTCAGAATGTAAGCCATCAAAGATTCCAATGCATCCCACGTGCATTCTGGAAAGAGAAGAGGTAAGCAAAAATGTAGAACAGAAAGTCTACAGAGGTATGATTGGTTCTCTCCTCTATCTGACTGCTTCAAGACCTGACATATTATTCAGTGTTTGTATCTGTGCTAGATTCCAATCAGATCCTAGAGAATCTCACTTAACAGCTGTTAAGCGAATTTTCAAGTATCTGAAAGGTACTACTAATCTGGGTTTGTTTTATAGAAAATCTAGTGATTACAGCTTAGTAGGCTACTGTGATGCTGATTTTGCTGGAGACAGAGTGGAACGTAAAAGTACTTCTGGAAGCTACCAGTTTCTGGGAGAAAATCTGATCTCTTGGTCCAGCAAAAGGCAATCAACAATTGCTCTATCAACAGCAGAAGCTGAGTACATAGCAGCAGCAGGATGTAGCACACAAATGCTCTGGATGAAAAGTCAGCTTGAAGACTTCCAGATTTTTGAGAGTAACATTCCTATACTCTGTGATAATACTTCTGCTATTTGCTTAAGTTGGTTGGACCAACATTCCCAATGCCAGTCAAGGAATTCTGGATTCACGCCAAGGCTTCAACACATCTTGTCACCTCTTTTGTTATGGGGAAGAAGATTGTGATCACTGAGGATCACATTGCAAGGCTAATAGGTTACAGTGGCGGTGGCGTCCGTTGTGTGGACATGGCTGAAAGATGTGCTGATGTAGGTGTGATAGCTGCAAGGATTTTCACTCATGGGGTGCCCAGCAGCAAGATTAAAGATCTGAAGGATCACTACAGAGTTTGGGCTAAGATAATTCTGGGGTGCTTCAACCACAGGAAACCAACCAGTTCTCCTGATTACATAAATGTGGATTAGCAGTTTCTAATCTACTTTATTGATCAGAAGGTAAAGATCAATCTGGCGCACTTCCTGTTCAACCACCTCAGAACAAGTGTAAAGGAAACCAGGGAAGAAGAAAGAACCAAGAGGGATTGGATACCTTTTGGAAGGTTGATATCAGATATTCTGACAGAGAATAGGCTGATAGAGCATCTGATAGAAGCTCAAGAGCTAAGCACTATTGAACCCACAGTTGGGAAACCTCTGAATGCAAAGAACTTGAAGAAGATGAAGCTGATAGAGAATATTCAGAAGGAACCCAGAGCTACTCCTATTGCTGATATCACTAGCAGAAGAGTGCCTCTGAGTGACTTTCCGTTATTTTCTGAAATTGAATCCAAACCAGAGGTGGTTCTCAGATACTTGGATGCGTGCAAGGCAGATGGTTCAGATCCAAATCTGATTATCAAAGCTCTGCATCAACCTCAGCAAGAAGTGACTCTGAAGAAGACGAAGAAGAGGAAGGCACCATCAGAAGGATCATCCCAGCAGACACCCAGGAAAAGAGGTAATTCTTCTGCTGCTTCTGTTTTAAATTCTTCTACTATTCCAACATCTATTCCTCCTCAAACCTCTCATAGAATCTCAATCCCCATCCCTACCATAGATGAAACTGTACCAGAAGAGGACCCTTCTGAGGCATTAAAACTCAGAAGACCTAGAACCAAACATCCCAAACAACCATCAATCTCAACAACATCAGCAATTGATCAAGTGCTGTCTGACATTGATCAACACACCTCTGATCAACCAATCTCTGAACCACAAATTGTTCCTCCTCCACAACCAGAACCACAACAATCTGCTGAAGAACCAGAACAACAACAACAACAACCACTCTCACCAATTCCAGAAGAACCCCCTATCCCTGAACAATCATAAATTTCAACAACTTCTCCTCAACCAGCAATTCCGTCTCCCTCTCCCCAACCAGAAATCAATCCACCATCACCTCAACCAGAGTTTCATCACTCTGAAACTCCTTCTCCTCAACCATCTGAACCTCATTCACCTCAACCATCACCTTTGGCAATCCAGTTGCCAGGTGGAACAACTATCACCTTAGCACAATTTCCATCCTCATCAGAATCTACACCACCAAATACTCCCAAAACACCACCCAGTCCAATCATAATCTCTGATTCTGATACTCCATCTCCAAAACAAACAGCTGCCCAGAAAACCTCTGAAAACCCCAGCAGGACTTTCATAGACTTAACCAGTCTTGACCGTCTTGCTGATCTGAAACATAAAATTGCCATCCCAAAACCAAAACAACCAGATGTTGGCTCTGGTATTATGAATTTTGAAACAGGTGTGCTGCAATGGATTGCTTCTTTGAAGCAAGTCTGTCCTGGAATGATTGACCCAACTGCTTCTGATCAGCTCTGGTCACAATTCAGACTTTGGGTACGTGCTGAAGCCCTCAAGTTGCAGGATATCAACTATGAGCAGGCACAACAAAATTTCAGCAAGCTTCTGAATGAAGTTGGAAGTCAGCTTCTGAAAGAAGACGTGCTCCCTCTGGATAGTGAACCTTGGTCTGAGAAACAGCAAGCTGCAAAGGTGCAATCAGAAGAAGACAAGACCATTCAAGCTGAAGAAAGTCAAGCAGAAGATGTTGCTGAAAGCTCTCAGAAGCTTCCTGCTTCTGATGCTTCTCAAGCTGCCTTGGACAAGCAGACTCTGGAAGAACTAAGGCTGAATGACATGCGTCTGCAGCAGCGGATGGATGAAAGCGATCAGAAGATGAAAGAAAGAATGGATGTGCAGGATAGCAAGATTGACACTGTTGTCAGCATGGTGCACAAGCAGAATGAGACTGCTGAAAAGATCCAAGCCATGCTGGAGAACCTGTTCACACGCTTGCCTCCTCAACCTTAGTCTTTTTTTTTCAGTTTTTCTGATCTTAATTGTTTTAGCACATCACCTACACTTTTTGATTGCTGACAAAAAGGGGGAGAACAAGAATGATATTTTAATCAATAACGGCTAACTAGAAAGAAATTCTCAAACATTCTAACTCTATTACTTGAAAATGTTTTTCTGTTTTGCTTAAAGTCTACAGGTACAAGGAAGCTCCTGGACACTCTGAAGACTAGAAGCTCTGATCACTATGAAGCTCTGATCCGCTCTGATACTCTGATCCAAAGCAAAGCTCTGACAAGAAAAGCTCTGAAGCTCTGCTCTGACATAAAGCTTCTGATAGTCAAAGACTCTGATACTCTGACGTTCAAAGAAAGGCAAAAAGATCTGATCCTGAAGAACACTTGTAATCAAAGGGAAGTAATAAACTCAGGGGGAGTATATCTCTTAACTCTGATATCTTTTTACTCCTTATCCTTTGTACTTCTTACTCTGATGCATATCTCAGATACCTTTTCACGTTATTTTCATTTAAAAATATCTAGTTTTTGTCATCATCAAAAAGGGGGAGATTGTTAGAACAAAGTTTGAATCTACTACCCTACATTTAAGTTTTGATGATAACAAAGTGAAAAGATATATTATTTATGATATTCATATATGAACTATCTGCTGCCTAAAATTATTATGTTCTGACTTGCAGATACTCTGATTGATAAGCAAGATCACATCTAACCAGCATCAGAATTTGTTTCTTGACACCAGCATCAGAAGTTTCCATATCAGAATGTCAGAATCAGATGATCAACTCACGTACATGCTGAAGCCTGATGAACAAGACTGCGCTCAACACTCTGATAAAGAAACACAACAGTTCATCAGCAGCGAAGCAGAGTCAGAATGAGCCAAGCCAGAACTTGCATTAAGTAAGCAACGGTACTGTGCATTGAAAGCAAATTAATTCCAACGGCCTCATTCCAGACAAGATCTGCTCGATAAGGAAAGTTTGTTATTAGCATTGAATCAAGAATATTGCATCCAACGTTCATCATCTCAGTGCTATATAAACAAGACTTTGAAGATTGAAATGGCTAATGCTCTCCAAATCTCTACACGCACAAAAGCTAATCATAATCTTCTTTCTCTCAGTTTTTCTAAACCACACATTATGATATTCTATCATTGTTTAGCAATCTAGTTTCTAAGCTTCAATTTGTGTATACATCACAGTTGTGATACAGTTTTGTAGAAAACATTCATACACTTAGTTTTATCTCTGTGTAAGAAAGTGTTACCTTGACAAACCGGGTTGTGGTTTGAATCAAGAAGGCTTTAGCAGTTGTTAAAGCAGTCTGTAATATTCAGTTGAATATAGTGAATTAAGACCTCGTTGGAGAGAGGCGAAATCACCTTGACGGGTGGACTGGAGTAGTTTGAGATCAAACGAACCAGGATAAAAATATCTTGTTCATTGCATTAGATTTCAGTTTTACAATTCAACCCCCCTTCTTGTGTTTTTCACCACTTCACAAACATTTAACTATGGAGTGAGAAACAAGTTTTAGGCCTGCAAAGCAAAGATTATGCAACCTATGCTTGGATTTTAATTTTTGTTCATCATGAAATGGCTTGAAATCAAAGTGATAAATTGCTAACTTCATCTCTTCGATTCTCCCTACTCAAGAATGATCTCAAGGAGTTCTTTTACATTTTGGAAATATTGAAATGTTCTCTACAACCCATCTTAGAATTTATTTTGAAAATACCTTTTGGAACTATGTGAAAAATTGCCATGAAATTAGGTCAAAAATTTGCCTAACTAGGGCAAAATTTCACTAAGTTATTTTAGTTCATGAGCATGTATTCACAAAATTATATCTTGAGATCCAAGAATTTTTAGGAGAAATTGTGTGAAGAAAAGTTGTAGATTTCATGGAGATCTACAACTTTCATGTTGTAAGTTTCCTTTGAATCATCTTGCATCATGGTGAAAATTTTGCTCAAAGTTGAGAAAAAATAAGAAATTTTCTATACTTAGAAAAATTTCTAAGTTAAGAAATTTCAACTTTTCAAAACAAAATCTTAAATCCTTGATTTCTTGATGAAAAAGTTTCACATTTTGACATGTTTTGATGATTTATGATCTTTGGCACTTGATTTTGACCAAAAAGTCAAAGTTTGACTTTTCAGTGTACAGTTAACTTTTGATCAGTTGACTGAAAAATTCATCTGTCAATCCAATGGACTTGCAATATTTTGAACCATGTCATAAACATTCTTGCATCATAAACATATTCTAATAATGTAATTATGATTATTGACATATTTGCAACATGCTTGGATGATTTAATTGACGTTTTGATGCATATATTGGTGATTGCCATGGCTAGGGTTTAAGAAGACGTTTTAGGGCTTCTTTGTACAGGAAAAATTAGGCCAAGAAATTGGTGCCATGGTACTCGTGAGATCAAGGCAAGTTGATAGGTATAGCTATAATTAATTTATCATGCGTTTTGTGAATTTTTGAAGCTTGCAGGTTTTTAGCTAATGGAAGATGTCCGTAGGTATAAGTCTGGTACCTAAAACGACACTTCTGGGAAGAAGATGAAGGCGTGGCAATCAACCACTGGTCCATTTGAACAAAGCAGCGCATGTGAAGCATGTGAAGCAAAGGACCTGGGTTCGATCCCAGGTCCAAACATTTTCTTTTTTTCTGGACTTTTAACTGCAGATCCAACATGCCTCATAGCTTAGCATCCACCGTGCGCCCCAGATGTCAGCCCTGAGACCCATCATCATACAAATCTCACGCTCCAGCATTGAGGGACTACCATGTACCATCCGAGGAGAGAAGCACTGGACCAAACGCCAGACCCTGGGCCATCTTTGGGCCTAACCAGAATTTGGCAGCACCCCCCCCCCCCCTGTTTGCTTAAACAGACCCATTTCTTTTCTTTTTTTCTTTTTTTATTCCTTTTTATTTATTTATTAATTATTTCTTTTTCAAATAACACCAAAAATCATGTTTTCTTATTTAATCAAAAAAATCATAAAAACATCAAAAATCATTTTTTTTAAATATTTTATTAATTAATTAGTTTAATTAAATTAGGATAATTTAATTCCTTTTTTATTATAATTTAAAATAATTAGAATTAGGGTTTAATGTTGTACATAACCTAATTTTTCTCAAAAAAACCTAAATATTCTTTTAATTAGATTTTTTAGGTTTTCCAATTATTTCTCGCATTTAATTCGACGCGCGCGCCTTTAATTTTCTTTTTTCTGTTATTGTAATTGTTTCGGGTTTGTAATAGATTTAAGTAGGATTTTAATTCCGCATTTTATTTACAGTCAAAATAATTATGTATCTGCGAAAGCCTTGTAACAGCGTAGGACTCTTTTATTTTCTCGCTTTTATTTTATATGCTTGTATATAATTGTTAGCAACATAGGTTTGTATGCTTAATGAATTAAATAGATCATTTAATTACAAGATAAATATCTGAAAACAAACATTGTTGCACACTTGCACCTCTAGGGTATGTCTCACTTGATTGCCTTGGAAAACAATGGTCATGTCCCTCGAACGTAGGGATATCTTAGCAAAGACCCTCGGTATAAAAGTCATCATAAAAGATCATGGTCCCTTACTGTCCCTCGAGTTGCCTACGAGAAATGATCTTGTCCCTAGATGTTGCCTACGAATATATGATGACGGTCCCTTCGAAATGCTAAGGTATCCTTACATGTTGCCTTCAGAGACCATTCGTCCCTTTGAACATCCCTTTAAAATTCCAACGACGGAGCTACCTACTCACTAATAGTAGGATAGCGATGTCTAATAGTAGGTAGAAATCTTAAGTACTTGCTCAAAACAAAAACTTTTCAGACAAACACTTTCCAAAAATAGTTTTCAAAACAACTTCGTCACACTCTTGAGGACCGATACAAGGGTTATAACGAAGTAAAAATTTTCAAAACAAGCACACACAATCGATTTTAAAAAATGAGCAAGTACCTAAGAGCCCATGGAAAACCATGGATAGAAAGGGTGCTAACACCTTCCCTTTCCATAATCTACCCCCCGTACTCAGAAACATCTCGAAAAAAGGTTTTTTCTGTTCTTTTTCCTTTTCCTTTGTTGGATGAAATAAAAGTTGGTGGCGACTCTTTCTTACCGCGACATTTGCGAATACAAAATGCAAACCAGTACAACAGTCAGTTATGCCACCGTATCACAATATCCAACAAAGTCAACATCAAAAAGGCAACTCACTTCATCCAAGAATGCGCCCCAGGAAAAGGCAACAAAGTCACTTCTTTCCTAAGTAGTTTTTCTTGTTTTTGAAACAACATATGTCAAGCCTGAGACATAGGGGTTGCTTGTAAGGGTTCCCCCTCTTGTTTCAGACAATATTTACGATTAATAAAAGTGATATTTTGTTTTCAATTAAGATCCTTATCTTTCTCTTGCATTTATTCTGTAAATTTAAAAATGGAAATACTTTCGCTGCATATGCATTTCCAAATCTCATATACTAGATCTGCACCAAAACATGATAAGTGTGCAAGTTCATGCCCAAAGCCACCGATAATGTTACTGCTGCTACCCGATATAATTTTGATGCTCCTATCAACCAAGCTAAAGATGAAGATGATAAAGATCTTGAACTCTCTAAGAAAATGGCGAGGGAAATAGAGCTAAAGGATGACAACATACAACCATATCAAGAGGCTTTTAAGGCCATTAATCTAGGTACAATGGAAGAAACCAAGCTAAGGGGCAATGTTAGAGCGGAGCCACAACGAAGCTGATCAAATTATTGCACATATTTGCTTGTTCCTACAGAAATAAGCCAAGGTTAGATACAAACATGATGGTAGATAGATCACCTCTTCAAAGAAGTTTGTTCGCCAGTTAGGCAAAAATAAGCGACTACAAAATACCAGGACCTAACGAAAAACCCAAGCCAGGGGCACGTTGGACATTCATGTTCGACGGGGCTTCAAATACACTAGGGCACAATATAAGGGCAGTTTTGACTACTCCAAATAATTCTCACAAGCCATATACCAATTCAATAGTGAATGGGATACTAGACATCCAAAACTGATTCCATATCGGGGTCATGTTTTAAAAACTGACTGCGGAATGCACAAAGATCCCTTTCAGTGACACCCCACGAGAAAAAAAATCAAATGGCAAACGCTCTGGAAACTATATCAACTATGAACCGCGCATCACAAACAGACACTTCGAAGAGCCTGCACATTTCCTTGTTATTAAAAATGACAATATAACAAGCCTTGGTTTTATGACATCAAGAAGTACCTCGAAAAACAAGAACATCCAGAAAATGCCTCTAACATCGATAAGAAAACCCTATGAAAATTAGCCTCGTAATTCCTTCTGAGTAATAGTGTACTCCACAAGAGGAACTATAACATAGTCTAATGCTCAAGAAGATTCTTCTACCTTGCCTCGACTTACGTGGTAAATGGGCACCCAACTACGAAGGTCCATACATAGTCAAAACAACATTCGCCGGTGGTAATCTTATCCTCACAACAATGGATGGGGAAGAACTACCGCATACGGTAAACTCAGACGCAGTCAAAAATACTATGTATAAAAAGATCTCTAAGCTCGAACTCTAAAAGGGAGACTTAGGCAAAAAGGACCGTCCCGGTGGATCGAAAATCCTAAAGGGCGATCCAGACAAAAATTAGGGGCATATAACAAAAAACTATCTCGGTGGATTGAAAACCTGAAAGGGAAATCCAGGAAAAAGTTAGGGATTTCATACAAATAAAATAAAGAACAAAAATATTGCGATCTAAGAATTGCGGCTACGAACCGCAAAGGGAGAGATAGATCTGAATCATACAACTCAGAAGCAAAGGAGATAAGATCATTAAAAGGATATTGGGTAACAGCAGTAGCAATTATAATTTTTCATTACCATTTGCAGTTGTAAAACTTTCTGTAATTACCTCTTTCTAGGAATTGCATCTTGCATTCTCACCTATTTAGAGGCATATCAATAAAACATTTGCTTTCTTTGCATCTTTCAAATTGCGTTTTTTATTTTTCTCAGACCTGTTTACAAAATACTACTATCATTACTTGTGAATATCATCTTGAAATAATTTCGGGGGATTAACAAAATAAAAGTATTTGACAAAACATCGAAAAAATATTGAAAGTAAATCCACGTCTACGTCCACACACATGGCTACTCCTACGTCTTGCAACACTAAAGTCTATACACATGTCCACGTCTACGCCTGGGATTACAACATAAAAGGATACACATATGCCAATACATACGTCTATGCATGCGCTTACAACATACGAACCTACGAATGTGCCATTACCTATGTCTACGTCTACACCTGCACTCACAATACAAAATCAATGTTCAAATTTTTGCTAACATTGTCCTCTGCGTTCAAATTCAACAAAGCTGCGACAACACAACATACGACGCCAGGGAATTAGCAACTCTAAGTCAATGGTTTAAAGGAGAGAATGCCAGAAATAGTCTTCATAACATTTCAAGGCATACGCACATCTTACACATATTTCATACATACATTTTGCATAACATACATACACTATACATTTTTGCATACAATACCATATATTCAGGGTTCCATATCAATGTCAAACATCATACATTTTGTATAAATCCAAACATCTCAATATCAGACATCATATGCATGTATGATGCAGCGATGCTTGAAAAATACAAAATTTAGCTTATCGCTTCAAACTTCACGCAACGATTTGCAAACCTAACCCATTGCCTCAGACTTCATGAAGTAATGTGTTTCTTTATTCCAACACAGAACATCGCCTCAGACTTCATGCTGCGATGCTCAAAAACAAAATCTAGCTTATCGCCTCAGACTTCACGCAGCGATTTGTGAACCAAACCCATTGCCTCGGACTTCATGCAGCAATGAGTTTCCTTATTCTGCGACACAGATCATCGCCCCAGACTTCATGCAACGATGTTCCAAAAAACAAATTTAGCTTATCGCCTCACACTTCACGCAACGATTTTTGAACCTAACCCATTGCCTCAGACTTTATGCAGCAATGCGTTTCTTTATTCCACGCCCCAGACCATCGCCTCAAACTTTATTCAGCGATGCTAGAAAAATACAAAACCCAGCCTATCGCCTCAGACTTCACGCAATGATTCGCGAACCAAGACCATTTCCTCAGACTTCATGCAGCAATGTGTTTCTTTATTCCGTGACACGGATCATCGCCTTAGACTTCAGGCAGCAATACTCTAGAACCAAATCTAGCTTATCGTCTCCGAATTCACGCAAAGATTTGAAAACCTAACCCATTGCCTCAATATTCATGCAGCAATGTGTTTCTTTATTCCATAACACCGATCATCGCCTCAGACTTCATGTTGCGATGCTCGAAAGAAAACCAAATTTAGCTTATCGCCTCAGACGTCATGTAGCGATTCGCGAACATAACCCATGGCCTCAGTCTTCAAGTAGCAATGCGTCATCAATTACTGTTGTATTCATCCTCCAAATGGGTGAATAATCAAAACCAAACCAAGACATACAAAATTGCGCTCTAAAGCTCAAGACCATCTGCCTCGAACTGTGGTAAGCGATACATCATCAACTTTGCCTACTTCCTTGATAATCATGAGGCTATGCTATATCAACGTAACCTTATGATTGGTTGGACAAATTTTGGATATTCCAAGTATTCAATAAACTCCCAATCAGAATGCGCCAGACCCGCATTTTCTCGCGCTATTCGATTGGAAGATTATTGAATAGGGGCAGCTGGCGTACCCCCAATTTGTCCTACCTCGATGATTTTATTTTCTAAGATTAAAATTGAAGAATTATTTAATTAAGGATGGTACAACAATATCTGATGGCCCATTCTTAAAATATTAAGTCAACCAGGGGGTGTATTTTAATTCAGGAGAGTGGGGCTTTTTAAATCAGAAAAACCCATGTATCTGTAGGCTTGTTTACGATTGGCCAATGGCCCATTCGATTCAAATATGGAAATTATTTCAAAAATAATTTTGAAATTCTAAAAGCCCATTTAGGTTTAAGTTGTTATTAGTAAAAGGAGGAGGTGAGATTGCGATTTACAAGCCCATCTTAGAGGGCCCATTTTTCGTTGGGCATTACATAGCAATAAAGGGGGTATGGTTATAGATTATGGGCTCATTGAGTTTTTGAAACCAGGCCCTGATAACGTTTTTTGACACTTACTATTTTATCTCAAAAAAAGAAAATGTTTTCATTAAAAGTTGTTTTGGGCCCAATCTGGATTAAAGAGAAAAGGGCTCGCTGAAAAATTTTGTTGTTAATTAGGGCCTAATACTTGGCCCATTTCGTGTTTGGCATTTGGGAATCATTTTATGGTTTATGTTTTTTTATTATTTAGGTTAATAAATCTTTTTTAACAAAAAGTTTTATTTTAGAAAGATAAGGAGTTGTTGGATTAAAGGCCCGATCCAAAAGAAAAATGTGTGTTGTTGCTGGATCAAAAGAAACGGAAAAGCCCAATTCATATAATGGCACAAGCCTAAATCAATAACCTTTATTATGTAAATCAAGGAGGAGAATAGGCGTGTTTTATGGGATTAATAAGTATTGTAGAAATTGAATCTTCAATCAACAGGAAGTTGTAATCAAACAAAATCAAATATTTCATTCCAACAAATCCAAAAGAATCAATTATACAAATATGAAATTTACAGTAAATCAATTACAATAAACACAATCAATTAACATAATCCCTAATTTATATCCCTAATCTTTGCTAAATCTATGTTTTAACGACTAACCCTAAAACCCTAAATACCTATCCCTATATATATTGACAGAAAGAACAACAATAGGGAGGGGGGAGAAAATACTGAAATCGCGAAGCTTATAGAGAGACGGAGAAGAGCTTGAAGAACGAAAGACCCAGTTTTGCCGTTAAACCATGAAGGTTGATGCGATTGGGGTTTCGACATCCGAAACCCTAATCGCTAGCCGTTTCCGCCATCCACCACCATCAACTTCAATACCACCAGAACCTACAAAAAGACGAAGGAGAAGAAGAGGTTAGTGGAGATTAAGAACTATCGTAGAGGGTAACTCAACTTTTCGTTTTCTTTTTTATTGACTGTTGGATTGGTTTGTAATAGAAGGGTAGAGGTTGTTTACGTCATCGGTAGTTGGAAAGTTGGGGAAGAGAAAGAAACTAGGGCTAGCGGTGAGAGAGAAGGAGAAAAGGGTTTGTATCGCGAGAGAGTGAGGAAGATAGTAACATGTGCGGTAAAACAACTGAAATAAAAATGAATAATATTAAAACAAAATAATATAATCCGTTTCAATCCCGTATGCACTAGTCTATCGTAATTAACATGGTCCCTTGTTCTTATTCGTTTAATCTATATCTGACTGACGGCCTTAAGGCCAAGTCACACGTTAGGTAGCGTACTCTTTCACTCACACAATCTCCCTGAACTTCTCTAACTGCGTTGGGGCCTAAGCCCAGTACTGTCCACACCCCCCCTTGCCAGTAATTATTAAACACCAAAACCCTTCGCACCCCCCCCCCCCCCCTGTCCAGCAAACGTGATGGGCTTAGCTCAGAATAATAATTGCACCCCCTACATTTACTTGCTAACTATTAATACACCTCCCCCCTGATTAATTTATTTTCTATATTTTTTAATTCTAATTCTTTATTCTATTTTCTTTTTTTTCTTTTTTATTGTTTTTTAATAATAATAATAATAATTATTATTATTATTATTTATAATTATTATGATTATAAATATTAATTCTTATATTATTATTATTATCATGTTTTTATTTATTATTTATCATATATAACAAATTATTTTTATTTAGATCTCATGAATATATTTTCTACATTGCATTAAATATTTTTTATCATGCATTAATCAAGAATTTTGCAATTAGTACATTTAAAAAACACTCAACAAACATCAAACTATTTTTTCGCAATCAACTAATCTAATCAACTGTTTTTGCAAAAGGGTTTCAAACAGATTTTGACTTACTGCGTATTTAGTCAAAATCTCCACAATAACTACTCCCGACCAAAATGCGAGGTGATTCAAAGTACGTTTGCAACCCCTAACAAAACACCAACCCCATACGATTTATGAATTGAGACTTTGATTCCTCATAAGAGGATACGTAGGCATACGATCAAAAACCGTAGTGAGTTCCCCTATTAAAAATGAAAACTCTTTCCCTTATAAAAATTAAACTCTTTCCCCTAATAAAATTTAAATCCTATTTTACCCGAACCTAAACCTAAAACCTAATATCCTTGTGAATAAGGTAGATGAAAGGTACCTAACACCTTCATTTCGTCAAAAGAAGTCTGAAACCTAGAATCTATGTCTGCAAATTAGGGTTTTCTGTTAGATTCCCTTCCCTAGGATAAAAACTAATAGTGGCAACTCTTGATTTAAAATCCAGTTGCAACACACTTACCAACATATTCCTACGAACAACCTTAGCATTATGTACAACCATACTCCAGCTTTCTTCTTTTTCTTCCACATAAATTGGAGTATATATCCTGCAAACAATCACCGAACCAGATATATTCAAAATTAATCTGACTCTACTTGCCCCATACCTCTGATCCATTACATTTTTTCCTTCTAAGCATCCTTAATTGCTTCAACATATAACACACGTAACACACTTTTTACTTTTTCACTACAATTAATGTCTTCAAACAAACCCACATCATAAAAACAAATTCCCTAATGTTTATCCCTACCGTTTTCTTAGTATTCTCTATAATTCTGCTTAAAATACCTACCACAATTAACTCACTACTCTACAGTTACAGTCCTTCAAATAGAAATCCTACATTAATTATACAAATTGAGAGCTTATTAACAGGAATGAACAACAATAATATATGCATAACATTTTACAATATTAACTTTTACTGACACGTTACAGAAATCATAAATCATTGTTTCACAACCAACCAATACAATAATAATATATACAAATATTACTTATAAAGTGATACATACCTCGACCTCTCACAATGTACTTCTCCAACTTCACATTTGGTTCGACAGGTGAGGATGTAGGATTTGAATCATCCATTTTGAATATCTTGAGTATCTCTTTGACATACTTCCTTTGATGTAGCACCATACCTTGCTTTGACATTTTAAATTCCATGCCTAGGAAATAAAACAATTTTCCCAGATCCGACATTTCAAATTCCTTCTTCATCAGTTAGTTGAACTTCGATAAGTTTTCCAAGTTATTTCCAGTTACCAACAAGTCATCTATATACAAGTAGTTGATTGTTATATCTTGTGCTACAACCTGAAAATAGACACCATGCTCAAACTTGCATTTTATAAATCCCAATTCGACTAAGTATGAGTCGATCTTTTTGTTCCATGACCTAAGTTCCTGCTTGAAGCAATAGAGCGTTTTGTACAACTTATATACTTTACTCGTTTCCTTCTGAATCACAAACCATGGAGGTTGTGTGACATAGACTTCTTCGTCTAAAGGACCATTCAGAAATGTTGATTTCACATTTAAATGAAATATCGACCAACGTTGTTCGAGTTCGAGTTTGAGTTCATCACAAAAATATTTTTCAGCTCAAACTCGACTCGTTAAGAATTGGCCGAGTTCGAGTTCGAGTTTATCACAACCTTTTTTTCAGCTCAAACTCGATTTGTTAGAACCATCTTATTTAAAATAATCTTATTTATCCTGATTGTATTCACAAATATTATTGAGAATATTTCTAGCTTTCAGATAATATAAGTTTCATCTCAAAATAATATTTGTAATTCAAGGTTTATCATCAAAAGTAGGTAATATGAGTAAATAATGAAATGTTATAATTTAAGTTTGTAACATATATTTTACTATGTTGAATTTGGATTTTTTTTTTAAACAATAGAATTGTAAATTATTTTATCATCTTTCAAATAATATAAATAAATATGAAAACTAAGTATTGATGTCTTTATGAAACTTATATATCGAGTCAGTTCATGAACCAAACGAATCAAACTATACATAGCTCAAGTTCAACTCATTTATTTTACGAACTTAATTTTAAACTCAAGTTCCACTCATTTGATTCATGAATCAAGTCCGATAAATTAATTACCGAATCAAATCTCAAATTATTTTCAAATTGGTTCGATTTATTGGCAGTTCTAAAACTGGAAATAAAAACGAAATGTTCATAAGTGTGGCAATTAATTTTTAAAAAAAAAACTTTTCTATGAGTTATCTAACATTTGAAAGAAATAAATATGTATCAAACATATCTTTATTAAGATATGTGTGTTTGATTTTTTTAAATAACTCATTTGAGATTTTAATAATAATTAAAAGGTAAATATGAAAATAAAATAAGTCAGCCTAAAAAATGTATCATATATATAGATACTTATAAAATAAAGTAGCGATAATAGATGTTTTTGAAAATTAAATGGGAAGTGAAGCACACTTGAGTTGATCCTTTAAAATATCAAAAATATAATAAATATTAGTGATAATTATTTTGGTGTTTTTTTATAATGATCATTATTGCCTTACAAGTTTGTCAACACACGAAATTTAAAAGAGAAAATAAGTTAATTAAATAAATCTACAAAATATAACATAATATGGTTTTTAATTGATTGTAATAATTGAAATCTAAACAATGATTTAATTGTTAAACAAACTACATGAGAATTTTTTTTATTAATAACCATGTATTAAAATAATATTTCACAAATAATCGGGTTTCGGAAAAAATTACGCAAATAACCATGTTTCAGATGACTCCTCAAAGGAGGAGCCATCTCACTTGGCGCCTCCACCTAGGGTTTTGCCCTAGGCGCCATCTCACTTGGCGCCTCCCTTGGCTTTTAGCCAAGTGAGATGGCGCATGCTCCTTAAAAGTGAGAGGAGGCGCCATCTCACTTGACTCCTAGAGCAAAACTAGGGAAAAATGTTGTTTTATAAATAATTCGTCCGTTTCTCCGAAATTTCTCACACTTTCTCGCACTGTATTTTTATTTTGTATTCCGTTATTTGCGTCATGACGTCGCCTATGATTTTTAGCAGAGATGGTTACGTTATCTTCTCCGCCACGAAACCTGCGATGAAAATGAAATTCTGGCACATTCACTCCATGGAGCGTATGAAGCGGGAGTTGATGCAGTGGCTAGATGGAGACATTGCGGACGGGGAAAAAATTCGAAGGATCCAGCGAAAACGAACAACAACCTCACATGCGACAAGAAGACCTAATGTGTGGTTGGAGGAAGTCAAAACAGACAGTGATGTAATGTTGATGATGCATGGGTCAGATGAAATTGTGTTAACAGTTGTAATTTCCTAGATTGAATATCGTTAATTATTGTTGTATGCGTTTTATTAAATGTAGCAAAATCTGTTAACGGAAAACCCAAATGTTTACAACACAATTATGAAAAGATTTTATGTATTACAATATTTATATGGTCGAGCCAGACGCCCGATTCGGACAATTTTTGCGATTGTGTCCGACCTGACAGCATAAACCACACTTTCTTTCCAACCTGTCAAGATCGTCCATTTCTGTTGTGATGCGCCTACTTTTGGGACGACCCTTCTTGTTCCTTCGCATTTGGTCATTGTGCCAAACTATTTCGCCGTCGTATTCAGGCCAATAATCTGGTTTTGCCACCAAAGGAAAGTTGTTGTTATAAACATTGAGCAACGTTTCAGATTTGTAAACGTTTAACAGCAGTTGAAGCGCGTCTTGATGGGTATGAGCACAAGCGGCAATGACATGAGAGCAAGGCATACGAAATGCTTGAAACCTGCCACAATCGCACCATTGAGAAGGTAAAATGACCCTGTATTCTTGTCTTGGCAGGCCTTCATTGTGGTCGATTGTCTCTTTCACAATGAAGTTGTGGCTGTGTTGGTCAAACCGTATAACCATGTGAGTGTTGGCTTTAGCACTTTCAGCCTTAATGTATTTCATGCAGCTTTCACTCCATAGTTGTCCAGATTGCAACACCGCATTCCATATTTCACCTCTTTTTGCAAATAACGCAGCCATCCTAAAATACGTAGATTTTACCAAGGAAGTGATTGGGAGGTTTCGTATGCCCTTGAATACCCCATTCATTGATTCAATAAGATTCGTTGTCATATGCCCCCATCTTTGGCCATTGTCGTATGACCTAGTCCATTTTTCCACCAGAATATTGTCGATCCACCTACCGGTTTCCGGATTAGACAAACGAATCTCGTTGCGGTAATATTTGAATGTGGGTTGTGTCAATGCATATCCCGCATTCATAACCGCTTTCCTCAATGTTTTGTCCTTGACCTCCCTCGAGAAATTCTGGACGATATGTCTAACGCAATAGACATGCGTAGAAGGAGGGTCATGCCAACCATTTGCTGGATTATTGTAGGCACTTTCAACGGAGGCATGTCTGTCCGAGATCAAACAAAGATCTGGTTGAGGAGCCACGTGTGTCCGAAGATTTTTCAGGAAAAAGCTCCAAGCACCACCGGTCTCCCCCTCGACAAGGGCAAACGCAACGGGGAAAATGTTGTTGTTGCCATCTTGTGCAACTGCCATCAATAGCGTGCCTTTGTACTTCCCATACAACCAAGTCCCATCAATTTGTAAAATTGGTTTGCATGATGCAAACCCTGTGATGCATGGTTGAAATGCCCAAAACACGCGACTGAATATTCCGTTGCCATGCAGCAGACTACCATCTTGGGCGTACGCTGGCAATGTTTCCAGAACGTAAACACTACCTGGAGAATACGTCTTGAGTGCATTCAGGTAGCGGGGAAGTTCTCGGTATGACTCCTCCCAGTTTCCGTACACCCTTTCAATCGCCTTAGTCTTTGCTAACCACGCCTTACGGTAAGACGAAGTGTAGTTAAAAACCGTGGTGATGTGGGAGATGATTGTTTTCACCTTCAAAGATGGGTCGTTGCTGACCAGGGGTAGGATTTCTTGACAGATTAGATCATAGTTGAGTTTTCGGTGGTCCTGTGATTGAGTGGAACTTACACAAGTGTGGGTAGTCATGGAACCTATGACCCATCAGTCACCCCTTAATCTGTATGATGCGGTCAGCTTGAACATACAGTCAGGGTGGACACACTTGATCTTGTACCTTTCCGGGTTGACACGATCCACCTTAAAATCAACCGAGTTGAGCATGTGAAATTTTTTAATGGCCCTGATGCATTCCTCTCTGTTACGAAACTTGTCCTTCTCTTTTAAATTTTCATCCGACTGCATATACGGATTGAAAAATAAGTCAGTAGAAGGTTCATCTCCGCCCATGTTGAAGTTTGTCATGTGCGGAGGTGGTGTGTAGATTTTGTCTGTAGGAATACTAGGGATGCCATCATCGTCAGAATCATCGTTCACCATTTCATCAAACTCTAACTCGTTATCTTCTTCTTCATCATCAACTGCATCTACCTCATCTTGTTCATTCTCCAAAGGATCAATCTCCCGTGTCACCTGAGGCTCTTGAAGCAAAACGTACAACTCAATAGAGTCGTATCCAGAATAGACATGGCTGGAAATCATATTCTGGAGATCCTCATCATCTTGAACTTCAACCTTATAAAAAATTACTTGGTTGTTTCCAAAGAAAACTGGATTCTGATAAAATATCTGGGACACCGGGCCTCGTTCAAGTTTGGCCTCCAATCTTTTTTTGAAGTACGAGAAATTGGCTTTCCCGTTTAAGAGAAATCAGATGTTGTCTGTGTCTCTAAACAAAAACCCAGCTGTGGGACAAATGTATGTCTCACCGTTGAAATGTGATTTGACGACAAATTATGGTGAAGAGGCCATTGCGTAGAATTGTTTTAAGGTTTGAAGGTTGGAATGTTTGAGGTTTATTGATTGTATGAAGGTTTGAATGCTGTAATGTTTGAAGGTTGGAATGTTTGAATTTGATGAGTGATTCGAAGGTTGGAATGTTTGATTGTTTGTAGGTTTGAAGGTTTGGTTGTAAGAACGTTTGAAGGTTTATGTGAATCAATATTATGATAAACGTAAGGCTAAAAATTTCAATTAAGTAAGGATGCAACCTCCCAAGGCTGCCAATAATATTACATGAAATAATGAAAGGAATCCCAAAGGCTGTCACGTAGCCTGCCCCTAGTCTGCACATATACATGTATTTTGTAAGACACCTCTTATTCGCCAATTGGGGTAGCGACACCATTAATTTTTGTACTCTTTCGCCAAGTCCAATGGCGCCTCCCTTACTGTCCAATCGTGATACATGCATGGGCTTATGTAACCCCCTAGGCTGCCACCTAGGCTGCCCCTAGTCTGCACATATACATGTATTTTGTAAGACTCCTCCCATCAACTCCAATGGGCTTACATGCAATAATGAAAGGAATCCCAAAGGCTGTCACGTAGCCTGAGCCTAGGCTGTAACAAAGGACACCTCTTATTCGCCAATTGGGGTGGCGACACCATTCATTTTTGTACTCTTTCGCTAAGTCCAATGGCGCATCCCTTACTGTCCAATCGTGATACATGCATGGGCTTATGTAACCCCCTAGGCTGCCACCTAGGCTACCCCTAGTCTGCACATATACATGTATTTTGTAAGACTCCTCCCATCAACTCCAATGGGCTTACATGCAATAATGAAAGGAATCCCAAAGGCTGTCACGTAGCCTGAGCCTAGGCTGTAAAAAAGAACACCTTATTCTCCAATTGGGGTGGCGACACCATTCATTTTTGTACTCTTTCGCCAAGTCCAATGGCGCCTCCCTTACTGTCCAATTGTGATACATGCATGGGCTGCTACCTAGCCTGCAAGAGTGACACCTTTCATTTTTTGTACATGCATGCATGCATATGTGTAACCCCCTAAGCATGCAAATGTGACACTTCGCAGGCATGCAAGCACAAGCAACCACTATATCAAACTTATTTGCCTATAAATACATACCATATCATACATCTCTCACACCCACACAAGTCTCACTCTCTGCTACGAAATATTTTATAAGTCTATCATACTCTCTATCTCTTCCTAAGTCTTTCATACTCTCAAGAATTTTAAACAATGGATCTTCTAACAATGGGCGATACTCACAGAGGCACAAGGGAAAACATTGCTGCATTTGTAAGTTTCTTTTTTGGTTATACATTTTTCATACTTCAAATAACGCGTTGTTCATCTTAATTAATCTTACACATGTTACATTATGAACTCAGGACACAAAAAGATTCAAAATCCATTCGCACAACTACCTGGCTCCCGACCCATTTATCGTCCCATATCTGGAATACGCAGGTTTTGGACATGTCATAAAGATCTCCAACTGCACCATTGACTCGAAGTTCATTCTTGCAATGTTGGAAAGGTGGAGACCCGAGACCCATACATTTCACCTACCAATAGGTGAACGTACCATCACGCTAGAGGATGTGTACATGCTACTAGGTCTCCCTATCGACGGTAAGGCCGTGAACGGGTCGGTTCAACAACCCAACTCTCAGTGTGAAGAACTGTTGGGCAGGAATATGGTAGAAGGTGGTGGTGCAAGAGGGCAGGGAATACTACTCACTGAGCTGAAACATCATTATGCAAGTTTGGAATTAAATGAAAATTCCTCAGAGAATGACAGGGTATTAAAAGCCAGAACTTATCTTATGATACTTTTTGGTACATTTTTATTTCCCGAAAGTACGGGAAATAGTGTAAATTTTATGTACTTACATTTACTAACAAATTTTGAAAAAACAAGAAAATATAGTTGGGGTTCTGCAGTTTTAGCCCACCTATACAGTTCCTTGTGCAAAAACGCAGTCAAGGAAAAATGTACATTTTATGGGTGCGCTTTTTTACTACAAGCCTGGGGTTGGTGGAGGATGGAGTCCTTAAACCCCGTCAACAACAATACTTTCGGTTTCCCGTACGCAACAAAGTAAGTCATCAAGTTATAGCATTTATAACTATTCTGCTCTTCCCAAAATATATGCTAAGAATAAAATGTTTCTTATTTCCTTTAGGTACTGCGTGAGGGGTATGGATTACGGCAAGAATCCAAGATTCAATGTCGCAATCTACCGCAACCTGTTGGATCACTTAGGCCCGGATGACGTACGTCGTAGCTTTTAACTTTTGTTCAACTAAATTATTTATACATTACTTTTGCATTAACCTGCTTTACATTTTATCGCAGTTCGTCTGGAGACCATATTTGGGTTTGGGTCATGTTCTAAACCCGGAGGATACAGCAACTTGGACCGCGAAGACTGCAATCATTCGATTCAACATTGTGGAGATGCACCACAGCGACCGTGTGAAGATGCAGTTCGGAATGCATCAAGAGATACCAAGTGATCCAACTTGTTTGTCCCCATGGCATCTTAAAAGGGTCGACGCCCAGTGGGGTCTTACCAACTAGAAAGACTTCGCTCCGGAATGGTGTAAGATGTGGCAGAGGCGTCACCACTACGTCTTGCAATTCCCGGTTTTCCTTACTCAAGGTAATATGCGACACACAGATCAATATTTGTCTTGGTACAGGTCGGTTAGTAACCCAGAAATGCACGTGTCTCATCCAAGGTACTTGGTTGACCCACACACACAATGGGCACAACCCTCGATTCCCCATCAACAAACCCAAAACCCATCAACCTCCCACCAACCCCCAAGAAGAAACAGACCCACAAACACCCAACCACAGTCCCCACCACAACACAACTACAATCAAATGCCGCACAACCAACCACAATCACCACCAAATTACCAATATCCCGATATGCCTCAAACCCAACCACAATACCAATCCCAATACCAGCACACCCGCATACCCCACACACAATTTCAGTCTTCCACATATCCCAATATGGCGCCCTCAACATCCAGCCTTAGCCCTAATATGGGAATGTCGGAAGATTACGAACAAGCCGACCCAACCTACCATCACCCACAATATCACCAAACCACCCAACATCCTCAATACCAAACACCCCAAGATCCATTTCCTTTCTACCCACCGTACTCAGACGATCAATGCTACAGACCCACTATGGAACCGCACCCACCGCCAACACAACCAAACTTTGAGGGTATGGGTAACCGACTGTACCAGAGCAGATCTTCTAGATATGGAGATCTGACTGATTTTATGGATTCGGACCGCATTGACTTCGCTGGGCCATCGACCTTGCCGCAGCAGGAAACACGACGACACCTAGCACGAGAAAGGCGAGGACGGGGATGCGGAACCGGGGGTCATTACCGGGTTCCGGGGGATCACTGATGTATACGTTTTTTTTTCCAGTATTTTTGTATCCATTTTTTTTACTGTTATTTTAATGTAATACAGTTGGATGTAATTTTTTTTTTTAATAAAAAGTCCATTTTGTTGATCTCTGTCCAACACGCAACGCACCGGGAAAAAAAAATATTTTTTTGCCCTAAAAATACACCTAGGCGCCATCTCACTTGGCTTAGGGCATGCCCTAAGCACATAGGCGCCAAGTGAGATGGCGCCTCCCTTAAAAATATAGGTGCGTGCGCCATTTCAGATGGCTCCTCCTTTGGAGAGTCATCTGAAACATGTTTGCGTATTTTTTTCCGAAACGCGGTTATTTGCGAAATATTATTTTAATACTTAGTTATTAATAAAAAAAATTCAACTACATGACAATAAATAAATACATCTTCATGTAAAAATAAAATAAAAATAGTTGCTAAAATGAAAGTAAATTCAATTCATCAAATTCAAAATAACTAAATCTTTATTTATTTAAATTAAACCCTCAATTAGCATAACAATGCAACAATGTATAATCTATTATCCCTAAATTAAGTTATATAGTCATCACATGTCCACACTAGAGTTGAAATTATTAATATAAAATATTCCTTTTTTTATCTAAAAATCACACGATGAAATGAAAATTAAAAAAAGATAGTAGTTAAGACAACCATACATAAATTATGGATAGAGATATATAGGAAAATAGCACATTTGCTCTTTTTAATCCCATTCCTTTCTTCGTTATGGATAGAGGGTGAGAGATATATAGAGGAAAACATATGAAGTTGCAGAATTAAAATGAATAGAAAAAAGAAATGAATCAATGCCAACGTAACACATCCAAATATATCAAAACAAATTATATATTTATTTCTGTATATCATGAGTTTCAATGATTGAAGAAAAAAATGACAAATTTATGTAAAAAATCTATAAACTATACCTTTAAAAATCGGAGTCATTAATATGATTAAAGGAAACAAAAAATTAAATCTTTCTTTCTTGGAATAAATTGTACCATCTTTATAGAAAAAACAATAACATAAATTGTACCATCTTTATAAACAAAACCATAAGTAGAATCAAATCATAGAGATGTAGAAAGAAACTACACATTGAAGTTACGTAACAGTATGTTTCTCATGAAGTTACACATTATTACTTCTAATCCACTATAATTACAGAGAGAAAGATACAATTGTATAATAAAATGTCAAATTAAATACAAAAGTTTACAGAAAGGAAAGAAATCGGTATAAAACATATAAAAGAATGGGTTTTCTTACAGCAACATTTATGTTTGTGTGTTGTGACATTCCCACCAATTTGAAGCACGGCCAGAAAAACACCATTTATTCCCCCTTCATTTAAGAAACAATGGCAAACGAAAAACCAAATTTAAAATCAGAAAACATATTTACAAATGCTTATGTTGCTTATCTTGTGTCACAAATCCCGCTAACTTATGTCTTTGACACCAATAACCACCATAGACTTCATTCCGCCATTTTTCTTTGTTCTAGACAACATTTTGATAACTACAGACTGGGTGAATTTTACATATCCTTCGTAGAAAGCAGTAATTTGTTCATTTTGATAACCATATATTGTGTGAAATATAGAAATGAAAGCACCATTTAAATTAAGAATTGTGTAATGGCTAGAATGTGTGACGAGGCAATTTTGGCTAGCAGAAACTGCAAGATATAAAGGCACGGTTATAAAGGCAGTTAGTGAATTTAATTTGGAATAATTGTAGTATGTGAAGGATAGATAGGGAAAGAAAATAGGCCAGTTCAAATTTGTGTATCTTCATTATATATAGATATAGAAGATTATTAATACTATTAAGAAATAGATGCTATTGCACGACTTCCGTTTGAATTTATACTAGACGTCTACCAAACTATTATTTATATAGTTTGAATTTAGTTTTTAATTGATTAACATTCACATTGTTATAAATATAGATTAATAATATGCACCAAATTTTAAATATTAATCCTTACTTGTATTAAATTGTAATTGAGATTCTTTAACTTCAATTATATAAAACAACAGTAAAACAAACATTTAAAAAATAAATAGTCTACCGTTGATACCTCATAGATACATTCACATCTACCCGTGGATCTATAGCTGCAAAAACATACATTACGATGAACAATCTATAGCTGTTAAATTGAATATAGTTGTTAAATTTAAAATAAAAATAAATAAATATTAAAATAAACAATCTACCACTTATATCTCATAGATACATTTATATGTATATGTGAATTTATATTCATAGATGCATTCACAATTAATTAGCTTGTTTAAGTAATTAGCTTGTTCTTACAAAACACTGATAATAGCATTTTTCAATGCTAAAGAAAGATATGAATAGTCTGGTTTAATCTCATAAATACTTCTTTAATATTAAAATTTCAAGTGTTTAATCTAAAAAAAACTTAACAAATCTGAATCAATTTTGAGAAATCAAAAATTAATTTATTTTATTGTTTCTTCTAAATTAAAATTCATATACAATTAAAATTTTATTTTAAAATTAAGCTAATTTGATTAATTTTTCAAGTGAAATTGGTGATTATAACATACTGACAATTGTAAGGTGAGTGTGCAGACATGAAATTCATGTATGCCAAATTCTTTTTATCTAGTTCAAAAAATAAAAATTTGTTTTGTCTAATATAAACATCATATTTTCAACTATGTTGTACTGAATTCACTCAAAGATAGTAAAGAGGACCTATTTGAACATGTTCTTTCTATAGTATACGTCAATGCTAAGTCCAATAGAAGATTGAGACTAAGTGAGAAAGCACCACAACATGAGAAATTAACCAATATGATACAAAAACCAAAGTATCCCGTGTGCAACTTGGACCCATCTTTGAGTTAGAGTTATCGCAAGCTCCTATGATTTGAACTCGTACTAATATCCCACCTAAAATACATGTTTTTTCTTTAAGATTTTGACAACCTTCTCTCTACTTGTCTACTCAACATTTGCCTCTCTCTTCGAAGATATATTTTGCTGTTTGCAAAGGAAACTCATGACATTATAAGTTTTTTATTAACTTATTACACAATGTAAACTTTAGTTAAAGTAAAAAGTTAAATGCAATTTTAACTAAACCAAATGCATGAAATATTATTAAATCGATTCAGGTGTAAGGGTTCATCCATCTTCCAAAATTAGATTCTCTTTGAGATAGGATAGCCTTCTCAGCTCTACCTCCATATAGATAGAATCTGAAGGGTCCCCTTTAAATAGAAGAAAAAAGTAAGTTCTGAGGATCAATGAAACATTGCAAGAATGCCAGAGTTCAATAATCTCTTTCTACAGCCGCTTAAATTATGAAGACCATTCCAAAAATTTTCCTTCATATTGCAATGTGTTTGACCGAACATTTTGAACTTTTTTTTTTGGCAGAAACACCAACCTTGACTCCAGCCCCAAGAATCTTTCATAAGTCCTTTGAGTCATTGATATCCTTTGACCATTAACTATAAAGGATGTTTTCAGCATGATTCATATTCAAATTAAAAAAAGGATCAGCCACATATACCAATTTACAGATAAGTAATAAATTAACAGTTTACTACCTCTGAATGAGTAAGTATATTCATAAAAGTAAGATGCCACACATGATCGTGATTATCATCTGTAAAGGTCAAACATAGTTAAATATCCCGCAAGGAAAGAAAAAATTTGCGCCATTATCTAAGAGACTGGTAAAAATGTAATAAATAATTATTACTTGTAAGACGTAAAGACTCGGGTAAGTTGTCAATGGACTGAGGTATGATTCCAATAAGCATGTTTCCTGATTTTAACAATAAACGGTCAACATACAACCTGGCTTAACAAATTCATAATGAAATCATAATAGTTAACAGACCCAATCTACAAAATCATATATTATGACTCCACTAATTTGGTAACTCCACTTTTGGCGTTCTGTAATAAAACGGTCTTTATTTGGTGTATGTCGAAGCTTCAAATGTGAGGTAAAAACACCATACCATGGTCATGTATACACTTTGAGATGAATGTTGATAAACTTGGCCTATTTACCACTTTTAAGAACATTGAGATGATTTTTTTCTATAGATAGTTCAAAAGCAATCCTCAAGATGGAGCCAACAGTAGGAAGAGTACATAGTACGTCTCTTGGCAAAGGAAAATATCCTGATATCAAAGGAAAAATTCAGATTACAATAATAAACCTTCTCTAAAGCATTGATCAATACAATATTTGGAGCTCTCTACAAAAGTATATTATATCAATGCATAATTAAAACCATATAATAGTTTGCATAAGATATTATACATAGAATTGAAGTCAAGAAGATTGATAATGAAGTTCATTCATTTGTATCCAATGATAAATCACATCCTAATTCTTTAGAAATGAATGTTACATTAAACATGTTGCTTAGGCCAATGAAGGATTAAAGATATGTATTTTTAAATGTTGATATCACATTCACATCATGCTCTACACCATTCATACTAACATCGATTAATATTCAACGATTTTCTTTAAATATTTGTAAGTGGTGGTTTGACTTTCAATTGGTATGTTTGAACTAACATGCTAAGAAATTTCACTTTAGCTATTGATAAAAAAACAACAGAATATCTCCTAGTCAATTATCACAACTCTCAATTTGAAAAAACAGAATATTAGAACCAATATAGCGATGTAATTAGAGGATGATAAGGGGAAAAAAGGATACACACACCTTCGACAAGTGCTTCGAATGGAGAGAACAACTTCATGATTTGTTTGTTTGTAGTGTAAAATGATAGTCTTAGAAAATGAGACGAATCAATGTTATAAAACTGAGGTATTAATGCATTAAACACAAATGAATGAGCGGAATACAAAAAAATTAAAATGCTTACAATTAGCTTTCTTCCAATTGGTTAAGACGTGCTTGTTTAATTCCGATTTCTGGTATCGAAAAAGATGAAAAGCAATAACAAGGTTTTTGATGTTTCAGATGAATTTAAAATATCCATCGGAAAAAATCTAATTTTCATCCATGATTAAACGAATTCCAATTGCAACTCAGTCTAATATTTTAATAGATCGATAAAAACCAAAATATTAAAAGCTCAGACTTTTAAAACCAAATTATATGATTTAATAAAAAATTCACCAGATCTATAAATACAGAAAAAACAATCGATTCAACTAGCTAAAATGAATCAAAGATTACAAACACAAATCGATTCATTATAAATATGAATTTCTCAATCATTAAATAAAGTTAAGCAAAATCAAAATAAGCTAACAAAATCATAATCATGGAATACAACATAAAAAAAAAAAAAACACCATAGATCAAATCAAAGAGACATGAACCGAAGAATTTTACCTTAGCATAAATGAAATCAAAGATTACTCGATCGAAATCCTCAACCGCATAAATGAATTGAGGTAACATGAAATAACACAAATTTTTTTCTAGTCGAATTGACGCTTCCGATGTTGCTTTGTCAATCGTCTTTGATTCCAGCGTCGGAGTTTCGAGTATTTCCTTCATTTTGCTGCATACGATTTGACTCAAATTGGAGCTATTGGTTTTGAGCTTCTCGTTGAACATTCATAACTTCGATTTGTCCATTGCAAGTGAGAAAGTGATGAACTCTATATCAGGTTGGGTTTGTTAGTAAAGGTTATTTAATGTATAAATGGGAAAGTGGAAACTCGAAAATTCAATGCTATAATGGATCAATTCTATGATACAAAAGGATTCTACCAACTTTGCGTATCAATATGGACAGGCATAAGATGTATAGTTGTAACTGATTTTGGTTTTCCTATGAAATATTGTATCTATCAAAGTGACTTTTGAATAACTTTTAAGATGTATTTGAAAAATGTGAAGTTGTGCAAATAAATTTTACATCGAAATTCAGTATGAAATAGAATAAAATAAACAAAAACTCAACCCGAAAAAAATATATGATTGACACCTCAGAAATATTAAATACCAAAAGATATTTTTATCCCTAAAATCACAAAAGTTATAATGTGAAATTAGAAGGTTATACTTGGAATAACGTGGAGTACTATACTAACTACTTAGTGACTATTAATTTGTGTTTGGTTTAATAAGAGTAAAAAATATAAAAGACATCACAAATCAAATATGAATTAAAAAGAAAGAGTTATTAATTTAAATTATTTAACTATTATTTTAATTCTATTGTTACAAGATTAATTAATTTTTAAAATTGATTTTAAAATTTTATTTTGTCTGTACCAATACATTATAGGATACTATTTTTTCCACTTTACAAATTGTATTTTTTTTGGGATTATGATGAAAATAAATATTATTATTTTTCTATAAGATGTAAACTATTAAATTTGAATACTCAATTTAATTATATTTCTTTTATTTTAATTTTTTTTTAGAAATAAAGATTATATTAACCAAAAATAATACAATACAACGCGACCCAAAGGATTCCCCAAAGAAAAATCCACTCCGGCCCTCCAAATTAAGACAATATTCCATGGTTTTCCTATGGAATATTGTATCTATCAAAGTGACTTTTGAATAACTTCTAAGATGTATTTGAAAAATGTGAAGTTGTTCAAATAAATTCTGCATCGAAAAATCACTATAAAATAGAATAAAATAAACAAAAATTCAACCTGAAAAAAATATATAATTGACACCTCAAGAATATTAAATACTAAAAGATATTTTTATCCCTAAAATCACAAAAGTTATAACGTGAAATTAAAAGGTTATACTTGGAATAACGTGGAGTACTATACTAACTACTCAGTGACTATTAATTTGTGTTTGGTTTAATAAGAGTAACAAATATAAAAGACATCACAAATCAAATATGAATTAAAAAGAAAGAGTTAATAATTTAAATTATTTAACTATTATTTTAATTCTATTCTTACAAGATTAATTAATTTTTAAAATTGATTTTATAATTTTATTTTGTCTGTACCAATACATTATAGGATACTATTTTTTCCACTTTACAAATTGTATTTTTTTTTGGATTATGATGAAAATAAATATTATTATTTTTCTATAAGATGTGAACTATTAAATTTGAATACTCAATTTAATTAATTTTCTTTTATTTAAATTTTTTTTTAGAAATAAAGATTATATTAACCAAAAATAATACAATACAACGCGACCCAAAAGATCCCCCAAAGAAAAATCCACTCCGGCCCTCCAAATTAAGACAATAAAATCTGGACAATTCTATGTCTATACTTAGGGAATACCCACACTCTATTCACTATATTATCCACAATAACATTAACCGTATTTCTAATAGTATAGTTTTTATTATAGACAATCCTATTTCTATTCCACCCAATCTCATAAATTGTTTTCGCTACGGCAATCTTTAGGAATTGACCACGCAAATTCTTGCTCCTACACACTTTCACAATCCACTCAAGTTCATGATTCTAGCCTAGAATATTATCGTTAACATTTAACCACCTTAGGACTCCCTCCCAAACAACACTAGTAACATTGCATTCAAAAAACAAGTGTTGAACCGATTCAGCACAATTACAGAATATGCAATTGGGCTGGTGGAAGATGTCAATCTTCATCAATCTATCCTTAGTAGGCAGCCGTTTGTGACAAGCAAGCCACAACAAGAACACCGCACGAGGCCTAGCAATATTACTCCTAACAAGACCACTCCAAACCACATTGGGAATCTCCTTCAAAAATTCAATGTAGGCCTTGTTCAATCGGAATTTCTCAGATCTCTTCAAGCTATCCCACTGGGTTAACCTCTTCGCATCAGGCCTAATCTGAAGGATGCTGCGCAGGATCCAGGAGCCATTATTCTTGATATCCATTAGCATAATATCATCATTCTTCACATAATAGGCATGTATCCACCAGACCCACAAGCTGTCGATTTTGTTGCTAAGACTCCAAAGAAGTTTGCACATACACACTTTATTCCAAACGGCCAGGTTGACAATACCTAACCTGCCTTGCTTCTTAGGAGCACACACCCTCTCCCACGCCACAGGGGACTTTCTCGATACAATATATTTTCCAGCCCAAACAAAGGTTCTGCACATAGCCGCAAGCTTCTTGGTCACACCTATCGGCAGAGGAAGACAACTCATTCAATAATTGGCACACCCAAAAATTGTCGTATTCACTAACTGAACCCTGTCAGCATAGGTAAGTAAGTAGGAGCTCCAATGTCTGATTCGCGAACTAATTTTATACGCAAGCTCATAGCATTGAGAAGAAGACATATTTCTTCTATTAAGAGGGATCCCTAAATAGGTGAAAGGGAGACAACCTCTACTAAACCCTGTGATTTGCTCCAAAACAGCCTGCTCACCAACATTCAAACCACCACACAAAATTTTACATTTGCTAGGATTCATCTTTAAACCAGTGGATAAGGAGAAATTAGAGACAATATCACCTCTAGAAAAGATTAAGAGGCCATCAACAAAACTTAGCTCAACTAAATTCAGCCTCTCGCATTTGCTATTAAAATTGAAATTAGGAATAGAGGTCAGGGTATACAATTTTTTATGGAGGTATTCCATTATCACAACAAACAAAATGGGAGAGATAGGGTCCCCCTGTCTCAGCCCTCTAGAAGCTTTCAATCTCCAAAAGGATCTTCCATTGATATTAAATTTGTATGAAACAGTAGACACAACTTGCATAACCCACCTGACAAATCTCCTCAAAAAACCTAATTCAGCCAAGATAGTTTGCAACGCAATCTAATCAACAGAATTATAAGCTTTCATAATGTCCATCTGCATCATACAACGAGGCACTCCCCCTTTTCTGTTATAACCTCTGATAAGCTCATACACAACGAGGATATGATTGTGGATCTTCTGGCTAGGCACAAACGCTGCCTGGTTTTTACTAATAATACTGCCAAGCACAGTGCTCATCATGTTGGCCATAATTTTGGAAATGATTTTGTAGGCAGTAGTGCAGCAAGATATAGGGCGAAAATCTTTAATATTGAGGGCATTCTCATGCTTCGGAATAAGAGTCACCAATGTTCTGTTGAGCCTCCTATCCAGGATACCCTCTTCAAAGAAAAGCTTAACTGTGTTGAGCACATCAGCCTTCAAAACCTGCCAAGAGTGTTTGAAAAGTTTAGATCCAAACCCATCGATACCTGAAGCCGTTTGATCACCAATACTATGCAACAATTTAGCTGTTGTCTCTTCTCAACAATTTAGCTGGATATGCTTACCAGGGGTTTATGCAACTTCCTAACAACCTGTTGCATCCTCATAAGCTTATTCCAAAGCAGTTGAAACTGGTGGCCCTTAACAGTCTTCTTCCAGTTGACACTAACTTCATTATTATAGTTTTCCAACTCAGTAGTTGCATTTATGTACTTGAAAGCAGTCTTCTTCTATTTTAAATTTACATTTATATATCTTTATTTTTATAATATTTTAACTTCACAATTAATATTTTGATTTTAAATATTTATAATAATATTTTAAAAAATTAGATTAAATTAATATTCATAAATAATTATCTTATAAAATTTATCTGTGCAACCCACGGATATACGTCTAGTTAATGTTTGATAACAATTGACCTAATTATAATTAATTAATAATTAATAATTTCAATTCATATTTTATTAATTAAATAATTAATATAACATATACAAGTTTGAAAACAAACGATAAAGATAGTAGCTTGTTTTCATCTATAAGTTGTCTCACTGTACTGTTTTCATACTCTCATTTCAATCACATAGAGATATAAATATTATCACTTATATTTTAATTTTTTTTTTTTACAATTATGAGATCTCAAAATAAAACACATCCTATTGCTAGAAAATATCAACAATTTTGAATTTATATATTTGAAAATATTGTCACAAAGAGATCTTTAAACTTTAAGACTATATACTCAAAGTATAATTATTGAATTTAGACATAGCCGACCTGTTACAAAACAAAACGTTTTGTCCATGTTAATAATTTCTTTTAGAGAAAACAAAAAGTTTTGGCCATGGTAATAATAGTAGGTGGAAGAGCTAGAGGAACTCCCTTATGAAGCTGGCTGCAACTGAAACTGTGTATGGTGTTTGGCACATTTGGATTGATATTTGCTTCAAGAATTATGTTGATTCCAATAGCATTGCTTCTCAGATTATTGATGAGATTGTTTATAGAGGTTGGCTTTGCAAAAAGTTTAGGAGTCACATTGCTAGATTTATGTTATATTAGTTTCTGGTTTTCCTTTCTCTCTTGCTGGATTGGATCGTTAGCGATGGCTCTGTATCCCAGCGTCTTTTTGAATAATAAATTTTTTTCTTATTCAAAAAATTAATTTCTTTTAGATGCCACCTCCTAAATTCACGTACAAAGTGTAAGAATTATCTTCATTAGTTCATTACAAAACTAATTGAATATTATGTAAACTAATTGTATATTGTGTGTTTGCAAGAATATTGATATACTACGCACACATTTGTTTTAAAATTTTAATAAAAATGTAAATAAGAAAAAATATTTATTTTACCAAAAGACTTTATTATTTTTAAAATAAAAAAATATTTTTAAAATGAAAACATATTTTTAAAATAAAAATAAAATTGTTTTACCATTACATCGTTAATATATATTTCCATTTTTCATAAATTAGTTAAAAAAATATCATATCTTTAATTAAAAATAATTTTAAAATAAGAATATTTATAATATAAATAATTAAAAAATTATTTTTCTTGTGTTTGGATTCATACATTAGTATGGTTGCCCGTGCGCTCACTCGATACTGGTGTTTTACCCGTGTTGCATAGATATTGGTATGGTATACACACTTTTATTTTCAAAATGTAATAAAATAATTCAAAAAATAAAATGAAAATAGAAATTCAAATAAATTATAAATATCAAAATCTTATTAAAAAAAGAAAAAAAATTGTACGAAAGATAATTGTATAAGTTTTTTTAAACACAATATCGTTAAGAAGAACTATTAAATACATAATAAAAACAATTGTGAAAAAATAGAAGAAAAAAATGTTTTTTTAGAGTTAATAGAGTTGTAATAATAAAAGGTTTTATAAAGTTTAAAAAATGATACAAATAAATATTTAAAATTAGAATTAGTTGAAAATCAGTAGGCAAATAATTTTACATAAAAGTCCATACAGAGAATGATCTAAAAGAATTAAGTTAAATATTGTATTTATTCAATTTTGGACTATTGTTTAAAATATAAAAAAATAAAAAGTCAGTAGTACAATTGACATAAGTGGTAATTTATTTTCTTTTATTGTACAAAAATGTACGTTACACAATACTGATGTGTTACTCGTGTGTTCGCACGTGTTTTGGTATGATTACTCGTGCATTCACACGGTACTAGTGTATTACCGTTGTATTAACAAGAATACTGACGTGTTTTCCGTGCGTTCACACGATATTGGTGTGATACACACTTTTTTCATCAAAATGTAAATTAGAATAAAAGAAATTCTTTTATCAAAATAATTGTTTTACTTCTATAACTATTCTTTTTGTTTTTGTATTATTTACTAAAATAATTGAATCAATAATATTTTTGTTCTTATATATTGTTGATGAAATATAATTTGGTCTCCTTATTTTTAAGTTTTAGTCTCCCTATTTTAAAAAGACATATTTTTAGTCTCTAAACTTTATCCCATTTGAGATTTTTATGGTCTCCCTCTAACTTTGTTGATATGACAGTGGTGATCGAGGTAATAAAATTATTTTTAATTATGTGACATTCATGAATAGATTAATTTATTAATTAATATTTTATATTAAAAAAATTAATTAATAATTTTAATTATATTATTTTTTAAATTAATTAATATTTTATTAACTAATAAATTAATTAATATCTTTTTTAGTTATATTATGTTATTTTAAAAATTATTTTTCTTAATAATTAATATTTAGAGGATATTTCATAGCCCTGCCTCTTGTTGCTTACATAGACATTTTTTAAATCACGTACAATTGCATGAATTAGTATTATAAACACTAAAGAGTTTTCTTAAAGAAACGATAAAGGACTTAGACTGTAATTTCTTTACCTCTAGCCTCTTCCATACATTCTGCTTTTGATACTCACAGCTGGTAAATTAATAAATATGAACAAAGTAGCGAATTTTTTTTATTAATAATCATGTATTAAAATAATATTTCACAAATAACCGCGTTTCGGAAAAAAATGCAAATAATCATGTTTCAGATGACTCCTCAAAAGAGGAGTCATCTGAAATGGCGCATGCACCTATATTTTAAGGGGAGACGCCATCTCACTTGGCGCCTATGTGCTTAGGGAATGCCCTAAGCCAGGTGAGATGGCGCCTAGGTGTTAATTTAGGGCAAAATGTGATTTTTTTTTTTGTCCGGTGCGTTGCGTGTTCGATAGAGGATCAACAAAATGGACTTTTTATTAAAAAAAAATAATTACATCCAACTGTATTACATTAAAATAACAGATAAAAAAACAGAGAAAAAAACGAATAAAAAAATACAGGAAAAAAAACAGATAAATCAGTGATCCCCCGGAACCCAGTAATGACCCCCGGTTCTGCATCCCCGTCCTCGCCTTTCTCGTGCTGGGTATCGTTGTGTTTCCTGCTGTGGCAAGGTCGATGGCCCAGCGAAGTCAATGTGGTCCGGATCCATAAAATCAGTTAGATCTCCATATCTAGAAGATCCGCTTTGGTACAGTCGGTTACCCATACCCTCAAAGTTTGATCGTGTTGGCGGTGGGTGGGGTTCCATAGTGGGTCTGTAGCATTGATCGTCTGAGTACGGTGGGTAGAAAGGAAATGGATCTTGGGGTGTTTGATATTGAGGATGTTGGGTGGTTTGGTGATATTGTGGTTGATGGTAGGTTGGGTCGGTTTGTTCGTAATCTTCCGACATTCCCATATCAGGTCTAAGGCTGGATATTGAGGGGCCCATATTGGGATATGCGGAAGACTGAAATTGTGTGTGGGGTTGCGGGTGTGCTGGTATTGGGATTGGTATTGTGGTTGGGTGTGAGGCGTATCGGGGTATTGGTAGTGTGGTGGTGATTGTGGTTGGTTATGTGGCATTTGAGTGTAGTTGTGTTGTGGTGGGGACTGTGGTTGGGTGTTTGTGGGCCTGTTTCTTCTTGGGGGTTGGTGGGAGGTTGATGGGTTTTGGGTTTGTTGATGTGGAAACGAGGGTTGTGCCCATTATGTGCGTGGGTCAACCAAGTACCTTGGATGAGACACGTGCATCTCAGGGTTACTAACCGACCTGTACCAAGACAAATATTGATCCGTGTGTCGCATATTACCTTGATTAAGGAAAACCGGGATTGCAAGACGTAGCGGTGACGCCTCTGCCACATCTTACACCATTCCGGAGCGAAGTCTTTCTAGTTGGTAAGACCCCACTGGGTGTCGACCCTTTTAAGATGCCATGGGGATAAACAAGTTGTATCACTTGGTATCTCCTGATGCATTCCGAACTGCATCTTCACACGGTCGCTGTGGTGCATCTCCACAATGTTGAACCGAATGATTGTAGTCTTCGCAGTCCAAGTTGCTACATCCTCCAAGTTTGGATCATGGCCCAAACCCAAATATGGTCTCCAGACGAACTGCGATAAAATTTAAATCAGGTTAACGCAAAAGTAATGTATAAATAATTTAAATGAACAAAAGTTAAAAGCTACGACGTACGTCATCCAGGCCTAAGTGATCCAACAGATTATGGTAGAGTGCGACATTGAATCTTGGATTCTTGCCGTAATCCATACCCCTCACGCAGTACCTAAAGGAAATGAGAAACATTTTATTCTTAGCATATATTTGGGGAAGAGATGAATAGTTATAAATGTTATAACTTGATGACTTACTTTGTTGCGTACGGGAAACCGAAAGTGTTGTTGTTGACGGGGTTTAAGGACTCCATCCTCCACCAACGCCAGGCTTGTAGTAAAAAATCGCACCCATAAAATGTACATTTTTCCTTGACTGCATTTTTGCACAAGGAACTATATAGGTGGGCTAAAACTGCAGAACCCCAACTATATTTTCTTGTTTTTTCAAAATTTCTTAGTAAATGTAAATACATAAAATTTACACTATTTTCCGTACTTTCGGGAAATAAAAATGTACCAAAAAGTATCATAAGATAAGTTTTGGCTTTTACTACCCTGTCATTCTCGGAGGAATTTTCATTTAATTCCAAACTTGCATAATGACTTTTCAGCTCAGTGAGTAGTATTCCCTGACCTCTCGCACCACCACCTTCTACCATATCCCTGCCCAACAGTTCTTCACACTGAGAGTTGGGTTGTTGAACCGACCCGTTCACGGCCTTACCGTCGACAGGGAGACCTAGTAGCATGTACACATCCTCTAGCGTGATGGTACATTCACCCATTGGTAGGTGAAATGTATGGGTCTCTGGTCTCCACCTTTCCAACATTGCAAGAATGAACTTCGAGTCAATGGTGCAGTTGGAGATCTTTATGACATGTCCAAAACCTGCGTATTCCAGATATGGTACGATAAATGGGTCGGGAGCCAGGTAGTTGTGAGAACGGATTCTGAATCTTTTTGTGTCCTCAGTTCATAATGTAACATGTGTAAGATTAAGTAAGAAGAACAACGCATTATCTGAAGTATGAAAAATGTATAACCAAAAAAGAAACTTACAAATGCGACAATGTTTTCCCTTGTGCCTCTGTGAGTATCGCCCATTGTTAGAAGAGCCATTGTTTAAAATGCTTAAGATTATGAAAGACTTAAGAAGAGATAGAGAGTATGATAGACTTAGAAAGTTTAAGAGATTATGAAAGATTTCGTAGCAGAGAGTGAGACTTGTGTGGGTGTGAGAGATGTATGATATGGTATGTATTTATAAGCAAATAAATTTCATATAGTGGTTGTTGGTGCTTGCATGCAAGCGAAGTGTCACTCTTGCAGGCTAGGTGGCAGCCTGGGGGGTTACATATATGAATGCATGCATGTACAAAAAATGAAAGGTGTTACTCTTGCAGGCTAGGTGGCAGCCTAAGAATGTATCACGATTGGACAGTAAGGGAGGCTCCATTGGACTTGGAAAAAGAGTACAAAAAATAATGGTGTCGCCACCCCAATTGGCGAATAAGAGGTGTCCTTTGTTGCAGCCTAGGCTCAGGCTACGTGACAGCCTTTGGAATTCCTTGCCTGAATGCATGTAAGCCCATTGGAGGTGATGGGAGGAGACTTACAACATACATGTATAGGTGCAGACTATGGGCAGGCTAGGTGGCAGCCTAGGGGGTTACATATCTGCATGCATGTATCACGATTGGACAGTAACGGAGGCGCCATTGGACTTGGCGAAAGAGTACAAAAAATAATGGTGTCGCCACCCCAATTGGCGAATAAGAGGTGTCCTTTGTTGCAGCCTAGGCTCAGGCTACGTGACAGCCTTTGGGATTCCTTGCCTGAATGCATGTAAGCCCATTGGAGGTGATGGGAGGAGACTTACAACATACATGTATAGGTGCAGACTATGGGCAGGCTAGGTGGCAGCCTAGGGGGTTACATATCTGCATGCATGTATCTTGATTGGACAGTAAGGGAGGCGCCATTGGACTTGGCGAAAGAGTACAAAAATGAATGGTGTCCCCACCCCAATTGGCGAATAAGAGGTGTCCTTTGTTGCAGCCTAGGCTCAGGCTACGTGACAGCCTTTGGGATTCCTTGCATGTAACATTATTGGAAGCCTTGGGGGGTTGCATCCTTACTTAATTGAAATTTTTAGCCTTACGTTTATCATAACATTGATTCACATAATCTGTCAAATCTTCCAACCTTCAAACGTTCTTACAACCAAACCTTCAAACCTGCAAACAATCAAACATATAAACTTTCGAATCACTCGTAAAGTTCAAACATTCCAACCTTCAAACATTACATCATTCAAACCTTCATACAATCAATAAACCTCAAACATTCCAACCTTTGAATCACTCATAAAATTCAAACATTCCAACCTTCAAACATTACAACATTCAAACCTTCATACAATTAATAAACCTCAAACATTCCAACCTTTGAATCACTCATAAAATTCAAACATTCCAACCTTCAAACATTACAGCATTCAAACCTTCATACAATCAATAAACCTCAAACATTCCAACCTTTGAATCACTCATAAAATTCAAACATTCCAACCTTCAAACATTCCAACCTTCAAACCTTAAAACAATTCTACGCAATGGCCTCCGCACCACAATTTGTCGTCAAAGCACATTTCAACGGTGAGACATACATTTGTCCCACCGCTGGGTTTTTGTTTAGAGACACAGACAACATCCGATTTCTCTTAAACGGGAAAGCCAATTTCTCGTACTTCAAAAAAAGATTGGAGGCCAAACTTGAACGAGGCCCGGTGTCCCAGATATTTTATCAGAATCCAGTTTTCTTTGGAAACAACCAAGTAATTTTTTATAAGGTTGAAGTTCAAGAAGACGAGGATCTCCAGAATATGTTTTCCAGCCATGTCTATTCTGGGTACGACTCTATTGAGTTGTACGTTATGCTGCGAGAGCCTCAGCCTCAGGTGACACAGGAGGTTGATCCTTTGGAGAATGAACAAGCTGAGGTAGATGCAGTTGATGATGAAGAAGAAATAACGAGTTAGAGTTTGACGAAATGGTGAATGATGATTCCGACTATGATGGCATCCCAAGTATTCCTGTAAACAAAATCTACACACCACCTTCGCACATGACAAACTTCAACATGGGCGGAGATGAACCTTCTACTGACTTATTTTTCAATCCGTATATGCAGTCGGATGAAAATTTAAAAGAGAAGGACAAGTTTCGTAACAGAGAGGAATGCATCAGGGCCATTAAAAAATTCCACATGCTCAACTCGGTTGATTTTAAGGTGGATCGTGTCAACCCGGAAAGGTACAAGATCAAGTGTGTCCACCCTGACTGTATGTTCAAGCTGACCGCATCATACAGATTAAGGGGTGACTGATGGGTCATAGGTTCCATGACTACCCACACTTGTGTAAGTTCCACTCAATCACAGGACCACCGAAAACTCAACTATGATCTAATTTTTCAAGAAATCCTACCCCTGGTCAGCAATGGCCCATCTTCGAAGGTGAAAACAATCATCTCCCACATCACCACGGTTTTTAACTACACTCCGTCTTACCGTAAGGCGTGGTTAGCAAAGACTAAGGCGATTGGAAGGGTGTACGGAAACTGGGAGGATTCATACCAAGAACTTCCCCGCTACCTGAATGCACTCAAGACGTATTCTCCAGGTAGTGTTTACGTTCTAGAAACAGTGCCAGCATACGCCCAAGATGGTAGTCTACTAAATGGCAACGAAATATTCAGTCGCGTGTTTTGGGCATTTCAACCATGCATCACAGGGTTTGCATCATGCAAACCAATTATACAAATTGATGGGACTTGGTTGTATGGGAAGTACAAAGGCATGCTATTGATGCCAGTTGCACAAGATGGCAACAACAACATTTTCGCCATTGCCTTTGCCCTTGTCGAGGGGGAAACCGGTGGTGCTTGGAGCTTTTTCCTGAAAAATCTGTGGACACACGTGGCTCCTCAACCAGATCTCTGTTTGATCTCGGACAGACATGCCTCCATTGAAAGTGCTTACAATAATCCAGCAAATGGTTGGCATGACCCTCCTTATACGCATGTCTATTGCGTTAGGCATATCGTCCAGAATTTCTCGAGGGAGATCAAGGACAAAACATTGAGGAAAGTGGTTATGAATGCGGGATATGCATTGACACAACCCACATTCAAATATTACCGCAACGAGATCCGTTTGTCTAATCCGGAAGCCGGTAGGTGGATCGACAATATTCTGGTGGAAAAATGGACTAGGTCATACGACAATGGCCAAAGATGGGGGCATATGACAACGAATCTTATTGAATCAATGAATGGGGTATTCAAAGGCATACGAAACCTCTCAATCACTGCCTTGGTAAAATCTACGTATTTTAGGATGGCTGCGTTATTTGCCAAAAGAGGTGAAATATGGAATGCGGTGTTGCAATCTGGACAACTATGGAGTAAAAGCTGCATGAAATACATTAAGGCTGAAAGTGCTAAAGCCAACACTCACATGGTTATACGGTTTGACCGACACAGCCACAACTTCATTGTGAAAGAGACAATCGACCACAATGAAGGCCTGCCAAGACAAGAATATAGGGTCATGCTACCTTCTCAATGGTGCGATTGTGGCAGGTTTCAAGCATTTCGTATGCCTTGCTCTCATGTCATTGCCGCTTGTGCTCATACCCATCAAGACGCGCTGCAACTTCTGTCGAACATTTACAAATCTGAAATGTTGCTCAACGTTTACAACAACAACTTTCCTTTGGTAGCAAAACCAGATTATTGGCCTGAATACGACGGCGAAATAGTGTGGCACAATGACCAAATGCGAAGAAACAAGAAGGGTCGTCCCAAAAGTAAGCGCATCACAACAAAAATGGACGATCTTGATAGGTTGGAAAGAAAGTGTGGTTTATGCCGTCAGGTCGGACACAATCGCAAAAACTGTCCGAATCGGGCGTCTGCCTCGACCACATAAATATTGTAATACATAAAATATTTTCATAATTATGTTGTAAACATTTGGGTTTTCCGTTAACAGATTTTGCTACAATTAATAAAACGCGTACAAGAATAATTAACGATATTCCATCTAGGAAATTACAACTGTTAACACAATTTCATCTGACCCATGCATCATCAACATTACATCGCTGTCTGTTTTGACTTCCTCCAACCACACATTAGGTCTTCCTGTCGCATGTGAGGTTGTTGTTCGTTTTCGCTGGATCCTTCGAATTTTTTCCCCCTCCGCAATGTCTCCATCTAGCCATCGCATCAACTCCCGCTTCAGACGCTCCATGGAGTGAATGTGCCAGAATTTCATTTTCTTCGCAGGTTTCGTGGCAGAGAAGATAACGTAACCATCTCTGCTAAAAATAATAGGCGACGTCATGACGCAAATAACAGAGTACAAAATAAAAATACAGTGCGAGAAAGTGTGAGAAATTTCGGAGAAACGGACGAATTATTTATAAAACAGCATTTTGCCCTAGTTTTGCCCTAAGAGCCAAGTGAGATGGCGCCTCCTCTCACTTTTAAGGAGCATGTGCCATCTCACTTGGCTAAAAGCCAAGGGATGCGCCAAGTGAGATGGCGCCTAGGGCAAAATGCTAGGTGCATGTGCCATTTCAGATGGCTCCTCCTTTGGGGAGTCATCTGAAACATGGATATTTGCGTAATTTTTTCCGAAACCCGGTTATTTACGATATATTATTTTAATACATGATTATTAATAAAAAAATTTCCAAAGTATCCATATGGTTACTAAGTTTGCCTCTGTTACAAAAGTGTATTGTAGTTTTTATGCTCACTATGACTAAGGATTCAATGTAAGAGATTGTACAATATAGAGATCTCTAACCAACAAGCTCTCATGTTTCAGGAAAGGTGTATAGATAAAATGAAATTCATGGGCATTAAATGTATAAATGTTTATGGTTTATTATTTTAACACACTATTCCTTAGTGGGTTGTTTCATTTCAGATTGTGAGGTCTTTTCCATGCATTCTCTATATGTGAGGTCATTAGTGGAGCACTCTCACAACTTAACTTCATGCATTCTAGTTTTTAATGCACCATAGCTATAACAGAAGTACTCAATCACTTGTGATTATTATTTTAAATAAATGGGAAAAAGAGCATTAAATTGCATCAATTCCACATAATCAAAATTGCAATCATATTTAATGTCAAGTAAAATATTAATGTCACTTAATAAAAAATTAACATTAATATTAAACCAAACAATATATGTAATTCAGTTTGTTTGTACCAAAAAAACAATTGATACCATTAGATAACAAATATAGACTGAAAGAATCAGCTATCGTACGGTTTCGCTCGAACAATTAGCTTCATTCCATTGATCAATCAGTACTTCTAGAATTAGAAGAGCCAAAAGGCCACAAAAAAGAAAATGGACTTCTTCTTCTTTCGCTGCTTCTACTTGAGCTACGGTTAGCACTCGATACCTGTGGTGGCAATTCTTGACGGCAAACAGGGCTACAATACAATATAATCTGGTTGCAACATATGTTTACACCGGTACCATGAACCATATCACCAAGATCTTGAACAAATCTCCCATCACAACCAAAGAAAACTGCAAGTAGTCGTCCCAATCTAGCTGACTTCATGCAATTAAAACACTAATGAGTATCCTACCAATGTTTGACGCACATGAACTTATTCAATTTGTCAATGTTCCCCAATCCTAATTTTTCTTTTTGAAGCTTTAATGTCATCTTAGTTACCATACACGAAAGCTTTCATCTATGAGGGGGTCACTAATTAGTTTAGACTGCCAAAAAGAAAAGCATATAATTTGTTAGTCATGCACCTTGGTCTCTACAAGAAAAACACAATTTAGATCTAATTTTGTAGCATCAGCCCAAACACCGACGCTAATACTATTAGCGTTACTTCTCATTACACAACACTGACACTAACTGACAAACCAACTTAATCTATATTTTTATTATTAAATATAGCGTCACTTTTAGCCAACGCTACGTTTTGGTCTTTATATTTCATTCCCTCCATTAATTCCTTTGGCCTTCTTTTTATATTTTAGCCAACGCTATTAAATAACAATTTTTTTCAGTAGCGTAGGTTTTGGCCGACGTAAATGTTGGTGTCAAATAATTTTCTATTTTCTCTCATCAATTTCATTTGCCTCCTTTATATATTTATATAGTAATATATAATATATAATATATAATATAATAATAATAAAGTATTGTTTTAAATATACTGTAAATATATATATGTAAATATAGTAAAATAAAATCAATATTATAAAATAGAATCAAAACTATATTAAACTCAAATTTATAAAATAAAATCAATATTATAAATTAGTAAAATAAAATAAAATATTATTAAAATTATAAAATTATATTAAACTTGAAATTAAAAACTAATTTATAAAATATTATTAGAATTATAAAATTATATACTAATAAAATTATATATTAATAAAACAAAATTATTAATTAAATGAAATTTTGAAAATTAAACTAGAATTATAAAATAAAACTAAATAAAGTAAAAACAAAAAGAAAAACTAAAGAGAAAATCGATTAGGCTTCTTTCACACTTTAGTTTAAGGTCATTCAGCTTCACCTTCTCAAAATTAATTCTCAAAATTGCTTCATTCACGCTCCAGTTTCTCCAAATCGCTCGATTCACACTTAATTTCTCCAGTTCCAAGTGACCTTTAGTTTCTCCAAATCGTTTCTCAAATTCGTTTCATCGTATTTCTAATCGCTTTCATCATGTTATTGTTCAGGTTCAATTTTTCCGCTTGAAGTGTTTCTCATCTGATTTTCGTTCTAACTAAAATTGCTCATTCTCCTTTGATACGGTACGATTCTCAGCCTCTCAATTTTGCCGCTTGAAGTGTTACTCATCTGATTTCCGCTCTAACTCATTTAGGTTTTTATTTGGAAGAAACACGCTTAGTCTCACACGAAGCTCAATCTTCATTTGATTTGGTGTAAGCATTTATTCTCATTTGATTTAGGGTTTTGGTGTAATCTCCATATCGATTCGTATCTTCTCATTTCTTTCATTTCACGAAATTTCAAGGGAAACTCTTTAGGAAATAGCTTCAAGAGTTCGATTGATATATTCTTCTTCAAAGAATTCAATTCGATTTTAAGGTTTGAATCTGTGTTTCTTCTCGCATATTCAGTTCGTTTCGATTTGAATTTCAGGAACTTAAATGTGCTTAAATTATTTTCAAACAAGTTGCTTTTATAAATTGTTATCATTTTGTAAAAGATTCATTTGTTTTCTTTCTGCCTAAAAACTCTTCTCCGGGTATGCCGAGTCGTCAAACATATAGTCATAGGATAATGTTACTTCATTATCAAAAACTATTATAACACGGTGGGAGAACTGACTTCGGTGTTTTGCGTTTGATCGCAATTGTTGCAGATAGCAAGAGTGTCCACCGACTTTTCTTTTATCCAAAAGGAAAGGTTGAAAAGAACAGGAAAGACCTTTCGTGATTATTTCTTGAGTTCGGGGGATAGGTTATAAAAAGGGAAGGTATTAGCACACTTTTCATCTGTAATTATCTACAGACTCTTAGTTGCTTGTTAGATCACTTGCTTTTGTTTGAAAATGTGCTTGTGGTGTGGGTTTTGAAAGTATTTTAAAAAGAAGTGTCTTTGTAATGGTTCTCGTCTCTATAAGAACGCGTACAAAGTGTTTTAACTTTTGAAAATGTTTCAAGATGAAATTGTGGGTGTATAAAATGTTTTTGTTGTGAGCAAGCGAGCAACTAGAAGTATCCTACCTACTCAAAAAGTCTTAAACGTTCTTTTCCTCCTCCTTTAGATGTTGTTATCTTATCATTGTTTTGGTAAGAAACCCCGTCGTTGGATGTGAAGGGACGGGCGTAGGACATTTGTATAGTCATAGAAGGCAACTTATGGAATGTTTTAGCAATGTCGTTTAGGGAATAGATCGTTAACCGAAGGCAACATTGAGGGTCATTGAGGTACTACGATCTTTTATCGAGGGTCTTTGCTAAAACTTCCATATTCGAGGGACATGACTATTTTCTGAAAGGCAACAAAGTGAGATTACCCTAGAGGTGCTAGTGTGTAAGTGTGTTTGATTGCATGCATTTTGTCTTGCATTTAAAGGTTATCTACTTATTGATTTTGTCTTACTATACATCCTAATTACTAACAATGTATGAAAGCAATAAAAGTGTGGAAATAAATCCTAAGTTATTACATCATTTCGGGGATAGGGGTGCATATTTACAAATTGGGGATTTACAAGAATTTAAATCCTAATTATCTATTACAAGCATATTGGATTGTACAATACAAGAAAAGGAAAGGACTTGTTTTGAAAATGGTTTTTTTGTCTTAATAAATTAAAAGGTAAATAATTAGTTAATAAAAGAAAATAATTTTTATGCCTTTTTTATATTAATAAAAATAATATTAATGTTGAAAATAATAAGAATAAGAAAGAAATGGAAAAAATAATGAAAACATGATCAACATGTTGCTGAAAACAAAATGAAAGGGACCAGAAGTTCTCATGCTAGGCATGATGTAGTTCAGAAAGAAACGTTATAGGGGACCGGAAGTTCTGGGTTGCTGCACGCTGATGTTCTGAAAGAAACGTTAGAGGAAACTATAAGTTTTGTGTTGTGTTATAACAGTGAGAAAAACCTTGAAGTTCTGTGTGTTTTGTTAATACAGTAAGAAAGCCTAGAAGTTTTGTGCGTGTTAAAACAATAAGAAAGTCTAGAAGTTTTGTGTGTGTTAAAACAGTAAGAAATCCTAGAAGGTTTGTGTGTTATAATAATAAGAAAGCCTAGAAGTTTTGCGTATGTTAAAATAATAAGAAAGCCTAGAAGTTCTCTGTGTTGTGTTACAACAGTGAGAAAACCTAGAAGTTTTGTGTGTTGTGTTACAACAGTGAGAAAAACTAGAAGTTCTGTATGTTGTGTTACAACAATGAGAAAGCCTAGAAGTTCTGTGTTGTGCTAAAATAGTGAGAAAGAAAACTCATAAGTTTTGTGTTACACTTTACCCCGTTCCTTACATTAGCCAGAACATCTAAAACTTATTCAGTTCTTAACAACAACTAAACAGAAAAATAAAAGCACGACAGTTTATAGAAGTTCTAATCCTAATTCTGAGCCTAGTTCTGATCCACAATTTTTTTACTTAGGCAATGATATGGACAGTATCAACACTATGCTATTTACATATTTAATGATGTTCTGAATGAAAAGTTCAAAGTCAGAATGGCTTACCTTGAATCCTAAGTGTGCGTTTGAGACATGAGTTGTTGCCTTTGAATGTTATGGGGTCAGCAAGAAACGGAACATAAAATGTTGTGTTCTTTGCTTCAAAAGGGAAGAACAAAGGTATTGTTTTGGGAATTCTGGGTTTAGGAATGTTTGAATGTTTTCTTTTCTCTCTTTTTTTTTGTATTTGATCATTCTCTCTTTTCAAAAGCCAGCCCCTTAAACGTGTGGTGGAACAACTTTTCTATAGATGAGTTTGCTGTGATTTTTTGGGGGGAAACAAATGGGATTTGAACCTTTTTGGCATATTGTTCAATTGCTTTTTAAATACTGCTTTTATGTGCTAATTTGGTGCAAATATGGGGTTTGAGAAAGTGCAGGTGTGGACTAGATCAGTAGAAATTTGGAGTGTTGTGGCAGCTGGATGCAGGATTGTGCCATAGTAGTGCAGCAGACTGTTCAAGAAGAGGTTTTGGGGCTTGGTAATGTTCTGATCGAAGAAGACCAGAATGAGATTTGAAGGGTGATGTTATGATCGAAGTGTAGAACATAGTCTCCATATGCTGAAGAGTCATGTTCTGATTGAAGAACACAATTTCCATATATTCTGATTGAAGAATCATGTTCTGAATCATTTTTGCAAATTCTGACTGCACTTGTGTGAAAATTGGCCCATAAGTTCTGAAATTATCATATTTCTTAACACTTAGAAAATTTTCTAAGTGTTTAAAAATTTGATTTCTTCAAAGTAAATTTTAACTTTTGATTTCTTTATGGACCCAATTCCTGTCCTGATAAAATATGATTGTTGAGACTTGATTTTAATCAAAAAAGCCAAAGTTTGACTTTTTAGTGTGCTTTTGACCATTTTACCCTTGTGAATGACTTTCTTGGAAAATTATGAACCTAGACTTGAAACTTGACAGAAGCAAACCCGAGGGTCCAAGATGATCCTTTGAGAAATGGGAGGGAATATTTTGGGGTACAACAACTATCAATCTCAACTAATTATCATTGAGATGGTAGAGGGGTGAAAATTGATTTATGAAATAAAAAAGTCCATACTGTCAATTATAATTGTAACTTGTAAAAACTAAACATTATATGTTGGAAGTTTATAAAATGCCCTGTTTTTCTAGCAAATGAACTTAGACTTGTGCTGACTTCACTACATCATTCTATAGTTGAAAGTGATTGTGCAACCGTAAGTTTGTATCTACTGGTTATTGATAAAATTGACTTGGAGTGAATTTTTAAAACCCCTTACTATAAAAGATCAATGGTTGGTTTTAGATATACTAAACTTAACATAAATCATAAATTTAATATATTAACAATTGATTTCTGTAATACAGTGGGAGAACTGACTTTATTGGTTTTGCATTTTATCGCAAATGTTGCGGTTAGCAAGAGTCGCCACCGACTTTTCTTTTATCCAACAAAGGAAAGAGTAAAAAGAGCATGAAAAATCTTTTTTAAAGATTTTGAGTTCAGGGGGTAGGTTATGAAAAGGGAAGGTTCTAGCACCCTTTTCATCAGTAGTTATCTACGGGCTCTTAGTTGCTAGCTCACGTTTGAAAATGCTCTTTTGTGTAAGTGTATTTTTGAAAATATTTTTGAAAAGACGCCTTAGTGCGGCGAACTTTGTAATGATTCTCGTATCGTTGAGAACGCATATAAAGTGTTTTTGTCTTTGAAAATATTTAGAAAAAGAGAGTGTATGTGTGAGAAATTTTGTTTTATTTTATGAGCAAGCAACTACGAGCTATCTACCTACTCGAGTGGTCCTTGTTTTTTACATCTTTTCCTTTAGATAATGGTATCCCACCATTGGTTGGTAGGTAGCACTATCATTGAATATTTTGAGGTACATGCGAGGGTTATCGTGCAGTCACAAAGGCAACTCATAAGATATTTTAGCAAAGGGTCTCTGCTAAAATCTCTTACGTTCGAGAGACGTGACTATTTTATTCCGAAGGTAACAAGTGGAGGTACCTCATAGGTGCGCGTATGCAAGTGTGTTTTGTTTCAGTTATGTTTATCTTGAGTGTTAGGTTTTCTAACATTTGTTTTTAAGTCTTATCATGCGAGCTTATTAGCATACATCTAGCAGTTAATTGTATATAAATACAAAAATAAAGTTCAGGAATTTGAATATACGCTATTACAATGCTTCGGGATAGGGGGAATTATAAATCAAAAAATGGGAAAATAAAAGTAAATGTCTTAAATTAAGCTATTACAACCCTTTGTGCAGTTACATTATATTTGTGAAAATAAACATGAGTAAAATAAATAAACGCACGAAGAAGATAAAGCCCTAGAAATTTCTAACTGATAAAAGAAATTTTTTTGTTGTTTTTGCATTTTTTGGTTAGAAAAATAATTAAATTTATGGAAACTTAAATTCTAATTAATTAAGAAAATAAAATGATTAAAAATAATTAATTAAAAATTAATTTAATTAATAAAACCTAAGTCTAATATTTTTTATGATTTTTTATTTTTATGATTTAAAAATAGAATTAATTGAAATAAAGGAAAACAAATAATAAAAGAAAGAAAAAGAAAGACGAAAAAGGTAAACTGACCCAGGCTGCAAAACAAGTAAATAGGGGGGGTGAGAATTTGAAAATCGTTAGGCCCGATTTGGCCAGGGCCCAACCCTTGCGCTGGATCTGGTGTGAACAACCTTTGAAGATCCATGGTGAGAACACATGCCTGAGGAGCTGGCTCTACATCCATTAGAATCTGGTGGTCCACATATTGAGGTACATGATGAGCATGCATATATAAGCTGCACGAGATCTGAAAATAGAAAATATTGAAAAAAACATGCAAAACCTGGGGATCAAAGCCGGCTCTTAAGCTTTCCACACGCGCATTTTACCATCAGGCCATTCTGCTCATTCGTTAATATAATAACATGATAATATTATATTACGAAACCAAATTCAAAATTATTTAAATAAAAGCGTGCACGCACATATGGGCCCATGGTGCTTGAATTGGCCAATCACGTTATTTCTTTCAGCCACGCGAGCATTGGCCGGAGTCAACAAAGGTCGAAGACGTCGGAGTCAAACTCGATCGTCTTCTTCGATCAATTAAAAAAACAAAAACCTACAAAACAGAAACAATAGCTCGAATCCTTTTACAATTTTGAAGTCTCATATGGGGAGAAGAATCCCCGTAAATTGTAATGATCGGGGTTCTATAAATGGGTAATATCACTGGGAAGAAAGGTTACACTCCTTTATCTTCCAGAGCGATATGCTAGAGAAATTATGGGGAATGTATGAACTTGCAAAGATTACTTTGTAGGGATAATCTCCTGAAGTGGCTCTGTGGAGATTCATGGGTGGTTTAGACGTCGTCCCAACTCCTACAGTCTTGAGTAAATTCTCGTTCAGTTTTAGTTATTGGACATTTTGAAAACAAAACAGAAAAAGTAAAAACAGAATTTGGCTTTGAAATTGTTTTTGTATTGATACTTTTTCCCATAAACAGGCAATTTTGTACAAAGAGACGGAAATCCTAATAAGAGGAAGTCGTCGCTAAAAAGATTACAAAGTGAAAACAAAACATATAGCTAGGTGGAAATAATCTCGTTGAGTTCCAACTTTGATATTTCCCTTATGTCTTCGAACATCTCATCCCTTGCTGTTGGAAGAAGGTGATTGAACAGATCTGTATCATTTGAACTTTGACTTTGGTGATAAAGCTTGTTGTAGGTGATCAAATGAGGACATAGTAATACACTTTGATCCCTAATTTTTTCCTAGACCAACCTTTTGTACCCTAATATTTCCCCTAATATCCCTTCATCATACCATGTTGATGCATTCACAATAAGATCACATTAGGATTCTTGGTTCCCCTCCCTATATATATATTTTTTCTTTGAGGGATCACCAAGCACCTTGACTTGTGTTCTTTTATGATCATGAATTTTTTTTTCTTGATCTCTCCTCTTAATTAATAAAACGCAATGTTGGTTTGTCTTGCTTGTTACTCATGTAGGTAAAGGCTAAGATTCAGCAAGTTGCTCCATGGGTTCATGAGTTTATTTCAATGCCCTTGTCAATAAAGCTTGAGAAGTTCAAACCTCACCATTGGATTTGTTTTGGAGGAAATGGCATGGCAAGGTTATTTTGGTTCACCATATTTCAAGATTATCAAATTTTGTTCAAAAGTACAAGGGATTTATTGGAGAAGTTGTCATGCTTGGACAAGGCTTTGTTCCCATTGGTCACAAATGCATATTTCTCTCAATTCTCAATATATGGAAGTGGTTGTGGTTTCTATGAGTTCTCATTATCATCCTCAACAACTTATATTTACAAAGAATTTGTGTTGGTACAAGAAGTTTGTTCAAAATTGCCAAAGTTCCTCAAGGCATGTTTCTTGATCTAAGAGCTAGGATTTTGAACTTCAAAGGAGTATATCTTGCTCATCTTTTGGTATTTTTGAGTGATTCTAAATACATAATTCTCTTCAAAGTGTTATCAAAAAATCACTTCAAAAGTTCCAAGGAGTTTTCATGTGGAAGAAACTTGATGAAGAAGAAAGATTACAAGTCCTCCAGATGAATCCCCAGTTTCCATTGTTAGGGTTTAGAGGTTCGTTTTAGGGCTTTTTGTTTCAGGAAAAATCAGGGCCAAAGATGAACACCTTTGCACTCAAGAGATCAAACCCAATTGATCTATGTAATTAGATTTGATTTATCTCGCCTGGTGTTGATTTTTGAGATTTGCAGGTTTATAGTTACAACATATGTCCGTAGGTAAAAGTCCTGTCTAAAACGACAGTTCCTTTGGAGAAGATGATGACGTGTCCAAACCTAGTTGGACAGTTTGAATCTCGAGTGCATTTTCAGTATTACTGCTGATTATTAAATAAAATATATTGTTAATTTTTTGTATAAAAAATAACCAAGCGTCCCAATGGTAAGAAGGAAGGGTCATAAGGCGTTGTGTGTGGGAGGTCAGGGGTTCGACCCCTGCCTCCAACATTTTCTATTTTCTCTCAATTTCTTTGCAGATCCTATGCTCTCATTGCAAGCATGCACACCATAGATCTCCAGATCATCACCCTTGGATCGTTCCTTTGCCAGATTTCACGCTTCCAGGTTGCATCTCCATGATGGACATCCCAGCAAGCCTCCTATTGAATCCAACGCTTGCTATGGGCCAACCAGACTTGGGCTTGGCAGAATTCAGCAACAACACCCTCCAATCTGGGCCTACACCCCCTCAGGCCTAATTTCTAATCTTTTTTAGTTTTTATTTATTTATTATCATTTAGTTTAACTATTTTTTATTAATCAATTTTTTTCATAAAAAATCATAAAATCAAATAATCACAAAAAGAATAGGATTTAGTTTTCTTTTTAATAAATTAATTTTTTTGCAAATTAATAATGTTAATTAACTTTAATTTTGTTTCATTAATTAAAATTAATTAGGAAAAATTAGGTCAAAATTCAATTCTTTTTCTCATAAAATCCCAAAATATTTTTAATAATCAAATTAGATTTTTAGGGTTTTTGAACTTTGTTTCCAGTTAATTCTCACGCGTAATTATTTTTGCCGCACGATAAATTTTTACTATTGATGTAACTGCGCCCGATTTGTAATAGCTTAATTAGTTTTTTTTTCAATTCCGCATTTTTACTTTTCAGTCATTAATTATGTAATTGCACCAAAGCCTTGTAATAATTAGGAACTTTATCTTTCCGCCATTTATTTTCCCGCCCGATAAACTGTTTAGATGAACGTTTAATAGGGATGGTTGAAAGATAATGATTAATTGAACCTAGATAACCCTAATTGTGCAAGATAAAATATCTGGAAAAAAGCACACTACTGCACACTTGCACCCTTAGGGTATACTTCACTCGGTTGCCTTTGAATTACGGTCACAATTCTCGAAACGTGAGAGTTCTTAGTGGTTCTCCTTAAGTCTAGAGATCACTAGTCCCTCGATGACCCTCTCGATTGTTGCCTCGATATAAAAGTGGTCTTAGGGCTTTAGGATAGTTACTAAGAGATCTTTCCCTATTGCCTTAGTGACCGTACGTCCCTTTCGATAGTCCCTCAAGCATCCAACGACTAGGGCTACCTACTCACTAATAGTAGGATAACATTGTCTAAAGGATAGGAGGAAAAGAAAAAACTTTTTTTCGAGTAGGTAGATAACTTTTAGGTACTTGGTCAAACAATTCTTTTTGCACATCACACTTTTCAAACAAATTTTTCAAAAACACTTTATCACACTCTTGAGGACTGATACAAGAGTTACCGTAAAGTGAATCGCCGCACTAAGGCAATTTTCATAGCTTTTCAAACACACAAACACAAGCAATTTTAGAAAATGAGCAAGTACCTAAGAGCCCATGGAAAACCATGGATGTAAAGGGTGTGAACACCTTCCCTTTCCATTATCTACCCCTCTTACTCAAAAGTCTCGAAGAAAAGGTCTTTTTCTGTTCTTTTCACCCTTTCCTTTTTGGATAAAAGAAAAGTTGGTGGCGACTCTTGCTTACCGCGACATTTGCAAACAAAAAACGCAAACCAGCATAACAGTCGGTTCTGCCACCTTATCACACTACCCCCCGAACTCAAGAAATAATCTCAAAGGTCTTTCATGTTCTTTTCACCCTTTCCTTATTGGATAAAAGAAAAGTCGGTGGAGACTCTTGCTATCCGCAACAATTGTGATCAAGTGCAAAACACCCTAGTCAGTTCTCCCACCGTATTACAGAACTGGTGACTCTGCTGGGGAATACTGAAAAGTGGGGTTACCTTAGGGCTAGATCACCTTTACTTTCTTTCTTTTTTAACTTGCATGCTTTACATTTTTGGGTCCTTGTTTGGTTTATTGTTAAATATCCTACACCCGGATTTAGGGCACCTTTTTAGGAAAGTAGAAATAAATCATGGAAGTTGTACGGTGTAGACCGATATGGACGAAGTGATAGCTATGTTAGCGTGATACTCTGGCTTGTACTAATGTTCCTTGAGTCATTTAAGGATAACATTAGGCTTCCTTATAGTATCATTAAGCGCTAACTGGCCTTTAGAACCTTTAATCGACTCATCCTTGGCCATTAGGAAGTAGTGAGATAGTCGACTTTGGTTCCGACCAAAGATTGGTTGATACTCAATGCTAAACTCATTGAGATTGGACTTTTGGGATATTCTGGCCGCAATACTTCGGTGCTTGAGCTAGAACAATTCCTAAAAGAAAGGTCGGTGATATGAGACTCCTTAGAACCCGAGCACTTTCTAGGACAGGTTGAGCCAACTAAACTTTAATAGGCTACTTACCTAGAAACTCCATGCAAGCCTAAACCAAAGGACTTGTCTGCTTTGTGTGTATATGCTTATTTATACATAACAACTTGCTTGCTCTGCATACATGTACATAACATCATGACATCATAGCACATTATTTTTCAATAACCATTTCAAGGATCTCAAGGGCCTATGATGCAGGGTCACGTTGAACCAGACAATTGTCAAGGGGCAAAAGGATTTATTCTCCTCTAATCAAACACCGTCAAAGACCAAAGCACAGTAACTTGAGTCAAGGGCTATGGCCCACTTGACATGTTGAGCTTGATTCTCGTGGAAGTAGATCCACCGATACGAAGTTCTCCAATCAAAGCGGTTGATCAAAATTCAACTTCTAACATCTTATTTTGTTTACCCCACGAGATCCTTGAAAACATGCATCTACATACCATGCATCATATCATGACAGGTTTCTCCCAAACATGTCTCCTTATCTTCCTACTGTTTACTTAAATAAGATGGATATGGAACAGATGGTGAAGGATCTCCAAGCACAAAATGCCCAATTCCAACAAATGTTCCTGACTTTGGCTAAAGGGCAAGAGGACCTGAAGACTCTTCTTCTCTAAGACAAGAAGAAAAAGAAGTCAGTGGAAAGGAGGTTCAAAAGACCAACAAAGTGAGCTCTAGGATTCATAACTCCGTCAACTGAAGGTGGCAATCAGAAAAAATAAGGGGACCACAATCTGGGTCTAACGAAGAAGAGACAGACTATGCTGAATAACAATATCCTCTTGCAGACGACAAATACAAACAGCTGAAGGATCGCCTCAATGCCATGGAAATCCAGAGAGTACCTGGTTTGGACTTTGAAGAAATGGGATTGGTGTCTGGAGTGGTCATCCCACCAAAGTTCAAAATCCCTACCTTTGCCACGTATGATGGGGTCTCTTGTCCTAAGATGCATCTGAGATCTTATGTCTGCAAGATTCAACCATACACAACTGATCAGAATCTCTGGGTCCATTTCTTCCAAGAGAGCTTAGCTGGGACGCAACTTGAGTGGTTTTATCAATTAGAGAGTTCCCACATTCACACTTGGGAAGATCTAGCTGCTGCTTTCTACAAGAAGTACCAATACAATGCTGATCTTGCACCAACTCATGTACAGTTACAGAATATGACCATGCGTTCCAACAAGGGCTTCAAAGAATACGCCTAAAAGTGGAGAGACCTGGCTGGAAGGGTGAAGCCACCCTTAAATGACAGGGAGCTGATTGACATCTTTATTGGAACTTTGAAGGGGCCTTTCTTCAATCACCTAATCGGAAGCTCCTCGGTCGGGTTCACTGAGCTAATACTAACTGGCGAAGGAGTTGAAGCTAGCATCAAAAGAGGAAAGATCCAAGGAGCTACATCCTCTGATACTAAGAAAAATCCATACAATGGGAAGAAAGAGACCAATGATGTGTACGACCAAAAGGGTCATAAAAAGAGCAACCACGACCAATATGTGGGGGCAGTCCTGATCTCCGGTCCTCCATCGCAGCGACAACAACAAAGGGGAAATTGGTGAAGGCAAGACGAGCCCAAAAGACAGTTTACCAACATCAACATGCCACTGTCTCAAGCACTACAACACTTGTTAAAGATGAATCTGATTACGTTGATAGGACCTCATCCAAACCCCAAAACCTTTTCTCCTAACTACAATCCTGATGCAATATGTGCATATCATTCCGGCAGTCCTAGGCATAATACTAACGATTGTTGGGTGCTGAAATACAAGATTCAAAACATGATTGGCGCCAAGGAGATTGAGTTCGATCCTCCAGAGACTCCCAACATGATCACCTCTCCCATGCCAAATCATTGAGCATTCCAGTTCATTTTGGATTTTCAATTGTAATTTCTTTGTTATTCAAACACTTATCTATTAATGTTAAACTTTGTTTCATTAATGCATCGCATATGTTTGTCTTGAATTCATCCATTTGTTTTCACTATATTTAAGCTATGATTTTTACTCTTTTTATGACATTCAACTCTTTCTAAAAGTTACAAGCCTTTAGAGGGAGGATGACTAAAACAATGCCATAATCTCATACAGTATGATTTTGGACAGACTTGGCTGACGATGTACATGCGTTGTTTCAATCCCTAAACATTGAAGTTATAAGGAGGATAATACCTATTCAACCCCTTCTAGCCAAATAAGTAGTAGTTTCCTTTTTTACACAAATTGAAACCATTAATCAAAACCTGGGGCGGGGTAGTCTCTCAGTTAATTCAAATGTGTGTTCGGTTGTAAATTTTCACCTCGTATACAATAAGTGATATCAAAAACGTCCTTCTAAACCAAAAGATGGTGATGGTTCCTTACTGTTGTACCCCAATTTTTGCCCCTAAGTTTCCTTCATCATACCATATTGTTTTAATCACAACAAGATCACATTAGGGCTTTTGGTTCTTCTCCCTATCTTTAGCCTTGCTCTTTTGAGGAGTTACCAAGCACCTTGACTTGTTTTCTTTTGTGGGCATGAATATTTTTCTTTGATTTTCTCTCTAATTAATAAAATGCAATGTTATTTTGTCTTACTTGTTAATAATGTAGGTAAAGACAATAAGGTTTAGCAAGTTGCTTCATGGGTTCATGAGTTTATTTCCATGCCCTAGTCAACATAGCTTGAGGAGTTCAAACTTCACCATTGGAGTGATTTTGGAAGAAATGGCATGACAAGGCTTATTTTGGTTCAACATATCTCAAAGTTATCAAAATTGATTCAAAAGTACAAAGGGTTGAGGGAAGAAGTTGTAATGATTGGACAAGGTCTTGTTCCTGTTGGTCACAAGAGCATATTTCTCTCTAATTTCAAGATATGGAAGTGGTTTTGGTGGCCATGAGTCCACATAATCATCCTCAACAACTTCTATTCACAAAGGAGGAATATTGGCACAAAACGTTTGTTCAAACTTGGCAAAGTTCCTCAAAGCATTCTCTTGATCTAGAGGCTAGGGTTTTGAACTTCAAAGGAGCATATCTTGCTCATATTTTGGTATTTTTGAGTGATTCCAAAGAAATATTTCTCTTCAAATAGTTACCGAAAAATCATTTCAAATGTTACAAGGAGTTTTCATATGGAAGGAACTTGGTGAAGAAGAAAGATTACAAGTCATCCAGATGAATCCCCAATTTTCCATGTGTGACTTCAAATGGTCATAACTTGGTCAATTTTTATCACCTTGAGCCCATTCTTTTACCATGATGATCTTAAGGATCTTTAATGCATACCTTCTTTTATGTGCAAAGTAAGAAAATGGATGGAAGTTGCCTTAAGAATGCAAAAGATTATAGGTCATTTCATGATTTTTGGCCAACATCAACAAGTCATAACTTGCTCAATTTTTGGAGATTTTGAGTGGTTCAAGTTGAAAATGTCATTCAAGAGATCTACTTCATTCCATATTTTTTGGTCAAGAGCAAATTCTAAGTGGAAGGCCATGTTTGAATACAAAATATTGTAGGTCATTTTTAAAGAAGAATTTGAAATATTTCTAAGTATGGAAAGTCAACTCTTTTTCTTCAACTTTGACTCCATGTAATTTTCAGCTCAAGCATCCATTTGATTCCATTATTTTTCCATTGCAAAGCTTGTAACCTCGTCTTTCCAAAGCGTCAAGAATTATGCCCTAAGACCCCTTGAGGTGGAAATGCCATGGATTTGAATTTGGTAGTTCGAAACTGATTCTTGCATAAAGTTAGAATTTGGAAATCTTTGTTTTGGCTTCTAATCACAAGATTTCCACGCGTTTTTGTTTCTAATAATGTTTAACAACTTGCCAGAAGTGATTAGCATCATGAAACACATGATTTGGCTGAGTTTTGATCAAGTTTGAGTCACACTTTCTTCATGATGCAGACCCACACGAATTCCCTCCAAAATGTATCATTTGCTATTCCTTTTGATCCCATTTGCTTCCCTATAAATAGAGGGTCATCCCCCATTCAATTTCCCATGCTTAGATAGCCAGAATCACTCCGCCAAACTTGTTTCACAACCCAGAATTCAGCAACTTCGAAATCCATTCTCAAGCATTTTTCAATCCATTTTTCCTTCAATTCACCTTCCCTGATCTTCCCTAAAGCTAACCATATAATTACATTCAAGAATCATGTCCTATACTATTCCATAGAAGTCCAATTTCAGAGCTCTGCAACTCAACTTCAATAGGTAGATTCCTTCATCAATTATTCAAAACTCTGATATTATTGTGTTGCTCTCATTGCCCTGGTTCTAGTTGCAACACTTACATTTCACTGGAAACACGTTTTGACCATGAATGTTCAAATCCCTTTTCAAAACTTTCCTTCCAAATTGCTTGAGCTATAGTTTATATAAATTTGGCGCGAGGGTGTGGTTGTTTTCATCTTGAAGAGACAAAGCGATTGGCATAGGTCTGAGCTTCTGATTTTACAATTTGAGAGACCTGCAAATCACGTTGGCTGGAGGTTGAAGATGACCTACGTGTCATCTTCCAACCAATGATGGCGTGCCATTTGTTATTTTCAAAAATCTTATTTATTATTGATTCTGTACATTATTCACTAATGACCGTGATATGCACAGCGCGCCAGATCCCTTGGATTTGATTACTAATGCGTTTTGACTCTTATCCAATGGTCCACATATTTTACTTTTATTTTCTTTTCCTTATTTTTATATTTTAATTGTTTTAAATTTCAAAAAAATCATAAAAAATTCATTTTTAGTCCAAAAAATCTAAAAAAATTATGAAAAATACTTTTGATTATTCTCTTTCTGATTTTTATTTTATCACAATTTAATTTTGTGTTTTGGTATTTTTTATAAAATTTACACTTATTTGTTTTGTTTAAAATGTTTAAAAATACTTTTGTACATTTTTTAATTCTGAAAAAATTATGGAATGATCCAATGATATTATGACAAATATTGGTGACCTTATTTTATTTTTGTTTCTGAATTTACTTTTTTTTTACTATTTTTGTTTATTTTACACATTTATTTTAGTTTTTAAAAATAGTTTCTGACTTTTAAAAATTACCAAAATTTTTATAAAAATATTTGGATCCATTTCTGATTTTTCTATGGCCTTATTTTTCATTTCTTGATTAATTGGAACATAATTGATATTTTCCTCATTATTTTCCATTTTTTAAACTTTTTTAAACCTTTTAATGTATATATTAAATATATTATTATTTTGTGATTATTTTCTGGCTGTCCTGGGTTGATTTTTTGATCATGACTTTATTAACATCATTGGATCCATGGTATTGAGTTTGACTCCACAAAAAATGGATGAATGATTTTAATAATAGTTTGATTAAATTTTTAATACAAAAGTGGTTTATTCATCTTTTGTCCTAATCCTCTTCATCTCATCCCCTTCTCATTGAACTAAATGTTGTTGGAGCATGATCTCTATGTCATGTCTCAAAACAAATGGTGCATAGATTGCTATTGACCGACCTCAAAATAGGTGCGACTTCTATATAAGTCCACTTACGATTGCTTAACATAACGCTAAATTTTGTCCCGATTCGAATAAATGATCATTCGTGGCCCAAACTTATGATTGCAAGCCCAAGCATGTTAATTTGATCTCTTTAATCCAATAGCCTTGAGATTTATTGTGTGGAGGCTTTGGTTCTACCAATCCTCTAATGGATTTACAACACCTTTGGTCAACGCAAATCACTTAAACATCGTTGATCATTAAATGGTACTTATGAAAATTCCAAATGAATGATATACTTGATAAAAAGAAAATGCAACTTGTTGTGTAGAGGCTTTGGTTCTACCAATCCTCTAATGAGTTCCAAATGCAAGTTTCAAGATGGTCATCTAACTAATCACTAATTTTTGACTTGTTTATCTTATGATTTATGTACTATTTATTTTTTAGAATTTTCATTTCATGCCATTTTCATCTTTGCTCATTTGAGCATTTATTTTCTTGTCATTTTTACTTTGCTCACTTGAGATTTTCTTTGCTTTTCTTAAGATACTTAATAATCAACATAAACCCTAAAAAAAGCTTAATGGTACTTGGACTATTTGGTTACTATCCTTGGCATTATGGAGCATGGGACTCTTTCTTGGACTTAGGATTAGAAACCTTGGCCTATCTTGGAGACCTTGTGATCCTATTTGATTATTTTGTCTGGAGCTCTTGAGGTTTACCTCAAGACATTGGGCTGCTTGTTTGTTTTTGTGTGTAGGTTTTTATGATTACATCCTTTGTTTGTAATCTGGAATTCACCCGTATACAGCCGTTACTCTGCCCAATTTTTGTGAAGACTCAATACACTTGAAGAGGTCTAGTATCTTTGCTTGCTTGGTTTCAATCTATAGAATGAGAATTCTATCTTGGCTCATAATATCAAGTTTTGACTTCTTGTTGGTTAGATGGTTCTTATCCTTAACTTTTACCTTATGCTTTAGGATAGTCTCTTCTTCTCCTCCCATCTTCTTTAATTTGAAAAATCTTCTCCCTCCTTTTGAAAACTCTTCTTATTTTGAAACTTAAACCACTTTCATAATAAACTTGGACTTAGATCCATGCATTTGCAAATCATTTTAATAAATAAACTCCAATCAATTTAATAATACCTTGACATTTTTTTTAGAAGACTAAAAGCCAATCAATCTCACTTCCAACCATTTTGCCACTTTGGCTTTTATTTTAAAACTTTTCTCAAAAGATTAAACTATTGTCAATCCTTGTAGTGATGCAAACAACTATACTTCTACAATATGTAGTGAAGAGAGATATTTTCCACTTTGGTGTTGAGTGAGGCATTGTTGATTTTAAGATCCAAGCCATATCCTCTACTTTAAGATGATGCAAATTCTCCTTTCTCATGATTGTGGGTAGTAAGTATGTTTTCCACACGACAATGATGATGATGTTTTATCTCATAAAAATAACCAACACACTTGTGTTCCAAATTTTTAAAAGAGGAACTACGTGTACCCTGATCCCCTATTGCACGAAAGGTGGTACGTAGGCACTAAAGGTTCACAACTGCGGTGGGTGCAAAAATCATAAAAATATACTTCTTTTCTCACCTCCACCATCCATCTTATATACAACACATTTTTTATAGCCAAAATATACATATTTTTGAAAGAGGTTCCTGCGGAGTACCATAGATGTTTAGGGTGCTAATAACTTCCTTTTTCATAACCAACCCCCTTACCTTGAATCTTTCCCCCTTTTTCGGGTTATTCGCTCTTTTCCCATTCCTTTGGAAACAATAAAGCGCGGTGGCGATTTTTATTTTGATTTGTATAAAGTCTAGTCAATCTAATGGCTTAGTCTTGAACATTTCTACCGCTACAACCAAATAGGCAGTCGTTATCTCTCAAAAGAAAAGCCCACTAAGTTAAAACCTACGAACGAGACTTAAGAAAAAAACCGGAGCATCTCGCTGACCGTAATCTCAAAACAAGAACAGTCAGGAAAAAAAAAACCAGGGATAGTAAATAAATAAAAAAGAGGACACTACAAATCCTCGACAACATGAAAAGTGTTGCAAAAATGAGTGCATTCGAACAAACTTAATTTGTATGAACCATCACTAAAATGTTATTCTAGACTTAATTGGAGTTCAAACGCACAATTGACTGAGCTTAGGACTAGAGAATGTCACGAAGAATGGACGGGTACAAATAAACTTTGAGCCTTATCCTTTGTTTCTTAAACCATGAACCAGACCACACTACAACCTTTCAAAAGTCCTAATTGAATCATGGTTTAGTTTGAAAGCATACTGTTACAAAAGGTACCCTGACTCCTGTAAGGCTTACAAGCATAAACTTTTCATAATTTGAATATCGATGTTTGCATATGGCTAATTGATCTGACCTGATCAGAAGGTTTGGACTGTCACGGCTGCTCCGAGCTGAAGGCTTTTTGAACGAGGAGGGGGGGGGGGGGGGTACCTGCAAGGCACTCCGATGCTTAAGTCAGTGGGAGTACTAGCAGATAATAGAGTTGAGGTTAGAATGATGAATACCTGACCCTCTGGAAACAGAGGGTATTTATAGCCCCCAGCGCTGGGCCAAGGTTCCTTCATTGGGCCGGGAGGATTTGGCCCAATGGAGGAACTGCCAGGTTCTACGTGGGTAGTGGGGACCAGCACGTGGTCCCCTTCCTGGATGTGCTGCGTGAAGTGCGGGCGGACGGAGACGCGGTCTTTCCGGAGTATCGTTGGGGCAACGGTGGACTGAGTCTGCCCTAGCCAGGTAGCTCGAGATCATGTCGAGCTGCGCTGCACGGTGCCGAGCTCGACGCCAAGACCTCGAGCTGAACAGCGAGTGTCGAGCTGGACGTTAGGACACAGTCGGACGGCAGGATGTCGAGCATGACTTCGCTGCGTGGGGCTGGACATTGAGATGTCGAGGTGGACATAAGGGTGTCGGGCATGGACGCGACCCCCTTTGCCCGGTGTGGTCCTTAGTGAGTCCCTTTGGACTGGGCCTTAGTAATGCTTTTGGGCCTGTCGGGCCCAGTCCAGAACAGGAGCCCCCCAAGTCGTGGTTCCTTTGCGAGGAGCCATGACTTGAAACAAAGTTGTTCCGTCGCTGAGGTCTCGTGCCCGGGATGGAGGCGTGGACCCTCGAGGGGTCTCCTCGTGCCGTGCTCGGAGATGTCCGCGGTGGCGGATGCGTGGAGGATCCTTACCGGGCGCGTCAGTCGAGCACACGAGGCATCTTTCGGGAGTTGTGCCGCCACCCTAGGGGGGTAGGGCCATCATTGCGTTGGGAGCAGCGCGTCGAGGAGAAGGAGTTCGTGGTCGAACGGGGTGACGTTTGGTATTCCACGTCATCCCTATAAATAGGGTCCTTGGGCCCCATAATATGTTTTCCGTCCTTCGTGCTCTCTTCGTTGCAACTCTCAACACTCTCTCCAACCGTGACTTCCCGTCTCAGATCCTTCACTTCTTAGCCAAATCCCAACTTTGATCCAAGTAAGTGATCCATTTTCTTTATTTTCCTGTTTTAGAATGCATGATTCTTGGAAATTGTAGATGTTTTAGGACCTTTAATGTGGGATTAGCCCGGTAAATTCGTGTTTTGCCCGACAGATTCATGTCTAGGACCGGCAAATGCATACTTATGGTCGACACATTCGTAGTTTTAGGTGAAAAACTTCAGAGCTGCCCGGGGTCTTCATGATCCTGGGCGCCTGACTCATGCCGGTGCCCGGTATGTTTATGGTCGTGGCCGTGGGCTTCATAATGCGGCTCGCCATGTTCATACCTCGGGTCGACATGCTTGAAGAGTGGCCGCGCAGTTGGTTTGTGGAAGAACACTGGATTCAGGAGAGTCGGGGAGGCATCCACTTGTGAAAATGGACTTGTGGTAGTGTATGGACGACATGATTATGTCGAGCATAGGACTTCATGCTCAATCTGATTGGTTTCCCGTGCCCTGCAGGTAACCATGGCGGATGAGCCGAGCTCCTCCGGTCGTCGTGACAGCGAAGAACAAAGTGCCGACGAGTCGGCCAACCTTATAGACACCGTGACCGACCCATCGCTGGAATGGGTGGGCGCCGAGCCTCGGGGGACGGCGTCGATATACAGTCGGGATGACCGACATCCGTTCATCGCTGTCGAAGAAGGGCAGGACCAGCCCGACTTTCAACCGAATTTCGAGGTCATGCTGCCGTCGACCAACGCCAGGATTTGTTCGATGTACCCGGACTATAGCTTTGCGATGTACGAGATCGCGTTTAAAGACTTGGGTTTGCGGCTGCCTTTCACAGACTTTGAGACCGGCGTTTTTACGCATTTGGAGCTGGCCCCGTCCCAGCTACACCCTAACTCTCTCGCCTTCATCCGGGCGTTTGAGCTGACGTGCCGCTACTTAAGGATAGGGGCGACCATCCCTCTCTTCTTTAGGGTCTTCCACCTACAGCGTCAGTCCCGAGGAGGGAAGCACAACTGGGTGTCCTTGAAGCAGTCGAGGAGACTGTTTAGGATGTACATGGACTCTGTGAGGGGGTTCAAGGATAAGTGGTATGTGATACACCCTATCACCGACTCTGCTGTAGATTCCCTCTTCGAGGAGGAAGGGCCGGTCAGCGATGATGACGGGGAAGCAATGTTGACCGATGACGGGAGCCCCGTGTTAGGACGTCGGGCTAAGTTCCCGGTGTACTGGATGGCCCGACACTTCCAGCATGGAACCGGCTATTTCCATACCGCAGTCGGGGACATGTGCACGGAGGATCAGCGGGCATATGATGCTCTCTGTAACTTTGTCGACAGTTTTCATCCCGCCCAATGGGTTACGTGGGAAGGGAATGATATCCTCGACAAGGATGGTTACCCGACATTCGAGGCTCGCCCGATCGATACCAAGGCGTTGGTGGAATGTTCAACATACAGGCAGGCAGCCCGCCTGTTAGGTTGTTTGTTTGAAATTCTTCACTCGTCATTTATTTACGCGTTTTGCTCGATACTGACTTTTCTTTTACTTCGTGCAGGTACGATGGCCAGCCGACATGAGAGGCTCCTGAAATTGTCAACCGGCCAGAGGCGAAACAAGAAGGTCGTGCCTGCCCCGCAATTGACGAGAATGGGACCACCGCCGAGCACGACCGTTCCTCAGCCGGTGAGGGTGGATTCGACGTCGAGCTCAGGAGCAGCATCGGATCCGGATGTCGAGGAGATTGATGCCAGTGCCATTTTGACCCAGAGGAAAAGGACCCGCGTGGAAGGCGGTTCGAATGTCGGGGAAGATACCGGCCCTGTTCAATCCTTTGCCTTCCCCCCTTGCTTCGAGGAGGAGGGCTTTTTTGAGCGGTTCCCTCCGACCGTGGTCGTTCATGAAGCCGAGGCTATAAAGAGGATGACTAAGGAGGAGAGGAAGTCGCGGCTGGTCGCCAGCGTGGACGGGCTGGTTAAAATGGCTGAAATGGCTCTGGTATTGTCTGAAGACGCAGGGGATGCTGCTCGTGTTGAAGAGCTCGAGCGGGAGAAGGCGGCCTTGACTGCGAGCTCAAGGAAGTTGAAGGTCGCTCTGGAACGCTCCGAGGGGATGTTCCAAGAGCAGACCGCGATACTTGACGCCGAGCGGGAGATGCTGACCTTGGAAAAGGAGAAGTCGGGGCGGTTGACCGAGGAAGGGGAGTTGCTCCGGACCGACAGGGATCGTTTGGCTGCTGAAGTCGAACGCCTGGGCAAGCAGGTTGAGGAACTGAATGCTGTTCAACAACCCGCCGAAGACGAGCCCGAGGACCTAATGGCTTTGAAGAGTCGGGCTGAGCTTATTGCCCATATCCGGAACCTCGAGGAGGACGCAGTCGGTGCCCTGGAAGACGGGTTCAATTCTGCCGTCGACCAGCTCTCATTGCTAAATCCCGGCCTGGTCACCGAGGGCATCGGGCACACCCATCGGGTTGTCGGTGGCGCGATCATTCCCCCGCCCGACTCTCCCGGCGTCGACAGTGGTGATAATGTGGAAGTTTGATTTGTATTCTTTGGATAGCGGGCCTGCGTGCCTTTGATATTTGAATTTGTATTCTTTGGGCCTGCGTGCCCGTTTATTGCATGTATGAACATCGCCGGCCTTCTTGGTCGGTTTAATATTACTTTGTTGCCTTCGGGCGTTTATACCTTGTTATTTATTTCGGATTTTCTGCCCTTGTATGAACTCACATGCTTGTATGAATTTAGCTCAAGTCCCGGGCCCGAGGAGTGCCCGTAGGTGGCTCTGATTTGGCGAGCGACTATGCTCGTCACGATTTGTGTGCAATCTCGGCCCTATTTTGGTTGGCCGGGGTTGCTTAAGTGCTGCGCTCGAGGGGAGAGATTTTCTTGACCCTTGTAGATGTCCCGTTATTCTTGATGGAATGTCGGGCATTTTGGAGCGAGGTTGCTCAGTCGGGCGTGGAGCCCGTTAGGGACGATTCGCCCTTGGCGTGAACTGCCCATCGCGAGCTGGGTGTTCTGCCTTATGGGTACGACGACGGTGGTGCTTGGTACAGCTGTCCACGTCGGGCACTATAGATCGTCAGCGTCTACCGCGCGATGCCGTGCCATTTTGGTCGTGTGTCGGCCCGTACCTAAGCCTTAAACGAAGTTGGACGTTTTTCCTCGTTGCCCGAGCCTGGTCGCTTTTGGTCGAGGGTCCTAGGTGTTGACAGTTTTTAACTGTAGTACTGCTTCAACTTAGCAGCATTCCAGGGTCTTGGTAATGGCTCTCCGTCTAACTGCTCGAGGTAGTACGCCCCGGTACCCGTGGTGCCGTGGACGCGGTAAGGTCCTTCCCAGTTCGCGGCCAACTTCCCTTCGCGGGAGTCTTTCTGGTTTCTGCGTAGTACCAGGCTGCCTATTTCGAACTCGCGCTTGATGACCTTGTCGTTGTGGCGTAGGGCCACTCGTTGTTTTAGGGTTGCTTCGCGCAGGGCAGCCCCCGATCGGATTTCCTCGACTAGGTCGAGTTCATCCCTTAGTGCTTCGTCATTCATCTCTTCGTCGAGGGGGTCTTCCGTTCGACGTGATGGTTCCATGATTTCGACCGGGATGACGGCTTCGGTACCGTACGTTAGTCGGAATGGTGTTTCACCCGTCGTTGAGTGGGGTGTGGTGCGGTATGCCCACAGGACGCTGTGGAGCTCCTCCACCCATCCCCTTTTGGCTTCGCCGAGTCGACGTTTGAGCCCTCGGAGGATGACTCTGTTCGCGGCTTCGGCTTGCCCGTTGGTCTGAGGGTGCTCGACCGATGTGAAGTGATGTTTGGTCCCCAGTTTGGTGACGAAGTCTCGGAATCCGTGGTCGGTGAACTGGGTGCCGTTGTCGGTCACCAGTGCCTGCGGAATTCCGAACCTGGCGAGCACGTTTCTTTTGTAGAAACGGAGGATGTTGTGTGAGGTGATTTTCGCGAGGGCCTCGGCCTCGATCCATTTTGTGAAGTAATCCACGGCGACGATTAGGAACTTGTTCTGATAGGTCCCTTGCACGAAGGGTCCGAGGATGTCCATGCCCCACCAGGCGAACGGCCATGGGGATGACAATGTGCTCAGCTCGTGTGGGGGAGCGAGGTGCATATCCCCGTGCTTCTGGCACTTGTCACATTTTTTCACGTGTTCCTTGGCGTCCTGTTGCATCGTCGGCCAGTAGTATCCTGCTCGGAGGGCCTTCCTCGCCAAGGATTTACCGCCCATGTGCTGGGCGTTGATACCTTCGTGTATCTCCCGCAATACGTCGGGGATGGAGGACTCGTCAATGCATTTCAGGAGGGGAATGGAGAATCCCCTTCTGTAAAGTTTCTGTTCGAGGACAACGTAAGAACATGCTCGCCGCTTTATTGTGGCTGCGTCGGCCTGGTTCGTCGGGAGTTCTCCCTTTGTAAGGAAATTATAGACCGGGGTCATCCAAGACGTGGCGTCCCCGATAGCATGAACCTCGACCGTAGTCGAGGGTGGTTCGATGCTCGGCCGTGCCAGGGATTCCTGGATGACGGATTTATTTCCGCCTTTCTTTCGTGTGCTCGCGAGTTTGGACAGTATGTCCGCCCTCGTGTTCTGCTCGCGGGGAACATGAGAGATTTCTGCTCGTACGAACTTTGCCATGTGTTTTTTGACTAAGTTCAAGTACTCAATGAGGTTGTCATTCTTGGCCTGGTAGCTTCCCTGTACTTGGGAAGCGACGAGCTGGGAGTCGGTGTAAATTTGAACTTCGCGGGCTCCTAGGTCCTCGGCTAATCTCAGTCCTGCGAGCAGGGCTTCGTATTCTGCCTGGTTATTTGATGTCGGGAAGGAGAGAACCAAGGAGTGCTCGATTACCACCCCTTCTTCGTTTTCCAGGAGGATCCCTGCGCCGCTTCCAGACGAGCTGGAGGCTCCGTCGACGAAGATGGTCCACTTGTGTTCCTTTCCCGGGGGAATGTCGTTAGAGGTCATCTCGGCGACGAAGTCGGCCAAGGCTTGTGCTTTCAGGGCTTTCCTGCTCTCGTACTGAATGTCGAATTCAGAGAGTTCCAGGGACCACTTAAGCATTCTGCCCGCCATATCTGGCCGACCCAGGAGTTGTCTCACCGGTTGATCGGTTCGCACGACAATGGTATGTGCTAGAAAGTAGTGTCTGAGCCTCCTCGCAGCGTTGACGAGGGCCAGTGCAACCTTTTCTATCTGTTGATACCTGCTCTCGGGGCCTTGTAAGGCTTTGCTCGTGAAATAAACAGGTTTCTGCCCGTCGGGAGTCTCGCGGACAAGAGCTGCACTGATGGCTTCGTTTGAAACTGCCAAGTATAGGTAAAGCGGCTCGTTGTCATCTGGTCGAGATAGCACGGGTGGTTGAGACAGGCTCTGCTTCAGATGGCGAAGTGCGTGTTCGCATTCTTCGGTCCATTCGAAGGCTGCTTCCTTTCGTAGGAGTTTGAAAAAGGGAAGGGCGTGCTGAGCGGACTTCGCGACGAAGCGTGAAAGTGATGTCAACATGCCGTTCATTATCTGTATCGACTTCTTTGACGTTGGAGTCGGGAGGTCGGCGAATGCTCGGCACTTGTCGGGGTTGGCTTCAATGCCTCGTTCTGTTAGGTAGAATCCGAGGAACTTTCCTGCCTTAACCCCAAATGTGCACTTCTCCGGGTTGAACCTCATTTTGCATTGTCTTGCTTGGGCGAAGACAGTCTTGAGATGAGCTGCGTGATCGGTGTCTGCTCGAGATTTGACGATCATGTCGTCCATGTATACCTCGAGCATGTCGCCTATCTGTTTGTTGAACACTTTGTTCATCATGCGTTGGTACGTCGCGCCGGCGTTCTTTAGTCCGAAGGGCATTACGTTGTAGTAATAGTTGCCCGAGCTGGTCATGAACGCCGTGCAGCGTTTGTCGCCCGGAGCCATTGGGATTTGATTGTATCCCGAGTAAGCGTCCATGAACGACAAAGTTTTGTAGCCGGCCGAGTTGTCGACCAGCATATCAATGTTTGGTAGAGGAAAAGCATCCTTCGGGCAAGCCCGATTGAGATCGGTATAATCAACACACATTCGCCATTTTCCATTATTCTTTTTGACAAGTACAACATTTGACAGCCAGGTGGAATACCGGGCTTCAGAAATAAAATTTGCCTCTAGGAGGTCTTTTACAGCTTTTTCAGCAGCCTCCGTTTTTTCTGGAGACTGCCTACGCCTACGTTGTACTACTTCCTTGGCGGCTGGATCAATGGCGAGGTGATGACAGGCGACCTCAGGGTCGAGTCCGGGCATCTCTGCAGCGCTCCAGGCGAAGAGATCAGCATTCTCGCGCAGACAGGCCTTGATTTGCTTCCTGGCCAGGTCGGGGAGGTCTTTGCCAATCTTCACTCCCTTGGTCGGGTCTGCTCCGAGGGGAACGAGTTCGAAATCACCGTCCGGAATAGGTCGGAGGGGGATTTGCTCGCTGCTGGCCGGCTCGTCTTGGTCAAAACGGGCGTCGAGCGCAATGGAGTCGACCTTTGGTGGAGCCTTCTGAACTTCTGCCTCAGGAGATGCTCTGTCGGGCTCTTGCTTTGTCTTCTTGATGGGCCTAGTGCTGGGGCCTACGTCGACAGTATCCCGGCCCCTTGAAGCGGCGTTGAAGCACCGGCGGGCAGCAGCGAGGTCGCCCTGGATGGTGGCTACCCTCCCCCTCTTGGTATAGAACTTCATCTTTAGGTGGACAGTTGAGGGGACCGCTGTCAGTTCCGCCAATGTCGGCCTCCCCAGGATGCAATTGTACAGGGATGGGCAGTCAATGACGAGGAAGCGGACCTTCACCTGTCTTGTAGCAGTTCCCTCCCCGAATGTCACGAGGAGCTCGACATATCCCCAAGGTTTGGACGTCGAGCCGTTGAAGCCTTGAAGGTCCGAACCTATATATGGAGACAGATGTGAGTCGTCCAGTTGTAAGGTCCGGAACAGCTGAGTGTACATCACGTCGACGGAACTCCCTTCGTCGACCAGGATGCGATGCACGTCGAAATTGGCCATCTTCGCCCTTATCAGCAAGGGGATGACTGCGTTCGGTGCTCCGCCGGGGAGCTCTTCCAAGTAGAATGTGATAGGCTTTGATCTGCCCCTTACCATTTCAAAAGTCACAGTTTGAGGAGGAGCTTTGTCGACCAGTTCGTCCAACTTCCTCTTGGCTGAGTTGATGGTGAGGTCGCTGAACCCGCCCTCGTTGATGACCATGGCGGAGGGGAAGTATTCCCACCTGCTGTGCGTAGTCAGGGGCTCCTGCAGGAGCTCGGGCAGTTCGAAATCCTCGGGCCTGGTTACCGAGAAGGCGGTCTGGATTGGCACCGACTCGTCAGATGGCCGGGCATCTTCTTCGGGCTCCTTTGCCTCGCGGGCTTCACGACGGGGAGCGTCGTTTCTCATGTACTGTGCCAGTCTCCCCCCTTTGATGAGGGTTTCAATAGCATCCTTCAGGTGGACGCAGTCCTCTGTCAAGTGACCATGACTCCTATGGTACTGACAGTATTTGTTTTTGTCTACTCCTGGTTTGGCAGGAGCTGGTCGGGGACGCTTGACGCCACCGTCTTTAAAATCTGTGCTTGCACACTCCGCCAGAATACGCTCGCGGGAAGCCGTGAGCGGAGTGTACTCAGTAAACCGGCCCGAGGGGCCCCTTTGTTCCCGGACCTCCCGGGGTCTGTCTTCCTTCCTCTTTTCTCCGGTGCGTCAGGGAGGAGGGTCTTGTCTCGAGCTGCTTCCATGGTTGCGGGCCCTGGAGTCTCGTGCCCTGTTGGCAGCTTCTCTCTCCTCGTAGTCCATATATGCTCGAGCTTTGTCGAGGAGAGCATCAAAAGTTGCAGGTGGCTCAATGCCCACAGCTTTCCTGAATTCTGTGCCGGGGAGGAGGCCCCTCTCCAGCAAATACCTCTTCATATGGTCCGCGCAGGGGACCTGTATTGCTTCCCGGTTGAAGCGGTTGATGAATTCCCTCAAGGTCTCATCATGTCTTTGAATGATGGCCTCGAGGGCTGCCTCAGTCTTTGGGTGGCGACGAGAAGCCGTGAAGGAACTGATGAACTGATTCTTCAAGTTCCTCCACGAGGTGATGGAGCCCGGGGCAAGTCCTTTGTACCAATCCATGGTCGCCTTCCTGAGAGTTGTTGGGAAGAGACGGCACTTAATGGGCCCCCCGACATTGTGATAGTGGAGCATGGCTTCGAACCCGTCAATGTGGTCGACTGGGTCCGCCACTCCATCATATTCCTTTAGGTGTGGGGGCTTCTCCATGCCCGGGGGAATAGGTGCGTCCATGATTGCCTGCGACAGGGGACCGCGGGGGTCGTCCTCGTCGCTCCTTTCTGGAGAAAGAGAAGGGGTCCTGTAGTGATGTCTGGCACGCTGGTCGTGCTGAGACTCCCTCGAGCGTGATGCTCGGTGGGTGAAGGTCACATGCCCGTCTCTGTTGTGCCTCCTGTCGTGCCTTGATGGGTCGCGACTGGGCTCTCCGGCAGGGATGACGGGCTGTCTTTCATACTGGGGCCGCCTCTGCTTTGGTGGGGGAGAGGGGCTCCTAGAGTTCTCCCTGTAATGTCTCCGCGGGGGAGTAGGGTGTCGAACTTCTGCGACCCGAGGAGGTGGAGATGGTGGCCTTTGATGTATCCTCGGGGGGCGTCGGTCGTTTTCAAGTGCCCTTAGCCTTTCTCCTTGGGCGAACAGGAGGGAATTCGTTTGGTTGATGGCCGCGAACAGTGCCTGAGTCGTGGCATCTGCCCCGGCAGGAACTGGGACTTCATGGAACCGGGCAGCTCTGCGGTAGGCGAGGGCTTCCGGGTCGTCTTCGAGTCTTGGAGGAGTTGTCGAGGAGGATGCAGTGTTCCCGTCCCTGCGAGTGGAAGGTCCAGGGGCGGTTGTCACGGGAATGGTATTATGGCCGGCACCACTGGGAATGTCCAGCTGCCCATTCTTGTCCGCGGGACCGTTGTTGGCGTCGACAACGCGGGTGTGTTGTTCTTCACGAGTTGGAGAGGCCATGACAGTGAATGGATTGAGCTTTGGTCTTTGAAACTGTTCGTTAGACGGGGAAGCTTTTTCCCACAGACGGCGCCACTGATCTGACCTGATCAGAAGGTTTGGACTGTCACGGCTGCTCCGAGCTGAAGGCTTTTTGAACGAGGAGGGGGGGGTACCTGCAAGGCACTCCGATGCTTAAGTCAGTGGGAGTACTAGCAGATAATAGAGTTGAGGTTAGAATGATGAATACCTGACCCTCTGGAAACAGAGGGTATTTATAGCCCCCAGCGCTGGGCCAAGGTTCCTTCATTGGGCCGGGAGGATTTGGCCCAATGGAGGAACTGCCAGGTTCTACGTGGGTAGTGGGGACCAGCACGTGGTCCCCTTCCTGGATGTGCTGCGTGAAGTGCGGGCGGACGGAGACGCGGTCTTTCCGGAGTATCGTTGGGGCAACGGTGGACTGAGTCTGCCCTAGCCAGGTAGCTCGAGATCATGTCGAGCTGCGCTGCACGGTGCCGAGCTCGACGCCAAGACCTCGAGCTGAACAGCGAGTGTCGAGCTGGACGTTAGGACACAGTCGGACGGCAGGATGTCGAGCATGACTTCGCTGCGTGGGGCTGGACATTGAGATGTCGAGGTGGACATAAGGGTGTCGGGCATGGACGCGACCCCCTTTGCCCGGTGTGGTCCTTAGTGAGTCCCTTTGGACTGGGCCTTAGTAATGCTTTTGGGCCTGTCGGGCCCAGTCCAGAACACTAATTGTTTGACAACAGGGAAATTTGCATCCCATGAATGGAAGTTCTCTCAAAGAAACAAAATCACTTCAAATTGGAAGACACTTCTAATGACAAATCCCCTATAAGCAAGGGGCATGTCATGTCACTATCCAACTTGTCTGGGGCAGTCAAGTCAAGATTGCGAGAAATATCTCAAAAGTGCTGAATAACCAGGGGCATGTCTGCATCTGAATCACTTAGAGCATTGAACTTGAATTCCAGCAAAGGGTCACATACGACCAAGCAAACACTTTCTGGCAGTGCTACAACACTTACTACTAGGAGAAGTGACAAATTCCCACAAAGTCCTTTTCATAAAGTGATCCCCGGTCAAGTCTCCATAGAGTCATCTCTATAAGGTTATCCCCACTGAATAATCCTCACAGACAAGGGTCCAAAACCCTCGAAGCTAAATTAATGGATATCCCCATAAAATTGGATCCATGCAATCCCCGGCCAGAGTTTCAATCTCTGGAAAACCTTCTTCCCAGCTGAGTTGGTCTCAAGAAGAATCCTCGAGGAGTTCTGCCAAAAGAAAACACCTCCCCAGCAGTTTGTCAAAATATTATTTTCAAATAGGGTTTATTTCCCTAACAAACTACAAATTCCCCAGCTTGAGTTTGCCTCTCCGACTACTACAAATCAAGGGATCACAACCCTTCTTTCCCGGTAGACTTTTTACAAGCTCCAGTGAGTTGTTGCAAAGCCTGGAAGCCAATCGGATAATAGTTAACTTCTTTATCCTAAACCAGTAGTTAACTTCATTTCTATCTAATCAAGAGATAACTCCTCAGTAGAGAAACAAACAACTAAAACTCCTGAATTCCTTTCCCCCAAGCAGGAATCAACACTCTCCATAGAGTTTTCTTCTCAAGCAAAATTAACATTCCCCAGCGGAGTTCTCCTCAAACAACAAAACAGGAATCCCCAACAGAAACATTCTAAAACTAGGTCTGGAGAGGTGCATACTCTTCATCCCCAACAACTGTCCAGGATTTAACTTCCAAAATCTCCCCAGCCCTTGTCAAGGAGCAAATATACATTTCAGCAAATATTTCACATTCATGCATCATATTACATACATGATAAATGCGTACATCACAGTCTCATTTATTTTTGAGAACATCATTACGCCATGAATTTCATACATCATGACATTGCATGCAACTAACTCTTCACCTCTTCAGAAAAGATCAATAAACAGATAGCTATCATCAACAATTTTAAAAGAGGCCAGAGATTAATTTCTGAAACAAGACATGACAATTATCTCAACGACCGACAAAAACAAGTTCCATATTAATACATGTAACAAGCCAGGATAACTATCTATGGGCGACCAATTATGGATTAATACATGTAACAAGCCAGAAAGCTATCTACATGAACAGGTTGAAGATTAATACCTGTAATAAGCCAGGGAAACTATTTTTCTTTCTAAGGTCAGAGATTAATACCTGAAACCAGATAGGACAACTATCTCAACGGCCAATAAAAAGCAAGTTCCAGATTAATACTTGAAACAAGACAGGAAAACTATCTGTGAACGACTGATTGCAGATTAATACTTGAAACAAGACAGGACAACTATCTACTTGACCAACTGAGGCAACCCTACCCAGGTTCCTTCACATACATTTCCAGATGAAGTTTTAAACGGACTCATCAAGAAGCAACTCTACCCAGGTTCCTTCTTATTTCCAGATGCAATTTTACACTGACTCATCCTGAAGCAACCCTACCCAGGTTCCTTCTCAGACATTTCCAGATGCAGTTTTACACGAACTCATCATGAAGCAACCCTACCCAGGTTCCTTCTCATTTTCCAAATGAATTTTAACACGGAATCATCAAGAAGCAACTCTACCCAGGTTCCTTCTCATTTCCAGATGCAGATTTACACGTACTCATCCTGAAGCAACCCTACCCAGGTTCCTTCTCAGACATTTCCAGATGCAATTTTACACGGACTCATCATGAAGTAACCCTACCCAGGTTCCTTCTCGTTTTCCAGATGAAGTTTAACACGGAGCAACCCTACCCAGGTTCCTTCTCAGACATTTCCAGATGTAGTTTTACATGGACTCATCATGAAGCAACTCTACCCAGGTTCTTTCTCATTTTCCATATATAGTTTAACACAGACTCATCAAGAAGCAACCCTACCCAGGTTCCTTCTCATTTCCAGAGGCAGTTTTACACATACTCATCCTGAAGCAACCCTACTCAGGTTCCTTCTCAGAAATTTCCAGATGCAGTTTTACACTGACTCATCATGAAGAAACCCTACTCAGGTTACTTCTCATTTTCCAGATGAAGTTTAACACGGAGAAACCCTACCCATGTTCCTTCACATAACTTCCAGATACAGTTTTACACGGACTCATCCTGAAGTAACCCTACCGAGGTTCCTTCTCATGCATTTCCAGATGCAGTTTTACACGGACTCATGATGAAGCAACCCTACCCAGGTTCCTTCTCATAATTTATAGATGCAGTTTTACACGGACTCATCCTGAAGTAACCCTACCCAGGTTCCTTCTCATATATCTCCAGATGCAGTTTCACACGGACTCATTAGCCCTACCCAGGCTTCCCTCGCATATATCTCCTAAAGCAGCCATACACAGGCTCATCATAAAGTAATCTTACACAAATTCCTTCTAATACATTTCCAGATGAAGTTTAACACAGACTCATCAAAAAGCAACCCTACCCAGGTTCCTTCTCATTTCCAGATGCAGTTTTACACTAACTCATCCTGAAGCAACCCTACCCAGGTTCCTTCTCAGACATTTCCAGATGCAGTTTTACACGGACTCATCATGAAAGAACCCTACCCAGGTTCCTTCTCATTTTCCATATGAAGTTTAACGCGGACTCATCATGAAGCAACCCTACCCAAGTTCCTTCTCATAATTTCCAGATGCAGTTTTACACAGACTCATCCTGAAGTAACCCTACCCAGGTGAAGTGGTGAAAAACACAAGAAGGGGGGGGGGGGGGGGGGGGTTGAATTGTAAAACTGAAATCTAAAACAATTGACAAGATATTTTTATCCTGGTTCGTTTGATCTCAAACTACTCCAGTCCACCCGTCAAGGTGATTTCGCCTCTCTCCAACGAGGTCTTAATCCACTATATTCAACTGAATATTACAGACTGCGTTAACAACTGCTAAAGCCTTCTTGATTCAAACCACAACCCGGTTTGTCAAGGTAACACTTTCTTACAAAGAGATAAAACAATGTGTGTGGATGTTTTCTACAAAACGGTATCACAACTGTGATGTATACACAAAATGAAGCTTAGAAACTAGATTGCTAAACAGTAATGGAATATCAGAGTGTGTGGTTTAGCAAAACTGGTAGAACGAAGATTATGGTTCAGCTTTTGTGCGTGTAGAGATTTGGAGAGCATTGACCATTTCAATCTTCAAAGCTTTGTTTATATAGCACTGAGATGATGAACGTTGGATGCAATATTCTTGATTCAATGCTAATAACAAGCGTTCCTTATTGAGCAGATCTTGTCTGGAATGAGGCCGTTGGAATTAATTAGCTTTCAATGCACAGTACCGTTGCTTACTTAATGCAAGTTCTGGCTTGGCTCATTCTGATTCTACTTCGCTGCTGATGAACTATTGTGTTTCTGTATCAGAGTATTAAGCGCAGTCTTGTTCATCAGGCTTCAGCATGTACGTGAGTTGATCATCTGATTTTGACGTTCTGATCTAGCAACTTCTGATGCTGGTGTATGAAATCAAGTTCTGATGCTGAATAGATGTGATCTTGCTTTATTTCAATCAGCGTATCTGCAAGTCAGAACATAATAATTTTAGGCAGCAGATAGTTCATTCATGAAACTTATAAATACTATATCTTTTCACTTTGTTATCATCAAAACTTAAATATAGGGTAGTAGATTCAAACTTTGTTCTAACACCAGGTTCCTTCTCATAATTCCCAGATGCAGTTTTATACAGACTCATCCTGAAGCAACCCTACTAAGGTTCCTTCTCATATATCTCCAAATGCAGTTTCACACGGACTCATCAGCCCTACCCAGGCTTCCCTCGCATATATTTCCTAAAGCATCCCTACACAAGCTCATCATAAAGTAATCTTACACAGATTCATTCTAATACATTTCCAGACATGGCATAACACGGGTTTATTCCAGCATATCATTCAGAGTTAAATCAACCAAAGATTTATTCTGACACTTCTCCCAGTTACAGTCAAGCTTAGACTGAGTCTGATTTTTATCAGCAATCACTTTGGATGGCATCTGTAATCCCATCTCTGACAACTCTCCAAATGGAATCTTTAAGCCCATTCCCTACACAATGAACCACCACATCATCGAGTTCAAATTTCTGGGCACTCTAGTGTTTAATCATCTTCCACCTTCAAGTCATGAATGACAGACTCGCCAATCTAACTCTCCAGTTTAAGAAGATTGAACAGGGGCAACTGTTGTACCCCAAAATTTGACCTCTTTTTTTTCAAGATTTCTCTTGCATGTGTGGTTACAAACACCTGTTTGAAGAAATGAAGAAAATGATTTTCTTTGAAGAGGGCAAGCTGTTACTTCGACTGGTCGAAGGGAAAGAAAAATGAAGATGTTAATTTTCTTTTCGACAAGTCAAAGAAGAGCAAGTTTGCTTCGAGTCCACATCCTTCGATTGGGCATCTAGGCTTCCTTGGAGCAAGCTTGAGACATCTTTCGATTGGGCATCTAGGCTTCCTTCGAGCAAGCTTGAGTCATCCTTCGTTTGGGGAATTGGCTTCCTTTGAAGAAGCCTACTTTGAATCCACCTTTAAACCTGCTTCGAATCAAACTTCATGCACGCTTCAAATTGACCTCTAAGCTTACTTCGAACCCTCCTGCATGCAAGCTTCGATTGCACCGTTGTCCCCTAACATGTTTTCCTTGAGTCACAAAGCAGTGACCTCCAGCATGCAGGCTTCGACAAGGAATTGGATCTTCATGCAAGCTTTCATTTGAGCAAAGGCCTCTTGTATGTTTGTTTGAAGTCACAAAGCAATGGCCTTCTGCAGTTCTCCTTCAACTCAGAAAACATTGGTTTTTCATGTTTCCCCTTCATGCTAGCGCCCCAAAGCAGGGACCTCCTGCATACACCCTTTAGTTTGGCCATGTGACCTCTGGTAGGCAAGCATTCAATTGGACAAGAGCCACCTTCATACAAAGCTTCGATTGGAGTTTTGGTTCCCTTCGAATCAGCATACTTCGAATCCCTCTGGATCGCTCCAGCAAACTTGTTGAAGAACATTGAGCAAATATCATAGCCTTATCCTCCAAATCTCACTTGCCAGGCTATGTTGCTTCCAAATCTTTACATAATCAGAGGTTTACATAAAGGTTCAAAGATTTGTCTACTGGATAATACTATTATTGGATAAAATAGAAAAAAGTTATGTACCCTTTTTTCATAAAGAGTACTTTAATCACAAATTCAGCTCCCAATCGGATTTTTGTCTGAACAAAAGAAGTGCCAAAATCATAAGTCCAATCTCCTGCCCCCAACAGACAGGAGGCCCCCACTTGTACTTGAAACTTAGGAATAACGAAAGGGGTCAATTTTGTTTTCGTTTCAACCAAACCATGGTTTGTTATCCTACAAACCTGGTTACTCCAGCACCTCTAACCCTTTCTCTATAAATAGAGAAACATTTGCAAGATGGAAAATACTTTTGGGTTGTGTGGCAAGAATCTTCAAAAATCAACAAACTCATAAAACTCTTAAACTCTTAAGATTCTCAAACACTAAACACAAACCCATAATCCAGAAGAAACACAACACTTGTTTCCTTGGCCCTTCGAATCCAAAAGAAACATAACATATGTTTCCTTGGCCCTTCGAATCTAAAGAAACACAACACTTGTTTATTTTTCTTTTTCGACTCTGAAGCAATCCTCACACTTTGTTTCCTTTCGAATCCAGTAGAAAGAACACTATGCCTTTTCTTCTCCTTCGAATCCAGAAATAACAAACACCACTCTCACACCTCCTAACCTTCGAATCCAGTCAAAGAAACACCACACCTGTTTTTTTCCTTCGAATCCAAGAGCATCTAGTCCAATCACTCAAGGTCGAACACACGTTCCAGCTTCAAGCAAGGTAAGTCACTCTGACCTTAAAGTTTTCGTTTGAAGCATGTACATAACATTTTTTTTCCTTTTCGCTTCCACCTTTTCAGCTTGTTTTTCATTCCTAACCTTTTGGTTTTATTACTTGCCTTATCAAACATTTTTTAAGAACTAACTTGGCCATGAGACAATACTAGCATGGCCTCAGGCCATGTTGCTATTTAAATCCCAAATGAAATAAAACAGGAGGAAGAAAGTATGAATCGAAGCTTTAGGCTTCACCCCTGGTGTTGCACTTTAATTTTCCCCCTAAGATCCCTTCACCATACCATATTGATTCAATCACAACAAGATCATATTAGGGCTTTTGGTTCTCCTCCCTATCTTTAGCTTTGCTCTTTGAGGAATCACCAAGCACCTTGACTTGTTTTTCTTTTGTGATCAAGCATGTTTTGTTTTGACTTTCCTTTTAATTAATAAAATGCAATGTTGGTTTTTCTTACTTGTTAATAATGTAGGTAAAGGCAATGTGTCTTAGCAAGTTGATCCATGGGTTCATGAGTTTATTTCCATGCCCTAGTCAATAAATCTTGAGAAATTTAAACCTCACCATTGAAGTTGTTTTGAAATAAATGACATGGAAAGTTTTATTTTGGTTTACCACATTTCAAAGTTATCAAGATTGATTCAAAAGTACAAGGGGTTGATTGAAGAGGTTGTCATGGTTGGACAAGGCCTTGTTCCCATTGGTCACAAGTGCATATTTCTCTCAATTTTCAAGATATGGAAGTAGTTTTGGTTGCTATGAGTTCTCATTATCATCCTCAACAACTTCTATCTACAAAGTAAAAGTGTTGGTACAATAAGGTTGTTTAAAATTGTCAAAGTTCCTCAAAGCATTTTCTTGATCTAGGAGCTAGGGTTTTGAACTTCAAATAAGTATATCTTTCTCATCTTTTGGTATTTTTGAGTGATTCCAAAAACATCCTTCTATTCAAAGGGTTATTAACAAATCACTTCAAAAGTTTCAAGGAGTTTTCATGTGGAAGAAACATGATTATGAAGAAAGAATACAAGTCCTCCAGATGAACCCCTAACTTCCTATATGTGACTTAAAATGATCATAACATGGTCAATTTTTATCACCTTGATCCCAATCTTTTTCCAAAATGATATTGAGGATGTGAACTGTATTCCTTCTTTTATATGCAAAGTGAGAAAATGGATGGATGATGCCTTAAGGATACAAAAGATTATAGGTCATTTCATGATTTTTTGTCAACTTCAACAATTCATAACTCTCTCAATTTTTTGAGATTTTGAATGGTTCAAGTTTTAAAATGTCATTAAATAGGTCTATTTCATGCCATATTTTTTGGTCAAGAGAAAATTCCATGAGGAAGGCCATGTTCGGATGTAAAACATTATAGGTCACTTTTGAAGAAAAAATTGAAATATTTCTAAGTATGGAAAGTCGACCTTTTTTCCCAACTTTGACTCATTGCAACTTTCATCTCAAACATCCATTTGATTCCATTATTTTTCCATTGCAAAGCTTGTAATCTCATCTTTCTAAAGCATCAACAACCATGCCTTAAGACCCCTTGAGCTGAGAATGCCAATGTTTCAAAAGTGGTAACTTAGAATTGAAGTTTCATCGCAAGTCAAAATTTTAATTTCATGTTACAACTTCTAAACCTCAAATTAGCATGCTTTTTGGGTCTAAACATGATCAGCCAACTTTCCCAAGTGGATTAGTGCATTAAAACGCCTGTTTTGGATGCGTTTTGACAAAAGAGAAGTCACACTTTCTTCATGATGCAGACCCACACGAATTCCCTCCAAATTGCATCATTCACCCTTCCTTTTGATCACATTTGATTCTCCTATAAATACATGAGCTATCCCATTCGTTTTCTCAAGGTTGAACAACCAAAATCACCCTGCCAAACTCGCTCCATAACTCACTTTTCTGCAACTTCGAAATCATTGTTCAAGCCTTTTTCAATCCATTTTTCTATAAATTCACCTTCCTTGATCTTTCTTGAAGCTAACAAAAGAAGAATTGAGCCTTGAAACCTTCTGAATTGATCTGACCAAGTCCATTTATAGAGCTCTACAACAGAACTTCAATAGGTAGATTTCTCCATCAATTCTTCCAAACTTTGATATCATTGTGAAGCCCTCATTGCCCTGATTCTTATGCTTCTTACAATTTTTAAACCCATTGAGAATTGAGAGAGAAATCTTAAATTGAAGGTGCTCGCTATTTTCTGGGTTTTTGATTCATATCTCTTTCCAAACCTTATATAAAATTTGGTGCGATGGTGATGTTAGGATCATCTTGAAGAGACGAATCCAATGATACTAGTATGGGATCCTAATTTTTCCATTTGAAGGATCTCACAAAATCTCCATTGCAGGGCGTCTGGAAGATGAAGACGATGACATGTCTCGTCTCAGCCAATGATAGTGTGTCATACGTTTTAATTTCATTGGTTGCCTTTTTTTCTTCTGATCCTATGCGTATCTCACTAAGGTCCATATCAAGCACAACGCATTTGGTCCATTGGATCAACTTACTAACGCGTTTTGACTATGATCTGATGGTCCATATCTTTTTGGTTTTATTTTATTTTATGATTTTATATTTTAATTGATTTAACTTACAAAAATTCATAACTCTTTTATTTTTTATCCAAAAATTATGAAAAAATTCACAAAAATACTTTGAATTATTTCTGATCTTATGACTATTTTTTCACATTTTTATTTTGATATTTGATATTTTTTATATTTTTTTGTATTATTTGCTTTCTTTTAATTACTTTAAAAATACTTTCTGACATTTTTTAATTCTAAAAAATTTGATAAATATCATTTTACATATTTCTGAATTTTTGAATATTTTATGGAATTTTATATTGATGTTTACTATTTTTTGATCTATTTTTTATTTGTGTGAGCATTTTTAATTAGTTTAAAAATAGTTTCTGACTTTAAAAAATTACCAAAAATTTCATAAAAATATTTGAGTCTATTTTTGATTTTTCTACGATCTTATTTCTTTTTTATGAATAAATTTGAATATAGTTGATATTTTTTCTTTTATTTTTATTTTTATTAATTTTAAAACCCTTTTTAATGCATATATTAAATGTAATATTATTTTGTGATTATTTTCTGGCTGATCTTGGGTTGAATTTTTTATCATCAACTTTGTTAAAATCATTGGATCCATGGTGTTGAGTCTAACTCTATAAAAATGGATGAATGATTTTAATAATAGTTTGATTAAATTTTAATTCAAATATGGTTTGTATATTCTTTCTCACCCTTCTTCATCTTATCTCTTTCTTATTGCACTAAGTGTTATTGGAGCATGATCTCTATATCATGTCTCAAAACAAATGGTGTATAGATTGCTATTGACCGGCCTCAAAATAGGTGTGACTTTTACATAAGTCCACTTATGATTGCTTAAAATAGCGCAAAATTTTGTCTCGATTAGAGAAAATGATCATTCGTGGCCCAAACTTATGTTTGTAAGCCCAAGTATGTTAATTTGATCCCTTTGATCCAATAAACTTGAGATTCATTGTGTGGAGGCTTTGGTTCTACCAATCCTCTAATGGATCTTCATCAATTTTGGTCAATGCGGATCACTTAAACATCATTGATCATTATATGTTACATTGAGGATTCTTAAATGGATGATATACTTGACATAAAGCAAATGTAATTCATTATGTAGAGGATTTGGTTCTACCAATCCCCTAATGAGTTCCAAATGCAAGTTTCAAGATGGTCATCCAACTTACCACTAACTACTAATAATTGACTTTATTTTGTGTTTTTATTTTATGCACCATTTACTTTAGCATTTACATTTCATGCTATTTTTTATCTTTGCTCACTTGAGCCCCTTTATATTCTTATCATATTTATTTTGCTCACTTGAGCTTTTCTTTTCTTTTTTTAAGATACTTAATAATCAACATGAACCATAAAAATCTTTAATGATACTTGGACTATTAGGTTACCATCCTTGGCATTATGGAGTATTGGACTTCTTGGACTTAGGATTAGAGACCTTGGCCTATGTTGGAGACCTTGTGACCTTAATGGATATTTTGTCTGGAGTTCTTGAGGTTTACCTCAAGACATTGAGTTGTTTGTTTATTTTGTGTGCAGGTTATTGTGATTACATGCTTTGTTTGTAATCTGGAATTCACTTGTATACAGCTGTTACTCTTCCTAATTTTTGTGAAGACTTAATATACTTGAAGTTTGGTTCCCTCAAGAGGTCTAGTATCTTTGCTTGCTTGGCTTCAATCTAAAGAATGGGAATTATATCTTGACTCATAATGTCAAGTATTGGCTTCTTGTTGGTTAGATGGTTCTTATCCCTATCTGTGATACGGTGGCAGAACTAACTGTTTATACTGGTTTACGTTTTGTGTTTTTTGTTTTCAAAATGTCGCGGTAAGCAAGAGTCGCCACCGACTTTTATTTCATCCAATCATGGAAAAGGAAAAAGAACAGAAAAACATTTTTCGAGATATTCTGAGTACGGGGGGTAGATTATAGAGAGGGAATATGTTAGCACCCTTTTTATCTGTAGTTATCTACGGGCTCTTAGGTACCTTATCGTTTTTCAAATTGCTTGTGTGTGTTTGTCTTGAAAAAGTTTTACTTCGTGATAACCCTTGTATCAGTCCTCAAGGATGTGATGAATTTTGTTTTGAAAATTTGTTTTGAAAGGTGTTTGTGTGAAAATTTTTTGTTGATAAAGTACTTAAGATTCTACCAACTCGAAAAAGGATTGTTCGTTCTATTTCCTTTAGACAGTGCTATCATACTATTAAGGAGTAGGTAGCACCATTTTTGGAGTTGTAAGGGACATTCGAAAGGGACAAATACAATCACTAAAGCAATAGTTAGAAAACTTTAGTAGTAACCCTAGAGTCTTAATATCTTTTCGAGGCAACGTTTCCGAGGCAACATTCGAATGGGACATTTTATCTTTTAGATAAGAGGGTGACCACTAAAATTTCCTATGCTTAATCACTGTTTACCGAAGGCAACCGGAGTGAGGCAAACCCTAGGAGTGAACATGCGCACGTGAATTTTTTTCTAGTTATTTAGTCTTTGCACATTAGGTGATCTACCGTTTTAAATTTCAAGCATTCTTTTCATATAATCCTATTAGCCATGCATCTAGACAGTTAAAGATTACGGGAATTTAAAGTGTGAAAAATAAACCTAGCTATTACAAGGCTTCAGAGAGTGGAATTAATTACATGACCAAAAATTGGGGATTTAAACAGTAAATAAAAACCCTAGGTTAACTATTACAAACCCTGAACAATTACAAAATAATGGACAAATAATTAACAAGCGCGCGGCAAAAAAAATGCGAGGACGACTGAAATAACCTAAAACCCTAATTGAGAGAGAAAAGATTTTTTTTATGGATTTTTATTTGAGAAAATATTTAAATTACAACTCAATTAAACCTAATTTCTAATTGTTTTACATTATGAAAGGAATTAAATTAACCTAATTTTCTAATTAAATAATTTCAAGAAAAATAAAATATTTTGTACAAAAAGATTTTTGTATTTTTGGTTTTTTATTTGAGAAAAGAAATATAAATGTAAAATTAATATTTTGTTGAAAAAATGCTTTTTTTGGTATTTTGTGATTTGTTGATTTTATGATTTTAAAAAAAATAGTAATTAATTTAGTGAAAAATAATTAAACAAAACAATTAAAATAAAAGAAATAATTAGAGAAAAGAGAATATGGGCCTGTGTTGTTAGCAATTTTGGGGGGTAAGAATCTGAATTTCCAAGCCCATTAAGCTGAGCCCAGTCAACCATGCTGGATCCTGTGCAAGCGTTGACTTGAGGTACACCAAGGACCTTCAAGCTAGAAGTGCATCCAGTGGCTGGGCGTTGAGGTTGCATGGAAGGCGTGTGAGGGAGTGGAGCGCTGGATCTATTGCAAAAAAGAAAATAAATAAAGCGTTGGGACCTGGGATCGAACCCAGGTCCTTACACCTTGTACCAATGCTACGCTTCCAACTGAGCTATTATTGTTAGTTGTTAATACAATAATAATAATTCATAATATACAAAAACAAATCCCATGCCCTGAAACAAACAAAACGCGCACGCTGAATTCAAATATACCAATAGGGTGGTGACAAATCACCTTCTTCTACCTCCATCCCATCGTCTTAGGTTTATGACCTATACCTATAGACGTTTGTTGTAACTACAACCCTGCAAAACTCAAAAATCTCATACGAGCATGATAAATTAATTGTGATGGTACCAATCAACTCGTCTTGGCCTCACGAGCATCATGGTACCTAATTCATAGCCTAATTTAACTTGTATAAAAAGACCCTAAAACTCATGTAGAAACCCTAACAATGGCAGATGCGTGTAAAGGTCCCAAAATGCAATTAAACTATGTGGTCAGCTTGAAAACATGATAATGATCACAAATATAACAATTAAAGGTGCTAATGATGCGTAAATTGTAATAATTGAATTTTAAAAAACTTGCAAACCGTGATGTGTTTAAGCGGTGGTTCTTGATGTTTTGAAGGCTGCAAATGATGTTGTTGGCTTCAGGAGATGGCCAGGAAGTGATTAGAGTCTTTCAATGACCTAGAATCGTCCTCTAGGGCAGAAATCAAATGCACACTGTTTATCCAATTTTGGAGTTTTTGTTCTTGCTCCCTACGACTGCAAAACCCTGTCTTTTGATCTGCAATTGTTCAATATATATCATAGGATGAATTAGGGTTGTAAAAACAGATCACATCTTTGAAAGTTTTGAAGATTTGATTTGATCTTCATGGCATATGTAAACTTGCTATAATGAGCCAAATTATCCCTTTCTTGTTCCAATTAGCCTTGATTCGAATTGATCATGATATCCTTGCATTATTTGATTGAGATCATGTCCAAAAATCAGATCACAACATATCTTTTCCATTCACTACGCCAAAAATAAGCTTTAGCATCACACATACGAAAGCGCTTTTAGGAAAAAGCACTGCTGTAGGTATTAAAAAAAATTCGCTTAAAAAAAGCGCTTTCATAGGGTACCTTAAGAAAGCGCTTTTCAAAAGCGCTGCTAAAGGTCACCCTTAGACAACGCTTTTTGAGAAGCGCTGCTAAAGGATGCCTTTCAGAGGGAACCTAAGAAAGCACTTTTCAAAAGCGCTGCTAAAGGTCATCCTTAGAAAGCGCTTTTCAAAAGCGCTGTTAAATCTGGCCTTTAGAAAGCGCTTTTAAAAGCGCTTCTATAGGGTATGCTACGAAAGCGCTTTTTTATGAAAAAGCGCTGTTATACATGACCATTAGAAAGCGCTTTTAAAAGCGCTTTTGTAGGTTGTTTTATAATAAATTTTAATGTTTTTGATTAAAGCTTTGTGTTGGTACTGTACACGACTCTTGTGTTTCCTCCACTCTTCAACGTCCCAAAGCGATTTTTCGTTACTGTTCCTTCTTCGTCCAAAGCGATTTTTCACGATAGCCACCATCGTCAACCCTCATCGTCGCCGCACGAGTCGTCCATCTCTTCACAAGGTTCGTTGATTATTATTTTCTTCTCATTTACAGTGTATTGCTTGTGTATGTTGAAACGGTAAATGCTTTGTCTGTTATTTCCTTTATCGAAGACATGAATGTAGTGCCATTAAAATGTGATTAAGGATAGTAAATCTCTTTAGAGCTGATTGGGTTTGTAGGTTACATGAAATCCATTGAGGTTTGTGGGTTTGTAGAATGGGTTTGTAGTGCCATTCTTGTTGTTTTTTTTCAAATAAGCAGGTATTGGTTGAATTTTTGGTTCCCGTTAGGTGATTATGTTTTAAAAGTTATTGAGCTTTTATTGAATAATCGGGCACGGAATATATTCTTGGAAGCCATAGTGACATACAAAATTCTTGTTTCATTGATTAGCAGGCACAATTAGTGTTTCTCATTCACACTAGTTGGACGGCAGGTAATTGTGATTCCCGATTAAGGCTCTCTGTCTTTTGATGTTTGTTTAATGTGTTTTGGAAATTAATCGATTTCTTTAACTTCTTCAGGACCTTCCGATTCAGAGCAACATATCTCACCGGAGAACTCAAACGTGTCAAATCGTCAGAAAACAAGAGAACCGTCAGGTGATTGTTTCTTCTTTTCAATCTATACAAAATGTTTTCTTCAATTGATTAGACACTTAGGAAAGTTACCAATTTTATACTAACGCAACACAAACATAATCAACAAATGATTCCATGGGCATTAAATCAAATCATAGAGATATTGTAGAGGTTTTACGAATTAATACAATAAAGTTGCATCTACGAAAGATATTATTGTATAAAATCTTTTTACCTTGTCAATGAATTAATATAATAAAGTTGCATCTTTTTACCTTCACTGAATTTCTTTGTACATGAGATATGAGAGAAAAATGATTCTGCAGATTTGATATTATTAGATAGATCAAGAAATTTTTGCAATTTTAGGTTAGGAAAATGGAATACGGTTCAGTTTGGAAGGAAAAAGTACAAGGGTTTACGATTCTGAAAGAAAATGAAAATGCGATAGAATTTGGAAAACATAGCCGCGTAAATTGGAAAATGGGTATATAGGAACATGGTGGCTGGTGGAGAACGGTCGTGGAATTTGAGCGAGGTCGGTTCTTATGACCGCCGTAAGACATGAAATGTGACTTGTACCTTCCACCAAAGGGATTCTATATATTTTGCCTTTACATAACCAAAAAATTGACGACGGTTGGCTCTTACGGCCGCAAAAATCGTCGTAGAAATTTCATTTAAGTTATTATATCAATTTCATTGAAATTAAGGGAAGGTGTGCCCTTAGATCGATAGGAGAACTCCTTAAACAAATTTATCTCTCCTTCTCTTTCACTCATTTTTATTGTAAATTGTGAATTCATTGATTGTGCAATCAACATATTGAGATAATTTTCTTATCAATAATATTTTAAACAATTTTTTGTTGAGTTGATTGTAATCTATAAAATTGCAATTGATTTTTCATATCAACAAAACCAAAGAAAAATCTGATTAAAATTGATTTCACACCAAGTGTTCGACAAATTTATTAAGTTAAGTTTTTGTTTAGCTCAGATTGACTCAGAAACCGTAAACTATGGATAAGACATGGATGTATTCCAATCGATTGTCGAAAGAGTACGAGAAAGGGGTATCGGAATTCGTTAAGTTTGCTGTTGCGCACGCTGAAGACCTTGGTCGAATGACATGTCCTTGTTTGTGTTGCTGTTATGGGAATCGGGTTGACGCGGTTCAGTTGGCATCGCATCTAATACGGTATGGAATTGATAGAAGTTATACATGTTGGAATATGCATGGTGAGAAAAGTGATGGGAATGATGAATCGGGGGATAATAGGACCTATGCTTCAAACGACAATGGCACAGATACATACGATTATGATCGAGTTGAAGAGATTGCAGAAGCGCTTGAAGAAGATCTTAATGATTGTCCCAAAATGTTCGAGAGGTTGGTAAGCGATGCAGAGAAACCGTTGTATAATGGTTGTACAAAATTCACAAGATTGTCTGCGGTATTAAAGTTGTACAACTTAAAGGCGGGCAATGGATGGTCGGATAAAAGTTTCACAAAGTTATTAGCCCTTATGAAAGATATTCTACCAGAGGATAATGTTCTCCCCAATCGAACGTATGAGGCCAAAAAGATGTTGTACTCTATTGGCATGAGCTATGACAAGATACATGCCTGTCCAAAAGATTGCGTTTTGTTTTGAAACGAGTATGCATCGTTAAATGAGTGTCCTAAATGCGGTGCCCCTCGATATAAGAAAAAGTTGTATCCGACAAAAGTCTTATGGTATTTTCCTATAATTCCGAGATTTAGACGGATGTATCGTAGTGAAATTGATTCAAGACATTTAACTTGGCATGCAGATGAAAGAATTGTTGATGGAAAGTTTCAACATCCGGCAGATTCACCACAGTGGATGAAAATTGATAATGATTATCCTGAATTTGGAAAACACGCAAGAAACCTTCGCTTGGCATTGTCTACTAATGGAATGAACCCACACGGTATTCAAAGTATCTCGCATAGCACATGGCCTGTAATTCTTATGATTTATAACCTACCTCCTTGGCTATGTATGAAGCGTAAGTACATGATGTTATCTATGTTAATTTCTGGGCCTAAACAACCAGGAAATGACATAGACGTATATTTGGAACCTTTAATCGAAGATTTGAAGATTTTGTGGGAGAACGGTGTGGAGGTTTATGATGGGTATAGGAAAGAAAGTTTCAACTTGAGGGCGATGTTGTTTGGAACAATTAACGATTTTCCATCCTACGGAAATCTATCCGGGTATAGCATTAAAGGTGAAAAAGCGTGTCCTATCTGTGAAGATGGAACCGATACGATGCGATTGAAACTTTGTCAGAAGAATGTCTTTCTCGGTCATCGTAGATTCTTAAATTCTAAACATCAATATCGTGGATGGAGAAAAGCGTTCAACGGAGATACCGAACAACGTAGAGCTCCGCCTGGATTGACAGGTGATCAATTATTTGAAAAGGTGAAAGATGTGAGTATTCAGTTTGGCAAGCCTTTTGCACATAAAGTTGTTACAGGTGGGTGGAATAAGAGGTCGATTTTTTTTTAATTGCCATATTGGAAATCTTTGTACGTAAGACATTTTCTTGATGTTATGCATATTGAAAAAAATGTATTTGACAGTGTTATTGGTACGTTACTCAATATAAAAGGGAAGTCTAAGGATGGTCTTAAAGCAAGGGAGGACATGGTAGAGATGGGAATAAGAACTGAATTGGGACCCGTGAAAAAAGGAACACGAACATATCTACCACCTGCTGTTTACACTCTATCCAGAAAGGAGAAAAAAATATTGTGTAAGTTCCTAAGTGAGGTTAAAGTTCCAGAAGGCTACTCATCATATATTAGAAGACTTGTGTCTATGCAAGACCTCAAGTTAAAGAGTTTAAAGACGCATGATTGCCATGTTATAATGGAACATTTTCTACCGATAGGTATACGTTCTATTCTTCCAGAAAAAGTAAGAAGCGCAATAACTAAACTGTGTTTTTTCTTCAAGTCAATTTGCAGCAAGGTGATCGATCCTGAGATCTTACCAACATTGCAAAAAGAAATAGTTGTTACTTTGTGTGATCTTGAAATGTATTTCCCTCCCTCGTTTTTTGACATAATGGTTCATCTTGTCGTTCATCTTGTCAAAGAGACACAACTGTGCGGACCAGCTTATATGAGATGGATGTGCCCTACTGAATGTTATATGAAAATATTAAAAGGGTATGTGAAAAACCGAAGTCGACCAGAGGATTGTATTGCTGAACGATATATTGTTGAAGAAGCGATTGAGTTTTGTACTGAATATCTGTCAAATGTTCAATCAATTGGACTCCCCAAATCTCACATTGTTGAAAAAAAAGAAGGTAAGAAGCTAATTGGAAATAAAGTTGTGACAGTATCAATGGTCGAACGGGATCAAGTGCATTTATATGTTCTGCATAATGAGCTTGAAGTTGAGCCGTATGTTGAAATTCACAAGGGTGTTCTTCGAGGTTTAAATCTGAATAGAAATGAGAATTGGATTGTACGAGAGCACAATCGAAGTTTCATACCATGGTTTAAGGAACATATTTATTCAAAGTATCGTTCAGATCATGCTTCAGTTACAGAAAGATTGAGATGTTTAGGATACGGTCCAAGCTTAATTGTGTTTTCTTATAGCGCATATGCAATTAATGGATACACATTTTATACCAAAGAACAGGATGACAAAAGTACTATGCAAAATAGTGGTGTCACCTTGATCGCTGAAGCAATGCATATATCAAGTGTGAAGGACTTAAACCCAAAATTTGCAAACCTGTCATATTTTGGGGTTATCGAGCGCATTTGGATGTTTGATTACGAGAAGTTTCAGATTCCTATATTTGGTTGCAAGTGGGTTGAAAATAATAATGGCATACAAATGGATAAGTCAGGTTTTTTGCAAGTGGATCTTAATAGGGTGGGGTACAAAGATGAGCCTTTCATTCTAGCCTCTCAAGCTAAAGAAGTGTTCTATGTCAATGATTCGACAAGTACGAAATGGTCTATAGTGCTACTATCTAACAAAGTAATTAATGAAAGCATTGGAGATCAAAGTGATATTGGTGTTGACATTGAATCTTTAACCATAACTGATCAAAATGATAATGAATCATGTATTAGAAACGATCATAATGAGGGTATTTGGATCAATCCAACTGTCCGCGTTGTTAAGAGACGAGTAGAACACATTCCTACCAAGAAAAGAAAGAGACCTTAGTGAAAAGGGTAATAGTATATATAACTTGCCATTTCATTTTTATATTTGTCATTTCATTTTAATTTGCCATTTCATTTTCATTTGTCATTTCATTTTTATATTTGTCATTTCATTTTTTATTTGCTATTTCATTTATATTTGTCATTTCATTTTAATTTGCCATTTCATTTTTATTTTTCATTTTTTTTTATATTTGTCATTTCATTTTAATTTTCCATTTCATTTTTATTTGTCATTTCATTTTTATATTTGTCATTTCATTTTTATTTGCTATTTCATTTATATTTGTCATTTCATTTTAATTTGCCATTTCATTTTTATTTGTCATTTCTTTTTTATATTTGTCATTTCATTTTTATTTGACATTTCATGTTTATTTTTTTTCATTATTACAGGTCAAATGGCTAGTAATCAAGATAATGAAAATGCTCCTGAAAATGCTCCTGAAAATACTCAAGAAAATACTTCAGAAAAAGATATTACACGAGGTATTACTATTATGAGGGGAATCATACGTGATAGAGATAGATGAGTAACCTATAATGTAGAATGGAATGATAATGACCAATTAATTGGGTCTAATGCTGCAAAGTTGACAAGCTACATTGGTACGCTTGTTCGTATACATATTCCGATCACCACTCTTAGATGGAAAAGAGGAGAGTTGGATGAGGCTAAGGAGAAAGTTTGGACTGAGATAAAGGTACATATATGGTTTTTGTTATTTGCTTTATCTTGACGATAATATGTGTTTAAATTTCTTTTACTAACACACTTTATGCGTATGTTTTTTTGTAGAGGTCTTTTAACATTGAAGATACCCGTAAAAAGTATATAATGGGTTTGGCTGGAAAAAGACACAGAGGGTGGAGAACATTTTTAACCAACAAGTATCTTAAAGATGATGAAGGAAATTTTCTTGAAGAGGATCTGGAACATCCAAAGAAGTATGAGAACTTCATTACACCTGAAGAATGGGTTGGTTTTGTAGGCCAGAGAAGAGATGAGAATTTCAAGAAAGTGAGTGCTATAAATCGCGAGAGAGCGTCAAAACCCGCATATCCATACAAAAAAGGGCGTTTGGGATATGCTCGCTTAGAGGAAAAAATTGTAAGTAAATATAAACTCTACGATCTTATTAATTCTCTCAATGTGTTATATAGTTGATGATCTTAAGACCTCCGTCATTGTGTAGTTAGAAGAGACGAAAAGTGACGCAACATCACTACCGGCACAGTTGTTGTGGAAGGAAGCCCGTGTGGGCAAGGATCAAGCTGTTAATCCCGATATTCAACATGTGTATGATGAATGTGTAAGTATAAGATTGTGTCTTTAGTCAAATCAATTAATGTTTATTAATATTTAAGTAATTTTTTATCTCCACTAATAATTTTTTATATGTAATTGAATTACAGGAGACCTTGTCCCAATCGGTATCCCCAGGTGAGGATCCTCACGATACCAGGAGCGTACTTAGTCGAGCACTAAATATTGCTGAGTATCCGGGTCGGGTGAGGGGTAAAGGTCATGGTGTGACTCCAACCTCTTTGTATAAGCATCCAAGGAGAAGAAATCCTAGCAATGCAGAAGTGATGCAAACATTGCAGGATTTACAAGCTCAAGTTCGTGAATTGCAGAAGGATAAAGAGAGATATATGGCGGAAAAGAGCAGTTCACACTTGAAAGAAACTAGTGACAAAGCTAGTATCAACTTTCAGCATAAATTTCCCGAGGTAATTTTCAATATATATCCGTTATTACTATAGAATATTTTTAGTCACTTCTAACGGTTATTATTGGTTTAGGGCATTTCATCTTGCCAGCTCTACCTATCGTCACCGACTTATCGACTAGTTGGCAAGAGAAAAGTCCATAACAGTTCAGGAGATTTACTTCATAATAGACCGCTTCCGGATGGTCACATGAAAGTATCGGTTGACATTGCTTTAGATATGGATGCATTGCTGCCGGTACCTGACATTGTTGCTGAGACCACATTGCTGCGAGATGCAATTGGATCTTTTGTTGCATGGCCATCCGACCTCATTTTCATAGATGATCAGGTATGTTGAAAACAATTATGAATCTTTAAGTCTTCAACTGTCAGTTCTGACCTCAGTTATTTCCACGGTAATTATAGACTCCTACAACACCCGCATCTAAGGGTAAAGGGATTTTGCGGCACGACGAGTCTGACGTATCACCAAAAGAGGTACGTTTAAAGTGTTAATTATATGATCCGAATAAAAAACTGCATAATTTTATAATTTAACCGAGTTTATATGATTTTTAGGTACCTTTTCATGGGTCACAACAAGTGAGCCAGAAAATCGTTGGCGTACCACCCAAGAAAAGGGTGCCTACTAGATTTTTCCCTCGATACCGGCAGTGTCTGGAAACAATAGTGGGAACAACAAATTTGATGGATGGTGGTATTCGTCAAATTGATATGGATCAACGTATTTTTGGTTTTCCTTGCACATAAATAATTGGACATGAGGACGTGGAACAGATTTTCCGTCATAAATAATTGGGCGTCAGTATTATGCACGCATACATCCGGTAACCCCATCTTTATATTATGTAATTAGCTGAAATCTTTTTTAAACATTTTCAATGAATATACTCTAATATTAATTATGTTTCTATTTAAGGATGTTATATGACAAATTGATGCGCGGGAATCAATTGTCAAACAGATTCCATTTTGTGTCTTCCTCCCGTGTCAGCGGAGCGACAATTGGTAGGGAACCGGATTCAGTAAGAGATCACTTAGTCGAAAGATTCATGGCAACTGGCAGTACAGAAAGCTTATATCTTTGGGCGTATAATACTATTCCTATAGGGTTAGATTTTCATTCTAAATTCATTTTAATATTTGTAATTTTTGCGTAGAAAAATTTCTTCTAAACTGTTGTTTTAATTTATAGACGTCACTGGTTGTTGGTTGCTATCGATCCAGTAAAAGAAATGGTCTATCATCTGAATTCGGTTGACGGTGATTGGACCAATTATCCGGATATGAAGTTAATGATTGATACGTAAGTGAGATTATTCTAAATATTTATGTGTATTTATGTATTTAATTATTTCTGTGACATTGTTCTAAATATATATTTTTAATTTTGTTAGAGCGATACAAGTATTCCGGTGTCAAAGAGAAGCTCAGATACGACGGTCTAAAGCAAACAACATTAATTGGATCAAAGTGCAGGTATATTAATTTCCACTATTTTGATTATAATATTTACGCTATTTGATAAAACAATACAACTATATATTCTTATTTGTTTTTCTATGTAGTGTCCTCAACAACAAAACGGTATAGATTGCGGATACTTCGTTATGCGGTTTATCAAAGAAATCATTCAACTGAATCAAATAGAGATTCCAGTCACGGTATGAATTTATAACTTAGAATTTGTTTTATTATTTCTCGGATATTCCATATAATTTTTTACTTTTAACTAAATCATGCATATTATGTTTTCTTATGTAGTACTTCGATGAGTACAAATGTGCATATTACACGAAACTTCAGTTGGAAGAAACCAAAGAGGAGTTGTGTCAATATTTTATTGAGCAGAGAATAATATAAGGACTGGTTTAGTTGTTGTTAGAATTGATTTTGTAATACTGACTTTGAGTTAGAATACAGATAACAATGGTTTATATATAATTTGAGATACAAACATAATTTATGATTGATTTTGAGCAATGATAGTTTCTTGTTTATGGTTTCTTGTGTTATACTTGTGTACTAAAGTAGTTGATAGAATAAAATGAATTTAGTGAAAAGTATTGAGTATTGGTTTTGTTATATTGAGTATTGGTTTTGACTCAGAAACCGTAAACCATGGATAAGACACGGTTCTATTCCAATCGATTGTCGAAAGAGTACGAGAACGGGGTATCAGAATTACAATGCATTACCGCTATTTATGAATTACAGGTTATGGCAAACAATGCAGGTATATGAATGATATAAATAATACCTCTAAAAATTATTTGATTTAATTGAAATTTTAATTAACAAAAAATCCAAATAAATTAAAAAATGAAGCACACGAGGTTGGATTTTTGGGTCGTGGACCATGCTATAATTGAGGTGCAATCCTGAAAAGCTAGGCCCATTTGGTAAAAAATGCACTTTTGAGCATATTTGACTTTTTGCAATTTTGCAAAAAAGGTCAACTTTGACAAGGCACATCTCTTCCAATTTTTACCCTAAAGAGGTGTTCTTGGACTTTTTAGAAATCTTGAGATGTCCCCTAAGCAACCCTTTTGGTCTTATTTCTATTGGATCTTCCATGTTCATGTATGAAGCTTTGACCCAAAAGGTGTGTTTGTTGACTTTTCAAAAGGACCTATAATGTAAAAAATCACATCCTTTGATGAGTGCATATTTTGAACTTGTGGGATGAATATGAATTGTAGGAAATTGCATCCTCTTAAAAATGAGCCTTGGATGGGAAATTTATGATAAAGTATGAAGAAGTTATGCTTGGTCAATGTTTGGTTGACTTTTATTGAGAAACCCTAATTTAGCAACTTTTGGGTTTTGATGAATTTGGAGCATTCCTTGGGGAATCATGGTCAACCCTTGATCAAATGATGAAAGTAACTTCAAAATGTTGATGTTGACCAAAAATCTTGAATTTTGACTATATGTGGGTCACAGTTGACTTTTGACCTAATACAGTCGATTCTCAAGCATCTGAGAAATTGACTGAGAAAAATTCTTGTGCAAGGCATGAAACTTGACATGTAGGGTCTTGAGAAAATATGAAGACCATGGAGAGCATATGAGGCCTTTTTGGATCACCCATCTTGATGAAAATAGAAACCCTAAATTGAGGTACACTGCCTTAGGAGAGAGTTTGTCTGGTCAACTCTTGGGCAACCTTGAGGAAATTGAGAATCTTAATGGACATGTATTGAATAAAATGAGAGGGAAAATTTTGGGGTACAAAAATATCTTTTACCTTATGCTTTAGGATAGTCTCTTCTTCCCCTCCCATCTTCTTTAATTTCAAAAATCTTCTCTCTCCTTTTGAAAACTCTTCTTATTTTTAAACTTGAACCATTTTCATAATAAACTCGTACTTATGTCCATGCACTTTCAAAACATTTTTTGTGAGAAGACTAAAAGTCAATCAATCTCATTTCAAACCATTTTGCCACTTTGGATTTTTACTTTAAAAACTTTTCTCAAAAGATTAGACTCTTGTCAATCCTTGTAGTGATGCAAACAATTATAATTCTACAATATGTAGTGAAGTGAGATATTTTCCACTTGGGTGTTGAGTGAGGCATTGTTGATTTTAAGATCCAAGCCATATCCTCCACTTTGAAATGATGCAAATTCTCCTTTCTCATGATTATGCGTAGTAAGTGTGTTTTCCACATGGACAATGACGATGATGTCTTATCTCATAAAATTAACCAACACACTTGTGTTATAAAATTTTCAAAAGGTGAACTACGTGTACCCCGATCCCCTATTGCATGAAAGGTGGTACGTAGGTGTGATACGTTGGCATAACTAGACTGTTTTAGGAATGCTGGTTTGTGTTTTGCGTTTGTGTTTGTAAAATGTCGCGGTAAGCAAGAGTCGCCACCGACTTTTATTTTATCCAACAAGGAAAGGAAAAAAGCACAGAAAAATTCCCTTTTTCAAAATTTTGAGTACTGGGATAGATTATAGAAAGGGAAGGTATTAGCACCCTTTCTATCTGTGGTTTTCCACGGGCTCTTAGGTACTTGCTCATCATTTTCAAAATTGCTTGTGCGTGTTTGATTTGAAAAAAAGTTTTTTTTTACTTCGATTTAACTCTTGCTTCTGTCTTCAAGAGTGTTATGAAATCTTTTTGAAAACTTTGTTTGAAAAGAGTGTAAGTGTGAAAAATGAGTTTGTTTGTCTGATCAAGTACTTAAGAACTAATCTACCTACTCGAAAAAAAGAATGTTTTTATTCTTGTTTCCTTTAGACAATGATATCCCACTATTAGTGAGTAGGTAGCATCGTCGTTGGAGTTTTAAGGGTCAATTCGAAAGGGACGTACGATCACTAAAGCAATGTTATGACGTCTTAGTAGTAACCCTAGTGTCTTAAATCAATTATTCGAGGCAACAATTTCGAGGCAACCATTCCGAGGCAACTTTTCCGAACGGGACTTTGATCTTTGTTTAGACAAGAGAGCGACCACTAAAGCATCCTATACTTAATTACCGTTTACTGAAGGCAACCTAAGTGGGAGTGTACCCTAGGAGTGCACATGTGCGAGTGATTCAATTTCAAGTTATTATCTTTGCACATTTAGGGTTTGCTAACCGTTTTAAAGTTAATCATACATTCTTGTCATGCAACCCTAATATCATACATCTAACAGTTTAATATTTTGCCGAATTTAGAGTGCGGAAGGTAAAGCTACACTATTACAAGGCTTCGGGTAATAATTACATAGCCAAAAATAACCCGTAAAAAAACGATAAACGAAAGTAAAAGTCCTACTTAATCTATTACAACTTGTGAGCAATTACATTAATATGGTAAAATAAAATAATAAAGCGCGCGCGATGAGTTAAGAACGAGAGAGAACTAGGGTTTTGACCCCTTCTAACCTAATCGAAAAAGAAATTATTTTTGTTGTTTTTAATTATTTAAGAAAAAAGAATGAGGTTTTTAAATTAAATACAAGTCTAATTAGTGATTAAATTAAATTAAAGAAAATAATTTACATGGCCTATTTTTTTGTATTTTATTATTTTTAAGAAAAAGAAAATAGAATTTAACTTGACCAAAACCCTAATTTCTAATTAATTTTAATTTATTTACAAAAATAATTAAATTTACCCTAAAAATCAATGAACTAATTAAATTAATTTTTGTATAAAAAATAAATTCTAAATCTAATTGGATGAAAATTATTTTATGATTTTTTTGATAAAAGGAAAAATTAATTTGTGTTAGTAAATATAAATAAATTAATTAATTAAGAAATATAAAAAGAAAAGAAAATTGGCCTGAGAAAGTAATTTTAGGGAGTGTGGATATCAATTCTTTGTGCCCAAACAAATCTGACCCATGTTGACTTTCATGTTCCAGTGCTATGCATTGACTGAGCTTTTGGTGGACCTTCATCTGATGGCCCTTAGATCTGGCCATCTGGAGATCCAAAGGTTGAATCTTGAGGATTCATGGTGATCCTTTGGCTTTATGTGCACACCTGAACACTTAAAGAAAAACAATGTGATGTAATGGGGGGACCTGGGATTCGAACCCATGTCCTGAAGCCTTCTCCAATAGCATCAATGTCAACTGAGCTACGTGTGTGCTTTGTACATAAAATAACAAACAAATATTATATATAAAAAACAAATTTTCTAAATCTTGCGCGCAAAATTTTAAACGGAGCAATCATGGGCTGCCACGCTAGTCATCTTCCTCCTTGCTCCGTTGGTAAAAGTTAAAGACTTTTACCTACAGACATATGTCCGTAGCTACAACTCTGGCTTGTTCCAAAATCTTCCATGGGAATGATAAATGACATCTAATTCCATGAATTAAACCGCCTTGACATTCTAAGCATCATGATGCCCTTCATGGGGGCCAATTTTCCCTGCACACAAAAACCCTAATACGAGACCAAGAACCCTAATAATGGCAAATCTTCATAGAGTAAAAAAAATGCAATTGAATGTTATGAACAGCTTGCAAATGCTTCAAGGAATAAGAATATGTAAATATTTCATGCTATAAATGCCAAAATCGTGCAATTCGATTTCAAGAAGAAGCCATGGTCGTGGCTGACTTACAGTGAGTTCTAGCGCCTGAAAGTGCCTGTTCTTGATTGGTATAGCTTTCTTGTGATCCCAGGAAGCGAATGGGATGGCTAGAGGGTCTTGAAAATACCTGGAAGTGCAAAATCGAATCACCATGTTTCTTTGATTTTTTCAAGTTAGGTTCTGACTTCTAACGCCTCCAAAGCTTTTGATTTTTGTCTGCATATGTTCCCTATATACTGAGGAATGAATTAGGTTTACAAAAGTCCATTCAATCTTTGCCAATTATTGATTTTAATCTTGATTTGATTCACTTGAAATTCTTTCCAAAATAGGCCAAAATTAATCTTTTTGTGCCCACTTTTTCCTTGCACGAATTCAATCTTTTGCTAGCTGGATATAGAACCTGAAACATGCACAATATCTTGAGGTTTCAATGATTGGGATTTTTTCATGATTTGTTTTGATTTAAATTGATTTAATTGCAATAAAAATCAAAATAAATAATCAAAATAAGATAAAGACAAGTGGAAAGAGCTAGGGCTCGTGGACCATCCTACCAACTCAAAACAAGTGCAAAAGATTGGGCCCAATTAGCAAAAATTGCAATTTGAGGCATAGTTGACTTTTGACAATTTTGCAAAAAGGGTCAACTTCACCAATGCATAACTTCCTCAATTTTGACTCTTTGAAGGTGTTCTTGGACTTTTTAGAAAGCTTGAGATGTCCTATAAGCAAAACTTTTGGTCTCATCTCAATTTGGTATTCCATGTCCATGAATGAAGCTTTGACAAAAAAGGTGTTTTTGTTGACTTTTCAAAATGACCTATAATGTCCAAATTCATAACTTCTTGTGAGTGCATATTTTGAACTTGGGAGATGAAGATGGATTATATAGAATTGCATCCTCTTAAAAATGAGGTTTGGATGGCTCATTTCTCATAAAGTATGAGAAAGTTATGCTTGGTCAAAGTTGAGTTGACTTTTCCTGCAAAACCCTAATTTAGCAACTTTTGGTTCTTTATGAATTGGGAGCAATCCTTGATGAATCATGACCAAACCTTGATCAAATGATGAATTATACTTCAAAATGAGGATGTTTACCAAAAATATTGAGGTTTGACTGTATGTGGGCCACAATTGACTTTTGACCTAGCATAGTCGATTTTTAGGCCTATGAGCAATTGACTGGGAAAACTTTCTCTGCAAGGCTTGAAACTTGACATGGATGATCTTGATAACATATTAGGACAATGGTGAGCATTTGGGATCCCTTTGACTCAAGTATCTTTATGCAATATGAAACCATAATTTGAGGTAGACTGCCTTATGAGAGAGGTTGTCTGGTCAACCCTTGAACTTTCTTGAGCAATTTGAGAATCTCACTTGAAGTGTATTGAGAAATATGGGAGGGAAAATTTTGGGGTACAATAGCTTCCCCTATTCAATCTTCTTAAACCTGAGGATGTATATTGGCTTTTCTGCCTTTCGTGATCCGAAGGTGGAAGATGATTGAACAATAGAGTGCCCAGAAATTTGCACTCGCATGAAGTGGTAATTGTCTTGTGATGTCGGGAATGGGCTTACAGATGCCATTTGGAAATTGATGACGGAAAATGGGCTTAAAGATGCCATCCGGAGGAGTTTCGATCGCATAAGAGATTCCTTATCGAGAGCTTGTATACCTATTGTTGAGGAGGATTACACTGGGGAATGTTGGTCTCTGTCTTGGGAGAAATAGAATTTTAGGAGCTTCGGTCGTCCGTTATTCTACTGGGAAGAGTTGTGATGTTGTATCTTAAACTGTTTGCAGAGCTCGATGATCATTATATTGTTGAGATTTGTACCATTGTCCGTAATGATCCTCTCTGGTACACCATATCGACAGATCAAATTGTGCTGAATAAACCGCGCCACGACGTTCTTGGTTACTGTAGCAAAGGAAGCTGCCTCGACCCACTTCGTGAAATAATCAATAGCCACCAGAATGAAACGATGCCCGTTGGACGCAGTAGGTCTGATTTCGCTGATCATGTCGATGCCCCACATTGCAAAAGGCCAAGGAGTTGTCAAGACGTTCAGAGGAACTAGAGGTATATGCACCTTATCAGCATAGACTTGGCACTTATGACAGGCCCGAGAATGTTGATAACAATCGGCTTCCATAATGGACCAATAATATCCTGCCCGAAGGATTTTCTTTGCCATGGTGTGTCCACTGGAATGAGTTCCGAAAGTACCTTCATGTAACTCTGCCATAATCCTTTCTGCCTCGTTCTTGTCCACACAACGAAGTAAGGTTGAATCATGGTTACACTTGTAAAGGATACCATTACTGATGAAGAACTTCGCAACGAATCTTTTCAGAAACTTCTTATCATTAACAGATGCACCCTCGGGGTATTCCTGAGCCTCGAGATACCTCTTTACCTTGTGAAACCAGGGTTTATCTGCTACCTCTTCAGTCTCGATGTCACAGTAATGTGCAGGTTCGTCCAACCTCTCAATGGTAATCTGGGGAGCCTCATTGTCCCACCCGACCTTGAACATAGAAGACATGGTAGCTAGCGCGTCCTCCAGCTGGTTCTCCTCTCTGGGGAAATGTTCAAAGGTTATCTCCTCAAAATGTGGAAGCAACGTCAGTACATACTCTTTGTAAGGAATAAGATTTGGGTGTTTTATACCCCACTCGCCTTTGATATGACTGATCACGAGATCGCAATCTCCGAACACACTCAGGAACTTAATCCTTAGGTCAATAGCTACTCGAAGGCCCATGATGCATGCTTCATACTCCACCATGTTGTTGGTGCAGTTAAAACATAACCGGGCAGTGAATGGAGTATGACAGCCTTCAGGAGATGTGATCACCGTGCCAATTCCATTACCCAACGCGTTTGAAGCTCCATCAAAATACATAGACCATCGAGATCCCTCCTGAAGTCCTTCATTCGGTCCAGGTATTTCACAGTCAGTCACCAACATGATGTTCTCATCTAGAAACTCTAAATTCATAGACTGGTAATCATTCACTGCCTGATGCGCCAGATGATCTGCCAACACACTTCCCTTGATTGCTTTTTGGGTTGTGTATTGGATGTCATACTCGGTTAAGATCATTTGCCATCTTGCTATTCTTCCGGATAAGGCAGGATTTTTGAAGATATACTTGATTGGGTCCATCTTTGATATCAATAAAGTGGTGTGAGTCAGCATATACTGTCTCAGCCGGCGAGCAGCCCATGCCAAAGCGGAACAAGTTTTCTCAAGCAGTGAGTATCGGGTCTCACAGTAGGTAAACTTTTTGCTAAGGTAGTAAATAACATGCTCTTTTCGGCCAGACTCGTCATGCTGCCCCAGCACACACCCCATTGAATTGTCGAGTACTTTCAAGTATAAGTTCAAATGTCTCCCTTCAATTGGAGGCATCATAATAGGTGGCTCTTGGAGATATTCCTTGATCCTTTCAAAAGCGGCCTGACATTCATCATTACATCTTACCACTTGATCTTTCTTCAACAGCTTAAAGATTGGTTCACAAGTAGCAGTCAGGTGCGAAATGAATCGGGCAATGTAGTTCAGACGTCCCAAAAATCCTCTGACTTCTTTTTTCGTTTGGGGAGCTGGCATTTCCTGTATAGCCTTTACCTTGGCAGGATCCACTTGAATACTTTTATCACTAACGACGAAACCCAATAGCTTACCAGATCTTACCCCGAAGGTGCACTTGTTCGGGTTTAACCTTAGTTTGTACATCTTTAACCTGTCAAATAACTTCTGGAGATGGTCGAGATGTTCTTCTTCAATTTGGGATCTTGCAATCATGTCGTCAACGTATACCTCAATCTCATGATGAATCATGTCGTGGAACAAAGCGACCATGGTGCGCTGATACGTTGCCCCATCATTCTTCAATCCAAACGACGTAACTTTATAGAAAAAGGTACCCCACTGTGTAATGAAGGTTGTCTTCTCTTCTCCGTGTCTTCGGGAGCCATCTTAATCTGATTGTAACCAGAAAAACCGTCCATAATGGAGAAGATCTTATGTTGCACGGTGTTTTCGTCCATAACATCGATGTGAGGGAGTGGGAAATCATACTTGGGGCTTGCCCTATTCAGATCCCTATAACCCACACACATTCGTACCTTACCATCTTTCTTCGACACCGGAACCACGTTGGCAAACCACTGCAGGTAAGAAGTGACAGCTAGAAAACCAGCGTCAAACTGTTTCATGACCTCAGCTTTGATTTTCTCAGACATCTCTGGGCGCATACGGTGAACTTTCTACTTCACTGGAGGACAGTCTTCCTTAGTTGGCAAGCGTTGAACCACAATATCAGTATCCAACCCAGGCATATATTCATAAGACCAAGCAAAGATCTCAACATAATCATGCAGCATTTGTATTAACCTTTGCTTAACACTAGGCTCCAAATTTGCACCAATCTTAACCTCTTTATTGTCCTCTTCTGTACCCAGATTCACTGATTCCACTGGCTCTTCACGAGGTTGTATGGCCCTCTCTTCCTGTAGTAACAATCTAGCAAGTTCCCCAGGCACTTCGCAATCATCCTCACCTTCGTCCTCGGCTTGGTTGATCGGACTTTCGAAGTCATAACTGGCAGTAACAGAGTCGTTATCTGTGGGATCCAGAGTGGATGTGGATCTGCATTATGATATGTGAGTGTGTGTAAGACAATAGCCGTTTTGATAAAGTGCAAGATAAAAAAGAAAAACAAAGAGCGCAAAATTTGTAATGCAAGAAAACATCCAATGCTTTATTGATGATATATGAAAATGACACATAATAAGCCCTCACAAACGAAGCCAAGGTGCCTCGGGAAAGGCATCGGGTCGTAAAGTTTCAAATTGTCTGTTACAAATCTCAAAACAAAAGTCTATTACTGTGTAATAAAAGAAACGGGCACGAAGTCCTTCGCCGTCCAATTGTTCAATCCACTGTTAGTAGTCGGGTAAATCCAGTTGTCGAACTATGACTCTTCTTTATTGTCTTCAATTGCATTCACTCCTAGATTACTGATGCGCGGAGGAGGTCTTCCAATCCACGCGCGCCGAACAACCCTTTGAGCCTATGCAGTAAAGCCCAAACCAAACATGTTAGTTTTATGTGCGAAGTCAGGGAGTTGACCCTAATTTGCACACCCACCTTTTTCTATTACAGCTCGGGCATCCTTGAGGGAAGCCATCTTCATTGGAGGTTCTTCAATAGCAACTTCAGTCGATGCCAGAGTCTGGGGGACCTCTTCAAAGTTCTGACATGGGGTTTCAATGAACTCCCCATCCATCTCCACATACCGAAAGGAGTTAAGGTGACTCACCATGTACTCCTCTTCTCCTCGTACTGTAACAATCTTCCCTTTTACAGGATATTTCAACATCTGATGGTGTGTAGAAGTCACTGCCCCCACCTTATGAATCCACGAGCGACCCAACAAACAAGAATAAGATGGTCGGATATCCATCACATAGAACGTAGATGCGAAAGTCTGAGAGCCAACTTTAACAGGGACATCCACCTCCCCGTGCACCATCCTCTTGGACCCGTCAAAGGCCCTAACCACAATATTACTTGGCTTCAAAACCAACCCTTCACAGTCCAGCTGATCTAATGCTTTCTTGGGTAAAACATTTAATGAGGACCCAGTATCCACCAGTACGTGGGCCATAGTAGTGCCCCTGCACTCGATCGAAACATGCAGAGCATCATTGTGATTCCTTCCTGTGGAAGTTAGATCTGCGTCAGAGAAACCTAACCCGTTGTCGGCGGTCAAACTAGCCACACAGTCTTTGAATTGATCAGCAGATGTCTCCTGCGGCACATGCGCAGTTTTAAGGAAAGCAATTAAAGCCTTTGCATGGGCTTCCGAGCACAACAATAAGGATAACATGGAGATCTTCGACAGGGTCTTCCCCAGCTGCTCGACTAAGTTGTAGTCGCTCTTCTTGATAATCTTCATAATTTCCTCTATCTTCTGCCTAGAGGTTTCTACAACAATCTTCTTATGTGCCTCCGTCCGGGCAGGCTCACCTATGATCTCTTTGCCCTGAGCGTCAGACGACTCGGTGACATGGGTGATAACTGGAATGTGAACTAGGATAGTAGCTGACATACTGGCAGATGGAATGGCAACAGGATTTTGAACAGTTGGAGGGGAAATCTCAGTAGAGAAGAGTATTGCACTTCGGGTGACCTTGCTAGCCCCGAAAATATTGCTGACATCAATATCAGATTCTTCAACCTTAAAGTCTTGTTTGATCCCATGATAATATACATCGGCCCCATAGTGCCACGGGACAGCCTTATTCGAAGTGTATGGGATAGGACCAGGAATAATAATGATCAATGGAGCAACTCTCGAAATGGATGTAATCCTAAAAGGCTTTCTCGAGGAAGCCTTGGATGGATTAGCGGAAATGGTTATGATGGAAACATCTTCAACAGGAATCAACGGAATCAAGGTTTTCTCGAACAGGATCTCCTTGTTATCCATCAGGCGTTGAACACCTGATTTCAATAAATGGCAACCAGAAGGTAGGATTGAACATAGGTGGCAATCTTCGTCACAACCCAGAAATAAACCGACCGACAATAGGTTCTTCTTCACTGTCGTTAACAGAGTATAAATGTCTTCCACAAAGGTCACAAATGAATCATCGTCCACAGCATTTACTCCATGCTTGGGCATAGGAGCAGTCATGACGTTTGGCTTTTCTGGCGCGTCAAACTCAATTTCTTTAGCTTCAATCAAATCTTGCACCTTATTCCTTAAGTCCCAGCAGTTGTTTGTATCATGCCCTGGGCTATCAGAGTGATAGGCACAACGGGCGTTCAGATTATACAGCGGTGATGTAGTACTGGGATTCTTCGGGGCTTTCCTCAGAGTTATCAAGTTGGTCTTCAACAATTGTGGTAAATTTGAGATAAGGTCATACTGAGACGAGTATATTGTCTTTGCGGTCTCTCTACTCTTTGATGATTGTTGCATTGTGGGGCAAAAATGGGTCTTGATATTACTACTGCATTAACTGCTTGGTGTCGTTCAGGTCGGTTTTGGCTCCTCTAGCTGTAAACTGCACTGGCTTCTTTCCTGAAAGGCTTTTTCTATGTACTTGATGAAGCACCTTTCTGTATCTTGCCGCTTTTGATACCAGCTTCTACTCTCTCCCCAGTCAAAATCAATCCAGTAAATCCAGAGGACGAACTTCGATCAAATGATTGAAGAATGGACCAGACAAAGTCCCAAGAAACATATCCACCAACTCCCTATCAGACAGAGGGAGTTGACTCTCCCAGCCAGATCTCTCCACTTCTGAGCATAGTCCTTAAAGCCTTCACCTGTACCCATAGACATACCCTGAAGTTGAGTACGCGTGGTAGCAAGGTCGGTGTTATACTGGTATTGTTTGTAAAAAGCAGTAGCAAGGTCCTCCAAGTTGCGGACATTAGCTCCTTCCAATTGATAGAACCATTCAAGTTGAGTCCCTGACAGACTATCTTGAAAGAAATGAACCCACAGATTTCTATCAGCAGTGTAGGGTTGGATCTTTTTGACGTATGAGAGGAGATGAAGCTTTGGACAAGATACCCCATCGTACTTAGCAAAGACAAGAGCTTTGAACTTGTGAGGGATCACCACCCCAGATGCTAATCCCAGATCTCTGAAGTCCAACCCAGGTATCTTTTGAATCTCCATTGCACTCAGCCGGTCTTCGAGTTGCTTATACCTATCCTCAGCAGGAGGGTACTGTTCTTCATCAAAATCAGTGTCATTATCAAAGACCATAGGACTAGGACCCTTTCCTTCCTCTTGATTCTTTCCTCCTCCATATGAATAAGACATATCAGTTTCCTGTCGCAACCTATTCCCAAATTTGTGACCCATATTCAGGAGGACCACCTTCTTCTTCTTCTTCTTCTTTTTCTCCTTTAGGATGAGAGTCTTCAAATCCTGTTGTCCTTTATCCAAGTTCAAGAATAACTCTTGGAATTGAGCATTTTGTGCTTGAAGAGCCTTGATGGCTTGATCGGTAGGTGTTTCAGAAGACATTCGGTGCTGAAATAAACAACGAAGAAGATGAGAAACCTGTAATGATACCTGTAATGAGGTGCATGATAATGGAATGCGTATGAAATGATTTCAAATACTTTGGGAGATTTAAATTTGTGAACCAAGAAATAAACAAACTTTATTAGATTCAAACTTGTAAAATGTTTAACAATGCCTTTAAGGCGTTACAAAAGAAATAGACTGAAAACAAATCTAAACTAGAAACAAGCAGAAATCAGAAATCCCATGGTCGCTTTCCCTTCGTGCTGACATAATCATTGATTGTCCTTTCATTCTCAAACTGCCTTGTGAGCTTCAAGATCTTCCTCTTCTGCTCATGATACTTCTCTCGATAGGTATCCCTTTCTTCCTTCAGCTGAATCTAGGATCTCTTTAATGCCACAAGATCAATAAGCATGTAGGGATAAAGCATGGTATAAGGAACCCCTTCTTCGCTAGTATGCTCTACAATCACCGGCAAAACAACTTCATAAGGCATCCCCAGATTTTGAGCACGGGCTCGAACCCACTGGAGATAAGGTTGCATAGGGAGAGAAGTCTTTAGTCCTAGCTCTTGAGGGTCAGACCTGTTCACCATGCTCCAGGCTCGTATAAACCTTCGGCGATACTCTTTAACGTCCTCCTTATAATCAAAGACAATGTCTATAAGAAGTAGCTCATGAGGACCGTCTCTACGAGCGCGACCAAACTGTCGTAAAGCCAAGCAAGGATTGTAGGTTATTCCCCCTCTAATTCCAAACAACGGGACTGTAACGGTGAAAATTGGAGATCGAGCTATTAATTAACTCGACTCACAAATAAGCAAGAGTCGCCACTGCGCTTTATTATTTCCAAGGGAAAAGGGAAAAGAGCGAAATAAAACCCTAAAACATGCAATGTAAAATAATACTTAAAAGTAATGAAAATACAATGCGTTTTTGAAAGAGATCATGACTTCGGGGGTTGATTATGCAATGGGAAGGTATTAGCACCCAATGCATCTGCGGTACTCCGCATGAACCTTTTGAAATATCTGTTTTTGGTTAAAATTGTTTGTTATATATAAGGGTGTATTTATCTACATCTATGTTTGCTTAAGGGGAAAAATGAGTTTTTATTATTGCGTTCGTGAGGGTTTCGCGACCCTTTGCCTACGTATCCAATGAAGGAATCAAAACACCGTAGTTCCTCTAGAAAAAAGTTGATTTGTTTGTGTTTTTTAGTGGGCGACATTAGCGCACGCATTCTAGCAATAGGCACGGTCGATATCGCGGTAGAACGGGGATAACATGCCCTTGGTGGGAGTTTTGATTTGTTGAGTGTTTTGCATGTTTTAAAGTATGTTCAAGTAATGATTAAAGAGTGTTTTTGATCTTTTTGGTTTGTTTACTTGTTGATTTTATCTTGCCATACACCTAATTACTAGTATTTGTACAAAGTAAATAAAAATGCAGAAAGATAAAAACCTACGCTATTACAAACATATCAAAAGGCATACAAAATATGAAGGAAAAAAAATAAGATAAAAGTAAGAAAAAAGAGTGTATTTCGACCCAGGAAGTAGCATCCTTCGATTGGCATTCTGTTGGCCTTCTTCGATTGGGGCTGGCAACAGCAAGGTCACGTCTTTCGATTGGGCCTTGGCAGGGGCGAGGTATTGTCCTTCAATTGGGAAAAGGCAGCAGCAAGTTGTATCCTTCGACTGGGGCTTTGGCAGGGGCGAGGTCCTGTCTTTCGATTGGCCTGGAAGTCAGTGTATGGCGAAGTCTTTTGATTCTGCCTTGTTGCCTTCTTCGACTGAAGGTTGAAAACGGTGAGGGAATGCCTTTCGATTAGACATGGTTTGCCTCTTAGTTGTCTCTTTCATTCGACCTGGAGAAAGATGGTAGAAGCCAGAAGCTTCGTTTCCTATTTCCTGTTTCCTGTTTCTTTCATTTCAAACATTAAATGACAACATGGCCTGAGGCCATGCTAGTATTTATCTTTCAAAAAGTTTAATAATTAAAACTAGTTCAGGTAAACATCAAGCAAAACGAAATGGTTTAGCTCTAAAAATGTATGAAATAGGTGGAAACGAAAAGAAAAAAAGTGTTTTGTACATGCTGGAAACGAACAAAAGTATTATTTACATGTTATGCTGTGAAACAAAAAGTTCAATGGTAAGAGTGACTTACCTTGCTTCAGGCCTTGAATGGATGAGGGGCCTTGAGTGGTGGCCTTGGATGCTGGATTCCAAAGAGGGGTCACAGGCTGTGCTTGGAGCGCTGGATTTGAAGGAAAAGAAAAAGCAAGTGTGATGCTTCTTTGATTCGAAGGAGACTGAAGTGTGGTTGTTCTTCAGAATCGAAGGAAGTAAGTGTTTGGGGATTCTGGGTTTGTTCTCACAAGTATTGAAGGGACTTGAGAGATTTTTGTGTTTGAGAAAATTTGGTGTTTTTGAGAATTTTCTGAAGATTTGTTCGCCTGGCCAAAAGGTCCTATCCCAAAAAAATGTGTTGTAGCCTCTTTATTTATAGGCGAGTGTGATCGGTGGATCTGGAACTGACTGTTTAACACTGGTTCGCGAAATGTCGCGGAAGCAAGAGTCGCCACCGTCTTTTATTTTCTCCAACATGGAAAGGACAAAAGCACAGAAAAATTCCTTATGAGATATGTTTCTCGGTTCGGTAGGTAGATTTATAGAAAGGGAAGGTGTTAGCACCCTTTCTATCCATGGTTATCCATGGGCTCTTAGATACTTGCTCATTGTGTTTTCAAAATGTTTATTTGTCAATTGTGAGTGGGTTTGAAAAAGTTTCGTTTAAAGATTCAGATCGACTCTTGTATCAGTCCTCAAGAGTGTTTGAAAAATCGTTTTGAAAGCTTTTTGAAAAGTGTCGGTGTGAAAAGAAGTTTTGATTTGTTTTGAATTAGAGCAAGTATCTATGAGTCATCTACCTACCCTAAGGAATTAGGCTGTGTAAATGTCCTTAAGGTAGTGCCATCCCACCATTGAGAGGTAGGTAGCACCACCGTTGGAGGTGTTCGGGTCAATTCGTTTGTAGGGACAGTATGGTCACCGAGGGGCAAGGCAACAGTGAGGCGTACCCTAAGAGTGGTATGTGAATTGTGTGTCATTTTCAGTTATGTTTTATCTTGATCATGCATTGGGTGAGCTACGCTTTGATTTTATTTGGGTCATTCATTCTTTCATGCAATAGTTAGCAGTTAAAAGGTGCGGAAATTAAAATGCGGAAAATAAAGGTCCTACGCTATTACAAGGCGCGGGTCTTATACATCGCCAAATTAACAAAAACCCGATTTTGAATAAAAGTGCGGAAAGTAAATGTCCTAATTACTATTACAAAGCTTTGGGGCAAATACATTATATTTAAAAAGGAAAAAAAAATAAACGTGCGAAAAGAAAATAGAATCGAATGCGAGGGCGTTGGGCCCTTTAAAGAAATTAAATCGAAATTGAAAGTTAATTAATTATTTAATGAGAAAAGAAATTGTTTTTTTATGGTTTTTTAGTATTTAATGAAAATAAAGAAAATTAATTAAAATTAAAAGTTAAATAAAACCCTAATTCTAAATTTGTTTTTAATTATTAAAAGAAATTGTTTAAGTTTAACCTAATTTAACCCTAATTAATTAATTACAAGTTTATTTACAAGATAATTAATAATTAATAATGATAAGAATAAAAAAAGTTATTTATTAAGAAAAAGAATAAAAATACTAAAACCCTAATTTCTACATTTTTAGTTTATTTAAGAAAAAAAAACATTAAAGTTGAAAACCTAAAATTAAACTAATTTGATTATTAAGATTTATTTACAAAAATTAGTGACTTAAACATTAAATAAAACATATTTTTATTCTTTTTGATTTCTGATTTTTATTTGTATTTTTGTATTATGAAAATTAATTTTATGGAATTAAATAAGAGCAATTAATCAAATAAAAGGAAAAAAAGAATTAAAATAAAAAGAAATATGCAAACCATAGGAGGGGTATCAGGCCCTTTTTGGAGGTGTATTGAAGCATTTTTGGCCCACTAGAATCAGGTCCTTTTGACTTTTCTGGCGCGTGTGAGGAGTGGTTGACTGGTGTCCATGGTGGACTGCTTGTGATGGCCATCAGATTAAGGCTTCTGGGCGCGTGGCACACTAGATGGTGAGGCTTCATGATGGTCTTTGGAATGAAGGCTGCACAGAAGTACGTTAAGAAAAAATATATGAATAAGTGGGGGGACCTGGGAATCGAACCCAGGTCCCATTGCCTGCATGACAACGCATCTACCAATGGAGCTAGTGCATTTCTTTGTTAATTTAGTGGGCAATGAATAATATAATAGAAATATCAATATCACGCTGGACTAAACAAAAAGACGCGCCAATGTTTAAACTGTCCAGTAGTACCAAGCCACGTTAGCATCGTCTTCATCTCTTTTTCTGCAAATAACATCAAATAGAGGGGGTTTTAAACCCCCACTAAACTCAAACCTGAAAATAGAGAATAGAATTTAAGCAAGCATAAAAAGGGCGCGATGACATCAATCGTTTCGTCTTGTTCTGACGAGTTTGCCTGTATTAGTTTGATGGTCCAATTTTGCCTTATGAAGGAATCCCCAAATCTGGAGCTCTGAAACCCTAAAACGTTTCCATGGCAATTTTTGATACAGGGCCTAATAACTCAATTGAGTTATGTCATTAGCTTCAGAAAGTGCACATTAGTATAAATCAATGCTTAAAACGTATGCAAATTCAAACACGAATGTGAAAAAATTTATGAACAGGGAGACTTCATTCTACCAATTTTTGAGGTTAGGGGTTGTGTTTTTGATTGCAATCCCTTCCTGGATGTGTAAGCAAGCTTTTGGAATGGCTTTTTGGCCTTGAAACGCACAACAACTATGAAAACAGTTTTGGGATTTTTGTGAAAAAAGTGCAAGTTTGATCTTGATGCTTATGCGCAGCTTCTGTGTTCTTATGCCTTAGGTTATGTTTGCATATGTATGTAGCATGATTAGGTCAAATAAAACAAGCCCATGATCCATTGTTTTAATGCTTTTGAATGTGTGATTTTCCATGATCTTTTTCAATCCTTTTTGCCATGAAAACTTGCCTATTTGGAATATTTGGTCCCTTTGATGTGGTACACGAAATATTTAGGTCTTAATGGGAGAATATGCTGCACAAAAAGATTTGGAAAACATGATTTGCTATTTTTGTCATATTTAATTTTAATTAAGTGAATTAATAATAATAATAATTCAAATAATTAATCAAAAATGATAAAATAACTCCCTTGGATATCAATGGGTCGTGCATGGCCTTTGGGTAATGATTCATGGAAGAAATTGAGGCCCATTAGCAATTTTGAGGCATTTGAAGCAAAGTTGACTTTTCAAAATTCCCAAAAATTTCCCAACTTCCACAAAGCATATCTTGCTCAATTTTTAAGCTTTGATCATGTTCTTGGACATTTTGGAAAGGTATTGAAGTTCTATAACCAATGTCTTTGGTCCCATGTCATTTTGATTTACCAATCTCAAGGTATGGTCTTTGACTTAAAGTGCCTTTTTGTTGACTTTTGAAAATGACCTATAATGTTGAGATTGATAACTTTTTGTGAGAGCATTTCTTGGACTTGAAGTGTGAGGATGAGTTGTAGGAAATGTCATTCTCTTAAAAATGAGCTTTTGATGGAATTTTTTTGATAAACCATGTGGGAGTTATGCCTTGGTCAATTTGCAGTTGACTTTTCCAACTGTCCAAAAATAGAAACTTTTGCATCTTGAGACTTTTTGAGCCATGCCTTGAGAATCATGATCAAGAATTGATCAAATGATGTTTGTGGCTTCAAAATAAGATGTTGACCAAAAATTTTGACTTTTGACTGTCAAATGACCATTTTGCCCCTGCAGTTGACTGTGAAGCAATTAGGGTTTTTGACTGTGCAATTTGGTGCTGTGAGTCTTGAAACTTAGCATATGGATGCTTGACAATGTTTATAGGCATGTGGGACTTGATTGGACCCTTGGAAACTTCAATTTCTTTGCCAGAACCAAAACCCTAATTTTTGACTGTTAGGAGGCCATTGGACTGTGCAACCCTTGGGAGATTTTTGAAGTTTAATCTTGACAAATCTTGCAGAATATGGGAGGGCAAATTTTGGGGTACAACAGTTGCCCCTGTTCAATCTTCTTAGACCTGAGGATGTAGATTGGCTGGCGTGCCTTTCGTAAGCCGAAGGTGGAAGATGATTGAACACTAGAGTGCCCAGAAATTTGCGCTCACATGTTAGCAGTGTGATGATGGGAATGGGCTTATAGATGCCATTTGGAAGAGATGATGGATAGGAGGATGGGCTTATAGATGCCATCTGAAAGTGTGACAAAACCTTGTCGGGAATGGGCTTATAGATGCCATTTGGAACTGCAATGGATAGTTGTGGAGATGGGCTTATCGATCGCGTAAGAGATTCCTTAGCGAGAACTTGCGTACCTGAAAAAAGAAAAAGATTACCTGGCTTGTTAAAGGAGTTGATCTTCAAGCTCTTTATGTAGATGCACCCTGGCTGGATACAAGTATCGAATCTTTAAACTCTTCAGACGTGCCCTGGCGAGATACAGGAATCGAGTCTGGAGCTTCAAAAGGTTTTTGTTGGTAATGACGTGATGAAGGAATCTTAGAAGATTGCTACCTCCGCAGGATGATGAATGGATCAAGGATGATTACTACCTCAACGGGACGGTGAGAGAACCTTGGACGATTACTACCTCAACAGTAACGATGAGAGAACCTGGGGCGATTACTACCTCAACAGTAACAATGAGAGAATCTGGGGCGATTACTACCTCAACAGTAACGATGAGAGAACCTGGGGCGATTACTACCTCAACAGTAACGATGACAGAATCTGGGGCGATTACTACCTCAACAGTAACGATGAGAGAATCTGGGGCGATTACTACCTCAACAGTAACGATGAGAGAATCTGGGGCGATTACTACCTCAACAGTAACGATGAGAGAATCTGGGGCGATTACTACCTCAACAGTAACGATGAGAGAATCTGGGGCGATTACTACCTGAACAGTAACGATGAGAGAATCTGGGGCGATTACTACCTCAACAGTAACGATGAGAGAATCTGGGGCGATTACTACCTCAACAGTAACGATGAGAGAATCTGGGGCGATTACTACCTCAACAGTAACGATGAGAGAATCTGGGGCGATTACTACCTCAACAGTAACGATGAGAGAATCTTGGATGTCTTCTACTGAGTCTTCATCAGGAAAATCTTTAGGAATCGGTTTAACTGAATTAGAGAAGGCCTTTGACTGGATCGGCATCAGAAAAATCTTTGGGAGTCGATTTAACTGAACCAGGCAAGGTCTTGGAATCTTCAACTGGAATAAGAATCAGGGAGATCTTAGCATCGATCTGACCGAACCAGAGAAGGTCTTGGATTAACTTTGACTGGATAAGAATCAGAAAAATCTTTGCATCGATTTAACTGAACCAGGCGAAAGTCTTGGAATATCTTTGACTGGATAAGAATCAGAAAAATCTTAGGGTCGATTTAACTGAACCAGACGAAAGTCTTCCATAGATGTAGTTTTTTTTTAGGGGACTATTAGGTCAATGAGTGGTCAGTGGTGTTTACTGATTCATCTTTCCCTGAAACGGTAAAGGGTCAGTTATATGCGATGTCATGATGTATGAAATGCATGATATATATCTAGCAATGATGCTCTCAACATAAATGAGATTGTATAATCATGATGCGTATATGCATGCTATAGTGTATGGAAATATGATGTTTATGAATGTATGTTTTCGTCTTAGGAAAATAAATCCTTGACGGGTGCCGGGAGTTAAAATCCTGGGCTGATGGAGAGCTTCTGTTTCCACTGGGGAGTGATGGTTGCAAGAATACCGGTAGGAGAAGATAACTCCGTCGGGGAATAAACTTAGCGAATGGATTACTCTGCGGGGAAAAATTACTCTAGCTACCTTGCTGGGGAACAGTACTCTGTGGGAAGAGAGGTATTCTGTTGAGATGTTGATGACAACTTCGCTTGGGATACCGTTGTTATGTTGGAAGTTTTAATAGACTCCGCTGGGGATGAGAAGACTTCGCTGAGGACGATCTTTCCATGGCTTTTGGCTGAGGATAACCCAGTTATATCCTGGTAGGGAAATAAACTTTGAATAAAGCCGGGAGACGCGTTCGTGCTCTGTAGGTGATAGCTTCCAGAATCTACTGGGGATAAGCTTACTGCTGGGGGGATGGATTCAAACTTTCCTAGGGAAACTTTGGACTATACTGAACTCTCCTGGGGAAATTTTTGAGATATATTGGGGAAGTGGCTCCGCTGAATGTCTGGTATACCACCGGGGAACAATCTTAGATCAAGACTGCCGGGGATGCTTGTATATTGCTCTGAGGAATGTTGAGATCTGCTGGAGGATACCCAACTCCCTTGAGGTTAACAGTATAACTTTGCTTGGGGAGAGTGTATTGACTTACTGGGTCACTCTCTGGGGAATTAAGATATACTGGTTATGTTCTTCAGCTGAACCTACCTTGGTACCTTAGTGGACAGAGCAATTAGATTGCTTAGACAACTCATTATTGCCCCTGTTTCTAATGTTACCTGTAATTAATCCTTTGTTTCGTATGCAAATATTTATGAGTTAGCAATTAGTGTCAAATGCATATATCACAAATTGAACCTTGGACTTTCTTCACAAAACAAAACAGAAAAGGAAAAACAAATGGCAATTTGAGCTGAAAAGTGTATTTGTATTGATTTTTGAATTTGCCTGTAAATAGACATTTATGTACAAGAGGCTGACGTCCTAGTAAGAGAACGCCGCCAAATAAAAGAGTTTATACAAGTTTGTACAAAGGGAAAACAAAACAGCTATGTGAAAAGAATGATCCCACAGGGTTCCAACTCTGCTATCGCCTTTATGTCTTCGAGCGTCTCATCACTTGATGACCTAGCTGAAGATGAAGTTGATTGATTGATACCGTCTGAACTTGATGTTGATACCGGATTCTGGATGCCAAGTGATCCAATGAGACATAGTATTACGCTTTATCCCTAACTTTTGCCTGGACCGTCCTTTCGGGTTTTCAGTCCACCGGGATACCCATTTTTGCCCAAGCCGCCTTTTCAGGTTTTCGACTTGCCGGGTGTACAGATTTTTTATTTATTTCATCCCTCATTTTGCCGGAACCCTTTTGGTTCGCCGGGAAGCCCTAATTTTTGCCTAGGTATGTCAACCTAGCGGGTCTTCTATCATGCGTAGTATCTTTTTACTATGTCTGCATTGGCGGGGTGAGGAAGGTCGTCACCATCCATGGTGGTTAGAATCATGGCTCCTCCTGAGAACACATGTTTAACCACAAATGGCCCTTCGTATGTAGGGGTCCATTTTCCCCTTGGATCACTCTGAGGAAGGATGATACATTTGATTACCAGATCCCCAACTTGATACTCTTGTGGTCTGACTTTCTTGTTAAATGCCCTGATCATACGTTTTTGGTACGTCTGACCATGACAAATAGCAGCAAGTCTCTTTTCGTCGATTAGATTTAGCTGATCAAGTCGTGTCTGGATCCAATCATCTTTGCTCAGATCTGCATCCTTCATTATCCGGAGAGAGGGTATTTGCACTTCGATCGGTAAGACTGCCTCCATACCGTAGACCAAGGAGAAAGGATTTGCCCCGGTTGACGTCCTTGCTGAGGTACGGTACCAATGTACAGCGAACGGTAACATCTCGTGCCAATCTTTATAGGTCACTGTCATCTTCTGCACAATCTTCTTGATATTCTTATTCGCTGCTTCTACAGCCCCATTCATCTTCGGCCGGTAAGGAGAAGAGTTGTGGTGCTGTATCTTAAATTGCTCGCAGAGCTCAGTGATCATCTTGTTGTTAAGATTGGTACCGTTGTCTATAATGATTCTTTCAGGGACGCCGTATCGACAGATCAAGTTGTGCCGAATGAACCATGCCACAACGTTCTTGGTTACAGTGGCGTAAGAAGCTGCTTCAACCCACTTCGTAAAGTAATTGATCGCTACCAGGATGAAGCGATGCCCATTGGATGCCGTAGGTTTAATCTCGCCGATCATATCTATGACCCACATTGCAAAAGGCCAAGGTGCAGTCAGGACATTCAGAGGGACTAGAGGAACATGCACCTTATCTGCATATATCTGGCATTTATGGCATGTTTGAGAATGTTGGTAACAATCAGCTTCCATTATGGACCAGAAATACCCTGCCCGAAGGATTTTCTTTGCCATAGTGTGTCCACTGGAATGTGTTCTGAAGGTACCTTCATGTAGCTCTGCCATGATCCTTTCTGCTTCAGTCTTATCCACGCAACGCAGTAAGGTCGAATCATGGTTTCGCTTGTACAGAATGCCATTACTGAGGAAGAACTTCGCTGCAAATCTTCTCAGAAACTTTTTATCATTGATAGACGCACCTTCAGGGTATTCCTGAGCTTCCAAGTATCTCTTCACCTCATGGTACCAAGGTTTCTCAGTCACTACCTCAGCCTCAAGATCACAACAGTATGCCGGTTCGTCCAGTTTCCAAATAATGACCCGGGGAGCCTCATTGTCCCATTTGACTTTGAACATGGAAGACATCGTAGCTAACGCGTCCGCCAGCTGATTCTCCTCTCTCAGAAAGTGTTCAAAAGTTATCTCTGTGAAATGGGGGATCAATGTCAACACACATTCTCTGTAAGGAATAAGATTCGGATGTTTCGTATCCCACTCGCCTTTGATCTGATTGATCACGAGAGCGAAATCTCTGAAGACACTCAGAAACTTAATCCTTAAGTCGATTACAGCTTGAAGACCCATGATGCACGCCTCATACTCCGCCATGTTATTGGTGCAGTTGAAACATAGTCGGGCAGTGAGTGGAGTATGAGTGCCTTTAGGGGATATGATCACAACGCCGATACCGTTACCCAAAGCGTTGGAGGCTCCGTCAAAGTGCATAGACCATCGGGATCCTTCCTCAGGTCCTTCATCCGGTCCAGGTACTTCACAATCAGTCACTATCATGATGCTCTCGTCTGGGAACTCGAAGTTCATTGACTGATAGTCATCTATTGCCTGATGTGCCAAGTGGTCTACCAATACACTTCCTTTGATAGATTTCTGAGTTGTGTATTGGATGTCGTATTCTGTCAAGATCATCTGCCATCTTGCTATTCTCCCAGACAGAGCAGGCTTTTCGAATATATACTTTATTGGATCCATTTTTGAGATCAACAAAGTAGTGTGAGTCAGCATATACTGTCTCAGCCGGCGAGCAGCCCATACCAAAGCGCAGCAAGTTTTCTCGAGCAGTGAGTATCGGGTCTCACAGTTGGTAAACTTTTTGCTAAGGTAATAAATGGCATGCTCTTTTCGGCCAGACTCGTCATGCTGCCCCAGCACACACCCCATTGAGTTGTCGAGTACTGTTAGGTATAGTATCAGAGGTCTCCCTTCAACAGGTGGCATAAGAATGGGTGGTTCTTGGAGATACTCTTTGATTCTGTCAAAAGAGGCCTGACATTCATCATTCCAACGTACTACCTGATCTTTCTTCAGCAGCTTGAAGATTGGTTCACAAGTAGCAGTTAGGTGCGAGATGAACCGAGCAATGTAATTCAGGCGTCCTAGAAAGCCTCTGACCTCTTTCTCTGTCTTAGGAACTGGCATCTCTTGTATGGCTTTAACCTTGGCAGGGTCCACTTGAATACCCTTGTCACTTACAACGAAGCCTAGCAACTTTCCCGATCTAACCCCGAAGGTGCACTTGATCGGGTTCAACCTCAGTTTGTACAGTTTCAGACAGTCAAACAGCTTCTGCAGATGGTCAAGGTGTTCCTCCTTAGTTTGGGACCTTGCAATCATGTAGTCGACATATACCTCAATCTCATGATGGATCATGTCATGAAATAAAGCAACCATGGCACGTTGGTAGGTTGCCCCAGCATTTTTCAGTCCAAAAGGCATGACCTTGTAGAAAAAAGTGCCCCACTGAGTAACAAAGGTAGTCTTTTCCATGTCTTCCGGAGCCATCTTGATCTGATTATACCCTGAAAAACCATCCATGAAAGAGAACACCTTGTGCTGGGCAGTATTGTCAACCAGAACGTCAATGTGAGGTAGGGGGAAGTCATCCTTGGGGCTGGCCCTGTTCAGATCCCTGTAATCGACACACATTCTGACCTTACCATCTTTCTTTGGTACCGGCACCACATTAGCAACCCACTGAGGGTAAGAGGTCACTGCAAGAAACCCGACATTGAATTGCTTCATAACCTCAGCTTTGATCTTCTAAGACATCTCTGGACGCATACGGCAGACCTTTTGCTTAACCGGAGGGCAGTCTTCCTTGGTAGGCAAATGATGGACCACAATGTCAGTATCCAGCCCAGGCATGTCTTCGTAGGACCAAGCAAAGATCTCCACATAATCATGTAACATCTGAGTCAACCGTTGTTTTACGCTGAGCTCCAGATTGGCACCAATCTTAACCTCCTTTCTGTCCGTCTCAGTACCCAGATTTATTGTTTCCACTGGCTCTTCATGTGGTTGAATTGCCCTCTCTTCCTGGAGTAACAGTCTTGCAAGCTCACCAGGCACTTCGCAATCATCTTCACCTTCGTCTTCGGCTAAGTTGATCGGATTTTCGAAGTCATAACTGGCAGTAGCAGAGTCGTTACCAGTGAGATCCAGAGTGGATTGAAACCTGTGTAGGTGAGTGTGTGTAAATACAGCTGTTTTGCAATATATAAAGAAAGAAAGAAAAAAAGGGAGCACAAGATTTGAAATGCGAAAAAACGTCCAAGGTCTTTATTCATGATATATGTAAATGACAGTTAATAAGCCCTCACAAATGAAGCCAACGGTGCCCCGGGTAAGACACCGGGCCATAAAGTTTCAATTCATTGTTTATTACAAATAACAAAAACAAAGGAATTCATTACTGCGTAACAAAAGTAACAGGTGTATGATCTTTGGCGGTCCAATTGTTCAATCCACCGTCAGTCGTCGGGTAGATCCAGCTATCGAACTCCGATTCTTCCACTTCATCTTCATCCCCAATAGCATTCACTCCTGGATTGGTGATGAGCACAGGAGGTCTTCCGATCCTAGCTTTGCGCACAACCCTCTGAGCCTCTGTAGTAAAACCCAGCCCAAACTTGTCAGTTTTAGGAGTGAAATCAGGGAGCCTGCCCCAGTTAACACATTCACCTTTCTCGATTACAGCCCGGGCGTCCTTCAAGGAAGCCATCTTCAAAGGAAAGTCCTCTTCAACCACTGTTTCTGCTGCTGCCAATGTTGGAGGTACCTCTTCAAAATGCTGAAAGGGGGTTTCAATAAACTCCCCGTCCATCTCAATATACCGGAAGGAATTCAAATGACTAACCATGTACTCTTCCTCCCCCTGCACAATGACGATCTTCCCTTTGACGGGGTACTTGAGCTTCTGGTGTAGGGTAGAGGTCACTGCCCCAGCTTTGTGAATCCAAGGTCGACCCAGCAAACAGGAATAAGATGGACGAATATCCATCACATAGAAAGTTGAGTCGAATACTTGAGAACCCACACGAATAGGAATGTCTACCTCTCCATGAACCATCCTCTTCGATCCGTCAAAGGCTCGAACAATGATGTTGCTAGGTTTCAATTCCAGGCCTTCACAATCCAACCGGTCTAAGGCCTTTTTGGGCAACACATTCAGGGAAGAACTGGTGTCCACCAACACGTGCGCAAGAGTAGTGCCCCTGCATTCTATAGAGACATGCAGGGAATCATTGTGGTTCTTCCCTTTGGCGGTAAGGTCAGCATCCGAGAAACCCAAACCATTGTCGGCTGTCAAATTGGCTATGCAATCAGTAAATTGATCTGCAGAGGTCTCTTGTGGCACATGGGCCGTCTTTAGAAATGAAATTAGGGCCTTAGCATGGGCCTCCGAGAACAGCAGCAATGAGATCATAGAGATCTTGGAGGGGGTATGCCTCAGCTGTTCAACAACATTAAAATCACTCTTCTTGATTATTTTAAGAATTTCCTCCATCTCTTGCTGGGAGGCTTCAACATTCACAGACTTTGGTGCCTCAATCCAGGCAGGCTCATCTTCAATCCCTTTGCCCCGAGTATTAGATGATTCGGCAGCAGGGGAAGCAACTTGATCAGAAGTGGAAACAGGCGCACTTGCAAGCGTTATTATGAGAGGTCTTCGAATAGCTGGTGGTGCAATGTCAGAAGAGAAGAGCCTGCCACTGCGGGTAACTTTAGCTGGACCGGTAATATTGCTGATGCTGGTACCAGTATTGAACTCTTGCTTTATACCATGTACATATACATCTGCCCCATAGTGCCATGGGACAACCTTATCAGATTCATAGGGGAGAGGCCCCGGAACAGTAATAACAATGGGTGCGACAGTCATGATTTTAACTGGCTTCCTCAGGGGAGCCTTGATTGGATTGTTGAAAATTGTAATGACAGATACTTCTTCTACGGAAACAAAAGGAACATCGGTCTTCTTGAACAGAATCTCTTTGTTGTCCATCAGGCTTTGGATGCCTAACTTCAGCAACGGACAACCAGTAAGGGAAACAGCACACAAAAGGCAACCTTCGCTACAACCCGGAAATAAATCGGCCAGCAACAAGTTCCTCTTAACAGTCAACAGAGGAGTAGCTACATCATTCACAGAAACGACATACAAGTCTTCATCAACGACATTTACTCCATGCTGGGGCATAGGAGCAGTCACAACATTTGGCCTCTCAGGCGCCTCAAATTGTATCTCCTTCGCATCGATAAGGTCCTGCACCTTATTCCTCAGGGCCCATCAGTCATCAGTAGAATGCCCCGGGCTATCGGAGTGATAAGCACATCGGGCATTTGGATTATACTTAGGAGAGGCAGTATTCACAACCTTCGGGGCCTCCCTGACGGTTACCAAGTTGGTGGATAGCAGCTGTGGCAAGATTTGTGACAAGGTCATACTCAGCCGGGTAAATTCTCTTCTGGGTCTTTCACCCCTGGGTTGGTTGGTTTGCCGAGGAGCGGCAACAGGCTTAGCAATTACCACCGCGTTGACAGATTGGCGGCGCTCTGGTTTATCTTGCCTTCTAGGCCCATACACAGCACTGGCCTCCTTCTTAAAAGGTTTCTTCTCAGCACTTGAAGACGCACCTTTCTGAATCTTACCGGACTTCATGCCAGCCTCTATCCTTTCCCCAGTCAGAATGAGGTCAGTGAACCCTGCAGACGAATTGCCGATAAGATGATTGAAGAATGGCCCAGATAGGGTCCCCAAGAACATATCTACCAGCTCACGGTCAGTTAACGGAGGCTGCACCCTGCCAGCCAGGTCCCTCCACTTCTGCGCATACTCTTTAAAACCTTCGCCTGATCCTAGTGACATACCCTAGAGTTGGGTACGTGTAGGAGCAAGGTCGGCATTATATTGATACTTCTTGTAAAAAGCAGTAGCCAACTCCTCCCAATTACGAACCTTGGTTCCATCCAGCTGATAGAACCATTCGAGATGAGTCCCTGAAAGACTCTCCTGGAAGAAGTGGATCCACAAGTTCTTGTCCACTGTGTATGGTTGAATCTTCCGCACATAAGATCTGAGGTGCAACTTAGGGCAAGACGCCCCGTCATACTTGGTGAAAGATGGTGCTTTAAACTTGTGCGGGATGATCACACCAGAAGATAAACCCAAGTCTCCGAAATCCAAACCAGGCACTTGTTGAATCTCCATGGCGTTCAGACGGTCTTCCAACTGTTTGTATCTGTCTTCAGCCGGAGGATATTGTTCCTCATTAAAATCAGTCTCATTGTCAGAGACCACTGGACTTGGAGCCCTTCCCCCCTGGGGACTGTCTTTGCCTACAGAAGAACCAGCCTCCTCATTCTGCAGAGTGTTACCAAACCTCCGGCCCGAGTTGAATAGAACAATTCTCTTCTTCTTCTTCTTCTTAACTAGCAGAGCCTTCAGCTCCTCCTGACCTTGAGCCAAACCCATGATTAGCTCCTGAAATTGTGCGTTTTGCGCCTGAAGGGCCTTGATAGACAGCTCGGTAGATGATTCGGGGTTCATGATGCTGAAATAAACAGCGAAGAACAGTAAGCAACCTGAAAAGAAGAGTACCTGCTATGCACATGATGAATGGAATGCGTATGATTTATGTTTTCAAAGACAATCGGGAATCAACTTTGTAAACAAAAAGGAACACACTTCATTAGATTCAACTTTGAAATTTAAATTGTTCAACAAATTGCCCTTAGGCATTACATAGAAAATGGAAATACTGAAAGGGAAATAAAACTGTAAAAGAAAGTCCAAATCTCCTCATTGATCCCAGGGTCTCCTCTTCTCAATACGGATGTAATCATTCAGAGCTCGCTCATTCTCCAACTGCTTTGTCAGATTTTGGATCTTCAATTCCTGCTCGTTGAACTTTTCCCGATAAGAATCCCGTTCTTCTTGCAATTGCGCCCAAGACCTCTTTAAAGTCTCATAGTCAGTAGGTATCTGAGGAGGGAGAACAGTTGGGGGAACCCCATCTTTATCAGGATACTCAAGAATGATGGGTCTGACAGCTTCATACGGCATACCTAACTTCTGAGCACGGATGCGGACCCATTTGTAGTAGGCTTCCATAGGTAGAGAAGTCTTTGGCCCAAAATCTTGTGGGTCAGCTTTGTGAACTCTGTCCCAAGCCTTGATGAACCTACGACGCAGCTCGTCACTATCCACCTGAAACTCAAAACTGATATGAGGCACCAACATCTCATGAGGTCCTGCTCTTCTGGCTCTTCCAAACTGACGGAGAGCTAGACATGGATTATAAGAGATTCCTCCTTGGGTACCAATCAGAGGAACATTAGGGTATTCTCTGCAACGATCAATAACAGCTATCTCATCCAAACCCCTGAGAGTCCAAATGATTTCCTTATCAGTGAGAGACATTAACCTATGAGCCCAACCTCTTCCTTCTTGGTTCTTCAGCACGAACTTGGGGAGGTGCGAAATAAACCACCTCACCAACAAAGGGATACAACACCACAGAGTTCCTCGTCTTCGAGCAGTACGAGCATAAAGTTGTTGCAGGATGTCACCCAAGAGAGTGGGCACAGGGTTCCGAGACATGAAGATCCTTATGGCAGTGACATTGATGAAGTTATCAGGATTAGGAAACAAGACTAGACCATAGATTAAGAGAGCCAGGATGTCTTCATATGCCCTAAAGTCCAAGTCATTCCAGAAACTGTTAGCCTTACCAATCAGAAACTTGGCCAAGAAACCCTTAACCCCGCTTCTAGTCACCCAGTTGTCCATTACTTCTTGATGGGTTAAGGGAAGAGCTGCAGCAACCTCCTCAAGCCTAAGAGTCTTTTCCCAACCAGTGTAGGGAGTCTGATCCAAGATAGGAATACCAAGCAAATCAGAGAACTCTTCCAGGGTAGGGACCAGCTGGAAGTCTTGAAAGGTGAAGCACTGGTACAGAGGGTCATAGAACTGGGTCAGGACACTCATCAACTGTTGGTCCCACTTTGCTGTGACTAAACTGAGAAGAGAACCATGCCTCTGGATGAAGGAAGTAGTATTTGGAATTCTGCTAACCAACTCTTCAAGAAACTCAGGTGGGTGAACAAAGTTGAACCAGATAGTATTCCTTCGCATAGGCATCATGATGTCCTACAAAACAGAGCAAAGGTTAAACCCTCTTGTCTTTGAAATGGTCAGTCCTTATGCAGGATGCATGCAATGTTATGATGGCATGATGTTATGATAAAGCACACCACAAATATTCACAAAGGCAAACATGATAAGGCACACAAGTCACACAAGACAAGCCCTTAGAGTTCAGGCCAGCATGGGGTCTAGGTATTACCCTCTTTCAGTTTGTTGGTTCATACCTGTCCTATTAGAAGTAACCGGGTTCTAGAGGATCCCAATATCACTGACTACCCTCAATCGGTCATAACTCCAGCATCGCAATCTTTTCTTGCGACCGGAACCATCACGAGAGTTTAGCCTCAATGGGCGTAGCATACTGCTACTGTTCTATTGGCCAAGTTGGATCATTTAAGGTTCTGAGGTCAGTTGGTGCTTAATGACTCCTCAGAAGACCCATATTCTCCTCGTTGCGACACAAGGGATATCGGTACAGACCAAGGTGTCACACTAACGTAGCCACTGCTTCACCCGTGTCGGTCTACGCCGGACAGGTCCCTCACAGCTTATGCTACCTAACAGGGTATCCCCAGATCCGGGTTAGGATCTATGTAACTCCGATGCAGCCCACAGTAATAAAGCAAACAAACACAGCAATTGAAAACACAAGTGATCTTAGTCCTAAGGTACACCTCACTTTAAGTATAATCCCCAGCAGAGTCGCCAGTTCTGTGATCGGTGGATCTGGAACTGACTGTTTAACGCTGGTTCGCGAAATGTCGTGGAAGCAAGAGTCGCCACCGACTTTTATTTTCTCCAACATGGAAAGGACAAAAGCACAGAAAAATTCCTTATGAGATATGTTTCTCGGTTCGGGAGGTAGATTTATAGAAAGGGAAGGTGTTAGCACCCTTTCTATCCATGGTTATCCATGGGCTCTTAGATACTTGCTCATTGTGTTTTCAAAATGTTTGTTTGTCAATTGTGAGTGGGTTTGAAAAAGTTTCGTTTAAAGATTCAGATCGACTCTTGTATCAGTCCTCAAGAGTGTTTGAAAAATCGTTTTGAAAGCTTTTTGAAAAGTGTCGGTGTGAAAAGAAGTTTTGATTTGTTTTGAATTAGAGCAAGTATCTATGAGTCATCTACCTACCCTAAGGAATTAGGCTATGTAAATGTCCTTAAGGTAGTGCCATCCCACCATTGAGAGGTAGGTAGCACCACCGTTGGAGATGTTCGAGTCAATTCGTTTGTAGGGACAGTGTGGTCACCGAGCAACAGTAAGACACCTTAGAAGCTACCCTTATGCCATTGATCTTTTTATTCCGAGGCAACCGTTTCGAGGCAACTATTCCGAGGCAACCGTTCTGAGGCAACTTGTTCGAGGCAACTAGATCAATGGACATAAGGACTCACTAAGACGTCCTATACTCGACGGCCACGTTTCGAGGGGCAAGGCAACAGTGAGGCGTACCCTAAGAGTGGTGTGTGAATTGTGTGTCATTTTCAGTTATGTTTTATCTTGATCATGCATTGGGTGAGCTACGCTTTGATTTTATTTGGGTCATTCATTCTTTCATGCAATAGTTAGCAGTTAAAAGGTGCGGAAATTAAAATGCGGAAAATAAAGGTCCTTAGCTATTACAAGGCGCAGGTCTTATACATCGCCAAATTAACAAAAACCCGATTTTGAATAAAAGTGCGGAAAGTAAATGTCCTAATTACTATTACAAAGCTTTGGGGCAAATACATTATATTTAAAAAGGAAATAAAAATAAACGTGCGAAAAGAAAATAGAATCGAATGCGAGGGCGTTGGGCCCTTTAAAGAAATTAAATCGAAATTGAAAGTTAATTAATTATTTAATGAGAAAAGAAATTGTTTTTTATGGTTTTTTAGTATTTAATGAAAATAAAGAAAATTAATTAAAATTAAAAGTTAAATAAAACCCTAATTCTAAATTTGTTTTTAATTATTAAAAAAAATTGTTTAAGTTTAACCTAATTTAACCCTAATTAATTAATTACAAGTTTATTTACAAGATAATTAATAATTAATAATGATAAGAATAAAAAAGTTATTTATTAAGAAAAAGAATAAAAATACTAAAATCCTAATTTCTACATTTTTAGTTTATTTAAGGAAAAAAAACATTAAAGTTGAAAACCTAAAATTAAACTAATTTGAGTATTAAGATTTATTTACAAAAATTAGTGACTTAAACATTAAATAAAACATATTTTTATTCTTTTTGATTTCTGATTTTTATTTGTATTTTTGTCTTATGAAAATTAATTTTATGGAATTAAATAAGAGCAATTAATCAAATAAAAGAAAAAAAAGAATTAAAATAAAAAGAAATATGCAAACCATAGGAGGGGTATCAGGCCCTTTTTGGAGGTGTATTGAAGCATTTTTGGCCCACTAGAATCAGGCCCTTTTGACTTTTCTGGCGCGTGTGAGGAGTGGTTGACTGGTGTCCATGGTGGACTGCTTGTGATGGCCATCAGATTAAGGCTTCTGGGCGCGTGGCACACTAGATGGTGAGGCTTCATGATGGTCTTTGGAATGAAGGCTGCACAGAAGTACGTTAAGAAAAAATATATGAATAAGTGGGGGGACCTGGGAATCAAACCCAGGTCCCATTGCCTGCATGACAATGCATCTACCAATGGAGCTAGTGCGTTTCTTTGTTAATTTAGTGGGCAATGAATAATATAATAGAAATATCAATATCACGCTGGACTAAACAAAAAGACGCTCCAATGTTTAAACTGTCCAGTAGTACCAAGCCACGTTAGCATCGTCTTCATCTCTTTTTCTGCAAATAACATCAAATAGCGGGGGTTTTAAACCCCCACTAAACTCAAACCTGAAAATAGCGAATAGAATTTAAGCAAGCATAAAAAGGGCGCGATGACATCAATCGTTTCGTCTTGTTCTGACGAGTTTGCCTGTATTAGTTTGATGGTCCAATTTTGCCTTATGAAGGAATCCCCAAATCTGGAGCTCTGAAACCCTAAAACGTTTCCATGGCAATTTTTGATACAGGGCCTAATAACTCAATTGAGTTATGTCATTAGCTTCAGAAAGTGTACATTAGTATAAATCAATGCTTAAAACGTATGGAAAATGTATGCAAATTCAAACACGAATGTGAAAAAAGTTATGAACAAGGAGACTTCATTCTACCAATTTTTGAGGTTAGGGGTTGTGTTTTTGATTGCAATCCCTTCCTGGATGTGTAAGCAAGCTTTTGGAATGGCTTTTTGGCCTTGAAACGCACAACAACTATGAAAACAATTTTGGGATTTTTGTGAAAAAGTGCAAGTTTGATCTTGATGCTTATGCGCAGCTTCTGTGTTCTTATGCCTTAGGTTATGTTTGCATATGTATGTAGAATGATTAGGTCAAACAAAACAAGCCCATGATCCATTGTTTTAATGCTTTTGAATGTGTGATTTTCCATGATCTTTTTCAATCCTTTTTGCCATGAAAACTTGCCTATTTGTAAGATTTGGTCCCTTTGATGTGGTACACGAAATATTTAGGTCTTAATGGGAGAATATGCTGCACAAAAAGATTTGGAAAACATGATTTGCTATTTTTGTCATATTTAATTTTAATTAAGTGAATTAATAATAATAATAATTCAAATAATTAATCAAAAATGATAAAATAACTCCCTTGGATGTCAATGGGTCGTGCATGGCCTTTGGGTAATGATTCATGGAAGAAATTGAGGCCCATTAGCAATTTTGAGGCATTCGAAGCAAAGTTGACTTTTCAAAATTCCCAAAAATTTCCCAACTTCCACAAAGCATATCTTGCTCAATTTTTACGCTTTGATCATGTTCTTGGACATTTTGGAAAGGTCTTGAAGTCCTATAACCAATGTCTTTGGTCCCATGTCATTTTGATTTACCAATCTCAAGTTATGGTCTTTGACTTAAAGTGCCTTTTTGTTGACTTTTGAAAATGACCTATAATGTTGAGATTGATAACTTTTTGTGAGAGAATTTCATGGACTTGAAGTGTGAAGATGAGTTGTAGGAAATGTCATTCTCTTCAAAATGAGCTTTGGATGGAATTTTTATGATAAACCATGTGGGAGTTATGCCTTGGTCAATTTGCAGTTGACTTTTCCAACTGTCCAAAAATAGAAACTTTTGCATTTTGAGACTTTTTGAGCCATGCCTTGAGAATCATGATCAAGAATTGATCAAATGATGTTTGTGGCTTCAAAATAAGATGTTGACCAAAAATTTTGACTTTTGACTGTCAAATGACCATTTTGCCCCTACAGTTGACTGTGAAGCAATTAGGGTTTTTGACTGTGCAATTTGGTGTTGTGAGTCTTGAAACTTAGCATATGGATGCTTGACAATGTTTATAGGCATGTGGGACTTGATTGGACCCTTAGAAACTTCAATTTCTTTGCCAGAACCAAAACCCTAATTTTTGACTGTTAGGAGGTCATTGGACTGTGCAACCCTTGGGAGATTTTTGAAGTTTAATCTTGACAAATCTTGCAGAATATGGGAGGGCAAATTTTGGGGTACAACACCGAGCTTTGATATGGTTTTGGGGGGAAATCAAATAATATTTGAATTATTTGGGTATATTGCCCCCTTATTTTCTTCAATACAGCTCTTGTGCACTCCTTTTTTGTGCAAGTACAGGACTGAGACAACCCAGACTTTTCAGTATTTTGGAGCTTAGTGGCAGGTTGGTGCAGGACTGCTGCATAGTAGCACAGCTGGCTTGAGTTTGGCAGTATATGGGACTTTAGTCAACAAACTCCTTGAATGCTTCCCCTTTCGTTTTGATCACTTCGACCAGCTTCATGATTACACAAAAATGTTCGTTTCCAAACAATGTGTGATCTAAGTACGTTGCTTCGAAGGGTTTAGTGGTCCAAGTTGGGAATCGAAGGAGGCCACCTTGAAGGAAATCACATGTCCAGCTTGTGGATCAAAGGGGGTCACTTAAAGGAAACTACATGGCCAAATCGAAGCTTGTGACTGAAGGGAGATTGTATTGCCTAATCGAAGCATGTGGATCGAAACAAACACATTGCCCAATCGAAAGCCTGTGCTCGAAGGAAGCAATGTTGCCCAATCGAAGCATGTGGATCGAAACAAACATATTGCCCAATCTAAAGCCCATGTTCGGAGGAAGCAATGTTGCCCAATCGAAGCATGTTTGCAGGCAGTAAACTTGTCCAGTCGAAGCAGGCTTGCAGGCAGCTAACTTGTCCAATCGAAAGGCTGAATCGAAGGAGTCCTGTCAGCACATGAAATCAAACAAAAAAAACATATTTCGTGCTTGATTAGAAGTTAGTGATACATAGGATAAGAATGTTCAAAACACTTGACAATTTCTACATAATCAAAGCTCTAAGGTGAGAGGTTAAAACCAACTGTATTTAGTGACCTTAACTTTTGTATAAAAATGCAAAAATAAAAATGGGATCTTAGGTCAAAAATTGGGGTATGACAGGGACATTAGGGTATTCCCCACATCAATCAATGACAACTACTCTTTCCATATCCTTAGAACTCCAAAGAATGTCCGTATGAGCAAGGGAAATGATTCTGTAAGCCCAACCTACACCTTCCTCACTCTTCAATACAGATTTGGGGAGGTGCGAAATAAACCACCTCGCCAACAGCGGCGTGCAACACATAAGGGTCCCCCTTCTTCGCACAGTACGAGTATAAAGAGTATGTAAAATATCACCCAGAAGAGTAGGCACTGGATTACGAGACAAGAAGATCTTGACCGCATTCACATCTATAAAGGAATCTAGATTCGGGAAAAGAACCAAGCCGTAGATGAGGAGAGCCAAAGTGTCTTCAAAAGCTTGAAAGTCCAAGTCATCCTAGAACTGTTGAGCTTGATCCATTAGAATCTTGGCCAAGAAACCTTTAACCTCGCTCCGTGTCTCCCAATTAGACACTACATCAGCCTTTTTCAAGTGTAAAGCTGAAGCAATGTCTTCTGGCCTAGGAGTCTCTTCTAAACATGTGAAGGGCATATGCTCGAGGATGGATATACCCAACAAATGAGAAAACTCTTCCAAAGTAGGAACTAGCTGATAATCTGGGAAGGTGAAACAATGATGCACTGGATCGAAGAACTGGAATAACACACTCATCATTTGCTCATCAAACCTGGAGGTAATCAAACTAAGAAGCTGACCATGTCTTCTAATGAATGAAGAAGTATCAGAAATTCTCGAGGCCAAATCTTTGAGTTGAGCAGGTATTTGCACAAAGTTAACTCGGATGGTGTTTCTGCGCATGGAAGCCATACTCTGAAAAACAGAACAAAGATAAATCCCCTCGGTCTTTGAAATGGTTAGTCTAATGAAATATGCATGCTATGTTATGATGCATGATGTCATGATAAAACACACAACTGGTATAGCAGATAGCAGACATGGTAAAGGCAAACAAGTCACACAATAGCCCTTAAGTTTCAGGCTTGCATGGGGTCTAGGTATTACCCTCTTGAAGTTCAGTTGGTTTCAACCTGTCCTAATAATAGTAATCGGGTTCTAGAGGTTCTCAATATCACTGACCATCCTCCATCGTCATGGTTTCAGCTCACGCAATCTTTTCTTGCGGCCGAAACTATCTCGAGAGTATGGTCTAAATGAGTGTAGCATCGAGTATCAACCAGTTCTCATCTCTATACCGAGGCCGGCTATCTCACTACTTCCTATGGCCAAGTTGGTCATTTATAGGTTCTAAGGTCAATTGATGCTTACCAACCCATATAGCAGCCCAGTATTCTCTTTGTTTCTCCACAAGGGATACCGGTACCAACCAATGTACCACATCAACGTAGCTACTGCTTCAACCATATCGGTCTACGTCGTACAGTTCCCTCACAGTTTATTGCTACTTACCTAAAAGGTGTCCCCCAGATCCGGGTTAGGATCTATAGTAACTCCCAATACAAAGCCCTCAAAAGTAAAGCAATCAAATCAAACAAGAGAAGCAATTTATGATGAACTATTCCTAAGGTATACCCAACTTATTTAACTCCCCAACAGAGTCGCCAGTTCTGTGATACGATGGCCAGAACCAGACTGTTTTACGAATGCTGGTTTGCATTTTGTGTATGTGTTTGCAAAATGTCACGGAAAGCAAGAGTCGCCACCGACTTTTATTTTATCCAATAAGGAAAGGAAAAAAGCACAGATAAATTGCCTTTTTCGAGATTTTGAGTACAGGGGGTAGATTATAGAAAGGGAAGGTATTAGCACCCTTTCTATCTGTGGTTTTCCACGGGCTCTTAGGTACTTGCTCATCATTTTCAAAATTTCTTGTGCGTGTTTGATTTGAAAAATAGTTTTTGTTTTACTTCGATTTAACTCTTGCTTCTATCTTCAAGAGTGTTATGAAGTCGTTTTGGAAACTTTGTTTGAAAAGAGTGTAAGTGTGAAAAATGAGTTTGTTTGTTTGAGCAAGTACTTAAGAACTAATCTACCTACTCGAAAAAAAGAATGTTTCTATTCTTGTTTCCTTTACACAGTGCTATCGCACTATTAGTGAGTAGGTAGCATCGTCGTTGGAGTTTTAAGGGTCAATTTGAAAGGGACGTACGGTCACTAAAGCAATGTTAGGACGTCTTAGTAGTAACACTAATGTCTTAAATCAATTATTTGAGGCAACAATTCCGAGGCAACCATTCCGAGGAAATTATTCCGAACGGGACTTTGATCTTTGTTTAGACAAGAGAGCGACCACTAAAGCATCCTATACTTAATGACAGTTTACCGAAGGCAACCGAAGTGGGAGTGTACCCTAGGAATGCGCATGTGCGAGTCATTCAATTTCAAGTTATTATCTTTGCACATTTAGGGTTTGCTAATCGTTTTAAAGTTAATCATACATTCTTGTCATGCAACCCTAATATCATACATCTAACAGTTTAATATTTTGCGGAATTTAGAGTGCGGAAGGTAAAGCTACGCTATTACAAGGCTTCGGGTATTAACTACAATGCCAAAAACAACACGTAAAAAAATGATAAACGAAAGTAAAATTCCTACTTAATATATTACAACTTGTGAGCAATTACATTAATATGGTAAAATAAAATAATAAAGCGCGCACGATGAGTTAAGAACGAGAGAGAACTAGGGTTTTGACCCCTTCTAACCTAATCGAAAAAGAAATTATTTTTGTTGTTTTTAATTATTTAAGAAAAAATAATGAGGTTTTTAAATTAAATAAAAGTCTAATTAGTGATTAAATTAAATTAAAGTAAATAATTTACATGGCCTATTTTTTTGTATTTTATTATTTTTAAGAAAAAGAAAATAGAATTTAACTTGACCAAAACCCTAATTTCTAATTAATTTTAATTTATTTACAAAAATAATTAAAGTTACCCTAAAAATAAATGAACTAATTAAATTAATTTTTGTATAAAAAATAAATTCTAAATCTAATTGGATGAAAATTATTTTATGATTTTTTTTATAAAAGGAAAAATTAATTTGTGTTAGTAAATATAAATAAATTAATTAATTAAGAAATATAAAAAGAAAATAAAATGGGCCTGAGAAAGTAATTTGAGGGAGTGTGGATAGCAATTATTTGGGCCCAAACAAATCTGACCCATGTTGACTTTCACGTTCCAGTGCTATGCATTGACTGAGCTTTTGGTGGACCTTCATCTGATGGCCCTTAGATATGTCCATCTGGAGATCCAAAGGTTGAATCTTGAGGATGCATGGTGATCCTTTGGCTTTGTGTGCACACCTAAACACTTAAAGAAAAACAATGTGAAGTACTGGGGGGACCTGGGATTCGAACCCAGGTCCTGAAGCCTTCTCCAATAACATCAATGCCAGCTGAGCTACGTGCGCGCTTTGTACATAAAAGAACAAATAAATATTATATAAAAACACAACTTTCCTAAATCTTGCGCACAAAATTTTAAACGGAGCAATCATGGGCTGCCACGCTAGTCATCTTCCTCCTTGCTCAGTTGGTAAAAGTTAAAGACTTTTACCTACGGATATATGTCCGTAGCTACAACCCTGGCTTGTTCCAAAATCTTCCATGGGCATGATAAATGACATCTAATGCCATGAATCGAACCGCCTTGACATTCTGAGCATCATGATGCCCTTCATGGGGGGCAATTTTTCCTGCACACAAAAACCCTAAAACGAGACCAAGAACCCTAATAATGGCAAATCCTCACAGAGTCAAAAAAATGCAATTGAATGTTATAAACAGCTTATAAATGATTAAAGGAATAAGAATATGTAAATATTTCATGCTATAAATGCCAAAATCATGCAATTCGATTTCAAGAAGAAGCCATGGTCGTGGATGACTTACAGTGAGTTCTAGCGCCTGAAAGTGCCTATTCTTGATTGGTATAGCTTGCTTGTGGTCCCAGGAAGCGAATGGGATGGCTAAAGGGTCTTGAAAATTCATGGAAGTGCAAAATCGGATCACCACTTTTCTTTGATTTTTTCAAGTTAGGTTCTGACTTCTCACGCCTCCAAATCTTTTGATTTTTGTCTGCAAATGTTCCCTATATACTGAGGAATGAATTAGGTTTACAAAAGTCCATTCAATCTTTGCAAATTATTGATTTTGATCTTGATTTGATTCACTTGAAATTCTTTCCAAAATAGGCCAAATTCAATCTTTTTTTACCCACGTTTTCCTTGCACAAATTCAATCTTTTGCTAGCTGGATATAGAACCTGAAACATGCACAATATCTTGAGGTTTCAATGATTTGGATTTTTTCATGATTTGTTTTGATTTAAATTGATTTAATTGCAATAAAAATAAAAATAAATAATAAAAATAAGATAAAGACAAGTGGAAAGAGCTAGGACTCGTGGACCATGCTACCAACTCAAAACAAGTGCAAAAGATTGGGCCCAATTAGCAAAAATTGCAATTTCAGGCATAGTTGACTTTTGACAATTTTGCAAAAAGGGTCAACTTCACCAATGCATAACTTCCTCAATTTTGACTCTTTGAAGGTGTTATTGGATTTTTTTAGAAATCTTGAGATGTCCTCTAAGCATCCATTTTGGTCTCATCTCAATTTAGTATTCCATGTCCATGTATGAAGCTTTAACAAAAAAGGTGTTTTTGTTGACTTTTCAAAATGACCTATAATGTCCAAATTCACAACTTCTTGTGAGTGCATATTTTGAACTTGGGAGCTGAAGATGGATTGTATATCATTTCATCCTATTAAAGTCGAGCTTTGGATGGGTCATTTCTCATAAAGTATGAGAAAGTTATGCTTGGTCAAAGTTGAGTTGACTTTTCCTACAAAACCCTAATTTAGCAACTTTTGGTTCTTGGTGAATTTGGAGAAATCCTTGATGAATCATGATCAACCCTTGATCAGATGATGAATGATACTTAAAAATGAGGATGTTGACCAAAAATCTTGAGGTTTGACTATATGTGGGCCACCGTTGACTTTTGCCCTAACACAGTCGATTTTCAGGCCTTTGAGCAATTGACTGGGCAAAGTTTCTCTGCAAGGCTTGAAACTTGACATGGATGATCTTGATAACATATTAGGACAATGGTGAAAATTTGGGATCCCTTGGACTCAAGTATATTGATGCAATATGAAACCCTAATTTGAGGTAGACTGCCTTAGGAGAGAGCTTGTCTGGTCAACCCTTGGACTTTCTTGAGCAATTTGAGAATCTCACTTGAAGTGTATTGAGAAATATGGGAGGGAAAATTTTGGGGTACAACAGTAGGAACTAAAGGTTCGCAACCGCGGCGGGTGCAAAAATCATAAAAAATATACTTCTTTTCTCACCTCCACCATCTATTTTTATACAACATTTTATAACCAAAATATACAGATTTTATAGAGGTTCCTATGGAGTACCTTAGATGTTTAGGATGCTAATACCTTCCCTTTGCATAACCAACCCCCTTACCTAGAATCTTTCCCCCTCTTTTTTGGTTACTTGCTCTTTTCCCATTCCTTTGGAAACAATAAAGCGCGGTGGCGATTTTTATTTTGATCTATATAAGCCTAGTCAATCCAATGGCTTAGTGTTAAACATTTCTACCGCTACAGATAAAATGGCAACTTCACTGGGGAAAGGTTGACCTCTTTCTGGTCCATCCCTAACTGGGTTGACTCTATCTTTGTTTATATCTATATATGTGCAATTGTTGTTTATTTGTTATATTATTTGTTGTATATATGTTTTCCTGGACTTTCCTAGTTTTCAAGGTGCTTGGTGATTACTTATAAGTCCTATACCCGGACTTGGGCAAACTTAAAGATAGGACGGGTGGTATAGTCATGTTAACTTTGAGGGATTAATCCCAAAAAAGGAGGCATGAGATCCCCCACTCAATGGAGGCCCCTTTGACTGTAGTATCGTTTACCGAGTAATCGGAAAGACATATTTCTTTCGACCTGGGAGCCTGCTGAAGCTGAGGACCATAGAATACCTAACCCATCTTGGCCTTTTAGGTGTAGTGCGGAAGCTATGACGGAGTAATCCAGAAATAGTTTTCACGCGATACTATGCTCGGACACGTTTTTCTTGAATATATTACTAATAACCGAGTTAATCGGGAAGTTGGTAATATCCGAAGGAAGGATGTAGACTCTGGGAACCTCTAGAACCTTGTTCGGCAGGTGATAACTTTAGATAATACATTATGGGTAATACCTTCGACCTCATTCTTGTGACGTTGAACCTATGAACCTTATGTTTGTGATCTTGTGTGTTATTGTTGCATCATGCATCCATGCACTCATAATAATCTTTTGAAGAAATTTCACTTCAAGGGACTTGAAAGTTGACCATTTATGAATATCTCAGGTACATTTTGACCATGGATTCTGGAAAAAGAAAGACTGGAAAATACAGTTTCAAAGATCCCAAGATAGATGAGTTGATCAGTCTAATTCCCGAGATTGAGTGTTCTACAGATTTTCGGAAGAAGTATGGATTCATCATTCCTCTCATGAAGCGTAGGATAAAGGAGGGTATTATCTCGACCTTGGTCAAGTTCTATGATCCGATGTATCATTGCTTTACTTTCCCTGACTATCACTTGATGCCTACTGTGATCGGTGGGAAGAGAACTGACTATTTTTGGAATGCTGGTTTGCGTTTTGCGTTTTTTTTCGCAAAATGTCGCGGTAAGCAAGAGTCGCCACCGTCTTTTATTTTATCCAACAAGGAAAGGAAAAAAGCACAGAAAAATTCCTTTTTCGAGATGTTTCTCGGGTTCGGGAGGTAGATTATAGAAAGGGAAGGTGTTAGCACCCTTTCTATCCATGGTTATCCATGGGCTCTTAGGTACTTGCTCATTGTGTTTTCAAAAGTTTGCTTTTCTTTGTGTTTGTGGGTTTGAAAAGAGTTTTTGTTTTGAAGAGAGTGTAAGTGCGAAAAGTTTTGTTTTGTTTTAAAAGGAGCAAGTACTTAAGAACCATCTACCTACTCGAAAAAGGAATTAAACTGTGCTAATTTCCTTTAGACAATGCTATCCCACTATTGAGGAGTAGGTAGCATCGTCGTTGGAGTTTTTGGGTCAATTCGATTAAGGGACGTGTGGTCACTAAAGCAATGTTAGGACGCCTTAGCAGTAACCCTAATATCCTAGATCATTTTTCCGAGGCAACCGTTTCGAGGCAACTTATGATCTTTGGATGAGAGGACGACCTCTAAAACTTCCTATACTCAATGACCATGTTCGAGGCAACCAAGTGAGGTGTACCCTAAGAGTGCGCATGTGCGAGTGTGTTATTTCGATTAATTTTATCTGTACATGTTATGGGTGAGCTATGTTGATTTTAGGTTAAAGATTGATCTTGTCTTGCATTGCCTATTTATTAAACATCTAACAGTTAATAGTTGCGGGAATTAAATCTAAGCTATTACAAGGCGTCAGGTATTTTACATCGCCAAAGACAAACCCTTTAATTTAAATTGCGGAAAGTAAATAAAGTGATAAATTAAAGTCCTATTAAAACTATTACATGCCGGGAAACAATTACAATATTGGATCAAATGATACGCGTGCAAGAAATTAAATCGGTGCATTTTTAGGGTTTTGACCCTTTTTTATTTAAAGAAAGGATTTTTTTGTTATTTTTGAATTGAATTAAATTAAACCTAAGTTAATTAATTAAGTAATGAAATATATTTTTTGAGTTTTTTTTTTTATATTTTAGGAAACCAAATAAGAATGATCAAAATTATTAAAACCTAATATACTAATTAATTTTAAATTATTGCAAAAAATATTAAATGTTACACCTATTTAAAAAACTAAATTGATTAATGTTTATTTACAAAAATAAAAAAATGAAATAGTGAAATTAGTAAAAATATTATTTTTTATGTTTTCTGGTTTTATTAAAAAAATGATTTAATTAGTTAATTTAAATAATAATAATTAGTAAATAAATAACAAAATAAATAAAAGAAAAGGATAACTAAAGGGGTGTTGGGCCCAATAGGAGGTGTGATTTGCAATTTCAGAGGCCCAATTGTGAGCAGCCTTGTTGACCCTTTCAATCCAGTGTACGCCTTTGACTTGAGAATATTGTGAGTACCCAATTCTGGCCATTGGATCTGGTCTACAGGCCATCTGGACAAGATCTGGATGAGGGCATATGATGCACTGCAAAGCCTGAAACGCATGCAATTTCCTGGAGAAAAACAAGACAAATAATATTGGGGGACCTGGGATTCGAACCCAGGTCCCATTGCTCATTGGCCAGCGCACTAACCACTCCACCATCGCTTCATAGTTGTTAGTATAATAAGCAAACAAAAATATATTTGAAACAAATAACTATGCCTTAAAATAAAAAAATGTGGCGCGCTGATTTGAACCATCCAACAGGAAGAGGACGCGTGGTCGTCTTCTTCGTGGAAATAACCAGGGTTTTTAACAAAGGCCATAGAAACGCAATCCAAAGCCATGGTTGACTTCGTCTCTCCTTCCTGATCATCTCTATATCCATTATTCATCCTAATTTCACCTGCATCAAAAATGCCTAAAAACAAGGAAACGAACCCTAGCTTCGGATCTAAGGTTATAAGCCATGAAAACAAAATTGAATAATGCAAACATGTTGGAAATTATGCAAGGATCAAGATTATGCCAATAGTTTATCAAAAAGATGCAAGAATGTGTGGTTTCGATTTCATGTTCAGAGCCATATTCAAGAACACTTAAAGCGCTTTTTAGATAGCTTCAGGCCCTGGCTTTGGTTGCTATAGCTTCAGGAGATTGCAAGCAAGAACACCACGTTGTGATTTTGGATTGAAATGAGCCCTAATGTGGATTTCGATCTTCACTTTTTCAAGCTTTTTCTCAAAGTTTGTTTGGCCGTTTCTTGCAGTTTTAGATCCTTTTCTTTGTATGCCTCGCTTGTCTATGTATCAAGCAAGCAATTAGGTTAAATCTTGGGCCTCCAATCCTTGTGCATTGATGATTTCAAGATATGATTTTGCCACCATTAACAAAGCTTCCATATTTGTATCAAATCTAATTTTTTGTGCATAATAAGGCTTGATTCGGATTTGATTTGGTTCATGATAATAATTGAAGTCTATACCAATCACAAAGATATCATTCCATCAATTTTTAGATTTTATTTGAATTAATATTGATTTAAAATGAATTAAATCAATAAAAATTAAATAAAATAGAAAAATAAATGATTGGTCATGAAATTGAAGATGGGACACGTGTGTGGTATGACAAGACCAAATCAAGTGGAAAAAAGTGGGCCCTTTTGTCAAAAATTGGAGTTTTGAGGATAGTTGACTTTTGGCAATTTTGAAAAAATGCCAAACTTCAACAATGCATAACTTCTTCAATTTTGAACTTTTGGAAGTTTTCTTGGACTTTTTAGAAACCTTGAGATGTCTTATAATCAACACTTTTGGTATCATCTGATTTTGATATTCCATGCTCAAGTTATAAGCTTTGGAAAAAAAGGTGTTTTTGTTGACTTTCAAAAATGACCTATAATGTCCAAATTTGTAACTTTTTGTGAGAGCATTTCTTGATCTTGGGGTGTGAATATGGATTGTAGGAAATTGCATCCTCTTCAAAATGAGCTTTGGATGGGTCATTTATCATAAATTATGAGAAAGTTATGCTTGGTCAAAGTTGAGTTGACTTTTCCTACAAAACCCTAATTTAACAACTTTTGAATCTTGATGAATCTTGAGCAATCCTTGATGAATCATGATCAAACCTTGATAAAATTTTGAATTATCCTTCAAAATGATAATGTTGACAAAAAATCTTGAGGTTTGACTGTCCATAGGTCACAGTTGACTTTTGCCATAGCATAGTCGATTTTTGGACCTCTTGAGCAATTGAGTGACCAAACTTCCTCTGCAAGGCTTGAAATTTGACATGGATGAACTTGAGAACATATTAGGACATTGGGGAGAATTTTAGACCATTTGGATGTAAGGACCTTGAGGCAACACAAAACCCTAATTTTGAATTGACTGCCTTAAGAGGTGATTTGACTGTCCAACTCTTGAGCCATCTTGAACAACTTGGAGATGATTCTTGACCTATCTTGAGAAATATGGGAGGGAAAATTTTTGGGTACAATAGTTTCCCCTGTTTAATCTTCTTAAACCTGAGGATATAGATTGGCGTTCGGGCCTTTCGTGATCCGAAGATGGAAGATGATTGAACACTAGAGTGCCCAGAAATTTACACTCGCATGAAGTAGTATTTGTCTTGTGATGTCGAGAATGGGCTTACAGATGCCATTTGGAGATTGATGATGGGAGATGGTCTTAATGATGCCATCCGAAGGAGTGTCGATCGTGTAAGAGATTCCTTAGCGAGAGCTTGTATACCTGTTGTTGAGGGAGATTCCGCTGGGGAATATTGTTTTTTATCTTAGGAGAAATAGAACTTTAGGAGCTTCAGTCGTCCGTTATTCTACTGAGGAATCATCTCTGTTGAAGAGGTGAGAGTGAACTACTATCTGGTCGCAAACCAGGCTTCATAGTGATAAGACCGGGTGCTATCTGGTCGTAATCCAGGCTTTACGGTGACTTACTGGGAAGATGAGATTAAACTTGCTATCCGGTCGTAATCCAGGCTTTGCAATTTCTCACTTCTTATCTGGTCGAAATCCAGGCTTCAGAACAAATCAAGTGGTTATCCGGTCGCATCTGGGCTTCAACTTGAATTTAGGGCACACTAATATCCGGCCGACTCCGGGCTTCTTAGTAACTGTCCATGTAAACTGCTATTTGGTCGGAATCCAAGCTTCACAGTGTCTTGTACCGCTATCTAGTTGTAATCCAGGCTTCACGATGTGTTATACCATTATCTGGTCGAATCCAGGCTTCATGGTGTCACGTACTGCTATCTGGTCGAATCCAATCTTCACAATACCTCACTTCTTATCTGGTCGAAATCCAGGCTTCAGAATAAATCAAGTGGTTATCCGGTCGCATCCGGTCTTCAACTTGAATTTAGGGCACACTAATATCCGGCCGACTCCGGGCTTCTTAGTACCTGTCCATGTAAATTGCTCTTTGGTCGGAATCCAAGCTTCATAGTGTCTTGTACCGCTATGTGGCTGTAATCCAGGCTTCACGATGTGTTATACCATTATCTGGTCGAATCCAGGCTTCGTAGTACTCTTGGTTGCTATCTGGTCGTAATCCAGTCTTCACAACATCTTCTACCATTATCTGGTCGTAATCCAGGCTTCATGGTCTTGTATTGCTTTCTGGTTGTAATCCAGGTTTCACAATAACTTGTTGAGCTATTATCCGATCGTGATCCGGGTTTCACGGCTTGTGTTTATGATATACCACTATCTGGTCGAATCCAGGCTTCATGGTGCTTACTGAGCTGCTATCCGGTCGTAATCCGGGCTTCATGGCTCACTGGGGAATAAACTATTATCCGGTAGTTCTTCGGGCTTCATAGCTTATTTTTGAGAGATATCACTATATGGTCGTAATCCAGGCTTCGCGGTAGTCTGATATTGTTATCCGGTCGTAATCTGGGCTTCATAATATGCTGTAGAAATCAAGATACTATCCGGTCGTACCCAGGCTTCATAACTTGAATTTTGATTGCATCTTTCCTGAAAGGTAAAGGTCAGTCTTATGCAATGCATGATATGGATCAAACAATGATGTTCTCAATATAAAGGAGATTGTATGGTATGATGCGTATATGCATGTATCATAATGTATGGACATGTAATGTTTTAGTTGGGGAAAATAAATCCCGGAGATGATGGAGGATAAAGTTGAGTGCTTCGCTTCTTCCAGGGATGGTGAACGAAGATGATTATGAGGATAAACCTGCAGAAGAAAAGAACTCCGTTGGGGAATAAATTGATGAAGAGATTACTCTGAGGGGAATTACTCTATGGGGAAGAGATGTTCTGCTGAAGATTTTAACGATAAACTCCGCTGGGGATTCTGTTGATAAGCTCTGCTGGCGATTTCAATGATAAACTCCGCTGGGGATGATTTTAATGATAAACTCCGCTGTGGAGGATTTTATGCTTGCTGGAGAATATCTTTATACTCCACTGAGGAATATTAAGACCTTCTGGGGATACCAACCTTTTTAACGCTGATGGTGGATGAACTCTACTTGGGGAGAGTATTGCTGATTCGTTTATAGCTGCAAGTCTCAACTGGGAGAGTTACCATTACTGCCTTATTCTATGGGGAGTGAAGGTATCTTAGCCATACTCTTCAGCTGGATGTACCTTGGTACCTGGTGGACAGAGCAACTTATACAGTTCGGGCCATTCTTATTTTCCCTTGTTTCTATTATTACCCGTAACTCATCTTTTGTTTCGCATGTAAATATTTATGATCAGCAATTAATGTCAAATGCATATATCAAAAATGAACATTGGATGTTCTTTGCAAAACAAAACAGATAAAGGAAAAACATCTTGAAATTTCTGAAAATGAATTTGTATTGATTTTGAAGTTTGGCCTGAAAATATGCGTTTTTGTACAAGAGGCTGACGTCCTAGTAAGAGAACACCTCCGGATAAATAGAATTTATACAATTTGTGAAAAGGAAACAAAACAGCTATGTGAATAATCCCACTGGGTTCCAACTCTGCTATTGCCTTTATATCTTCAAGCATCTCATCACTTTGCTGCTTAGTTGAAGATGAATCTGATTGGTTAGTGTCGTTCGAGCTTGATACTCGATACCGAAGTCTGGATGCGAGGTGATCCAATGAGACATAGTGTTACGCTTTGATCCCTAACTTTTTCCTGGACCGCCCTTTCGGGTTTTCAGTCCACCGGGATACCCATTTTTGCCCAAGCCGCCTTTTCAGGTTTTCGACTTGCCGGGTGTACAGATTTTTTCATTTTCATCCCTTATTTTTTCCCGAACCCTTTTGGTTCGCCGGGAAGCCCTTATTTTTGCCTAGGCCAGTCAACCTAGCGGGTCTTTGATTATGCGTAGTATCTTTTTACTATGTCCGCATTGACGGGGTGAGGAAGGTCGTCACCATCCATGGTGGTTAGAATCATAGCTCCTCCTGAGAAAATGTTCTTAACCACAAATGGCCCTTCATAAGTAGGGGTCCATTTTCCCCTGGGATCACCTTGAGGTAAGATAATGCGCTTGATTACCAGGTCCCCAACTTGATACTCTTGTCGTCTGACTTTCTTGTTAAATGCCTTGATCATTCGTTTTTGGTATGTCTGACCATGACAAATAGCAGTGAGTCTCTTTTCGTAGATTAGGTTCAGTTGATCAAGCCGGGTCTGAATCCAGTCATCTTCGCTCAAACCTGCATCCTTTATGATTCGAAGAGAGGGTATCTGAACTTCAATAGGCAAGACTGCCTCCATGCCATAAACCAAGGAATAGGGTGTTGCCCTTGTTGACGTCCGTGCTGAGGTACGGTACCCATGAAGAGCAAATGGTAACATCTCGTGCTAGTCTTTGTATGTCACTGTCATCTTCTGCACAATCTTCTTAATGTTCCTATTTGCCGCTTCGACAACCCCATTCATCTTCGGCCGGTAGGGAGAAGAGTTATGATGATGTATCTTGAATTGCTCGCAGAGCTCAGTGATCATCTTGTTGTTGAGATTGGTACCATTGTCCGTAATGATCCTCTCCGGTACACCGTATCGACATATCAGATTATGCCGAAGGAACCGTGCCACGACGTTCTTGGTTACAATAGCAAAGGAAGCTGCTTCAACCCACTTTGTAAAATAATCAATCGCTACTAGGATGAAACGATGCTCGTTGGATGCCGTAGGTCTGATCTCGCCGATCATATCAATGCCTCACATTGCAAAAGGCCATGGTGCCGTCAAGATGTTCAGAGGAACTGGAGGTACATGCACCTTATCAGCATAGACTTGGCACTTGTGACATGTTCGAGAATGCTGATAACAGTCGGCTTCCATTGTGGACCAGTAATATCCTGCCCGGAGGATTTTCTTTGCCATGGTATGTCCACTGGAATGAGTTCCGAAAGTACCTTCATGCAACTCTTCCATGATCCTTTCTGCTTCAATCTGATCCATACAACGCAGTAAGGTCGAATCATGGTTACGCTTGTAAAGAATGCCATTGTTGATGAAGAACTTCACCGCGAACCTTCTCAGAAACTTCTTATCATTAACAGATGCACCCTCGGGGTATTCCTGAGCTTCAAGATACCTTTTTACCTCATGATACCAAGGCTTTTCAGTTACCTCCTCAGTCTCATGATCACAATAATGTGCAGGTTCGTCCAATCTTTCAATAATGATTCGGGGAGCTTCGTTGTTCCAATTGACTTTGAACATAGAAGACATCGTAGCCAGCGCATCCGCCAACTGATTCTCCTCTCTAGGGAAGTGTTCAAAGGTTATCTCCTCAAAATAGGGAAGCAACAACAACACATACTCTTTGTAAGGAATAAGATTTGGGTGTTTTGTATCCCACTCGCCTTTGATCTGATTGATCACGAGAGCAAAATCTACGAAGACACTTAGAAACTTAATCCTTAGGACAATTGCAGCTCAAAGACCCATGATGCACGCCTCATACTCTGCCATATTGTTGGTGCAGTTGAAACATAGTCGGGCGGTAAATGGAGTATGAGAGCCTTTAGGAGATATGATCACGGTGCCAATGCCTTTACCCAAAGCGTACAAAGCTTCATCAAAGTACATAGACCATCGGGATCCTTCCTCAGGTCCTTCATCGGGTCCAGGTGTCTCACAATCAGTTATCAACATGATATTCTCGTCTGGGAATTCAAAGTTCATAGACTGGTAATCATCCATTGCCTGGTGTGCCAAATGGTCTGCCAATACACTTCCCTTAATTGCCTTTTGGGTCGTTTACTGGATGTCATACTCAGTCAATATCATCTGCCATCTTGCTATTCTTCCGGACAAGGCAGGCTTTTCGAAGATATACTTGATTAGATCCATCTTTGATATCAACAAAGTAGTGTGAGCCAGCATATACTGTCTCAGCCGGCGAGCAGCCCATGCCAAAGTGCAGCAAGTTTTCTCGAGCAGTGAGTATCGGGTCTCACAGTCGGTAAACTTTTTGCTAAGGTAATAAATAGCATGCTCTTTTCGGCCAGACTCGTCATGCTGACCCATCACACACCCCATTGAGTTATCAAGTACTGTCAAGTATAAGATCAGAGGTCTCCCTTCAACTGGTGGCATCAGGATGGGTGGCTCCTGGAGATACTCTTTGATTCTTTCGAAAGCGGCCTGGCATCCATCGTTTCAACGTACCACTTGATCTTTCTTCAGTAACTTGAAGATTGGCTGACAAGTAGCAGTCAGGTGTGAGATGAATCGGGCAATGTAGTTCAGTCGTCCCAGAAAACCTCTGTCTTCTTTCTCTGTTCTGGGAGCTGGCATCTCTTGTATGGCTTTCACCTTGGCAGGGTCAACTTGAATACCTTTGTTGCTCACAACGAAACCCAGTAGCTTACCAGATCTCACCCCGAAGGTGCACTTTTTCGGGTTCAGCCTCAACTTGTACAACTTCAACCTGTCAAATAGCTTCTGCAGATGGTCAAGGTGTTCTTCCTTAGTTTGGGACCTTGCAATCATATCGTCTACGTATACTTCAATCTCATGATGGATCAGGTCATGAAACAAAGCAACCATGGCACATTGATAGGTTGCCCCAACATTTTTCAACCCAAAAGGCATGACCTTGTAGCAAAAGGTACCCCACTGAGTAACAAAGGTGGTCTTCTCCATGTCTCCGGGAGCCATTTTGATATGATTATAACCAGAGAACCCATCCATAAAGGAGAAGACCTTGTGCTGAGCAGTGTTGTCAACCAGAACGTCAATATGAGGCAGAGGGAAGTCATCCTTGGGGCTTTCCCTGTTCAGATCCCTGTAGTCAACACACATTCGGACCTTACCATCTTTCTTCGGTACTGGAACCACATTGGCCACCCACTGAGGGTAAGAAGTCACTGCTAGAAAACCGGCGTCAAATTGTTTCATAACTTCAGCCTTGATTTTCTTAGACATTTCTGGGCGCATTGGGCGGACCTTCTGTTTTACTAGAGGACCGTCTTCCTTGGTAGGCAGGCGATGAACCACAATGTCGGTATCTAAACCAGGCATATCTTCGTAAGACCAAGCAAAGATCTCCACGTAGTCACGCAACATCTGAATCAACCGTTGTTTCACACTAGGCTCCAGATTGGCACCAACCTTGACTTCCTTCTTGTCTGTCTCAGTACCCAGATTCACTGTTTCCACTGGCTCTTCATGTGGATGAATGGCCCTCTCTTCCTGGAGTAACAGTCTTGCAAGTTCACCAGGAACTTCGCAATCATCTTCACCTTTGTCTTCGGCTAAGTTGATCGGATTTTCGAAGTCATAATTGGCAGTAGCAGAGTCGTTACCAGTGAGATCCAGAGTGGATGTGGACCTGTATATGTGAGTGTGTGTAAAATAGCTGTTTTGCAATATATAATGAAGAAAAACAAGGAGCGCAAAATTTGAAATGCAAAAAAAACGTCCAATGCTTTTATTAATGACATATGAAAATGACACACAAAAGCCCTCACAAATGAAGCCACAGAGCCCCGGGTAAGACACCGGGCCATAAAGTTTCAAAACATTGTCTATTACAAATTCAAAATAAAAAGTTTCATTACTGGGTGATAACTGAAACGGGCATAGAATCTTTCGTTGTCCAGTTGCTCAATCCACCATTGGTCGTAGGGTAGATCCAACTGTCGATATCAAACTCTTCATCATCGTCATCCCTGATAACATTTACCCCTGCCTCTTGTTTAGGCTTCTCTGGTGCTCCGAACTCAATCCCTTTTGCATCGATCAAGTCTTGTACCTTACTCTTCAGAGCCCAACAATCATCTGTATTATGCCCTGGGCTATCAGAGTGAAAAGCACAGCGGGCATTAGGGTTATACTTTGGTGACGTCGTATTTGAATTATTTGGGGCTTCCCTTAGAGTCACCAGATTAGTCTTCAGCAACTGTGGCAGAATCTGAGATAAGGTCATGCTGAGACGAGTGAATTGCCTCTTAGGTCTCTCGTCCTTTTGTTGATTGTTGTACTGAGGAGCACCAGCAGGTTTTGAAATAACAACCGCATTGACCGCTTGGCGGTGTTCAGGTCTATTCCATCTTCTTGCACTGTAGACAACACTGGACTCTTTCTTGAACGGCTTCTTTTCGGTGCTTGATGAAGCACCCTTCTGTATTTTCCCAGCCTTAATACCAGCTTCAATCCTCTCACCAGTCAAAATAAGATCTGTAAACCCAACTGAAGAGCTTCCAATTAGATGGTTGAAGAATGGACCAGACAGGGTCCCCAGAAACATATCAACAAGCTCCCGATCAGCTAAGGGTGGTTGTACTCTTCCGGCGAGGTCTCTCCACTTCTGAGCATAATCTTTAAATCCTTCATCCGTTCTTATTGACATACCCTGGAGTTGGGTACGCGTAGGAGCAAGGTCGGAGTTGTACTGATAATGCCTGTAGAATGCAGTAGCCAAATCTTCCCAGCTGTGGATACTGGCTCCGTCTAACTGATAGAACCACTCAAGCTGAGTCCCTGAGAGATTGTCTTGAAAGAAATGGATCCATAAGTTCTTATCAGCGGTGTAAGGCTGGATCTTCCTCACATATGACCGGAGGTGCAGCTTCGGACAGGAAACTCCATCATACTTGGCAAAGGCTGATGCCTTGAATTTGTGGGGAATCACCACCCCATATGATAGACCTAGATCTCCGAAGTCCATACCGGGCACCTTCTGAATTTCCATAGCACTCAAACGGTCTTCCAATTGTTTGTACTTATCCTCAGCAGGAGGATACTGTTCTTCATCGTAGTCCGTCTCGTTGTCAGAGACCACAGGGCTAGGAGCCCTCCTTTCTTGTGAACTATCTTTCCCTCCAGATGAGGTGGTCAGATCAACTTCATTCTGCAGCCTGTTCCCAAACCCGTGTCCTGTGTTAAACAGGATGGTCCTCTTCTTCTTCTTCTTCTCTTTCAGAATCAAGGTCTTCAGGTCCTGCTGACCCTTGGCTAGATTCATGAACAGCTCTTGAAATTGGGCATTCTGGGCCTGGAGGGTGTTGATAGCTTGCTCAGTTGAAAGTTCAGTAGACATGATGATTGCTGAAATAAACAGCAAAGAAGATAAGAGACTTGTGAAGGGTACCTGTTTATGAAGTGCATGGGATGAAATGCGTATGATTTATGATTTCAAAGACAATCGGGATTCAAATTTGTAAACAAGAAAGGAAACACACTTTATTAGATTTAAACTTCAAAATTTAATTTGTTCAACAAATTGCCCTTAAGGCGTTACAAGAATGGAAATACTGAAAAGTAAACAAAAAACTGAAAAGGAAATTATCAAAGGTCCATCAATGCTCCCATGGTCTCTTCTTATCAGTGCGGACATAGTCGTTGAGAATCCGCTCGTTCTCTAACTGCCTAGTCAACCTCTGGATCTTCTGTTCCTGCTCGTTGAAATTCTCCCGATAAGAATCCCGTTCCTCCCTCAATTGCATCCAAGATCTCTTCAGTGCCCCAATGTCAGTGGGCATATAAGGATGGAGAATGGTTGGAAGAACCCCTTCTTCATTAGCGACTTCAAGAGTGACAGGTCGGACGACTTCATATGGCATACCTAGCTTTTGGGCACGGATGTAGACCCATCTGAGATATGGCTCCATTGGCAGAGAAGTCTTTGAACCCAACTCATGTGGATCAGATTGGTGAACTCTGTCCCAAGCCCTGATGAATCTACGACGCTGCTCGTCGCTATACCCTTGAAAATCAAAGATGATATGAGGCATTAGAATCTCATGAGGTCCTTCTCTTCTGGCTCTTCCAAACTGACGGAGAGCTAAGCATGGGTTGTAAGAAATTCCTCCATGGGTTCCTAGCAGGGGAACATTGGGATACTCTCCACAGCGATCAATGATAGTCACCTCATCCATACCTTTGAGAGTCTAGATAATGTCATTATGAGAAAGAGACATCACCCTATAAGCCCAACCCATTCCTTCTTTGTTCTTTAGCACTGACTTAGGGAGGTGCGAAATAAACCACCTCGACAATAAAGGGGCATAACACATCAAGGTTCCCCGCTTTCGGGCAATACGAGCATAGAGCTGATGAAGAATGTCACCCAAGAGAGTGGGCACAGGGTTCAGAGAAATGAAGATCTTTATTGCATTCACGTTAAAAAAAGTGTCAGGATTCGGAAACAGTACCAAGCCATAAATCAAAAGAGCCAAAATATCCTCGAACGCTTTAAAGTTTAGGCCATCCCAAAAATAGTTAGCCTTGCCAACCAAGAACTTGGTCAGAAATCCTTTAACTCCACTTCTTGTCACCCAATTAGCCATTACCTCCTCTTTAGTCAAATGAAGGGCTGCAACAATTTCTTCGGGCCTAAGAGTCTTCTCCCAACCAGTAAACGGGGTCTGCTCCAGAACAGAGATACCGAGCAACTCAAAGAACTCTTCTAAAGTGGGAACCAGCTGATAGTCTTGAAAAGTAAAACAGTGGTACAACGGGTCATAGAACTGGACCAGGACACTCATCATCTGCTCGTCCAATTTGGAGGTGACCAAACTGAGAAGAGAACCATGCCTCCTGATGAAGGAAGTAGTGTCAGGCATCTTGGCAACCAACTCTTTAAGCAAGGTAGGTACTTGGACAAAGTTGATCCGGATGGTATTCTTACGCATGGGCATCATGATGACCTACAAAACAGAGCAAAGATGAATCCCTCATGTCTTTAAAATAGGTTAGTCCTTATGCAAGATGTATGAAATGTTATGATGTCATGATGTCATGATAAAGGCACACCACAAGTATCCACAAAAAGAAAACATGGTAAAGGCACACAAGTCACACTGAGAGCCCTTAGATTTCAGGCTGGCATGGAGTTTAGGTACTACCCTCTTTCAGTTCAGTTGGTTTAAACCTGTCCTAAAAAATAGTAACCGGGTTCTAGAGGATCTCAATATCACTGACTACCCTCAATCGGTCATAATTCCAGTTTAGCAACCTTTTCTTGCGGCCAGAATCATCGCGAGAGTTTAGTCTCAATAAGTGTAGCATACTGCTACTGTTCTATGGCCAAGTTGGTCAATTTAAGGTTCTAAGGTCAGTTGGTGCTTAATGACCCCTTAGAAGACCCATATTCTCCTCGTTCCAACACAAGGGATATCGGTACAGACTAAAGTGCCACACCAATGTAGTTATTGCTTCATCCGTATCGGTCTATGCCGTACAAATCCCTCACAGTTTATTGCTACTTACCTAAAGGGTATCCCCAGATCCGAGTTAGGATCTATAGAACTACGATACAAGCCCAAAAAATTAAAGCATACAAAGCATACAATTGAAAACACGGTGATCTAATCCTAAGGTACACCTCACTCATAAGTCCCCAGCAGAGTCGCCAGTTCTGTGATCGGTGGGTAGAGAACTGACTATTTTTAGAATGCCGGATTGCGTTTTGCGTTTGTTTTCGCAAAATGTCGCGGTAAGCAAGAGTCGCCACCGTCTTTTATTTTATCCAATAAGGAAAGCAAAAAAGCACAGAAAAATTCCTTTTTTGAGATGTTTCTCGGGTTCGGGAGGTAGATTATAGAAAGGGAAGGTGTTAGCACCCTTTCTATCCATGGTTATCCATGGGCTCTTAGGTACTTGCTCATTGTGTTTTCAAAAGTTTGCTTTTCTTTGTGTGTGTGGGTTTGAAAAGAGTTTTTGTTTTGAAGAGAGTGTAAGTGCGAAAAGTTTTGTTTTGTTTTAAAAGGAGCAAGTACTTAAGAACCATCTACCTACTCGAAAAAGGAATTAAAATGTGCTAATTTCCTTTAGACAATGCTATCCCACTATTGAGGAGTAGGTAGCATCGTTGTTGGATTTTTCGGGTCAATTCAATTAAGGGACGTGTGGTCACTAAAGCAATGTTAGGACGCTTTAGCGGTAACCCTAATATCCTAGATCATTTTTACGAGGCAACCGTTTCGAGGCAACTTATGATCTTTGGACGAGAGGACGACCTCTAAAACTTCCTATACTCAATGACCACGTTCGAGGCAACCAAGCGAGGTGTACCCTAAGAGTGCGCATGTGCGAGTGTGTTATTTCGATTAATTTTATCTGTACATGTTATGGGTGAGCTATGTGGATTTTAGGTTAAAGATTTATCTTGTCATGCATTGCCTATTTATCAAACATCTAACAGTTAATAGTTGCAGAAATTAAATGTAAGCTATTACAAGGCGTCGGGTATTTTACATCGCCAAAGACAAACCCTTTAATTTAAATTGCGGAAAGTAAATAAAGCGATAAATTAAAGTCCTATTAAAACTATTACATGCCGGGAAACAATTACAATATTGGATCAAATGATACGCGTGCAAGAAATTAAATCGGCGCATTTTTAGGGTTTTGACCCTTTTTTATTTAAAGAAAGGATTTTTTTGTTATTTTTGAATTGAATTAAATTAAACCTAAGTTAATTAATTAAGTAATGAAATATATTTTTTGAGTTTTTTTTTATATTTTAGGAAACAAAATAAGAATGATCAAAATTATTAAAACCTAATATACTAATTAATTTTAAATTATTGCAAAAAATATTAAATGTTACACCTATTTAAAAAACTAAATTGATTAATGTTTATTTACAAAAATAAAAAAATGAAATAGTGAAATTAGTAAAAATATTATTTTTTATGTTTTCTGGTTTTATTAAAAAAATGATTTAATTAGTTAATTTAAATAATAATAATAATTAGTAAATAAATAAAAGAAAAGGATAACCAAAGGGGTGTTGGACCCAAGAGGAGGTGTGATTTGCAATTTCAGAGGCCCAATTATGAGCAGCCTTGTTGACCCTTTCAATCCAGTGTGCACCTTTGACTTGAGAATATGGTGAGTACCCAATTCTGGCCATTGGATCTGGTCTACAGGCCATCTGGACAAGATCTGGATGAGGGCATATGATGCACTGCAAAGCCTGAAACGCATGCAATTGCCTGGAGAAAAACAAGACAAATAATATTGGGGGACCTGAGATTCGAACCCAGGTCCCATTGCTTATTGTCCAGTGCACTAACCACTCCACCATCGCTTCATAATTGTTAGAATAATAAGCAAACAAAAATATATTTGAAACATTCAACTATGCCTTAAAATAAAAAAATGTGGCGCGCTGATTTGAACCATCCAACAGGAAGAGGACGCATGGTCGTCTTCTTCGTTGAAATAACCAGGGTTTTTACCTGCGGATTTTATCCGCAGCTAAATTCCTAGGTTCGTCCTAGAATTCACCCTAGGCCATAGAAACGCAATCCAAAGCCATGGTTGACTTCGTCTCTCCTTCCTGATCATATCTATATCCATTATTCATCCTAATTTCACCTGTATCAAAAATGCCTAAAAACAAGGAAACGAACCCTAGCTTCAGATCTAAGGTTATAAGCCATGAAAACAAAATTGAATAATGAAGACATGTTGGGAATTATGCAAGGATCAAGATTATTTCAATAGTTTATCAAAAAGATGCAAGAATGAGTGGTTTCGATTTCATGTTCAGAGCCATATTCAAGAACACTTAAAGCGCTTTTTAGATAGCTTCAGGGCTTGGCTTTGGTTGCTATAGCTTCAAGAGATTGCAAGCAAGAACACCACGTTGTGATTTTGGATTGAAACGAGCCCTAATGTGGATTTCGATCTTCACTTTTTCAAGCTTTTTCTCAAAGTTTGTTTGGCCTTTTCTTGCAGTTTTAGATCCTTTTATTTGTATGCCTCGCTTGTCTATGTATCAAGCAAGCAATTAGGTTAAATCTTGGGCCTCCAATCCTTGTGCATTGATGATTTCAAGATATGATTTTGCCACCATTAACAAAGCTTCCATATTTGTATCAAATCTGATTTTTTGTGCATAATAAGGCTTGATTCGGATTTGATTTGGTTCATGATGATAATTGAAGTCTATACCAATCACAAAGATATCATTCCATCAATTTTTAGATTTTATTTGAATTAATATTGATTTAAAATGAATTAAATCAACAAAAATTAAATAAAATAGAAAAATAAATGATTGGTCATGAAATTGAAGATGGGACACGTGTGTGGTATGACAAGACCAAATTAAGTGGAAAAAAGTGGGCCCTTTTGTCAAAAATTGGAGTTTTGAGGATAGTTGACTTTTGGCAATTTTAGAAAAATGCCAAACTTCAACAATTCATAACTTCTTCAATTTTGAACTTTTGGAAGTGTTCTTGGACTTTTTAGAAACCTTGAGATATCCTCTAATCAACAATTCATGCTCAAGTTATAAGCTTTGTAAAAAAGGTGTTTTTGTTGACTTTCAAAAATGACCTATAATGTCCAAATTTTTAACTTTTTGTGAGAGCATTTCTTGATCTTGGGGTGTGAATATGGATTGTAGGAAATTGAATCCTCTTCAAACTGAGCTTTGGATGGGTCATTTATCATAAAGTATAAGAAAGTTATGCTTGGTAAAAGTTGAGTTGACTTTTCCTACAAAACCCTAATTTAGCAACTTTTGAATCTTGATGAATCTTGAGCAATCCTTGATGAATCATGATCAAACCTTGATAAAATTATGAATTATCCTTCAAAATGATAATGTTGACAAAAAATATTGAGGTTTGACTGTCCATAGGTCACAGTTGACTTTTGCCCTAGCACAGTCGATTTTTGGACCTCTTGAGCAATTGACTGACCAAACATCCTCTGCAAGGCTTGAAATTTGACATGGATGAACTTGAGAACATATTAGGACATTGGGGAGCATTTGAGACCATTTGAATGTAGGGACCTTGATGCAACACAAAACCCTAATTTTGAATTGTCTGCCTTAGGAGGTGATTTGACTGTCCAACTCTTGAGGCATCTTGAACAACTTGGAGATGATTCTTGACCTATCTTGAGAAATATGGGAGGGAAAATTTTGGGGTACAACACCTACACTATAGGAGTATTCTTATCTGTTGGATTTACCAATTACTTATCGTGTTCCTTTTACTGGTTTGGAGGGTGAGCCAAAACCACATGAGATTGCTACTTTTATCCATCTCGGGAAGTCTGAGGTTGAAGCCCATATGACTACTAATGGAGGGATTAGAGGATTACTAACTCAGTTCTTATTGGAGAAAGCTCATTACTTTTCCAGCATGAAGAGTACATTCTCTTTTGAGGCCATCTTTTATCTACTTGCTAATGGGTTGTTTTTATTTCTTAATATGGATAAGTTTGTTGACGTTAATGCTATCAGGATCTTCATGATTGGAAACCAAGTTCCTACATTGTTGGGTGATTCTTATTACTCTATTCATCTTCAGAATTCGTATCATGGGGGGATGATTATCTATTGCCCGCCTCTGTTGTACCAGTGGTTTATTTGTCATATGCCTCAGTCTGATGCTTTCTGGGATGACAGAAAGGAACCCCGTTGGGCTCCTAAGATCATGGCACTTGCTCACTCAGATATTAATTTCTATCATCAGGCTTAGCATGATGTAGAGATTGTCGACAGTTATGGTAGTTTCCCAAATGTACCTCTTCTTGGTACAAAGGGAGGAATTAACTACAACCATGTTCTTGCACGATGATAACTTGGTTATCCGATGAGGGATAAACCAAATAGTATTCATTTGAGTAGTTTCTTCTTGAAGGAGGGAGAAGACCACAAGGAAGCTAGGAAGCAGATTGCGAAGGCCTGACGTCACATTTATAGGAAGAGTAGGAAAGACTTGGGACCTAGGGGGCAGTTTCTTTGGAGCCTTATCTTCAGTGGGTCCAAACGAGAGTTATTCAGTTGAAGATGTCGTATTCCCGGGAAGCACCTATGCCTGATTTTTTTATGAAGACCACTCCTCCCTTATTGGATGATGTGGAAGAGCTACAACTTGCTTTGGTCAGGATGCAGCAGGAAATAAAAGTAGGTGGCGACTCTTGCTTACCGCGACATTTTGCAAACACAAAACGCAAAACGCAAACCAGTATTCAAACAGTCGGTTCTGCCACCGTATCACAGTGTTAATTAAAAAAAGAAAATGATTAATGAAATAAATAAAGAAATGGAGAAAATTGAAAAAAAAAAAGAATTGGGCTTGTGCTGAATAGTAAGGCAGGGGGTGTGATTCTGAAATTCTCCAGGCCCATTAGCTATCCAAGCCCAGTCAACGCTTGATTCCATGTGGCGTTGACCTGAGGGTATACCGTGGTATCTCAATGGTAGGCGTCATATCTGACTGAATGATGAATCTAAAGATGGATGGTTGATAGCGCATGGTGACAGCTAGGGCAGGTGATACACATGATCTGCAAATGGAAAAGAAAATAAAGTTTTGCTGGGACCTGGGATCGAACCCAGGTCCTTATACTCTCCACCAACGCGGTCTTCCACTGGGACAATTTGCTTAGTTGTTATTATATTGAAAACAAAATATAATATGGAAAAACAAATGGTTAGTGGACAAAAACGCGCGGAATTTCAAATGGCCCAATGATTGGCTACCACATGATCTTCTTCTTCCTTCCTATGTCGTATTAGACATCAGATCTATACCTACAGACCATGTCTGTAGCTAAAACCCTGTGCATTTTCAAAATTAAGTACAAGCAATAATAATTGATACCAAGGGCATGGATCAATTGCTCATGACCTCCTGAATCCAAATCCACCCTTTATATGATCCAATTTGGCCTGTATATGAAGTTCCTAATTTGGAACCTCAAACCCTAACAATGGCATATGTCCATATCTGCACCCAAACTTCAATCGAAGTATGCTAAAACATTGTAAACATGATAACAAACAACAATACATGATCAAAATATGTTTATAATGCATAAATTAGGGAAATCTAATTTCAAAAATGTTGCAAAACGTGATGTTCATACAAGGTGTTTCTAGGCGTGAAGGGACTTGGAATTGATCCAGTTAGCTTCAGAAACGTCTTAGGATGCGATTGTTGGCCTTAAATTGTTTTGAAAGGTCCTCTAAAATGAAAATCGAATCACACTTTTTGCAAGAAATTTGGAATTTGTTCTTGTGCTTTCTCTATTACCAACCCTTGTCTTATTCCTTGTACATGTTCATTATATATCCTAGAACGAATTAGGGTTATAAAACTGGCTTGTATCTTTGCAACTATGGAAGATTTGATTTGATTTCCATGCCATATGCAAACTTGCTATATTGAGCCAAATTATCCCTTTCTTGTACCAATCATGCTTGATTCGATTTGGCCTTGATATTTCATCATATTTTGATTACAAACCTCTCAAAAAATCATATCAAAATAGATCTTTGATATTATTTACCAATTATTTGATTTAATTCAATTTTTAATTAATAATAAATTACAATAAAATGGAAAATGAAGAAAATAACATGTGGATGGATATTTGAGCCGTGGATCATGCTACAAGTGAGGTGTAATCATGAAATGCTAGGCCCATTTAGTAAAAAATGCACTTTTGAGCATATTTGACTTTTGGCAATTTTGCAAAAAAGGTCAACTTTGACAAGGCATATCTCTTCCAATTTTAACCATAGACAGGTGTTCTTGGACTTTTTAGAAATCTTAGGATGTCCCCTAAGCAACACTTTTTTTCTCATCTCAATTTAGTCTTCCATGTTCATGTAAGAAGCATTGACCCAAAAGGTGTTTTTGTTGACTTTTCAAAAGGGCCCATAATGTAGAAATTCATATCTTTTTATGAGTGCATATTTTGAACTTGAAGGATGAATATTGATTGTAGGGAATTTTATCCTCTTCAAAATGAGCCTTGGATGGAAACTTTATGACAAAGTATGAAAAAGTTATGCTTGGTCAAAGTTTGGTTGATTTTTCCTAAGAAACCCTAATTTAGCAACTTTTGGGTTTTGATGAATTTGGAGCATTCCTTGAGGAATCATGATCAAACCTTGATGAAATGATGAAATTCACTTCAAAATGTTGATGTTGACCAAAAATATTTAAGTTTGACTGTATGTGGGCCACAGTTGACTTTTGACCTAATATAGTCGATTCTCAAGCATCTGAGCAGTTGACTGAGCAAACTTCTTGTGCAGTGCTTGAAACTTGACATGGAGTGTCTTGAGAATATATTAGGACCATGGAGAGAATATGAGGTCTTTGGAGTCCACCTATCTTGATGAAAATGGAAACCCTAATTTGAGACACACTGCCTTAGGAGAGTGTTTGTCTGGTCAACTCTTGGGCAATCTTAAGCAAATTGAGGATCTCTCGGAGTATGTATTGAGTAAAATGAGAGGGTAATTTTGGGGTACAACACATTGCATGGTATATTAGGGCAGAAAATAGGGTTTGTTTTATATTTAAGTATCTTCGATCACGTCGACACGAAGATTTTTAACCTTTGTATCTCCGGATAGAAGAAACTTAAATAAGGGAAGTTGTTGTACCCAAATTTTTGCCCCTAAGATTCCTTCATCATACCATATTGATTCAATCACAACAAGATCACATTAGGGATTTTGGTTCTCCTCCCTATCTTTAGCTTTGCGCTTTGAGGAATCACCAAGAACCTTTACTTGTTTTTCTTTTGTGATCATGAATGTTTTGTTTTGACTTTCCATTTAATTAATAAAATGCAATGTTGGTTTGTCTTACTTGTTAATAATTTAGGTAAAGGAAATGTGGCTTAGTAATTTGATCCATGGGTTCATGAGTTTATTTACATTCCCTAGTCAATAAAGCTTGAAAAATTCAAACCTCACCATTGAAGTTGTTTTGAAATAAATGGAATGGCAAGGTTTATTTTGGCTCACCACATTTCAAAGTTATCAAGATTGATTCAAAAGTACAAGGGGTTGATTGAAGAGGTTGTCATGGTTGGACAAGGCCTTGTTCCCATTGGTCACAAGTGCATATTTCTCTCAATTCTCAAGATATGGAAGTAGTTTTGGTTGCTACGAGTTATCATTATCATCCTCAACAACTTCTACCTAAAAAGCAAAAGTGTTGGTACAAGAAGGTTGTTTAAAATTGTCAAAGTTCCTCAAAGCATTTTCTTGATCTAGGAGCGAAGGTTTTAAACTTCAAAGAAGTATATCTTGCTCATCTTTTGGTATTTTTGAGTGATTTCAAAAACATCCTTCTCTTAAAAGGGTTATTAAAAAATCACTTCAAAAGTATCAAGGAGTTTTCATGTGGAAGAAACTTGATGATGAATAAATATTACAAGTCCTCCAGATGAACCCCCAACTTCCTATGTGTGGCTTCAAATGATCATAACTTGGTCAATTTTTATCACCTTGAGCCCACTCTTTTTCCACAATGATCTTGAGGATGTGAACTTTATTCCTTCTTTTATATGAAATGTGATAAAATGGATGGATGATTCCTTAAGGATAAAAAGGATTATAGGTCATTTCATGATTGTTTGCCAACTTCAACAATTCATAACTCTCTTAATTTTTGGAGATTTTGAATGGTTCAAGTTTCAAAATGTCGTTCAAGAGGTCTATTTAATGCCATCTTTTTTGGTCAAGAGCAAATTCTAAGAGGAAGGCTATGTTCGGATGCAAAACATTATAGGTCACTTTTGAAGAAAAACTTGAAATATTTCTAAGTATGGAAAGTCAACTTTTTTTCCCAACTTTGACTCATTGCAACTTTCAGCTCAAACATCCATTTGATTCCATTATTTTTCCATTGCAAAGCTTGTAATATCATCTTCCTAAAGCATCAAGAACCATGCCTTAAGACCCCTTGAGCTGAGAATGCCATTGTTTCAAAAGTGGTAACTTGGAATTGAAGTTTCATCACAAGTCAGAATTTGGATTTCATGTTACAACTTCTAAACCTCAAATTAGCACACGTTTTGGGTCTAAACATGATTATCCAGCTTTCCCAAGTGGATTAGTGCATTAAAACGCGCATTTTGGATGAGTTTTGACAAAATAGAAGTCACATTTTCTTCATGATGCAGACCCACACGAATTCACTCCAAATTGCATCATTCACCCTTCCTTTTGATCCCATTTGCTTCTCCTATAAATACATGAGCTGTCCCATTCGTTTTCTCAAGCTTGAACAGCCAAAATCACCCTGCCAAACTCGCTCCATAACTCACTTTTCTGCAACTTCGAAATTATTGTTCAAGCCTTTTTCAATCCATTTTTTCTATTAATTCACCTTCTTGATCTTCCCTAAAACTAACAGAAGAATAATTGAGCCTTGAAACCTTCTGAATTGATCTGACCAAGTCTATTTACAGAGCTCTGCAACTGAACTTCAATAGGTAGATTTCTCCATCAATTGTTCCAAACTTTGATATCATTGTGAAGCCCTCATTTCCCTGATTCTTGTGCTTCTTACAATTTTTAAATCCATTGAGAATTGAGAGAGAAATCTCAAATTGAAGGTGCTCTCCATTTTCTGGGTTTTTGATTCATATCTCTTTGCATACCTTATATAAATTTGGCACGATGGTGATGTTAGTATCGTCTTGAAGAGACGAATTCAATGATACTAGTCTGGGATCCTAATTTTTCCATTTGAAGGATCTCATAAATTTCCATTGTAGGGCGTCTAGAGATTGAAGATGATGACATGTCTCGTCTCAGCCAATGATAGCATGCCAAACATTTTAATTTCATTGGTTGCCTTTTTTCTGATCCTATGCGTATCTCACTAAGGTCCATATTAAGCGCAGCGCGTCTAGTCCATTGGATCGGCTTACTAACGTGTTTTGACTATGATCTGATGGCCCACATCTTTTTGGTTTTATTTTATTTTCTGATTTTATATTTTAATTAATTTAATTTTCAAAAATTCAATACTCTTTTATTTTTTATCCAAAACTTATGAAAAAATTCATAAAAATACTTTGAATTATTTCTGATCTTATGACTATTTTTTCACATTTTTATTTTGATATTTGATATTTTTTATATTTTTTATATTTTTTATATTTTTTTGCATTATTTGCTTTCTCTTAATTACTTTAAAAATACTTTCTGACATTTTTTAATTCTAAAAAATTTCTTAAATATCATTTTACATATTTCAGACTTTTTTAAAATTTTATGGAATTTTATATTGATGTTTACTATTTTTTGATCTATTTTCTATTTGTTTGAGCAATTTTAATTAGTTTAAAAATAGTTTGACTTTAAAAAATTACCAAAAATTTTATAAAAATATTTGAGTCTATTTCTGATTTTTATGATCTTATTTGTTTTTTATGAATCAATTTGAATATAGTTGATATTTTTTCTTTTATTTTCATTTTTATTCATTTTAAAACCATTTTTAATGCATATATTAAATGTAATATTATTTTGTGATTATTTCCTGGCTGATCTTGGGTTGAATTTTTGATCATGAACTTTGTTAACATCACTGGATCCATGGTGTTGAGTCTAACTCCATAAAAATGGATGAATGATTTTAATAATAATTTGATTAAATTTTAATACAAATATGATTTGTATATTCTTTCCCATCCTTCTTCATCTTATCTATTTCTTATTGCACTAAGTGTTATTGGAGTATGATCTCTATATCATGTCTCAAAATAAATGGTGCATAGAATTCTATTGACCGACCTCAAAATAGGTGCGACTTCTACATAAGTGCACTTACGATTGCTTAACATAGCGCTAAATTTTGTCCCGATTAGAGAAATTGATCATTCGTGGCCCAAACCTATATTTGCAAGCCCAAGTATGTTAATTTGATCCCTTTGATCCAATAAACTTTAGATTCATTGTGTGGAGGCTTTGGTTCTACCAATCTTTTAATGGATCTTCATCAATTTTAGTCAACGCGGATCACTTAAACATCATTGATCATTATATGTTACATTGAGGATTCCTAAATGGATGATATACTTGACATAAAGCAAATGCAATTCATTGTGTACAGGCTTTGGTTCTACCAATCCCCTAATGAGTTCCAAATTCAAGTTTCAAGATGGTCATCCAACTAACCACTAATTACTAATAATTGACTTTATTTTGTGTTTTTATTTTATGCTCTTTTATTTTATGCACCATTTACTTTAGCATTTATATTTCATGCTATTTTTTATCTTTGCTCACTTGAGCCCCTTTATATTCTTTTCATTTTTATTTTGCTCACTTGAGCTTTTCTTTTCTTTTTTTAAGATACTTCATAATCAACATGAACCATAAAAAACTTTAATGATACTTGGACTATTTGGTTACTATCCTTGGCATTATGGAGTATTGGACTTCTTGGACTTAGGATTAGAGACTGTGGCCTATGTTGGAGATCTTGTGACCTTAATTGATATTTTGTCTCAAGTTCTTGAGGTTTACCTTAAGATATTGGGTTGTTTGTTTGTTTTGTGTGCAGGTTATTGTGATTACATACTTTGTTAGTAATCTGGAATTCACCTGTATACAATTGTTACTCTGTCTAATTTTTGTGAAGACTTAATATACTTGAAGTTTGGATCCCTCAAGAGGTCTAGTATCTTTGCTTTCTTGGTTTCAATCCAAAGAATTGGAATTCTATCTTGACTCATAATGTCAAGTATTGGCTTCTTGTTGGTTAGATAGTTCTTATCCATATCTTTTACCTTATGCTTTAGGATAGTCTCTTCTTCTCCTCTCATCTTCTTTAATTTCAAAAATCTTCTCTCTCCTTTTGAAAACTCTTCTTGTTTTTAAACTTGCACCATTTTCATTATAAACTTGGACTTATGTCCATGCACTTTCAAAACATTTTTCATAAATAAACTTCAATCAACTTAATAATACCTTGATATTTTTTGTGATAAGACTAAAAGTCAATCAATCTCATTTCAAACCATTTTTCCACTTTGGCCTTTTACTTTAAAAACTTTTCTCAAAAGATTAGACTCTTGTCAATCCTTGTAGTGATGCAAACAACTATACTTCTACATAATGTAGTGAAGTGAGATATTTTCCACTTTGGTGTTGAGTGAGGCATTGTTGATTTTAAAATCCAAGCCATATCATCCACTTTGAGATGATCCAATTCTCATTTCTCATGATTGTGGGTAGTAAGTATGTTTTCCAAATGGAAAATGACGATGATGTATTATCTCATAAAATTAACCAACACACTTGTGTTTTAAAATTTTGAAAAGGTGAACTACGTGTACCCTGATCCCCTATTACATGAAAGGTGGTACGAAGGCACTAAAGGTTCACAATCACGGTGGGTGCAAAAATCATAAAAAATATACTTCTTTTCTCACCTTCACCATCTATTTTTTATACAACATTTTATAGCCAAAATATACAAATTTTACAGAGATGTTCCTACGAAGTACCATAGATATTTAGGGTGTTAATACCTTCCCTTTGCATAACCAACCCCCTTACCTAGAATCTTTCCCCCTCTTTTTGGGTTACTCTCTCTTTTCCCATTACTTTGGAAACAATAAATCGCGGTGGCGATTTTTATTTTGATCTGTATAAGTCTAGTTAATCCAATGGCTTAGTCTTAAACATTTATACCGCTACACCTGGCTGTTTCACAGTTGCAAGCAGAACAAAGAGTGTGGCCTTAGGCTTTGCCACACACTGACTTCCAGGCCATTCGAAGGAAGCATAAAGGCAAAATCGAAAGCTACCCACACACTGACTTCCAGGTCCCGTTTGAAAGAAACAAGAAAGGGATGAAATCGAAAGGCTTGTCCTTACTACTTCTAGGCCAAATCGAAAGAAGCCAGGAAGAGAATAATCGAAGTGTTTTGCTGCCTGAGTCAAAAAGCTTATCTTCCCTTCATTTATTTTATTTTGTATTTACATTTTTTTGCTATTCAATATGGTTGTAATAGTGTAGGATATTTATTTTTTGCATTTTTATTACTTTATACAAATGTTAGTAATTAGGATGTATGGCAAGATAAAACCAACAAGTAGACAATCCAAAAATCAAATACTAAATGCATGCAATCAAACACATTATTCACACATGCACCTCTAGGGTAATCTCACTTGTTGCCTCGGAAAAATAGTCATGTCCCTCGAATATGGGCGTTTTAGCAAAGACCCTCGATAAAAGATCGTAGTCCCTCGATGACCCTTGATGTTGCATTCGGTAAACGATCTAGTCCCTATACGACATTGCTAAAACATCCCATAGGTTGCCTTTTACGACTATACAAATGACCCACACCCGTCCCTTAACATCTAATGATGGGGCTTCTTACCAAATCAATGGTAAGATAGCAACATCTAAAGGAGGGGAAAAGATCATTAGACATTTTGAGTAGGTAGGACGCTCATAGTTGCTCGCTTTCTGACAACAAAAAACATTTTATACACCAACACTTTCATTTGAAACATTTTCAAAAGATAAAGCTCTTTGTACGCATTCTTATAGAGACGAGAATCATTACAAAGACACTTTTCAAAATCATTTTCAAAAACACATTCCACAAACACCTCTTTGAACTATTTTTAAAACCAACACTTTATACGTATTCTTATAGAAACGAGAATCATTACAAAGACGTTTTCAAAATATCTTCAAACCCACACCACAAGCACATTTTCAAATAAAAGCAAGTGATCTAGCAAGCAACTAAGAGCTTGTAGATAACTACGGATGAAAAGGGTGCAAATACCTTCCCTTTTCATAACCTACCCCCTGAATTCAAGAAATAATATCAAAGGTCTTTCATGTTCTTTTCACCCTTTCCTTATTGGATAAAAGAAAAGTCGGTGGCAACTCTTTCTATCCGCAACAATTGCGATCAAACGAAAAACACCCAAGTCAGTTCTCCTACCGTATTACACATGCTAATTAGAATTGTATGGCAAGAATAAAACCAAACGCTAGTAAACCTAAATGCAAAAAAGATAAATAACTAAAAACAACACAATTATACATGCGCACCTCTAGGGTACCCCACTTCGATTTCCTTTGGAAAAAACATCCATAACTCTCAAAATGTGAGAGATTTTAGTGGCTACCCTTCGGTCTAAAGATTACAAGTCTCTCGATGATCCTCTCGATGTTGCTTCGATAAAGTGATCTTAAAACCCTAGGGTAGTTACTAAGATTTCTTGCCCAGTTGCCTTCGTGACTGTATAAACATCCCTTCGAATGTCCCTCAAACATCCAACGACAAGGGATACCTACTCACTAATAGTAGGATAGCACTGTCTAAAGGAAAAGAGGAAAAGAACAATCCTTTTGAGTAAAGTAGATAGTTGCTAGATGCTTGCTCAAACAAATTTTTACACTTACACAAAACAACTTTCAAAAACATTTTCAAAATGCTTTATCAACACTCTTGAGGACTGATACAAGAGTTATCATAAAGCAAGTTGCCTTACTATTGGCATTTCAAAAACACACAAAGCACAAGTTATTTCAAAATGACCTAAGCATCTAAGAGCCCGTAGATAACTACCTATGTAAAGGGTGCTAACACCTTCCCTTTCCATAATCTACCCCCCTTACTCAGAAAACTCTCGAAAGGTCTTTTTCTATTTTTTTCACCCTTTCTTTTGTTGGATAAAAGAAAAGTCGGTGACGACTCTTGCTTACCGCAATGTTTACGAATACAAACGCAAACCAGTATAATAGTCGATTCTGCCACTGTATCACAGAACTAGCGACTCTGCTGGGGATAAAATAAAAATTGGGTTACCTTAGAGTTTAGGTCATTTAAATGTTTTACATTGTGTGTTTTCTATGCTTTATCTTTGAGGGTTTTGTTTGGGTTGTTACTAAAAGATCCTACACCCGGATCTGGGGCACCTTTTAGGTAAGTAGCAATAAATCGTGGGTATTGTACGGGATATACCAACATGGTTGAAATGATAGCTACATTGGTGTGACATATTTGTTGGTACCGGTAGCCCTTGAGTTTATTCAAGGAGAATACGGGGCCGTTGTATGGTGTCATGAAGCACCAACTAACCTTAGAACCTTTAATTGAACAACTAGGCCATTAGGAAGTAGTGAGATATCCAGCTTTGGTGCAGTCCGAAGTTGGTTGATACTCGATAATATGCTCATTGAGATCAGACTTTCGGGATATTCCGATTGCCAATAAAGAGGATTACACTGAAACAATGTCCGGTGAAGAAAGATCAGTGATATTGAGATTCTCAAGAACCTGGTTACTATTACCAGCACAGGTTGAGCCAACTGAAACTTCAAGAGGGTACTTACCTTTAAACCTCATGCAAGCCTTTGAGCCTAAGGTTACTCGTATGACTTGTTTGCTTTCACTATCTAAAAACTTGAACTCCTTACAGGGTTTTGTTTATTATCTAACAACGTGAGTTCCTTGCAAGACTTGTTTGTAGTCCTTATCCAATAACCTAGACTTCTTGCAAGACTCACTTGTCTTCATCATCTTACACTTTTGCTTGGTGCATAACATACGTATCATGACATCATGCCATAGAATTTCCTTAACCATTTCAAGGATCTCAACAGTCTGTGATTTAGGTTATGATGAACCAGACGTCTAGCAAGGGGCAAGGGGATTTATTTTCCTCTAGCCAATGTCGTTAAAAGACCAAAACACGATAACTTGAATCAGAGGCTATGACCCACTCGACATGGTGAGCTTGATTCTTGTAGAAGGAACTTCAATGATACGAAGCTCTTCAATCAAAACTGCAGTCAAATTCTAACAGCTTCTTATGTTTACCCCAAGAGATCCTTGAAAACATTGCATGCATGTCTTTACATAACAGGTCTTCCAGTACAGGTTTCTCATTTTATCGCTGTTTATTTCAGCAAAGAAAATGGCTCTCAAACAGAACGATAGAGATCTCTAAACTCAAGATGCTCAGTTCAAGGAAATGTTCCTAAATCTATCCAAGGGCAAGAAGAATTTAAAGCACTCCTCGCTGGGAACTTGACCAAGAAAAATCCTGACAACAACAAGGATGACCAGTTGAAACAACTGTAAGTTGAGATGGAAATGATGAGAATCCATATGAGTAGTCAGATGGCTCTTATCCATAGTTTAGTTCAAGAACAAGAAGAGTTGAGGATTCTCATCAGCGAGCTTCATCAAGACAGATACGACCGTCTAGGGCAAACTGCTAGAGCTTAGGTCCTAATCAATGATCAACCTCTCTTGGTAGATAAGGAATTAGGTGACATGTTCATGCGGGAGCATGTTGAAACTAAACTCAGGAGCGGTGAAATTCAGAGGACTGCATTTTTAAGTACTCATAAGAGACTATACCTTGGAAATAAGGAGTCCAATACTGTGTATGACCAGAAAAGCCGCAATAAGAGTAATCTCAAACAATCTGTAGAGGCAGTGCAGATCTCTAATCCAGCACCATTACAACAACCACGACAGGGTGGTCTGCATAAGCAAGATACACACAAAAGCCAAATCACCAAAATCAACATGTCCTTGGCTCAATTATTGAAACACATGTTAAAGATAGAGTTGATTACATTGAGGGATCCTCCTTGGAATCCCAATACCTCTTCTCCTAGCTATCATCCTGATGTAATGTGTGCATACCATTCCAATATTCCTAGACATGATATGAATAGTTGTTTAAGATTCAAGACTTGATCGACAAAAGAGTGCAGGAGTTCACACAAGATGGTCAGACTGAATTCTTCTGCCATCTCTCAAAAGCACACCATCTGAAGTGACAAGTTCATACAGAGAGGCTTTCTTGTTCATTAGAATTTTCAAATTGTAATTTATTTTGATTGTTTGAACACTTATTTTATGTCAAACTTTCTTATTCCATTAATGCATTGCATATGTTTGTCTTGAATAAATCCATTTTTTGTCACTATACTTTCACTTCCTTTTTTGTGATATTAAACTCTTGATTAAAAGTTGTAAACCTTTAGAGGGAGGATGACGAAAACGATACCACAATCTCATACAATATGCTTTTGAATAGACCTTGCTGATGATGTACAGGCGTTGTTTCAAATACTAAACATTGGAGTTATAAGGAAGATAATCCCTAGTAAACCCCTTTCAGCCTAAGAAGTAGGAGTTTTCTTTTTCACGCAAATTAAAACCTTTAATCATAACCTGGGACAAGGTAGTTTCTCAGTTAATTCAATGGTGAATTCCAATCGCAAGCTTTCCCTTCATACACGACGAGTAAGGTCGGAGGTATCCTTCCAAAATGAAAGACGGTGATGGTTCCACATAATCATTAAAATAGGCAGTCATTATATCTTAAAAGAAAAGTCTGCTAAGTCAAAACCTACGAAGGAGACTTAAGAAAAAAAACTGGGGCGTCTCGCTGACTGTAATCACAAAAGAAATAATTCAGGAAAAAAGTAATGATAATAAAAAAAAGAGGTTGCTACAAATATTACAAAAAATGACTGCCTCCTCAAAATAAACTTTCAGTATTCAAACCATCACCAGAATATCAAGGCAAAGGTTCCAGACTCAATTGGAATTTAGACGCATAATTGACTGAGCATAGGTCTGAAGAACATCATGAAGAGTGGGTTGGTGTGATATGGTGGGAGAACTGACTTGAAGGTTTTGAGTTTTATCACAAATTTTGCGATTAGCAAGAGTCGCCACCGAATTTTCTTTTATCTAAAAGGAAAGGTGAAAAAGCACGGGAAAGACCTTTGAGATTATTTCTTGAGTTTGGGGGTAGATTATGAAAAGAGAAGGTATTAGCACCCTTTTCATCCATGGTTTTCCATGGGCTCTTAGTTACTTGCTAGATCACTGGCTTTTGTTTGAAATTATGTTTTGTGTGGTTTTTGAAAGTATTTTGTAAAGAGGCCATTGCTTAGGAAATCTTTGTAATGATTCTCGTTCATAAGAATTACAAAGATTTTTGATCTTTTGAAAATGTTTTCAAGTTTGTAAGATGTTTGAAAGTGTAGGTGTTTGTTTTGAAAATAGCAAGGATGTTTTTTTGAAATTGAGCAAGTAATTAGGAACAATCTACCTACTCCAATGTCTTTCTTGTTCATTTTCTTTTCCTTTGACATTTTTGTCTTAACATTCACTTGGTAAGCAACCCTATCTTTGGATGTAAACGGGACGGGCGTGGTTCATTGTATAACCATGATTAGCAATGTTGCAAGGTATCTTAGCATTCTTTTTTAGGGACTAAGATCATATGAAAGGCAACTTAGATAGCGTCATCGAGGGACTACGATCTTGTATTTGCTTTGTTTTAGCTAAGATACCTTACATGCGTAATATGGCCATTTTGTATAAGGAAACCAAGTGGAATAACCCTAGGGGTGCTTGTGTTCAAGTGTATTGTTTTCATGCTTGGTTTTTGTCTTGAATTAGGGTTTTCTAAGTATTGATTTGAGTTTTTCCATACAAACCTTAATTACTAGCATGTTATATAAAAGCGATAAATTGCGAAATTTAAAGTTACTACGCTATTACAACATTTGTGGGGGGGGAGGGGGTATACAAATTGAATGGGGATTGCAAGAATTGTAAACCTAATTAGTCTATTACAACCATATTAAATGAGTATTAATGTACAAGGAATTAAAATAAGTAATGTATGTAGCGGTGAAAATCGGAGATCAAGCTATTAATTAACTTGACTCACAAAAGCAAGAGTCGCCATCGCGCTTTATTATTTCCAAGGGAAAAGGGAAAAGAGCGAAATAAAACCCTAAAAATATGCAATGTAAAATAATACTTAAAAGTAATAAAAATACAATGCGCTTTGAAAGAGATCGAGAGTTCGGGGGTTGGTTATACAATGGGAAGGTATTAGCACCCAATGCATCTGCGGTACTCCGCAGGAACCTTTTTGAAATATCTGTTTTTTGTTAAAATTGTTCGTTTGATTAAAATGGTTCGTTTGGCTAAAAATCGGTGTTGGAGAGATTTTGAAGATACGACGACCTAGTGTCGAAGTTTTGACTTAAAAGGTGTGAGTTTGAAATTTGAATCTTTTAGGAAAATTATCTTGAGTTTAGCAAAATAGTAAACAAACAAAAGAAATGAAAAAAAAGTATTCGCACGATCGGATGAGATGTATTTGATGACGTGAAGTCAACTGAGTTGAATCATTTCCCTTGGATTTAAAAAAAATATAAGCATCAGTAAATGGAAAAGTAAAATCAAATAGTCGAAAAGAAACAATTTAGCAACTAAACGGCCAACGCGCAAATATTAATTTAGTTCATTGAAATAATTTAATAAAGCCAAAAAAATTTAGATAAAATAAATAAAATCTATTAACAAAATTAAATATCATAATAACAATAGTTAAAATAAAAGTAAAAATAAGATAGTAACAATAAGAAACAAAATAGTAATAATAACGAAAGTTGAAGGAGCTGCAAAACGGTAAACAAGGGGTACACGACATCAATTCATTGGGCTTAAGTGCAAGGCCCAAACAGATAAAGCAAAATAGAAAGAAGAAGGAAAAAATAAGGAGAAGGACGGATGGGCCGGAGTGGGGAAGTATGTTAGGACAAGGCCCAATTAAATCTCACTGTGACAAAATTCCAAAGAGAAACCCTAGGGACTAATGGTGTGCCGCCGCCAGTCTTTGGGAATGGATTCAATAATAAATTCCAATTAATTCTTTTAATCATTAATTTAAATAAATCTCAATTTAAAGCATGATTTGAAAATATAATCCACGCTTATCTCTTAATCTCACGACCATCTCTCTCTTTCAACTCTATCATCTTTTCTTTGAACGCCGCCTCAATACTCTCTGTTCTCGCCCTCTCCTCAAACATCATTCCCTTCTTACTAATTTGCATCGCCGACGACCTACTCCGCCGCATACCCACCCCATCCTGACTCTCTCTCGATTCACGCTTCACCTCTCTCGCCTTGAGTAAACAGCGACAACACTACCACTTTTCCTCTCAGTTCTCTCAACCATTCTCACGATACGACCCGGAATAACGAAATCAACAACAACACAACAAATGGAAAACAACATCTTGAACAAGTGAAATTGGAAGCGGAAAATTACCCACGGCGAAGATATTTTCTCCGAAAACTTGTAGAGGTATGAAGTAACTAGAATCTTGAGGTTTGTTGTCTGTGTTTATAGGATAGATTTGAACTTTTTCTTTTTGATAAATGATTTTTAGAGGAAGAATTTGTAGATGCAATATTACAGGTATCACAAACAGTGGAAGAATGAATTTTTGAGCAATTTGACGAAGAAAGTGTGGACAGAGGGAGATCTGTGTTGGTTCGGAATCGCAACGAAAATACTGTGATATGAGGAATGGAGATGTTGTATGTTTGGTTGTGAGGGAGTCCGGTTGGATACGGTGATGGCGAGTGGAATGATGGAGGAAAGCAGTTGTTTGGGTTAAAGATGAAGGGTAGCTAGCGGAACAAGGTTGGATGCTGTAAGTGTTGTTTATGGTAAAGGTTGTGATTGAGGGATGGTGATGCAAGGGTTTATGGGGAATCAGTGGCGGATTGGGTGTTATAGTTTAATAGTGAGGTTGTTGTGGCTGGTTTGTTACAAAGAAAGAGGTTGCGGTTGTTGTTGGAATGGGTTGTAGTGAGTGACATTGAAGGGGTTAATGGGGCAGAGGTGTGGTTGTTTGGATCTTTTCTCCTTGGCGAGAACAGGGGGCTTTGTTATTTGGGGTCGAAACGTCGTCATTTTTGGAGGAGGTTCAATCAGGAGGAAGACGAAGTTTATGATTGAATGATGCAGACGGTGGTTGGAACGGTTTTGTGAATATAAGGTTGGGGGAATATGGACAGCTTAGCAGCGAAATATACAGGATAACAGCGCCATGGTTTTAAGAGAAGGATTATAGTGAAGCTGAAGCAATCATAACATCTAAATAAAAAAATGAAATCATAAACCTGGTATGTTGAATTGTCTTTGACTTTGTTCTTGGTCTTTCTCTTGACTTTACTTCTGAATCTGAATTTGCATCTTCTGCATTTGTGTCTTGTTCTTTTTCTTTGTCTGTCTACTTCTTCAACTTCTACTGATATTGTTGCTATGTTTTGGTGTGCAATCGATATAGTGACGAGGAGCTGAGGTAGACGGAAAGCTAATGGCATCGTGGAAGTGTCTTTCTTATGCACTAGTAGAACTGGAGGGGAGAAAGCATCGGAGCAAGGTTAGCAGGCTGTAGGAATTGAATTGAGAGGGGAATTGCTGGAGTTTAGATGATGCAGCACAGAGACGGAGGTATGGTCGCAGAAGGAGGTTGTGGAAGGTGGACGTGAGAAGATTAGGGAACTAGATATGGGGCACCGAATGGAAGGTGAGGTGGTCTGAAGGTTGTTGTTCAAGGTGAGTGAACAGAGGGAATTTATGTTTCATTCCAATTTTTGTATGCTTGAACAACTAGCTATCTATATTTTTTTGTGGTATTTTTTGTTGTTTTCTCTACTTCTTTCCTCCATGGATTCAACCGATTTTTTTTCTTTTTTTATGTATTCTTGCCTTTGTATATATAATCAGAATGAATTTTTTTGGAGGGAAAATTTGTGAGTCTTGGACAAAATATGATATGCTGATTCTTCCTTTTTGATGCAGGATTTGCTTTTCTATTTTTGTGAAAGTTTAGACTTTTTGGACAGGTTTTTGGCAAGTTGTGGTGCAGGCAGTAGCAGGTTTTTTGGAAAGTTTTGGGCAGCATTGCAGTAGCATGTTTTTGGCAAGTTGTGGGCAGCATACAATATGGATGATTTTGAAGCAAGGTTTGGATATGATAGAACAACAACTAGCGCATGGTTGATTTGTGGGAAGCAAGTTTGGGAGAACATGGTTACACTCTTGTTTCATGAAGCATATGAGAAAGATTAAGAAGCTTGAAAGATCGGGCTCTAAGATAATTCTTGTATGAATATGAATACACCTTGCGCTTAGAATTGTAATGATCATTCTTGGAATGTTCCTTGGCATTTATGAAAAATTGAGGTTTCGAATCGCTCTCGAACGATGCCTTTAACTTGTAATTTCCAAAAGAATTTCCCATTATCTTTTAAATTTGAAAATGAACTTGAATCATGCTTGGACTTGAAATAATTATTGAATAACATTTAGTCAAATAAGACTTGAATGTCTTTCATAACCTCTTGAATTTAGAATTGAATGAACTTGGATTCCTTGAATGGTCTTTTTTTAACCTTGAAATGCATTCCAAATAAAACACCTAAACCTTTTATCATGAACCGAATCTTGATGAACAAACAAAGAAACTTGAACTATATCCAATCTTAATTCACTAATTACTAATGCTCGAATACAAGCAACTTGTATTATAAGCAATATATAATCAATGAATCCTCACACTCAACATCTTGCCTTTACCCTTGACTTAGTGGAGAACAAACTCAACACAAAATCAATTCTAAGTCTAAAATGTTCAAACGAATTTCATGGCCTTCTAAACGCATTTGGATGTCGATCCTTGAAGCAATCTTGTAGACGACATCATTTGTGATACGTTGCAAAAAAGAACCATCCCGAAATGATGAAAATCGAAATAGTTACGATCCTTGAAAGTCGAGTAATTATTACTTGAGATTAGGCCAAAGTCATCAAAGTGACCTCTAAAGTATCCAAACTTTTGATGATCCTCCGCACATAATCAGATCTTGACTGGTAAAGAGGGGTTAGAGATGACGTTAAAGAGAACTATACGCAAAAGTAACCATTCAAAAATGTTGAATAATGAAAAAGTTACGATCGTTTGAACTTGGATGTGTAAGTATTGACTTTTGGTCAAAGTGCTTTGAATTGACTTGCAAACTTGATCTTTCTTTGCATTCCAAAGCATCTTGATGCACATGTGAACTAGTGATGATGAAATCTTGTTTGTGCTCTGAGAAAATTGTAGAGAAGCTTGAGACCACTTGTCGAACAAGGCGTGGAAATAAACGCACGATTCTCCTTATGAATCAGTCTTCACGAATCAACGATTAACTGTACTTCTGGCTTGAGAGATTTTGAACCCTAATCGAGGCATGACGCCTGATGCTCTTGATTCAGATCTGTTTCCTGCAAATGAAATCGAAGAAACAAAAACAGACGCTTCGTGCTTGGTTAGAAGTTAGTGATACATAGGCTAGGAATGTTCAAAATACTTGACAATCTTCGCATAGTCAATGCTCGAAGATGAGACGTTAAAACCGACCGTATTTTGTGACCTTGACTTATCTTTAAAAATGCAAAATAAAAATGGGATCTTAGGTCAAAAATTGGGGTACAACAGCTGCCCCTATTTAAGTTTCTTCTATCTAGAGATATGAAGATTGGGATCTTCATTTCGACGAGATTGAAGGGACTTAAATATAGAATACACAATTTTTGGCCTTAAGATACCGCGATTATGTTCATGATATGAATGTAATGTTTTGAATTTTATGGGGAATGACGCCATATGAGACAGACTATGCTAGAGAAACCAAGCACATTATACAGTAATCCCACAGAGGAAGAGGTTGTAACTCCACTGGGGAAACAAAGTCATAGACTTCAAATGAGAGACTCTTGAATGATTTACATCAGTATTGAGACTAGAAAAGAGATGATTTACATCAGTACGAAGACTGGAAAAAGAAATGATTTACATCAGCACTGTGACTGGAAAAGGAAATAATGGACATCAGTATTGTGGCTGGAAAACAAAATGATTGACATCAGCACTGTGGCTGGAAAACAAAATGATTGAGATCAGCACTGTGGCTGGAAAACAAAATGATTGACACCCGCACTGTGGCTGGAGATAAACATCTATGATTTCTGAATTTTACCAAGAACGGTAACACATTTCTTCTTTAACCAAGATATCGCTTGAAAAGGATAAAATAACAAATTTCCCCACGGGTTTTTCCGAAAGGAATGCCATTTGCTGAGTAGACATTATTGTTGGGGATACACAAGCTGCTCAAATAAAGAAGCTGCCATTTGCTGTCTTCAAAAAAAGTTCTATGACATACAAGCTGCTTAAATAAAGAAGCTGCCACTTGCTGTCTTCAAAGAATATTAAAACACACAGGCTACTCATGAAGAGTCCGCCACTTGTTGCAAATAAACCACAAGCTGCTCGTGAAGAGCTGCCACTTGCCATCTTCAAAGCATATTAAAGCACCCAAGCTACTCATGAAAAGTCTGCCACTTGTTGCCAATAACCCACAAGTTGCTCATAAAGAAGCTGCCACTTGCTATTTTCCAAAAATACTAACGTACAAGCTGCTCATGAAGAAGCTGCCACTTGCCGTTTTCTGCACAAGCTGCTCATGAAGAGTTCGCCACTTGCCGTTTTCAAAAAGTGTTGATAACATACAAGTTACCCATGAAGAGACTGCCGCTTGATGTTTTTCAAAGGTATCAATGACACACAAGTTGCTCGTGAAGAGACCGCCACCTGCTGTCTTCAAAGAATATTAAAGCACACAAGCTGCTCATGAAGAGTCCGCCACTTCTTGCCAAAAACCCACAAGCTGCTCATAAAGAAGCTGCCACTTGCCGTTTTCAAGGGAATAATAACACACAAGTTGCTCAAATAGATAAGCTGCCACTTGCTGTCTTCCAAAAATACTAACGTACAAGCTGCTCATGAAGAGACCGCCACTTGCCGTTTTCCGTACAAGCTGCTCATGAAGAGACCGCCACTTGCCGTTTCAAAAAGATATTGATAACATACAAGTTGTCCATGAAGAGACTGCCGCTTGATGTTTTGAAAGAGAAAAATAACACACAAGTTGCTCATAAAGAGACCGCCGCTTGCTGTTTGTCAAGAATATCCATAACACACAAGTTGCCTCATGAAGAGACTGCCGCTTGATGTTTTGAAAGAGAAAAATAACACACAAGTTGCTCATGAAGAGACCGCCGCTTGCTGTTTGTCAAGAGTATCCATAACACACAAGTTGCCTCATGAAGAGACTGCCGCTTGCTGTTTCCAAAGGTGCCCATAAAATATCATGAAGATATTGCTGGAGACGGGGATCAATAATTTCGTCAGGGATGGACAAACTGCTCATGAAGAGACTGCCATTTGTCATAAAGAAATTCAGATATAATCAAACTGCTCAAATAAAGAGTCAGTCACTTGTTGTCATGTTGATATTCCAGAAGAAGGTTGTGATAACACTACTGGGGAATAAAGTTCATCTTCAATGGGGAACCATGAATAAATCCTTCTTGAGGAGACCAAGTATTTACATTGCAAAATAAATGCACTCTTCATCTAGGTTTCACAGCCTAGAGAGATCCACAGGGTATCGTTCACAAGAGACAAAGCTCAATCCAGGAATAAACTGGAGAGAAAATAGTCAAACAAGACTCCACCCAATGAGGAAACAACTCAAATGGGGATTTATCCTATCCAGAGATGGAAAAGGAAAGCTAAAGCAAGATTCTTCCACGAGAGTTAACTCAGTGGGGAATTAGAAAGAAGGCACACTTTATGCTTAAGTTGACACTCTATTTGGAAAGATCAAATACGCTATTTGAATAGACATAACCAAGGTATACGTACTCAAAGACATCAACAAATACAATTGTGCATGCATGATGCAAGTGTGAATGAATAAATGAATGTCATGTATATGCTGACAAAATAGACAAGGGAGATAGACGGAAGATGATAAGACGTCCCAGTACAACCCGACGCTCTCAACAAAAGGGGAACATTACTGGAGATAAAAACAAAAGCCATCATTGGAGCAAAGTCCTTTTACAAGGCTTAAATCTCTTTGGAAAGGAAGATATTTTTCGGTAGAAAGCCCAAAGTTCAATCTTCTATCACTAACAATCCCTTGAAAGGATGACAACACGAACACTGTTTCGGCTGGAAAAAGTCATGCTTAGCTGGAGATGCTGGGAACACCACCCTCTGATAATGTGTGCAAAACATATCTTGACAAATCTGGATCGCCCTTGGGACTAATTTTAGATGCCCCAAGTTTACTGCTGATGAGCTGCATGTTACACGACAATTCTTGCGAATAGCTTCACTTCTAACATGCCCCAAGCTATCTGGTTGATGAGGAGAAATCGTCTCAAGAGGATTTTACAAAAGACCTGGCATTCACCATGCTCCGGTGTCTTCAAACTCTTAGAGGAATTCATCAAATCTCGATGTGATTGCCCCGGATTGACTGTAGTTAGCACAACAAAGTCTTCGAATTTTTGCCCCAAACGAGCAAACAAGTTGGGAAAAGCATTAACTGGGAGAAGCAACATGTTCGTGCTTAAGGTCTTCAGCTGACATGCCCCTGGATATGATTTTTTCTTGACGTGATCCGCCAATTACTCAACATAGTTTCAGGCCTTAAAAGAATAAACTCATCACTGGTGCTTATGTGAGCTTCCTTGACATCAAACAAGTGTTTTGCAGTTAGAAAAAGTTTACAATGAGAATGAAAATTCTAATGCAACAGTTATGTAAGCCTTGAAGATTTTGAAAGATATCGCACAAATTTTGCGAGTTAAAGCACCATTTATTTTTGTATAGGAAAAACATATGATACCAACATAACTATTTAGAACATTCATGGGAGTCAGGAACACTATCTCATTGAAGTATGCTTTCAAAATAACCTTGCTTCAATTAGGACTTTTGAAGGTTGTAACGTGGCTTGGTTCATGGTTTTTAGAAAAAATATTTTAAGGCTCAAAATATTTGGTGCCCACCCATTCTGCATGATGTTCTCCAACCCTATGTTCAGTTAATTCGACATGAGTGTTCATCTCTCAAAAGGATTTTGTGACGGTCAAGGAAACGACGAGGCTTTCGAAATAGAAACCACCCTCATGTCTTCGTGTTTGTAGTCACCAATTTGTTCTTTGCTGAGGACTTTTCTTTGCAGTCCTTTTCTTTGCAATTTTTATTTTCCCTAACTTTTGCCTGAACTAATTCTTTTGAATTGATAGTCCACCGGGATGCCTTAATTTTGCCTAAGTCACACGTTTTCATGTTTTTTTTTTACTTAGCAGGCTTTTTCTTTTTCTTGATTTTTGACTTTTTGAACAAAATGTGTGACATTAGCTTGTATTTGCTTGTTGAGGGGATTGTGATTGCCTCGTTTCTTGATGAATGAGGGATAACATTATGATTCCACATCTTCTGGCTTCATTATACATGAAAGATAGCCCTCGTAGTTTCTCTTCAAAAAACATCTTCCTTATGAATTTCGAACACTCAGTCAGATTAACTAAAAACTACCCTGCCCCAGGTTAAAATTCAAGGTTTTTTTGTATAGAAAAGAAACTTTTGCTTCAAAGGCTCAAAAGGGGTTAGCAAGGGATTATCTTCCTTATATCTCCGGTGTTTAGGGATTTGAAACAATGCCTGTACATCATCAGCAAGATTTTATCCAAAAGCAAACAACCAGAGATTTTGTGTTCTTTAGATCATCATCCTCCCTTCAATCTCTGCCTAGGCAAGAGAATGAGCAACAAGTTGGTATCATAATGCAAAAAGCAATTTAAAATTTGAAAACAAACATGAGTGAAACGAATGAATTTCTTCAAGACAAACATACTCATTGTATTAAGATAATCATACAGATGCGAACAAGTTCTTACATGCAAACAATGTTTTGATAAACAAGAAAAATTACAAAAGCAGAAATAAGTTAATGTTCGGGGAAAGCTTTCCATCTGGACTTGAATCACCGAAAACATCCTTCAAAACTCAAAGTGACCATCAACCGTGTTTACTTTTCGGCATGTGCTTGATTTGAACTTCAAAACCAACGTCCTTGAATGACAAGATACTACTTCTGACCAACTTCTGAACTTAAATCTTCAAAGCAAAGCAACCCTCCAAGTCATGCCCAGGAGCAACTTGATGAAAAGTACAAGCCAAATCAGCTTTGTAGTACCAATGTATCTTCTTGGGAACCTTCGGTGGAGGTCGGGTCTGAACCAAATTCCTCTGCATCAGGATAGGGAACAACTCTGTATAGATAATTGGAATTGGATCCAAACTGGGTTTTCCTTTGATTAGGAACTTGCTGATTCCGTTGATGAATAGGAGAAACATGATGATTCTGACAAAGATTATTTCTTCCTCTGGTTCTCTTCTTGGAAAAGTTATTATCAAACTTCTTCACACCATTAGCTGAGCTACCATCTTCATATGAACATCCCTTCCCAACATCTTCTTCTAGACGCACTCCCACATTCACCTTGTCAGGAAAGTTGTTAGGTGCATTAACCATCACCTTCTCATGAGAGAATGATTTTAGAGTTTCAGTGAATACTTTTATCATCGCCTCCTCCATCCTAGAAGGATTGACTTGGGCGGTAACCAAAATTTCAACCAAAACAGTTGAGTGATCCATACCAGCTTTCAAATTAGTCACCTCTCTGCGGAGTTCAGAAATCTCTTGCTTGATATTCTCCATTGTTCTCTTAGCGCGAGTGTTGTACTGGTGAGACCAAAGGAAAAATAAGACTGGGAAAAAGACCTTTGACAGTGAAACAAAAAATGTAGAATGATGTATGATATGCAAAAGAGAGTTTTTATTTGATTTTCAAGGAACTCAAGATATTAAGTTGTAAACATCAAAGTATGAAGATAGAAGATGAATTTTAAATTGGCTCCAAACATTGATCAAGTTATCATCAAGATCAATCATCCATTTTGGTGGATTAGGGTTTTCGCCCTATCAACACCCAAGATCCATTGAGCTTGACGAAACTTGTGATGTTTACAAAGAAAGACCTCCAAATTCCTTCAAAGTCAAGTGAAAAGGGTTTTATGGATGCACGAATGCATGGCTATGCAACAACCACAAGCAAGGTCACGAATAAGGTCGAAAGGTTCAACGTCACGAGCATGGAGTCAAGGGTAAAGAACATCCCCAAGGTATGTACTAACGGTTTAATCACACCTGCAAGACAAGGTTCTAAGAGTTCCCGGAGTCTACATTCCTCCTTCGGATATTACCAACGTCTTGATTACTCAATAATCAGCAATATTCTCAAGAGAAACTCATCCGAGCGTAGCATCGCGTAACAATTACTTCCGGATTACTCCGTTATAATCTTCGCGCTACACCTAAAAGGCAAAGATGGGTTAGGGTTCTACAGTTCCCAGCTTCTCTGGCTCCCAGGTCGAAAATAATAATGTCTTCCCGATTACTCGGTAAACAAATATTACGTTCAAAAGGGCCTTCCACTGAGTGGGGGATCTCATGCCTCCTTCTTCGGGATTACTCCCTCAAAGTTAACATGACTATACCGCTCGTCCTATTCCTAAGTGTAACTTAGTCCGGGTATAGGACTTGTCCTTTGTAAATATTATCAACACCCAAATAATCACAATATATACATATAATCAAACAATCAAATAATGATAAAACAGATAAAACAAATTAGGCTTAACCCACTTAGGGATGGACCAGCAAGAGGTCAATCTGTCCCCAGCAGAGTCGCCAATTCTGTAGCGGTGAAAATCGGAGATCAAGCTATTAATTAACTTGACTCACAAAAGCAAGAGTCGCCACCACGCTTTATTATTTCCAAGGGAAAAGGGAAAAGAGCGAAATAAAACCCTAAAAATATGCAATGTAAAATAATACTTAAAAGTAATAAAAATACAATGCGCTTTGAAAGAGATCGAGAGTTCGGGGGTTGGTTATACAATGGGAAGGTATTAGCACCCAATGCATCTGCGGTACTCCGCAGGAACCTTTTTGAAATATCTGTTTTTTGTTAAAATTGTTCGTTTGATTAAAATGGTTCGTTTGGCTAAAAATCGGTGTTGGAGAGATTTTGAAGATACGACGACCTAGTGTCGAAGTTTTGACTTAAAAGGTGTGAGTTTGAAATTTGAATCTTTTAGGAAAATTATCTTGAGTTTAGCAAAATAGTAAACAAACAAAAGAAATGAAAAAAAAGTATTCGCACGATTGGATGAGATGTATTTGATGACGTGAAGTCAACTGAGTTGAATCATTTCCCTTGGATTTAAAAAAATATAAGCATCAGTAAATGGAAAAGTAAAATCAAATAGTCGAAAAGAAACAATTTAGCAACTAAACGGCCAACGCGCAAATATTAATTTAGTTCATTGAAATAATTTAATAAAGCCAAAAAAATTTAGATAAAATAAATAAAATCTATTAACAAAATTAAATATCATAATAACAATAGTTAAAATAAAAGTAAAAATAAGATAGTAACAATAAGAAACAAAATAGTAATAATAACGAAAGTTGAAGGAGCTGCAAAACGGTAAACAAGGGGTACACGACATCAATTCATTGGGCTTAAGTGCAAGGCCCAAATAGATAAAGCAAAATAGAAAGAAGAAGGAAAAAATAAGGAGAAGGACGGATGGGCCGGAGTGGGGAAGTATGTTAGGACAAGGCCCAATTAAATCTCACTGTGACAAAATTCCAAAGAGAAACCCTAGGGACTAATGGTGTGCCGCCGCCAGTCTTTGGGAATGGATTCAATAATAAATTCCAATTAATTCTTTTAATCATTAATTTAAATAAATCTCAATTTAAAGCATGATTTGAAAATATAATCCACGCTTATCTCTTAATCTCACGACCATCTCTCTCTTTCAACTCTATCATCTTTTCTTTGAACGCCGCCTCAATACTCTCTGTTCTCGCCCTCTCCTCAAACATCATTCCCTTCTTACTAATTTGCATCGTCGACGACCTACTCCGCCGCATACCCACCCCATCCTGACTCTCTCGATTCACGCTTCACCTCTCTCGCCTTGAGTAAACAGCGACAACACTACCACTTTTCCTCTCAGTTCTCTCAACCATTCTCACGATACGACCCGGAATAACGAAATCAACAACAACACAACAAATGGAAAACAACATCTTGAACAAGTGAAATTGGAAGCGGAAAATTACCCACGGCGAAGATATTTTCTCCGAAAACTTGTAGAGGTATGAAGTAACTAGAATCTTGAGGTTTGTTGTCTGTGTTTATAGGATAGATTTGAACTTGTTCTTTTTGATAAATGATTTTTAGAGGAAGAATTTGTAGATGCAATATTACAGGTATCACAAACAGTGGAAGAATGAATTTTTGAGCAATTTGACGAAGAAAGTGTGGACAGAGGGAGATCTGTGTTGGTTCGGAATCGCAACTAAAATACTGTGATATGAGGAATGGAGATGTTGTATGTTTGGTTGTGAGGGAGTCCGGTTGGATACGGTGATGGCGAGTGGAATGATGGAGGAAAGCAGTTGTTTGGGTTAGAGATGAAGGGTAGCTAGCGGAACAAGGTTGGATGATGTAAGTGTTGTTTATGGTAAAGGTTGTGATTGAGGGATGGTGATGCAAGGGTTTATGGGGAATCAGTGGCGGATTGGGTGTTATAGTTTAATAGTGAGGTTGTTGTGGCTGGTTTGTTACGAAGAAAGAGGTTGCGGTTGTTGTTGGAATGGGTTGTAGTGAGTGACATTGAAGGGGTTAATGGGGCAGAGGTGTGGTTGTTTGGATCTTTTCTCCTTGGCGAGAACAAGGGGCTTTGTTATTTGGGGTCGAAACGTCGTCATTTTAGGAGGAGGTTCAATCGGGAGGAAGACGAAGTTTATGATTGAATGATGCAGACGGTGGTTGGAACGGTTTTGTGAATATAAGGTTGGGGGAATATGGACAGCTTAGCAGCGAAATATACAGGATAACGGCGCCATGGTTTTAAGAGAAGGATTATAGTGAAGCTGAAGCAATCATAACATCTAAATAAAAAAATGAAATAATAAACCTGGTATGTTGAATTGTCTTTGACTTTGTTCTTGGTCTTTCTCTTGACTTTACTTCTGAATCCGAATTTGCATCTTCTGCATTTGTGTCTTGTTCTTTTTCTTTGTCTGTCTACTTCTTCAACTTCTACTGATATTGTTGCTATGTTTTGGTGTGCAATCGATATAGTGACGAGGAGATGAGGTAGACGGAAAGCTAATGGCATCGTGGAAGTGTCTTTCTTATGCACTAGTAGAACTGGAGGGGAGAAAGCATCGGAGCAAGGTTAGCAGGCTGTAGGAATTGAATTGAGAGGGGAATTGCTGGAGTTTAGATGATGCAGCACAGAGACGGAGGTATGGTCGCAGAAGGAGGTTGCAGAAGGTGGACGTGAGAAGATTAGGGAACTAGATATGGGGAACCAAATGGAAGGTGAGGTGGTCTGAAGGTTGTTGTTCAAGGTGAGTGAACAGAGGGAATTTATGTTTCATTCCAATTTTTGTATGCTTGAACAACTAGCTATCTATATTTTTTTGTGGTATTTTTTGTTGTTTTCTCTACTTCTTTCCTCCATGGATTCAACAGATTTTTTTCTTTTTTTATGTATTCTTGCCTTTGTATATATAATCAGAATGAATTTTTTTGGAGGGAAAATTTGTGAGTCTTGGACAAAATATGATATGTTGATTCTTTCTTTTTGATGCAGGATTTGCTTTTCTATTTTTGTGAAAGTTTAGACTTTTTGGACAGGTTTTTGGCAAGTTGTGGTGCAGGCAGTAGCAGGTTTTTTGGCAAGTTTTAGGCAGCATTGCAGTAGCATGTTTTTGGCAAGTTGTGGGCAGTATACAGTATGGATGATTTTGAAGCAAGGTTTGGATATGATAGAACAACAACTAGCGCATGGTTGATTTGTGGGAAGCAAGTTTGGGAGAACATGGTTACACTCTTGTTTCATGAAGCATATGAGAAAGATTAAGAAGCTTGAAAGACCAGGCTCTAAGATAATTCTTGTATGAATATGAATACACCTTACGCTTAGAATTGTAATGATCATTCTTGGAATGTTCCTTGGCATTTATGAAAAATTGAGGTTTCGAATCGCTCTCGAACGATGCCTTTAACTTGTAATTTCCAAAAGAATTTCCCCTTATCTTTTAAATTTGAAAATGAACTTGAATCATGCTTGGACTTGAAATAATTATTGAATAACATTTAGTCAAATAAGACTTGAATGTCTTTCATAACCTCTTGAATTTAGAATTGAATGAACTTGGATTCCTTGAATGGTCTTTTTTTAACCTTGAAATGCATTCCAAATAAAACACCTAAACCTTTTATCATGAACCGAATCTTGATGAACAAACAAAGAAACTTGAACTATATCCAATCTTAATTCACTAATTACTAATGCTCGAATACAAGCAACTTGTATTATAAGCAATATATAATCAATGAATCCTCACACTCAACATCTTGCCTTTACCCTTGACTTAGTGGAGAACAAACTCAACACAAAATCAATTCTAAGTCTAAAATGTTCAAACGAATTTCATGGCCTTCTAAACGCATTTGGATGTCGATCCTTGAAGCAATCTTGTAGACGACATCATTTGTGATACGTTGCAAAAAAGAACCATCCCGAAATGATGAAAATCGAAATAGTTACGATCCTTGAAAGTCGAGTAATTATTACTTGAGATTAGGCCAAAGTCATCAAAGTGACCTCTAAAGTATCCGAACTTTTGATGATCCTCCGCACATAATCAGATCTTGACTGGTAAAGAGGGGTTAGAGATGACGTCAAAGAGAACTATACGCAAAAGTAACCATTCAAAAATGTTGAATAATGAAAAATTTACGATCATTTGAACTTGGATGTGTAAGTATTGACTTTTGGTCAAAGTGCTTTGAATTGACTTGCAAACTTGATCTTTCTTTGCATTCCAAAGCATCTTGATGCACATGTGAACCATTGATGATGAAATCTTGTTTGTGCTCTGAGAAAATTGTAGAGAAGCTTGAGACCACTTGTCGAACAAGGCGTGGAAATAAACGCACGATTCTCCTTATGAATCAGTCTTCACGAATCAACGATTAACTGTACTTCTGGCTTGAGAGATTCTGAACCCTAATCGAGGCATGACGCCTGATGCTCTTGATTCAGATCTGTTTCCTGCAAATGAAATCGAAGAAACAAAAACAGACGCTTCGTGCTTGGTTAGAAGTTAGTGATACATAGGCTAGGAATGTTCAAAATACTTGACAATCTTCGCATAGTCAATGCTCGAAGATGAGACGTTAAAACCGACCGTATTTCGTGACCTTGACTTATCTTTAAAAATGCAAAATAAAAATGGGATCTTAGGTCAAAAATCGGGGTACAACAATGTATAAAATGAATAAGTGTACAAAAATGCAAAATATAAATAAAATGGGTCTTTGTTTAATTTTCATGAGAAAGAGAGAAATTGTTTTAACCTAATTAATTTAAAGAAAATAATTAATCAAGTTTAAATTTTTTAATAAAACCATAATTATATTTAGTTGATTAAAAGAAAGTAAGTTTAAGAAAAGTATTTTTGATATTTTTACCTTCAAAATATTTATAGCATTATAAAATATTTTTAGTCTTTTTTTATATAAAAAATAATATATTTAAATTAGTATGAAAGAAAATAACTAATAACCTAATTTTAATTATATTTACATGATAGTAAGTAAAAAAATAAATAAAGTATAGTTAATAAAAATATTTTTTAGTGAGAAAAAATAAAATAAACTAAGTCAAAATATAAATCTATCATTTTTTGTATTTTATGATTTTTCAGTATTTAGAAAATATATTTAAGAAAATCAAAATCAAAATAAAAAAATAAAATAAATAATCTTGGGTCAGGGGTGCCAATAGCCTACAGGGAGGTTGGTTAGCAAAAATATAAACAAGCCAGACCTAAAGAGGCCCAACGCCTGCCATAAAGCCAAAAATCAGAAAAGTGGAAATGTGAAAAATGAAAAGGGTACCACTGGGGCTCGAACCCAGGTCCCATAGGTTACAGGCGCGCGCTTCTACCACTGGGGTGGCTATACATCCGTTAATATAAGCAAAACAATAAATATACAAGGCAAAACGCGCCCTGATGACTTCATCTTCAACCTCCAGCCAAACCAACTGCAACTTGCTCATTTCTCATCAAAAATGAAAACTGTAAACATGAAACTTGTAGCAAATTTTCTCACGATTCCAGAAATATAAAGTATTAAAACTATAGATCAAATATAAGCATGGATTTTAATGGCCCTAATATGAACCCTAAAAATTTCATAAATTTCAGTTTCAAAATTCTCTAAGCTCAAGAAAAACTAATGGAAACTATGGACATGATTAGCTTCAGGGCAATGATATCTACATGTTTTGTTCATAAATAAACTATTGATGATGCCTGTATGAAGAGTTCTAAGTTGAGAAAACTTACCTAAAAACTAGAAATCGTGTTTTGAGTTTGAGCTTGTTTCAAGTGATGGTGATGATCAGGTTAGCTTCCTTGAAGTCCTAGGAAGCTAATGCAATGGTTTGCTTGAGTTGAGAGTGGCTGAAATGACTTGGAGAAGTCAATATGCAATGCTCTGTTTTTAGTTATGGATGATATGGTAAATGATGTTACAGTAATGAAACAGGGACAGGGATAGGTTACACTTGATATAAGGAAGCTTTAGAAACTAAAAGGCCAAGAAACGCACGAGGGAAATGTGAGTTTGATGTTCAAGGTTAGAAATTGTGTAATAATGGAGTTTTTAGGAAATTTCTGATTTGAGAGAGTTTTGATGTATTTCAGGGTGCTTCAACTCGTCCTTTAACTCACAAATAGTGACTCTATTTATAAGTAAAAAGTTTTGTGACTTCTTGTTGATCATAATTCAAAATCACAAGTTTATGCATAACATGTGATTTTTGAGAAATTCAAGTTTCAAAGCCTTGTGTACTTGCTAAGATAGAGTGGTTATGCTTTAAACAAATTAGATTTTAAATTTGTGGATGAAGTGTGATCAGAGGGAACAAGTTATAGGCTTAAGAATAAACTTTATGCAAAAATCTTGTTTACAAGAATGGCAATGTTAACTTTGTGCCATTAATGGAAATGCAACTTGGATAATAGCTCAATTGCTTGGATCAAAGCTCTAACAGCTGTGTAAACATTTAATTATGGAGTGACAAACAAGTTTTATACCTTCAAAGCAAAGATTATGCAGCCTAGCATGGATTTGGTTCATGTGTTCATCAAAAAATGACTTGTAATTCAAGTGATGAAACCCTAACTTCATCTCTTCGATTCTCCCTACTCAAGAATGATCTCAAGGAGTTCTTGGACATTTTGGAAAGCTTGCAATATGCTATACAACCCATATTTGAATTTATTTTGAAGATTTACCTTGGAACTATATGAAAAAGTGCCATGAAGTTGGGTCAAAATCCTGACCAAATTAGGGCAAAATTTCACTAAGTGTTTAGTTTCATGACCACATGTTCATAAAATTATAACTTGAGATACAAGCATTTTTGGAAGGAGTTGTGTAAAGAAAAGTTGTATATTTAATGGAGATATACAACTTTCATGTTGGATGTTTCTCTTGAATCATCTTGCATCATGGTGAAAATGTTGCTCAAAGTTATGAAAAAACATGAAATTTCCAACACTTAGAAAAATTTCTAAGTTTAGAAATTTTGACTTTTCAAAATGAAATATTGACTTTTAGATTTCTTTATGAATAAGTTTCATATTTTGACATGTTTTGATGAATTATGATCTTTGGCACTTGAATTTGACCAAAAAGTCAAAGTTTGACTTTTCAATATACAGTTGAATTTTGATCAGTTGACTGCAAAATTCATCTGTTAATCCAATGGAGTTGCAATGTTTTGAACAATGTAATTAGGTAAAAATGATTAAATTGGACCCTTGATACCATGCCTTAAACCAATTGACCATTTGCTAGGTCAAAAATCAGAAATTGCCATTTCCCAATCAAAACCCTAATTTTGACCATTTTTCCCTTCTAATGATCTGATCAAATTTCTTGAGGAATTATGGTCCAAACTTGATCAAATGATACATATGAGTTTAAAATGTTGATGTGGATAAAAAATTATGAAGTTTGTCTGTAAATTGGCCATAGTTGAATTTTTCCCCAATATAACTGATTTTTAGGTCAACTGCTCAATTGATTGATGAAAAATGTGATTCAAGGCTTGAAACATGACATGAGTAATCTTGGGGGTCCATAATGATCCATGAAAGTCATATGGTACACTTGAAGTTCAAAAATCCTTGTGCAAACTCAAACCCTAATTTTGGACATCAGTGCTTAAGGAGGTGCCTTGAGCTGATCAAACCCTAGTGCAGTCTTGAGTCAAGGAGATCTTGTGAGCAAATTCTTGATAAGTGAGAGGGAAAATTTTGGGGTACAACATTTGGGTACAAATAAATTTCGAGCCTTTATCTTTTGTTTCTTAATACGTGAACCAGGCCACGCTATAATCCTTAAAATCCTAGCTGAAGCATGGGTTAGTTCAAAAGTTAACTGTTACAAAAGGTATCTTGACTCCTATAAGTTTTACTATAAATCCTGAGTTGAATTCATATTCTTACAAAATTTTGTTTGTTTACTACAGATGCATTTTTAAAACTTAAAGACAAACATAAGCGTTTCATTTCTAATACCATTGTTTGCATATAACTAAATTTTCAACAATAGACAAATTTGCACGATGAATATTCAATGCACAAAAATCCTCTCAATGAACAGAATCACCTCAGATGGAAAGACATTTCCAATAAAAGGCCTTTTAAAATCAACGGGCATGACATGGTGTCTAAACTGATCCGGGGTAGTCAGTTCAAGATTCAAGGAATCTCTCAAAAGTGCCGAATAGCCAGAGGCAGATCTCCATCTGAATCACTTGGGGCATTGGACATGGATTTCAGCAAAGGATCATGTAGGATCGATCAAACATTTTTTGGAAGTGCTACAACATTTTCCATCATAGACAGTGACAACTCTCCGTATCCGGTGAACACGGACATAGTCAGAGAATACTACGCGTAAAAAAGACCTGCTAGGTTGACTGGCCTAGGCAAAAATAAAGGCATCCTGGTGAACCAAAAGAGTTCGGGCAAACAATTAGGGATATATAAATAAAATAGTGCACTCGGCAAGTCGAAAACCTGAAAAGCCAGCTTGGGCAAAAAAGGGTATCTGGTGGACTGAAAATATGAAAGGACGGTGCAGGAAAAAGTTAGGGATTAAAGCGTATGACTATGTCCTATCATCTCATCACTTGTCTATTAGTAGAAGGCTTATCACCCTGATCAACATTTACTCAAGACTCTGGTAGTCGGATAACATTCAAAACCATCCACAAAACCCCCTCCTTTTAGCGCCAGAGTAACCACCTCCAGAGGACATCTTCGCAGAGTTCGTTCTCCAGTAGGTACAGAGATAGAGACGTCCTCCTATAAAGTCATTGCTATATTTTCAGCATACAGCCTAATGATGTTAGGTGTTCCAATACCCCCTACAGAGCAAAGCTTCAATCATCTCCGCAACATCTTGGAGAATTCTTTGACTTGGTTCATAAACCTCTTGGGTTCCCCAATAGGGCTTCATAAAAATCCCCAAGCGGTTTGTGGAATTTCCTTTCCCCAATAGAGTTTACTTCTCTAGAAACGAAAATCCATCTCCCAACAATTTCAACTTCAACAACATTTGAAGACTTACATTCTTCATCCCCAATAACAATCGGAGATTTATTTTCCCCAGTTCAAAAATAATGCAATAGAACAACTGATACATTCGCATATTGCATTCATACATCATTTTACATACGTCATAGAATATGCAGTACAAATGCATATGTCGTAGTCTCATTTATTTTGCGAACATCATTACCCAATACACTTCATGTATCATAATATTGCATACAGTTAATTCTTTACCTTTTCAGGAAAGATCAACAGAAGAATATCATCAACAATCTTTGAAATTTCCAGATTAATACCTGAAACAAGACAGGACAACTATCTGAGAACAACTGATTGTAGATTATTACCAGAAACAAGTTAGGATAACTATCTACATGAACATATTGAAGATTAACTCCTGAAACAGGACAGGGAAACTATCTTTCTTTCTCTAAGGTCAGAGATTAATTCTTGAAACCAGACATGGCAACTCTCTTAACGACCAACAAAAACAAGTTCTAGATTAATACCTGGAACAAGACAGGGCAACTATCTGTGAAAAACTGATTATGGATTAATACCTGAAACAAGACATGAAAATTATCTACATAAGCAGATTGAAGATTAACTCCCGATACAGGACGAGGAAACTATCTTTCTTTCTCTAAAGTTAGAGATTAATTCCTGAAACCAGGCAAGGCAGTTATCCATACGAACAACAAAAACAAGTTCCAGATTAATACCTGAAACAAGACATGACAACTATCTGATAACAATTGATTGTAGATTAATACCTGAAATAAGACGGGACAATTATCTACATGAACATTTGAAGATTAGCACCAGAAATAGGACGAGGTAACTATCTTTCTTTCTCTAAGGTTGGATATTAATTCCTAAAACAAGACAGGGCAACTATCTCAATAACCAACAAAGGAAAGTTCCAGATTAATTCCTGAAACCAGACAGGGCAACTATCTGTGAATGACTTCTTGTAGATCAATTCCCGAAACAAGACGGGGCGACTATCTACAAGACCAGGTTAGAAATTAATTCTTGAAACCAGACATGGAAACTATCTCAACAAACAACAATAGCAGGTTCCAGATTAATTCCTGAAACAAGACAGGGAAACTATTTGTGAGCAACTGATGTTGGATCAATTCCCGAAACAAGATGAGGCGACTATCTACAAGACCAGGTTAAAGAGTAATTCCTGAAATCAGACAGGGAAACTATCTCAACGACCAACAAAAGTAAGTTCCAGATTAATTCCTGAAACCAGACAGGGACACTATCTATGAGAAACTAATTATAGATCAATTCCTGAAACAAGATGGGACGAATATATACAAGACCAGGTTAAAGAGAAATTCCTAAAACCAGAAAGGGAAACTATCTCAACGACCAACAAAAGAAAGTTCCAGATTAATTCTTGAAACCAGACAGGGCAACTATCTGTGAGCAACTGATTATGGATCAATTCCCAAAACAAGACGGGGAGACTATCTACAAGACCAGTTTAAAGAGTAATTCCTGAAACCAGACAGGGCAACTATCTCAACGACCAACAAAAGTAAGTTCCAGATTAATTCCTGAAACCAGACATGGAAACTATCTATGAGCAACTGATTGTAGATCAATTCCCGAAACAAGACATGATGACTATCTACAAGACCAAGTTAGAAAGTAATTCCTGAAACCAGACAGGGAAACTATCTCAGAAAAAGTAGGTTCCATATTAATTCCGGAAACAAGACGAGGCAACTATCTAAACTAACAGCTCATCAAACATTGTGAAGCCTGGACACAACCAGATAACAGTTAACCTTAAATTCAAGTTGAAGCCTAGACCCGACCAAATAACATCTTAATTTCTGAAGCCTGGACCCGACCAGATAATAGTTTAACCTCTTCAATTAATTCAAAGCCTGGAAAGCGAACAAACAACAGTTAATTTCATATTCCCCAGCAAGTTGCTGTGAAACCTGGATTTCGACTAGATAATAACTAACTTTCATCCCTCCAGTCAAGGGATAACTCCCCAGTAGAGTAATGGGCAACTAAAGTTCCTAGACTCTATTCCTCAAACGGAAACCAACATTCCTTAACGGAGTCCTCCTCAAACAACAGGAACAGGAATTCCCATAAAGAGACCTCTTATGAAGTTAGCATCTACTTTGGATGGCATCTTTAAGCCCATCTCCGACAACTCTCAGTTATCTTCTCCAAATGGCATCTGTAAGCACATTCCTGATATCATCAACCAATGGCGTTACTTCATGCGAGTTCAAATTTCTGGGCACTCTAGTGTTCAATCATCTTCCACCTTCAGATCATGAAAGGCAGACAAGCCAATCTAAATCTCCAGGTTTAATAAGATTGAACATGGGCAGTTGTTGTACCCAAAATTTTCGCTCCCATTTTTACTCAAGACATGCTCATTGAGGCCCCCAACTGCTCAAGGTTGACCAGAATTGACCAGACAAATTCTCCTCATAAGCAATTGACCTCTATCTAGGGTTTCATTTCTCACAAAGAATTTTGGTTTGCAAAAGCTTCAAATGATTTCCATGACACCCTACATGCCTCAGCATAATGGCCTAACTGAAAGAAAGAAAATAAGTGTAAGTTGAAAGATGGAAATATGCCTAAGAGCTTTTGGGTCGAAGTAGCTTCGACAGCAGTATGTAGTCTATTTTGATGCCCAACGAATCAATGTTAGCTGGGAGTTTCGATTACACAAGTTTTGAATAGCTGACACTATGCTAGAAGAAAGATCAGTTCGAAAAAAAAGGTAAGGATGCTTTTATGAAGTCTTTGATTTATGAAGGGCTGGTAAAGAGCTTCACTACATTGAACCATTATCTATGGGCTCGTTTTCGAACTATGGAAATGTAAGCTATTCAAAGCATTACAAGGAAATACATTTTGAATGACATGTTGTTTGAATGGGCACTTCGAAAAGAAGAATATTTTGAATTCAAAAGATTTTATCTTATCCAAAGAAGCACGTGGAAGTCTAATGGTTCAAAGGACATGCAATCTTCAAACATGGCGTGATCGGAGGACAGTTAGGGACGAATCAGCCAAATATAAGTCATCTTAGAGTTTTTTTGGATCAATGTGTTTCAGGAATGTACCTGAACAAGTGAGGAAGAAGTTGGATGATCGAAGTGAAGTCTTGGCGCTCATAGGGTATCATTCGATTTGTGCATACAAGTTGTATTCACCCAATCAAAGATAAACTAGTGATCAGTAAAGATGGTCTTGTAGACAAAAGCAAAGGGTGGGATTGGAGTCGAAGTTCAGTTCGACAAGAAAATGAACAAGTTGGATGAATCGAAGAATCACCTATGCAACTGGGTTCGAAGGAGAGGAACAAAACAAAGCTTTGACCCAATCACAATTGTCATAACTTTGTTCGAAGGAGAAAGAACAGAATGAAGCTTCGACCAGTCAAGATGAAGAGGTGATACTCCGTTTGAGAGGAGATTGAAAGGAACAAGATTTGAGTTTGACTAATCTGATTGGATATGAGAGTTTTCCAGATCAAGCAACCAATGCAGATGGTGACTTAATCGAAGATGCCATGATGATGAACCCTTGAAAAATTTGAATTGGAGTTCAGAGCCATCGAATGGAGAAAAACTTGGGATCTTGCCGAAAGAACCAATAAGAAACCCATTGGTGTGAAGTGGATCTACAAGTTCATGTAAGCTTTTGATTCCCATCAAGTTGGAGGCCCAAACAACTCATAGCAAGCTGGAAAAAATGGATAAAATAGATTGGAACATGATTGGATCAAATATAGCAAGTTTTCATGCAAAAAATCAAATCAAGTATTTCCATTATAATGTGAAAAGATATGAAGCCCAATTGTTGACCTAAACCCTTGGTCTATATAAACCTAACAATCTCATATGCAATAGAGTACGAAAAAAAAAGAACCCCAGCCTCTCAAAGCCTGAAAATCCAAATCATCCCAAAATAGTTGAGCCTGGTCCATCAGAAATTTGGCTAGAAAACCTTCGACCCCGCTTCGTGTTTCCCAATTGGATACTACATCAGCTCGTTTCAAATGCAGAGTTGAGGCAATGTCATCTGGTCTAGGAACTTCTTCCATACATATGAAGGGTACCTGTTCAAGGATGGATATGCCCAATATATGAGAGAACTCTTCTAAGGTGGGTACCAGCTGGTAATCTGGAAAGGTGAAGTAATGATGCACGGGATCGAAGAACTGAAATAGTACGCTCATCATATGTTCATTAAGGTTTGAAGTAACCAGGCTGAGAAGTTGACCGTGTCTCTTAATGAAAGTAGACGTTTCAGAAACTCTTGATGCTAACTCTTTAAGTTGGGCAGGTATTTGCACAAAGTTGACTCAGATGGTATTTCTTCGCACGGAAGCCATGATCTGCAAAACAGAACAAAGATAAATTCCCTTGGTCTTTGAAATGGTTAGTGTAATGAAGCATGAATGCCATGTTATGATGCATGATGTCATGATAAACCACAAGTATAACAAACACAAGTATTGCATACACAGTCAAATAACACAAAGCCCTTAGGTTTAAGGCTTGCATGAGGTCAAAGGTAATACCCTCTTGAAGTTAAGTTAGTTTCAAACCTGCCCTAGCAAAGTAACTGAGTTCTAGAGGATCTCAATATCATTGACCATCCTCCATCGGTCATAGTTTCAGCTCACGCAATATTTTCTTGCGGCTGGAACTATTTCAAGAGTATGGTCTCAATGAGTGTAGCATCGAGTATCAACCAGTTCTCAGCTCTACATCGAGGTCGGCTATCTCACTACTTTCTAATGGCCAAGTTGGGAAATTAAAGGTTCTAAGGTCAGTTGATGCTTAACGACACCACGCAGCGTTCCCGTATTCTCCTCATTTCTTCATAAGGGATACCGGTACCAACCAATGTGCCACACCAACATAGCTACTGCTTCAACCGTATCGTTCTACGCCGTACAGTTCCCTCATAGTCTATTGCTACTTACCTAAAAGGTATCCCTAAATCCGAGTTAGGATCTATAGTAACCCCAAACAAAAACCCTTAAAAGTAAAGTAAACAAAGCAATCAAGAGAAGCAATTATGATGAACTAGATCCTAAGGTATACCCCACTTATTAACTCCCCAGCAGAGTCGTCAGTTCTGTGATACGGTGGCAGAACTGACTGTTTGAAGCTGGTTTGCGTTTTGTGTTTTGTGTTGGCAAAATGTCGCGGTAAGCAAGAGTCTCCATCGACTTTTATTTCATCCAATCGGAAAGGAAAAAAGTACATAAAAAGTCCTTTTTCGAGATATTCTTAATACGGGGGGCAGATTATAGAAAGGGAAGGTATTAGCATCCTTTCTATCCATGGTTTTCCATGGGCTCTTAGGTACTTGCTCATCTTTTTAAAATTGCTTGTGTTTGTGCTTTGTTTTTTATGAAAAAATTTGACTTCGTGATAACCCTTTGTATCAGTCTTCAAAGGTGTGACGAAGTTGTTTTGAAAATTGTTTTCAAATGTGTAAGTGCGAAAAGCTTTGATTTGAGCAAGTACCTACTAGCATCTACCTACTCGAAAAAAGATCGTTTCTATTCTTGCTTCCTTTAGACAGTGTTATCCTACTATTGAGAAATAGGTAGCACCATCGTTAGAGTTTGTAAGGGTCAATTCGAAAGGGACGTACGATCACTAAAGCAATGTTAGGACATCTTAGTAATAACCATAGAGTCTCAAGATCATATTCGAGGTAACATTTCCGAGGCAACATTTCCGAGGCATCATTTGAACGGGACATTTGATCTTTTTATACAGGAGGGCAACCACTAAGACACCCTATACTTAATAATCGTTTACTGAAGGCAACCGAAGTGAGAGTATACACTAGGAGTGATATGTGCGAGTGATTTGTTTACAGTTATTTATCTTTGCACATTAGGGTTTTCTAAATGTGTTAATTTGTCATGTATTCTTGCCATACAATCCTATTAGCATACATCTAAACAGTCAGATATTTGCGGGAATTAAAAATGCGAGAAAATAAGCCTATGCTATTACAAGGCTTCGGGGAGGGGGATTAATTACATAGCCAAAAATCCGGGAAAATCAATAAGTAAAAAGCCCTAGATTAAACTATTACAAACCATGAACAGTTACAACAATATTGACAAAAATAATTAACACGCGCGTGATGAATCAAATACGAGTCAACTAGGGTTTTGACCATTGACTAAACCTATTCGCGATTAAAAATTTTTTTGTCATGTTTTTGTTATTTAAGAAAATAATTAAACAATTAAAAAGAAAAAGAAAATCCTAATTCTAATTAATTTTAATTTAAGAAAAAAAATAAATTAATCATTCTAAAAACCTATTTTTTGTGTTTTTATTTATTTGAGAAAAAAGAGAAAATAAAATGAAATCAAGAGTTTTAACCTAATTTCTATTTGATTTTATTTATGAAAATAAATTACAATTTCCCTAAGTTAAACTAAATTAAATTAATTTTGATAATAAAAAAAACTAATCCTAATTTTTGTGAATTATTGAATTTTTATGATTTTATGAAAAAACTAAATAAATTTGTCAATTAAAAAGATTAAAAGAAAATTAAAAGAATTAAAGAAAATAAATAAATAAAATAAAAAAAGGTTAGAGATGGGCCTGGTGTTATTTAGCAATTGTGAGGGTGTGCTAAGGAAATTCTGGGCACAAACCAAACTCAGCCCTTTTGATTTTGCCTGTTTCAATGCCTGCGTTGACCTGAGGCGTATGGTGGGTGTGATACGGTGGGAAAGAACTGACTGTTTTTTGGAATGTTGGTTTGCGTTTTGCGTTTGTTTTTGCAAAATGTCGCGGTAAGCAAGAGTCACCACCGTCTTTTATTTTATCCAACAAGGAAAGGAAAAAAGCACAGAAAAATTCTTTTTCGAGATATTTCTCGGGTTCGGGGGGTAGATTATAGAAAGGGAAGGTGTTAGCACCCTTTCTATCTGTGGTTATCCACGGGCTCTTAGGTACTTGCTCATATTGTTTTCAAAATTACTTTTCTTTGTGTTTGTGGGTTTGAAGAAGTTTTTTGTTTGAAAGGTGTAAGTGTGAAAAAGATTTTGTTTTTGAAAGAGCAAGTACTTAAGAACCATCTACCTACTCAAAAAAGGAACCGTTCTATGCTATCTTCCTTTAGACAATGCTATCCTACTATTGATGAGTAGGTAGCACCGTCGTTGGAGTTTAAGGGTCAATTCGATTAAGGGACGTGCGGTCACTAAAGCAATATTAGGACGCTTTAGAAGTAACCCTAATGTCTTAGATCATTTGTTTTGAAGCAACAATATCCGAGGCAACTGTTTCGAGGCGACTATGATCTTTGGACAAGAGGACGACTTCTAAAGTGACCTATACTTAATGACCGCGTATGAAGGCAACCAAGTGGGGTGTATCCTAAGAGTGCACATTTGCGAGTGTGTCGTTTTCAGTTAATTTTATCTTTGTACATGTTAATGGTGATCTATTTTGATTTTAGGTTGAAACATTCAGTCTTGTCATGCATCCCTATTATCAAACATCTAACAGTTATATTTTTGCGGAAAATAAATTGCGGAAATTAAATTACAAGGCTTCGGGTATTTACATCGCCAAAAACAACCCTTTGAAATTTAAATGCGGAAAATAAATAAAGCGATAAAAATAGTCCTATTAAGCTATTATATTTCGGGAACAAATACAATATTGAATAAAATTGATCACGTGCGGGAAATTACAACGGGCACAAGTTCTAGGGTTTTGACCCTTTGTTAAAGAAAAAGATTTTTTTTGGTTATTTTTTAATTAAGAAAGAAATTAAACTAAGTTAAATTAATTATTAAATTAAATTAATTAAACTTAATTAATAAAAATAAATATTTTTGGTTTTTTTGATATTTAAAGAAAGAAAATAAAATTGATCAATGTTAATAAAACCTAATTATGTCTAAATTAATTTTATTATTTACAAAAATATATTAAAGTTATCCTAATTAAAACTAAATTAATATAATTAGTATTTATATAAAAAAAATACTGAAATTTAATTTAATAAAGAAAATATTTTTTTGGTTTTAATTTTATTAAGAAAAAGATTTGATTGGTTAATGATTAAATAAAAACAATAAATAAATAATCAAAACAAAAATAAAATAGAAATATATAGAAGAGAGGGTTTGGGCCTGTTTTGGGGGTTTGCTCAGCAATTTTGTGGCCCATTAACACGCTGGCCTGGTGGACTTTTTGGATTCCATGCATGCTGATTGACTTGGTCCATGGTGGACGTTCCATCTCCATCCATCAGATCTGGCCATTGGCCATCTGTCCATTGATTAGATGATGGTATATGATGCATTGTTGTTCCTCATGTGCACTGGAATATCTGAAGAAATAAAATAACAAATAGCATGGGGGACCTGGGATTCGAACCCAGATCCTGTTGGTCATTGGATGCACGTGTTTGCCACTAAGCCACTTTGTTTCAATTGTTAATATATACAAAACAATAAAAATAAATTAATATGCCAGAAACAAAAAATAAAGCGCGCTAAATTTGAACCAGCCACTAAGGAGATGACACGCCATCGTCTTCTTCCTCACTCCGTGTAACTTTACCTGCGGATTTAGATTCGCAACTAAATTCACAGGTCAATCCCAAAATCAATTCTAGGCCATAAAAATTCCTCCCAAGACCATGGTTGTGCTCGTCTTTCTCCTCCGGTCATGTCCATGGCCATTAATGGGGCTAATTTTACCTGTAAGGGAAACGCCCAAAAAACAAACCATAAAACCCTAGATTCGGTTCTTGGCTTTACAGGTCAGATAAATAAAATTGGATGATATAGAAAGCTTGGAAATTTGATGAGCATCATGAATATGCCAATAGTCTATACAAATGATGCAGAAATAAAGAGATACGAATTCAAATGCAGAGCGGTTTTTTGAGATACTTACAGAGCTTTTGAACGTGTATGAGAGCTTGCTAGGGATTGGTTCTGCTTCAGTGATTGTCAAGGAAACAATTGAGATCGTTCTTGGCTTCTGAATTTGCCTCAAAGTGTGATTTTGGTTTCACACTTTTTTTGTTAATTTTACAAGTTTTGTTTTCAGTATTCTTGCAGCCTCTAACCTAGTTTTCGTGTGCCTTGACTTGTATATGTAATGTGGGATGTATTAGGTTAACATTTGTGGATTGAATCCTTGCACATCAATGCCATGAGATTTGATCCACCATTGAAAGCTTGCCTAATTTGTCAAAAATCCAATCTTTTTGCACATGGAATGCTTGATACGAGTTTAACGATGATATTGATGATGATTAAGTCCTGGAAATAGAAAAAGATCTCATGTAATCAAGTTTTGGGATTTTATTTGATTTAAATTGATTTAAAATGAAATAATTCAATAAAAAATCAAATAAAATAATAAAATTGATAAATGGACACAAGGCTGAAGCTAGGACACGTGTGCAATGTGGCAAGTTCAAATCAAGTGGAAAAGAATGGGCCCATTTGACAAAATTTGAAGTTTTGGGGATAGTTGACTTTTGGCAATTTTGCAAAAATGCCCTACTTCAACAATTCATAACTTCTTCAATTTGGAACTTTTGGAAGTTTTCCTTGACTTTTTATAGTGCTTGAGATGTTCTCTAACCAACCCTTTTGGTCTCATCTCATTTGGATATTCCATGCTCAAGTTATAAGCTTTGGAAAAAAAAGTGTTTTTGTTGACTTTCAAAAATGACCTATAATGTCCAAATTCATAACTTCTTATGAGTGAATTTTTTGATCTTGGGGTATGAATATGGATTGTAGGAAATTGCATCTTTTTCAAAATGAGATTTTTATGGGTCATTTCTCATAAAGTATGAGAAAGTTATGCTTGGTCAAAGTTGAGTTGACTTTTGCTACAAAACCCTAATTTAGCAACTTTTGAGTCTTGATGAATTTTGAGCAATCCTTGATGAATCATGATCAACCCTTGATAAAATGATTAAATATCCTTCAAAATTAGAATTTTGACAAAAAATCTTAAGGTTTGATTGTATTTGGGTCACAGTTGACTTTTGCCCTATCATAGTCGATTTTTGGACCCTTTGAGCAATTGACTGAGCAAACTCCCTCTGCAAGGCTAGAAATATGACATGGATGACCTTGAGAACATATTAGGACATTAGGGAGCATTTGAGGTCATTTGGACTCAAGGATCTTGATGCAACACAAAACCCTAATTTGGGGTTGATTGCCTTAGCAGATGATTTGTTTGACCCACTCTTGAGCAAACTTGAGCAACTTGGAGATTTTTCTTGCAATGTTTTGAGAAATATGAGAGGGAAATTTTTGGGGTACAACAGCTGCCCCTGTTAAAACTTCTTAAACCTGAGGATATATATTGGCTTTTGTGCCTTTCGTGATCGGAAGGTGGAAGATGATTGAACACTAGAGTGCCCAGAAATTTGCACTCGCATGAAGTGGTATCAACATTGTGATGTCGGGAATGGGCTTACAGATGCCATTTGGAGATTGTTGATAGGAGGTCTGAACTTCGAATAGAATATGAATCATGGAGATCTTAGCATCGATTTGACTGAACCGGAGAAGGTCTTGGATTAACTTTGACTGGATAAGAATCAGAAAAATCTTATAATCAATTTAACTGAACCGGACGAAAGTCTTGGAATATCTTCAACTGGAATAAGAATCAGGGAGATCTTAGCGTCGATCTGACTGAACCAGAGAAGGTCTTGGATTAACTTTGACTGGATAAGAATCATAAAAATCTTAGAATCGATTTAACTGAACCAGACGAAAGTCTTGCAATATCTTCAACCGGAATAAGAATTAGGGAGATCTTAGTGTCGATCTGACTGAACCAGAAAAGGTCTTGGATTAACTTTGACTGGATAAGAATCAGAAAAATCTTAGAATCGATTTAACTGAACCAGACGAAAGTCTTGGGATATCTTCAATTGGAATAAGAATCAGGGAGACCTTAGCGTCAATCTGACAGAACCTGAGAAGGTCTTGGATTAACTTTGAATGGATAAGAATTAGAAAAATATTAGAATCGATTTAACTGAACCAAACGAAAGTATTGGAATATCTTCAACTGGAATAAGAATCAGGGAGATCTTAGCGTCGATCTGACTGAACCAGAGAAGGTCTTGGATTAACTTTGATTGGATAAGAATCAGAAAAATCTTAGAATCGATTTAACTGAACCAGACAAAAGTCTTGGAATATCTTCAACTGGAATAAGAATCAGGAGATCTTAGCGTTGATCTGACTGAACCAGAGATGGTCTTAAATTAACTTTGACTAGATAAGAATCAGAAAAATCTTAGAATCGATTTAACTGAACCAGACGAAAGTCTTGGAATATCTTCAACTGGAATGAGAATCATGGAGATCTTAGCGTCGATCTGACTGAACCAGAGAAGATCTTGGATTAACTTTGACTGGATAAGAATCAGAAAAATATTAGAATCGATTTAACTGAACCAGACTAAAGTATTGGAATATCTTCAACTGGAATAAGAATCAGGGAGATCTTAGCATCGATCTGACTGAACCAGAGAAGGTCTTGAATTAACTTTGACTAGATAAGAATCAGAAAAATCTTAGAATCGGTTTAACTGAACCATACGAAAGTCTTAGAATATCTTCATCTGGAATAAGAATCAAGGAGATCTTAGCGTCGATCTGTCTGAACCAGAGAAGGTCTTGAATTAACTTTGACTGGATAAGAATCAGAAAAAATCTTAGAATCGATTTAACTGAACCAGAAGAAAGTCTTGTGAGAGCATCTTTCTGAGGAATCCGCTGAAATGGCCCTCAATAGATGTAGTTTTTGAGGGGACTACCAGGTCATATAAGTAGTCAACGGTGTTTATTGATTCGTCCTTCCCTGAAAAGGTAAAGAGTTAGTCATATGCAATGTCATGATGTATGAAATGCATGATATATATCAAGCAATGATGCTCTCAAAATAAATGAGATTGTGTGGTATGATGCGTATATGCCTGTATCATGATGTATAGAAATGTAATGTTTCTAGCTGGGGAAAATAAATCCCGGATAGCTGCTGAAGAATAGAGCTGGATTCTTCGTTTCCGCTGGGGATGGTGAACTAAGAGAATAAACCTGCAAGAGAGGATGACTCCGTTGGGGGAATAAACTGATGAGGAGATTACTCTGTAGGGAAGAGATGTTCTGTTGAAGATTCCACTGATAAATTCCGTCGGGATGAATTATCGTTGCTGGTGATATTGAATCCTATTGGGGATTGAATTCCTGTTTGTGAAAGGAAAGAACTCCGTTGGGGATGATCTTTCAGTTGCCACTTCACTGGGAATAACCTTTTAGACTCTTATGGGGATAATCCTTTGAGTTCTGCTGGGAATGATCCTTTAAACTCGGCTAGGGAGATTTATCTTTGTACTCCGCTGGGGATAAACTTCCGGAGTCTACTGGGGATGATTCTTCAACTCCATTGGGGAAGCTTTTTCAGACTGCACTGGGAAAATTTTAAATCCACTGGGGATATCTTGTATTCTGCCGGGGAATATTCTTATACTCTGTTGGGGAATATTAAGACTGTCGGGGATATCAAGCCTTTTTAGTGCTGATGGTAGATAAACTCTGCTTGGGGAGAATATTACCAATTCATTCAAAGTTGCAAGTCTCAGCTGGGGAGAGCTATCATTACTGTCTTACTCTGCGGGGAGTGAAGGTATCCTAGCCATATTCTTCAGCTGAATTTACCTTTGTACCTGGTGGACAGAGTAACTGTATAGTTTGGACCATTTTTATTGCCCCTGTTTCTGATGTTACCCGTAATCGTCTTTTGTTTCGCATGTAAATATTCATGAGCAGCAATTAATGTCAAATGCATATATCAAAAATGAACATTGGACGTTCTTTGCAAAACAAAACAGATAAAATAAAAACAGCTTGGAATTTTTCTGAAATGAATTGTATTGATTTTGAAGTTTGGCCTATGAATAGGCGTTTTTGTACAAGATGTTGGCGTCCTAGTAAGAGAACGCCGCCGAACAAATAGAATTTACACAAATTTGCGAAAAACTAAACAAAACAGCTATATGAATAATCCCACTGGGTTCCAACTCTGCTATTGCCTTTATGTCCTCAAGCATCTCATCACTTTGCTGCTTGGTTGGAGGTAGATCAGATTGATTAGTGTCGTCCAAGCTTGATAGTCGATACCGAAGTCTGGATGCAAAGTGATCCAATGAGACATAGTGTTATGCTTTGATCCCTAATTTTTTTCCTGGACCTCCCTTTCGGGTTTTCAGTCCACCGGGATACCCTTTTTTGCCCAAGCCGCCTTTTCAGGTTTTCGACTTGCCGGGTGTACAGATTTTTTCATTTTCATCCCTTATTTTTGCCCGAACCCTTTTGGTTCGTCGGGAAACCCTTATTTTTGCCTAGGCCAGTCAACCTAGCGGGTCTTTGATTATGCATAGTATTTTTTCACTATGTCTGCATTGACGGGGTGAGGAAGGTCGTCATCATCCATGATGGTTAGAATCATAGCTCCTGCTGAGAAAATGTTCTTAACCACAAATGGCCCTTCATAAGTAGGGGTCCATTTGCCCCTGGGATCACCTTGAGGTAGGATAATGCGCTTGATAACCAGGTCCCCAACTCGATACTCTTGTCGTCTGACTTTTTTGTTAAATGCCTTGATCATCCGTTTTTGATACGTCTGACCATGACAAATAGTAGTAAGTCTCTTTTCGTCGATTAAGTTCAGTTAATCAAACCGGGTCTGGATCCAGTCATCTTCGCTCAAACCTGCATCCTTCATAATCCAAAGAGAGGGTATCTGAACTTCAATGGGTAATACAGCCTCTATGCCATATACCAAGGAATAGGGTGTTGCCCCTGTTGATGTCCGTGTTGAGGTACGGTACCCATGAAGAGCAAATGGTAACATCTCGTGCCAGTCTTATGTCACTGTCATCTTCTGCACAATCTTCTTAATGTTCTTATTATCCGCTTTAACAACCCCATTCATCTTCGGCCGGTAAGGAGAAGAGTTGTGATGTTGTATCTTGAACTGCTTGCAGAGCTCAGTGATCATCTTGTTGTTGAGATTGGTACCATTGTCCGTAATGATCCTCTCTGGTACTCCGTATCGACAGATCAAATTGTGCCGAATGAATCGTGCCACAACGTTCTTGGTTACTGTAGCAAATGAAGCTGCTTCAACCCACTTTGTAAAGTAATCGATTACTACCAGGATGAAACGGTTCCCATTGGATGCTGTAGGTCTGATCTCACCGATCATATCAATGCCCCACATTGCAAAAGGCCAAGGTTCTGTCAACACGTTCGCATCTTATCTTTGATATCGATAAGGGTGGTATGAGCCAACATGTAATGTCTCAGCCGGCGAGCAGCCCATGCCAAAGCGTAGCAAGTTCTCTCGAGCAGTGAGTATTGGGTCTCACAGTCGGTAAACTTTTTGCTAAAGCAGTAAATAGCATGCTCTTTTAGGCCAGACTCGTCATGCTGCCCCAGCATACCTCTTTGTATTATCCAACACTTTTAAGTATGAGATCAACGGTCTTCCTGCAATTGGAGACATCAGAATTGGTGACTTGTAGGTAGTATGGCCCTCTCTTCTTAAAGTACTAGTCTAACAAATTCACCAGGCACTTCGCAATCATCTTCACCTTCGTCTTCGGCTAAGTTGATCGGACTTTCGAAGTCATAACCGGCAGTAGCAGAGTCGTTATCAGTGGGATCCAGAGTGGATGTAGATCATGATACGTGAGTGTGTGTAAAATATTTGTTTTGCAATATATAATAAAAAGAAAAACAAGGAGCGCAAAATTTGAAATGCAAGAAACATCCAATGCTTTTATTAATGATATATGTAGATGACACACATAAAGCCCTCACAAATGAAACCACGGTGCCCCGGGTAAGACACCGGGCTGTAAAGTTTAAAACATTGTTTGTTACAAATACAAAACAAAAAGTCTCATTAATGGGTAACAAAATAAATTGGGATGAAGTCCTATGCTGTCCAGTTGCTTAGTCTACCCTCAGTAGTAGGATAGATCCAACTGTCGAACTCATACTCTTCAATGTTGTCTTCAATGGCGTTCATTCCTGAATTGTTGATGAATAGGGGAGGTCTTCCGATTCGTGCATTCCGAACAGCCTTTTGAGCTTCTGCAGTGAAACCCAAACCAAACTTGTTAGTCTTCTGTGCAAAATCAGGGAGTTGTCCCCAATTTGCACACCCACCTTTCTCGACAACGGCCCGGGCATCCTTAAAGGAAGCCATCTTCATAGAAGAATCTTCAACAACAGTCTCGGTTGATGCCAACGTCTGGGGAACCTCTTCAAAATGCTGAAATGGGGTCTCAATGAACTCCCCATCCATCTCTACATATCGGAAAGAGTTGAGGTGGCTCACCATGTACTCCTCCTCTCCTTGTACTATCACAATCTTCCCTTTCACTGGGTACTTCAACTTTTAATGGAGCGTAGACGTCACTTCCCTAGTGTTGTACCCCAAAATTTGCCCTCCCATTTCCTCAACATTTTCTCATCACAAGACCTTTGAAGATCAAGATCCAATTAGGGTTTCCTCTGCTCAAGACTTCTCCTTGCACTGTGGACTCAAAATTAGGGTTTGAGTTTGCACAGGGATATTTTGACCTACAATTCCCAAATTGACTTTCATACTTCATAGTGGATTCATAAGTTTGTTCATACCAAGTTTCAAGCCTTGATTCAAGTTTTTGCCCAGTCAATTGGATAGTTGACCTAGAAATCAGTTGTATTGGGGAAAAGGTCAACTGTGGCCAATTGACAGTCAAACCTCATGAAATTTGACCCACATCAACATATTGAATTCATATGAACCATTTGATCAAGTTTGGATCATAATTCCACAAGAAATTTGATCAGATCACCAAAAGGGCAAAATGGTCATTTTTAGGGTTTTTGACTGCACAAAGGCAATTTTTGACTGTTTGACCTAACCAATGGCAAACCAAGCTCACATGTGGACTCAAGGACCCCATGAAATTATCTTGACACATTCATCAAGCTCAAAAGATCCCAAGTACACAAGGTTGACAGTTGAATTTCCCAGTCAATTGATCAATTTTGATTGTATACTGAAAAGTCAAACTTTGACTTTTTGGTCAAAATCAAGAGTCAAGATTCTTTTTTCATCAAAACATGCCAAATCATGAAACTTGTTCACCAAGAAATCACAAAATGCAAATTAGGGTTTGAAAATGGAATTTTTCATAACTTAGAATTTTTCTAAGTTATGAAAAACCCTAATTTTTTCCCAACTTTGCCCCACCTTTTCACCAAGATCCATTTGGATTCAAACAAAAGTCAAAACATTAAAGTTGTATCTTGTTGCATAATCTACAACTTTGATTCACAAAGTTTTCTCATTTTAAGCTTGTATCTCAAGTTATAATTTTTTGAATAAGGGCACTAAACCATTTTTAACTTAGTGAAATTTAACCTATTTTGACAAGGTTTTCTACCCCACTTCAAGGCCACTTTTCTTACCCTTCCACTTGGAATTTTGATTTGCATTTCAAAGATGGATTGTAGTACACATTCCAAGCTTTCCAAAATGTCCAAGAACTCATCAAACAACCTCATAACTTGAGAGATTCGAATTTCACAAGTTGGCAAAAATTCACTTTTGTTCTTCATCAAAACATGTTCATAGATTTGCAAATCTGAGTTTAGCTTGCTTTATGCTTGATTACAGGTCCTTGAACCATTCCATACTCAATAATTTAATGCTTATTCATTGTGCCAAGGCCATGTTCTTTGTGTTCTAACATTGCATAATGGATTGATCCTAAACTAGATAAAGTGAACTTTCCATTTTTGAAAAGGTTAACTTTATGTCCAATTGCAAATCAAGCAAGTACAAGCAAAATCTCATGGGCACAAGATTATGGGCAAATTGCTCTGATCAAGAGAGGCTTATGCAGCAGGATTAGAGGCCCCTACTGACCTAAAACACAAAGTGACCTTTGCTTGCTTCATTTTCAAGTAACATTGCATAACTTGTGCCATATCTCATCTCAGCTTAGAAACACAAGAGAGAAGTTATCAAACACATTCCATAGACCATATCCAAGCTAACACACGAGCCCTTGCCCTCCAAAATACCCTCCATCTCAGAATCATCCTCAAACTGCAAAAACAGAGTTGCCTCTGCAGTTTGAGTGCAAACTCCCATTTCCCTCGAGCATTCTCACCAAAATCAATTCATACACCTTCCATACAACATATGCAAACTAACCATGGCCTAAAACCTGACCTGTAATCACTCTAACAGTTTCCACCATTTTTAATTTCTCCTTTTGCAGTTGAAGTTCTACAGCTTGATACAAGAAGATTCAAGACAAAGTAAGCATTGAAAAAGCACCCCTGGACCTCAAGGAAGCTTTTCCAATCATTACATTGCACTGAAAGTCCCTCATTCTCCACATAGAAGTTCAACTGCACAGGTAAAACTTTAAACTCGTATCTCTCTTATCATGCATCTTTAGTCTTAAGTTTGTGAAGAAACAAGGTCCTACTCATAGCCCTGAACATGTACATATCTTTACATTTCATTTCTTTTGCCTGAGTAGAGAGAATTTGGAGTTTGAAAATGGTAGAAAAATTAGGTTAGGATTTGGGGGAGGAGAAATTCTCCCTCGTCTTAGAGAGTTAGGTCAAGTTCCATACATGGTTAGAACCGTCTCTTCATGCTGAACATTTCTTGTGTTATGAGTTTTTGCTGAAAAGCCAAGAATCAGGAGTTAGACATTGAAGAACAGGGGCGCGCGTTTTTCAAATGTTTGTGCTGGAGGTTGAAGACAATGATCATTGGGCTGGGCTTGTCTTGTGCTTTTCTTTTCACACCCTATTTCCATGTTTACACCCCCTGAGCCCATTTGCTTCATTTTTGACTCTTTTTGACTTTTTCTTTTTTGGTTGACTTTAGTTATTTTTTCTCATGGCATTTAAAAATTAAAAATATTTTTTCCATCATTTTTTGAATATATGGCATATTTATTTGATTTATTTCTTTGTTTATACAAAATATATATATATACTATTATTAGAATAAATAGAAAAATAGTGTAAATACATTTTTATTTTTATTTACCTTCTGAAAATATTTCACACAAAAAATACTTTTTTTTATTTTTTATTAAAATATTAAATAAATATTTATGTTGTGTATAATACATATTTAAGATTTAATATATATATATATATATATATATATATATATATATATATATATATATATATATATATATATATATATATATATATATATATATATATATATATATATATATATATATATATATATATATATATATATATATATATATATATATATATATGTTTATTAATATATTTAAGATAAAATATAAAAATACTTGAATTTTTTTCATTTTTATTAATATTTGATACAAAAATACTTTTTCATAATATACTTCATTATTATTTTATTTTCATAAATAATAAATAAATAGTTGTATTAAATTAGATAATAATGCATTTTCTTTTAAAAAATTAGGGTTTTTGCCCTAAATTCAAAATACTCCAAAAAATAATACATTTTTATTTTCTTTTCTCTTTTACATAAATAATATTTTTTCATACATATACAAAACATTTCTTTTGCATCTTGCATTCTTATTTTATTTTTATTTTTTGTACATTATTTAAATTGCAAATATTCAAAATGATGTAATAATGTAGATTTAAATTCTTGTCAATATCCCCATTTGAACATTTGTACCCCCCTTCCCATATTTGGTTTTGTAATAGCTTAGTAATTTTAATTTCGCACTTTATTGCTTTCTAATGATAACATGTTAGAATTAGGGTTTGTATGCGAAAAAACGATAAAAAATAGTTATGACCTAATCTCAAGATAAACAAGCATGAAAATGGACACACAAATCACACTTGCACCCCCTAGGGTTTTCCACTTGTTGCCTTCAAATAAATGGGCCATATTGCATGTTGAACTTCTTTGGGCAAAGCAAACAATTTGAATGATCATAGTCCCTCGACAAAACTTTTCAAAACAAACAAAAACAAATGATCAAGTCCCTTAAAGAAATTGCTCAAAGACATTTAACACCGTTGCAATTATGGTCTAAAACGATGACCCGCGCCTGTCCCCTTCACATCCTAACATAAGGTTGTCCATCAAATTCAATGGTGGAACAAACTTGTTAAAAGGGTTAAAACATAGCAATGATCTTTTGAGAAATTTAGGAGTAGATAACCTCTTAGTTGCTTGACTCAAACTTGCAAAATAAAACACTTGCCTAATTCCAAAACCACATCTCACTACACTTTCAAAACTACTTTCAAAAACAAATGAAAACCTTTTCAAAAGACATACATCTTTGTATACATCCCCACATGGATCATTACAAAGGTTGCCACCACATTGGCATCTTTTCAAAACATTTTCAAAACCCACACACTCAAGCACCATTTAAAACAATTGAAAACAAAAGGCAAGTGATCTAAGCAAGTAACTAAGAGCCCATGGATAACCATGGATAGAAAGGGTGCTAATACCTTCCCTTTCTATAATCTACTCCCCGAACCCAAGAAAACATCTCAAAAGGTTTTTGTTGTGCTTTTTAACCTTTCCTTAGGATAAAATAAAAAGTCGGTGGCTACTCTTGCTAACCGCAACATTTGCGAATACAAACGCAAAACCTCTAGTCAGTTCTCCCACCGTATCACAGAACTGGCGACTCTGCTGGGGAATAATTTTTTAAAGTGGAGTAACCTTAGGGTTTAGATCACCTTTGTTTTCAATTGTTTGCTTTGTTTGCTTTTATATTTGTGGGCTTTGCATCGGAGTTTCATAGATCCTAACCCGGATATGGGAAATACCCTTTTTAGGTAGCATAATCTGTGAGGGACCTGTCCGGCGTAGACCGACATGGGTGAAGCAGTGGCTACGTTGGTGTGGCATCTTAGTCTGTACCTATATCCCTTGTGTTGTAACAGGGAGAATATAGGTCTTCTAAGGGGTCATTAAACACCAACCAACCTTAGAACCCTAAATTGACCAACTTGGCTATTAGGACAGTAGCAGTATGCTACACTCATTGAGGCTAAACTCTCGAGATGGTTCTGGCCGCGAGAAAAGATTGCGATGCTGGAGTTATGACCGATTGAGGGTAGCTAATGATTTGAGATCCTCTAGAACCCGGTTACTTTTGATAGGACAGGTTTTTAACCGACAAAACCAAAAGAGGGTAATACCTGAAACTCATGCCGGCCTGAAACCTAAGGGTGTCTTGTGTGACTTGTGTGCCTTATTTGCCTATGTGAATACTTGTGGTGTGCTTCATCATAACATCATGCCATCATACCATTGCATGCATCCTGTATAAAAGGCTAACCCATTTCAAAGACAAAAGAGGTTTCATCTTTGCTCTGTTTTGTAGGACATCATGATGCCCGTGCGTAGAAATACTGTCCGGCTCAACTTTGTTCAACCACCAGTTTTACTCAAGGATTTGGTTGGAAGGATTCCAAACACTTCTTCCTTCATCAACATACATGGTTCTCTCCTTGGCTTGATCACTGCAAAATGGGACCAACAACTGATGAGTGTTCTGACCCAGTTTTATGACCCTCTGTATCATTGCTTCACCTTTCAAGACTTCCAGCTGGTTCCCACCCTGGAAGAATTTTCTTATTTGCTTGGGATCCCTATCTTGGAACAAACTCCATTCACTGGTTTGGAAAAGACTCCTAGGCCTGAGGAGATTGCTGCAATTCTCCCCTTGACCAAGGAAGAGGTTTTGTCCAACTGGGAAACTAGAAATGGGATCAAGGGCTTTTTGGTCAAATTTCTGGTTGGCAAGGCTAATGATTTCTGGAATGACTCGGACTTCAAGGCATATGAGGATATTCTAGCTCTGTTGATCTATGGTCTGGTGCTGTTTCCCAACCCTGACACCTTTATCAGTATCCATGTCATAAGGATCTTCATGTCTCGGAATCCGGTACCCACTCTTTTGGGTGATATTCTACAACAACTCTATGCTCGTACTGCTCGAAAACGGGGAACTCCGTGGTGTTGTGCTCCTTTGCTAGTAAGGTGGTTTATTTCGCACCTTCCTAAGTTCGTGCTGAAGAATGAAGAAGGAAAAGGTTGGGCTCGGAGGTTAATGTCTCTCACTGATAATGACATCACCTGGACTCTCAGAGGTTTGGATGAGGTAGCTGTTATCGACCGTTGCGGAGAATACCCTAATGTCCCGTTGATTGGTATCCAAGGAGGAATCTCTTACAATCCGTGTTTAGCTCTCCGTCAGTTTGGAAGAGCCAGAGGAGATGGGCCTCATGAAATGCTGGTTCCTCACTTCCATTTTGAGTTTCAGGCAGACAGTGACAAACTACTCCAGGGATTCATTAGAGCTTGGGACAGAATCCACAAAGCCAACCCACATGAGTTGGGACCCAAGACTTCCCTGCCATTGAAGCCCTATTTCAAATGGGTCCGCATCCGTGCTCAGAAGTTAGGTATGCCCTACGAAGCTGTTAGACCTCTCATTCTGGAATCTCCTGATGAAGATGGGGTTCCTCCGACTGTCCTCCCTCCTCAGATACCTACTGATTTTGACACTATGAAGAGATCTTGGGCGCAGCTAAAGGAAGAACGAGATTTCTATCGGGAGAAGTTCAACGAGCAGGAACGGAAGATTCAGAGGCTGACTAAGCAATTGGAGGAAGAGCGGGTCCTGAACAATTACATCAGCACTGAAAAGAGGAGGCCATGGGAGCATTGACGAGCTTTGATTGTTTCCTTTTGTAGTTTTATTTCCTTTCCGTATTTTTCATTCCTGTAATGCCTAAGGGCAAATTGTTGAACAATTGAAAATTTTAATCTAATGAAGTGTGTTTCCCTTTTTTGTCTACAAAGTTGAATCTTGTTTGTCTTTGAAAACATAAAACATACGCATTCCATTTCACCATATGCATAGCAGGTACCCTATTTCACAGGTTGCTTAATCTTCTTCGCTGTTTGTTTGCACAGTCATCATGAATCCAGACTCCTCCAGTGAGCAAGCAATCAAGGCCCTTCAGGCCCAAAGTGCACAGTTTCAAGAGATGGTCCTAAGCCTAGCCCAAGGTCAGCAAGAGTTGAAGACTCTACTCATGAAGAAGAAGAAGAAAAAGAGGACTGCATTGTTCAACACCGGACGCAGATTTGGGAACACACTCCACAATGAAGCTGATCCAACCACTTCTTCTGCTGAGAAAAACAGTCCCCAAGGGGGAGGGCTCCTAGTCCCGCAGTCTCCGACAACGAGACGGACTATAACGACGAACAATACCCACCTGCTGCTGACAGATACAAGCAATTGGAGGACCGCTTGAGCGCCATGGAAATTCAGAATGTGCCGGGGCTGGATTTCGGAGATTTGGGGTTATCTTCTGGAGTAGTAATTCCACACAAGTTTAAGGCGCCTGCCTTCGCCAAGTATGATGGGGTCTCCTGTCCAAAGCTACATCTAAGGTCGTACGTAAGGAAAATCCAACCTTACACGGCAGATAAGAACCTCTGGATTCACTTCTTCCAAGATAGCCTCTCGGGATCACAGCTTGAATGGTTTTACCAATTAGATGGAGCTAGCATCCTACACTGGGAAGATTTGGCAACTGCATTCTACAGACAATACCAATACAATTCTGATCTCGCTCCTACGCGTACCCAACTTCAGGGTATGTCTCTAGGAACGGGTGAAGGGTTCAAAGAGTACGCTCAAAAATGGAGAGATTTGGCTGGCAGGGTGCAGCCTCCGTTAACTGATCGAGAGCTGGTTGATATGTTTCTAGGGACGTTGTCTGGTCCATTTTTCAATCATTTGGTTGGTAACTCCTCCGCTGGGTTTACAGATTTGATATTGACAGGAGAAAGAATTGAAGCTGGCATCAGGTCAGGCAAGATACAAAAGGCTGCCTCCACAAGTGCTGAGAAGAGGCCGTTTAAGAAAGAAGCAAGTGCCGTCTATGGTCCTAGAAGACAAGTCAAGCCCGAAAGTCGCCAAGCCGTCAATGCTTTGGTCATCTCCAAACCTGTCGCTGCTCCTCAGCAGTACAATCAACAAAGAAGCAAAAGGCCCAAGAGGCAGTATACTCGGCTGAGTATGAACTTATCTCAAATTTTACCCCAACTGTTATCCACCAACCTGGTGACCCTCAAAGAAGCTCCTAAGGTCGTCAACACTGCGTCTCCTAAATATAACCCAAATGCCCGGTGTGCTTATCATTCTGATAGTCCCGGGCACACTACTGATGATTGCTGGGCCTTGAGAAACAAAGTGCAAGATCTGATCGACGCAAAGGAAATTCAGTTTGAAGCGCCAGAGAGACCAAATGTTGTAACTGCTCCTATTCCGCAGCATAGAGTAAATGCCATTGAGGAAGAAATGTACGCTGTTTCGGTAGATGAAGTTATTACCCCTCTGAAGACCGTTAAGAAGAACCTACTGCGGGCCGGTTTATTTCCGGGTTGCGGTGAAGGTTGCCTGTTCTGTGCTGTTTCCCTATCTGGTTGTCCCTTGCTGAGGTTAGGCATCCAAAGCCTAATGGATAGCAAGGAGATTCTGTTTAAGAAGTCTGCTATTCAGTTGGTTCCGATAAAAGAAATTTCTGTGGTCACCATCTTCAAAAATCCAATCAAGGCTCCCCCGAAGAAGCCTGTTCAAATCATGACTGTTGCGCCTGTAATTATTACTGTCCCGGGGCCTCTCCCCTACATATCTGATAAAGCTGTCCCCTGGCATTATGGGGCAGACGTGTATGTAAATGGAATCAAGCAAGAATTCGACATTGGCGCCAGTATCTGCGATATCACTGGTCCAGCCAAGGTCACCCGCAGTGGCAGGCTCTTCTCGCCTGACATTGCAACGCCCGCTATTCGAAAACCCCTCCTTATAAAACCTACAAGTTTACCTGTTCCTGTTGCTGATCAAATTGTTTCCCCTGCTGCCGAGTCATCAAATGCTCGGGGCAAAGGGATTGAAGAAGAGCCTGCCTGGATGGAGGCACCAATATCCATAAATGCTGAGGCCTCCCGACAAGAAATGGAGGAGATTCTGAAAATAATAAAGAAAAGTGATTTCAATGTTGTCGAGCAGCTGGGGCATACGCCCTCCAAGATCTCCCTGCTCTCCTTATTGCTATGCTCCGAGGCCCATGCTAAGGCCTTGATCTCATTTCTCAAGACGGCCCATGTGCCGCAAGAGACGTCTGCAGTCCAGTTCACCGATTGCATAGCAAATCTAACAGCAGACAATGGCTTGGGTTTCTCAGATGCTGACCTGACTGCGAAGGGAAGAGACCACAATGATGCCCTGCATGTCTCTATTGAATGCAGGGGCACTACTCTGGCACATGTATTGGTGGATACTGGTTCTTCCTTGAATGTCCTACCGAAAAAGGCTTTAGACCGTCTGGATTACGAAGGCCTGGAATTGAAGCCCAGCAATATCATCGTCAGGGCCTTCGACGGTTCCAAAAGGATGGTTCATGGAGAGGTTAACATCCCTATTCGTGTGGGCTCTCAAGTGTTTGACTCTACCTTTTATGTGATGGATATACGTCCATCGTACTCTTGTCTACTGGGTCGACCTTGGATCCATAAAGCTGGGGCAGTGACCTCCACTTTGCACCAGAAGCTGAAGTATCCCGTCAGGGGGAAGATCGTCACTGTGCAAGGAGAAGAGGAGTATATGGTGAGCCATTTGAATTCCTTCAGATACATTGAGATGGACGGGGAGTTTATTGAAACCCCCTTTCAGCATTTCGAGGAAGTGCATCCAATTTCAGCAGCTGCAGAGACAATAGCCGAAGAGAATGATTCCTTGAAGATGGCTTCCCTAAGGGATGCCGGGGCTGTGGTTCAGAAAGGCAATTGTGTAAACTGGGGTCAGCTTCCTGACTTCACTCAGAAGAATGACAAGTTTGGGCTGGGCTTTACTGCAGAGGCTCAGAAGGATGTGCGCAAAGAGAAGATCAGAAAGGCTCTGGTGTTTATCTCCAGCTCAAGGGTGAATGCTATCGAGGAGGATGTAGAGGAAGTAGAATTTGACAGTTGGATCTACCCGACTACCAGCAACGGACCAAGCAACTGGATGGCAAAGGATTTTACCCCTATCACATTTGTCACGCAGTAATTGATTTCTTTTGATTTCCAAATTTGTAACAAACAATATGTTAAAACTTTGTTGGCTCGGTGTCCTACCCGGGGCATCGTAGCTCCATTTGTGAGGGCTTTTTGTATGACATTTTCATATATCATCAATCAAAACATTGGACGTTTGTTGCATTTCAAATCTTGTGCTCTTTTCCCTTCTGTGTTATATATATTGCAAAACAGCTATATTTACACACACTCACTTATACAGGTTTCAATCCACTCTGGATCTCACTGGTAACAGCTCTGCTACCGCCAGTTATGACTTCGAAAATCCGATCAACTTGGCCGAAGACGAAGGTGAAGATGATTGCGAAGTGCCTGGTGAACTTGCAAGACTGCTACTCCAGGAAGAGAGAGCTATTCAACCACATGAAGAGCCGGTGGAAACAATTAACCTGGGTACTGAGACAGATAGGAAAGAGGTCAAGATTGGTGCCAATCTAGAGCTCAGCGTGAAGCAACGATTGATCCAGATGCTACAAGACTACATGGAAATTTTTGCTTGGTCCTATGAAGATATGCCTGGTTTGGATGCCGACATTGTAGTTCATCACCTGCCAACCAAGGAAGATTGCCCTCCGGTAAAGCAAAAAGTACGACGGATGCGTCCAGAGATGTCTGAAAAGATCAAGGCCGAGGTTATGAAGCAGTTCGATGCCGGGTTCCTTGCAGTGACTTCTTATCCTCAGTGGGTTGCCAACGTGGTGCCGGTACCAAAGAAGGACGGTAAGGTCAGAATGTGTGTTGACTACAGGGATCTGAACAGGGCCAGCCCCAAGGATGACTTCCCCCTACCTCACATTGATGTCCTTGTTGACAATACAGCTCAACACAAGGTGTTCTCCTTCATGGATGGTTTTCCAGGGTATAATCAGATCAAGATGGCTCCAGAGGATATGGAGAAGACTACCTTTGTGACTCAGTGGGGCACCTTCTGCTATAAGGTCATGCCATTCAGATTGAAAAATGCTGGGGCAACCTATCAACGTGCCATGGTTGCTTTATTTCATGATATGATCCATCATGAGATTGAGGTATACGTTGATGACATGATTGCGAGGTCTCAAACTGAGGAGGAGCACCTTGACCATCTGAGGAAGTTGTTTGACCGACTCAAGTTATACAAGCTGAGGTTGAATCCCAATAAATGCACCTTTGGGGTAAGATCCGGAAAGTTGCTAGGTTTCATTGTAAGTGATAAAGGTATTCAGGTGGACCCTGCCAAGGTAAAAGCCATACAAGAGATGCTGACTCCAAAAACAGAGAAAGAAGTCAGAGGTTTCCTGGGACGACTAAATTACATTGCCCGATTCATCTCACATCTGACTGCTACTTGTGAGCCAATCTTCAAATTACTGAAGAAAGATCAAGTAGTACGCTGGAATGATGAATGTCAGGCCGCCTTTGAAAAGATAAAGGAATATCTCCAAGAGCCACCCATTCTTATGCCACCAGTGGAAGGAAGACCTCTGATACTATACTTGACAGTACTTGACAATTCAATGGGGTGTGTGCTGGGGCAGCATGACGAGTCTGGCCGAAAAGAGCACGCTATTTATTACTTGAGCAAAAAGTTTACCGACTGTGAGTCTCGTTACTCACTGCTTGATAAAACTTGCTGCGCTCTTGTATGGGCTGCTCGCCGGCTGAGACAGTATATGCTGACTCACACTACTTTATTGATTTCAAAGATGGATCCCATCAAGTACATATTTGAAAAGCCCGCTCTGTCTGGAAGAATAGCGAGATGGAAAATGATCTTAACAGAATATGATATCCAGTATACAACTCAGAAAGCAATTAAGGGAAGTGTACTGGCAGATCATTTGGCACACCAACCTGTGGACGATTACCAATCATTGAACTTTGATTTTCCGGACGAAGACATCATGGTGGTAACTGACTGTGAAGTACCCGGACCGGATGAAGGACCTGAGGAAGGATCCCGATGGTCTATGCATTTTGATGGAGCCTCCAATGCTTTGGGTAACGGCGTCGGCGCTGTAATCATATCCCCCAAAGGAACTCATACTCCCCTCACCGCCCGATTATGTTTCAGCTGCACTAACAACATGGCAGAATATGAAGCATGTATCATGGGTTTACAAGCTGCAATCGACTTAAGGATAAAATTTCTAAGTGTCTTCGGAGATTCCGCTCTCGTGATCAATCAGATCAAAGGCGAGTGGGATACGAAACACCCGAATCTTATTCCTTACAAAGAGTATGTGTTGACCTTGCTTCCCCACTTTGAAGAGATAACTTTTGAGCACTTCCCTAGAGAGGAGAATCAGCTAGCGGACGCCCTAGCTACGATGTCTTCAATGTTCAAAGTTAAATGGGACAATGAGGCTCCCCGAATCATAATCTGGAAGTTGGATGAACCGGCATACTGCTGCGAGCTCGAGGCTGAGAAGGTGACTGAAAAACCCTGGTATCACGAGGTGAAGAGGTACTTGGAAGCTCAGGAATACCCTGAAGGCGCATATGTCAATGATAAGAAGTTCATGAGGAGGTTTGCTGCAAAATTCTTCCTCAGCAACGGCATTCTCTACAAGCGGAATCATGATTCAACTCTGCTACGTTGTGTGGATAAGGCTGAAGCAGAGAAAATTATGATGGAACTGCATGAAGGTACATTTGGAACACATTCCAATGGACACACCATGGCTAAGAAAATCCTTCGGGAAGGATATTTCTGGTCCACAATGGAAGCCGATTGTTACCAACACTCCCGAACTTGTCATAAATGCCAGATCTATGCTGACAAGGTGCATATCCCTCCGGTCCCTTTGAATGTCCTAACGGCACCTTGGCCTTTCGCAATGTGGGGCATCGATATGATCGGTGAGATCCGGCCGACGGCATCCAATGGGCATCGCTTCATCTTGGTGGCGATCGATTACTTCACGAAATGGGTTGAGGCAGCTTTCTACGCCACAGTAACCAAGAGCGTCGTGGCACGTTTCATCCGGCATAATCTGATCTGTCGGTACGGCGTCCCAGAAATAATCATTACGGACAATGGTACCAATCTCAACAACAAAATGATCACTGAACTCTGTGAACAATTCAAGATACAGCACCACAATTCTTCTCCCTACCGGCCGAAGATGAATGGGGCTGTAGAGGCAGCCAATAAGAATATCAAGAAAATTGTGCAGAAGATGACAGTGACCTATAAAGATTGGCACGAGATGTTACCGTTCGCTCTTCATGGGTACCGCACCTCAGTAAGGACGTCAACCGGGGCAACTCCCTTCTCCTTGGTCTATGGCATGGAGGCAGTCTTGCCAATTGAAGTCCAGATACCCTCTCTCCGGATAATGAAGGACGCGGACTTGAATGAAGATGATTGGATCCAGACTCGACTTGATCAATTAAATCTGATTGACGAAAAGAGGCTCACTGCTATCTGTCATGGTCAAATGTATCAAAAATGGATGATCAGGGCATTTAACAAGAAAGTCAGACCACAAGAGTATCAAGTTGGGGACCTGGTAATCAAGCGCATCATCCTTCCTCAAAGTGATCCCCGGGGGCAAATGGACCCCTACATACGAGGGGCCAGTTGTGGTTAAACGTGTGTTCTCAGGAGGAGCCATGATCCTAACCACCATGGATGGTGACGACCTTCCTCACCCCGCCAATGCAGACATAGTGAAAAAATACTACGCATAAATAAAAGACCCGCTAGGTTGACATACCTAGGCAAAAATAAGGGATGAAATGAATAAAAATCTGTACACCCGGCAAGTCGAAAACCTGAAAGGGCGGCTTGGGCAAAAATGGGTATCCCGGTGGACTGAAAACCCGAAAGGGCGGTCCAGGAAAAAGTTAGGGATGAAAGCGTAACACTATGTCTCATTGGATCACTTCGCATCCGGAATTCGACATCAACTATCTGGCTCAAGATTTCGGCATCGACCAATCAGCTTCATCTTCAACTAGGCAGCAAAGCGATGAGACATTCGAAGACATAATGGCAATAGCAGAGTTGGAACCCAGTAGGATTGTTCACATAGCTGTTTTGTTTCCTTTTTCAAATTGTAAACTCTATACTATTTGGCGATGTCCTCTTACTAGGATGTCAGCCTCTTGTACAAAAACGCCTATTTACAGGCAAACTCAAAATCAATACAAATTCACTTGTCCATACAAATTACCATTGTTTTCCTTTTTCTGTTTTGTCTTGCGAAGAACGTCCAATGTTCATTTTTGATATATGCATTTGACATTAAATTGCTGATTCATAAATATTTGCATATGAAACAAGAGATTGATTACAGGTGACATCTCGAATTCCCCGGCAGGTCTTAAAGCTCATCCCCAGTAGATTCTGGAAGCTTATCCCCTGCGGAGCACGGACGTCTCTCCCGAGTTTTATTTAGAGTTATTTCCTCACAAGGACTTATAACTGGGTTATCCTCAGCTAAAAACCACGGAAGACCGCCCTCGGCAAAGTTCCTTCAACCCCCAGCGGAGTTTATCGTCATTATCCCCAGCGGAATCCATCATTAAAGTCCTCAACAGGCCTCTCAGCAAAACTTCGGCCAAATATCTCTTCCATAGAGCAATTCCCCGGCCGGCCGTCAAGGATTTATTTTCCTAAAGCGAAATTACATCCATAAACATTCCACATTTTCATACATCTTGCTTACATATATCATGAAACGCATACAACACTATCTCATGTTGAACATCATGATATCATGCATATCATACATCATGACATTGCATACAACTTACGTTTTTGCCTTTTCAGGAAAAAGACAATCCCAAAAACAATTACCTTCAACTGTCACAATTCCAGATCCGATACCTGTATCTAGCCAGGGCGCATCTGAGAATGATCAGTTTCCAGACTCGATTCCTGTATCTAGCCAGGGCACGTCTGAAAAGTTCGAAGATTCGATTCCTGTATCCAGCCAGGGCACATCTATCAACTACAACATCTCCAGATTCGATTCCTGTATCCGGCCAGGGCATATCTGTTGACCACGTTTCCAGACTCGATTCCTGTATCTAGCCAGGGCACGTCTGAAGAGTTCGAAGATTCGATTCCTGTATCCAGCCAGGGCACATCTATTAACGACTATTTCCAGATTCGACTCCTGTATCCAGCCAGGGCATATCTGTGAGCAACCAATTGTAGATTCAATACCTGTATCCAGCCAGGGCATATCTACATAAGGAGACTGAGGATCAAACACCTGTAACAAGCCAGGAAAACATCCGTCTTTCTTAAATACACAAGTTCTCGCTAAGGAATCTCTTATGCGATCGACACTTCCAAATGGCATCTATAAGCCCATTCCCGACAAAGTTCTGTCACATCTCCAGATGGCATCTATAAGCCCATCTCCCTATCTACTACCTCTCCAAATGGCATCTATAAGTCCATTCCTGACATCACATTGTTGAGACTCCCGCATGCGAGTGCAAATTTCCGGGCACTCTAGTGTCCAATCTCCTTTTACCCTCGAGTCACGAAAGGCAAACTTGCCAATCTAACTCTTCAGGTTCAAGAAGATTGAACAGGGGCAACTGTTGTACCCCAAAATTTTCCCTCCCATTTCCTCAACATTTTCTCATCACAAGACCTTTGAAGATCAAGATCCAATTAGGGTTTCCTCTGCTCAAGACTTCTCCTTGCACTGTGGACTCAAAATTAGGGTTTGAGTTTGCACAGGGATATTTTGACCTACAATTCCCAAATTGACTTTCATACTTCATAGTGGATTCATAAGTTTGTTCATACCAAGTTTCAAGCCTTGATTCAAGTTTTTGCCCAGTCAATTGGACAGTTGACCTAGAAATCAGTTGTATTGGGGAAAAAGTCAACTGTGGCCAATTGACAGTCAAACCTCATGAAATTTGACCCACATCAACATATTGAATTCATATGAACCATTTGATCAAGTTTGGATCACAATTCCACAAGAAATTTGATCAGATCACCAAAAGGGCAAAATGGTCATTTTTAGAGTTTTTGACTGCACAAAGGCAATTTTTGACTGTTTGACCTAACCAATGGCAAACCAAGCTCACATGTGGACTCAAGGACCCCATGAAATTATCTTGACACATTCATCAAGCTCAAAAGATCCCAAGTACACAAGGTTGACAGTTGAATTTCCCAGTCAATTGATCAATTTTGACTGTATACTGAAAAGTCAAACTTTGACTTTTTGGTCAAAATCAAGAGTCAAGATTCTTTTTTCATCAAAACATGCCAAATCATGAAACTTGTTCACCAAGAAATCACAAAATGCAAATTAGGGTTTGAAAATGGAATTTTTCATAACTTAGAAATTTTCTAAGTTATGAAAAACCCTAATTTTTTCCCAACTTTGCCCCACCTTTTCACAAAGATCCATTTGGATTCAAACAAAAGTCAAAACATGAAAGTTGTAGCTTGTTGCATAATCTACAACTTTGATTCACAAAGTTTTCTCATTTGAAGCTTGTATCTCAAGTTATAATTTTTTGAATAAGGGCACTAAACCATTTTTAACTTAGTGAAATTTAACCTATTTTGACAAGGTTTTCTACCCCACTTCAAGGCCACTTTTATTACCCTTCCACTTGGAATTTTGATTTGCATTTCAAAGATGGATTGTAGTACACATTCCAAGCTTTCCAAAATGTCCAAGAACTCATCAAACAACCTCATAACTTGAGAGATTCGAATTTCACAAGTTGGCAAAAATTCACTTTTGTTCTTCATCAAAACATGTTCATAGATTTGCAAATCTGAGTTTAGCTTGCTTTATGCTTGATTACAGGTCCTTGAACCATTCCATACTCAATAATTTAATGCTTATTCATTGTGCCAAGGCCATGTTCTTTGTGTTCTAACATTGCATAATGGATTGATCCTAAACTAGATAAAGTGAACTTTCCATTTTTGAAAAGGTTAACTTTATGTCCAATTGCAAATCAAGCAAGTACAAGCAAAATCTCATGGGCACAAGATTATGGGCAAATTGCTCTGATCAAGAGAGGCTTATGCAGCAGGATTAGAGGCCCCTACTGACCTAAAACACAAAGTGACCTTTGCTTGCTTCATTTTCAAGTAACATTGCATAACTTGTGCCATATCTCATCTCAGCTTAGAAACACAAGAGAGAAGTTATCAAACACATTCCATAGACCATATCCAAGCTAACACACGAGCCCTTGCCCTCCAAAATACCCTCCATCTCAGAATCATCCTCAAACTGCAAAAACAGAGTTGCCTCTGCAGTTTGAATGCAAACTCCCATTTCCCTCGAGCATTCTCACCAAAATCAATTCATACACCTTCCATACAACATATGCAAACTAACCATGGCCTAAAACCTGACCTGTAATCACTCTAACAGTTTCCACCATTTTTAATTTCTCCTTTTGCAGTTGAAGTTCTACAGCTTGATACAAGAAGATTCAAGACAAAGTAAGCATTGAAAAAGCACCCCTGGACCTCAAGGAAGCTTTTCCAATCATTACATTGCACTGAAAGTCCCTCATTCTCCACATAGAAGTTCAACTGCACAGGTAAAACTTTGAACTCGTATCTCTCTTATCATGCATCTTTAGTCTTAAGTTTGTGAAGAAACAAGGTCCTACTCATAGCCCTGAACATGTACATATCTTTACATTTCATTTCTTTTGCCTGAGTAGAGAGAATTTGGAGTTTGAAAATGGTAGAAAAATTAGGTTAGGATTTGGGGGAGGAGAAATTCTCCCTCGTCTTAGAGAGTTAGGTCAAGTTCCATACATGGTTAGAACCGTCTCTTCATGCTGAACATTTCTTGTGTTATGAGTTTTTGCTGAAAAGCCAAGAATCAGGAGTTAGACATTGAAGAACAGGGGCGCGCGTTTTTCAAATGTTTGTGCTGGAGGTTGAAGACAATGATCATTGGGCTGGGCTTGTCTTGTGCTTTTCTTTTCACACCCTATTTCCATGTTTACACCCCCTGAGCCCATTTGCTTCATTTTTGACTCTTTTTGACTTTTTCTTTTTTGGTTGACTTTAGTTATTTTTTCTCATGGCATTTAAAAATTAAAAATATTTTTTCCATCATTTTTTTAATATATGGCATATTTATTTGATTTATTTCTTTGTTTATACAAAATATATATATATACTATTATTAGAATAAATAGAAAAATAGTGTAAATACATTTTTATTTTTATTTACCTTCTGAAAATATTTCACACAAAAAATACTTTTTTTTATTTTTTATTAAAATATTAAATAAATATTTATGTTGTGTATAATACATATTTAAGATTTAATATATATATATATATATATATATATATATATATATATATATATATATATATATATATATATATGTTTATTAATATATTTAAGATAAAATATAAAAATACTTGAATTTTTTTCATTTTTATTAATATTTGATACAAAAATACTTTTTCATAATATACTTCATTATTATTTTATTTTCATAAATAATAAATAAATAGTTGTATTAAATTAGATAATAATGCATTTTCTTTTAAAAAATTAGGGTTTTTGCCCTAAATTCAAAATACTCCAAAAAATAATACATTTTTATTTTCTTTTCTCTTTTACATAAATAATATTTTTTCATACATATACAAAACATTTCTTTTGCATCTTGCATTCTTATTTTATTTTTATTTTTTGTACATTATTTAAATTGCAAATATTCAAAATGATGTAATAATGTAGATTTAAATTCTTGTCAATATCCCCATTTGAACATTTGTACCCCCCTTCCCATATTTGGTTTTGTAATAGCTTAGTAATTTTAATTTCGCACTTTATTGCTTTCTAATGATAACATGTTAGAATTAGGGTTTGTATGCGAAAAAACGATAAAAAATAGTTATGACCTAATCTCAAGATAAACAAGCATGAAAATGGACACACAAATCACACTTGCACCCCCTAGGGTTTTCCACTTGTTGCCTTCAAATAAATGGGCCATATTGCATGTTGAACTTCTTTGGGCAAAGCAAACAATTTGAATGATCATAGTCCCTCGACAAAACTTTTCAAAACAAACAAAAACAAATGATCAAGTCCCTTAAAGAAATTGCTCAAAGACATTTAACACCGTTGCAATTATGGTCTAAAACGATGACCCGCGCCTGTCCCCTTCACATCCTAACATAAGGTTGTCCATCAAATTCAATGGTGGAACAAACTTGTTAAAAGGGTTAAAACATAGCAATGATCTTTTGAGAAATTTAGGAGTAGATAACCTCTTAGTTGCTTGACTCAAACTTGCAAAATAAAACACTTGCCTAATTCCAAAACCACATCTCACTACACTTTCAAAACTACTTTCAAAAACAAATGAAAACCTTTTCAAAAGACATACATCTTTGTATACATCCCCACATGGATCATTACAAAGGTTGCCACCACATTGGCATCTTTTCAAAACATTTTCAAAACCCACACACTCAAGCACCATTTAAAACAATTGAAAACAAAAGGCAAGTGATCTAAGCAAGTAACTAAGAGCCCATGGATAACCATGGATAGAAAGGGTGCTAATACCTTCCCTTTCTATAATCTACTCGCCGAACCCAAGAAAACATCTCAAAAGGTTTTTGCTGTGCTTTTTAACCTTTCCTTAGGATAAAATAAAAAGTCGGTGGCGACTCTTGCTAACCGCAACATTTGCGAATACAAACGCAAAACCTCTAGTCAGTTCTCCCACCGTATCACACCTAGCCTTGTGGATCCATGGACGGCCCAGCAAACAAGAATAAGATGGTCGAATGTCCATCACATAGAATGTAGAGGCGAAAACCTGAGAACCAACCTTAATCGGGATATCCACTTCTCCATGCACCATCCTCTTAGACCCATCGAAGGCCCTGACGACCATGTTTCTTGGTTTCAACTCCAACCCTTCACAGTTCAATCGGTCTAGAGCTTTTTTAGGAAATACGTTCAATGAGGAACCAATATCCACTAATACATGAGCGAGAGTAGTGCCCCTGCATTCAATGGAGACATGCAGTGCATCATTGTGATTCTTCCCTTTAGCAGTCAAGTCGGTGTCCGAGTAACCCAACCCATTATCAGCAGTCAAACTAGCCACGCAATCTTTAAACTGATCAGCTGATGTTTCTTGAGGTACGTGTGCAGTCTTCAGGAAAGAAATCAGAGCCTTGGCATGGGCTTCTGAGCATAGTAACAGAGATAACATAGAAATCTTGGATGGGGTTTGCCCCAGCTGCTCGACTACATTATAGTCGCTCTTTTTGATGATCTTTAAAATCACTTCCATCTCTTGTCTAGAAGATTCAACAGTAATCGTCTTTGGTGACTCCGTCTGGGCAGGCTCATCAGTGGTCCCTTTGCCCCGAGTGTCAGACGACTCAGCAACAGGGGTAAGAATGGGAACTTGAACAGGAATAGTAGCAGGTACACTGGCACGTGTGATTACAACAGGTTTCCGGGCAGTTGGTGGAGAGATATCAGGGGAGAAAAGTCTTCCGCTGCGGGTGACTGTGGCAGGTCCCACAATATTGCTGATGTCAGTACCAGCATCCAACTCTTGTTTAACTCCATGAAAATAAACATCATCCTTGTAGTGCCAAGGGGCAGCTTTATCAGATGTATAGGGGATAGGCCCTTGGAACAGTGATGATCAACGGCGCGATCCTCGAGGGAGCCTTGGAAGAATTGTCGAAAATGGTGATAATGACAACTTCTTCAGTGTGAACTAAAGGAACAACAGTCTTCTCAAACAGAATTTCTTTATTATCCATCAGGCGTTGGACACCTGACTTTAAAATATGGCAACCGGTAGGTAGGACAGAACACATACGGCAACCTTCGTCACATCCCGTAAATAAACTGGCTAGCAAAAAGTTCTTCTTTACAGTCATTAAAGGGGTAACAATGTCATTCACAGAAACCACAAACAAGTTTTCATCTATAGCATTCACTCCATGCTTGGGCATAGGAGTAGTTACAACATTAGGTCTTGCAGGTGCTTCAAACTCAATCTCCTTCGCATCAATTAAGTCCTGTACTTTGTTCTTTAAAACCCAACAATCATCCGTATCATGCCCCAGGCTATCAAAGTGAAAAGCACAGCGGGCATTAGGGTTATACTTTGGTGATGTAGTGTTGGGATTCTTCGGGGCCTCCCTTGGAATCACTAGATTGGTTTTCAGTAACTGTGGCAGAATCTGAGATAAAGTCATGTTGATCTGAGTGAATTATCTTCGAGGTGTCTCGGTATTTTGTTGATTGTTGCGCTGAGGAGCCCCAACAGGTCTTGAAATAACAACCGCATTAACAGCTTGGCGGCGTTCAGGTCTATTCTGGCTTTTCGAACTGTAAACAGCACTAGACTCTTTCTTAAAAGGCTTCTTCTCGATGCCTGATGAAGCACCCTTCTGTATTTTACCAGACTTAATACCAACCTCAATCCTTTCACCGGTCATAATTAGCTCTGTAAACCCAGATGAAGAACTTCCGATCAGATGGTTGAAATACGGACCAGACAAGGTCCCCAGAAACATATCCATAAGCTCCCTATCAGCCAAGGGTGGTTGCACTCTTCCAGCGAGATCCCTCCACTTCTGAGCATAATCTTTGCAACCCTCGCCTACACCCATTGACATACCCTGGAGTTGGGTACGCGTGGCAGTGAGGTCGGCATTGTACTTCCTGTAGAAAGCAGCAGCCAATTCTTCCCACCTACAGATACTAGCTCCTTCCAGCTGGTAAAACCATTCAAGTTGAGTCCATGATAGACTGTCTTGAAAGAAGTGGATCCATAGGTTCTTATCAGCGGTGTACGGCTGAATCTTCCTTACATACGATCGGAGGTGCAGTTTCTGGCAAGAAACTCCGTCGTACTTAGCAAAGGCTGGTGCTTTGAATTTGTGGGGAATCACCACCCCAGATGACAGACCTAAATCACCAAAGTCCAGACTAGGCACCTTCTGAACTTCCATCGCATTCAAACAATCTTCCAGTTGTTTGTATCTATCCTCAGCCAGAGGATACTGGTCTTCGTCAAAGTCCATCTCGTTGTCTGAAACCACAGGGCTAGGAGCCCTCCTTTCTTCCTGACTATCTTTCCCTCCAGATGAGGTGGTCAAATCAACTTCATCTCGTAGCCTGTTTCCAAACCTGTGACCTGTGTTAAACAGGACTTTCCTCTTCTTCTTCTTCTTCTTCTCTTTCAGAATAAGGGTCTTCAGATCTTGCTGACCCATGGCTAGATTCATGAACAGCTCTTGGAATTGGGCATTTTGAGCCTGCAGAGCCTTGATTTCTTGTTCAGTCGATGGTTCAGAAGACATGATGCTGAAATAAACAGCGAAGAAGATAAGAGACCTGTAAGGGTACCTGTTATGAGGTGCATGGAATGAAATGCGTATGATATGATTTCAAAGACATCGAGAGATTCAAATTCGTAAACAAGAAATGAAACACACTTTTATTAGATAAATTTGAAATTCAAATTGTTCAACAAATGCCCTTAAGGCGTTACAAGAAAGGAAATACTGAAAAGTAAATAAATAATGGAATTAATCAAAGGACATCAACGCTCCCATGGTCGTTTGCCTTTAGTGCTGACATAGTCATTGATGATCTGCTCCCTCTCCAACTGTCTTGTCAACTTCTGAATCTTCTGCTCTTTCTCGTGATACTTTTCTCGGTAAGTATCTCGTTCTTCCCTTAGCTGCATCCAGGACCTCTTCAATGCCCCAATGTCAATAGGCATGTAAGGGTGTAAGATAGTAGGAGGAACTCCCTCTTCATCAGCAACTTCAACAATAATAGGCAAGACGACTTCATACGGCATTCCCAGCTTTTGGGCACAGATGCGAACCCATCTGAGATATGGCTCCATCGGAAGTGAAGTCTTTGGGCCCAGCTCGTGTGGGTCAGATCTGTGAACTCTATCCCAAGCCCTTATGAATCTGCGGCGTTGCTCGTCACTATCCCCTTGAAAATAAAAGATTATATTAGGCATTAGCAGCTCATGAGGTCCTTCCCTTTTGGCTCGCCCAAACTGACGTAACGCCAAGCATGGATTGTAAGTAATTCCTCCATGGGTTCCTATCAGTGGAACATTGGGGTATTCCCCACAGTGATCAATAACGGCCACCTCGTCCATACCCTTAATAGTCCAAATGATATCATTGTGAGAGAGAAACATAACCCTATAAGCCCATCCCATGTGTTGTACCCCAAAATTAGCCTTCGTATTTTTTCCACAAGAAATCACAGCTTCGGGCTTTTCCTGATTTTTTCAGACTGGCTCAAGAATCGGTCAAACAGACTTTTCTCGTCAGTCAGACAAGATTTAGGGTTTTCATTGATTTTTAAGCAGTTCAAGCAGATTTCTTAGGGTTTGGTTGAGTTGGCTCAGGTTTTGATCAGGCGGACGCTTCTTTGACATTTAACCAAGAACCAGGGTTTTGTGCGCGCATTCTCAGAAAGAATTAATTTTACAGTTCTTTTCAGTTTACTCTGAGATTTGGATTGAAACATTTGAATTGAGAACTTGCAGTTGTTTTGTTCAATCAGTAAAGGCATGTGGACGTTTGTTTGATTTGACTGTGCATTGCTGTGGCTATTTGAAACGCCAGGTTTATTATTGATTGATGCTAAGACCACAGTGTTTATCAATTGTTTATTTATTCTGAGATTAGAATAATTGGGATTTATTTCCATTTTATTATAATTTAAGAATTATAAACAATTAAATAAACATTTGAAGGAGAATTAGAATTAACTGATAAAAAAGAGGATGTTTATTCATTTTGAATTGTTTGTTACAGATATTATTTAAATACTGTAAATTTATTTACAGTTTATTTACATTAATATTATTACAAATAATTTAAATTGAAACAAAACTATGTCCTAAATTTCCTAAGTCTTCTTCTTCTATCCAATGCTCCTTTGCTCAATTATCTTTACTTGCAAAAACAAAGAAAAGAAAAAGTCAAATGCAGATAAAATAAATAAAAGAGCATACACAGTTAAAACGCATCATTAAAAGTAACTGGCCAGAATCAGTTTCCCCTCTCTGCAAATCACAAGATTGCTCTTGGTTCACAAAGAGGGATAGAATATGCTTGTATTAAAATATGAAATGCACAAAAGCTACAAATTGCACAAATTCAAATTTGTCAACCAACTGCATAGTTTCAAAACAAACAGCATGTACAAGTATAAAGGCAAACTGAATCACAATTTCAAACTAAGCCAAAAAGCTGTCAAAAAACTGTCCAAAGATATAGAAGGATATCAAGATATCAAGAAGTACAAAATGTTGTCAACAAATGTGCAGAAAAGCAGGAGAGATATGCAGAGCTAAGCAACTAATGCAAGCAACATCAAAATGTTCATCATTTTCCTAGGCCAGCTACTTTTTCAGCATAGTACAGTTTTTTAAAGCAATATTTTATGCTTTTTTAATCTGTCAAGAGAGAGAAGAGAGAAGAGAAATAGGCTTACAGCAGGTTTAGGCTTAGAGAAAAGATATAAGCAAGATACAAAAACACAGTAGAGCAGGCAGAGATATCAAAAAGAGGCAGAATAACACATAGAGAATACCCAAGGTTACAAACTATAACACAAATTGAAGCAAGCCTGGAGCCAAGCCTGAACCTGCTGCAAACAAACCAAAAGAGTCACAAGATTTAAACCTAAACTGCCTCCAAACTGTGTAAAACCAGTTCAAAGCTCATAAGCTCAAATCAACAAAACTCTCAGAACTAGGAAAGTTCATCATTGAGCATCTAAAGCCAGCACAAAGCCAAGAGAGGGGAAGCTAGTCAAAACTGATATTTCAACAATAGCAACTCAGAAGCATTCAATCCCAAAAGCCCTCAGAGGTAACCTCATCACAGGGCACAACATATCAAATACCTCAACACATCATCACGTTCTTCCGCCCAAGCCAACCTAGGCGCCTCCTCCAGCTCTCTCCTCCATTTTCAAAAGATAACAAAGGTATAATTTTTCTACTTTTTTTTCCTTCACACCTCACATAACAATAATAATGTTTAGAGAATAGAATTTATCAAGGAGTAAAAAACGTGTACGAACTGGAAACCCTAAAAAACATAAGCTATGAGATCGTTACCTTGCAAACGTCACCGCCTGCGTGACCATGGGGAAAGGAGAGAGGGAACGGCGCCTGGCAACGAGGACGGAGGGGCGTCAGTAAGCCATGTTCGGTTTGAGAAGATGAAGAGGACGAAAGCAACGAAGTGAGCGCCGCTCTGTAACTCACAAACCCTAAAATCCCAAATGAACAACTCAGTTGAAACCCTTACAAAAACGTTATGAAACAAAATGGGCCTTGCCCTTTCCTAATCAGCCTAAAGCCCATTTCCAATCCTAGCGCACCCCCCCCCCCTCATGCTTCTGTTCATTTTCTGATTGGTCCCAAGTAAATTCCATTCAAGCCCGTTTACTCTTTTTTATATATACTAATACATGTTTATTTTCTTCTTACATAATTTATTTTGTACATAAAATAATATATTAACTTTTTTATAAAACTTTCATAATTACTCTTTTTTTAGTTAGTATAATACATAAGATTAAAATTTATAGTTAAACAAATTTCTCTTTTTTTAAATTTTTTAAATTTTTTAAAATACTAAACCTTGTATAAGGTATTAATAAAGAATGCATAAAAATAGAACTTAAAATATTTTCTTTTTCTTAAACTTAAAACACCTTTTCTTTTGTTTTATTAAAACTTGTTTTGTCTGTACATATTAACAAAAATACAAAAAGAATGAATAAATACTTAATTCTCTCATTAAGTTAACATTCCACACTTGTAAATAATTACATGCACTTACACAAATACGTTAATACATTTACATTGCTCTTATACATTTGCTTATTCTTATACCTTGATACATATTACATTTGAGATCACAATTCAATTTGGTTGTAAATTATTTGGACATTACTCCCCTATTAAGTCTCATCCCCATTTGTAAACATTTGTACCCCCACTCCCGGATACTTATTTGTAATAGCGTAGACTTTAAATTCTCGCAATTTATCGTTTTCAAATATACCATGGTTAGACCTAGGGTTTGTATGTACATAAAATCAAACACTAGATAACCTAATACAAGACAAATACATGAAATCAATAAACAATCACACTTGCACCCCTAGGGTAATCCCACTCGTTGCCTTCCAAAATGGGCCATGCTTGCACGTTGAGTATCTTTGGAAAAACAATTCAAATGATCATAAGTCCCTCGATGACGCTTTCGAAAGTTGCCTAAATGGAATGATCATAGTCCCTTCAAGCAAAATTGCCAAAGACACTTGGCACCATTGCATTCATGGTCCATACGATGACCCGCGCCTGTCCCGTTAAACATCCTAACGCAAGATTGTCCACCAAATACAATGGTGGAACAAAATTGTTTAAAAGGGTTAAAACATGAGAAAAACCTTTGAGTAAATTTAGGGGTAGACAACTCTTAGTTACTTGATCAAACTTTCAAAAACACTTGCTTACTTTTCAAAACCACACTCCACAAACACTTTCAAAAACAAACTTCCAAAAACATTTGAAACATCTTTTCGAAAAGATACACACCGTTGTATATACTCAAACACGAGTCATTACAATGGTTGCCTAGACAAGGCGTCTTCTTCAAAAAACATTTTCAAAACACACACACACACACCACAATTTCAAGCAATTGAAAATCAAAGGCAAGTGATCTAAAACAAGTAACTAAGAGCCCATAGATAACCATGGATGAGAAGGGTGCTAATACCTTCCCTTTTCATAATCTACCCCCCGAACCCACGAAACATCTCAAAAGGTTTTTCCTGTGCTTTTTAACCTTTCCTTTAGGATAAAAGTAAAAGTCGGTGGCGACTCTTGCTAAACCGAACAAGTGCAAATACAAACGCAAACCTCAAGTCAGTTCTCCCACCGTATCACAGAACTGGCGACTCTGCTGGGGACTTACTCAAAAGTGGGGTTACCTTAGGGTTTAGATCACCTTTACATTCTTGCTTTGATTGCCTTGATTGCTTTACTTTTTTGGTTCCTTGTTTGGGTTTGTTGAAAATCCTACACCCGGATTTGGGGCACCTTTTTAGGTAAATAGCAATAAAACTGTGAGGGAATTGTGCGGGGTATACCGACATGGTTGAAGCAGTAAGCTATGTTAGTGTGACATATTTGTGAGTACCGGTAACCCTTGAGTTCAGTCAAGGAGAGTACGGGGCCGCTGAGTGATGTCATGAAGCACTAACGAACTCTTAGAACCTTAATTGACCATCCTACCCTTTTTAGGGGTAGTGAGATGACCGACTTTGGTGCAGTCCGAAGTTGGTAGATACTCGATACTACACTCATTGATGGTTGTTTTCTTGGAATATTTTGGTCGCCAGTTCAGTGGCTAAACCAAAACAATGAACACAGAAAACAATCCAATGATATTGAGCTCCTTAGAACCCGATTTCTATTTTTAGGACAGGATGAGCCAACTAACTTCAAGAGGGTACTTACCTACAAACCCCATGCGAGCCTAAACCTAAGGACTTGTTTGCTTTATGTGAATATGATTACCTGTATATACATTTACTTGCTTTTGCATACATGTACATAACATCATAACATCATACCATAGCATTTTCAATAACCATTTCAAGGATCTCGAGGGTTCTTTTGATGCAGGGTTACGTTGAACCAGACGTCTACCAAGAGGCAAGAGGTTTCTCCTCTAAGCAAATGCCGTCAAAGATCAAGTACAACAACTTGAATCAGGGGCTATGACCCACTTGACATGGTGAGCTTGATTCTTGTGGAAAGACATCCACCGGGGCAAAGATCTCCAATCAAAGATCAAGTGCAACAACTTGAATCAGGGGCTATGACCCACTTGACATGGTGAGCTTGATTCTCGTGGAAAGACATCCACCGATGCAAAGTTCTCCAATAAAAGATCAAGTGCAACAACTTGAATCAGGGGCTATGACCCACTTGACATGGTGAGCTTGATTCTCGTGGAAAGACATCCACAGGTGCAAAGTTCTCCAATCAAAGATCAAAGTTAAACCTCTAACATTCTCTTGTGTTTACCCCAAGAGATCCTTGAAAGCATGCATCCACATATCATGCATTGCATCATAACAGTTTTTCCCTTTTTCAAGTTTCCTTACTCTCCTACTATTTATTTCAGTAAGAGATGGCTCTAGAAAGGACTGTCAAGGATATCCAGGACCAGACTGCTCAGCTGCAGGAAATGTTCTTGAACCTGTCACTGGGGCAAGAAGAAATGAAATCTCTCCTCACAAAGGGCTTGGTCCAGGAGAATTCAAACAATGCCAGGAGTGATCAGCTGGGGGAACTGCAGTTTGATTTGGCAACATTGAGGATCCAAGTGATGGGGAAACTGGTGGGCCAGATGGCTCTCATCTAGGATTTGTCTCAAAGACAAGAGGAACTCAGAGTTCTCGTCAACCAACTGGGGCAAACATCTGAGGTTGAAGAGCAAGCCATCACTCAACCCCCATCCAGAAAAGAAGACAAAGGGAAGGCTCCTCTGCTTGCTTCAGGGTCACAAGCCCAACAACAACCTCTCCAGCGTCAACGGGGTAATCGGCGTAATCAAAATACATCGGGAAGACAGTTCACTGAGACTGACATACCGTCATCTCTAATACTAGAGCGCTTGTTGGAAGTCAGTCTGACTGCTTTGAGGGACCCTATTCGGAAGCCCAATACCTCCGCTCCTAACTATCATCCTGATGCATTTAGTGTTTACAACTCCTATAGCCCGGGACACGACACCGACGATTGTTGGGCCTTGAAGAACAAGATTCAAGATCTGATTGACATTGGAGTGCTGAGGTTCATGCCAGACGGCGAGATGAAAATCTTCCGTTAGGGATTTCTCCACCTGAAGTGACAAATCTCAAACTGAGAGACTTTTGCTTCATTTGAAGTTTCAAAGTTGTAATTTCTTTTGTTATTCAAACAATTAACTGTTAATGTCAAACTCTGTTTCATTAATGCATTACATATGTTTGTCTTGAATTCATCCATTCGTTTTCACTACTCATATGCTTTCTTTATGATATTTAACTCTTGATAAAAAGTTGCAAGCCTTTAGAGGGAGGATGACGAAACAATACCATAATCTTCCACAGTATGCTTTTGAACAGACCTTGCTGATGATGTACAGGCATTTCTTTCAATTCCCAAACACTGGAGTTATAAGGAAGATAATCCCTAGTCAACCCCTTCGAGCCAAAGAAGTAGGAGTTTTCTGTTCTGAACAAATCAAAACCTTTGATATAAACCTGGGGCAGGGTAGTCTCTCAGTTAATTCAAAAGGGTGTGCGTCAAAGTCGCAAACTCTCAGTTCGTAATACAACGAACGACATCAAAAAAAATCAAAATCATTCCCTTGGAATCAAAAGACAGTGATGGTCCCTATCACATAGGCAGTCAATCTCTCAAAAGAGAAAAAGCCCACTGAGCCAAAACCTATAAAGGAGGCTTAAGAAAGCTGGGGCATCCCGCTGACGGTAATCTCGAAAACAGAGACAATCAGGCAAAAGTTAGGGATAACAAATCAAAATCAAAATAGAGAGGTCATTACAAATCCTCAACAACATGAAAAATGTTGCAAAAGAAAAAAGGAGATGATGACTGTCTCCCCAAATTCAATTGGTGAACCATCACCCAAAAGTCGTTCCAAACTCGAATAGAGTGCGACGCACAATTAACTGAGCTTAGGATTGAAGAACATCACGAAGAGCGGGTGGGTACAAATTTACTTTGAGCCTTTATCTTTTGTTTCTTAAACCGTGAACCAAGCCACGTTACAACCCTTCAAAAGTCCTAATTGAAGCATGGGTTAGTTCAAAAGCATACTGTTATAAAAGGTATCCTGACTCTTGTAAGGCTTTGTCTAAATCTTGTGTTGATTTGTCTTATAAAAAAGTTTTCTGCTAAAAAACGCATTTTCAAAACTTCGAGACAAACGTAAATTTTGCATTGTTTGAATATCACTGTTTGCATTTGGTTATTTGTTTGACAGCGAAGAAATTCATACAGCGAATGTTCGGAGGAACGAAAACTCTCTCAGTGAGTAAAAATCACTTCAAAAAGGATGACACTTCCAACGACGAGTCTCCTATCAACAAGGGGCATGACATGTCACTATCCAGTTAACCTGGGGCAGTCCAGTCAAGGTTTCAACAGATCTTTCAAAGTCCAGTTAACCTGGGGCAGTCTAGTCAAGATTTTAACAAATCTCTCAAAAGTTCAGTGAACTTGGGGCAAGTCTCCTTCATCACCACTTGGGGCATTCGAATGTCAAAAGTGTTCAACAATTCCTTCATCACCTGTTGGAAGATACGGTCCAGATATGCTCCAGACACGGTTGCCATTCTGTCACCTTTCTTAAGTTCTAGATCAACACCTATAACAAGCCAGGAAAATATCTGTGGACGACTGATTGTGGATTAACACCTGTAACAAGCCAGGAAATTATCTACATGAAGAGATTGAAGATCAACACCTGTAACAAGCCAGGGAACCATCTTTCTTTCTCAGGTCAGAGATCAACACCTGAAACAAGCCAGGACAATATCTCCTTGACCAACTTTTCTTAAGTTCCAGATCAACACCTGTAACAAGCCAGGAAAATATCTGTGGACGACTGATTGTGGATTAACACCTGTAACAAGCCAGGAAATTATCTACATGAAGAGATTGAAGATCAACACCTGAAACAAGCCATGGAACTATCTTTCTTTCTCAAGTCAGAGATCAACACCTGTAACAAGCCAGGACAGTATCTTCTCGACCAACATTTCTTAAGTTCCAGATCAACACCTGTAACAAGCCAGGAAAATATCTGTGGACGACTGATTATGGATTAACACCTGTAACAAGCCAGGAAATTATCTACATGAAGAGATTGAAGATCAACACCTATAACAAGCCAGGGAACCATCTTTCTTTCTCAGGTCAGAGATCAACACCTGTAACAAGCCAGGACAATATCTCCTCGACCAACATTTCTTAAGTTCCAGATCAACACCTGTAACAAGCCAGGAAAATATCTATGGACGACTGATTGTGGATTAACACCTGTAACAAGCCAGGAAATTATCTACATGAAGAGATTGAAGATCAACACCTGTAACAAGCCAGGCAACCATCTTTCTTTCTCAGGTCAGAGATCAACACCTGAAACAAGCCAGGACAGTATCTCCTTGACCAACCTGATCAATACCTGCAACGATCAAAAGATTCTCGACTTCCCCAACCAGAGAGCCTTCCAGAAGCTAACTCCCCCCAGAGTCAAGTTTCAAAATCCCCGGCGGAGCTAAAACTTCCAACTATCAATCTCCAAGCAGAATGAAGACTCTCATTCTCAGTTTCCTCATAGAATATTCGATTGTTCTCCAGTGAAGATCTCCTCAAGACAGGAATCCCCCAGTAGATTGGCATACAACCCAAGCTCCTGATTCCCCAACAGCGGTCCCAGGATTTCTCACTTTCAACAATCAAAAGATTCTTGCTATCCCCTGCAGCAGTCAAGATTTCTTTTATCCCCAGCGGAGTTCATCAAATTCCCCAACATAACTTATCAGTGGAATCCCCAGCGGAGTTCTCATCAAAACTTCAGCAAAGTATCTCTCCCCGCAGAGTAATTCCCCGCAGAGTAATCTCTCCAACAAGTTTATTCCCCAACGGAGTCATCTTCTCCTACCGGTTTATTCTTACAACCATCATCCCTCGCGGGAGCGAAGAACTCTACTCTTCAACATCAGCCCAGGATTCAACAAGCTCCCGACATTCGTCAAGGATTTATTTTCCCAGACGAAAATACATTCATAAACATTTCACATCCTGCTTACATACATATACGCATCATATCACATAATCTCATTTATTTTTGAGAACATCATGACGTCATGCATCTCATACATCATGACATTGCATACAACTGATGTCTTGCCTTTTCAGGAAAAGGACAATCTGAAGATGATTACTATCAACTGTCACAATTCCATATTCGATACCTGTATCCAGCTAGGGCATATCTGTAGACGACAAATTCCAGATTCGATTCCTGTATCTAGCCAGGGCATATCTATGAGCGTTCAACCGTAGATTCGACACCTGTATCTAGCCAGGGCATATCTGCATGAATAGTTTCCAGATTCGATACCTGTATCCAGCCAGGGCACGTCTGTAAGCAACCTTTTGAAGTTCCAGATTCGATTCCTGTATCCAGCCAGGGCATATCTGTAGACGAAAAATTCCAGATTCGATTCCTGTATCTAGCCAGGGCATATCTGTGAGCGTTCGACCGTAGATTCGACACCTGTATCTAGCCAGGGCATATCTGTAGACGACCAATTCCAGATTCGATACCTGTATCCAGCCAGGGCATATCTGTGAGTAACTGATTGTAGATTCGATACCTGTATCCATCCAGGGCATGTCTGCATGAAGAGTTTAGAGATTCGATACCTGTATCTAGCCAGGGCATATCTGCATGAATAGTTTCCAGATTCGATACCTGTATCCAGCCAGGGCACATCTGTAAGCAACCTTTTGAAGTTCCGGATTCGATTCCTATATCCAGCCAGGGCATATCTGTAGACGAAAAATTCCAGATTCGATTCCTGTATCTAGCCAGGGCATATCTGTGAGCGTTCGACCGTAGATTCGACACCTGTATCTAGCCAAGGCATATCTGTAGACGACCAATTCCAGATTCGATACTTGTATCCATCCAGGGCATATCTGTGAGTAACTGATTGTAGATTCGATACCTGTATCCAGCCAGGGCATGTCTGCATGAAGAGTTTAGAGATTCGATACCTGTATCCAGCAAGGGCATATCTGCATGAATAGTTTCCAGATTCGATACCTGTATCAAGCCAGGGCACGTCTGTAAGCAACCTTTTGAAGTTCCAGATTCGATTCCTGTATCCAGCCAGGGCATATCTGTAGACGACAAATTCCAAATTCGATTCCTGTATCTAGCCAGGGCATATCGGTGAGCGTTTGACCGTAGATTCGACACTTGTATCTAGCCAAGGCATATCTGTAGACGACCAATTCCAGATTCAATACCTGTATCCAGCCAGGGCATGTCTGCATGAAGAGTTTAGAGATTCGATACCTGTATCCAGCCAGGGCACGTCTGTAAGCAACCTTTTGAAGTTTCGGATTCAATTCCTATATCTAGCTAGAGCATATCTGTGAGCAATCGATTGTAGATTCAATACTTGTATCCAGCCAGGGCATGTCTACATGAAGAGTTTGAAGATCAACCCCTGTAACAGGCCAGGAAATTATCTTTCTTTCTCAAGTACGCAAGTTCTCGCTAAGGAATCTCTTACGCGATCGACACACAATTCCAAATGGCATCTATAAGCCCATTCTCGACAAAGTTCCATCACACCTCCCGATGGCATCTGTAAGCCCATCTCCACAACTATCCATTACACTTCCAAATGGCGTCTATAAGCCCATTCCCGACAAGGTTCTGTCACATCTCCAGATGGCATCTCTAAGCCCATCACCAAATGGCATCTTTAAGCCCATTCCCTCCACCATCACATCACCGAGTGCAAATTTTCGGGCACTCTAGTGTCCAATCTCCTTTTAGCTTCAAGTCGCGAACGGCAAACTTGCCAATCTAACTCTTCAGGTTCAAGAAGATTGAACAGGGGCAACTGTTGTACCCCAAAATTTGCCTTCGTATTTTTTCCACAAGAAATCACAGCTTCGGGATTTTCCTGATTTTTTCAGACTGGCTCAAGAATCGGTCAAACAGACTTTTCTCGTCAGTCAGACAAGATTTAGGGTTTTCATTGATTTTTAAGCAGTTCAAGCAGATTGCTTAGGGTTTGGTTGAGTTGGCTCAGGTTTTGATCAGGCGGACGCTTCTTTGACATTTAACCAAGAACCAGGGTTTTGTGCGCGCATTCTCAGAAAGAATTAATTTTACAGTTCTTTTCAGTTTACTCTGAGATTTGGACTGAAACATTTGAATTGAGAACTTGCAGTTGTTTTGTTCAATCAATAAAGGCATATGGACGTTTGTTTGATTTGATTGTGCATTGCTGTGGCTATTTGAAACGCCAGGTTTATTATTGATTGATGCTAAGACCACAATGTTTATCAATTGTTTATTTATTCTGAGATTAGAATAATTGGGATTTATTTCCATTTTATTATAATTTAAGAATTATAAACAATTAAATAAACATTTGAAGGAGAATTAGAATTAACTGATAAAAAAAGAGGATGTTTATTCATTTTGAATTGTTTGTTATAGATATTATTTAAATACTGTAAATTTATTTACAGTTTATTTACATTAATATTATTACAAATAATTTAAATTGAAACAAAACTATGTCCTAAATATCCTAAGTCTTCATCTTCTATCCAATGCTCCTTTGCTCAATTATCTTTACCTGCAAAAACAAAGAAAAGAAAAAGTCAAATGCAGATAAAATAAATAAAAGAGCATACACAGTTAAAACACATCATTAAAAGTAACTGGCCAGAATCAGTTTCCCCTCTCTGCAAATCACAAGATTGCTCTTGGTTCACAAAGAGGGATAGAATATGCTTGTATTAAAATATGAAATGCACAAAAGCTACAAATTGCACAAATTCAAATTTGTCAACCAACTGCATAGTTTCAAAACAAACAGCATGTACAAGTATAAAGGCAAACTGAATCACAATTTCAAACTAAGCCAAAAAGCTGTCAAAAAACTGTCCAAAGATATAGAAGGATATCAAGATATCAAGAAGTACAAAATGCTGTCAACAAATGTGCAGAAAAGCAGGAGAGATATGCAGAGCTAAGCAACTAATGCAAGCAACATCAAAATGTTCATCATTTTCCTAGGCCAGCTACTTTTTCAGCATAGTACGGTTTTTTAAAGCAATATTTTATGCTTTTTTAATCTGTCAAGAGAGAGAAGAGAGAAGAGAAATAGGCTTACAACAGGTTTAGGCTTAGAGAAAAGATATAAGCAAGATACAAAAACACAGTAGAGCAGGCAGAGATATCAAAAAGAGGAAGAATAACACATAGAGAATACCCAAGGTTACAAACTGTAACACAAATTGAAGCAAGCCTGGAGCCAAGCCTGAACCTGCTGCAAACAAACCAAAAGAGTCACAAGCTTTAAACCTAAACTGCCTCCAAACTGTGTAAAACCAGTTCAAAGCTCATAAGCTCAAATCAACAAAACTCTCCGAACTAGGAAATTTCATCATTGAGCATCTAAAGCCAGCACAAAGCCAAGAGAGGGGAAGCTAGTCAAAACTGATATTTCAACAATAGCAACTCAGAAGCATTCAATCCCAAAAACCCTCAGAGGTAACCTCATCACAGGGCACAACATATCAAATACCTCAACACATCATCACGTTCTTCCGCCCAAGCCACCCTAGGCACCTCCTCCAGCTCTCTCCTCCATTTTCAAAAGACAACAAAGGTATAATTTTTCTACTTTTTTTTTCCTTCACACCTCACATAACAATAATAATGTTTAGAGATTAGAATTTATCAAGGAGTAAAAAACGTGTACGAACTGGAAACCCTAAAAAACATAAGCTATGAGATCGTTACCTTGCAAACATCGCCGCCTGCGTGACCATGGGGAAAGGAGAGAGGGAACGGCGCCTGGCAACGAGGACGGAGGGGCGTCAGTAAGCCATGTTCGGTTTGAGAAGATAAAGAGGACGAAAGCAACAAAGTGAGCGCCGCTCTGTAACTCACAAACCCTAAAATCCCAAATGAACAACTCAGTTGAAACCCTTACAAAAACGTTATGAAACAAAATGGGCCTTGCCCTTTCCTAATCATCTAAAGCCCATTTCCAATCCTAGCGCACCCCCCCTCATGCTTCTGTTCATTTTCTGATTGGGCCCAAGTAAATTCCATTCAAGCCCATTTACTCTTTTTTATATATACTAATACATCTTTATTTTCTTCTTACATAATTTATTTTGTACATAAAATAATATATTAACTTTTTTTATAAAACTTTCATAATTACTCTTTTTTTAGTTAGTATAATACATAAGATTAAAATTTGTAGTTAAACAAATTTCTCTTTTTTTAAATTTTTTTTATTTTTTAAAATACTAAACCTTGTATAAGGTATTAATAAAGAATGCATAAAAATAGAACTTAAAATATTTTCTTTTTCTTAAACTTAAAACACCTTTTATTTTGTTTTATTAAAACTTGTTTTGTCTGTACATATTAACAAAAATACAAAAAGAATGAATAAATACTTAATTCTCTCATTAAGTTAACATTGCACACTTGTAAATAATTACATGCACTTACACAAATATGTTAATACATTTACATTGCTATTATACATTTGCTTATTCTTATACCTTGATACATATTACATTTGAGATCGCAATTCAATTTGGTTGTAAATTATTTGGACATTACTCCCCTATTAAGTCTCATCCCCATTTGTAAACATTTGTACCCCCACTCCTGGATACTTATTTGTAATAGCGTAGACTATAAATTCTCGCAATTTATCGCTTTCAAATATACCATGGTTAGACCTAGGGTTTCTATGTACATAAAATCAAACGCTAGATAACCTAATACAAGACAAATACATGAAATCAATACACAATCACACTTGCACCCCTAGGGTAATCCCACTCGTTGCCTTCCAAAATGGGCCATGATTGCACGTTGAGTATCTTTGGCAAAACAATTCAAATGATCATAAGTCCCTCGATGACGCTTTCGAAAGTTGCCTAAACGAAATGATCATAGTCCCTTCAAGCAAAATTGCCAAAGACACTTGGCACCATTGCATTCATGGTCCATACGATGACCCGCGCATGTCCCGTTAAACATCCTAACGCAAGATTTTCCACCAAATACAATGGTGGAACAAAATTGTTTAAAAGGGTTAAAACATGAGAAAAACCTCTGAGTAAATTTAGGGGTAGACAACTCTTAGTTACTTGATCAAACTTGCAAAAACACTTGTTTCCTTTTCAAAACCACACTCCACAAACACTTTCAAAAACAAACTTCCAAAAACATTTGAAACATCTTTTCGAAAAGATACACACCGTTGTATATACTCAAACACGAGTCATTACAATGGTTTCCTAGACAAGGCGTCTTCTTCAAAAAAAAAATTCAAAACACACACACACACACACACACACACACACCACAATTTCAAGCAATTGAAAATCAAAGGCAAGTGATCTAAAACAAGTAACTAAGAGCCCATGGATAACCATGGATGAGAAGGGTGCTAATATCTTACCTTTTCATAATCTACCCCCCGAACCCACGAAACATCTCAAAACGTTTTTTCTGTGCTTTTTAACCTTTCCTTTAGGATAAAATAAAAAGTCGGTGGCGACTCTTGCTAAACCGAACAAGTGCGAATACAAACGCAAACCTCAAGTCAGTTCTCCCACCGTATCACACCATGCCTTCTTTTTTCTTCAAAACTGATTTGGGAAGGTGAGAGATAAACCACCTTGCCAACAATGGAGCACAGCACATCAAGGTTCCTCGCTTTCGAGCGGTACGGGTATAAAGCTGATGAAGAATGTCACCTAAGAGAGTGGGTACAGGATTACCAGAGATGAAGATCTTTACCGCATTCACATCAATAAAGGAGTCAGAGTTAGGAAACAATACCAAGCCATATATTAGAAGAGCCAGAATATCTTCGAATGCCTTGAAGTCTAGACTATCCCATAAATGATTAGCCTTACCAACCAAGAACTTAGTGAGAAAGCCCTTTGCTCCACTTTTAGTCTGCCAATTAGCCATTACCTCATCCTTTGTCATATGAAGGGCTGAAGCAATCTCTTCTGGCCTAAGGATCTTCTCCCAACCTGTAAACGGGGTATGCTCTAGAATAGAGATACCGAGCAGATCAGAGAACTCTTCCAAGGTAGGGACCAACTGGTAGTCCTGAAAAGTAAAGCAATGGTACAGTGGATCATAGAATTGGACCAAGACACTCATCATCATCTCGTCCAATTTGGAAGTGACCAAACCCAAGAGGTGACCATGTCTCCTGATGAAGGAGGTAGTATCAGACATCTTTGCAACCAATTCTTTGAGCATAGTGGGAACCTGGACAAAGTTGATTCGGATGGTGTTCTTACACATAGGTGTCATGACCTACAAAACAGAACAAAGATGAATCCCTCCTGTCTTTGAAATAGGTTAGTCCAATGCAAGATGTATGCAATTTTATGATGTCATGATAGAAAGCACACCACAAGGATCCACAAATAGAAAACATGGTAAAGGCACAGAAGTCACACAGAGAGCCCTTAGATTTCAGGCTGGCAAGGAGTTTAGGTACTACCCTCTTTCAGTTAAGTTGGTTCAAACTTGTCCTAAAAATAGTAATCGGGTTCTAGAGGATCTCAATATCACTGACTACCCTCGATTGGTCATAATTCCAGTTTAGCAACCTTTTCTTGCGGTCGGAATCATCGCGATAGTTTGGTCTCAATGAGTGTAGCATACTGCTACTGTTCTATGGCCAAGTTGGTCAATTTAAAGGTTCTAAGGTCAGTTAGTGCTTAATTACCCCTTAGATAACCCATATTCTCCTCTTTCCAACACAAGGGATATCGGTACAAACTAAAGTGCCACACCAACGTAGCTACTGCTTCAACCGTATCGGTCTACGTCGTACTGTTCCCTCACAGTTTATTGCTACTTACCTAAAGGGTGTTCCCCATATCCAGGTTAGGATCTATAGTAACTCCGATATAAGCCCACAAGTATAAAGCATACAAAGTAAACAATTGAAAACACAATGATCTAATCCTAAGGTACACCCCACTTATTAAGCGTCCCCAGCAGAGTCGCCAGTTCTGTGATACGGTGGGAAAGAACTGACTATTTTTTGGAATGCTGGTTTGCGTTTTGCGTTTGTTTTTGCAAAATATCGCGGTAAGCAAGAGTCACCACCGTCTTTTATTTTATCCAACAAGGAAAGTAAAAAAGCACAGAAAAATTCCTTTTTCGAGATATTTCTCGGGTTCGGGGGGTAGATTATAGAAAGGGAAGGTGTTAGCACCCTTTCTATCCGTTGTTATCCACGGGCTCTTAGGTACTTGCTCATATTGTTTTCAAAATTGCTTTTCTTTGTGTTTGTGGGTTTGAAGAAGTTTTTTGTTTGAAAGGTGTAAGTGTGAAAAAGAATTTTTTTTTTGAAAGAGCAAGTACTTAAGAACCATCTACCTACTCGAAAAAGGAATCGTTCTATGTTATCTTCCTTTAGACAATGTTATCCTACTATTGATGAGTAGGTAGCACCGTCGTTGGAGTTTAAGGGTCAATTCGATTAAGGGACGTGCGGTCACTAAAGAAATGTTAGGACGCTTTAGAAGTAACCCTAATGTCTTAGATCATTTATTTTGAAGCAACAATATCCGAGGCAACCGTTTCGAGGCGACTATGATCTTTTGACAAGAGGACGACCTCTAAAGTGACCTATACTTAATGACTGTGTACGAAGGAAACCAAGTGGGGTGTACCCTAAGAGTGCGCATGTGCGAGTGTGTCGTTTTCAGTTAATTTTATCTTTGTACATGTTAATGGTGATCTATTTTGATTTTAGGTTGAAACATTCAGTCTTGTCATGCATCCCTATTATCAAACATCTAACAGTTATATTTTGAGGAAAATAAATTGCGGAAATTAAATTACAAGGCGTCGGGTATTTATATCGCCAAAAACAACCCTTTGAAATTTAAATGCGGAAAATAAATAAAGCGATAAAAATAGTCCTATTAAGCTACTACATTCCGCGAACAAATACAAAATTGAATAAAATGGATCACGTGTGGGAAATTACATCGGGCGCAAGTTCTAGGGTTTTGACCCTTTGTTAAAGAAAAAGATTTTTTTTGGTTATTTTTGAATTAAGAAAGAAATTAAACTAAGTTAAATTAATTATTAAATTAAATTAATTAAACTTAATTAATAAAAATAAATATTTTTGGTTTTTTTGATATTTAAAGAAAGAAAATAAAATTCATCAATGTTAATAAAACTTAATTATGTCTAAATTAATTTTATTATTTAGAAAAATATATTAAAGTTATCCTAATTAAAACTAAATTAATATAATTAGTATTTATATAAATAAAAATACTGAAATTTAATTTAATAAAGAAAATATTTTTTTGGTTTTAATTTTATTAAGAAAAAGATTTTATTGGTTAATGATTAAATAAAAACAATAAATAAATAATCAAAACAAAAATAAAATAGAAATATAGAGAGGAGAGGGTTTGGGCCTGTTTTGGGGGTTTGCTCAACAATTTTGTGGCCCATTAACACGTTGGCCTGGTGGACTTTTTGGATTCCATGCATGCTGATTGACTTGGTCCATGGTGGATGTTCCATCTCCATCCATCAGATCTGGCCATTGGCCATCTGTCCATTGATCAGATGATGGTATATGATGCATTGTTGTTCCTCATGTGCACTGGAATATCTGAAGAAATAAAATAACAAATAGCATGGGGGACCTGGGATTCGAACCCAGGTCCTTTTGGTCATTGGATGCACGCGTTTGCCACTCAGCCACTTTGTTTCAATTGTTAATATATACAAAACAATAAAAATAAAGGAAAAAATAAATTAATATGCTAGAAACAAAAAATAAAGCGCGCTAAGTTTGAACCAGCCACTAAGGAGACGACACGCTATCGTCTTCTTCCTCACTCCCTGTAACTTTACCTGCGGATTTAGATTCGCAACTAAATTCGCAGGTCAATCCCAAAATCAATTCTAGGCCATAAAAATTCCTCCCAAGACCATGGTTGTGCTCGTCTTTCTCCTCCGATCATGTCCATGGCCATTAATGGGGCTAATTTTACCTGTAAGGGAAACGCCCAAAAAACAAACCACAAAACCATAGATTCAATTCTTGGTTTTACAGGTCAGATAAATAAAATTGGATGATATAGAAAGCTTGGAAATTTGATGAGGATCATGAATATGCCAATAGTCTGCACAAATGATGCAGAAATAAAGAGATACGAATTCAAATGCAGAGCGGTTTTTTGAGATACTTACAGAGCTTTTAAACGAGTATGAGAGCTTGCTAGGGATTGGTTCTGCTTCAGTGATTGTCAAGGAAACGATTGAGATCGTTCTTGGCTTCTGAATTTGCCTCTAAGTGTGATTTTGGTTTCACACTTTTTTTGTGAATTTTACAAGTTTTGTTTTCAGTATTCTTGCAGCCTCTAACCTAGTTTTCGTGTGCCTTGACTTATATATGTAATGTGGGATGTATTAGGTTAACATTTGTGGATTGAATCCTTGCACATCAATGCCATGAGATTTGATTTGATCCACCATTGAAAGCTTGCCTAATTTGTCAAAAATCCAATCTTTTTACACATGGAATGCTTGATACGAGTTTGATGATGATATTGATGATGATTAAGTCTTGAAAATAGAAAAAGATCTCATGTAATCAAGTTTTTTGATTTTATTTGATTTAAATTGATTTAAAATGAAATAATTCAATAAAAAATCAAATAAAATAATAAAATTGATAAATGGACACAAAGATGAAGCTAGGACATGTGTGCAATGTGGCAAGTTCAAATCGAGTGGAAAAGAATGGGCCCATTTGAATAAATTTGATGTTTTGGGGATAGTTGACTTTTGGAAATTTTGCAAAAATGCCCAACTTCAACAATGCATAACTTATTCAATTTTTAACTTTTGGAAGTTTTATTGGACTGTTTAGAAAGCTTGAGATGTCCTCTAACCAACCCTTTTGGTCTCATATCATTTTGATATTCCATTCTCAAGTTATAAGCTTTGGAAAAAAAGGTGTTTTTGTTGACTTTCAAAAATGACCTATAATGTCCAAATTTATAACTTATTGTGAGTGCATTTTCTGATCTTGGGGTATGAATATGGATTGTAGGAAATTGCATCATCTTCAAAATGAGCTTTGTATGAGAAAGTTATGATTGGTCAAAGTTGAGTTGACTTTTCCTACAAAACCCTAATTTAGCAACTTTTGAGTCTTGATGAATTTTGAGCAATCCTTGATGAATCATGATCAACCCTTGATCAAATGATGAAATATCCTTCAAAATGAGAATGTTGACAAAAAATATTGAGGTTTGACTGTATTTGGGTCACAGTTGACTTTTGCCCTAGCATAGTCGATTTTTGGACCCTTTGAGCAATTGACTGAGCAAACTTCCTCTGCAAGGCTTGAAATTTGACATGGATGAACTTGAGAACATATTAGTACATTAGGGAGAATTTGAGGTCATGTTGACTCAAGGATCTTGATGCAACACAAAACCCTAATTTGGGGTTGACTGCCTTAGGAGATGATTTGTCTGACCCACTCTTGAGCAAACTTGAGCAACTTGGAGATTTTTCTTGCAATGTTTTGAGAAATATGAGAGGGCAAATTTTGGAGTACAATAGTGGGCCTTCAGTGGAATGGCATTGGATCTGGATGGAGATGCATTTGATGGCCAGATGTTGATGGCATACGGTGGGCCTCCTGATACGCAGCGTGCCTGATTACCTATTGAAAAATAATATGAACGAAAGTTGGGACCTGGGGATCGAACCCAGGTCCTTATGAATATTTCAAATGCACGTTTGCCATCTGTGCTTCCATTGTTATTTGTATATACAATAAAAGAAAAATATAATATAATGAAAACAAAAACGCTGAAACCCAATAGCGCGAAAATTTGAATGGGCGAGTGGTTGGCTGACACGCATCTTCTTCTACCTTCCTCCGTCGTATTATATATGCGACCTATACCTACAGACCATGGCTGTAACTAAAACTTGCGTTCATCAAACATAAAAAAATACCCATGATAAATGGATTTAGAGACCAGGGATCAATTGGTCTTGATGCCACGATTATCTCCATACCCTGTTCTTGGCCTAATTTCTCTTGAATTAGGAAACCCCAAAATGGAGCTTGAAACCCTAGGAATGGCAGATGTCCATATATGTACTCAAACTTCAATCAAAGCATGCCAATATATTGTAAACATGATAAAAAACAGAAATACATAATCAAAATGTGTTTATAATGCATAAATTATGACAATCGAATTCCAATAAATTGGGCAAACCGTGATGCTCCTACAAAGTGTTTCAGGACGTAGGGATGCTTTCTAGTGATTGGAACACGTTCCTGAGACGTCCAACAACCGATTGGTAAGGTTATGATGGCTTGAGATGGCCTATAGCTTGGAATTCGATCTGCACTTTTTCTTTGAAATTTTGAAGTTTGTTCTGCCTCTTTCACGACTGCTCAACCTCTGTCCTTTCCTTGGACACATTCTGTATATGTAATGCAACACATTAGGTCAACAAAACAAATTGAATCTTTCCCATTATGAAGATTTGATTTGGTCTTTCATGGCATATAATATCTTTCCAAATTTTCTTCAATCCAATCTTTTTCAACCCAAATCAATCTTGCACAAATTATTCACCCTGCTAGCTGTACATAGACTCAAAAGTTGCACAAAAAATCCAAGATTTGATTTGATTTTATTATTTTACCATTTAATTTGATTTATTTTGATTTAAATGAATAAAAAATCAAAATAAATGATAAAAATAATAAAATAAAAGGTGAAAAAGCTCAAGGGTCGTGGGTCCTATTATAAACATCTTTAAAGCAAGAAAACATGGGCCCCTTTGGAAAAATGCAAATTTGGTCAATGTTGACTTTTGGCAATTTTGCAAAAAAGGTCAACTTGGCCCATGCATAACTCTCTCAATTTTGATCCTAGAGAGGTGTTACTGTACTTTTTAGAAATCTTAGGATGTCCCCTAATCAACCCTTTTGGTCTCATATCAATTTAGTCTTCCATGTTCATGTATGAAGCTTTGACCCAAAAGGTGTTTTTGTAAACTTTCCAAAAGGACCTATAATATCAAAATTCATATCTTCTTGTGACTGCATATTTTGAACTTGGGAGCTGAAGATGAATTGTATATGATTTCATCCTCTGCAAAATGAGATTTGGATGGGTCATTTCTGATAAAGTATGAGAAAGTTATGCTTGGTCAAAGTTGAGTTGACTTTTCCTACAAAACCCTAATTTAGCAACTTTTGGGTTTTGATGAATTGTGAGTAATCCTTGAGGAATCATGATCAACCCTTGATCAAATGATGAATAATACTTCAAAATGATGCGGTTGACCAAAAATCTTGAAGTTTGACTGTATGTAGGCCACAGTTGACTTTTGACCTAACATAGTCGATTTTCAGGCATTTGAGCAATTGACTGAGTAAACATCTTATGCAAGGATTGAAACTTGACATGGATGATCTTGAAAATATATTAGGACAATGGTGAGCATTTGATTCCTTTGTGGTTCATATATCCTGATGAAAAATGAAACCCTAATTTCAGGTAGACTGCCTTAGGAGAGAGTTTGTCTGGTCAACTCTTGAACTTCCTTGAGCAATTTGGGGTCCTCACATGACATTTGTTGAGAAATATGGGAGGAAAATTTTTGGGGTACAACAAGGTGGCCTTCCCCAATCTCTTGAATCATGAAATAAACTGCTCTTGATTACAACTTTCTTGGAGAGATTTGTCGAATCTCGACGTAACTGCCCCAGATTGAATGGATTCAGAATAGATTTCTCGATGTGATAGCTTATGATTGATCGAGCTTGAAGAGATTTATCAACGTGGTAGAATCTTATTGACAGCTTTGAGAGAATGCCCCAAATTTTGATGAACTCGGAGAGATCGATTCTCGACTTGATTGCCCCAGATTGGCAGAATCTTCTAACTTCATCCCTGAATGGTACTTAGACTGGGAAGTACCAAGATGATTTCTATTGACATAATCTCCGATTAACATGCCCATAGATAAGTCATTTCCCTTGTGAGAGCTGACTCTTGCTTCAACAGGGTATTCAAGCCTCTCTTCTCTTACAAGATTGAGCTCTTTACCGATTATTCATTGTGTAAACTTACTTGATGTCGATCAGTTATTTTGTATGCAGAAGAATGTTTATTATGAGAATGATAATTCTAATGCAACACATATGTAAGTCTTGAAGTTTGATAAAACTTTGAATGAAATGACGTCACAACTCTGTTGTGAACTAGTCACTAGCTAGAGAGAAACATTTGCAAATTCTTTTTTTACGGAAGATAATGCAAGCACATGATGCCAACACAGATATTCAAGCGTACCTCTTAGGAGTCAGTTAAATCATATATCGTTGTAGCACGCTTTCGAATTGACCCGTGGTTCAATTAGGACTTTTATGGGTTGTAACGTGACCTGGTTCACGGTTTTAGAAAAAAGGATTTAAGGCTCAAAATTATTTTGTGCCCACCATTCTCCATGATGTTCTCCATTCCTACGTTCAGTTGACCCGATACAAGCATTCATCTCTCGAGAAGAGTTTGCGATGATTGAGGAACCACTGTGGTTTCTTGGACACGACAGTTGCTTCACCTTTTGCTTTTGGTGTCTGATCAGATGACTTTGTTCTTTGATGAGGATTTTCATTGGTAATCCTTTTCTCGCCTTTTACGCTTTTTCAATTTCTTTCTTGCTTTCCCTAATTTTTGCCTGGACAAATTCTTTTGAATTTTGATTTAGAAGTCCAGCGGGATGCCCCAACTTTTGCCTAAGCGACTTGTTTTCAAGTTTCGACTTAGCGGGGATTTTTGTTTCTTTCTTATTCGTATTTTCCATTTTGAACCATTTGTTGATCTTTGCATTGTTTTGATTTGTTGGAAGTGATCGTGACTGCCTGAGTCTTTAGTAGATGAGGGATAGCCATTATTATATCGTCATTTGTTGACCTTTTTACGTGCGAGGGATACCCATTGGGGTATCGTTAGTTGATGCACGTTGCTGATAGATGAGGGTTAACCACCGTGGTTTTGACTTTCCTCAACCTTTGTTAGATAACCATTATTGTATCCTTGGATGCACATTCTTGATGAGTTCTAAACGCTTGATCAGATTAACCGAACACTACCCGCCCCAGGGTTAAAATGAGGTTTTTTCTGAACAGAAAAGAAACTCCTACTTCGAAGGCTCGGAGGGGTTAACGAGGGTCTATCTCCCTTATATCTCCGGTGTTCAGGAATTGAAACAAGGCATGTACATCGTCAGCAGGGTCTTACTTAAAAGCATACCAACCAAAGATTTTGTGTTTTTAAATTATCGTCATCCTCCCTCCAATCTTTACCTAAGCATAAGACTAGGAAATTTGGCACCAATATGCAAGTAAAACATTTAAAAAGTGATAACGAATGAATGAATAAAAACAAAAGAACACTTCAAAACAAGCATACTTATTACATTAAGATTTTCATTCGAAAATAGACAAGTTTCTTCATACAAGCAATGTTTAAACAAACAAGCAAGAATGCAAATGAAAATGCAGTAAAGAAACCAATGATTGCCATTGTTGAGGAGACTTGACTCCGTATGGACTTCTTGATTATGACGACTTTCTGTAGCCTTGATGCTTAAATGGGAGAGAGAATTCGCCTTTTGATCTGATGTGAACACAACAGTCTCTGAATTGATCCAGTCTTGGACCTGGTCTCTGGATGACATACCTTCAATCGAATGGACAGGTGCCCTAGTATAATATGCATAGAATATCCTTTCAGCCCCTGATTGGATAGTCGGATGCCCCGATGTAGCAACCATATCTGACGTTGGTCAACAAGGATGGAGAACTGATGTAATATCCTACAGTAAATGGGAACCATCTGCTGCAGCAATATCAGAGTTTCCATGACCTGGCTTATCTGAGTCTTTAATCAATTATCTTCCTGCTTGAAGAAGTTTCTGACTACGGGCCAAACCTTGTATGTACCACTCAGAGTTATTCCATATCTGATCCCTGAACATGTGCGGTGAAAAATCAAGTTGAACCTTTGAAGAGAACCCCGAGTCTGAATAAGAATCTACAATCTTCGGGTACTTGTTATGAATGCATGAATATGCATGGGGTGCATGAATGAATGTCATGTCATGTTCTGTCATTTCTAAGGAATTCACGTGCTTTGATTTTGATTTTGCGCAAGTAAGGGATGGAAGAGTTTAGCACAAGACTTGCAAATGTGATTCCTTGAAGATAACAGAACATGTATGTTAAACATGTGGTTAACCATGTTTTGTATGCAGAGGCATGGGATCAAGGTTCCATCATTTCTGAATATGATTGCTGCACTGTTTCTGAACCATATGAGTATCATCAAGTCAAAGATCAAAGGCTCGAACGAACCTCCAGGTAAAAAAGCCAGGAACTCAGAAAATAAATCTGAGAACCATACAGTCACCAACAGAATATAGCATCTGCATAACGTCATCAACAGAAATCAAAAACATAACCAATAGAACCAATAGTCACTATCTGAGCATAGTCACCATCTGAACATAGTCACCACCTGTACCTGTGATAAAAATTCCCTCCCCACTTACGGGTGAAGACTAGGTTAGGGTAAGGCAAAGGTAACTCGAAAATCACTGGTTTATTTGAAAGTAAAATCATCACAACACATACGTGCATGATGAAAATACCTTCAATTGAACCTCATCCAAGCGTGGTATATGACATGACTGCACTAGTCGGACCACGTCCTATAGCCTTCATGCCCCCACTCTATTCCTAGTGTCCTAGTTCACTCTGGCTTGGGTACTGGGCCTTTTACCTCAATAGTAACACCCACCCAATAAGAAGCAGATCTTGTACAACAGTAGTATATGAAAGACAGTAAAATGAAATGCATACATATGCTCAAGTATATACAAAATGAGTGAATAAACTGAAAGCATAAAGATAGACACCCAAAGAAAAGAAAGCAAGAGCTAGGAGTGACTTTGGGATGGACCAGCATTTGGTCGACCTGTCCCTAGTGAAGTCGTCAGCTGAAACAATCGGCTGAAAATCATCAAACAATTAAGTCGCCATCGGACGTCTTTTATCCCACATGAAGGGAAAGGTAAACATCAAGAAAACCTGAGAAGGGAGAAGGCACGGTCTTGCGACCGAGAGATCGGGTAAGGGAGTTTGTTACGCAAGGGGAAGGTATTAGTACCCCACATGTGACACACCAAATTAATTCATGTGTTAAATAATTAGGAATTTAATTATTAAATTAATTAAAGGCTTAATTAATAATATTTTTGGATTAAATGAATTAGTTATGGAATTAAAAAGGAAGACCGGGGGGTGTAAAGTTGAATTAGAGGTGTGTGAAGTAAAAAGCTATACTAAAATAATTACTAATTATTATTATTATTTGGCAAATAATAAAAGGAAAAGAAAAAGAAGAATAAAAAGGAAAAAGGAAAAGAAGGGTTTTGGAAAAACTCAGTGTACGTGAAATTGGAGAAGAGAAGAGAAGAGAGGAAAAAGCCAAACGCCGTGAATTCGAAGGATCATCGCGAGGTAAGGGGTGATTTCGATTATTTAATATGCCTTATAGATTTTGGGATCAATAGATTTGATTAGACATGTTAGGAATCCCAATTTAGGATTTATGAAATTCAAACCCCAATCCCATGAAATTATGTTTTGATTCAATTTGAGGTTATGAGGAAATTGTATGATGTTATGGTTTGTTATAATCTCATTAGAATCATGTACTATAACTTGTTTTGGCAATTCTGTGAGTTGGATTCGTATGGGTATGAATTGGATGGGATTTGGAATGAATAAATGCTGTCAAATAGCAGTTTTTGACTTTTCAGGTCGCAGGAACCGGTTCCCAGTGGGGAGGAACTGAGTTCCCAGTGTAAATTTGCGAAGAAACTGACTTTTTCAACTCAGGAACCAGTTCCTGTATAGGTAGGAACCGGGTTCCAGGACATTTTCCAGAATGGGTGTTTTCTGAACTTCACAGGAATCGGTTCCTATATATGTAGGAACCGGGTTCTGCTGTAACTTTTTGAAAAATACTAAACTTTGAAAATTCATAACTTTCAAACTGTAAGTCCGTTTTTAGTGCCGTTTTGGACGTTATTTCTTAAATTAAATACTCTATCTTATAAAATAAGAAAAATATTATTTTATGAAAAATTATTTTAAAAAGAGTCGAATTTCCGATTTTTGGTAAATCCTGGTATTTTGAGAATGATGTAGAATCGTTGTGAATTATTCTGATTTGGTGAATGAGAATTGATACTCATGTGTTGTGCCTACTATCCATTATGATTGAGATGTGATCATGTGATATATTGGTTTTGGCATTATTTGGAATTATGTTGTGATCATATTCCGTTGATTGATATGGCGTGTTAGTGATGTACATGCATATGCATTATTTTGGTGAAGTTAATTCCCATTGTGTGGAATTTGACTTGTATTGCCGTTAACCGATACCCGAGAGTGATGGGTGGTTAGGCTGGATTCATGTCCGAGTGTGATGGACGAATCGATGATTGCTTCGGCTGGATTCATGTCCGAGTGTGATAGACGAATCGATGGTTACTGTATCCGAGTGTGATGGATCAGTGATGGTGACTTGGTCAAGTGTTGGTACCACATGCATTGTGTCTGCATTTATGTTTGCATGGAATTGTAACATGTTAGGATGTCTTCCAGTGTTACAATTCTTTGGTTGATTTTTGAATTGTGCATAATGACTTGTATGATTGTAACTGTGTGTTGAATCTGAATTTATGCTAAAATGGGTGAAATAATATGCTTGTGATATAATGTTGATTGAGAAACTTATAATGCATGTTAATTATGATAAATCTCACCCTTACTTTAATGATTTCAGATTAAAGTTAGCAGCTCAGGAGTTGGTGAGGATGGCTCTAGAGCTATGTTATTTTAGTCCGCGTGTCAGTGTCGTGCTCTGATAGGTTGTAACACTGGGGGAAACGTTTGAATGACGAGTTTTATTTTCTATTGTTTAATTTTATGTTGTGAATACTTACGAAGTGAAGTTATTCCAGTTTTGAGATATTTCCGCTGTGTAGAACATGATGTTGATTTAAATATTTATAATAATAATTCCTTCAGTAAAGCACGACAACTGTAAATTTGAGGTTTTATATTTATCTTGAATTGTGACATCCCTGATTTTCCATGTTACTCTGATATAATTAATATATTCGCGGGTTATTTAGAAGGGCTGTTACAATAGTGGTATCAGAGCATAGTCGGTCTTGTCTTGTGTCGTTATCCCTTTTGTATGCGACTAGTGTGAGAGGACACTGTCGATACTTGTGTGCTGATGAGGTTGTTTTGTAATGTTACAGAATAATGGCCGGAAGAGGTAACGGAAGAAACGACGATGCTCTTGCTGAAGCATTGGGAATGTTGGCTGGAGTACTCGGAGGGAACCAGCAGGAAGCTGTGATTGGTGCTGACCGACAATTGGGGAATTTTCAGAGGAATAATCCTCCATTGTTCAAGGGTGCAAATGATCCCGAAGGTGCTCAGAAGTGGTTGAAGGAGATCGAGAGGATCTTCAGAGTAATTGACTGTGCTGAAGGGTTGAAGGTGAGATACGGAACTCACATGTTAGCAGAGGAAGCTGATGACTGGTGGGTTGCTACCAGAACTGAAATGGAAGAAGATGGTATTGCGTTAACTTGGGATATGTTCAGGAGGGCTTTTCTGAAGAGGTACTTTCCTGAGGACATCAGAGGCAAGAAGGAGATTGAGTTTCTGGAACTCAAGCAGGGTAACAAGACTGTCAGTGAGTATGCTTCGAAGTTTACTGAGTTAGCGAAGTATTATGCTCATTATGCTAACGATGCAGATGGAGAATTTTCCAAATGTATCAAGTTTGAGAATGGTCATCGTGATGAGATTAAGCAGGGTATTCGGTATCAGCGTATCCGAAGATTTCCTGATCTGGTTGACTGTAGTAGGATTTTAGAGGAGGATCTTGCTAGCACTAAGTCGAATGCTCGAGGGCATGTCGATAGGAAGGTGTGATACGGTGGGAGAACTGACTAGGGTTTTGCGTTTGTATTCGCAAATGTTTCGGTTGAGCAAGAGTCGCCACCGACTTTTTATTTTATCCTAAGGAAAGGTTAAAAAGCACAGCAAAAACCTTTGAGATGTTTTCTTGGGTTCGGGGAGTAGATTATAGAAAGGGAAGGTATTAGCACCCTTTCTATCCATGGTTATCCATGGGCTCTTAGTTACTTGCTTAGATCAACTTGCCTTAATTTTCAATTGTTTGAAATGGTGCTTGTGTGTGTGTGGGTTTGAAAATTATTTTGAAAAGAGGCCAATGTGGTGGCAACCTTTGTAATGATCCATGTTGGGATGTATAAAAAGATGTATGTCTTTTGAAAAGGTTTTCATTTGTTTTTGAAAGTTTGTTTTGAAAGTGTTGTGAGGTGTGGTTTTAGAAAATAGGCAAGTGTTTTGTTTTTGCAAGTTTGATTCAAGTAACTAAGAGGTTATCTACTCCTAAATTTCTCAAAGATTATTGCTATGTTTTAACCCTTTTAACAAGTTTGTTCCACCATTGTATTTGGTGGACAATCTCATGTTAGGATGTGAAAGGGACGGGCACGGGTCATCGTTTAGACCATAATTGCAATGGTGCCAAGTATCTTTGAGCAATTTTCTTTAAGGGACTTGATCATTTGTTTAGGCAACTTTTTGAAAGCTTCATCGAGGGACTATGATCATTTGATTTGTGTTTGTTTTGCCCAAAGAGACCTAACATGCAATATGGCCCATTTATTGAAGGCAACAAGTGGAATACCCTAGGGGGGTGCAAGTGTGATTTGTGTGTCCATTTTCATGCTTGTTTATCTTGAAATTAGGTCAAACTATTTTCATTGTTTTTCGCATACAAACCCTAATTCTAACATGGTATAATTAGAAAGCAATAAAGTGCGAAAAATAAATTTACTAAGCTATTACAACACAATATATGGGAAGGGGGGTACAAATGTTCAAATGGGGATTTTGACAAGGAATTTAAACCTAAACTTTTACATCAATATTGAATTATTTACAAGATAATTTAATTGCATAAATTAAATAAAATAAGAATAAATATGCAAGATGCAAAAATGGTTTTTGTATATATGAAAAAAAAAGTATTTTTATATGCCAAAATAAACAAAAAGAAAAGTATTATTTTTTTGGAACTTTTTCATGTTTAGGGCTAAACCCTAATTTTATTAAATAAAATGTATTATTCATTTATTATGCATAATATTTATTTATTACAAAAAATAAAATAAAAATGAAGTATATTTGTGAGAAGGGTATTTTTATATTAAATATTAATAAAAAATAAAAAATGTGTATATTTTGTATTTTAACCTAAATATCCTATATAAAAATACCCTCTCACAAATATACTTCATTTTTATTTATTTTTTTGTAATAAATAAATATTATGCATAATAAATGAATAATACATTTTATTTAATAAAATTAGGGTTTAGCCCTAAACATGAAAAAGTATTTTTATATGCCAAAATAAACAAAAAGAAAAGTATTTATTTTTTTGGAACTTTTTCAT